>AP031358.1:15070000-16320000 GCA_037833965.1 Marchantia polymorpha subsp. ruderalis | reverse complement strand
TCGACACAATCATGGCAGAAACAGACGCCATCGCACCGGGAGCTGCTCAATTCCGAGGCTAGGTAAGGGGCGAGCGCGCGCTATGGCTGTCAGCTGATTTCTGTTGAGCTCAGCGCTGGACAGAGCGAGCACGCGAAGCTGAAGAGGATAGGCTATATACCAGACCCGAATAAACAAATTAAATAAACAATAACTGGACAAAGAAGTGGATAGACCGAGCCGAGGGCATGGCAGGAACGAAAAGCTATGCCTCGACGTGGCGACTCTGAACACCTCCAGCTTTGGAGGTGTTCAAATGGGGGCAAACTGTCGTGGCAGCTGCTTGTTGGTGCTCGCCCTTGCCAATTGGACAAACGAGGTTCCTGACGAGACTCCAGCCAATTGGTGACTCAAGATATTGCCCTCACAGTCTTGCAGCACTTCCGGGCCCTTCGTACTAGCATTCCTCGCCCACAGGCCCTTTTCTCTCCGAGCTCTGCTCGGGCTGCGAGGGGTAAAATTTGCATACATGTCGCATGAACTCCTCTGCTTCAACCACCTGTCAGCTTTTCAAGCTTCGAGTTTCTCAGAGCAGAAGTGAAAGTCTCAAAACCATTAACTCCTTCTCGTTGGCATTCTCAGCCCGTGTGGTGTGCACAAGGTCTCCACTAAGGGTTCCCTTATACGCGTTAATTTGATTGCTCAACAATCCTGTCGCGATCTTGACGTGAAGCTTGTAACGAAGGTGAAGATGCTGGAGTTGGTGTGTAGAGATAATCTCATTTTATACATGTTTATTAACTTCTCGACTGTCCCTCGCGAAGTGCTTGTATTGATGTGATAAGCTATGAACTGGAAATTCATAGCTTGTGCAGATCACTCTGACAGAAAAATTACTCGAGCTCCTGATGATCATTTGCTTCAGAACTAATTTTGACAAGCTCGTAGAGACACTTTCCCTGACTGCTCCGATGACTCATACGTCTGTTGCTACTGATGGATTCGCAAACTCGACGAAATGGTAGCTAGAATTCATGCGCGAGAGAGGTCAAGTTTAAAAAGGCCGAGTTACCCGCAGGTCATACCTGCCATTTCTCAACAACAGCCTTCATGGCTTTTCTCAGCTTAATGGCTGCAGATCTGAGCTGTGCTAGCCTTCATCCTTCTCGTCTAGGAACTGAAACAGCATTCAATAAAACTTGTGACAGAAAAATTCTTGAGGCTGTCGTGTTTTCGGATAACGTAATTAAGTACAATTTTTTTTATGTATGGAAACAATTCATGCCCTTTTCATCAAATTTGGCATGAATCTACAATGAATGGAGGGATATTCTACAGTAGGTGGTCGTCTAAACCGTTCTTCTCCTCATCTAGGTTCTAATCCTTGGTAATCTCCCAGTAATAAGGCGACAAAACACAATTCTCCGTGATTAGACTCGCTTTTTAGTCTACCCCTGTCTGTACAGCAGCACTATTTCATAAAAATGAACCAACTCCCATTATGTGTAATTTCGTCAAGCTTGAGCTGGATTCGGTCGCTTCCAAGGCACAATAAGCTTGGTACCGTGACAAGACCAACAATTGACATCGTCATGAGTAGTTTCTAGTTCCGTGCTGTCACTTGCCTCGCATGGAATTTCATCATCGTTGTGAGTATCATTTCCATGAAACCAGTCTGCTGGAGAAACGGACCTTTCATCTGCAGCAACATGTGACCAGAGCCTTCCTCTCTAGCACATCTGGCCATGCAAACAGACGCTGGCTCCCTTCTACCTTCTGACCCTGAATAGCATTTGTCAACCCCATGTACTCTTCGAAGGCCCAAATTCCGGGTATGTTATTAGCATGGAGATGTAATCGTGCCGCTTGTTGTGCTGTATTACACCCAATTCTTGGTATCCGAAAGCCAATCAATACTGTTACAAGGCAGGCCTGCAGCATTCTGATAGAAGTCCGTGTTGAGTGAAAATCAGTCTCTAAGCTAGGGAAGACGAATGTCTGGCTACAAAATTCACCACCGCAAGGTTTATACGTGACTGATCGGCACAGGTGCAGATGAAACATGTTGACTGGTGCTACGGTGGTTCTGAGATTGCGATTGAGAGAGTGATCGTCGAACCTCCCTTGCCTGCTCCCGGGACAAAGAACTGTGACTGATACCATAAGTTGCATAGAGAAGCACACCTAGAGTTAACCATATGCCAACTCGCATCCAGGTGCCTCCCCTGCAAAGAGCACATGAAATCATGTTAGCTACTTGTGGAATAAAATGATCTGAGTTACGAACAGGCCAAGTATTCCAACCACCATGATGAGTTTGGTGATTGGACTATCAAATAGGCTGACATCTGCAAATTTCAATCAACAGGTGTCGTGAATATATTCCAGACACTAAACCTCGAGATCATACGGCTGAATGTTTTGAACTTCCTATGATGGACGAAGATAACTTCCATTCCTCTCGACTTCAGGAAAAGCGTTATGCGTCTTAGATCATCGTCGGAATTCCTGAGCTTAGAAAACAATATTTAAACTTGAACCGCAGGGTGGAACCTTACCCTAGATTTACAAGAAGATACACGTTTATCAGAACGGAAGCTACGGGTAGAACAGGAACCCAAGGGCATTGGAAACCTGCAAAAAACAAGAACCAACATCGGTGTCGTTGTTTCAGCTTGAGATCGGAGTCATGTTACGCTATAAAAACAGAAGGTCAAATAACATTGCCTGATAAGATTTCGACTCAATATTACTCCGAAAGTCTCACACCCAGAAATACAGATGAAATATATAATGAAGTGTATCAATATACTCTATCTGTGCTTATGGATTGTCTGAAAGAACCATATACACTCGAACAGAATAAATAGCGAGTGCTCGCAGAGAGGTATTCATGGATCCAGAGCTTCCCAAGAAACTTGCCTACCTCGTGGGAAGTGGAGGTAGTGGCAAACATGTCTAGAGCATTACTCGCAAGAGTGCATGGGAGAAAAGGCAATGCATCGCTGATCTTACGCAAAAATGATATGCCAGTAACGAAATTGAAAGCAAACAATCAAGTCTAGAACTGCAATCAAAGGAGGTGAGAACAAAGCTACTCGAGAAGCATGTTATGACCACTATAACGCAGTTGAATAAGACATGCTGTTTCAGAGAATTGACGTATGCAGGACAGAATGTAGGTACTTACCGCCTTGAGCCCCGAATTTGTTGCGACCTTCGTCTTGTTCAATGAGACCAAGCACTGCAAGACCACCAAGAATGCCGAGTCCACCAAATCCAGCCACTGCCCACTGGAGGTACCTGACGATTCATGCCACAATTCAACAACATTAGCTCCATACATTGATCAATCATGCATAAAGTATTTTGGACTCGTACCTACAACTTTTACAGGGATCATCAAGGAAAGTAAACTCGTTGTCAAATTCGAATTGTCTTACCTACCCATCTCCACAATGTGAAGTATGAGAAAAAAATAATGATTGACATTTGTGGAAGTTAGTGATAGCGTATGTACAAACTCACTTACATGTTGTTCTCAAGGCATACAGATCAAAACAAGTATTGCTGCAAGTAAATGCTTTGGTTCAAGAATTACTTCGGAATGGAGAACGACACAGCAAGACTGAATAGTATTACACCAATGATCACGCTTCCAATACCAAGGGCAGCAGCCCAACGCCTGGCCTCTTCTCTTGTCATTTCTGCAACGAACGACAGTGTTCCGTAAGAAACCGAAGCGAACGTTGTTCCCCAAGGCAAAATACAGGGTACCAAGCAGACTACGCTTAGTTTCGTAAGACTGCACATACTGACTTACACCCACTTTGCATAGTCTTGTTGGGTGTAGACTACTAAGACTTTAGTCTGGTGTTTCGTTCGAGCTTCTGAACCTCGAATTGAAAAGACTAGAATCCATGTTTCCTCAACCTCGAAAATCAAAGTCTGTCATCTACAAGTCTGCCAGGTTCATTAAACAGTTCATACAAAATGCTGGTAGAAGAAGAAGTGGCAAACAACAGTCATACATTTCATCACTGGGGGTAATTAATTTTTTATCCTGGTGAAATCATACGCTCATAACATGAGTATCGAACTTACCGGAAGTAGGTTGTTCTGAATCACTTGAAGGTGATGCAGGTAATAGTTGTTCTTGCGTTGAGTCTCTGTTCACAAATGGTGAATTTCCATCCCTGTCTTCACGGTGATCATCTTCGAGATCGGAGTCTGGGTCCTCGATGTTTTGCAAGAACCCGGGCAGCGAATTTATTGAAGATTCCGACAACAGGGAGAAAACAGGAGTGAAGTAGTTTCTTCTGGCAATCATCGACACCAATGTTGGTTTCGGTGCAGCCATTGCTGGTGTTGCACCGCCTGTTGCAAGCAGTGGCTGTGTTGAAGGAGGGAGTGCAGTAGGAGGAGAAGCGTTACGAGCCGACACGTCCGTCGGTGATGCGTACCTCAAGATCAGTGTAGATACCCCAACAATTGTGAACGCCAAAAGCGTACCAACACTGACCTGAAATGAGGACACACACAAAGCCAGGTTGCGATATGCTTTAGCCCTTGTCCAAACTAGTGAGTTTAACTGAGTTTCCGAGCTGTCAAAAAAATAAATCCACAATGTAAAATTTCCATTGGAGTGGACGTGTAAGCCACAATACAGCTCGTATCCAGAGTCTAAGCTGCAGTAAAATCTGTACCATTCCGGCTAGCTGATCGACGTCCATCGAGAAGGCCATGATAGATGCTGCCAGTCCTGAAATCAGCGTTCCATTCACTGGTACTTTTGTGGTCTTGTTGACTCTAGAGAAGAATTTGGGCAACAGACCGTCTCTGGCCATAGCCATCAAAATTCTGGGCTGAAAGAACAAGAAACATACTATCAATATTCAGTCTTGATTATTGATTACGAAGGGATCCCAGATTGCAAACCGTACCCTAGTTTACGTTTGCTTTAGTACAGCCGTCCTTCATTGCGACCGTCTGTGCCCACAGGCTTCACTCTACCCACCCGTCAAGGTACATTCCAAGGTTCAAGGAGCCGGAACACAGACGCCTAATTCTCTAGTAGCAACGGAATTTCATCAGGCATCATCAGGAACCCGGAATATGTGTCATTACTAAAACTTGAGAGTAAAATTTTAACATATATATAGGACATCAGGCACCTGGCAGTAAAACTAGGATTTTACAAACCTGGGGAAGGAGAGAACCCATCAAAGTTGTAGACAAGGCTGCTACTGCACCCGCAGTTACGATATACCTGAGCAGACACGAGAGCAATGCACCAAAATTCTCAAATCATCCCAAACTTTTGAAGGAAGATTTACCCCCCGGAACCTTTTCCCTTCGAAAGTAAAGTATTCTAACCAATAATATAAGATCAAAGAAACATGACAATGCACCTCATGGCAGCTGGAACTAGGAAAAGAGCAGCCATGCAAACCAGAACTAACGACAATAAGTGCCATGGGTCCCTGCTTCCTGAAAAGAAAGTGTGAGAAAATTTCTCACATTGCCCAGGGCATCCCATTGCTGGCGAATGCAGTTGACATTGGCGTATCAACATCCATCATGTTGTAAGGAACGATGCCCACGATAACGAATGATACCACCATGTACAAAGTACTGCAGACGAACAGTGATAATGCGATACCCAAAGGCAAATCGACTTGCGGATTCACCACCTGCACCATAAATTCATTCAAACCTATTAAATTATTGAAACATGGTTCACACGCCAATTCATTTCAAAATTTTGTAAGTCATGGTAAGCATACATTAACTAGGAGTGCTTCTGTGTCCGGACCCTAGGTGTGAAAACAATGCAGCTTGATGACTCCAAGTACTAATAGTTACAGCTCGTATGCACTCATACCTCTTCAGCAGTGCTTGCTACGGTATCGAAGCCTATGTATGCAAAGAATAGTGTGGCTGCACCTGCGAGGATCCCATTAGCTCCATACGGAAGGTATCTGCGATACGACAACATGCGCTCAACGATCAGTTTGGTGAGCAGAGCAACAAACAAACGCTATATAACTAAATTGCTACTATACCTGTCGAATGCCATCAACTTGCAACTCGACAATTGCTTCCCTTGGTTAACAATTTAGATAGACTCATCTCGTCAATTGCAAAGGTCTAGGTCTATTGGATCCTTCGTTGCACAACATTTATCCCGACATGAAAGAAAGAGAAGAAATTTGCAAGATCAATACCCGCCATCGGTGTTATATCCCTGCCAGCCAGTTTTAAATCCAGTGTATCCACCTGCTCCGATGATAAACAAAAGGACCAGGACATTGGCACACGTCATAAAAGCCTGCACCGCTGCACTCTGCAAAAGCAATAACTTTCTTACTTAGGTGAAATTTACAAACTCGGAAACTCTGTTAGCTCGTGGATAATTGGCAAATCATTCAGAACAATTGCCAATTTTAAATCTCCTGAATGCGGAACCTGCTGGTGACCTTCAACTGACAAAATCGCTTTTTCAATTAGTAATGAAACATCACGATGTGGTTCATGGCTTTGTGGATTACCTCTCGGATACCGACACACAAAAGTACGGTTACCAGCAGGACGAGGATACCAGCACAGGGATCAACAACGATACCCCAAAGCTCTCTCCGAATCAGCCACTGTGGCAAATGATCCGTTCCACCAAAGAAAATTGCCTGCGCAAGCTCAAAGCGTGAGAATGCATCCCTTGAACATTCGCCCCAAATCCTCACTATTGTAAGCGAACAAATGTCAGAGTAACGGGGCTGCAGGCAGACTCACCAGATTCGGAGATATCCCCCGAGCGACTGTGGAGCCTCCGACGGTGTATTCTAAAATTAAGGCCCAGCCAATTACCCAGGCCAATCTGTCGGTCGACACAAAAGCGGCTCAATTAGACAATCGATCTAAACGAATCGAATTCTAACCGCAGGTGAAACACTGAGCTTCACTTGTGTGACAAATATTCACGAGGACAGAATATCGAGACAGAGATGCAACTTTTACGCGTTCTTAATCGTCGATCATTTCATACGACATGTCGATGGGATAAGCCACGCCCTCACCCGTGGAAGATAAAACACAAGAGCACAAAATCTGGCCCCACAAGACGTGGGAAAAAAACGTGAAGAGAGCCCAAAAGCCAAGAGAACTTACCCCTCTCCCACACATGTATATGCATAATGGTATGCGCTGCCAGCTGACGGGCAGCGGCTGGCCAATTCCGCATAGCAAAGAGCTGACAGAGCAGCAGCGATACCAGCGATGAGGAAGGAAAGAGGAAGGGCCGGCCCTACTTTCTCTCTAGCAACGGTTCCCACCAGGACATAAACACCAGCACCAATCGTGGATCCAACACCTGCCACAGCACCAGAACAACTCGTCAGTCAAATCACGCATTGCAGACTCTTCCCGACCTTGCTCAAGACTTACAGTGTCAACCGCCGCGAAGATAGACCGAGCGAATTCCCTTTCACACGGAGTGTCAATCGACCGAATGAGCGAGCCACGACATTTATGGAGTCTCGACTGACAGGCATGTTCGGTCAGTGCTGCCCCGTTTAGAACGCCTTCTGCTGCTTGAATGATGCTGGGATTTTGCGCTGTGCCTTCTCCTTGAATTTTCACTATAAAGGTTGCCTGTGGACATTCTCTGTTCATATTTTACGGCTATGGCTACGTGTCAGCGAGGAGAGCGGAATCGGAAAATGCATCGGACTCCAGAGGGTGATCGCTGAGCACAGTAAAAGCGGACAACCCCCATTCGCTCTCGGAGCATTCGAGCAGAAGATTTACTTTAGAGAAAAGAGGAGTCGCGCTGTTATCTCTCAGAAGGAGCGTTCTAGGATCGGAGGAACTGTTTGATCGAACCGATCACCAGAAGGAAAAATATTGCGAATCTCCTCCCAGACTTGAATATCATGCCGCCGCTGATGTCTACTCGTCACCCATGACTTCCCCCATCCATGTTCCAGAAAGCACCCCAGCTGCTGATCTAGCAAATGCTGGGATTACTGAGATCAGATGCAGCGAAAATTGTCAACACACTATTTTCCACTAAAATCCTTCAGAGATCCCTTGACTGCAATTCCCACTCGGCAAGATTGCCGCAAGATTGGGAAACGAATGCGATAAGATGCCAAGTGCAGTACGAAGAGCACACTCATTCGCTTCCAAGTCCCTCCACGATCCCCTGGATTCGGAGTCAGGCAAAAATACCAAGCTCGCGAGAACGAATCGAAGCCGCGCGAGCGTGAGCAAGGCAACGAGAGAGGGTCGAGAAAAGTGAGAATGTTCTCGGACACGACGATCGATCGAAGGTATCTGAGGAAAAAACGAGCTGAGACAGAGCAAAATCTAGCTGCAGTCGGGAGCCAGACAACGATGCTCCAACCGAAGTCCAGCACAACGATGCAGATCTGACGTAAATCCAGGCGAGCGAAGCTGAGAAACCACACGCGGCAGGATGAATCGTCGGAACCTCGAGGGTGAGAAGGCCTCGAGAATTCGGAGCAGATTCAAGTGAGAGAGGAATGAAGTTCGATATGAGTGGCAGGAGCACACACACCTATGGGAACGAGCTGAATCGCTTTCAGATGTCTAGCGAGGACGCTCTCCCTTACGTTATGGAGAGGCTTGCGCCTCCAAACTTTGTTCCACATATCCATAGTCATGTTGCACTCTGTTGTGACTCGTTATACAATAAATTCTGACTTCTTCCCCTCTCGAGGGTGGAAGGGGAAATCTTAGCACCCCAGGACTCCGATCTCTTCCTCTTGGCGTTCTTCTTCTGCTTCCTCTTCTTCTTCTTGTTCTTCTTGTTGTTGTTGAGATTGAGCTTCCTCTTCTCCTGCACCTTCGTTCGCTGCTCCTCACACTCACTCGGCTACCATCGGACCCCACCCACGTCTTCGCTCGGCCACGAGCAGCGTCTCTCCATGGAACCCATTGGTGGTGCTGCTGATCCGGCCAAATTCGGGAGCAAACCTCGGCTGCTTCTCAAGGGGCGACCATAATCGACAGATATACGAGGAGTTGAGTCGCCCCGAGGGCAAAGGACGCTAACCTAGCCCTTGGGGATATGAATCAAGCATGCGCATAAGCTAGCAAGCAAGAGACGCGAGGCCTCTGCGGTGGAGCAATCGTCAGAAAGAATACGTTTAAGTGCTGCTAATGAGAAACTGCTGCCGGGCACATTATAAAGCTGCTCGCTGCCTGCCTGCGCACCCGGCGCCAGGTCCTCTCCCCCGCCCTGCTCCCTGCCCCCTGCCCCCTGCCCTGCCCTGCCCTGCCCTGCTCTGCTCTCTGAGCGAAACGAGTCGTCTGCACCACCCTGCACCTCGGGGCCAAACCACTGTGCAAAAGTTGGCTTGCCAAGATTCAAGCGAGCCACACGCCACGTGATTTCGTGCAGGCCGGAGAGAGAAAGAGATACACGGAGAGAGAGAGTGAGGGAGAGAGAGAGAGAGAGAGAGGGAGAGGGCGAGCGAGTGAGCGAGCGAGAGGCAGGCCAGCCAGGGCAGGGCAGGCCAGGGCATGGCAGAGGGAGGAGGGGGCAGGGCAGGGCGAATTCATCCCCCACAGCGCATCAGGAGGAGAATTGTCGATGCAATAAGACAACCGTGGGCCCCCGGGGGCTCCAAGCTCCGCGGGTCGACGTGGACGCAAAAAGTGTTCCATCCAGCCATGGACCCCCCCACCCTCGTACCCCCCTTCGCTTATCCCGATGCCCCTCCTCCGTCCCCCTCACCTCGACTCCGCCAACAACGTTCACACAGTCCCCGCGTCCGAGAGACAGGCCCAGACCGTCCGTCCGTCCGTCCGTCGGTCGCCATCGCCGAAGCAGTACCGGTCGTACAGGGGCGGGCACCAGGAACGAACTGCGTTGTCGCGAGCAGGGGACTGCGTGTGAGCGAGCGAGCGAGCGAGCGAACTGCGTGAGTGCGTGCGAGCGTCCGTGGTGAGGGGCCTGGAAGGGGGAGAGTTATGATCAATCATGAGGAGGGTCGTTGACGAGCGGAACATGTGTCCGCCTCCTTCGAGGCGGATTTCGCTGCTGAGGGCTCGCGCGCAAACAGGAGGTGAGAAGAAATGGCCGAGGCAGGCGAATGTGCCTCCTCCGCTCGCTTTCTGCTCGACGAGTTGATGGTGTCGACTTCATGGTGTCCTGCCGGACCGCTCCTACAACAAAAGACAAGGATCGCGGTGACTATTGGCAGGCTTCGGCTTTTTACCAGCCCCGTCCTCCTCCTCCTCCTCCTCCTCTCGTACGCATGTAGATCTGAAGATCTACATGCGTAGCCACAGTTGATCCACCTCTGACGCCGCCCTCTGGAACGAAAATGTTTTCGTTTCGCGCAGTGGACAGAATCTTACCGAGCTCTCCGATCTTACTCACACCAACTTCCGAGGCGGACTTCATGATCCACACGACACAGTCGTTGCTTCATCATGCATCTATGGCTGTGAGGTTTGAACAGGCGGCCTCCCTTGCAGAAGACGGCCCTTTGAGACGAAAGTAGCGTGTTGGAACAAGGGCCGACGACGTATGTATGTTCGTTCTCCTTCATGTTGCTCTGGCGGAAAGTCCTGTGGGTTGGTTCCATCGGGGAATCAACCCAGGACGACGCAATATCTGGACTATCGATGCTTAGTCACCGACGAATTCCGCACCATGGAGTCAATCAAGTTTCCATCGATATCCAAAGTAGTACCTTTGACTGATAAGACGATCCCACCAAAAGTCAAAGATCGGTTTCTATAACTTGCGTTTCTATGCAACAAGGTCCAAGTCGCTCAGTTGAGGTACCAGGCCAAACCATGTCGTCAGACCTTCTGATTGGCAATATAATGAGCATGCTAATCACGAGGGTAGGGGGAGGGGGAAAACTGGGTCCAGATATTGACAGGTCACAGAGCCAGCCTCCCTCCAGTCCCGGACCGAGACCAACCGATAAGTCTCCAACATGTGAGCGCTGGAACGGGCCCATCCCAGCAACTTGACCATCGCTGCTGCTGTTCAAGGCAAGAGATGGTGTTCGCGGCAGCCCTGGGAACCCAGCTTTGCTTCCAAACATGTGACAAAGTACACAGCAGCGTACATGGACTTCCAGATGGGCACACTCGCAGCTTCCGAAACAAACCAGACCAGCAGTAGGAAATTGCCGAAGTGACTCCGACCACGTGAATCGATCGGATTCTCGGACCCAACATCCGGTAAAGTGCAAAGCAAATCAGAGCCAATTGCACCCCAAAATAGGTGGAACAGGCTTCAGGGCTTCGCGGCTCCTCCCTCGCCCTGGCGGACCTCGACGAGAAAAGGCCAAATTTAACCGCAGCCCCAGGAATTCCAGGCCGCCCTTCGTTCTGCAGGTGAGTTCGAACACAACCATCGCCCTTCTCCTCCTCCTGCTCCTGCTCCTCCATCTCCTGCTGTCTTCGGTGGGCTGAGAAGACAGTAGCTGTTCCGACAGTTCCGGTCGCCCCCCTCTAGATCCACCGACAGCTAATCTCGAGCCTCCCCGATTTCATTTATTTCTTTCCGATCGATCGTTCTCTCTCGATTACCCGCGTCCACTTACTCATGCAAAATATGCGTTTACTGCTGATAGATGCATCATGAGCTGATTTGACCGGACGAGGCTGAGCGACTTTTTTCCCCGTCTGCCCGCATGCGACACCCTGACGGCCCCGCCCCCATGCACCCTGGAATTTTGGACAGTGCACGCGATGTCCTTGTTCGCTGCTTTACCGCAACCAACAAACCAGTTTTTTTCTCCTCCATCGCCAACTATTTATTGCACTCTACGGGGTCCCATGACTCCAATCTCGTATGGGTTCCGGTCATGTGCCTGGGACTCGACGCAAATGCCATCCTCCATTCGCTTGCAGGTTTGTGCAGCGTGTTGTGGACTTTACGTATTGACTTCCTCGGTGCGTGAGTTCCGAAGACACGTTAGTAGCTTATGCATAACTTCAAGTTTTTACTAAGACTTACATGCTTACTGCAAGAATATTCGGAGATTGTTTTGGTCGGCTTTTTTACTTTTTTTATATTTGTGATTAGTTTTTGTGTGCTTGATCTCTTCATAAGCAATGATTACGTAATTATTATTCGATGCACGTGTCTTGTTTTGATCCAAGATTTTGTTACTGAATTCCACCGCCAAAAAAAAATTAGTATCAAGTATAGTGCATTCTTAGATATGGTCAAGTCTGTCATAAATTTGAACAGACAAAGCCATATTTGAAGATGTTCGCTCAAATCTCATACATAGGCTCCCAAAAAAAATGTTAAATCAACTTTTGCTCTTTATGTGACAACAAAGTTGTACAATGATAGACAGTTTGTAAAAACCTGATATTAGTTACCCAAAAAAGTAACCAATAATCATAATATTGAAGGTTAATTGATGAGTTGTACATCTTTACGTGTTACAGCCTGCTGATGTCTGAAGGATTGTAAAATGTATCAAAAAAGAAATGTATTAAACAACTTTACGCATGTACCCAAGAAGAGCTTATGCTAAACTCAGAATGTTAAAACTTCACCTCCTATAATCAACAGAACATTATTGTCATACCGACATTTTTCTATCGCTTGTTAAAAGATATTGTTTTATTGGGATAAAATAGTTCAGGACTAGAATTGATGTTAATCAACGTGAACTGTTTCTAGCATTAAGAGACTATTCATCAAGATATCAACTCGATGATTTTTGAAAATAGAAGAATATTTCATTTATATATATATATATATATATATATATATCGAGCATGGTATAATCGGAATTTGTACATGGTCTCGATGAGTTTCATCGACTTGCATGCGTCATTGAAGAACATATCATCATCAGACACTTTCATTTAGACTCCGATGCAGCTCACCTGGAATATCATTGTGCAAGGACGAACACCGAGAGAGTTTGATTTCTTGCTTTTCGAGATTCTGACACGACTCTCGAACGTGTATCATTTGGGCACGAGAGCATCCACTGACGAGCTCAGCGTGGGTGACGAAAAGACCGACCTCAACGTATGCTAAATATTCCGTCCACCTCGATTTGAGTCCGCATAAAAAATTATGAGACCTCGGCTTTTAGCTTCCTAGGCTCATTGAAAATCATGAGCATGTGTTCTAAGGAATGTTTGACGGAAAAGCGAAATTTCGTGCTGGGATCTTCACACGCGTGCAAGTGGTCTCTGCAGCTTTGAATGATGAGCCTAGATTTTGAGAGGTGGGGGATTTCTAACCTCTGGGGAGCGGATGATAAGAGGGTCGCCAATGTCGCAATCATGTTCAAGCATCGAGACGATCAGTGAACGGAGCTTTTAGCAATATGCTACAACATGGCGTAGCTTTGAAGGGCTTGACAAAGAGAAGGTGGAACTCTGGACGAAGGATTTGTGCCAGGCTGGGTGAATGAGGCACGGAGGGTTGAAGTAGCTGCAGAAGTGAGTTAAGCGAGCTTCGAAGATTGTTCTTTAGCTTTGTGACTTGAGGGACGAGTGGGATGTAGAAAACCTCTTCTTGTTCCATGAAGAGTCAGTCACCTTACACCAAGTAGGCTTAGAAGTTTGATATTAGTTTAACAATTTGATATTAGTTTGCATGCTGAAGGACCAGTGCAGCTACGTTGCTTGTTTGCATAATCCTATGGAGATCTGGTTCCTAGGAAGACAATAAGGAAGTTAAATATTGTACATCTAACTTAGTGCATCAACATCATCGAACATCATCTAGAATGGTTCAAACTAGACAAAAAATGCTGTTTATATAGGCTTCGAGCTAAATGCTAAGAATGTCATCGTAGCTTAAATATTTTAGGCTATGATGCCATTTGAGCTATGATGCCAATTGAAACAGAAGCATCACCACGAACAACTCCTGTCAATTTGAACGTAGCAATCATCATTAAATAGTACAGAATTTCCAGTGCCTTACATTTGAATGTTCAACGAACAGTCAAAAGAGAGCATGTACACATGTTTTGAAGATTTAATCAGTATTTGCTACTAATTAAAATCATCTGTGCATAGATAAGAATCGTAGTCCTTAGGGTCAGAAATCTGCCACTGACAAGCAAAAGCTTTTTGATACATACTGTTGGATAAAGAAACTGAAGGAAACTCTTAAGTCTTTGTAGGTCTGCTGGATGTAGCCTCACTGGAAGGTCACATGGATCTGACGTAAGATATTACTGTAGAATCTCAGGTTTGGTCTGACCGTCAAACCGTTTGATACTAAAGGTCAAGTCGAAAACTTGATGCCAAATGAACTGCTGGACCTATAAGAGGAGAAAAAGTCAATATCAACTTTTTTAATTGAGGGTACTTATGTTTCTTCTCCCCAACCACCATCTTACAAAACATCGATGAAGACTATGATTTTTGAATTATGAAATAGAATTGTTGGGACTCATGCAAACGCGAAAAAAAGAGCATGGAATTAAAGAGCACGAAGAGACTATTCTTTTTGCACTAAATCGATCTCTGTCCTCTTTCTTACCTGATCGTACAACCAATCTTCTACAGATGAGTATTCAGAATCAAGACTGGTGAAATTCAATCAGGATATCAGTCAGAGAGGGTCACTCCAGATAATCTTGATAGAGAGATTCCTTTCACGAAACTAAGAGTTTTTTTATTCAAATGTATGTGATTTGTATAATTGGTCTGTGTTGTATAGAGCCACTGTCCTCATGCTCAATGATGTCACTCATGCATGCTACAGCCTACGATACACTAAGCTGGGGACTATTTCGTTTTTCCTCCTTAGAGAAGTGTATGGAAGCGAGCATAGGATTCTCATCCACATATTTGATCCAATTGAGGAAGAGGATCAGAATATAGAGCAAGTTATCCTGAAGATGAGCATGTGGGACCTTGGAATACACTTAGAAAGGCAAATTATCTATTCACATTTATCTTTCTATCTTCTTCTTTCATTCTTTCTAAAATTATTAGATATTGTTTCATTAACCCAGTTCCAGAAAAGATGGAGCCAAGTGGATTCACATCTACACTTCAAATTTTCCGGCTTACGATTCTATGCCAAGGCCAATATGCGCGACAGTGAGATTAGTCTATCTCGACTAACTAAGCATAATCTGGCATGAGTATATGAAGTAGGAAGTGCAAGACCTAGAACTTCGACGGGATTAGGATATAAAGTGCAACTGATACGCTGAATAACTCATATATTATCATGAACAGCTGCTGCAAGCGTTTCTAGATATGAGGTTGTTCTGGCTGGAAGTGGATGAGTATACTATGGCAGTCATTTTTATCAACATGTGAACAACCCAAACGGTCAATAAGAGCATGGGATATTGAAACAGAATGCTCAACTTGTGCTTTGATCATGTAATTCAACGACCAGCCTGATATATGTACTCGTATGTTGGATTCAAACAATCAAAGAACCAAAACTGGAGGTTGAACTCTGATTCTCTAGGTGAGGAAGTTACCAAAAATCCAATTTTCTTGATTGAGCTAAGGTTAGCAAGCTATGGATACACATCGAGCCCATCAGTCGCTGGTGATACATCTAGAATTACATCCTAGTCAATTGTTCTGAATATCAGAAATATATATTTATCGATGTGTGTGGTGTGTCTGTAATGTGGCACAACCTTGTTTCCAAGTACAATGTCCTTCCTCCTTACTAGCAGTTGTTATAGGATGGAGGTTTACATTCGCCCTACGAGACGTGTGTATCACCTCGTTGTTGTCAGTTCCCTGCTACCTTTTATTTCCACGTAGAAAGAAAAGGATTTGCCATTTCCATCGTTGAGTACATGGAATGTAGTCGACCGCTCACTCTCTCATACAGTGTCAAATTCTGCAAAGATGATCCCGATCAGTCTCAGCCCTCGATGAAAAATACCGGAATGGCCTGCTGGACTTGCAAAAGCCTGGTCCTCGCCTACGAGAATGGGCATTGTACGTCAGATGGCCCACGTAAGAAATCAAAGTCGGCATGAAGTAGCCTCCGGTGTAAGGAACCTGCAGTGGACTGCTTTTCCACAACTTCGCTGGAGATGACTTGGATTCGTGATAAAGCGGACAATTGGATGGACCGTGGACCATGGCAGAATCTCGTCCACGCCCAGTGTCCTCAAAAGGTTCTGAGCTGTGATCTTCGCAGAAGTAAAAGAGAAAAGAAATATCGTGGAAGGGAGAGGTAAGTTCCAGAGTTTGTTACTCGATATTCCAGAGAAACGATGCTTCACTCGTTTAGATTCCTGGGAGGTCAATGCTCTAGCTCGGTGGAATATCTTGCCCATTTCTGCAGGCGCCTCTACAAATGGAGGGATTTGCGGGCGCGGTGGGACCTTCAATCGCTTCTATCATGAATCGAGCCTTTTTCCACGGACCTCTGCGGCCCAAGCTGGAAGGGTCCGAGTGGCTCGACGAGAATCCGGCTCACGTAAACGATCCTGGCTCTACAGCAGAATGTTCCAGTGACGACAAACGGAATGCTTCTTGTATCTCGCTGCTGCTGCTTGCTCGTTAAGGAAAGAAGGTCGGTGGTATCTGCGCAGGAGTGCCCAATTCGTCGAAGTGTTTGTCGTTTCGAGGCTCGAGGAACTTCTTCGAGGGAGGAAGAGTGTATTCCCACCTCCGGACCAACGGATCCAAATGGCTCTCCTAGCACATCACGCATGATCTTCATTACTTCCCCTTTGGGGGGGCAGGTCTTTATTCGCCTTTTCCATACTGTTCGATCTCTTCGTCTTTGTTGCCATGGCTGCTCCCGTGTGATCACCGCAGATAGACGTCGTTTATTCGTTGAAGATAAAACATGAACGAACGCATTATTATAACACAAGATTCGGGACGAGCCCCTCGAGTCCGACATGGACGAAACCGAATGTGTGGAATGGGCTAGTCCCTGATGCCAATCACATTATTTCCATACGTGTAACATCTCAACTGATATTCTAACCATCTGGGTCAAAGCAGTTTGCATTCGACACATCTTCTAGAAGCCATGATTCATGTGCTTGCTCGCTTATGGCTTGCCATATCTAGATTATTTTGTATCACGTTACATAGATACATGTTTCCTAGATTTTGCAATAAATTAAAAAAAATTGATGGTTTATAACGTGTCATATTTTTAAACCCAAAATTAGGTAAAGTATCTAATGAAACATGTTTTACCTTTTCAAATTTTGACTTTTATACTGTGATATGAAATCTGATAATCAACAATTCTAACATATGTTTTATAAGATCTACCAAGTATAAAATTTCTAAAATACATCCTAACATGTACGATATTTATAACATACTACAAATATGTGTTGACATTCTTTAAAAATTTCAGCTATTGAAATTTCTAAAATCTGGTTGTTGCATCTAATGAATTGTATAAAAAACTACTTTATGAAACCTATATTTTTGTCACATGTCCAACACGACTCTTTTCTATAATATAAACATCAATTTGAAGAAAAAAAGAAAATGTTAAATTCACCATAATATACGTAACACTTGATTGCAATATACATAACAAGGAGATTTTATACAATTATGCAGTTCATAAAGATTTAAAATGTAAACATTAATATGAAATTTTATTTTATTAAAATCATAGACAATATAAGATGCCATTTTACACAAAATTGATGTAATGGTAAATTTTACTTGCTCATACCCAGACATGTTTATATTAGTCAATCGTCTAAATCACCTAAATTAGCTTAATTTAGTCAGATCAAGAAAGTTAATTTAGATAATTTGGGCACTTTTGTGCTAAAATCCGACTTTGAGGGTACCTGAAAGCAAGTGAGGGATTTGTAGAGAGAATAACCATCATTAGTGTCTTGCAATTGAGATTGTGAGTCCCGTGGATGAGAGAAAATAAATTTATAAACTCCAAATTATGACCTCGGTGAGCTATGAGCCTGACTTGGTTCAAAATTGGTTAACAATCGTTACACCTTATTGGCTGAAATCTCCCAGGTGTCAATCTTGAGCCAATTACAATCTAAATGCTACAGTTAATTTAACAATTGTAATACTCAGTAATTACTATGAGTTTACTTGGTAATAGAACAATAGTAAACTCAATATTTTACTGAATACTTTATAATACTTACCAAAGCTAACAACATGTTCTTTAAGAGTTTACACATTGAGTAATTTGAGGGTATGAAATTTGAGCCCAGCTTAATCCCCAAAGTTACTATAGGATTGTTCACATGTTGCATATTATGTACTTTCAGTCTCACTTGCATAAACAAGATACTAATAAATTGTGATAAGTAGCTACAATAATCACCAACTTTATTCAAAACACTTAGATAAATATAGCATTTAAAAAGTAAGATCCATTACTCCGGAGTCCGGAAATCACTAAGAATTTAAATATAATCAAAACATATACACAAAACCAGATTTAATGAGCGCTGACATACTCAAGTAACTTTTGTACTTTGTCGTGCGAATATGTTTCCCCGTACACTCTACATCTTTGACATGATACATATTCAAATGTATCACAACTGAATAAAACATGATTATTCCACTGCCAAACATGACAGTCCAACTACATACAGTAGAGCCCAATCCACTCATCAGAAAATCCAGGTCGACGCTTACGGGCACTCACTAATCCCAAAACTACAGACTCAGATTATTCTTTGAGTCTCGTCGCGCTCGGAATTCTAGGTGGACGGCTAAATATAGTTAACACAAAAAGAAATGATAACTTAGTACTCACAAACAAATTTTGTGCTGCCTACATTGACATAATCTCCACAACGTAGACAAACATGGTGTTTAATCTTGCTCTTGATGAAGAGTAGAACTACGTACAAAGTAACATGTGTGTGTGTGGACTTTCACAACTTAGCCAACTGAAAGATCTAAGTAGCTATATCAAAGTAATTCAGAGAAACTTGTATATTTATAACGAGGTTCAAGAGAGGTTTCAAGTATGAAATGAGCGAAGCTTACTTCATACTTGAAGTAACCTCACCGATGATGGCCTACTCGTGCATAGTTCAAATGCTTGTGATGTGATGAACTTGTCTTCAAGTAACATACCAAGTACTGAAGGCCACTCCACCACCCAGCATCACCTGCCCTGGGCATCCAACAGGGCATAGGACAACAGAAGTCCTGCTTCACCCTATGGCGATACTGTATCTACATAACTCTAGCTTTGACTTACAACAGCGGCCCTTCTAGCCAAATACACATCGGAACATCATTCCATTGATCGGGATTTGGAGCTATCTCAAGCGAGCCATTTCAAATATAATGGAATAATCAAACGGTGAAGACTATCATCTCGCAAACACATCTAGCCATTCCAAGCAATTGTTGTTTTTTTTGGGGTGCTCCAGATCCAGGTGATAATTCAGACCCTGAATTGATCTGCCTCGACTCAAGAGCACTCAATCATTCCCATACTTGCTTTCTACAGCCCAATCGTGAACGCGGTCAATGACGAACAGGATGAACTCGAGACTGGCCTCCGAGACTCCTGGAACTAAGTTTTAGAAAAACCTGCAAATCTACTCGAGGATGATCCCAAAAGACATCGTAATATCACTGCAAAGTTCTCTCTTGCAAGCTCAGTGCAAGGACTTGTCTTTGTTGCGCAACAGATGGATCGTCGACACCAAACTTGCTGGCCCTGCTTTCGGGTATGATGAACACATGGATGCGTGGGCCCCATTAACTAACTAATCACATTGGAGGTGATCCCAAGTTGAGCTGGAAAGCAAGTATCAGATCGAAGTTTTAAAGTGTGCAAGGTGCATTTGATAGATGGGTGTAAGATCCAGGACCATATCTAACTGTGTGAGCAGTTTTATGTTTCTAATGATAATGTCGCTGCCTGCCTAAGATGATAATTTGGTTTAACACGAGATAGCCATATATTTTCTTTAGAAAATGAAGGTGCTTATCTTTGTTGATAAGTGATTGTCGTCGATGAATCCCTCAAAAGCTCCAGTCGAAGGTTGACCTTGAACTTCCCTTACCTATCACTGGATAAGATGATTAGTACATCCAACCACGAAAAGTATTTTAATTTGCCTTCTCTGCACGAAATTGAAGGCTCAGAGTATCTGCAATTCTTTATTTTCTGCTTGCACCCTCTACATTTTCTGAGCTGACTCTAAGTGAAAGTCATGTTGATCTGAAAGACCATGAAACATCAACCAGCAGTCCTCGTTACAGGGTTCATGCACTTGTTAAATGAACTGAAATGTTCGCTGTGATGTCGTAAAAATAAATGAACAGATTAGCACATTTGTATTCTACAATACTGAGCGTCTGACAGTATATTGTCAATAGCGACACATGGCCTTTTGTGGATTCATTGCATGGAAGTTTCGTATATATGAGGAGCCCTTTGCTCTCCAAATAAGTGGGTTTTTTACCAGGTTGGAATTACATGCGAAGAGGACGCGAAAGTCTGTTTGAATAGCATGAGTCTAGCATACCGGGGGAAGTAGGCACGTTGTTCCGTTGCGTCCATGAGCCCTTCGGAGCTCATAGGAGTCGCTTGCCATCTTTATGGCCGTTCGCACCTCTAAACGAGTCCCAGATGGTGAGGCGAAACCGTTCTCACCCTTCCAAGTCTGGTGGGATCTTCAACGCTTTACATGCCAATTGCGGCCACTCGACGTCTGATTCCAGCCAGAGATAACAGCAGAAGTGGGCCCAAAGCCGGCTGGTATGTCATGGATAAGTGGAGGCCCAAACATGAATCCAATATTACAGAGCGAAAGCAGAAGTATGGTCGAGTTGCGAGCTGGAAAACGCCGCAATGTCCAGAAGTTAGATGAGATTAAAGTCAGAATGGGACAAAGTCCATCATATTCGGAAGTGCTTTGGCAGAATTGTGAGTTGGGGAACAGGTTTCAAAAAGCTTCATGAAGGTTTTCCATAACCAAGTTGCTCTCGCTTGCTAGAACTTTGTGCTGGTTTCACTTTGGAAGTGGGGTCTAACGCAGTTGGATTTGATGTAGTAGTCGCTGGTCACCCTTTGATACTTGTTGAAGCTTGCATACATCATCACAGCGTGTGCTGAATTGCTCATAGTCTAATGAATGTAATGACTTTTTAGCATTAGTTGAGTCATTCCACATTTCCAAAATGATAAACATTTCACGACGACGCTATGTCAAATCTGGCCATCATTGACTGGAACTGTACATAAGTAGGGCATGGTGAAGTGTTAATATTTCGTCTTCATGTGAGAAGTAATGTTTAAAATCAAAGCACAGACTTTGATGTCATTTCAGTAAATATTCGGCTATGGGTTCAATCTGATGTTGTAAGTTGATAAATTTGGGTATGAAAAGTGTGCAAGTGATGTAATGGATTTTCTCTGTCGAAATCTTTGTATGTATGGAGATCAAGCTCCGATTGTCCTGTGCTACCTTGTGGAAGAGGCTCGTGCTTGTTTCCGTGAACACTCTGATATTTCACTGATTTTTGGTTTGTTTCCAGTTGAACACCGAACTAATGGAAGAGCTAGGCCTCACTCTGACGATGAGTTTGACATCGGTGAGTTGCACTACAATTTGGCCAAATTTGGTCATGGAAGTCAAGCATGAACTCTATGTTTGGAGCGTGGAGGTTACCCTCAACCTTCACAGAGTTTGCGGATGGTAGACAAAAATATACAACACTGGAAGCATTCAGCTCAACACTGTGGAAGTGAAGTGCACACCCGTCGATTAATTCCTCTCTTGGGCTGTAGGCGTCTCCATTGCACATAAGTCACATGCCAGAACGGAACACTCAAACTAACAAATAGAAGCAGAGCCGATGGTCGTGTACAATTCGAATCAAAAGATTCGTCCCAGATTAGCCGCACAATGATGATATCCAGGAGTGGAATCAACAGGCAGCAATCAAGAGCTATGTTTGATTGGAGCAAAATAAAGGAGAGGTGCTGATCTTGAGCTCTTTTCTTCAACGCAGTCATACCTCGTACGATAAAATATGGGATTTGAAAATTAAATAGATAGCGGATTCTCTTCTTAGTATTAAAATATGTTTCGAGCCTCCGATTTTAAAACCTACTAAAAATACATTGCCATCGTGGTATGCTATTGTGTTACTGTTGTTTGAAAGAAAGGATGAAGTAGTATAAGGTCCTAGCCAAGTGTTGGACTGTACTACGTAAGGATGAGTAATGTTTACGTTGTTGATATGGTGTCGCATTCAGCACATCGATTTAGAGAGAAGTAAGAATTATTTTGCAAGAGGAATGAAAGTGAAAATGAAACAATTACATCTATCTACATCTATATCTTATTACTCTTTCATCATTATATCGGTTTTCCATATTTGGAGTTCAATGCAAGGCACAACAATGCTATTATCGTGTTAAAAAATCTATCCTTTTGTGTAAAAACAAACACAATAATTTCTGAATAGCTAACCTATGTACTCACAATTGGAGATCAATTATATGTATCCATATTAAATCAAAATTAAATACGTTTATAAGTGAATTTTTTAAAAATGTATATGCATGTATCAAGCCGAGTAAAATCCTCAGTAGAATGTAATAAATGGTTTTTGTGAAATGAAAAGTCTTTATACATATTCAAGCCAGGAATCATCAAAACTGGTCAAAATGAATAATAAAGAAATATCTTGATTGACTAAAGAGAGTGTAAGATATGCTAAGGTTATTGATGCAATGCTTTTTTTTGCTTACAGAGCATTAGGTAGGCAACATGGTAAAAGCCGAAAGCTCATGTAGTGTCTTTAATGTAATACATCTCTTTTGTTGTTAAACAAATTTAAAAAGATTGAAACTTATCGTGCATATTTCAAAAACATTTCAATACGAATCAGATGTAATCATACAAGGAAAATCAATACTCATCACAATGAATTTCAAACTTGGATGAAAATGTAAATGTTTTGAATTATTGTTTTTGACATTTACATGTTTTAAATTGTTTTTGGGTCTAATCATACAAAAGAGTCAACATACATAAAAGTATTTTTATTCAAATAATAATTTGTGTTACAAAAAACTCAGATCAAAATTTCTAATTTCACAAAAAATACCTAATTAAATCAGTCATATTTGTTAAAATAATCTTTGAATATATCAGAATAAATGCCTGAAAAAAATTACTAAAATATACCGTTATTGATTTCAAACTATTTTATAGAGTAGATCATAGTTCCAAACACATTCATATTCAAACATTTAAAAATTAATCATTATAGAACGATTCATATAAAAAAAGTGATCAAGAGTGTTTTAATCTTCATATAATTATATAAAAGAATCAATTCACATATTGAAAACCTTACTACACTTCATCCATGGATACTATAACAGATACCGTAGATAATAGAACATAGCAATGTAACTTATATGTAATTGATTCTTGGCCTATTCGACGATACCGGTTCTTTTTCTCGTTCGGGTTGATGGGGATGGGATCCTGGGATCGATGATTCCCATCGATCTTGTCATAATTTGTTCAACGAAAGTGTACCTTTCAAAATTGGACTTCTCTTTAACTTCCCAAAGGTTGGGAACGGGTGGAAAGATTTGCCAGTACAACAGAAAGTTGAAGCACAACTTGATCAGTGTGCCTATGACAGTGGAGAGTAGAGTAGAATAGAATAGAAACAGCCTAATGATTTGTCGTTCAAAGACTTTCTGTCCTCTCGGTCTGGTCCACTCGATGATGAACTAGTTGAGCACTGCCCTTTATTGATTCATTCAAGATTTGCAAGGTTCTTAATTTACATTCCACCGCTTGTCAAGTCGCTTTCTCGTGATCGCCTAGTACGCGTGTCAATTCTTCCTTCTAAATGGGAACATCAACAACTCACGCGCAGTCTGCTCTTTCTAGCTTTCCAGAAGCGAAGAGTAGTATCGTAGTATCGGCGCACGGCGCATTGAAGCAAGAAATGATCAACTGACCTTCACCCGTTAAGAAGGAAGATGTGTAAAAAACCGAAGTAAAGCTTTATCTCTTTTGGAAGTTCGAGTTTTAATAAAGTACAAAAGGTACTACTTTGTCAATTACGCGAGCCAAACCTCCTGCCATTTGCAACACTTCCGTTACTTATCGCTGTTACAATGTGATCACTAAGGCGGTACACGCGAATAAAATCAGCAGCGGATTTGTTCGCGAGTGGCTCACAAAAATATTGAAAAAGTGAAGTATACTCATTATGCAAACGGTTTATATCTTTTGAAGGAAAGTATATTTTAAATATGTATTATGGATAAGAATGAATATAAAATCACATTTCACTCGTGCTAAACGTTTTATCATTGAAAGGGATTCCGAAAGAACAAATTATGTTTAGTGCCTATCGTAGAGCGGCAATACCATGCGGGAGTGTGAAATAATATTATTTATGGTAGTTGAGCCCTGAGACTCCCGCCATCACACGCGAATCGTCGGTCATTTGCTTGCGATGCATAAAGCTTGAGTTAAAGAGCAGGTCGGCCTACGCTTTTTCCTCTTGGTACAAGAATTCATAAAAGAACGTTCATTATGGGAAGGAATGTCTTTCAACGGCCTAAAGCACGGGCATATTTAACCAGCATTTAAGGAAACTACTCGACATAGATTTCTTTGTTAGTTCACTTTTCGTTACTTTTGGGTTTTTCAAGCATTTCTCTGTGGGGTGTACAGAACTGTTTGCTGATCACTTCTTCAGACTCTCGAGAGGGTAGAGGAGACGTGCATAAGAGAGAAAATACAAGGAGTGTCAAGCTTCCAAGGAGAAGTAAAAGTGCGTGCCATCCAGAGTGAGAGAATGGTGTGAGAACCGAAAGTGCTGGATGCAGTATCGACCAAATTAGGAATGCTGGGAGGAGGAGGAGGAGGAGGAGTGCGGTGGTGGTTGTGGTAGAAGAATAGGTCCGCATTTCTAAGTCAGTTCCACGCTGCACTCAAAAGCTTTGGCTGGAACGACGAGACCTTGAGAAGACATTCTGTCTACTCGTAGATGGGCGGACTCGTGGCGGCCCGTCGAGGCACACCTCATCGCAATACTTAAGAGTTCATTCAGACTCTGGCTATCATAGCGTTGACGTCACCTGGTGCCACACGATCGAGGACGAATTTAGTAGCCTGCATATGGCCAAATCGCCACTGGCGAGCCCTCTTGCTTATCAGAGGATTTCGTCTCACTTCCCCGGGAGCAGGAGGGCAGGGAAGAGAAGTTCTCTACAGGATTACACCGAACACGTGCAGGAGGTGCTTCTTTCTCTTCCTGTTGTGAAAAACGCTGACGAGTTGATTTACTCGTTTCAAGGCGGCGGCGTAACAGATACGAAGATGTCAAGATGAGAAGCTCGAATTTCACGAGGTAATGCGGAATCGTCTGCAGCTTCGGGTCGTGACACGTGTATCTGAAAACTTCCAAAATCTGCAATCAACTGGTCTTCGAAGGGTGTTGTCCATAGCCAGATTGTTGGGACTTTACATGCTCGTCTCAAGAAAACTGAGGACGCGATGTTTCGGCCTAAAGTAAAAGCACATCTGCAATATTTCTTCAATCAGGGATAATTGTTGCTTCTGTCAAAAGTACAAACCATCGGATGAACGCTGGAGGAAAATGTTGCACAAAATGCATCTGGCGTGATAGCTTATTGATCACGATCTCTGCTGGCAGCCGATAGCTTATTGATCACGACTGCAGAGCAAATCGTGTAGTCTCCTGCAGGTTGTTGAGCGCTAATTTGTTCACTCGTCTGATGACGAGACTTTCGTCAATCAACTCCCTTCAAGTTGAGGCTTATACGCATAAGGTGGTCAATACACTCAGTCAGGGAATCTTTCCTCCCAGAAGAGCACTCAACTATGACGAAGACATTGGACTCAGTCATGCTTCGACACATTTGTGTGTTTGAGTGGCAATGCCACTCAAGGCAACAAAGGAGAAAGGTGTTACTTCGACTTCGACCTCGTCAAGATCAGGAAGCACCACCGTCACCCTGCAGTCTTTGCTAACAAAATGCACCTTTCTTGAAGTTACTGCACAAGGGATACTTGTAAAACCGATTATCTTATTAATATAAGACTAGAATCTCTATCGACGTTAAACAGGAGTATAACCATGTTCGAGTCTGTGCAGTGGTCTCAAAGTTCTCTTCTCGATGTTGTAGTTCGACTCGAAGCGAGCATCGCTACGTTGTGTAAGTTTGTTTTAGATGGTGAAAACGACGAAGAGCTCAAGCAGCCAGGGTTTCCCTGAGGGAGACGATACAACTCGAGAACAATTGTCGTTCACATTGTTTCAACTCTGGCAGCTGTTTGGATATATACCAGTACATCTACACAAAAAACGCTGACTACTTATCTGGTGATTATGGAACTTACCTCATCTGTTTCTGTATAAGATGATCTTTCCTCTCTAGACTTCATTACATGTTACAGCAGGTTACAAATGATAAAGCAGCGGGATCGGATGAACCCTCTGTTTCTTCAAAATGAATCTGAGCTTTCTTCGGTGAGATAAGATCACCTTCTTATGGCATGTGTACGCAATGGCCTCGTTGAGCACGCCAGTTGGTTTCCAATTTCAGCACACCAGGGATTGCCTCACTCCGCCTCTGGCCCTTATATTCCGGAGAAAAGTTACGCTGTCATAGACGCTGACAGCCACAAATTTGGAAAGCTTGAAGATACAGGCAGTACTTGATCGATCGATCCATGAACTTCGGTAGCTCTATTGATGTCAAATTGACGTTATTACTGTAATAGTTCCTAAGAACGACTAAGAACCTGGCGAACGCTGAATCTGTGCATCTTGAAGCAGGTTGAAAAACATCTCGAATGTATTGAACAGTATCAGCATCTTTGGTCTGCGACCGTTCTCGAAGAACTGGTCTCTGAAATAATCAGAGCTCGCAGATCACCGAAGTCCGTCGAGAATAGAGAACGAGGACTGTCTCCATGGCAATGGATTGTACATGATAAGGAGCGCTCGGTGAAGGATGGGATGGGCCGCCAGTCGCAGAGGGAGAGTTTGGGTCATTGACTGCAATGAGGCAGGAGGTTGGAGCACAATTTGGGCTTCAGACTGCAGGGTTGGAGAGATGATTGCGAAATGGATGGCCTTCATCTACCTCCCAGTTTTATATCGAGTCCTTTGTTGAAGTCCAGTGACAATGTCGAGAATCACCTTCGTTTTTTATGGACAGCCCCTGTAGTCATGGTTCCAAGTGCACTTATTCAATCATGAGGCCGAATTTATGCTATTTTCTCAGACGATTTTCAATGAGCGACGCACCGATGCAGTGAATCGTGTTTCAGTGCGTTATAAGATTACGAAGTCCAAGCGTGAGAGAGAACCCTGCGTAAGAACATAGCTTCTTAGTATGAATAGAAAGTACAGATTGCACAAAATGATACGAGGAACTGTAATTTGGTACTCTGCTTTTGGAGAACCATGTGCGTTGTACAAGCTGTCTCCCACAATTAGTGTCAAAACAGTAGTCTTCGCTCTTATGACTAGCGTTTGGAACTTCGGAAACGTGCATGTTCTTACCAAATATCCAGAGCAAGCAAAATCACCGGGGCAGGTTATGCCGTCAGTAACGCGTGCTCTTTGCGTTTTTGTTCCTCGGCGGTACGAATTCAGCTTGTGCTCACCGGTCACACCTCATACAGGTTTGCGACTTGCTCATTGCGGTACACTCGTTCACAGGCCGGACACACCAGAATTCATTGGGAGGTTGACTGGTGGGAGCTACCTTCCGTCACGAATGCTACTTGAGGGTCGTTCTCGGTTGAAGGAATGGAGTCCAACGAGTGACAGGCGCCATGTTCAGTTTGTTCCAGGTCGCACTGTTCGGATTTTCAGGTACGAGAAATTGTATTGAAGTCTTTGTGTCCTACACTAATTTGTTCAGTTTGAGTTATTTTTTCGTCTGAGTCTGAGGGGATTCGGACATTGTGCAACGTCCGAGGCACGTCTTTGCACGATTAACTGATCATAATGCTAGATCCAAGCGGTGGAGCACAGAAGTCAACCGAGGGAAGTGGCCCGTGACCTCTAGAGAGGAAATCTGCTTTCAGCCTGCGGCTGAACAACAGAGGGAGGGAGGAAATCCAATTAGCATTGGAAGTGTAAATGGATCAAGGGAAGCTCCAGCCATACCAAAGCTCATATGATACTGCCACCAGGCTACGAGTTCTCAGAGTTGGTGCTTAAGGTTTTCCCCAAGATGCTTACAAGTTGAGACTACGCAATACTTACTTCGAAAACATCTGGGCAACGGAGGGCAAGTGAGGGCCTGGAAGCTGGACTAGCGTTACCCCCTGATGTTAGGAGTGAACCACTGCTCCATTTTGGTTCGCGCACCACTTTTGCACAGGAAGTGGCAAGAATCCGAATCTCGGTAAACTGGAAAAAGTTGTCGTGTGACGAATATCTGTGACGATTGGAACGCTCTACACAGGGAGTTGCTTGCTACTCTCGAATCGAGTATTTTATTCGTAGCTCTCGTAGTAATGGAGGTCATGGAGCGGCACAAATTCAAAGACTGACCAAAGTAGATTCAGTCGTTGCATAAACCAAAATGAGGAGCAGTATGCACTAATTGATGGCGGAACACGACGTTGGTCATGTCGTAACACGCGTCGGACATGAAATGTGCGCGGAGCAGTTCTGCTGGTCAGAATGATCTCAAAGTTTTCAAAATTTGGAGAAATAGTTCGAATGGAAAATTCTGAGGATGGGATAGTGGTCCTCCGTGGATACAATTTCAGGCATCAGATTCATTTGGGGCACGATGTGAGATTAAACTGTGCATATGGTCCAGGTTTCTTCTCTTAAAGGGAGTTTATTGCCTACATTCCTTATACTGATTTGCAGCATTGGTCGGATGGTCACAATAACTACATGACATAAGTTGTGAAATAATGTCACACACAAACCATTTTGTGCTCCTATCCTCCAGTTGAATCTCCGGATGGTGAGCTTTCCGCCTTCATTTCACAGGATTTCAAAGTCGCAAGTTATCGAACCCGGGAGAGAATTGCGGATCGGTGTCCTTCGATCTTGCTTGGAGCTCTCTACCATGAGTGCAAAACCATTTTTGGCAATTTAAAACTCATTTATCATGCAGAAGGATTGTACCTCATGGAAGTTTTCGCACTCTTTGTCTCCATTTTCATTCTCATTTGATGTAAAATCATGTGACAAGGTTTTGTTATGGGAAATATATAGCATCTTTTATTTCTCAATAGTAAAGGTTGGACGTTAATTTGTGAAAGATTTGAAAAGTGATTTCAAAAGAATTCATATTATCTTAGAATTTGACATGTTAAATCTTTCAAGTATATGTTGATAGTAATTGTCTCGAATCAACTATTTTCTTCTTCATCAAATCTTTAAAAGTGTCCATCATTAAAATTATCTTGGATTTATCCAAATCTTTATTTTGGTTGCAAATTACAAACGCAATATTGATTTTTCTCATGATGAACATGTCATACATGTAAAATAGTTATAAAATTTATAATCTCATTATTCATTTTTTTTCATGTATAAACAATTGTCGAATTATTTACTTGTTGATATCCATCAAGTCTTGTTTTACGCGATGAGACTCCGCAAACGACACACTGTCGCGAATTTCAAAAACATGTTACTCTATGCATATGATGCGAGCTTAGTGGACTTCTTGCGATCGCAAATCTTGAATTTAGTGAAGGTCCAAACTTACTGCTATAGGAGTACTTAATCTAGCCAACTACTGTCTCGAACGAAGCTTTGACAGATGAAGAGTGCAGCCACAGCACCAACTGTTGGGCATGAAGCGTCTCGTCTCGTTCAACATCAATGACATGCCGGTGGTGTCAATTCCATAATGCGACCATCAAACAATGTTGATTTGGATTGAATGATATTTTGTATCATGATGTTGCAAAAATTTGTGTATTGAGTCTCGTAGATCTGGACTCGTACTAGATGCCGAACGGACAAGGCTGGATTCCGTGCAATGCTATGCTTGAACTGCAATCAGAAATGAAACTACTAGATTTCACCACGTTTCCAAGATGTTGTCGAGAGTAGCCATCACTGAGACAAAGTTCTCCTACCTGCACCATCTGTTGAGACTAAAATATATGTGAAGTGTATCATTGTTCAGATCTTATCAAGTAAAACAAAACTTAAAGGGTCCCAATAAATAATTTAGATTCCAATATAGTCTTATCAAGTAAATGTCTCCCCAATTGTCATATATACAATATATATGAAGTATATTTTTCATGAAGTATATAATATATTTCAAGAAAAAATTTGTGTTCTTATTAATTTATCAAATATTACAATACATTTTTTATGAATTTTTTTTAATCTATTCAATGATTTTAATAATCTACAAATGAATGTTATATAAGAATTTTTTCCAAAATTGACTTGTAATATCAAATATAATTAACAATCTAAAAATATATAATAAAATATTATAATTTTGTCCATACAATCCATAACAAAATTTAATGTTGCAACCAGTGGACGAATAACATGAATGTAATTTCATTTTCACAAGTGAAACTGGTTTCAACTCTACCACACCAAAGGCACATAAAATGTGCTGGATCTCTACAATCGCGTGGGATCGAGATGGAGATTGTGTCCCGGGACAAGTTACTGTGAGGCATGCATGAGTAAATCCAGGTTTGTGTCAATGAGGCAAGGATCTACAGAGTGCAAATATACATTATACCCTTCTTCACTATAGTTGTATTATTAATATGATCTTTTGGTCTACGAACAAATCGCGCTGAGGGTTCCTACCCCAACAGTCATTAACTCATCGATTGTCTCCTGAAACGCTATTCTCGTGCTTGTAGCCACCTTGAGCAGCATAAATCGGTAGAATTACCGAGATGTACAGAGGTAGAGTTCGGGAGTTCGAGCATAGGAAGCGTACAACAATTTGGTGACATTATACATGCCGTATGAGCGTACAAAATAAGTACCACATTAATTTGGCGTGATTAACTCCTCTCGTATCATTGGCGGAACTCAAAAAGTTGGACAGTAAGCCGTCTATAGATGGAAGGAAAATCCGCGATTTAGTCACTTGCATTGCAATCTAGATGGCAACACTGTCAGTGCTTTAACTTGTGAACGTCTGCGGCTCGAAAACTCTGGATTATCATAATTTTCGGTGCCACAAACGGACCTTTCCTGGAAGTCACAACTGCGCATCAAAGCGCATCCCATTCACTGCTTGATCAGTAGCTATATCACATAGGAAATAAACCTGGAAATATACCACATTCCAATTGTTGCTCGATCGTGAAAGAAAGACATTGGGGAAAGCATTCAAAAATAGTCGGACCATGCTTGGGCGTTTACGCGGTTTAAACGAGAATCAGGTATGTTCCTAGCATTGGGCATGGTCCTACTCGGAACCCATAAAGTACATCGCCCTGAACATCGTAAATACTATCTGATCCAAACACTCATCGCTATCGCAGTGGAAAGTACACCTCAAATCGACAAAAATCACGACTTAAGAAAAAGCGCTTCATATAAGCGACCTTGTTTTAAGGAACTTAACTTTACATTTATATATTGAAATCCAGCGGAGCTTCATACCAGATGTAAAGGGCGTATAATAATGATATATAGACTAGAATCATAATGAAGTAACGTAGCTGATGCATCAAGCATGGGGTTCTACACAGTGATTTTGTCGACAGTTCAATTTCCGTATCTTGTACAAGCCTTGCGAGTATGATTAAACTCTTTGAATTCCGAAGTCAGAACTAGATAATTTGTTAGTGCTTGTTCAGTGCACTCGATGAACTTCACTACTGAGAGATATGCACATCGTCTCATATTTAGGTTATCATTCGGAAGTCCTAAGCTGTGGTACTTGATAGTTTTCTGGTCCTGCGCAGGGTAGTGTGGAAGCATCAGCTTGAAGAGAGGGTTTAGGGTGACAATGACAAGGCTGACAGATGTATTGGCATCGTTCCACCAAAACCAACTCAACAGATCGAAACCACCACATGTCAATGTGCTGGGGGCGTTGCAAAAGTATGTGTGTCAACGTGGTTTGCAAGAGCTGCTGATGGAGTTACACAATCTTCATGCTTCGCAGCATGGTAATGAGTTGAGTGAGCAGGCATTAGTATCAGACGAGTTCTGAGGTACTGCGGTGCCGGAGTCGTGAGGTAAAGTTGCAGATGCGGTAAAGACCAGCTCAACTGCACATCGTCACCGGACATACTTGAGCATCACACATCAAAACATGAATCGGTGGCAATTAGGTTTAATTACCTGTAAAAGCTAAGAAGCATACGATTTACTCATAGTTTCCTGGAAACAAGATTTCCTGCATGTGCCAGGCATCAAAGTGTTTGATGTGTTTTGGAGCAATGTTACAAGATACTGCCCTCACGGGTTTTCTGGCGACGCATCTTCGTTACACCTGACCTGGAACTCTTATAACCGCTATCCTGGTTCCCACCATGATAATGTGATGAATTTTGACAATCTCTACAGAATCATCTGATTTACGCACAAGGTCGTGGCTTACCGTCTGTAGCCTAGGACAGTAAACCTGCGTTACGTCTACCTCATGAGATCCACTGGTTTTGATACAATACAGGCTTGAAACCACGGCAGGTGAAGGGCCAACTTACAAGCCAACTTTTCTCCTTGGCATCGTCAGTACATAGTGAGGCAGAGCATGGTCCTCATATTTACAGTGTCAAAACCTTGCAGATGGATCAACTTTTACGACTTCTGCTGCTGTGTCTGGAAAAGTCCTTGCAACTACTGTAGTGTACACTTGACAACATCCGATGCCACATAACCGGATTTATCAAGAAATGTGGTCACTTGAGTCTGCAAGCAGAAATTATGGTATTTCCAACTAGCTACACTCATTCGACACAGAATTGTTTAAAACTAGACCCTCGCCTTTCTGGGTCATGAATATAGATTTCATTCACAGAAGTGGAGAAATCGCTATCCAAGGTGACGAGCGACTACGTAGTTCCTTATCTCATCTCACGAAGCAACTTTGCAGTAGCACCGGTGAGCTACGTTGAAAATCGCACTGACAGCAAACTTTCACCTGTTATGTCTACAACAAACAGGTGATTGTCGAGAGGATGCAGCACACAGCGTAAAATCATTGACAAGTCCAGAAATCACGTGTAACAAGCTGAAAGACTCTCGCACATTCCTTCCAAATCCTGCCTTCAGTTGTGCAAAGTACCATGGCATGCCTCACCTCATCTTCTCAGGTCGGCAGGTCATCGGCCATACACAGCCTCCGCGGAGCTGCCATCGTCTTGGAGGTCCTTGATGAACGCATTTTGTTACCTGGAAGCATTCACTTCATCTTCGTTCTTCCACCGGCTTTGGGGCCAGGTTTAGCTCCGGGCTTACCTTTAGCCTTCTCAGCAGCCTTTCCTTTAGCTTTCTTTTGCGCAGGCGTCTCTTTAGTATCTGGTTCCTTCCTCTTGGGAGCAGCAGACAATTGAAAGAATGACTCAAGCCGCCCTTGAGAGGATTTGTTTTTTGCACTCTTGATCTTCTCTATACCCTTGCTGATGCGCTCCAGATTGAAACCATTCTCGTCAACCAAGAACTTCTTCAGTCCTTCCTCGTCAGGAGCAACCCACTTGAGCTCAGGCATCTCCTCCGCAGGTGTCACAAGAGGCTCCTTAAACAAGCGCCGAGCTTCTTTATAGTTCCAGTTTTCAGGAATCTGATACTTACTTTTGTTCAAGTTCTCAAGGATCTGTTCCAGAGAACCGTGCTGGCGGATAAGTTTCAATGCTGACTGCGGTCCAATACCTTTGATGCTATCACAGTAATCACAACCGCAGAGAATGCACATGTCAATAAATTGGTCCATTGTCAATTCTAGCCCTTCCAAAACCTTGGCAGTAGAAAACTCCATGACTGGCAGTTTGCGGGCAACTGGTTCCATCAGATGCCGTAGAAATACAGGGGACCCAAATGTTAATGAGTCCATATCCTCCGAGGCCACGGCAAAAACTTTGTCTGCCTTGCAGAGGGCAGCACACTCGGCCTCCGCTTCCGACGGCGCCTCAACTACCGGAACACCCATAAGTCGTAGAAGCTTGCGACAATCCTCGTTGTGCTGCTTCGTCACCTTCACCGTCCTCTTGCTGAACTTCTCAATATCAACCTGATCCCCTGCCTCGACAGCTTCCACGAGACCCTGCGCTGCATCGTCGCGCCTGGCATAGCGCTTGGCCAGCTCTTCTTTCTTCAAATCGGGGGGCTTTCCGTCAAACACATAAACGGGCTTGATGCCCGCCTCGAGAATTCGAATGGTCCTCGTGAACATTCCTTGAAGATGACTTGTAACATCTCCAGCTTCATTCGTCAGCATGTCGCTCCCCGTTCGTCCCACAACGATGAGGAACTGGTAAATGCTCATACTGGCATCAATTGCAATCTTCCGACCGAAATAACCTTCAAACTTCGTTTCTTTCATGCACGACGGTGCATTGTCGGCCAACAGCTTCGTTAGCCCTTTAATTCCCATTGCAAGCTAGATCAATCAGTCAATCAATCAATCAATCAATCAATCTCTCTCTCTCTCTCTCTCTCTCTCTCTCTCTCTCTCTCTCTCTCTCTCTCTCTCTCTCTCTCTCTCTCTCTCTCTCTCTCTCTCTCTCTCTCTCTCTCTCTCTCTCTCTCTCTCTAGCAGATTGCTAGCAAATTGCCTAAGTCTATAAGCCAAATTCTCTCCACTGCCCTGGCACTAATCTTCTCGGTAAAAGAGCAATTCCCCTCGGTGATAATAACATCATTCCTCCTTCACCACGCATGGGCTTCTAACATTCCTTCCTTCCTTCCTTCCAATCTCAGTGTGACACATTGGGACTGGCCTGCGAGTAAATTCTTCTCGTAAAACACGACTTCCGGAGAGCACCGCAAGCCTTGCTCGAGCATTCCCCAGACTGCACGAGCGATCGAGAGGTGCACCAAAATCGCACTCCAAATTCGCCAATCCGAGGCCGCTTCAGTTTCGGTCCTCGAGAATCGATCGATGGGCGGGCTTCGTGTCCCTAGGCGTTACGAAAATCCCAGGCTCAAGAGCGCGGGAAACGCTCGAGAGCGTCGTCTGCCGGCAGTTCCCGCCACTCCCATGACAGGATCCGTGCTATTACCCTAATGTCCCCCGATTCACTTTCACACGTGGAAGTGGACACTCGGGAACCTCCTGACTTTCATCCACATTTTCTATTCTTTCATTCTTTGTGGACCCTTGAATTTACACTATCTTCAACACAATTCGATAGCGGAAGGGACTCTATGTATATGAGTTGAAAATATTTTTTTCAAGCTACATTTCCATCAATTTCTTGTAATTCCATGATTTTTAATTTCCTTTTATTCTCTTTTTCTTGAAGGCTCTTCACCCGTTTACTCTTCTAATATGTGGATGCTATCAAATTGTGTTACAGTATGTTAATTCTAATAAAATTTTCTTATTAACAATAAATGTATCTATAATATAACATGTGATTTATGTTGTCATCAGCTATCAAACTTTTGTTTATGACAAGGTATATGAAATGACATTTGTCATGACACACTGTTTTAGCCCGTAATAGAGGACAAAAATGGTTGATGATAATAAATTTTCCATAGTAACGTATGATGAAATCTACATATATTACATAACAAGAAATCTTAGAAGTCACCGACCAATATGAATATCTCTAATGAGATTATATCTTTCTCATTTTACAAGAATAAAGTTGTGAGAGCCATCAAGTCTTGCAAATAGAAATTGAAATACCTTAATTGCAATAATACTCAGAATATAATCATAAAACTTGTGTACAGTTCATTAGAAACATCAAACACAAAGAAATTTCAACATGTTATATGTAAAGTAACTCTAATATTCTACTAGTTAGTGTCTAAAAATGTATTGTAGGTTATAGTGCATTCAATTATATGATATTGATCCAAATGCAGTTTAAAAATTCTTGCCACATGATGGTCATGTTGTTGAAAAGTTCATTATAGATAAACAAAAGTTATCACAAAATCTCATTACATGTAAGATTGATACTTTATACAATGTGCACAACCATAATCTTTTGATAGTGAACAACAATATCAAATCTTGCTCATTAGGAAAATAAATACATAAAAAATATTTTTTACAAAAAGCTATTCGATATATGTTGTTTGCTTTGTTGTGATGAAGTGTACATCATCATGAAAAATAGTTACAATTGATGTTGATGAGAGTGAGTAACAATGCTTTGAGACTTATTTCTCTAGAACTATTAAAGTTGGAAAGTTGACGTCGGTTCCAAAGTTGGGAATAAGTTATCTATTGTATCTCACATCCGCACGTCATTGCTGCTGTCACGTTTGTGACGTAAAGTATATAAAAACTAAGAAAAATATTTTTATATATGGTTTTTTAATTTATTTCTAATAATTGGATTTTAATATTAAAAATTTAACACATAAACATAGATATAAATATACTGATCAAAAGAATCAAATTTTTTTAAATATTCTACAATATTTTGATCACGTGAGTATATCTCAGAGTTCGCACGTTTCATACACTTTATATTATTATCGCATGATAAATGTAACATGTGAATATTATTTCAAATAAGTTATTAACAAGATTTATATTGAATATCTCAACAGATATCTATTTCAAGCTTGTAAAGCTTACACATCTTATAGAGTCGTTTTGTCAAAATGTATGAAATAAAAATATCAATGAATTTTCAAAATATATATATTTTTTACATCATATTTTTTGAAATTTTAAAATTTTATACTTATAATATATATTATTATAAATTTTTTAAGGAATAATAATATTTTTCGAAATATAAATTTATATTAAAAATATTAATAATCTAACAAGACTATTTTCAAATATTCCATTATACTTATTAATTGAAATGAAATTTCTGGAAATAAAATAATATTATGACAATGTTGTACATGTTTGAATCCAATTTATGATAATAGAATGTGAGAATTTCCAAGACAAATTTCTAATTTTTACATATGGCCAATTTATATATCTTATCACGTATTATATGATCAATAATGTCATCACCACATTACTAGATATTGGATTTAAAATATACATATCACACTTGATTTTGATGGATATCAGAACCAAGTGTGACCAATATTTAAGTTTCCAATTCTCAAATTATTATTTAAAATATGCACATAGATTTCTTATTATTTGCATTTGCACACGTTTGATTATATTAGAAAGAAAATGGAACCAATGAAGAAGAAAACACTATCTACCCAACCACTGAAGAGTCTTCAACTATAAAACTTAAACATTTAAGAGTGACTATTAAACTGTTTCACTTCCGATTGAACTTTTTAATATAGTGGGATCCTTTAAATAATTTATACGAAAATCTCGATACAAGGCTAATCTGAATAATGGCAATGGATGAAGCCGGAGCTTGAAGGAAGTATCCTTTTTTTCTTATCTCGGTCGTATTATGGACTTATGGGAACCATAATAAGTCCATAATACCTTCGACCCAGGAAGGAAAGGTGCTTCCCCGTAAGCTGTCTGGAGCAAGGAAGGGCCGAAATTCCTTCCCCATCTGCCGAAGGAGCTTAAGCTTAAGCTGATTCGAATCTAAGCTTAAGCCCTCGAGAGGGGTTAGAACCAACGCTCCGAGGGACCAGGCAGGGTAGGGGGGATTGTGGACGGTAGTGCAGTTCTGGCGGCGGCGGCTTTGCGGTTGGTGAGGGAGGGACTCGAGAGACGAAGAGAATCGCCCGAGCAGGAACGCAGCGAGAGCTTTTTCTCGTACGTGCGCTTGGAACACCAGTTTTGAGAAATCCAGAATCCAGCTGTGCTCTTCTGCGTGCACCGGTACAGCTTTCTTCTTTTCCTTCCCTGCTTGTCCCTTTCAGCTCTCGCTCACCTCATCGGTGTTTTTTCTCTTTTTGGTACAATCGTCTCTCACATACTGAGCAGTTTGAGTTTGACTGGGACTGGTGCATGGTGATTTCCGCATGACGAGTTTGAACTATCCCGCTTCTTACGATTTGAAATTCTGAGCTATGCAAGTCTGTAACTTGCTGTTGACTTCCTGTGAATTACGTGAAGCTGGCAATGTTTGTGAGCTACGTTTTCTCATGTGCTAAGTGCAATGCGTATAGCGCTTCCAGTGTTGAGATATGGAGATATGGCCCGTTGCTAGCTCAGTGATGGTCCCTGTTTGGTTTACCTGGTGGGTCTCGGAGATTTCGTTTTACAAGCTATAAATTCAAAACGTCAATTGATTATTGACGTTTTGAGTGCTCTCATCATCTGCGTTTGTTGGTTGCCACATAATCGTTATGTACGCTTATCTCGGGAATCATTGTACTTCCTCAACATTTATGAAGCGACTTTGATTTTAACTTAGTCTAATTCTCATATCTAGAGCTCTTGAATCTTGTTCGGAGCCTACTTTATCGTCCCACAAAAATACTTCGAACGTAAGTAAGTATTTTTTGTGGGACAAAGTAGAGGGTTTAAGAACGACGAACAAGGGTTTCTGCGATGGAAAATGGTTTTCACCGAAATCTCTCGAATCTCACCATATTTGATGTTCATTTCTAGGAGAATTCAAATGCGTTAGTTTTCATGTTTACGTCTTCGTTTCGGCAATGGAAATACACGACGAAAATCCCTAAACTTTGACCTCTTCTGATGACGAGCGTTGAAGCAGAAACTCTTTCATAGGTCTGGGAACCACTGGAGATAGTCGGAGACGAGAGTTAGGAATCCACAATGGAGTTTAAGTTGGATACTCATCCAGGGCACACACTGCACCTGTTCTTGTTTTCAGAATTGCAAAATAGCAAGTGAGTCTGCCAGCATGAGTGGCAATTTTACTAAGCCTTTCAATTTAATTTGTAATTGTAATTCATGAAAATCAAAGCCAGTTTTTCCATTAAATTTCCTATTTTGTCAAATAATCATTTTTCTTTCGGCTTCTCTGCTTCTAGAGTTTCTCAATGATATAATTATATGTCCTGATTATTCATTCAGACATGTGCTCAATCTTAATTTGCAGAGAAATATTAAATCTGCTTCAAACTGGGGTGCTGCAACCCGAACTGGCGTTTTTCAATGCATCTTTGGTAAGTTCCATGTGCTTAGAATGTTACTGATGTCGACGTTAGAAGAATGGTGGAACTTACTTGAACTGCACTGTCATTGGTCTGCGAGCGAGGGGAGAGAAGACTATCAGATCACACTACTTGCATAATTTACTTAATTGTTACTTGCAATTATATGTCAACGAGCGAAATGGGTATTGCACAGAAAGTCCTGTTGTGTGCCATGGCAGGCAGGCTTTCGTTAGAAGGAACGAAAATAGGGGATCACAAGCAGCGTTAGATGGAGAATAAATTGAATTACTGGATGCATCTGGAGTTTTCGTTTCGAATAGCAGGGTATTGATTCCCTGCGTTTGCTGTGTATGCAGATACCGGACACCTTTCCCCTCCTTGCAGCTGCTCATAAAGCCATGCAATCTCATGATCGTGGGAGTCTACGAACACGTTCTATACATTCAGAGCTCATTTTCAACTACTCGGGATCGAAGCACGTATCTTATTCACACTGATAATATCATATCCTTGTTCGTGTAATGTCACTGTGGTGCTGTAAATGTTACCAGTTACCGACGTTTATAATCTGACGCAGGGCATTGACTCTAGAGAATTACCCGAATTTTTTTTCGAAGATCTACATTTCCAGGACTGTTGTTTGCACATCTGAGTCTGCCGCTCTGTCACTTTTGAACACTTGACTATGCAAAGATCACAGAATCTCTAAAGAGGTGTGGCATATCGGACACCACCAGCTATGTTTTGGTTGCTCGCTTTGATGCCTCACCGGAAGATGTAAGTTAAAACTTCAGACCTCTCTTGAAGTAGCGGAAATCAGAGCTCATATTTTTGTATTGAATTTCAAGTCCGCAACTACCTTATGTGGCCGTAAAAGGCCTTCTTTGAGGAGTTCTGCATAGTCAAAAATACCACTATGTTTTGAACTTTGAATTTTATCACTGAAGTGTACCACAGATACCAGAAGAGTCTTTTTATTAACTGAAAAGAGCCTACAAACAAGTCTTCTGTTTCTTTTTAAAACAATGGGGTGGGACCAAAACTCTTGTAAGGGCAAAATTGCTACTGTAATAAAGGAGTCTAACCAAATATGCTCCTCATTTAGCTGTTACTGAAGGCGTCTGGAGTAGCCTACATTTAATCAACAACCTTAGTAAGAAGCCACATGGTAGCCCTCAAGCATGTTCTTGACCTTATTGCAAAATTTGAATTTGAACTTTGTCACATGTCAAACTTCGATTAAATTTTCATCCCTGCTCTCTTTTAATTATACATAATCTTTCTCTTGGATCAAATGCATAAGAACGGCTGTGTACATAAACAAAAGCCTACGTAAAGACTTAGGCCTTTGTTTGTGTTCAATTGCTCTTTTCGCTCAGTTTGAATTTCCTACGAATCTTTTTTTTCCTTTGTTCTGTCCTACACGCTTAACAATCAGTACGTCAACGCCATGGAGACTTTCCAGTAGTTTTGTATGACACTGACAGTCGGCCTGTACTAACTTGTAATGACTACATTTCTTCACATCTAATGCCGTCTGTTATTAAGATATACACGCCTGTAAAAAATTTTTCTTCGTTGTATCATTGAACGCCTCTCATTTCTTGCACTCTCGCCAGTTTTTATTTCTGATCCTTCTTACTGTGCTTTTACATTTCATCTCTAGCTATCAATGATTGTATGTCATTGATATTCTGCCACTTCCACTTCATTCTTGTCACTCAGTTTGTTTGTGTCCTCATTAATGTCAGATGGGAATTTCTGTTATGTTCTACAACACTTCTCTTGTAACCTATAGATTGTGCTTCAATGTAATGATCACTGATAACTACAGATTACTGCCCATAAGCTATACAATTTCCCCCTGTACGCAATTCGTATATTTGAATGTTACCTGCGTGCTATAATACCTCTGCGTTTACAAAAATGATTGGATCTGATGAACATATGGTACGAGATAACAATACAAGATCTTCTGGGAAGTGATGTTACGACCAAACTATTGCACCATGAAAGGTTTTCGTAGTTTTCGCTTATGACCGGGGTCATTTTCAACGATAACTTCATTCCTAGTCTGTAATGTCACTGGGAACGAGTTGTACCTTGACTCGTTTGACTCCAAGTTCTCCTCAGCCCCCGCGCGGTCCACTATAGATACCTAAGTCTCTCGGGATCCACAGATGAAGCAGCTGTGTCTATGTGACTGTAGTGTGACGCCTCCTATTCCAATATTCTTGATGGTGACTGGAGGACTTTCTTAAGTCTGACTGGATCCTCTATACTGCAAACTTAGATCCCACCCCTGAACATTCGACAGCAGGTCTCTTCCTTGTATTCCACCGTTTTACTGCTTCTCGGCGCTTCGTCCTAATGTATTTGTTTGTCTTTCATTACCTGAAAGCGTCAGTTCGTGCATGACATGTCCCTTCTCTTCTTGTTTCTTTCCATCTAGAATATATCGTCGGCCCCTTGAGGCTCAATACCTAGATGTGCGTTGCTTCGGTCTCCTACATGCTATGCCCTTGTCGCCGATCATCATGTACTATCTTATTTGTGTAATTGAGTGTCTAATTATAAAGCACACGCCTAAAACCCGAGAATTTGGATGTTGTCGTAATTGTAGAAAGGAGCTCGTCAACTCTAATTCTTTTGATGATGGAAACTAAAAAAGGGAATAGGTTCCTTATCACTTCGGTGATAAGGAACCTATTCCATTTTTTAGTTTTGTTGGAGAAAGTCAGACACTAAAGAGATCCTCTACATTGTCAAGATGTTCTCTCTCGTTTCCCGTCTGCTTCGTACCATCTTCTCTCTGTAGCAAATCTCTTCACGTTAGCACGGCTCAACAAGAGCGTGAGGTCTATGCTCTTAAGGCTATGACAGGCACAAACTGCTGACTACAGTTCTTCTGGGTCCTGCTATAAGTGCCTGTCTTAGTCATGGCCTGACACCTAGAACTTTTGTACAGGAGTGGGAACCATCAGGCCTCAGTTGCTCTTGAGAAGAACGTTAACCTGGATTGGTTGTGTCTCAGGTAGATGCTGTGAAAACATTGGTCAAAGGAGAAGAGTTGGATATATCCGAACTACCTGCGAGAGCTGATCAAGCTGCTATCCTGAAGGTGTGAGACCGTTTCCGCTTTGTCCAATCCATGTGCATTTGTTTTGTGATCGCTCCAGCTCATTAACTACATTCTGCTTCGTGCTTGTCTCCAGCGTTAGATGAGATGTTCACAGCTGGAACATCTCATCTAACGTGAGATCCTTATGTTTGAATGATGAGAATTGGTTGTCATTTTCCAGCATTACAAGATATCTACCGTGGAATTGGACGCTTCATCCCTTGAAGATGCCATAGTTTGTCGTATTGCAGCAAGAGATGCTCTGTAAGTGCGATGAAGGTCTCATTGTTTTGCAGGGAGAAAACAGGTCTGGGTAAAAGAGAGGTATTCGGAGCTATAGATAGATCATTACACGGTATTAGCTCCTGGAATGAGTCTTCGAAGTAGATTATTGACAAGATTATCGTATCCACAAGTACTTAGACTCGTGGTGTGGGGTAAAAAGTGAAACCTCACCAAGTTTTGTAGCGATGAAACTCTTGATGATTATAAAAAATGGTCAGTCTATCCAGACGTGGAAGTGGGAATGTAAATGGGCTTTCCAAAGGTTTCCATCTCGTGTACAACGTCGTTTGGTTTTGAAGTCCAGAATGTATGGTTAAGCTGCAGTATGCTGTACTTGTCTTTCCGGAGGTGGATACTGGCTGCAAGAGTTACGCTGTCCATCCCACTATATGATAGCAGCTAGAGAAAAAAATGTCATCCTGAGACATAGTCAGCACACTCGACAAGTCCAGCGATGGAAACTCCACTACGAAGTTCTCTGTTGTTTTATGCATCACGTGATTAAAGATCGCAACTCCAGTGCTGTTTGTCTTTTGTAGTGGTTTTCCTTTCCAGGTTTGTTATACAGAGGAGACATGGTTGTCTTGACTCATTGCAGAACCTCTCGGGACTACTCTGATCAGTTCACTCTCGTCAGTCATAGACTCCACGCGCAACAAGATCTTCATTTTACAAATCGCTCGATTTTCTGAACTTATGCGACCAGACTTACGTCAACCGTGTCCGAGTCATGATTGTGACAGTACACTCTAAACCGATCTTTCCACAAACTGGTAACTTTCCAGTACGGTGAATCGGACCATTACAGCCAGATTGCCGGTTGATTTACTCTCGAGAATAGCAGCAGAGCAGCTTTAATACAGCTTGCGACACTGGACTGTAGCACATCCGAGACGGTGATTAAGCTTTGCCCCTCATTCTCACAATCACTCGGCAACGGGAATCTTGCCATTGCCGATGATGATGCACCCTTTGGCCCATTTGACATCGTCAAATCAGAACTCCAAGTCCAACCAACCGAAGCTTGTCGACCCATCATGATGTCATCTCGTTGGCAGCCGTATTCTCACGCTGTCCAGTGGCCCCAGTCTCCATCTCCGGCCCTCCTCTCCAAGCGTGCATTTGGGGAGGAGGTTCCTAAAAGCTAAGCAGCTTCTGTGAAAGGTTGCAACGTAGCTGTGATTTAGACATGATCATGCACCTAAAGTTCAGTTTTCCCTCTGAGCGAGCTCTTAAATTGTCGATTAAAGGTGTGCTTTAGAGCTATTATTAGGTGGAGCAATGCAGATCAATAGGGACATAAGCTTAGACAACAGTGTTCGCCTTTTTATAGGACCTACTTAAGCACTGGCGCCACTGTGGGAGGTGCCTGGCCCCCTGGGGAGTGCGAGTGTCTGACAGATTTTGGGTCCGCTCCAAAGCCCGAGACGAGACGAGAGATGGGGGACTGTGTACGTTTAGTCCACTCCAGCGGACAATGGGGCCTCGGAATTTCCCTCCCCCCGAGTTGCAACCCATATTCCTCATCCGCGAAGCTCAGAGATGGTGGTGGGGGGAGAAGCATAAAATGTTCTCCCGGCAGCAGAATCGGTGTTCGCTTCTCAACTGCCAAAGATGTGAAGCTCTCGCATCACATCGCACTCAAAACCGACGCCCTGCCCCGTCCCCAACCGAGGAAGGCCGAGCCCCGTTAAAGCCCCTGCCGCGCGGGTGTCATGCATCCGTTGCTTGGACTCGGCCCCCTCCCTTTCAAATGCCAGGAATTTCCCTACCGCGTCAGCAGGTTCCCCTGGACGCATCCCAGGCCACAGCCGATCTCCGCAAGGTGGGAGGGGCCGAAGAGCGACGTTGGGACCAAGGAATGGAGCCCACGCTCTTCGTGCTGTCCTCCCCTGGGGTGGGGGGGTGTTTAGCTCCGGTCCCGGCCACGTCGGGTCTGATTCCCCCCTCGACGGGTGATTGCCACCGTTGCACGCCGTCCGCGCGGCGTCATTCCCCATCGACGGAGTGAGTTCCCTCTGGGTCTTCCAGCCGTTCTTGTTACCCGTCTGGATCCATCCTCGTGCATCGATGGCGTCGATGGGGTCCTCCGATCCTTTGCTTTAATTTTTGCTTCGCGCTCTCCTCTCCTCGTCGGCCTTTCTTCTTTCATCGTCGACAACAATCGCTTTCGAGCGTACATGTGTACGATGCGAGCCTCCTGCTTCGTGGGCGATGGATGGATCGCCTTTTCGTGAAGAGCAGAAAAGCGATAACCGCAGTACGAGAAAGTCCTGCTTCCTTTTTTCGATCGATCGTGAACCTTCGTCGTCGTCATCCTTTCAGGACGTTTCCAAAGGACGATCGCCTTCGCCCTCCACATCTTTTTGTCGAGCACTTTTTTTGCTTTCGCGAGCGCGAAAACCAACAGTGGTGGCGAATCCAGGACCTTCTGTCGCTACCGATCTCCCCATTGCGCGCCTCATCCTTAATGCTTTCGGGCCACTTTTGGTGTTGAGATCACCCGCCGATGCTCTCTCTCGTCTATTACAAAATCCCTCATGTCAGCCAGCGGGCGCCCCTTGTGCCACCATAGATTCGCGTAGCTCGACCCATCTAGGGCCGGCGACGAGCTCAGCCTTCACTTGCATGGATCTGCTTCAATTGGTTGTGTGGACTTTTGCCTTTAGGCGGAGGGAGGGACACAAGCTCTAGAATATGGAGCGCATGGAGTTTTGGATGGCATCTTTCGATTTCCAGAGGCGGCCTAAAATGATTGAAGTGCGGAAGGAGGGGATAGGTTTTCAATGTTTTCCATCTCACAGAAACACATTCTTTTCTCTTCTGGTTCTTCCTTCTGGCTGTCCTTAGAATATCGACAGGGGTACAGCTTATGTGCACATAGCTCAGCTTTTTCCAGGTCTGCCAGTTCGGTTGCTCGGCTCACGAGATAAGCTCATCATTGAACGTGTTCGCTTTACGAGTTTCCAAGGGAAGTATGATCATGATTGGTGTATGTCAATCATCCCAAGTTGCTGAATTACGGGGGCGGAAAGCACTGAGGCCAGCTCCACACAGCCGTTCATCGCAGATACTTTAAAAAGAATGGCCCCGTCTGCTGTCACAGACAGACCTACCCGAAGACGTGTGCTCGAACCAGGTCCATAGATTTATCAGAGTGAAGAGACGAAATCACAGGGATTAGGTGGGAAAGACATGGCCCCTGGAGACTAGAGTGTATTGTAGAGTGGAAGAAACGCATGTCCTCCTCTCCCGACATCATACAGCATGTTTTGGTTTCTTGTGTAAAAACATGGCGTGGATGGAAGATGATGTGACTGCTGCTGCGTGCTGGAGCATTGTCACCCGTGTCCTCGTCTCCCAATATCACACCAAACGTTTTGGTTTCTTGAGTAAAAACATAGCCCAGGTGGAAGATGTGACTGCTGCAGCACGCTGGAGACATGTCACCCCACTCACCTCGAGATGAGCTGAAAGGGAGGGAGGGAAGATGAAGCGGATGAAGTCGATGTTTCGAATCATCGAATGAATGGGAGGCGAAAGGAGCTCTTTTCTGAACATTCTTCGAGGGATCATCAAGATTCTTAACGACTACCGTTCGACAATGATTCAGTATGTAGTTGAGCGACTCAAGCAAGTGAGCGGAGCCCTGGAGAGTTATGCAAAGGGGCCCCACACCAGATAACGAGAAGTGTCTGGGCCGAAAGGTATTGTATGTGAGGCATTCTGGATATGGGTATCTGTGAGCTGCATCAACTTCGAGGTATTTATAAGTAGTATAGGAATGTGTATAGGTCTATTTACCTACACTCGGCCTACTACTACCCCAGAAAAAAGTTGTTTATTTATTCACGCATAAGATTATCACTCGTCACAGCTTTGCAGTCATCATTCTTTCTGATGTCTGCTCTACGAGCAAGAGTTTGTATATCATGTCATGACTGCATGCCGGGCCCTGCATTAAACAATTCCATCATCATACTTCCTGTCGATCGATCAATTGGACTGTGCCACTTCCCCCACCTTTCTCCAAATTCCTTGTAGCTACCAGAATGTTGGTGGTGACAGCTGAATACCAAACACTAGATTTGTTTTCTGGTTTTGGTAACTCGCCTTGAGAGTCAGATATTCTTCTTCTTGCACATCCATCCATCCATCCACCAAACCTGTCTTGTCGCTGGAGTCACAGGAGAATTGAAAGAGCTCGCCAACTCCGATTCGGCTGTTCTCGGTATGAGAATGTCGGTGACCAAAGAGCTAAACTTGCGATTAGCGTGCATCATTGCCGGATTTGGGGAAGTTGGCAAATTCGTTCTGGTTGTCTAACGAGTCGAATGCGAAGACTAGTCAAAAAAGTTTTTTATATTCGGTTCCCAAACTCCATGGCTCGACAAAGATACAAGGAAAATGTTGGCGAACTAAAAACCGTGAAACATGCCTTTGCCCCAAGAGATGGGAAATCAGCACCTGAAGAATCCAAAAACCGAGATCTTGTTCTGAATCATGGGAACCGCATAAGGGTCCAAGAGCGGATCTCAAACATGGGCCTCAAGTGGGCCTCGAGGAGAAGGCGCAGGCATGGCAATTGCTGATATCTGGACTCTGAAGAAGGTGAGCAGGCGATGATCGGAGGCGGAGGGAAGTGGGGGTGGCGGTGACTCGACGGGAGGGCATGAGGGTTGGCATCCATAGATTCAGTAGCTGAGCCGATCAGAAGGCCTGGCGGAGTGCAGTGCAGTGCTAGAGTTCACTTTCGAGGGGCGAAATGATCACCCTCCGTCGCAGGCAGCATGAGCAAACTAAACGAGGTTTGCGTCAGAACGGAAGGAGAGCGGGGGCTGATTTGAGCTTAATAATCGCTCAACGACATAGGCTGAGCGATGGATGATCGTGCCCAGGGCAGTGATGATCATACGGAGGGAGGGAACTGGAGTTACGTAGAGGGTCCCACACCACACCACAGCACAGCCCCGAAGAAGGTCAGGCGATGCGACACGACGAGAACCCTCAAGCAAGATGTATGTGTGCGCTGCGGGGACCGACAGACTGAGGGCATGCAGAGAAACCTCGCAGCTGCGAGCTGCGGGGAAGGGGCCGGGCTGCATCGCCAGGTGCGCTTCTGCCCTATGGCATCTCTCCAGCTCGGCGAATCCCTGCCCAGATTCGCCCCCTCGCTGGCACCCTGTTGCTTTTCGGTGGTTGTTGCCAAGGAGGACGAGAGAAGGAGAGTTTTGTTTACCCCCGTGCAGCCCCAGCCCCAGGCCCAAGCCCAGCGAGAGAGAGAGGGCGTTGGGGTAAGGCGAAGAGAGCAAATGGGGAAAGTCAGAGAGGGGTAAGTGGGTAAGAGGGGAGAGGGGGGACGGTCTCCAGCCCCAGTCCCCACCCCCCCTGCAGCCCCAGCCCCAGGCCCAAGCCCAAGCCCAGCGAGAGAAAGAGAGGGGGTTGGGGTAAGGCGAAGAGCGCAAAGGGGGAAAGTCAGAGAGGGGTAAGAGCGGGGTAAGAGGGGGGAGGGGGGACCGTCACCTCCACCTAGCGTCAGCGTCATCGTCCTCAACTTATGCCGTCTGCCTACCGTCGCATCGCACCCGTCGCCAGCCTCATCCCACGGCCGCCTTCGCTGCCAAGTAAAGAAAGCGGCCAGCGAGAGGGGGCCAACATTCTTTTCGGGAACTGTGTCAGCCTGGAACAGCGGCAGCCCCCCCCCCCCCCCCGCCCCGCCCCCGGCCCTGGCCTCCCCTCGTTCGTTTCCCTCTCTGCGACTGACTGCGCAGGGACGGACGAACAGTACACGAGATGACACCGATCGCAGGGCAGTGTACCCGTCCGTCCGCTTGCAGCTGCCGAGGGATCTGGCACGGGCATGAGATAAGGCCATGCAAAGCAGATCCTTGGAAGCGATCGATGGCGTGCTCGGCTGCCTGGCTGGATGTGATGTATGTAGGGCGGCAGCAGCGCAGAGGCCCCAACTTACGACACGAGGCGAGGGTTTGAGCCGAGCTGCCGGGAGCCGCAACCACGAGAAGCGTGATTCCGGATCATCCTGACATCTTTTCTGGATGTAGCGCTCATGCGCCGTAGCACTTGTGCACACTCCCGTCTCTCGTCCTTTTCCCCTCGGTTGGTGGCTTCCGGTCAGCCCCCCTCCCCTTGCTTCGGCTCGAATCGCCACGCGGTCAAGCCCAGAATGTGAACTCAAGTCATCTCATGCTTCGCCACGGGTCAGATCAGGCTCTTGCTGCGCTTCTCGCTAGAACATGGCTCTTGCCATGTGCTCGTAATTCACTTCGATCCTCGTTTGACCTGGGAGGTAAGCAAGCAAGCAAACAAAATGCTGGAGTGTTGCGTTGAGGAGGTTCATCGATGGCTGAGCAGGCGAGGAACTCAGTCTGCACCCAATAATGACAGGCACTTGCCGAATAAGCATGAAGCGTCCAAGGCGAGCTGTGTCCATGTCCATGTCCATCGTGGAGGCGACCGGGGCTCGTGTCGATGTCGATGTCGGCCAGAAGCATCGGCCCCGTTCGCAGCAAGAGGACACGGTAAAAGTGCAGGCGTGGCCATGGTGAAAACTCGGGGGAGGAAACTGGCAGCCACAAGCAGATGGTTTGCACGGGCTGAATTTACGACCAACAACAGTGCGGTTTCCATGGCCCGGGAAGGAAGTCAATCGGCGGTGCGAGAACCATAATTTACCTCCCGACTGGCGTGATTGCTGGAGCTATCCCACGCCGGGGGAATGAGCTTAAATTAATGCGCTCTTTTCTATGAGCCCAAATGCAAGTACTCCCCCCCGGCAGTAAGGACAGCGGACACCAGATTACATCCGTTTGCATAATCTTATACAATCTCCCAAAAGTGAAGCGAAATGTGATCAGTTTGTCGGTTCTGGCCGACATTACTCTCATCCCGCAGAACATTGTAGCTGAGGGTGCTGCTGAGGTGGCCCCGAGGACTTTGTCGTAGCCAAGCTCTCGAATGCGCTTGCGAGGAAGCATGGGACCGAGTACGGCATCTGACCTAGCCCTGAGTCCACAGTCCACCTGTCTGTCTATCCATCCATCTCTCTCTACCCCAATCCTTCCCCCCCCCTCCTCCCTCCTCGTCTCCATACAGAAGCAGTTTTGCCTGCGGTTTGTTGGAATCCGAATGCGGTCACGAAGAAATCCAAAAGATATCGAGACGAGCTTTAGAAGATTTCAACGATCTGGGGACAGTCATACTTTCGATAGAGCAAAAATGTGCAGCGTGCGAGCGCGAGCAGCCATTCGACCCTGGCGTACTGTAGGAAGAGCTTTGCAACTACAGTACTGGGTATGCGGGCGCTTAAAGTCCCGGCTCTGTGATGCTTTGGATGCGAGAGAGGCCCCAGTTCTGAAAAGCCACTTCTTTCCGGTCGTACCTGGAAAAGAAACTCGATCTGCTTTTTTTTTCCGAGAGGCTTTTGAACTTGCTCTGAATCTCATCGTGCTTCGGATCAGAGGCTGTTACGTAGCCAGCCATGCATAACTACTCAAATCTACCACGGCACTTTCTCCATCGGATTGTTGCAGTCCTTCTCGCGTCGAAGCGCATAGCAGCAACCTACGATCTGCAAGGTGTGCACACTTAACCTCACAGGCCTTGCTCCCAAACCCCCGACGAGGGTTCTTCTCGACTCGATCTGAGAACCGATGTGTACCGTCGTGCCTGATTACAATCCCAGCTGTAACAAAATTCATAGTTTACACAAATCCTCTGTTATGGTCATCGAGCTTCAATGAAGAAATTAGCACAGCCTTGGCTCTAAGACAAGGTCTAATTCAAGGGTTGCGGTGAAGTAGACCTTCTGGATTCGATCTCCAAACCTCCAACTACCTTCTTCACATGTCGAGTACTACCTCGTTGACTCTTCTCCGGACGATTTGGAACCGCAGGGCTAAACTCACATCGGCAGGACAATAGCCACCATCTTGACATTAGTAGCCCACCATCCGGTTGGGGAATTCGGCGCTCACCTCGTGCGGGCCAGAACCCCACTCACCCGCCCAGACGGCAGAGTGGCTGCTGCTCCAGGAGTCTCGCGGGTTCCTGGTGATATGACGGATCTTAGGTCTACAAGAAAGGCATTCAGTTAGCGGAAGAGAACGTGCTCCTCCAAGGTCAAAATCACACGCCTCCTCTCTCTGATCTGATCGCTGCCGGGGCTGTGTGCACGCACCGGTCTGCGCCAAGTGGTCAAGATGCCCAGAGTTGTTGCAACTAATCCACGACCATTTGGGCGTGAGAACATTCCAGCGCTCCGATCCAGAAAATGATATAAACGAATCAACATGACGAGCTGCGAGGGGCGATTTTGTATGATCGGATCGCTAGCCTCTTGCATGCAACGCGCACCAGACATCCAGCATCCAACATAATTATTGCACGTATTGAACAGCAGTACGAGAGGACAGAAAAGATTAAAAAATTCGGAATCCACTGCACAAGGCAGAAGAGAGGCCTGCGTGCATGCTTGGGAGGAACATCCGAGGCGGGAAGAAAGAGAGGAATTCAGGAGCAGAGACGGAGGCAAAACGTGAGACAAAATGATGTAATAGTTTTAATTTCATACAATAAATTGTAGAGAGCTTTCACATGGCTTAGAGATCATTACCGTCTCCTATGGCAGAAATTCTAACTTCGTCAAAACTTCTGCGGCGCTGCTGTGAATTTGCAAACCCTTCATCGAGAGAGGAAGGCGTCGCCTATGTGCCCTATGGATGGTCGGAACTCTTCTGATACACGACGTTGCGTAATTGCCACATGATTATAATCAAAAAAGTGGAGGAATTTGCTGCTCTCTGCCGTCCCTCTACAGTTTCCTACCATTGCTGCTGCTGCTTCTATACTACTGCCTGGCCAGGCCCACTCGCAGGCTGGGGTGTCATATGTACCTATTTATCAGCCTACTGACGCAGTTCGGCACTAGCAAACAATATCCTTGACTGGGAAGTATACCACAAAGTCCTAATCTTCGAAAAAACCTCCATTGTGCTGCTGCTGTCGCTCCTGGGCAGAGAGAGAGAGAGAGAGAGAGAGGAGGTCGTCGGGGTTTATGTACAAAAAAGAGATTGGAATGGAGAATGGGGGATGATGGTAATTACACCACGAAGGGATGGGAGAATTTCAGGCCTCCACGTCCAGCCGAGGTTCGTAGATGATCCCCTCGATGAATGTATGGGTGCGGCACTCGTTCGCGTGGAAAGACTCGGGCAATCTCCTCCACGTCTTGTGCGGGAGGTCGTAGGCCAAGAGCTTGAACGGGCCGCGGTGGCTGATATTGAAGGCCACGAGCAGAATCAGGTCCCCGTAGAGGCAGCATTTCATTAGCACCCGCTCGTCCTCCTGGCACTCGAAGAACTCGCGGTCGCAGAAGAACTCTAAAAACAAAACCCTAGGCATCCTGTCCACCTCCTTCCACACATAGCTCGGATACGGCAGCTTGTTTTGGAGCTCCCAAATGCACACGCTCTCAATTTTGTAATTCTCCTCCAGCACCCCGACCAGAAATACGTGCCCGCGGTGGTGCACGAGCTCCTCGTAGCCTAGGGTATGGGGCAGAGGCGCGCAGATCCGGTTCCAAACCCCGAGATTCATGTCGTAAGTTATCAACAGGCTGCGCTGATCGTAGCACCTCACGTACAGCACCCCGTTCCCGTACACGGGCTTTCTCTTGGGGTACTTGGCAGGAATTATGCCGCACTTGGTCCACGAATCGGTGGACGAATTGTAAACCTCCATGGTCAGGCTGTCGCCGCCGTTCTCGGCGGGAACCATCCCCGCCACGAACACCAGGTAGGAATTGGTTTTGGGATCCTCCACGGCCATCTTGAGCACGCTGATGTGCGACGCGCATTTTAGCACCAGCGGCAGCTTGCGCAGCGATTTGGTGAGCGGGTTGCAGACGAAGAGCGTGCGCAACCGATTCTCGTAGACGAAGTAGCAGACCAGGCCCCCGTCTGCGGCCGTCGGGTAGGGATTCAGATCACAGAGCGGGGCCGGGAGAGGAATGCGGTGCCAATTGTTGTACTCGGGATCGTAGGTGGCCACGACGCGCTGGCCGTAGCGACTCGAGCGCCCCAAATTCGCCGTCACCACGAGGAACCAGATGCAGAGGCGGTTGCCGGCTTCGGAGTAGGCCTTGAGAAAGGTGTTGGAGTAGAGGTACGAGTTCCAGGAACTGCACACGGCGCGGAAGCGGAAGAAGCTCTGCAGCGGCAGGCGGGCCAGAACGCTCTCGATCAAATGGTCCGGAAGCTTGCACGATTCGTCATGCTGCTGTTGCTGCTGGAACTGTTGCTGGTGCTGGTGCTGCATCGCGAGCATGGCCGCGGCGGTTTCGGAATTGACCCCCCACCCGTTCTGTCGAGTCCTTTTGCGACTGATGCACACCATGCCCCCGACATCGTCCCCTCGCTCGCCGCCCTTGTCCCGCCCGGGCACGCTGCTCAGCCAATCCCCTTCGAGCGACCTGCACGCCGATGCGGTCATTTCCTTCATCTCGATGTCTTTCATCTCAATCTCGTCGCCGTAGCTGCTGCTCGGGATGAATCGTCGCTGCTGGTGCGCCTGGGCGGAGGAAGAATGAGGCCCGATGTAGAGGCCTCGCAATGACACTTGCGATGTGCTCCTGGGGCTTATGCTTTGACAGAGCAGGCTCAAGCATAAGCACGCGGGCTGCGCTTGCGGTGGGGTCCGATGATGGGACGAGGAGGATGATGATGATGCTGCAGCAGCAGCAGCAGCAGCGGAAGAAGGGGAGGGCGAGGAGGAAGAGGCGGAGGCGGAGGAGGAAGCAGAAGAAGCAGAAGAAGAAGAAGAAGAAGAGCACCCACAGGAGCAGGGGGGAGGGGGTGTTGTAGGCTCGGAAGGATGTCTGATCCACCGGCACCTCCAGGCTTGTTGGCTTGCTGCCATCAAGAGATTGACGAAGAGCAGGAGCAGGAGCAGGCGGGTGTGAAAGAGAATAGAGAGAGGAAGGAAAGCTGATGATGCTACTGCCCTCCTACTGCTGATGGATGCAGCAGGCAGAAGACAGCCGTGCCTGACTCACTTCTCTCTCTTCCTTCACTCACTCTCTCACTCTCTTCCCTCCCTACTACTATGACCACCACCACCACCACCACCACCTCTTCCTCCTCCTCCCTCCGTCCCTCCTCCTTACAGTGGTACTTGCTGATTCTGCTGCTCGCTTCTTTCATTTCACTTGCCTCGCCTTCCCTTCCTTTCCTTTTCCTCTCCCCTCCCTCCCTCCCTCCCTCCCGTCCGGCCGTCGCTTTCCCTCTTCCTCTTCCTCTTCCTCTTGCTCGCCCTCTGCTCGGCCTGCCGCTCTTCTGCCTGTCGTCTCTCTCTCTCTCTCTCTGCTGCCTCACTCGCCGCAGCGGTTTCCTCTTCTGTTCTTTGTCGTGTCCCTTGCGTCCTTCTTCCGCTTCCTAGATCTAGCCAGCCTCGAGCTTCAGCTTGCCAGCGGCAGCAGCAGGAGCAGCAGGAGCTTCATAGCCGGAAAATGTCAGGAGCTTCTTTCTTTTCTCGTCACTTCAACTGACTTCTGTCTCCGTCGTCGCAGTCTCTCTCTCTCTCTCTCTCTCTCAATGTCTCTCGCGCTCTCTCTCTCTTTCTGCCGCTTGCCTGCTGCCTGCCTGCTGCGTCTCTCGCGCGCTCGCTCTCATTAAGCGACGGATGGCATGTTCAGAGCAATCAAGAGATCACCGCTTTCGCCTCTGCCTTGAGCTCGTGAGCTCGGGTGCTATTTGTCCAGGGGGAGGGCGCCAGCCCCCCTTGAGCCTCTCCCCTCTCCCCGCTCGCCACCCCCAGCCCCAGCCCCACCCCCCTCGCGTCGGGGCTTGCTGGCTGGCTGGCTGGCTGGCCGCTTCGCTTGGATGGGGGCCTGGGGCCTGGGGCGGCGGGGCTTGCTGGGGGGCTTGGCCCACCTCTTTTGGGGGAGGACGTGCCGCTCTGGGGGAGCGGGCTAGCGCTCCTCCTTGAACCCGGAGCTTCTTGTCGCGGGCGGGCGCTTCATCGGGCCGCGAAGCCCTTTCCAGCTTCTGGGGCTTGTGACCCCGTGCCTGGGGTGGCGTTCCCGGCCGCGCCCGCGCCCCGGAGCTGCCCCCACCATTAATACCATTTCCTGCCGCTCGGGGCCACGATGCCCCCGCCCATTGGGCAGCCGCACCCTCGCCCCTCCCGGTCACCATGACACCCCACTATAGTCGCGACGTCGTCTTCCCCCATGATTCCCCGGAGATTCCTCCTTTATTCCTCCCCTTGCCACCCACATCTCCCCGTCATTTATGAACCCCCCACCCCCACCCCCCAAACCCTTAACCCCCCGCCAAACGAGAGCGGGGGGTAAGGGTTTGGGGGCAAAGGAGGCTAATTCCGGCTCTCTGCGCTCGACCACGACGGAGCTCGTCGGCTCGAGCTGACCGCTCTCGCTGCAGGACTGCAGAGTGGAGTCACCACCGTTATGTCATGCCGGAGATTCATTCTCGGTGCGAGAAAATCCGCTCGTTCTCTGCGAATCTCCGTCGCGATCGAGTCGGGGGGTGGGGGTGGGGGAGGGGGAACATTATATTTGGCCACCTCGCCAAGCGGGCGCAAATTAATGGAGGCTTGAGGCTTGAGGCTTGAGGCTTGAGGCGATTCGGACAATCAGGGTCAGGTGATTACCGCTTAAGTCAATTTAGATTCAGGTAGGCCCTTTCTTTCGGCGAAGCCCTCCCCCTCCCTTCTTTTGGGATGTTGGGACTTTTTGGCGGGGATCCCAGTCTGCAGTGGGCGTCGCAGAATCTGACCGGAGGAGGGGAGGAGGGGAGGGAAAGTGGCGGAAAATGAGATTTCATGCTGCACCTGCTTGCGGGGAATCATCATCAGTGGACATGTCGTCTACAGTTTGGGTCAAATTGCAGCCATCACAAAAGTTGGCGAACCAAGTCTCAAAGATTCCTCGTCACCTCTCCACCCTGGTGCTCGAGCTTTTCGTCGCCGAATTTTCGTGAGAAATTAATTGCGTATGGCCTTTTGTTCTCCCAGCTCTTTATCTTTTAAAACAGTTCGAGTTCGCTGCAAGGGGAAGTTATGGCGTCACTTTTCTAGTCTCCACTTGTAAATGGTCAGATTCCGAAGATATGTTTCTGTCTCGGAGATTGTTCCCTCTCTCCTTTCCAGGGGCCACCCTCCCCCTCCTCCTCCATCATCATGAACTCGAGATCCGCCACCGGTGAGATAAGGAAAGGTGCCCTTTCCCATCTCTCAGGTTTCACCTATTTCTGGCCCCCCACAATTCTTCTCATCTTCCGACGCTTGTGTTGTCACTCGTCGTCGTCCTGCTGGTCCCAGCCCTCCTGCACACGGTGAATCATCATCTCCCCTGCATGAAGATATTTTTGCCTGTGCCGATCCTCTCCACCTTTTCGTCATCTTCACCTTAAGCCCCTCTCGTGCATGACCCCCCTCCTCCCTCTCTCTCTCCTCCCTCTAGCCTCCAAATCGAATTTGTCAAGAACAACTTGTGAGGAGGATTTCCCGTGTCCCTCCCAAAACCCTCAACCCTCAACCCCCAACACCACCACCATCCCGCCTTGCGTGGCCAAGATCGAAGTGTCTGTTGAATTCCAGTTGGTGATGCTCAACTGGATGGATGGAGATAGGGGACCAGGTCAAGAAGAGGAAAATGATCCAGGTGGAAGTGAGACATTTGTCCGGTGCTCTTGAAGCGCTTGTGTATCATTGACTGGGAAGCCAATGCATCGACGTTCCGGCTTCTGATGTTGTCTCCGTCAACTTAACTTCAAGGCATGGCGGATATAGTTCTTGAGGTAAAGGAGGAATGTTATTCTCCAATGATTTGGGGAAAGTCTACGATATTGAATGTGGAATGCGACCGATATATGGAATTCATCGACGGGTCTCATTTGCGATATATGATTGAATTCGTTGGTTGTCTTCAAGAAGTTAGCTCGCCTACTTTGTTGACCGGCTTCTCCTACGAGTCTGGAGGGTGCTGCTAGAGCTACAGCCCCCGAGTTTCCATTCATTTGCCAGCCTTGTGGCGAATCTAGCGACCACAATTCCCGCTGCTTTCTCCGCAGGCTCCTCAGGTTTGATGATGTACCTTCCTGGCTAATCTGGAGGCCTCGCCCCGGCCTCTAACTCGATCACACTGCGGCTAAAGGAGGCCATGCATTGTTGGATGCTCGGTCGAGCTCAACACCGTACCACACACACTCTGAAAAGGGGGGCAACTTTGTTTAAGCTCCATTCATGTCATCAATCAACATAGCTTACGCCGTCGAGTCTCCTCCTTCGTGGACCTACATGCTCTATCTTTGTATTGTCGTGTTTTATATTCAAAAGGTAGTCCATTATGTGCAACCTCGAGAATCAGGTGTTCATGCCTACGACATGCCCCCGAGATGTGTAGCGTTATGTCGAGTCAGGAGAGTGTGTTGTGAAGGTTGCGTGGTGTCGAACGAATTCCAAGCGTCCCCAACGATTGAATAGTCAAAAGTTTCAAGCTTTCGGTTATTTCCGGTTGGAACTTCTCGCGGTGTCCAATGAACTGCCCTAGGCTTGCAGACCAAGTTGTCCATCTCATCTCGTCTTCGAGTTAACACTTTACTGCTGCTTATTCTTGACACTTCACTTCCTTTTGCAGGACGCCGCGTCATGATTCTTCTTCTCACATTAGTGTGAAGAAGAATCGCTTTTTGCTCCACCCAATTATCGAACGCTCGCATGGAGGTCGCCTTCGAGTTTCAGTGGATGGACATCTACTCCTTCGTCGGATGGAAATTCGACACCTTCTCGGTACGACACGAGCGCCCTCTTTGCAAAACACATCAAGTTGCTACATGATTCCAAAAGTCATAAAAGTACAACTTCAAGTCGACCACTTATCTGAAAAATAAAAGTCTGAATGTATCGCAACTCTTTCTGCTGATAGACATATGATAAATCGTCGAGGTGTGTATCAATGCAGAAAGAAGAACTCCAGTGATACACGAATTCTCTTCGACTTTGAGGTTATTCTAGAGACAAATTGGTCACCTTTTAGGGACTACACAAGAAACTTCCAGTGATCATTGAGTGTGAACCCCAGTGAGTGACTCCGGTCCGTACTTTTCAGAGTTTGATGAACTAACTGCCGTTGACCACTTTTGTTCAGCGAGTTTGATTCAATATATGGCAGCGCCGTTCTACGAGCATTGGGGTTGCAACTTATCATCACCAAGAACGAGGTCTCGAATACGGGCTATGGTGTGTGGTCTTCAACCTTGATATCGCATGCCATTCCTCCTTTCAGATCGCTGAACGATATTCCCTATTTGTTGCAGAATCACTGGGTTGACCATTTTTCCTGGAAAAGAGTATGGAATTATTGGCTTCCATGTACTTTTGATCGTTTTTTTCATCAATACAGCAGTCGATATCCTCGAGGAAATCTAGTTCCCGTCATCAAGAAAAATTGCTTTCTGTCCATGGCAATGTTTCTATGAGGCTGCTAGTGAGACACCTTGAGAACTAGACACACATCCATATCCGAAAATTTAATTCTGGTTGAAAAGGCTTCTGATTCCGAAAGATCCTTCGAAGCCTTTTGTGTGTTGACTTATCATGATTCAGTTTGGATTTGTTGCTTTCTTCAACCTGCTGGTGGGTTCGAGTTTGTGGAATCTCACGGTATGGGTTGTCACCTCTTCCCATGGTACACGAGAACATCCCACCGATAGAAACAAACCAAGTCGCTCTTAAGACCAATATTCCTTGCCTTAATTTTAGGAATATGAGTTTAGCCGGAACTTCTGGGTTCCCACGCGACCCAGTCTACTAGTATCCAAGTCTGGCTATAGTGCGAGTGGTGGTTGGTTGGTTGTCATGACATGTCCCGTCCAATCCAATCACTGCTACATTTGACATACCTCTAACGATGGACATAACCGTGTTCTGCACTCTAGGACTGCTCCCATGATCTACTCTTAATGTTGTCTTTTGATATTCGATCTGTTACATGACATCAGTTCTACAATCTCACACGCCTCTTGCTCTCGAGACGTGTCGCCACCTCAGTCTACTGATCGAGCACTATATCCGTTCCAGATAACAGAAGATGTAATGTGCAACTCCACCGTTATGGAGTGGACTCTAGATAACAGGACTTGACGCCACTCTAAGCATTGCTTTTGATTTTTATATTGATTCGTACTTGCATAACCACAACTGTTGATTAGCAGCTCTCTTATTGCACAGTCACTGTCATGTCAACTAGTCTTCCCTGTCCACGGTTATCCTTCGTTTCATCGGTTCTCTTCTGGACGTTTGTACTACGGTCGTTTCGTTAACAGCCATATTAATCTTCGTAGACGTGCAGTTCTGTGCAGCTCATGTAGGAAAGGCTCTTCGTATATTAGGATCATAAGATAATATAGTTCCTAATATAGCAAAGATTGAGACAAACAGGTCTTGACTCGCTAAATTTTAACATGAAGGCAAGGCACTGGAGTACTGTAGGTTTGAAGGTATACCATGAGAGGAGCGAAAAATATAGACGATAAACAAGCGTATTGATGTTTTGCTGCATTGCAACATGTGAAGCTAGCTAGATTGAGCTGATTGACTATAGTCCTTCTTCTTCACGCGGTAGATGATGTACCATGATGATGAAGAAAAATCTGATAATGCACTTCTGTGCCAGGCAGACGTAAGCATGCCATCTTCAGAATGAAGGGGATCTTGCTGAAGCCGAAATCGCCTTGCCCTTTACTTGATGACTGCTAGACATAGCACTGTGATGTACTGTGTCCCCCTCTGAAAGTTTTATTTCTTTATCAGTGACATGCAACAAGCTGAAGGTTGAAAGCATTCGTCATGTTACCTTCTACAGGTTGCACTTTCTCAAAAGTACGCCATCATCATCTCCATGTTTTATTTCAATGTTGCTTGACTCCTCTGGTCAACGTCCAAACTACAGTCTTGTGAATCTTCCGTAGTATTTGACCTAGTTGTGGAAGATGCACTTGAGTGGAAGTGGTGATCATGAGCTCCATTTCTTCCATCAGAGAACTACAGGAAATTGATTCAGATTACCCCATAATTTCTCAGAATTAGTTACTTGCAGACCAATTCCTTGCTGGACTTAACGCTCTCGAGGGTCCTAGATATTTTTCTCTAATTTCGCTGGATACTGTAATTGATCAAGGCTCACTTTACAGTACAATCTCAGAACACAAGTCATTCGACACTTCCAAAATTCGGATTAAGGCCGTCATCAACCGTTGCTGGCATTAAACTCCCAGTAAAAAATGTCCTGATGCCCTGCACTATTGACTGCTATGCATAGTGACTTCGTGGCGACCACACAAATTAAGTACTCATTAGAGATCATAATCCTGAACTTGTAAGTTGTTATTTCACCGTTACTGACACCGGCCAATATTATACGTTTTGTAATATCCCTGGCACTCATGCTCCAGCTCTCTTGGATGACGATGTCTTAAGTAGCACTTAGCCATTCCAATACTGTAGATGGTGCTCGGATCCTCACAAAATCTTAGGTTAGCAGTATTCTTGAGTCTTCATGCTCGCCATTTTACTAAGTACTCTATCCTTTTCTATTATTAGAATAAATTCAAGTGTACTCACACTGTAATACTGAATTGTAGGTGATTACAATGTCTACGCTGTTACATTGTTTACTCAGCCTAGTAGTAACTCAGAGTGTACTCAGCATGGGGGTCAACTTGGCTCTATGAAGCACAATGCTATCCATGTTACAATAGGTTCAATCTCCCACGTTACACAGCATCAGGATGAGATTTCTTACACCTTGTCTGTACAACAAAGTTTGCCGGTCAGCAGTCGTGTCAAAGGGAAAAATAGCAAGAAGTTCAAGTATTTATGAAGGAATCAAACTTCAGTTATAAAACACCTCTTTGCATAACGAAGGAACATCAAAGTCATTAATGTTGTTGTAGCCTTTTTGGCAGCTTTTTCTTTCATCATCCTTTCCTTCGTGCATGCGTATATGGGACCCCTGATATACGGAATCTACCTTTTTGGTCCGTGTTTAGGAAGGCTCTTTTCAGCCTTCCCTTCCCGCTTGTGCTTCCTTGAAACACTGGAGTTACTTTGCACAGCCCCTGTAACTTTTCGAAAATTAGATTTGATCTCATGTACACAGATTAGCTGAATATTCTTCATATCTCGTGACCAAAATGCGATGCGATATTTCTTTTATAAAAGAACAGAACATTTTGCGAAACTTCTTTACATCATAAATATGAAATGAGGATGCAATCTCAAGATCACTTCTCTTCAACAATTCTACAGCTCGGTCATGACCTTATTAATGCATTTAGTTCTCTAGGTCTTTCAATTTCTACATGTAAGAGGAGAGATCTAACTCGGTGAAACGTGATCAGCTAATAAAAGGTTAAAATTCAAGATCATTTGCTAAAAAAGTTACTTCAATATTAAAATGTAGCTCTTCTTATTTATTGGTCGTATTTTCAAGTAAATCCAAATATTCTTCTCCAAATATTGTTTTGATTATATCGCTTTTCTTTGCTAATGGTGTTTGAGTACTGTAGCTAACTGTCTAAACCTCGATGCATTCCGAAAAGATTCCGAAAAAGACGTCTAAATCTAACGTAAAAGTTCCACTTAAGTGTGCTCAAGTGTAAAATGAGGAAAATGATTTTCCGTTACTTGTCAGAGTTGTACACTAAGGTGGCTAAATCGGGCCTATCAAGCGGAAGCCTCTAACTGAAATCACTATGATAGTCTTTCGTACGTCTGGTTGCTCTTTTCATCAGTATTAGTATTTTTTTCCTCACCGTCTTACACGTGTAGTGTTATATTAGTACTAATTAACTTCAGTGGAGCAGTTTTATTTTAAATTATATGTCAAATAATATGAAGCGATGGAATTATTAAATATTTTCAAGGAAAAAATCATATCTTATTATTTCCAATGTATTTGATTACTGATTTAGTGATAAAAATTTTTAATGAAAAATATAGAAAGACATTATATGTCAAAGTATGACCAGTTTTTCTCATAAAAGCTTATATATACAACCTTCGTAACGAATTTTTGGAAAATCGTTAGTAACTGCTTTTGTGTAGCATATTTTTTTCGATAGATCCGACATCTAAGTTAGAATATGTAGTGTGTATTCATTGTTTGACCGTCAATATATTAGCTGTATATTATTTTGACCATTACTATGAACAATTTGTCTGCTGCAAACGTGGACGGGTCATGGTGAGAGGTACATTATTGAAGTTTAATACTGACAAGTAACATCAGATACAGAAAGGTCAGGTGTTTATGCCCCGTAGGTGAGCAGTATGATACAATTGCTCATACTCTACAGTAGTCAGATGAAATAACTAAATTTCTTTGTAATGAAGTTTGAAATGTGAACTCAAAGTGTGCATCTATCTTTCTCGACATAACTATCATATATGGAAGTGTCCCAGTGTAGAAGACCCATAGTATCGTAAGAAAAATGAAGAACATGGTCGTGTCAGTAGAGATGAGACGTAATATGTGAACTATATCGAGTGATTCCAGCCGTGAACTATGGCTACCAAATCAAGACCAATAATGTCCCCTACGAGGTGGAAAGGAGATGTTGGCTTAGTACCCAAGGAAAAGCAATGTCAGAAAAATTAGGAACCAGATAGGAGGAACACCACTAGCAACCTTGCTGTAGGTACGACACTATCAGATGTCAAGCCTGGAGAAGATCTACATTTTGGACGTTTTTCCCTTGGATGTCTGCAAACGCAAATGAGTTTTACTCCAGTTTGTCGATGCAAGCCTCAAGCTCCAGTATATCTTGGTACAACCTTTGGGGAAGACCATGTGATGACCGCCTTCTGTTGCCCTCCTGATTTTGTTGCAATAATGTGTCAACCACATGGTCTTCGTAGCCATACCCAATTGGAACCCAAGAGGCTGCATGCTGCAGAGATGCAGCTCAGTTCCAGACTTTGTACTTTTACCTCGACTTGTTGAAAGCTTACAGTCTTTGATCTCGATGGGTGGGTGTAATGTTGTGAAGCTCTCTCGTTCTCCATTTGATTGGTGCTCAAGGTATGATAGCTCCATCCGTCCGCATCTACTGTGGTAACTTCTACAGGGAATCCTGTGCATCATACCCATGTGATGACTGCCGAACTCAGAGTTTTGGCCTTTAGAGTTCTCTGCGGTTTCGCAATGATTTTGTCGACCACATGGTGTTTGAATGCATCCGAAGCCAGATGCATGGCCCGGCTGAAGGCTCCTTACAAACATGGTGTACTCTACTGCTTAGCTCATATTGTTACCTTCGTCCTTTTGTTGCAAGTACTCTTCTCTTCGAGCATTTTAAGCGTTGCGTTGGAGTATTTTCACTCGACGATGATCTTGGTGGTAATTATTTTGGGTCTGGTGTCAGCTGCATACTTTGCCAATGACTTACAATAATATGGAAATGACACAGTTTGAGCTCAAAGTGTTTCAAATGCCAAAAGTTTCCCAAGATTCTTCTGGATTGATGTGTGTATTTAGTCAGTGATGAACCATTGACCTACTTCGACTCACTCACTGAAGGCACCTGCCCACTACCTTCCATCTGCAACCTTCCATCCATCGGAAAAAGCAAATTTGGGTTGATTGTAATCAACCCAAGCATTCCTTTCCCATGACATGCGGTCAACACGATTGTGGGTATTAAGGTCTTCACACAACAACAGCTTCCAGCACATGAGGTTCATTTGAACGCTTCTCACTCCTTACGTTAGCCACCTAAATTAGAGTCGAGTCAGTAGAATGATCAGCTGTCCTGGTTAGGTGATGGTTTTTGTTCTGTGTGGGTGTGATCTCTTTTGTTCTGTCATGCTAGTGTTATCCACTAAGCTAACATGGCGCTGTGAATTTGGTGTCGTTGTGTCGATAAGTCGTACCTAAGAGCACTTTTCGAAGCTAATGCCAATCACTGGATGCAGTTCCCGAGGATGGACATTTCGGAAATGCGCCTATCCAGTTCGAGTACACCTGCTTCTATCATTGCCATGGATATTATTCAATATTCTCCCGGGATAAAAAATGTTCAGCACTAAAGCTGTAAGTACGCAGAAGACGGCTTTCTAACAGCTGTAATTTGGTTTCCTTCTGTGTAACTTTATTCATATTCAAGTGTTGATTTTCTCTGGTGAAAAACGACACTTGTTGGACAGGCCAAAGATGTAAATAATATTCTATCATCTCTCCATGATCTTAGTTTTCAACGCAATTTTCCATAGAGATATGATACATTCGCAAACAGACGGAAATATTTCCAGTTAAGTTTAACTCTCTCATTCCTCCCTCCCTTTGTCCACCTCATTATATCCGCTTGTAAAACGTCAAAGTATGAATCATAACTCACTTATGTAAAGCAGACGTGTTTTAATAACTCATTTCCATCATAGTAGCAGTTGACATATTCGTGTTTTATGTTTGAAACAAACTGCAAGCTATCTTATGGAAAAAATCCATCGTTTTGTTACTTCTTAGTTTTTAAGTACCAGGTACCACATTACGTTCTTTAAGTTGTATAAGGACTCGAATGAAGATACGTACAATCATTGATGCACAATAATTGAAAAATTTGCAACATACCTTTATTGGTTGCTTGTTCTACATTTATTTAAAGATGATGTCCTCATGTTCTCATTTAATTTAATAAAGTTGCCTTTCGATTTAATACATTTTGTCGAAACTATTATTGAGTATCATTTGGGAAAAAATACCATATTAGAAATATGCTTTCTTGCAATTTTGATTGAATTGAAGTGCATTGGATTCTTATATTCTAATAACTAGAATGCAATTATATTTTTTCTATGTGGATTGATTATGTGCAAGATTTTGCATGTACATTTGAGAATCAAGGAATTTTTGGACTTTGAAGAAAGCGTAAGTCCCGCATGTTACAAGTACACAGAATATCTACTTACTACAAGAGGAACTTTTTCTCACATCATCCCTCATCTATATATTGGTTTATAACTTTATGTATAAAAAAAGTACAAATTAAAAAAAAATTTATGCGATTAACCCCATTTTTTTGGCAAGATATGCAAATCAAATTTTTTTATCTCATTAGAAATATTTTTTGTATATATTGAATTAGTCATCTGGGTATCAACTGCCTTAGACGGAGAATGTTGAGATGATGATCTAAACTGTTGTGTGGTGCTGTTACACTTGATGGTGGTCCAAATGCCGGATAATTATTAAATTGGTGCCGTTGATTCTTTATGTTGTGCGGAGTTTTCATAACACTGGGATCCCCATGATAACCGTATAATACGGTAGAGAAAAATATTTTCAAATTGCACAGTTTCTTAAGCCCACAACCACAATGGAATGCAAGCTAGAATCTGACAATGTATGTCTAATTACACTTCTTGTAAAGGATCATCGTACATATAGAACTTCAAAAAAATGCAAGCTGAAGTTTTGCCAGTTTTTTAAAATGTCTTAATCGTACTGTTTAATAATTACATTCATAACGTATAGGCAAGGCAGATCTTGTTTACTTCTCTGAAGAAATCTTCAGAATCAAACAACCATTGGTGGCGAGAGTATATTGTAACCAGTTTATGTAATCTTTTTCTACTTCATGATTGTCAATGGTAAAAGACTTTCAGCATATGTGTGGTATCTCTTTAGTATGATAGAATTATTTATGTCCTACTTGTTCGATATAGATTTGTTCATATTCTCTAAATAAATATTCTACTGAAATATATGTGTTCGATACTCAAAAGACATATATTTCGAGTCTTCATATATGGAACACAACCTGTTTTCTTCAAAACCGGCTCTTAGACATGATTCAACGAAGTAAATTCTTTGATTATATGATGCGGTCAATTTTCATTTAAAGTAAATGAAAGACCAAAAGAAAAATGTACAATAACGAACACCGTACCTATGTGTGACATACATCACCCAATGATCTGTTGAATTTTTTACATGATAGTATCCGTCCTGCAAGCTTTGACCAGGTAAGTTTGTTTTGTGTGTGTGTAGAAATTGAGAATGCAAACCTTCATGTACATAGAGAAGGCACTTTTGAACACTTCAGGTATTAAACGTATGTAGGAAGTTCGTACAGAAATATGTCCAGTCATAATATACCTTATTATTAATACTTTAGACATGTCTATAGTCTATAATAGTTGACTAATTGGAGCAATAACATTATAGAATGCTAGCGTGGTGGATCAGATCACAATGAACGGTGTGGTTCAAACAATATATACCTGCATGCGCTCTCATGCGCTCTCATGATGTATGTTAATCTGTTTCTCATGACATAGTGGACTTGGCTCTTCTTGTGCCGTATTCAAGTGAGCTAACTACATGCCTCCAATTCGTGCCAAAGCTAAATATGTAGGCATGACGTGCTCATAACTTTCTTCAAAAGTCTCTGGATGGGAGTTGGCGCCGTTGCTGTCAACGAGGGAGTTATTCATCCAACTTTTTCAGTAGTCCCACCTGTAACGGTACGTCGATGAGGCCCCATGTTTCTGAAGCATCCTCCCGTCTCAATTCCAATTATCAGTACATATTCTTCAATATTTTACAGCTGCATCTCGGATTATTTTGCTTTAATTCTGAGTGTAGAAACTCTGAGAATGTAAGTAACATCATGCATAAAACGAAATTCATTCCAACATATTTTGCTTACGTTATGACTGTGCGGTATTTTTACCTCTAAACACAGTTGCTACAACAGTAGACAACATACAAAATAGCAACACATCAGAAGGACGTTTTGTCAGAGCATTACTGGACGCAATGACAAGAGTTGAACATACAGTACTATAATAAACCGACTTATGGGCATTTGACTCATGTGTAGCGACACTGCAATTAATTGAGTGTGAAAATCCTCGAAGCATGCTCATATTGAACTTGTTTTCTCGCAGTCACTTATTTTTTAATATCCAGTCATAGTACTTGACTCAGAATACACGAGTGTTAACCTTCATGCACTTTGTGCACATAATACAGACGTGTAGAGAATCACTTGACACGAGATATTTCAAATTATGTTTAGTTCCAGTTATGTTGTAAATAACTGATGAATTTTTATTTCTAGGATTCCTCGTCATTCTCTTCTCATGCGCTTTGCGATCTGAAGTGGAATTTAAGAAACTTAGCAACTTGGTCTGTCTCCTTCTGCTGAGTCGATGTTGTTGTTGCTGTCTTGCCGTTGATTGCTCTCTGGATTCGAATAGTAGTATAGGAAATGACTGAAATATAATATTTTCGTAGTAACTTGCGCAACTTCAGAGATGGCAGCATTAGTATCTCTCGGAAGATCGTACTTTAGACAGCATTATCAGGGACAACTTCGTGGTAAGAGAATCTCCTCTTCATAGTGACCTTGAATCTCATGTGGTCCAATCTGGCGTTGCCACGAGGAAAATATTGACCCAGGCGTCGAATCCGGTGGTCCTCTTCCAAGCATAGAACACTTGGATCATTTACCGACGCACACGTCTAACGGATTGGTTGTATTTGAGGTTATAGATGTCTGTGAGGAAAGTGGGCTCCTAACCATCTCCATCTCGTTGCGCACTTTGTATTCTGTTGCTTTGACTTAGAGAAGTTTGGAATCATATTGTGTGTCGCTGCTTTGGACATTTCTCGAGGGCCAGCACATGGACCCTCTATGGACAAGTTCTCACAAAGTACAAATGCTGGTGTGTTTGGATAGCATCGCTGGGCTGTATCGCAAACTCACAGTTTGGCCTCTACTATCCAGCAGCTAAAGCTCATCAATCATGCAAGAATCTAGTGGTATGTTTGTCGCTGAATGTGTTTGGCAAGTGCCTCTTGGCGTACTTTGTGGACTCTACCTTCCACTCTTCTCGGTAGAGTCATGATGTTTGAGTACGCATCTTGACTTCGGTACCTTGTGACTTGGGTAAGGAATGTTAGGGAACACGATCGTTGTCTTGCTTTTACCCTCTCGAACGCCGAAGACGCTGGACGGAAGTGTAGAAAAATTCCTCTCGTGATTTACTTTTGCCCTCAATGAACTAGAAGGGTCGGCCCTAGAGTCTGTTAGTTTTTCTGGCAGACGGTTTTATATGTTTCTAGGTGTCCTTGTGTGAATGTGTGTGCGCAGCAAGAGGCAATGACCGCGCACCAGAGCTCCGGCCCATGTTCTCACAAGCTTTACAAGATTTTCTTCTCAACTAGTTAAAAGATTTTGAAGATATGCAGAATTCTTAGCTTCAAAACTCTGTAATTGATATCAGCTAGCGATGACAGAAGTATCATGTAGAATCTTACCCGTATTTCACACCCTGTGAATTCTCCCACCCACTACTGTGGATGTAGCGAAAACCTATCTGTAATTACGCCGTCATTTCTATAAAATTCATCTCAATTTTTATGTACACCAGGCAATTTGTTACTGATGCATGAGTTTGGGTTCTGTACACTTTTCACGCACGTCAATCAGTCAACTGTAATGTGTTCATTACAAGAGTGTAGAGAACAACCCAGAGATCTCAGTTGTAATTGCTGTGAGGATAAGAACATGGTTTCTGAAACGTCATAGCAACCATCACCTCAGTTACATTAAATTCCTGAAACGTCACGTCTACAATTGTCCTCTTCATGAACAAGCGCATCAATAGCTCATTGCATAGTCTACATAAAATATTAATCTAATTTCACAGCAGCAGTGGCAGAAATCTTCAGTGGACATGACGATGCAATGAGAGATACCTCTCTGACCAAATACGTCCAAAGCTATGTGTGGGAGTATGCACCAAAAGAGAATGAAGCGTGCAAATGTGAAATTCTTTTGATGGGCATACTCGACCTCACACAACATAGCTAGATTGGAGTCCATGCTGGAGACAACCTATGCAGGAAAGCATGGAGGCTAAAAGTTAAAGGTATAATGTTTCATGACTTAGAGATGGCGACCTCAAAGTATAATCAGATCCTACATCTAAAACACTGGATGGATTTCAAGTTTCTATGAAGAACAACTATAAGATCACGGACGAGTTTGTTGGCGGAAAGTGTATGCACAAACGTAGATTGTTTTATTATCCACCATATAGCGACTGTGAAGGTAGAGATGTGCATTTAGAGAACAAATCAGTAATATTCGGTAGAGAAGAGATTGAGATGACTCCCAATCATCTTAGCAATTTACCCGACGGCTTGCCACACACCCCTCATATGTTGGTGGCTTCAATTCAAATCCCAATCCCCATCCCCATCCCCATGTGAAGTGAGAGCACAAAAGGAGAAAATGATTCTAGCAAGAGCAGCATGTGATGAAATGATGTGACATGTGTGATCGATGGAAACTGATAATAGCATGTGATGAAATGATGTGACATGTGTGATCGATGGAAACTGATAATAGCATGTGATGAAATGATGTGACATGTGTGATCGATGGAAACTGATAATAGAAGAGATGGCGATGAATGTGGTGGAAATGTTTTTTGGGGGAACGGCTGAGTTGTTGTCAATCTGACTGACGGCAAGGCGAGGAAGTTCAAGCAACATTATAGCTGCTAACTTGGAGCACACCTGCCCAACTTACATACCTATACAATCAATTATACATGATTGATTGAATGAATTGAGGGAGGGAGGGATAGGTTGTTCCAGCAATCTTTCATGGAAGCATGCATTTTGTCCACTTTTATTATTATGGTCGAGTTGATACTCGACCATAATGATAAATCAACCGGTATTCGATAAAACGACCGACAGAAACAGTCAAACTACACAAGGATTTCACGCAAATATTCGGGAATCTTAGTCACGATCATGAAGATGGACACAAGGAAGAGAACTTTGTCATTTTCATGGACCGCCGACAACATCAGCTTCAGCTCCCTTCCATTTCCTTTTGGTCATCTTTGCGAAGGGGGTACGGTTTGGGGCCCTCAGAGAGATAGGGGAGTGAGTGAGATATGCGTACGAGGGAGCTTCAGGAGGAGGACTTTGACACTTGCGTCACGTGAAGATGAAGATGGATGGATGGATCCATGAAGTCAAGCAACACAACGCTTAATATGGACTGAAGAACATCATCGCCATCTCCTCTGATGATCTTGACAGAGATCAGCAAAATTCCTGGCGACTGTGAATGTCGAAGTCATAACTTCCGCTTTTGTTCCTTCTATCGGTGGATCAGCTTTCCTCCACCACATCAATTACATTTACGCGACATGAACTGCGGTCGTAAGATCTCCAAAAGCTGTTCCGAATCAACTTTGCCTCTCATGTCTGCTGCCTGGTTGCTCTCGCTGAGCCATGTCCACGATGAGGACAAGTTACCTCAAATCAATCCTCCCATACAGATTGTATACCATACCATTCTCTGAGTGTCACCTGTTCGCAGTCTACTACTTGGGGACAAGGATAGTGGTGCAGTCATTTGGCAAGCTGATAACAATGTTGCTCAGTGTGCTTGTCCTGGAAATTCGTCCACTTCCAAGGGCATGTTGAGGACAAATCACGAGGTTTGAGGAGATAGGGGCATGTGGTAAACTAAAGATAGTCCGCCTTGTTGACTCATCCCCGAAGGTAAGCGTGTTGCATTCATGGATGGACGGCACGCTTTCGACAGATCCTTAAACGAGGGCCGGCTTCACCTCTCTCACATACGAAGCATGCCCTGCAACAGTTGGATCAATTTGGAGGTAGCTAGCAAACAAATTTCTCTAAGCAGCTGGGGGATAACGGAGAACCGTGCCACCGATACTTAAGGGACATTTGGGTTGGATCTCAACCAGCTCACACAGTGCCACCGATACTTAAGGGACATTTGGGTTGGATCTCAACCAGCTCACACAGTTAAGGCTCGGACCACATTCAGCCATTAATAGCACGGATTGGGAACAACGGGGCGTCATGTAATGTGGCAGAAACGATAGGGAAGAAGAGCCCATCATCAAGCCGCACACGGATCAGATCAAACCAAGGGGTGACATGGTTTCATGTTTGTCAAGATGTGCACGAAGGCATCTGGAGGCACAGTCGTTGACACTTGGAATTGCGAGATGGGATATACTTTCCACGATCAGAGATTAAGCACCAATTTGTCAACTCCTGATACACAGGACCTCATAAGCATAAGTGGACTTTTGAACCTCACTTGATACAGAGAATCCTGAAGCATAAGTCATAACCCCAAGATACAGTTTTAGAAGTTTGGATTTCATTCCCCAAGTTGAATTTTCCTCATGAGATTTCGTCTCCGTCATCTGTGTGGCTTGAGATTCTCATCGTTCACGTGCTACAATAGATCTTTGGACTTCTGGCATGTATCTCCTCCGCTTCATCTGCTGCAAGTGTAGACAGGATGGACTATGCTGGTCTAGAAACACGTATCGACGAGAGACTGTGGAGGTGTTTGTCTGGAGGTGTCTGACTGCCACCAGCGTGAAGCTGCAAGAGCCAAATTTGTATCAGCTGAGATGATTTCGGCTCCTTTGGCTTCTCTGAGCTGACGGACAAAATGACACATTTGCAAATTGTGTCTTCCTGATTTGCCTGTTCAAGGGACACATGCAAAGCACAGGAACAACGGCGAGGTTCGAGGCAAACTCAACAACTGATCAACCTTCTCTTGCCTTGTCTTGGTGTCTGCTGTTCTTATCTCCAGTGCCTCTTGCCCTGATCGTTTGGACCACCTCCCCTGTGTGGTCACATGACTTCCTAATGTGGGGGCATGTCCTGTAACCCACAGGGCAGTTTTTCTTAGGAAGAAGACAACGCTCCACGACAGAGAGAGCACTCCATTCGTTCATGCCAAACATCTCTAACACTTGTGCATCTTCCCAAACAATCAGGAGCTGTATTACAACAGCAAGAATACCGAGACCCCATCAAGCCCTACAGGGTTGAAACCCAACGGGTAACATGGGGAGAGTTGGCATCAGAGTGGGAACTATGTATGTCCTGCTACTGCTGCTGGACGACATGTTTTTGTGTAGAAATACGACCTGGGACAGTGTCGTGTATCCGCCAATAGAGGCATGAACTGCAACATAATACAGTGCAGGGACGAAATGATGTCAACACGACTGTGAGAGCCTAGAAGTCATTCTCACAGAGACTGTGACTAGAATAAGCTAGCAGCTAGAGAGTCTCCATGGGGAAGAAAAAGACATCGAGAGTGACGCATGAGGGAGTAAGAGGTTAGAAGGTTAGAATCTGGCAAATTTCACATTTACCAGCACTTGGGCGCTTATTTGTTTACGGAAAGGGGAGGTGCTAGTTTCGAGGTTGGAACATACCCTTATCTACAGCAAAAGAAGCAGGCTTTAGAAGCTTTATCCCGAGCTGTGGAATATACACAAAAGTTTATTTTGAATCTCAGATGCTTTTCTGTCGAGACTCGCGAAAAAGGTGGTCGATGCAAGTTTGTATGACAATGTATCACAGTTGTTGGTTGTCCATCGGACAAGCGTGGAGATCATAAACAACAGGTTTGGGTGACTAATCTGCAGGACGAGAAAATGTTTGTGCACATAAACAAAGTTTGCCTATCTGGACCTGCATGAAATCTACTGCTAAAAGTCCCCAAGTATCCGATCTCTGAGTCCTCCCTCTTTAATCTAATGGCTTTGCGATTCAGAGGCATCCGAGTGTCAGATCTATCTGACGTCTGCATCATCTGAAACTCTAGGATCGTATAGGATGGTACAGGATCGTATATTGCAGACTCTAGACCGATTAATTCTCTGTGCTCATGATTTCGAAATGCCAGGTATGCAAGCGCAGTAACTTCAGAGCTAGCAACATTTGCATCAATTGAACCGAGCGTTAATAAGAAGGTCAGCGATTCTGACAACCCTGCCACGACATCATTGAAGGCTAATCAGACGATGAATCGGCCACAGACATACGAGACGCTGCGTACAGTCCACCCTCTGTTACAGTGTTGCCCTCGCCTTCACTTCAGAAGTTCAGATCCAGTTCAACTGTAAAAACCTCATATTACCACTCTACATCCCATATTTCCCATTTCCCCTTGTGATTCTCTGGGGCTAGAGGCATCCATCCCATTCATAGATGATTTCATTCCATGGCCTCTTCCCATCCTTTCTGCTCAACATTGCTGTCCTCTGGTTTCTCTACAGTCAGATGGCCAGAGCGAGAGAAATCTAAATCTCGCAGTTTTCCTCTCGAACCACGAACAAAACCACCCTCTGCCGCCTCTCCGTCCGTCTGTCTGTCGTAACCATGTACACCAGGATGTGGTCCGATCATGGATCATGGATGGTTTGGTCACCATCTACCAAAACGCCATAACTCGATACGAGAGCTCACAGAGCTTATCCAAAGTCTCCATATCGTATTTGCTGAAATTTACTCTTCAAATTCGTTCGACGTGTTTGAGAAGAATCTTCAAGCCTTTTGGAGCATTGCATGAGTGGGCACATCGTCTCCACCTGCCTGATCGCTGCAGCTTATTTAGGGTTCTAGTTCGAGTGCCGTGTGCAGCTGGGCAATTGTCAAACATGTGGAGAAACAAGAGTGCGAGCCGGGTGTCGACTCTGCAGAGTGAGTGAGAAGAGAGCCAAGTCCTGTTCAGCTGCAATCAGATTGGGACGTGTTTCCAGAAAATTGCAGCTGGATCGAAAAACCCTTCGGATGTTCCTCTCGCCGAGAGGCAGGTGCGACCAGCCCCCGTGAGAGAATTGATGGAGCAAGGTGATGTGTCGCAACATTACAAGACTGGCGTGCGCATGCCATGTCCCAAACTGTAATTCCATCCGCGTGTGCACGCACACCTTCGATCAGGACGTGCGCATGCTGGAACAACAGAACACAACTGAACTGAACTGAATTGAATTGAACAGAACAGAACAGAACAGCGTGTGACTCCACTGCGAGAAAGGCTGTGGTTTCAATGTTCGATTCTCGCGGAAGGGGAAGGCGAAGCAGAAGCAGAAGAAGGTTTCCGAGCTACGATACGAAGTACACTCCAAACAGACGTCCAAAAAGTCAAAATATCATGAAACCAGAAAAGATTAGCCAAGGTCTTGGAATGCCAGCCATAACTGAGAGAAATGTTGTTGGGCTCAAATGGGAACGTAGTAAGCGTCCCCAGTTGTTGACTGTAATAACGAGCGAGAGAAGTGAACTTCAGCAGGAGAACTGTTGGAGAAGCGTGAGTTTAGTTAGAGGTACAAGAGGTTAAGAAATTTAAGATTAGTTACTTCGTATTATGACTCATGAGAGCATGCAGAGAACAATGTGAATTTGGAGATCAAGGACAAGTCGTGAATGCTGATGGAAGATTGAAGTGTATAGACGAGAGGCTCATGAGTGAGTGAGTGAGAAGTTAGAACCTCCTAACCATCCAGTTCATCCCGTAGGGAAGTTACAAAAGTGTCGCTACGTGGTGTAGGGAGTCCGTTCATGGAAGCAAGGAGAGGCAGCTATAGAGAGAGAGAAGGAGAGAGAAAAGTTAGTTAAGAGGCTCTGTTATATAACCATAACCATGTCCAGGTAGATGGTTAAGGCTGACGAAGTTAGAGATAGAGCTGAAAGTGACGCGTACAGCGCATAGCATGAGTGAAAGTACTGTCAGTTTGAGCTGAAGCATGTAAGTAAGCAGTTGGAGGAGAGAGAAATCATGTGTCTCGCTCCCAATGTCATTTCGTGTAGACGGCCATTAAACTATTCAGTTTATTTTCAAGTCAAACGCACTTCAAATCTACTCCATCCTTAACCATGCGAGTTGTTCAGACTGTGAAAGACCACATTATATCAGCTGGTCCTTCTGTTACTCTATCTTATTTTTTGTTACTGCACTGTATATGTCCTGGTTTATGAGGCCCAGAAGCAGGGAGAGGCCCTGAGAGGACACGCTTCGAATGCAGCCAAATTCTAGTCAGATTGAAAAGTGGTAAATGAAGAGTTCATTAAGACTGAAAGCTAAGGGCGACATTTGGTCCTGCTGTTTGACACGCTCGCATTTCCTCCACATCGGTCTATAAAGATGTCAACTCTGGAGCTAACAGAAGGTGAACTAATGGGAACTGCGAATAAGGGTAGCACAACACTACAGTAGGTGGTGTCTCCACATTTAGTATATGGATGAAACTTGAGAGGAACTATCTGGGTTGATTTTTCTGCGAGCTGAAACTGGAATTGCACTTTAGTGTACTCTGGGGACACCAGAGGAGACACGGAGGAGACAGGCAGACATGCGTGTTGTACAATAGAGAGACCAAAATAGAGCCAGCTCTGAACCCTCTGCCATATTAGCTGAAGTGAATATTTCTCATAATAAATGCATCATTCAGGCTACTAGCATCTACCCTTTGGCCTTCAAAGACTTCGCTGCGTTGGATGCTCATAAATGAGTCTCTCACTTAATTTCCTTCAGCTCATCCTCGAACCAAATCGAACGTGCAACGCCAGACTCACTTACATTCCTATTTAAAAAATAGAAAGGAAAACTGCTTATCCTTTACAGCGTGGACAGGAGGTTAACGAGATCATGCTCAAACCATTCAACAACCACCTGCTTCAACATGGAGGTGCACAGGACATGGACCTTTGGAGCATCAGGACAGAAGCCGCAGGTTAGCTCTGTGTCTTCGCCATCTGATTTATCATAACATAGTTGGATCCAATAGAACACGCAGGTCTGCTGAGAATACAGCCCACCTCCATCTTTATTTCTGTTCTCTCAATCCCTCTCCTTCGTGGTTGCTGCAGATGAGAAGAGCATCAGAGAGGATAGAGTTGAAGGGGCATCAGAACATCCGGTAGGTGTAGTTCCCTGGACTTTTGGCATTCCTGACTGCAGTGCTACAGATGGAGAAGAAGGAGAAGGAGAAGGAGGAGGAGGTGGGCTCGGGGATGAGGCTGTGCAACGGTACAACAACTACAACGGTAGAACATAATTCTCTTAAATAATGCCGCATTGTTATCCTTCTGTCTGCACAGCGAATCATGCGGGTTTGTTCTGCCAACAAGCATGGGGAAGAAGTATCGAAGGCATTCGAAGCGCCTCTGCAATGTCCTAGCGCAACAGCTCCTCAACATGTGAGACCACCACGGACCGGATTTCTCAAGGTTCAAATGAATATTATATAACCAAAGGGGATGCAGAGATCTGTTGAGATCCATGAGCCTCATGAGCCGTGTGGCTCTCCTGCTGAGCCACTCGTAGCCCTCGGCTGTTGCCATCTGAGTAGCTCGAGTACACGTCCGTCAGATGTTTGATGCATCGTTGTCGCAAGAGGTAAACGACCTTTCATGAATGACTTCCATGCAGGTCATGTGGGACAGATGTACTCCATGCCATCTCTTTCTGCCTCCCTCTACTGAGACAGTGATTTAAACTCTACAAGGAGGACTATTAACCCTGTGAACGGACTCTTCATCAATTCTGACAGTTCATGGAGTGCTCTCACTATGAGGTGTAGTTGGGTGTCTCTTCACTTCTATTCAAGGTAGACGCTATCGTGAATCACTGCATACATTGTCAAAAGCAGAATACTCGGACATGGTTTGTGCTTTGAACGTCCACTCATTCATTATTCATTTCGTTCGTTCATCGACCACAACTGTGAGAAAACCTACACCGGTGGAAATTTGGTAGCACAGCTACTGTTACAATTTTATGGGTCTCACGATCAACTCTTCCATTCATAAGATTGTGAGATGTCGATCTTCAAACTCCAATAATCGACTTCAAGGTGGGTGCCACGGTAGAGCGGAAGGAAAGATATTGTATAGAAACATCAACTCATCTGAGAGTTCTCATGATCTCCGACATGACACTATTTCGCCCAGCTTGATGGGACGAGGCAAGCCTTTGTAACTGAAAAGCTAAGGTCTACCTAGAGCGAGACTTAACCTGTGAAGTATTCTCTAGTCAGCAGACTTCATGCACGGTAGAGTATGGGCTGGTGTACTGGTGAGTGACCATGTTGGTACAAGAGCAGATAACATGTCAGATCAAGAATCTAGCAGATTAAAATACGTTCTTTTATATTAATTTTGTCTTAGCAATGCCATCGCTTGTATCGGTTTCTGCCACATAGACTCCTACATCCACCCGTGGTACAGAGCACCTGCAGTAGAAAGCTGAGAAAATGCTACCTGATCCACCTACACATGCATCGTGCTTCTCAGCTTGTGGAGGACTCGAATCTGCACTCGAAGCACCTCTTCCTCGCTCGCTTGCTTGTCTGTCGACATACTACTTATTCTCCGAGTACATTGCTCGAATTCCATCTCGTGACCGTACTGCCAGGAAAGGTGGTGGTCTTGTGAGATGCTTCTCGAGCTAATAATCCATTTTGTTGTTGTTGGGACCTTTTCTCAACCTCTTTGAACGAGCCCTCAGATTTCGGAGAAGAATCACCAACGTCGATATATCTCTAGCTTACAGTGTCTTCTGGGATTCGATGGATCTGTCTTCGGATGTGGAGAAGAGCACATCCCTGCACCATTCTTAGTATTATTATTATGAGCAAGCTGGGCTAGTCGATATTCTCTCTGTCACCGTATGAGAATGCGAAGCACTGCATGCATCAGAACTCCAATCTTCTCCTCTCCTGTCTTTCACTCAGCCACAGAGGCAGCAGTTCTGACTACCGCAAAATCGCTTCCCTTTGAAATTCTGGTAATCAGAATTGCTGTCCACTGTCACTGTCGAGCCATCTACATGGAGGTTCCGGGTGGTGAATCTTCGATAGGTGCAGCTTCAAACTTAGGACTCTCTATCTCAGCCGCCAGTACGAGACTGCGTATCTGTAGAGTAACCCAGAAGTATAAGTGGCAATATCGAAGATCGACTCAGGCAAACCGTCCAAGATATATGTCGAGCAAACCTCTGTAGCTCTGATACGACTTCTGTGAACTAGCGGTCGGAATGCACAACAGTTGCAGCTGCTAAGCTGTATGAAGAAAAGCACACCTTGTAGATTTCACCCCAGATTCTCTGAGAACCATACCTACAATGATCGTGTTCCATGGAATATCGTCATAAATTATGGTATTGTTCTCTGTAAGGACAGAGAGACCAATTAGTTTAAGTGCTGCCGTCGTTGTGAATTTGACATAGTACCAATTTTTACTATTTGTCTCCACGTTTCCATGTGTTTACACACATGTAGTTGCTGCAGAAGTTGTCACGAGCAGAAAACTGATCTCTCATGAAGTGGATAAAGTCCCTGGAAGTGACGAATTGGCTACGTTTCACTGGACTGAGACCTTGAATGTGCAATCAATTTTGTCAAATTCGTAACTTCTGCAAATGTTACATTTACAAATGTCAAAAGGATGTCAATGAGGAGGGATCGCTTTTCCCATCCGTAATCACATCCAATCAAGCCCAGGTACTCCTATCTGATTCAACTGTCTCCATCCAGGTTTAGCAAGCGTTCTGACGTAATTTTTGATTTTCAATTATGTTCATCTAAAGGTTCGGACACCTTAAACCGTCGTCAGCATTCTGCTCCCACCGACAGAAGCTGAACTTCTGAAGAGAGTTGATGCCAGCTGACATATACACCGGAATAAATGAAGGCCAGTATCGCCTTCTCGGTCTGTGCTACTTGATGCCTTCCTCTGGAAATTGACCGAGTTGGAGAGTACTATGCCTTCTTCAACATCTTTCCCAGGTCCCGTTAATCGAGTGTGGCCATGTCAGTAGGCAAATCCCGGCATCCAGGTCACGATCGATTGTGGTATCGCGTTGTTCAGATGGGATTACTACCGTCTTTGGCAACCTGTGTTGGTTGCTGGATGATCGAAAGTAAAATCCTCGAAATCTGTCGCTGGTTCGGAAGAGTGTGCATAAGCCCACCAGATGAGATCGAATGATGCCAAAGGCCTATTGTCCGTGCAGAGCTCAGAAAGGAAATGGTTTCGTCCACTCTCAAACAGACCGACTGGATATAAAAATCCTCGACGTAGTGTGATCCTACTTGATGTCTTGGCTCCACACACTGAGCGCTCGGTCCGAGATGATGAATACGGTGTAATAATACAAAGTGTCTTTTTCAAGCCCTTTCGAGCGTTACGAGTGACTGAGACGACGAAAAAGGCGAGGTCGAGGAGGAGGAGGAGGAGTGGGACGGTGATGCTAACAACCAGAGGGAGGGAGGGAGAGTGTTGGGCTCGACGAGGTCAGAAATGTTGGGGCTCTTTTCAGGTCCGCACCGACCGACGAGATGTGATTTGGCGATCTATGGGCTGAGGCGAAGAGGCATCTGGGTGCATGGGGTTGCGCAGAGCGGCCTGGCCACTAGGGAGACACCCCTAGACATTTCTGTTTCGCAACCTTCCAGACACATCGGGCGAAGATATTTTGTGTCTCGAGAAGTGACTCGGACTAGGGATGGGGTGGGGTGGGGGTTGGGGAGGGGGGAGGGGGGAGGAATTCTACAGTGCGCTCGAACCGACTGACATATCGTCCAGATGTCACGGTAGAACTTCGAAATTACTGCATGAGCTGAGGTGGTAGCACTCTTGGGCAATTTGTCGATTCTCAATCAAGCATGCAGGAGGGGGGAGCCTGCCATGTATATTTCCAGGAGATTGGTTCCGATCTCGTCATGATTGAGCTCTGAATCTGCGCTGGCTGGCGAGCTATTGTCTTTAAAAAATCTCCATCGAATTCCAGAGAGCAAGACGACATTCTCAGGTTGAGAGCACATAAGCTCATCTCAACCGCAACACTGTTCTACAGCTCTTCTGTCAGCCTCATCATACTGGCACTGAATTATGGGCACTGCTGGCATGAGGTAACCATCGACACCTGCAAGTCAACATCCTCCCAGATTCACATCACACCCCACAGGGTGAAACAAATGGTTTCAGCCACAGCGAAAAAGTTAAACCCCTCCCAGCTCCATAGCATGCCATGGCTGTGGCATGCCATGCCCCAACCCAACCCAACCCAACCCGTTCTGGAAAAAACAGATCAGACCATGTCCATGTCCATGGAGCCGAACGCCCAGACCATCTCGAGACAGCTCAACTGCCTGCCTCGTCTTCCTGCCAAGACAGAGTAGAGAGAAGACAGGGAGTACGACGTACGTATTCTCTGAGGTTCATTGTAGAGACTTGTACTTAGTCCAGTGCCGATCTCTCGATTCAAGCGCCGATGTTTCTGTGAGCATTGTGCGCATGATCTCATCTGTCGGATCGGCCCTGTGAGCTACAGCAGTAGTAGGATCAGTAGCAGCAGCAGCAGCAGCAGCAAGTCGTTGAACGAACAAGCTGCTGAATCGACAGGCAGGGCTCAGGGATTCAGGAGGTACAGGGCAGCAGAGTATTGTGAACGGTATTACAAACTTCAAATGTACGTCATTGAAGGGCACGGAAATCCAATCTCTCGGGCCAAGTGCCGATATTTTCCAAGCCTTCGAGTGGGGATTGGACTACTCTCTGGTGGCTCTCTCTCACCCCCACTCTTCGGGTGAGATTCAGGGCCTCCCTGCCTCCCTCCTTGCCTCCCTTCACTCCAGGAAATAAAGTATTCCACCTCTACAGGGACAAGATCCATCCATGCCTTTGAAAGGTGATCTTGATCACTGCTGCAGAAGAAGATCAATCGTTGGTGCCTTGTACCAAAGGTGGACTTTTCCGAGTACGTACGTACTTACTGACTGACTGCTACTGAGAGAAAGCTCTTCATGGAAGCCGAGCACTGTTGCAATCTCGCTGATCTATCTTATGTACAAGTCCAATGATGATGATGCAGGTTAAGGCAGTATTTAACGCTCGAAGCCCTGTCTTAACCGACCACATTCGTCGATGAATTTGCAGCGACTCTTTTAATCTCAGACTTGGTGACCGATCATAGATTCTTACGACACCGAAAAGCGGATCAGATCACCTTACAAACTGAACCCAATCGAGTAGTTCCCACAATGCTCGCCTCCATCTACGGATCACATTCCTTCCTCCGTCCGCCCCTTCCTTCAATTCGTCTTAAAAGTGTCGAGGCAAGCTTTTCGTCGGTGTAAATGTTCGTTGTGAGGAGATACTTTAGACCATTAAGATCATATGATAGCACCTCGGACCATTAGAATGCGGGACACCGAATTCCATTTCAAATTTCATGTGCTCCACTGAGAAATCTTGACGGACACTCTACCTTTTCTTCTGTTGCATTAACTTGCGGCCATAAACAATAGGCAGAAACATGGAGTCCCGAGTCAATAAGTTTGTCGACTGTAATCACCGAAAGAATAAAAGCACGGGCCTCTATCTAACTGCCTCCTCTCCTGTTCCGGGGATTTTGGCGGTTTCTTATGCTGCTGAACAGTGCGATCTATCCTCTGATGATGCAGAGTCCGTCCACGATCCACGCCACTTGGGTCCACTGCAAGGTCTCAGCATACCAGAGCAGTAAAGTGCTCGAGTGTCTTCCTCTGCTTTACCTGACGAGTCATTTCACTCGTCATCTCCCGGTCCCTGCGCATCTCATCTCATTTGAACACACAATCACCTCCTTACGCATTGCATCTTGCTTTCCTCGGGGTTAACGAAGAGGGAGGGAGGTAAGTGAGGCAAGGGAGTCGGTTGGTGGGACATGGAATAATCTCTTGATTACATCAGCACGGAGGGAGCTGCAGTAGCTCACATCGAATCGTTCTGAGCTCGGAACGGGTTTTCAGAGCACATTAAAGCGTTGCGGTGTTTCCTGCTTTAAGCTGATGAGGCATTCGGATCGCGTGCGCTTCCTGCCCGCCCACACGACTCGAGCGCAGAGGATTGTTCCTATTCCCTCTCTTGTTGAGGTAAGTTAATGAATGTGGAGCAGGTTAGTCACTGGAGTGTTGATGGAGTGAGCATGGAGTAATCGCTTTGACTACAGGAGTCTGGGACTTCCTCCCGGGGCAGCTGAATCCCCCAGGACTCGTTGACCCCAGGGCTGAAGAGTACTACGGCAAAGCGTTGCCATGTCCTCTGCTGCTTCTAAGTGGACGAGGTCTTTCCATGACTGACTGTCCTTGCCATCTCAGCAGACGAACAGGTCCAACCGGAAGCCATCTCTTCCCCGTCCCCTTCCTTCGTCCCCTCCTTCCCTCCCTCCCTCATGAACAGAGGAATCACTTGAATACAGAGTTCTGCTGCAGCCTGATTCTTCCGAGATTCTGGACTCAGATTCCAGGGGTTCAGAGTACAGTACAGTAGAGTGTTTCTACATCTGCATCTAGAGGCGATAAATTATTGCGTCTTGTCGTAAAGTGCTCGAAGGGAGGGAGAGGAGGAGGAGGAGGAGGAGGCTCACTGTTCATCCTTTCTTCTTACGACGAGAGAAGCGCTGAGCTGAGCTGAGCTCAGCTCAGCAGAGGAAGGTATCGCATCGGTAATGGGGATGAGAGATGAGAGAGCTGAGAAGGAATTGATCGATCGATCAATCATTCACTCGCCTCCATTGCAACAGTGATCTGCAGCATGACTGCTCGGATTTTTTCAGATGCTCCGTACTGCAGTTACCGCGAGGCATGCAGAAAGGCACGTAAGTTCGCGGAACTCCATTTCATGTTTCCTGTGCCTGCTTTTCTCTTCTCGTACTGTTTCTGAGAAACTTCATCCAGCCATGTTTCCTGGAGCCATGAAAGCTCCCCCCGAATGGAATAGTTCATGTCAGAAGATATATTAAACTACAGTATTACACCCAGATGATAATAATGCCAGCCACCATTATTATTTTTGGAAGATGAGAAATGCAAAGCAATTGCGCAATCACTCTCGTACTAAACTTACTTTATTATCCTTCCTTCTCGTATTCAAATCATTAGTTTGTTCAACTTTACTGGAAGACAATCTAAAGACTCCGTAGTCTGTATTACCAGCTGGGGAGCACGACAGATGACTACAGATCATAATCTAATTCATATCAGCATAAAGTATAACCTGATCCCACACCTATGAGCCGTTTCAAAGATAATCCGTTTATTGCTATATAAAATTCACCTGATTCTTATCAGCTTCACAAATCTATGATGCTGGCACTCCCATGCCTGTACTATGCATGACAGTGATATCCACTGATAAAATGAAACGTCGCTGAAAAGAGCCCGATGAGGCGAGCACCAGACTCGGCAACCAGAAGACTCCAGTGAGTACGTTGTAGAACCTGAGGAAGGAGCCATCTCTCTGTGGAAAGAAATATCCCGAAAGCTAGCCATGGCGTGCCTAGGGACACGAGATGCGAGGGATAGGAAAAGAAAAGATATAGGATCCATAGAAGGAGACGAAAATTCGGCGACGTATGATATTGGCGAGCAGCGCTAGCAAAGCAAGACCACAAAAGAGAAGGCAAAAGAACCGACCAAAAGGTCTACAACGGGGTCTTGTTGTAGTCTGAACGTACGTTTCGAGAGAAAGAACGCCATGTCTAGAACAAATGTCTCTCATCAGCTGGCCCTGAGACAGTAACAGAAGCCTTGTCAGATGTCTACTTATTGTGATTTAGCCCATAGCCCACTGGTAATAAAGGTCAATAAGCAGCTTTGGCTCAATTCGGTCCATGCTTTGGTCCACATCTAGGACACGACTCACCTTCTACTGTAGTAGAAGATAGACATCAGTTCTCACATTCCAGACCAACAACCCGATCCAGATCTTTTGGGTTTCCTACGGCTTCAATCCTTCTGCAGGACTCGCAACAGTCTACTCAGGCCTTCTCAGTCCAGGTCTCCACAAGTTCCACATCTGCAGGTGTTGCTGGTTTGTTTCGATCAGGTTCATGATTTTTGTTGTGTGTAATCTTTTGGTGAAGGGTACTCCAGAGTGAACTTTCACTCCAGATGGTCATTTTGGTTTTTATTATTATTATCAACATGTGAAACCAGATAATGTTGCAGAAAGGCTGGGAAGACCCCATCACTTCGTACACCGAAGACACGAAACGGGTACGATGGTGACTAGAAGCGAGTTGTTGAGATACGGAAACAGATTTGCACTCTGAGTGCACAATTGAGGTCGTTACAGACAGAAGTTTCCAAGACAGCACATAATAGTGCTCTTTTTACAAAGCAGTCGAGAGAATAGGAAGGTGGCAGACTTATGTCTGTATCTGTAATGCTTGCGTGATCAGGACTGATCTTGCATCACAGTTTGAGTTGGATCTGTCAAATACCACACCGGCACAGTAAGTAAGGTGATGGTTTTAAACTCTTGCAAACCTAAATTTGTCCTTCTCCTTGCCTGAATAAAACGGTTGGTTTTGTCAACTTTTTGACAGACTCAAAGAGTTCAGACAATGAGCATGCGTAGCCAGTTGTATGCATCGAGTAGAAACAATCCCCTCCCACTCCCCTACCATTCTGGTGGACAACTAGCCTCAATGTTTGAGCTTCAGAAGTTTACACATAGTTCAAGTCAAAAATTGATGAGTTCGAAACATTTTCTGCTCAAAGATTAAGGCTCTTGGTGCCTTTAAAACTCAGGGTCATAAGGATTCTAAATTGGATTCTTTTCAGAATTTTCTTTGTCTTTAGCCCCTAGTATTTCTCTCTAGTTCCCATTTTTCCATAAAATCTCTCGGGTGCTTGATGATCCCTCTGTAATTATAGGCATGCATAAGGAGTTGGGCCACAACATACACGATGAAGAACATGGTGAACAATGTATGAATGATGCACTTGTTCTGAAAAAGCTGTAACCTCTATCGTTGTTACCAGGTCAAACTGAGCACTCACGCGTGGACGTTCCATTATCACTAAGTGTTACAACGACTTAACAATGAAACGAAGCAAACAAAAAGACAAATTTTCTTTCCCCAAATTTTATTTAAAGGAATATGCAGGTTTTAATCATGAGTAGTAGGGTGCAGAAGTGCTACTAATGGCTTGAAAGAAGTCGAGTAAAATCTGGTCCTAAGCAGCAGAGCCTTCGAAGGGCTTGTTTGTGACTAACTCCAATATACAATTTAGTTGTTACTTCGTTTACTCGTATGAACTCGACACATCAGTAAACAAACTACAACATTTTGCCATGATCGTGTATCTGGATGATGAGTTTCTTAGTGTGAAGCCCTCATGACCGTGAGACCGAAAGTATCCAAAAAAATAATTCTCACTGACAATTTTAATAGACGGAACTCTATTTTTTGTTTTGACATATTTGGAAAAACTCCGTATGTTGTAATTCATCTTGTGTAGTTTTAGTTGGTAACTTTGTTATAGGAGTTCACTTTGGTTGACTTATGATGCAAAATATAACTACAAAAATAGTTGTGAACTAGCAAGTGTACCTTGATATGGTGGGGATGTTCGAGGGATGTAGCAGCATATGAAACAGGTACAACGTTGGTTTTGAAATCTTGGGTTATCATGCCAGATATTAAACCATTTTTTTGTATATCCATTGATTTGCTTCACGTTCTATTAAGATCAAGAACATTTCACCATCTTTCCTATATGCGGGCCGGATGTTTCTACCGGTTTACCTTCACATCCTTTACTCGACACCAAAGATAATGCAGTACATATCTATCATAGCTCCATAGTGGACGTCTATCCACTGCTCCACATACAGCAGTATAATACACGGATTCCCATTAAAGGTGGTCTGATTTGTATAATTGATCCACACATTCGAGCATTTTCGTTGTACAATTAGAACTGAATTGAATACAGATTCGGAATCGTGTACATATCGTTTATTCCTTACCTTTCCAGAAAACCTAATTGTCAACTAGGATCCATACTAATGGTCCTCTTGTCCATGATCCTCTATCGATTTGCTCTCTCCATGTAGTTCTCGTCACCGATGACTTTCAACTATTCAACATTCAATTCAAACTTAGATTGTCTGGCTTTTTCTTATCATCACAGATTCCATAGACCAGAGCAAATCTTTTGTTAGCTTTCATGTGGTGCCTTTGGAAGGTTACTAGACCATTTTGACAAGAACTGACAAATTCGACTGTCGTCATGAAAGTAAATCTGTATGATGATGATAGGTTGCCAACTGTCACCACATGATTCCTACGTAGTTTATTGTCGGGGTCTGTTAAGAAACAAATGAAGGAGAACGGTAAAACACCACGAAATGTGATCAAATTCCTCATTTAGGGTCGTTATTAAAAACTCGATCCGTAGTGACAGAGAGACCAAGTGTAGATTTTGTTGGAAGAGCTAATAGAGGAGTACAATAACAACGAAAGTAAATTAAGGACAGGGAGAGCTTATGTGACTACAGCACCATCAACTTGAATATTTAGGTAAGCTCCAACTTTAGTTCTGAATAGATCAGACTCAGACAGTATTTATAGATCAGACAGTATCTATATGTAGTTTAAATTTCTCAATTTTCTCACTACGTAAAGACAATTATTCAGGCAATTACAATGAACCATACAAAGTGTAACGTTTGATCGTAAATTGCATATATAAGGAGTTCACGCGTATATCCGACTTCGAATTGGCGCAGTCTGCAAGGGGGAAAACAACAAGATCTGAAACTGACGCATGTAAAAAGTTGTGAAAAAAATTGTCTCCTACCATCCTATGTAATATATCTCTTCCTCCTTCAGTTGAAAACAGAAAATCTATCGCCGTCAGTTGATACCTTTGTAATCTCTTATTAAATAGATTGGATCAACGATATATCTAAGCCTCACACTATACAAATTCTACATGCTGTGTTTTGTCACCATGCTGTCAGTGCAATTCTCCAAATTGATTATCTGTCTCGCAAGGAGGGAGGGAAGGAAGGAGAACGTGAAAGTTATGAAGACAATTACAAATTGTTCATTTGGATTGGAAATTCTTCCATTTTCTGGTTAAGAAAAACCACAAATAGATTAGGATCAATAGAAAAGGTACGAGACACTATTGTGGCACCAGAGTTTATAAGGTTGGAGAAAGAGTAATGTAGTAATCAGCATGGATATGATGTATTCCGAGTACGAAGGTTCCTGCTTCTGGTAGTCGGTGTGTCTTATTTTTTCCACTTATTCACATAAATCTGACCCTTGTATACACATATACACCAATACAGAAGTAAGTGGAATAAAATCCAAAAATAACTTAGTCCGCAGATATTTTATATAATTTGATGGATAATAAGTAATCTTATCCACTCAACGATGAGCGATTGCTATCAAAGATGTAAGGTGAGAGTTAAGAAATGGATTCAGAACAAAGTAGATACACTCACGCGGAATGTAGCGTGTAACATATTATTTTACGTAAAGATATGCAAAATACAGAGTTTCACAATATACACATGTGGATTGATCGCCATGACCTTACACAAACACCAAAACTAACTGTTTAGCACTTGAGCGAATGATCTGAGGGAGAGAAGACCACTTAAACTCGATCATAGTAGATTGAAACAATTATAATAACCACGAAAGGGGGATACAAGTTACGTAAAAAGTTGTAGAAGGGTCCCCGTGACTTCTGTCTATCTATGTAATCATCAGAATTTATCGATGTCGATGAACATAACGTGATTATAAGAGTTTAAATGATCATGCAATTTTCTTGACTTGTGTCTTGAGGATTGACAAGTTCGTATGGTTTTCAGCCCCGGACCTGGTGATCATCGCGGGTTACAGGACTGTCACCAAGATAAATTTTTCATTCATTCCAAAACCGAATTAAAGTTAACAAATAAAGTCGGCATCTACAGTGACAAGGAGTTCAGGTGGATACATCTGACCAAAAGAAAAATGTGGATGTTAACTGAACCACTGCAGTCAGAATATCCACCATACTGTGAAGGAAAGGAATGACAATGTAAGCCTACTGCATTTGCCCAAAGTTATAGCAGAGGACTGATTCGGAACAGTATCAATAGTCGAAGAGTGATAAGCTTCAAAACCATCGGTAATTAACTTTCTCCCCTTGATCATCATGGTTATGAAGACTTGCTTTCAATAATCAAGGTTTGTTGTGGAGAGGAGATAATTTGGAATTTCCCTCATTTTCCTGTATTTTTAATAATTTGATTACTAAATTTCTGCGATTATGTTAACTTCAATCTCGCAACACATAATATTTATGTATTCCGAGACATAAGGGAACATAATCGCGGCAATTTATAATGATTTATTAGAATGTTGTAAATAATTACCGAAAAACTCTCCCGCTACGAGTGATGTTAGCGTTTCCACACCGTAGCCTAGGGTGAATTGTATGGTGGAAAAGTCCTGACTTCACACACAGTCTGAGCTTCTTCTCCGTAACCTTATATTGTAGATTCCATCTTAAGCCGCTGAGAAATGATCTTTCAAGTAACCGGAGGCACAGCATAAGGGAAAGCACGTAGTCAACCCAAGTCCACAACAGCTCTTGCTGCCATGACTTTATGCAAGTCAAAAACACAACTAGGCAACTTACACTAGGCAATACAAAAAGACAGAATTGACTAACTAGCCAAGTTTGGGAACAATGAAGCCAAACAATAAGCGAAGCACCAATGAACAATGTAACCTGATCACAAAAAGCTATTTCATAAAGAAAACAATCAGTAAAGGCTTAACGCTAACTCAACTCCATCTTTCCTTCACTGACCTCTGTTGTAAGAGATGTGCAAGTCATCCCGAACGATCCGCTCAAACGTTCGGAAACCTTACGGAAAACTGAACGAATAGTCGTTAAACCTCTCTCGTTAAATGCTCTACGCAGGTTATTTATAAGAGACCTGCCTGACAAACTCAACTCACAGAATCTGCGTCAACCGAGTCAAGATAGTTGCAGTCTAGGGCAAAAATGACTTGTTTACATCTAGTAAGGTTTCAGCTGCATTCTACGATTCGCATTGAGTCTAGGGCAAAAATGACTTGTTTACATCTAGTAAGGTTTCAGCTGCATTCTACGATTCGCATTGATTGCAAGGAATCCGAATTGATGGACTAAGATCACAATGCAAGAAGCAGTATGTCGAAAGGAGGAAGAGGAATACAACTGAGAAACACTTGAATAACACTGGAGTGTGCAAGTCTCACATTACTAATATGTTCCTCCATTGAACTACATTAACCTCAAGTTGATCCAAATCACTGAACAGAGTAAGAAACATCCACGTCTTGTCTTTAAAACAAAGGGTACATCGAAGTCGAAGAGAAATATGAAGTTGAGTTACAAAAACAACCTTTTTGCAGTCCATGGAGATTTTGGATCCTAAAAATCTCCTAACGATTGCTTAACCCTAATTGCAACGAACCAAAGACTGGTTGACTCAAATCACCCTGGAACAATCAGTAAATGAGATCACAAAAAAGATTCTTCATGGACCATCACGATACTTCAAGACCACTAACTCAGCCGACCTGTCAGTATCCACATTCGTCAAACAAATGATTAAATTATGCGCAGTTAAAGTTGAGGCCCTCCATCGCCTTGAAATCAACGAAATTAAGGCAAACCTCAAATAGTTGAGCGCTCGAAAGAGAATCTTGTGATTTATCTGGAGACACCTGACATAATGGCCATAAACACCAATTGGTTGACAGAAATCACCAAATCAACAAATGACCCGAGTGATATGTGTCAACCAACTTAGGTCCATTGCAATCAAAGGGATGATATATTGATTTGCTGTGCGCAAATTCTCGAATATCTGCAGCTGATGCCTTGATGTGGAACTTTGATTGCAACGAACCCAGCTGGTTGACGCATATCACAATGGAACAAGTTATTCAAAAGAAAAAATTGTAAACTATTAGAGTAAATAGAGAAGAAAATAAGACTTTCTTTGAAGTTTTAATCTCACTTCATCAACGTCTGCATATAATTACGACTCTAAAGAACAATGTTGAAATAATCCAATGAATAAAGAAAAGCAGCTTCAGAGGAAACTCACGTTACAAAATAAACCTTCACATTCGAAAGCAATTTGACCAGAAACTTAGCCGAAATCACAGTCTTGCTTGCAAAGAACCCCAATCGGAAGGGAGAGAGAGTTCCAGTAATCACATGTTTAATAGCAAGTGTAATCAACGTGGTCAACTCACATGAGTCGCACAGCATGACATAGTGACTTGTATCAACCATTTGCAGAACGTTGTAACTGACCCACAAGTTGAAATAAACAACGGTCCACATGAGGTCCACACACTCTCAAGAGTTCATTTTCGACTAGAAAGACAACTTCATACCAAGAACCGAATGAGTTAACATGATAGACAACAACCAAACAACACATCGAATCCGAGGATATAATTCGGATCGTCGGATATATGTAAATATTGGTGATATTATATTGCTGTTGCTAAAAATGTAGGGTCAAATATGCCTATTACAATAATTGAGATTGTAAGAGCTGTAATGTACATACGTGTAAAGAATTTAAGCGAAATAAAGGATCCAGAATAAAATTGTAAGTAATGCAGCAAGCCAACTGATATTCCTTACAGTCAGATGGATTAAATCATTTCCAAACCAAGATCTAATGTTGGTATCTTCAACACAACACCAACTATCAGCTGGTCCTGATTGCATAAAGTACCAGTTGGCTCAAACAGACGCAAATAGCAAGCGTCATCTATAGAGGTGCTCACTGTTGTTGTGCTCATAATTGTGCATACCTCACACACTTCACAACATGCGAGACTGTTCCAACCTTTTGAGACAGACACTGCAAACACATCAGCTGTATCAATAAGATATGTTCCAGATCACATACTTTTAACTTCCCTCCTATCATAGGTAGAGTGAGGAGTGAATTATTGTACTATGATGGATTAGATTGTGCACCGCCCTATTTGTGACAAATCTCGTTTCAAGATAACGTCCGGCTGTTGTTCCAAGCAGCAAGTGGACCAAAGCAGGATATGTACCCAATACAAACAATCGGAGGGGATCCTCATTGAGAGTGAATGTCAAGTGCATCCAACACGGACACTACTCATTGCAGCACATCCACACAAGACTTTCATCAGCCTGTTTGTAATCAAAGTAGTTCAGATGAGACGAAATCAGATGAGACTAATTCAGATGAGACGAAATCTTTTGCATTAAGACATGAATTATTCTGTGTTGACCAATCGAGGTACATTACACTGAAGGCAAAAATAACATGTTCAAATAGAATCCTTATGGCATCCAAAATCTCCACCGCTTGGGACAGCCTTCATTGAAATGGACCCCAATTGATTAACACAAAATCTCTTCACCTAAACCTTGAATTGCTGGATGATCACCTACAAAGAACACGAGGCCAAGAAAGACACACGAATTTCTTAGTCTGTTCAGTATTCATCAGCATTGTAGTGGGCTTAGTGGCCATCGTCTTCCGCGTCCTACACGACATTACAAACTACAGCCAACGCAAGGAAAAGACAATCACCTCCTTCTGACTAAAAACTTACAGTAAAAAGGAGGTGATCGTCTCAAATTAGAAATCAGCGACACTTCCCTTTGTTCGCATCGACAGATCTATCATGTTTTGAAGATAGATATCCCTGGTAGTTGTCCTTAGCATAATCGATACTCTTCGGACATACGTGAACGCAGACAAATATCGCAAAAGCAGTCATAAATCATAAATCTACCAGATCTCCCAGCAATGTACGTTAGAAACCATTTCATCAGTCATTTCATTTGAGTGGTCAGCTCTCCACTATTGTCTTATGTCAGCCTTGTACATGACCTGTTTATATTTGATAGTTTGCACTGATCTGCTTGATATCTACAGGATATGTACTTATGTTCTTGAAAAGTTCTGTTGATATATCAACAGACGAACCTCATCTGAAGACACCCGTCAAAGAAGTTTCCTAAAATATCATAAATACACTATTATAAACTCTCGCTGTTGCTTGTGGTCGTCGTGACACGCAGTCGGTGAGTGGGCGACAAGAGAACCGCGAGCTATAATTAGCTCGCGCGATTAGCTAACTCGATGTAGAAAAAAACTCACTGACGACGTAGAACTCCATTACAGAATTTTTACATCGCACAACACTCGTTCATTCTCTTGACGATAACAAGAAAAGAAGCGGCAACTTCTCGGAAGCACAAACAGCAAGAAAGCAACGAAGCCCCCAAAAATATCGAACCCCGATTCAGATCGCGAGGTTCGAGCAAGTGAGCGGCGGCGAACTCCTCATCCTCAGATCCGCTGCTCGTCCTCGTCCTCGTCCGCCACCTCGCTCCTCATCTTTCTCGAGCTTTCACTGCACTCCATTGCGAACGCGCGCCACTGCTCTGCTCTTCGACGCCGACCCATCGGCCTCATAAATCAGAGCTGCGTCCCTCCCTCCGCTCCGATCCCGATTCCGCGTGCCTGCCTTTGGCGACCTGCCCGCCTGTCACCATGCCACGCGCACCTCACTTCCTTTTCCACCGCCTCGTCGTCCAACACTTTCGGGACTGCCTTCAATGTGTATTATTTCAACATTCAAGACATCTTGATTATTTTTAAAGTATTCAAATTTTATTTAAAAAAATTTGATAAAATACACTCCAATGACACTTTAGAGGAAAATATGGATATTTTTACTCCCTGAATTTGGTAGAATATAATTTAAATTATTAAATCGTGTTATAAATCAAGGTTTGAGTGAAGAATTTAGTAATTTTCCAAATTTGAAGTTGTAGATCAAGAATTCGAGTTTCAAGCTGCTCTTTGTTGTACTGTAAGTATGCGACCCGCTCACAAGTCGGGCTTGACGAATAATAAAATAATATATAGAATCCAGCAATTGGCAAGTCCACTCTAAGTTTTAAGTTTCAATGAGTACCGAGGTTGAAGAATGACGCCTTTGGAACTGAGTTACAGTAGCAAGAAGAGATGCTCAACATTACTGTAATATTACACTGGTAAACAGCCGGATTCAAAATGATCGAAAACACATATTTTCATGAAAAGTGTCTTAGTAACGCATCCGATGAAGTTGACAAAGTGTTGCACTATATGAACGTGGATCGTGTCCTCATTCATATATGACAAGTTTTAAGTGTTGATGGCAATTGTAATTAGACATATGAAAAAATAAATACCGTCTTAGATTCAAGTTCATAGAAGTTTACTTTATCTACTGGTACCAAAATACCTATGAATGGAATGGTACCTTACAATATTGTACAAGTATAGAGAGTACGACAACATGCATTTCGATACGTAATTCCCGCACACTTTGACACTGTGCTTATATTCGAGCCTAGTGAGGATCACGACGGAAGTGGCGTCAGCACTGGACTCAGCAGCTTTACAAGAGGTACTTTCAGTCGCGAAGCAGTTGGCAGTAGATCATCTTATACTTGATTTTTGCACTAAAGGCAGAGATGTCGGAATCCCTTTTTATGCGAAGTGTCTGAAAAGGGTCACATTTTTTGGACTTTCAGAGCATGAAGATTCTTCTTCTCATATCTGTTATGCTGGAAAACGTACCTCCAAAGTTTCGTTGTTCCGGTCAACAAACTCATGTTTGGTTGTCCAGGCTGCTTCTTTGCATCTGCTCTTAAAGTTTGTAATTCCAATCACTATCGACTTCCGTGCAGAAGATCTCAAGTATATTACTTAAGACCATAACATTTATGTTTATCTTTTAATTAAATCAGAATGCATGTAGTTCACTATAAACACCTGAACCTTGAATTTAGTACTCTGAATATTACTAAAGTAGAAATATATTATTACATGTGAAAATAAAATTGAAAGTTCGAAAAGCTCAGACAATTTTGATTTTAATATCCCTGGGATGATCTAAAGTTCAATATTGAGTTGTAGACTATACACTTTCATTCTATATTTAACTATGAACTTCATTTAAATGACAAGAGTCTTACATAAATAGATAAAAAATAAAATGAAAATGTATTATCAACCTTAACGTCTACTACACTTCAGCTTCGCAATATTTTAATTTGTTTGGTACCCAACAGTATAAAGTTTGTGTGCTTCCCATTATCATTTTAATTATTTTATCTACAAATCATTTGAATCACAGTCTTGCAACAAGATCCAATATCAACAATCCAACAATCTCAATACATGCTTGCAATACATAAAGATTATTGCTCTTTGATTCTTGAATGTAAATAGTATCTTTAAATCAATTACACATTTTCTTAGCATCAATAAATACATTTTTTTCTTTAGATTATAATTTTTTTATCTTACAAAAAATAACATTGCCAAGCTTTTGTTTTAAAGCTGATTTTATATCTGTAAATTTCTCATCATTTATTGTACATTCAAACTGTTGATACTACTTTTCCATCCATATCAATTACAAAATGAGTTCATGTCAAACTTACAAATTATGCTTATATTAAAATTCTTGTAAACTGATTTACGACTAATTTTGCAATTCATGGCAATGATTCGATTGGTTAATTTTCTTTGGTGATCTTCAGTTTTTCACTCAAATTCTTCAGTGACTTGATTTACAACTTTATGACAACAATTTACGATAGAAAATTTTTTATTGCTTCAAGATCAATAAAAAATTTCATTTTGAGTTTATATATCTATTACATAGCTATCAATCACCTTTGCTTCTATGAAGAGCTTGCAACCTTGATCTACTTTTAATATAACTTTGCATGTAAGTTGATTGGTAGTGTAAATACTCTGTTCAATTAGTCTTGATCATCAACTGAAAATTTAAAAATTTAAAAAATCTTATACCAAATTTTGTTTTTAATTTTTTCATGTCACATTATGATACTTATATTTTTAATCGCAGGAAGACATTTTTACAATGCATCAAGTTTATTGAGTTGAATAAACATAGGAGTGTGAAAGAACATGAAAATCAAGGAAAATGATCAATAATAATATCTTTTTGATGTGTTATAAATTGTGAAAACTCAATTATAAACTGTTGATGTGTTTTTCAGACGATGGAGGTAAATTTTTGATCTAAGAACAAATTGAACTTCTTTATACAGTATAGTGGGATTCAAGTTTTTCCTATATATTGAGTTTAATAACAAAAATGAGAAAAAATGCAATTATTCATTTACGACAATTTCGTAATTTTTTTATAGAATATAAAATTGATGAAGATCAAATAAATCTATAGAAGTACAAAAACTTTCTAAGTCTAGATTAATGTTTAAAGAATGTTCACCTTAAAAAGTGTGAATTGAAATAAGAGTTAAATTGTACCTACTAAGTATGTGACAAATTTTTTTGTTTTTTGTACTAATGACTTTATTTGATGTCAATTCAGATCAAATGAATATTTTTGACTCTGAGAAACACATGATATTTAAGCCTATCCAACCGATTAATCTTCTTTGCTGCCTCCATTGTTGCTACAAACTCAATCTTTTAGGAAAGTGAACTACACATTTCGGCAATGCATTTACAACTTAAGCATACAATAATCCACATATTGCCTATAATGCATCTACTTAGTAAGTAGACGACTTGATGTAGTCCACTATACGGTCAAAAACAAGATCAAAATCTAACCTATTGTTCTAATATGTGACATTTTATTTCACTTACTTGGTTGGACAGGTTTAATTCATGACATTATATATCTTCTGTGGGAAATGAGAGTGCTTCACATCTAGTTGTGAATGAGGTAATGGACAGAGTAGTGAAACACATTTTATGTTTTGTTCCGAGTTTGTTGAGATTGATTGTCAATAGGTATATATGTAGACTAACATTCTGAACGTTTGTCTTCTCCACCACTCTTGTGCCCCCACCTTGTATTAATCAGCATCGTTCTTATTAGTCACTAATATTCTGGTTCTCGTTACGCTTTCTCATTTTTGTTGATTTTCCGCTTTTGGTATATCTCTTTCACTCTTCAGTTTTTAAATCCTTTTGCACTTTGGTTGATTTTGTTCCTTGCAGCATCAATGAATCGGCAATTCTGCTCCGTGGCTATTACAATCTTCGATAGTTCGGCTGTTTCCGCGATTTGATTGTCTTCGTTAGTTGGAATCTCGGTGCTTCCACACTTCAGCTCTTTGACAGTTTGTGGGCTTCAGTTGCGTCCATTCTTCGGAACTTCGCTTGTTTTAATGATTTGGCTGTTCGGATTATTCAACAGCTCGACTGCATCCGTCCTTCGGCGATCTAGCACTTGGTCTGTATCGAGGATTTGGCTGTTTCAGGTCTTTCAAACTTCAGCACTACTTCACTTGCGCGCTTCAGCAATTTGTTAGTTTCCCGGTCTTATGAATTTCAATTCTTCTGCTCTTTATCGCTTACGCTGATTCCGTCTGAAGTTTGGCACTTGTGCTGGATCCATCGTTCGCCACTTTGGTTGCCCTTGTTGTTGCGCTTTGGCAGTTGCGGTTGTTAGGCACTCAGTCAAAGCTTTGCATTGTCTGAAGATGTTTTTTAGCCTGTGAATAACCGAACTTCCCATCCTCGTTACTCTCGAGCGCCTTGACTTCGTTGTCGCCTGTACGAGTCTTAAGGTTGACTCGATTTGCCATCCTCAGCTGGCAGCAACACGACGACGAGCATTGCTTCTGTTGGGAATGGTATGCTTGTTCCAAAACAGAAAACAAGCATGGAAGATGCTTTTTCTGCTGTTGGCAATGCGTTGCTCACTGTCAAGAATCTGATTTTCGACAGTATGAGGCAATGACGTACCAAAGTCATCGATGCCGTAGAGCACATTTCGCACGAATTTCATATCAAAGCACTCCGAGATGACTTTTCTTTTCATCTTCTTTTGTGGCTGTTTCACGCCACAAACCCCAGCCATCTAGGTGTTATTTCAGCGTGTGCACAATTCGTTGTTACTTGCATTCTATCCACTGCACTGCCCTGGTTGAAGACATCCAGGCCCAAACACAAGCACCAGAGCTCTGACAGATATTTCTAATATCAAGTACAGTAGAATCGTGAAAGCTGTGAAATGCATCCATATCCTAGGACAGCAATAAAGACACTATTCAATTGAGACCTGGCGAGTTGTCCCTGATTTGAGAGAACGCTGAATTGATAAACTTTCCGTGAGCGATGCGCTGATTACGTACATGCCATTGTGAGAATCTTGCTGGGCAAGGCGAGCAACCAGACAGAATTGGCTCTTCTTTCATGCGCTTCAAACCATATGCTGAAGATTCTAACAATTCTCAACTGGCGACTGAGTTCGGTCCTGCCTTGAGTGAAAGCTTCCATGTACAGATGAGATGTATTCGGCAACGCAGTGTTCTAGAGGAAGGTGAAGTCAGTAGACATATGGAGCAAAGAGAAATGGTCTGGTTGAACAGGCATCTTAGACGCACTAAACGCCTGAAGAAAGTAGAGATGGAAGACAAGAGATGAACATTGTGTTTATTGCAATACTTCACAATGAACTCCTTCTGCAGGTTCCCCACACCTCATGAGCAGCTCGTCTTCCTGTATCGATGGCAGCTTGTAGACATGGATTCACACCGGGGTGTGTGGCTTCTCCTGCAAAGAAGATATTTCCTACGGGTTTGGCGAGTTCTAATCTAGCACCTCGGGCATTAACAGAGGGGTGAGAGTAGCCCCCTCGAATGAAATGACGATCTGCCCAGTTCACTATCATGCCACCTCTGAAACAATGGGATGCTGGACGAGTTTCAGGGCTCTCAGCGAGGTAAGTCAGGGCAGAGGGATCAAGAACGTCGTCTTTGAGAAAAACCCTCCCAGACACAGTTGATGTTGCATTGAAAGCTTCGGCCTTGGCCGGCTGCCGCCAAACTGATGAGCCCAGTGCAAAGCTATGATCAGATTTTCCGAACATTCTATCAAGCTGTGTCAAGGATTGTAGGAAAATCTCCTCTTCGGACAGCTGGGCCGCCCTGCTTGCTCCATCTCCTGCAATGAAACCTACCACAATGTATTGGCCCAAAGGACCAGGATTTTTACAGCCCTCGTCCCCGTTGCTGTCAGCAGCGGATGGTGCTTCAGGATACTCTGTCATCCACACCTCCGGGAGAAAACAGTCTGAACAGACCACATCGAACAGGCCCTTGGGCCAAAATTGATGAGTGAACGCCATTACAACCTGCAATAATACAGTGAGACGGTCATATGCTTCCTTTTGTTCGTCCCATGGATAATAAGATCTATCTACGTGCTGATCATTTGAAGCCTTAGTCAAGTGGGGACTATCTTCAAAGAGTTACCTTCATGACATTGGACATGCCAATTGCTTTAGCTGCTCGAAGTTTGCCTTCGGGCAGAGGAGGGTGGAAGGTAATCAAGCTTTGTTGCAGCGTAGTCTGCGAAAACCATTAAACCACGAGACATACATCGATCAGCTGGTCTTCAACCGCCGAGATGACGCTCAGAATCTCATTTCCAGACATGAAATCCGTGGATCAATCTTGATAGGAGATATTCGAGTAATGATTTGAGTCTTGGATGCAAAACAGTGCATACTAACCACAGGAACAGCAAGGATCACGAAGTCTGCTCTCAGGGTTCGGCCATCCTGGCTGCGCAATCGAAAATTCCCACCCTCCAGGTGCTCAACTTGTTTCACAGCCCAATCTAGTCGTATCTGGAAGCGAGCATACCAGTTTACAACGCGATACCAGTCACAAAGCCCAGAAAACTCATCTTTGAAAGAGCAGTACATGGTGTATCATTTCAAACCTCATGATACATAAATTCTTACTGTAAATTCCAGTCAAATGTGAATAAAAAACCGTGGACTATAGCACTATTTCAGAACGTCTTGTACATTAAGGTTTCGAGCGACGTGGTTGACAACGGATGAAAGAGGCCTATCCAGAATTATATACGTGTCCCCGTAGATCCACTGATGAGCTTCCTGAATGCACTCGTGCACACCGAGCTTATCAAGCGAGCAACCGAAATCGTTTCCATAAATCGCTGCAGCACGAAGGATGTAAAGCAACTGGAGTTTAGGAAAATACATCCATCAGTCATCAAGTCAACTTCTGAGCACATTGATAATTTACTTCGTATGTGATGCATGTGCTCTTCAGTGGAGCAGACAAAACTTCAGGTCCACTAACTAGCTCATGGAGACGAAACTGTTACATACACGCAGGCAGGATCAGATTGAACTGAAGATGTTCAGATGCACTCATGATAGAATTGCGGACAATGACATGCACGGAATTCCAACCTTACCTAAGGAAGTACAGGGGAAACTACGTTACCTTCTGCAAAGCTCATCACCGTCGAGCTTACGCCTTTCTTTCGTAAATATTCTGCCATGCTCATATCCTCTGGAGTCGAGTCTTCATCGATCAGAGCCTTGAATAAGTCGTGCACCATTTCAATGTCTGCGTGCTCCGAAGCTTGCTCACTTGTCAGCAAACGCCCTTCATGACCGATATAATAGTAATCCGGTGGAAGGAATTCAGGTCAAAGAATTCCAATAGTGTTGTTTGAAATTCGAGTCTAAGTCCTTACACCTACTTAATGACCAGCAAATATTTCTTGAAAGACAAAATATATTTACTGGACAATTGATATCGTTTACAAGTACTGTCGACCACCCTCGATATCACACACGAACAACACGGCTGCTAAATCGGCTGCAAGACTAACGAGATGATCTTAGCGTTCAGTCCTTCAATAAAATGCCTTGCTCTAGACTTTGACTGGCGATCCGAGAAGTATTCGAAAGCGAATTAGGTCCACGAGGTTTGGGCCCTCGACAAAGCTTGAACACTGAGGAAATTTTCGAGAGTTCCAAGGATCAACCTTTCGACAACTGATCTCGCCCTTAGCAATGCTTTACCTGGCACAAAACTTGTACATCCTTTGCGAAGTCTCTACAAACACTACAAACTCCAGAGCATCTACAAATTGTGTAGAGGACTTGTTCTCTTTTGAACCTGACTCAGCTTGTCGAGATTTTCAACGCCCAAATGTCAAGATTGGAAGGATATGAAAATTCAGTTCTCTCTGCACGCAACCCATTTCGTCGACTAGCTTCTTAATCGAAGAATTTTGAGTTCCGTGTAAAAATTCTGGTCCAATCTGAGATAAAACAAACCAACGCTATAGATTCAGAACTTGACCGGCCAAGGTTTAGGACATGATCTATATGGTTTACTAGGACACGATTTACTAAATTCAGGTTTGCAAATTATAAAAATTAAATCTTAGGGCTTTGTAATTGATATTGAACCGACAAAAGGCCACTGCAATGCTGCCTTCCTTACTACTAAACAACAACCAGGATTTACAAAATCATGATTTCTTCAGTAGAGCTTCCATAAGAATCTCGAATCAGATTCGGCAAACGAGGAGACGATCAAGAACGAGAAATGTCATTTCATTTCCATACTCAACGCTTGAACTTAGACTCTTGCAAATCAAACGACAATTAATGCACTTGTGCGCGGAGGACGTCGAAAACAACCTCCACAGGCCAGGGAGCGAGGCCGGACACGCTTAGAATTCGTCCTCCTAAGCTGGATGATGCCTCCAGAACCACAACATCTTCCTTCCGGAAAATCGTCGAGGATGAAAGAACCTCCGCAGCTGAGAGGCCGGCCAGTCCACCTCCAACCACTGCCACCTTGAAACACTCCTCCTCGTCCATCGTGCTGCTCGACCTTTCCATGCGAAAAAGGTACACTGGGAGTCAAATTCCGAGCGAGCAGCTGCCAGCCACGGGTCCCCGCTGCTGCTATCACAGGCTTCCAATGATCACTGATACAAGTCTCGTCCGAGTCAGAAAACTCTGACGGTCACGATACTTGTTTCACAGAACGACCATCCTCCATGTGGCCCTTCCCTTCATCCACAACCAGAGACCGAGGCCCTTAGTCAATCACAGCTCGTCGGCCGAATTCCGATGGTCAAGCCAAGTCACAGTCCTTTGCTGACTGCTGATCATAAGTGCATGAGAGGACGAGAGCTCAAAGCCTCACACCACCGCGCAGACCTTCTGAACGATCGAGCAGTCCGGTGCTTTCTTCAGAAACTTCAAAAACATTTCGAAAATGTCATCGAAAATCGAAGGTCCCGGAACTCTAACTCCACATTCGTAATTACAGCTCTAGAACTTCCCGCGGAAATCGACACCTCTGCCCCACCGCTTCCATCACGAAGCCGCGCTCGCACAAGCTGTATGCACCCGACAATCCCTGGTCGAACTTTCAGCTAACCTTCAGCTCACAGTCGATGACTGCCGCACTGAACTGCGCCTGCACTGAGCTCCCCAGCTAACGCAAGTTTCGGCCGCCAGTTCCCTCCTTGAGTTGGCTGTCGTTTACGGTTATGATTGTGACAGGGCTCACTGTCCCCCATGGAAGACAGCCTCCGAGCAGATACTTTTGTTGCAATTCTGCCATCCATTCCCAGCTACCTCTCCAGGAAGACACATACGGAAGTATTTTCCCTTCGTGACGGCCACCTGCACCGTCCATTCTTCCGAGGCAGGCAGGCAGGCAGCCATCGTCGGTGGACAAAGCACTCGATCGTGGGCACCGGATCTCGTCCTGGATCTCCCTCTCTCGGCCATCGTTCTGACTGAATGCTGTACTGTACAGAACCTTGTCGTCCACACTGGATCCATAGACAGTGGGTGGAATTGCTCCTGGGAAGCTCGGTCCATCTCTCTCCCCTCGCAGTTGCTATCCACCCTTCGCTAGCCTCTTGCACACATTCCGCAAAATTCTGGCGGGTCCTACGTTCGCGTTCGATACCGAAGCAGGAAGAGGACATCGAACCAATTTCTCGCTTGACATGGATGGCCAACCGGTGTGCTTTTCCGGGGATGAATCCAACCCTCCTCCACCATGACTCTCAGAAACCGTCAGCGCCCTCCTCTCTTTAGCCCCGCATGACGACAGGACGAGGAAAAGCTACGTTGCTTACTATTTATCGCTCAGGCTTCGTCAGAACTTCTTCCATAACCCCCCACCCCCCAAACAACTCTAATTTCTAATTTCACTTCCTCGCCCCCTAAACCCCCGACCCACAAAACCGGGGGGAAACGCCTCCTCTTACCCCTGAGACCGGATCTGTGTTCTTGTGGTTCGAGAGGGTTTACGCGGTTTGGAGCGGGTGCACCGCGAGGGCTCGAGGTGGCCACCGTGTTACGTGGTAGGGAGGGCCGCCGGACTGCGATCTGCAGTCCGGGCCTTGCACCGCGTCGTGGAAGGGAGAGAAGACGAGGAGGGTGCAAGGGAGGCAGTCGATGTCGTTCAGGACGATCTGACACATTTTTCTCTTCCCTGATCGCTCTTTGATTCCGAATTCTCGCCGCTAAATGAATCGCCCTCGGACCAAAAGCTCGGGGCAAATTCGAACCTTCCACTGCGCATCGTGACTTCAGGCATTTCACAAGAAGCTCAGCATCTGCAGTCTAAGTCGATCGATCGACTGCGAGACCAGAACCTTTAGCTCCGATGGACCTGTGCACCAGCCGGTTTCCCGGTGGCGAGAAAATTGTGATTCGCAAAGCATCGTCACAAAAGGCTCGGAGTAGCTTGTAGTCACCGGTCAGCACCGGTTATCATTCCCGAGCTTTGACGATCGTGAGGTAAGGTCGACGGAATATCTTTCTGTAAACTCTGCCCCCAGAAGGGTTTAATAGTTTATTACTTTAATACGGCGCCATATAAATGCGTCTGGTTCAGTCAACTGGGTGAGCACATAAACTTCGTGAACGTCCGACTCTGCGGGTGATGTTCTACACAGGACTCTTGTACCGAACGAGGTTGACTCTGACACCGCTGCGGTGACCGGCTCTTAGATCGATCGGTGCATGTGGAAGAAATTACTAGAGTCTCTGGGGTGCGAGAAAGTAAAATTTGCTTCTCCGAGTCTCGTTTGACGGTCAGGGAAATTTATGACAGGGCCGCCACATATTACACATGGTAGGGGGGATGTACGGGGTCCATGATGGGACGAGTACCCGAGAGGTCAAATACCAAGAGTGTGGACGATCCCCCCCAAACCCGCCGAGTCCTCTGATTGACCACAACCCAGCACCGTGGTCGTCAGAGGTTACAGTAGTGTGTCATTTTCTTCCCGATGCAGTTTGATTAATCAATTCCAACTGATACCACTATGAACTAGTTGAAGTCCAGGATTACACTTTGCTGTACACCAGGACTGTTGACATCTGCTGTCTGTCTGTCTGGCTTCACAAGCTGAAAGTGTTCTGATGTTGGGTTCAAAGGGGAATGGGGAATGAATGAAGAGGTTTCTGGAGAAATACCATTGAGTAACGCCATGGAAGGTCGATGAAATAACCGCACTCCAGCGGCTACTTGACAATGGTGAATGCATGGAATAAGATGTACAGTGCAGCACCATCATTACGTGATCAGAGATGGGATGTGCACACATACCGGTTCCTACTTGAGAGCAACCTCTTTAGGAAAAACTCCAACGTCGGTCAAGTTTCATGGATTTGTGACCATCATTGCTCACAACTTCTTTATATGAGCCTTATTTTTTTGTACGTTTGTTCTACCAGAGAAGGAAATAACTTCATTATATTGAACACGCGTAACGCTTCCTACAGAAAACCTATGTACTTTGAAATTCGTGTAGCAAAATAATTAAGTTTAATTACATAATAATATCAAGTTCTATTAATAGAGACAATCATATCTATTAATGCTTTGAATAACCACCTTGCCGAAGGTACCTACTACCAGGAATGCCCTGGGTAGCAATAATAACATCCTTTCGATATCATATTTAATCATATATCAAACTACTAGTTGATGTATGTTCACACAAATTCATTTTCTTCGAGAGATTTATAAGATTTAGATTGATGTTAATTATTCTCGAGGGATATTCTTAATATTCTCGATCTTACATTTCTACTTCCGAATCGTGTTTAGAATGATCGTACAAAATCAAACATCTCCGATTTGTTAAAGTTCATTGAAAAAACTATAAATATACAGTACATAACAAATTCAAACCCTTCTTCATATCGTCGGCGGTCGACTTTTTAAATTGAAAGTCTTGTTCAGATGTGATTCCTTACATCGTTATATGATTGCATATATTTCTAAGTATTAATTTAATGCGGATGCCACGTTAGATTCTTGCATGCTTTATAGGCCACTGTAAAATCTTTACTTCTCTCTTAATTTGTAGTTCATGAGTCCCCATAAGGTTAAAGAGTTTTTGTTGGTAGGTAACATACCCAACATAAGATCATGATCTTCATATTGCACCTCATATTTAGATGAAAACAAGTCATGACTATGGGGCTCGAAGCAAGTGTAACGATTTAAAGCACTGTCCGTCTCATTTTAGAGTCTTTAATATGTCTTGAAGCTCCACAAGGAAGACATTCAAATTGTTGAATACATGAACATAAGGAATGTATATTTAATGGTATTTTCACCAGCTTCGCAAATCTGTTGACATTTCCCTGTTGACATAGGTGTGAACTCAAGTCCTCGCAAGGAACATGATTACGCGTGTGTGTGTGTGTGTGTTTACAAGGGGAAAGGCCGCACACCAAAGTGACAGAAAAAGACCTGAAAAGTGCACGAATACATAAGCCGTTTCACTTTTCACCATTTAATATGGATCGCCATTATAGCATTAACCGGTGCAGCCGAGGACACACGTGGCCTGTACAGTTGTCGCTCGCCTATAGACTGCACACGACGAGAGAAACCGGTTCAACCGGTAGATCGGTTCGCAGGAAAATGACGTGGAGGAGCGGAACCCCGAAGCAGTAACCCGGGGCTCGTGCAGTTGTGGGCGACTGGCCGCAGTATAAAGCTTTGACCGGACAGTCGTCGTCCCTACGAGAACAACAGTGCAGCGACCACGCTCGCTCGCTCGCTCTCTCTCTCGCTCGACCGCGCTGCTCTCTTGCAGCTGCTCTATACAGACTGCGTACCTCCCTCTGACCGCAGAGCACCGCGCTGCCCTGTCCGAACAAAGTTCCGCCGCGCCGACACCACGGGGCCGGCGATGGTTGGCCGGGGCCTGGGCCTGGGCCGGGGTCGAGGCGCAACGCTGCCCGCGCTGTTGAAATCGCACGCCCTCGATCTTTGTCGTTTCTCGCCCGCTCTTCAAGCCCCTGCCGCCTTCCGCCCACCGGTGTGGCAGCGGCTGCAGCAGCAGCAGCCCCTTACGTCGACGCTCCCCTTCGTCCCCCTGGCTGCTGCTGCTGCTGCAGAAGGAGGAGGAGGAGGAGGAGGAGGAAGGGGACGAGGGTTGGGGCGCAGCAGCGAGGCGAGCGACATTATCAGCGTCGTCGGGCGAGACGTGCCGGAGCGAGGACGGGGGCGATTGCAGCAGGAGTGGTGGCGTGCGGGGGCCGTGGCGCCTTCGATCTTGCTCGCGCGAGGAGGGGATAGAAATTTCGCCGGTATGACCATGGCAGCGAATGTGGCTGCGGCCGGGTGCGGCATGGGGGCGAGTCTCTCGTCGATGTGCCTGGCGGCGGGGCCGAGATCGACCAGGAGCGCTCTGCGTCGGAGCTTCGACTGCTCGCCGCTCCTGCTCTCTGCGGCGGGAGGGAGATCGCTCGTGACGGAGGCCGGGAAGGTTGTCGGGCTTGCGCGAGGACGATCGTCCTCGGTCGAGGGCGAGGTCGGATTCTCGCGATCGAAGGTCGGTAAGCTCTGCAGGGATCGTCCCTCTGTGCTCGTGGGGGCCTCGGTTTCGGCTTCTTCTTCGTCCGCGTCTTCGGTTCCTGGGATTTCTTACACCGAGCCTCTCATCGATGAAGGCGACGGTGGCAATGGGTTCAGTGGCGGTCGAGGAGGAGGTGGCGGTGGTGGAGGCGGTGGTGGTGACAATGGCCACGGGGGATCCGAGAGCAGCGGAGCGGGCCAAGGCGGGAGCAGCATCGGAGGTGGAGGATTTCTGAGCGCCTTTTTGAACGGATGGCGCTCGAGAGTGCAAGCCGATCCGCAATTTCCCTTCAAGGTTCTGACCGAGGAGGTGATTGGAGTCGGTGCTTGTGTTTTGGGAGACATGGCATCCAGGCCGAATTTCGGGCTGGATGAGCTCGATCTCGTTTTTTCGACCATCGTCGTGGGTTCTATTTTGAACTTCACCTTGATGTACATGCTCGCTCCCACTGCAGCCATGGGAGCCGTCGCCTCGAAGCTTCCTGGGATTTTTGCCAACTCTCCGACTGGTCACATGTTCGAGGTGGGAGCCTACTCAATGAAGGACAGGTTCGGCACATTCGTCTACAAGGGCACTCAGTTCGCTGCGGTAGGATTTCTCGCCGGTCTCGTGGGCACCTTCCTCTCCACCACTCTGCTGAACGCAAGAAAGAAGATGGATCCCGATTTCGTAATTCAGAACGCTTCTCCGCCGACGCTTCTGAATGCAGCCACCTGGGCTCTTCACATGGGAATCAGCAGCAATGCCAGGTACCAATCCATCAATGGGCTCGAGTTTGCCATGGCCAAAGCTCTGCCCGCCGGTGTGTTTAAGACGCTCGTGTTCGTGATTCGCGGTCTGAACAATGTCGTCGGAGGCACTTCGTTTGTGATTCTGGCCCGATTAACGGGCTCCCAACCGCGAGAGGGAACTCCAGTTCCGAAAGAGACCGCTGCCGAAGACAGCGCTCTGGAGCACGCCAAGACCAGCTAGGAGGGGCGAAAGCAGGAACTCGTCCATATCAAACCGTCTCGTGGCCGACGACGACCGAGTGGGAACTCGATTCGGCCACTCGAAGCTCTGCTGTCTGCAGGGGAGTCGGGCACATGACCGCATCTGTTCGAGACGGGTGGAAGATGGAGAATTCGACGATTCACCTGGTCGGGTTTGGCAGGCCGAATGGAAGGGTTTTCTTCCAGCACGGCTTCTGGCCAAAAGTCTTGGAATCCCAGCAGAAATTGTTTGCAAAGTGGCTGTCAATTTCCAGTGGCTGCAATCGACGACGCAGCTGGGAGACTTGGTGCTGATACGGAGTATCAGTTTAGGTTTTGTAGAGGAGTCCTCAGAGACTCGATGCCACTAGTGAGGTTTTAGGTTGAGCCGTATATGTTAGCCTCTAGTATTCAAAATTATGCAATATAACCCTGCGGAGCCGCAGGCAGACCTGGAGAAGGTCGATCTGGCTTCACATTCCTTCACTACGATACATTGCTAGACATCACTCATTTCAGTCGGGAGTTTCTTCCGTCTGCAGCAGAAATTTTTGTGCAGCGCGAAGGCGGCCCAGAGTGATCTGTTAGCCGCATCGAGTTCTTACCGGACATCGAGATCTGTATGTAGAAGGCATTCGATTTTGTAGATAGGCTGAAGTCCAACACACATTTTATCAATACACTTCAAAACATTGCCTTGGCACCTCTTGACCCTGTAGCTCTCTTGTTTCTCGTCCGAACCTGTGTTTGCTCTTCTTTGGCTGTACATGATACATGAATGGGATTCTCGTCTCCTCGCTGCCGCATCTTCGTCTGATGTGTGCCGTCCGTATTTCTTATAACAAGTTGTGGTAACTTCAGCTGTCTTAGATCATTGTCTATCTGGCATGGTGTAATTGCGGTCACGAGACCATCAGTGGTAATTATTGTGGAACTTCACGTGGCTGGAAGGAAGAGTTTGCGACCGAAACTCCGATTTGCGGGGAGCACATTCCGTTATAAAAGTAACTTCCATGCACGGTTCAGCACTGCACGGTGGATGGAATCCGTTGGACGTGCACTGAGCACGCACACAATTATGGGATGGACCTGCCTCAGAATGTATAATAGAAAGTCGAAGGAAGCTGTTCCATTACTATGTCATTTTAGTGGGAGAGAGTGTGAAATGATGAATAATAAAGAGCTTGTTTTATTCATCAACGGAGGTTCTCTGACAAGCCTGTGTAGGAAAAATCTATCACGAACGAATACACGAAGGGAGGAGGATATCGAAGATCAGGAGAATCCACTGAAGAATCCAATGGCACCCAATTTTGTCTGACTGTTCTATCTCAGCTCCGCATTGGCTCATCCGACGATCCTCCAACCCTCTACAAGCTTTTTGAGGATGATGCGCTGATTCCCAGATATTCCACGGTCCTCCGTCGTTAGGGAGTCTTTGCCGACAGGAATCTTTAAGGTGATGATACCTTTGCGCCGTAAGGTCATACACCCTTCTGACACTTGTCCGTCGGACGAAGAAGGACAATATCTTTCTCCACTGCTTCGGACCCTCCCGCGTGAGAGCTGGAATACAGCCGGGCCAGGTGATTGCAGAAAACGGCCTTGTTGCACAACTGCACTAAGAAAAGGAATCACCAGAGAGCGATACCAGGTTCGTTCGTATGACTGCGTGCTTCGGTGGAATGGGATTCTTGGCATTGATAAGCTTGAGTCTCAGCTGACCTAGTTCGGATTCCCACACCATAACAGTCAATTGAGTACGTGTAGGAGGAATCTCGACAACGCTCTTTTGGCGCAAAAATAGTCAGGCATGTTGCAAGGAAGGTCCATGAATTCTGGACCATCGGCCCCCAGAAGCGTTTCTCTACACGTGAATGACAAGATCGTCCGTCATCTCAACCCACTGGCTTGGATTTCCACGTTGGGCTGCACTCTCATCGTTCTCATCAGTTCATAAGAATATTGAGCATTATGTGACATGAGACAAGATAGTCCCCTCACTCATCTTGGAATCTCGAAGAGAAGTCACATTGGAAACACCTCTTTCTCTCTAACAACATCTTACCCTTTTGATTGTAGCATGGAAAGTCCTCGGATTCCTTTGAAACTTGGGAAGTGGTAAGGATGACCTTATCAGCACGTACTTGACAACAATCGACGTTCTTCGGTGACGAAATTTCCCCCATTCGGACTACAAGCAACAGTAAACGTTGCAAACTACTAGTATTAATTCTTTTCTTTCTTTTCATCACACAGGTTCTGATTGGCAGATGAACAGCCAAACTTAGTCAAAAGTGGCCCGGTAAGGTTAGAATGCCAATTTTGGGAAGTGCAATTTAGGATTGCGTATAATATATCCCGGAATCTTGAATCAAACCACGTTTCTTACCAAACACAAATGAACAGCCTTGTCATACCCACCTCGTGAGGCTCGTTTAGTGTAACATATGGACCTCTGAGAGAGGTCAGCAACACTGCTCTACTCTTCGCTCCCGCAGCGCGCACACAACTCAATACACCGCATCGCCCAATGGTGCTCACCCACTACTCTTCGCTCCAGCAGCGCGGCCACAAAGATCAATCACTGCATGAAATTTAGTGCTCCAGATTGCCCGAATAGGTAGAATTACCGGACCTAGAAGAGAGCCCAAAAACGAAAGCAAGATCCGACACACAGCCTTGTGCAGCTGAGTCATCGGCTTCGAATCCCGGATGCCGCAGACGCCAATGCTACGGCAGATCGCCCCAGCTCGTGACTCCACATATGGGGCCGCGGCTGCAGCCAACCACCGAGCGCTCGTCCAGCAGCACGCACGTCAAAGTGGACCTCGCATCAGACAAAGCGTGAAGCTCACCTCAACCTACGTCCTCAAAGCTTGGCTCCGCCCGCATGCCCGCACGTCCTCTCCCAAATTCAGGTCAACTTCCTCGAGGAATTTCGCCTCGAAAAGCAAAGCCTCGCACTCCTGCCACCCTTAAATTCGTCGTCGCCCGGGCCCCGAAGATCCGTCGACCTTCGTATTCCTCCTCGTGCTCGTGAAGTTGAGAACATCCGCCGTGTCCGACCGAATCCGAGTGGACCTTTCTTCCGAGCGCACATGACGGTGACGTGGCACATGACCAGGTCGACGTGGACGGACGGCTTGCAGGCCTCCTTTCTAGTCTCTATGACTGTGCACTGAAGTGGAGGAGGAAGTCGGCTTTCGCAACATCTGAGCCGAGCTGGACATGGCGAGTTACGACCGGCAGACGGCAATTAGCTCCTGGCTAGAAGAAAACCTGGTTTTTGTAGGCCTGAGTTGGCCAGCTGGAGACAACAATCCCATAACCTCTACCACACTGCCGGTAGTGCGTTCGGACTGAAAAGTGAGAAATGTCTCTATTTATTGCAATGGAGTGAAAAGAAGTCCTTGGAGGAATAGCCCAAGAACGCGCGAAAATACACGTGGAGTCGAGATATTCCGAAAAAACCGGATTTCCGAGCGGAAGTGCTGGTAGTTTGGAGCAGTAGATTTCTTTGCCACCTAGTATATGTGAAATTGCCCATGTGGTAAAGGAGACCTGGACTGCCAATGACAAGCGAGGATCCGTTGCCGCTGCCGGTCGTGTGGTTTGGCCCTTAGATACCGGCATGGACTTTGACGACGTGGCGTTTTCCTTTGTGGACTCGACGCGCACCTCGTGCCCGAGACCTGGGTTGCAACTGGCCGGCTACTCGTACCCGACTGATGGATCGATGTTTGCTCGAGCGCTGGGGGGAAAAGATGTCAGTTCTCTTGCATGTGCTGGAAATTGAGGGAGGAGGTTTAGCTTTTGATATTGCGGTGGATATTTCTTCGTCCAGGGCGAGGTGCATCGGGGTGGACTTCTGATGGGAATATCTTCCTGTCTCGCAATTAAACCCATGTCCTGGTACGCCGAAAGATCAAAGAGTGATGGTAGCTTGCGAAATTGTTCGCTAGGGTTTACAGCTTTTGTAGGCATGTCTGCCATTGAGTTAGAGCAACTTTGGGTCTGAAAACCTCGTATGGGTGAGATATCTTGAAAGGAAAAGCCATGTGAACCGTCAAACGTAGCGCTGCTGGCTTCTTGGATCATAAGAGCCTCGTGGTCCATTCGATGGAAAAGGACTGGGATGTGTAGACCTGTCAACTGCCTAAAGAGTGATCGGAATCGAATCTGCGGACAATTGGTTACCACATCTTTCATGATGCAACAGCCTCGAGTCGATCTCAGCCTTTCGAACATAAGCAAATCCTAAAGAAAAAATTTCATCTTTCGTCACGTTCGAGCCCATATCGTGATGTGCCTGCTGGATTCCAAAGAGTGGAATCCACGAGGAAGAAAGAGTTGCCTGTGTTGCTCGGCTTTGCTTTCCTTTCGTACATGTGCGTGGAGTTATGAATGTTCGGTGGCGTTCGCTGTGTGGTATCATTGAATCTAACGGAACGTGCCATTGCCGATCAAATTTTGAGTTGTTCCCAATTTCCCCATGCTCCGATCTCCGTGCTTGCCAGAAATGCAGAACCGCGATTCTAGTAACTCCCTGTACTTCCGCCGCAACCAAAGTGTTTCACTGCAAGATCTCATTCGTATACTGCAAGTCTTTATTGTGAGATTTACTGGTACACTTTACAAGGGTGTACCTTCTCTGAGATTATCTTAGAGTTGGAAGCCAACCTAGAGTTTTATAATAATCCAGAAGAAATATTTAGTTTCCCATCCGGTCTAGTTGGAAATCGCTTGAGTTAGTCGCATTTTAGTCATCTATAAGATGGGCATAAGCTGGTTTACACGTTTTATATATGCCGACGTGGATATTTTCATTCTTTGAAAGAGAAGATTTATTAAAATGAAAAGGTATTCTCCTTATTTGATTTAAAAATATTCAAGTGTATATATTCAATAAAGAATCAAATAGAAATCCTAGATTTAAAAGCTAATCTAATCCATGTAAAAAATTACATCGTGCATCACATGGGTTGTTACCTCCTATGTTTATTTAGGGGTTGGACCATAGGTTACAATGGTTTTATTATCAGTAATTGATTTATAGACTGCTCAAGCTTTGCTGTAAACAGAACGAAAATGTGTTAACTTCGTGTAAACAAAAAACCTACAAATTTACATCGGTGAATGGGTCATTTTATTCAAATGAAGAATATTTTTTTCATAGTATACAATAACTAATGATATATTTTCTTGTTTGAATTTGATAAAACTATTTGATTGTTAATCAATACATTTTATTGGTAACAATTTTTTATATTTGTAAAACATTGCATAACAAATTGTTGAAAACATGTTTTTTTCAACAATATTAGTTTTTTTCATTCTACAATCGAAAGAATGAAAAAAAATTATTCAAAAACTGTGTGATTTAAGTAATTGTCTTCAATATATTGTGTGATTTCACAAAAGACGATTCAATATACAATACAATAAATAACGAGATTCTTACTTCCAACTTTGTCCAGAAGAACACATGTATAATGTGTGGCGTGATGAGCAAACTTGTCGCACTAAGTAGTAAAGTAGAGACATAGTCATTTCAGACTAAACTCTAAAGTTGATTATCTTGATACTCTTGATTTACAACTATCTACATTGCGTCACTAATTCACCATTAAGTGAAACCCTAATTGAGGGTTTCACTTAATAATTTTGTCCATGTTGCGGCCTTAGCAATCTGCTTAGCCTATATAATTACTCTGTGGGAATTTCTTGAAAAAAAAATTATTAAACGTTTTTAGTTAAAATTTAGCTAACTAGAAATAAACTATAGCCAAAACATGTTAGAGTAAAAATATATAGAATTAATTAGAAATTGCTAGTAAAGTTAACTTGTGCTTGTCATGCAAAATTTGCAAAGTAGCATATGTTTGTTGGAGTTTTTCAAACGAATAATTTTGATCAATACATCAGCTAGATTGAATATATCGTCAATTTTGAGTAGCTCCATTTTTTTCTCAAAAACTTTGGAGATGCACTATTCATCCTCTTTTTGTCATAAGGGAAGTCATTTCCGTTTTTGTAGCCTCCTTGAATACATCTAGACAGGTGGTTTGATCTAAAACGATGTCCAAACTAGGTCCCGCTAAGAGAATCACGAGAGCATCCTCAAATGAGTAGTCTAAAGATTCGACTACAATTCCAACCCACTGCGGTCCACCAATCAAAAGTCTCCAAGATACAGCTGCTTGAGCTGATACCCATGCTCGCGGCTTAGAAACCTCAAGGACGTGTCGTGTAGACTTGTACTGTCATAATTGTTTCCTCATTCCCCAAATGGTATCCACAATATCCTGCACGAAGATGGTCGACATCTATTTACTTAAAGTAAACTCCAGTGTGCACACATTTCTTTGAATGCATTATACATGTTACTAAACTGATTCGTTTTTGTAGCTCGTACATCATACTGCCTGATTATTTCGGTGAACTTGGTCTGAACTCGTACAGTGAATTATGAGTGCGCTTTCCAACTCTCTGAGCTCTACCGCAGTATCAACACGTGCTCCTTCTCGTAGTTTCACTTCTACCTTTCCGCATCTTCTTGATAACTACTTAAGTTCTACCAATACTGTACTACTGCACTTCACCTCCTTGCAATCATCTTGATGCACACTGGTCACCTCCCGTTGTACCCAGGCACCAGCCACCTAGAGTGAACCTATCTGTTCCGCAAATTTGTGCATCGACATCTACTATTCAAATCCCGAAATATGCAAATCTAGGCCTGCTACGTATCCTGCCAAACCCAAGGTACCCTCCGAGCTCCGATGCTCATTCGATGAGGAATCTCACTCGAAACCCCTCGCTTCCAGCAGCATGCGATCTAGTTTCCGATGACACCAAAAATTTGAACAGATTCTGAAAATCGATCCTACGCCCTCCTAAACCCTAGGCAATTTCGTTTGACAACCTTCGTTCGAAATCCTGAAATTCAACTTGAGCATGACAGTCTCGTCACAAACACGAGAAATCTCCAACTCCAACTGAGAAAATCACCCGAAAAATACCAAAAACTATAACTAGTAAAGCACCGAAACTAAAACCCTAAACTGCAACGATTTCAGAAAACGTCAGTTTTTCGAGTGAAAAGTACGAGATTTCCTCACTGGAAACGTGTCGGTCTCATTAGCCTACAGGCCAGAAAACCGTCACCGTCACAAACAAAGTCAAGCTCAACCCACTCCACACTCGCAGATTCCAGGTTGACGCTCACGGGCACTACTCCCAACGCGCTAGGCTCGACTCGAAGAACTGACGTTCTTCAAGTCGTCTTCGTATTTATACCCAACGACCTGAACCCTAGGCCAACTGCTATTTTTAGTAACAGACGGAATCACATGAAAACCATAATGAAGATTGACAATCTCAACTTTGTTGAAAAGTCTATTCAACAAAATAGTTTACTTAGTTGATTTTGCTTTTGCTATATATTCAATTTTAATTATAGATTGAGCTCCGTATTTTTGCAAGTTAGATCTCCAACTAATATTTCCAAGTGTAAATATATATTCAATTGTAGATTTACTATGATTCAAATCTTTAACATAATTAGCATCAACGTAACCTAGCAAAGATTTTGCATTGTCTAAAAATCAATTTACAGTAAATCATCATACTTAACACTATTTTGTTGAAAAATAATAATTATGAAAATCATGACGTGGGTATCATGTCATGTAGTTACGAGTCGGCTCACGCAGTTTGGGAACTTACTATATTTAGACGTGGAAATAGGGTTCGGGTCACGAGGGGTATACAATCGGAGACGGCTCGAAGAACGTTAGTTCTTCGAGTCGAGCCTGAAAGCGTTGGGAGCGTAGAGCGACTTTCCCCTTTGCGTCGACCTGGATTCTCCGAGTGTGGAGTGGGTTGGGCTTGACTCATGTTTGTGACGGTGACGGTTTGTTGCCAGTAGGGTAATTGACCGATGGGAATTCCAGTGGGGAATCTCCCGTTTATTTCACTCGAAGAACTCGTTTACGTACATCGAATCCGTCGGTGTGACGTTGTCAAGTCAGTTTGTCTAAAGTAGACGATCATCACGTTTCACGATCAAGGTTTGCAACTTCACATCGATCAGTTTCGAGAGTTCTTACAGTCTCCGTCGATCTCGAGAGTTCTTAGAGTCTGCGTCCATCGTTGGTTCAATCGTCATTGTCGGAAGAGCAAAGTGGGTGTGTTTGGTTTAGGGCTCGAACGCGCTACGTGTAAGGTGCAGTCCAAAAGATTTTTTAGGTCCTTCGAAGGTAGCGGAAGTGGAGCTTAGATGAAGAGTTCATCGGTTAAGCTTGTGTTGGAAGTGCAAAGGAAACAAAAAGCGAAGGATTAGAGTTCTGCGAAGAGACCTTTGTCTCTTGAGTGGTATTGACGTGGTGGTGGTCGAGGAGCGTTGTAGAGGCCTTGCAGCAGAAGAAACATCTTTTGGAAGGCACTCTACCGCTTTGCTTGCTGCGCCTTTCCACCACGTTACTGTGGTTCAAACGAGGAGAACACAACCTAATCCCGAATCCTATCGAATCGGTTTTGGTCCGGATAAGGTGGTTAATTTATTGAGGAGTTGACTCGCAAGAGGAAGGAAGGTGTCAGAGAGCGGCTTGGAGGTAGAAGTACGCGATAGTTTTCCATTTGAAGGGCTGGTTTCCAAGGACTTCGGTGTTGGAGTTCGGTGAGCCGTGAGAGTTAGGGTTACACAGTCATTCAATCATGAGAGATTTGCGATAATTTTCTTCTGTACGGAGGAGAATTAAAGTTGGAGGTCAACCTACGGGAATGGCAGATCGTTAGTAACTTTTTGCCCCAGACTTACTTCTGAAGTACAAAGTTTATCACGGAGCTCAGGGCAGACGGACGGAGGTCAAGACAAGCACTGGCCTCTTAGTGATGCGAGACCATTTTGGGTTTATTTCACCTGTTTATTTAGACCCGAAATATTTCACCTCCTCACACTCTGACTCAGGTTTACAGAAATTGGTGCAGTACCAGCAACAAACGCTTTTTCGTTGTATAGGTAGTCTGTGTGTGATCGTCGTGTAGAAGCTATCTACAGAGGCAAGATCCTTAGTAGAGAACAGGAAAAAGGCGCACGTGGACTTTGATGATGCTTCCGACGAGGTGAACGAGTATTTTCTGAAAAGTACTATACCCATGCAGAATTACGGCTTGTGAGTTTCGTTTTCTAGCAAAAACGTCACTACGATCTGCTTTGTTCAGTTGACGTTCTTACAGAAGTTGATTACAAACGGGTATTGGCTGGAGTGCTGAAGGAAGGGGAGGGCGACGAATCATAAAACACATCATTCATATTTGAAGTGCAGCTGTCGTCGCATCTCATCTCATCTCATTCGAAAAGTTCAATTTGTTGCATACCAGAATTGCTCGCCTTGAGGTTAGCTAGTCCAGGAGTTGGAAGGAAGAAACGAGCAGATCAGAGTTTGATCAGATCAAATCAGCTGTACAGTGCAAAGCATTGAACACGATCTACGTATTATTCTAGATCACATTGGAAAGAGGTCCTACTGTTAAGAATGTGATAAAGCATTACATGTCCCTTCCGGGTGTATCTGCAAGACTTGACATATAGCAATTCGGTTTTAAGACCTAGGTTAGAAATATCTTACAGTTGGAAATCGTGTACCCAGTGTGGATCTCGTATTTCCCATCATCATACTGGACAAGTGGTCTTCGCTATTTCAGTGATGGTGGGCTAAAGTCAACTGTGCATTTAACCTTTTTCAGCAGTCCCTTGGAGTTGGAGGGTTGCCTCAAATTGCTTTTCAGGTTTCCAATTGAGGTGATAGCATGGTGGAGGTAGCTAGGCTTCCCGCACCAGCGAACAATTATGGATTGCCTGGACTTAACATGACAAGGTGGGTCACTGAATGCTACTAAATCAGAAGGAGTGTCTGGATACCTACTGAAAGCCTTTTAGTTTTCAAGTACCTTTGAGTTTTATTTTTATATTTTTCTCACAATAGATCTTATTTGGCATTCCGAACGTCATTAAACCCGTTTTCTATATAGTCGTAGTACAGAGCTAGTTTGCAACCGTGCCAGATGTAACAATTTCATCCACATAGACGTATGTGGCTGAAGCTTCTCTTTGTTTCCCATTCACTGTCTGACAGTATATATCCTGAAATAATTATATTTCAGATTTTCACTATTAGTGATAAGAGTAGTGTGTGGTATTACACAGAGGATGGAATAGTTTGAGCACAAGGTTTGGCAATTATTTCATGTGCTACGCATTTTAGAATTGACTTTATATAGGTCTTTAAACTCTCTTCAGTTATCGTATCATTTTAATGTGGTAATTATACATCAGTATAATTTACAGTAAAAAGGTTACTGGTGATCCTGTAACACTTTGTGATAGTTTATAGTTAAACTATTTTTAGTTTCCAATTTAGTGATCTAGTTTACAGATACTCTGTAAACAATCCTTGTACACAGTGAAGTGTTGACGTGTGAAGGGAAAATGCCGCTTGGAGAAAAACCGGACAATAGTGATATACAAGAAATCCAGACAGTGGAAGTCATCAGCAACAAGGAACGTGATCAGGAGTAGGAGGTGACGGTGCAGCCTCAAGTAGAAGAGAATACGGTAAACACTGTTGTGGTAGAAGAAAAAAATTCTGGGTTAGATTGGGACGAGGCACTAGCCGTAGAGAAACTTCTAGAGGAATCCGGCCTAGAGTACAGGATATGTGAGGATGAGTTACTCGACCTTCCGAAGGATATTGCTGATCATTTGAGGATTGTTCAGTATGTTCAAGACTGTCTTTCAGAAAAAATTCTTGTACTAGAGAAATTTCTTGACAGTCTTAAAAAGGATTGATAGCGAATAACTGTAGCCTGTAGAAAGTAGGTACTGAAGGGATCGGGAGTTTGCACCCGGTCTCACTCCCTGTAAACTTGATGTGTTGAAAGCATTGTAAATATATATATGAAATAGTCAATATATTGAGCTTTCAGTGTGTAGTGTGTTTGTTGAGAGGAAGTGTGACCCCTGTGTGAAGGAGAAAAAAAAAAGAAAAGAAAAAAAAGAAGAAGTTTTCAAACAATTGTCGTTTACAATTTGATGGAATATGGCATCGTAGGCGCTGGAGGCCCAAGTTGATGGCAGGCGATGGAGATCGAATCGGGATCGCGAAGCGATGCGATGTCCCGTGTGTGTTGTCTTGTTTTGTGCTGTGTTTCCTTTAGACAGGAGAGTCGTTGCTAGCTGTTTGCTTGTGTTTGGATTCTCTCCAGTCTTGCTTCCTGGTGCGCGCCCGTGTAGGAGTGACGCTGATTTCCAGAGTAGTTTTACTCCTGTGTGCTGGCGATAGGGGGCTGGACTTGATCACCGGCCGATCTATCTATGTTTCTCTCACGGTGAGACTGGAGTGATGACCAGTAGACCGTGAGAGTCTTCTTGTTGTGATGACAGGTTAGGTTGCCCATACCCCTTAGCTAGTAGGGCTAGAGTAGCTCAGTGCGGCACGACGTCAGGGGCAGATTGGATTATTGGGTGGAGATCTGGCAATGGTGCCAGTTGAGGTCTCGTCATCATGGAGCAGTCTAGTGGTCCTGTTGAGGATCGCGGTGGATTTACGCAGAGTGGGTTGAGGCTACCTTCACTTATCGCGCCAGTTGTTGCGGAGGAGGACCAGAGTGTTGCAGACACAGAGTCTTTGGTGGTGATATCGTCTGGTGTTCCAACCCCATTGATTTGGGACATGGACGGGATGTACGGGGCCGTGAAGGGCCCTCGATGTTACTATGTTGCAGTGGGCACCATCGAGCTTGATGATTTTATTCAGGATTTTGACACGTGGTGTGATATGCAGTTTCTGCGCAACCCCACGTTGTTTACACCCTTCTTTGCATGGAAGAGGTTATTTCAGCATTTGGAGGGGCCTCCCATGGACGATTATCATGAGTTTGGCAAAGATTATGTTGCGGAGATGGATGCATGGAGGCGCCATTGGTCTCCGAACTACTTATCCATTACCCAGGGTGGTGTGGGTACCAATGGAGGTGCGAGTATTGGCATCAGTGGAGGTGCGAGTATTGGCATGAGTGGAGGCGCGAGTACTAGCATCAACGAGGGTACCAGTGGAGCAGTTGGCGCAACTGGTACCAGTACCAGCAGCGGTACTGTGAGCGTTGCTGGTGGCAGCACGAGGGGAGATGCTAGTGGCGTACCTTCGTTTAGCCCCATTCCTAAGTTCTTCCAGAGATTGAGGAAGAATTATCAAGGGGTGAAGACAGAGAAGTTGAGGAGCCTCCAGGAGTTTGAGCGAAAGACTGGTGAGAGTCTTCGTGAGGCATACACTCGTATGCGACGGCTAATCTTGGTTACTCACGGTGTGACTGAGGCACAAGCTGTCCAGTACTGGTATCAGATTCTGGACAAAGAGTTGCGGCGGAGAGTGCGTGATGCTACTCTCATGAGCGACTCATCACCCACATTAGCCCATGTGTTTGCTCTTTCGGAGAAGATTGAGCTTAACATGATGGAGGAGAGGGTGCTGACGTCTACATTTGCGAGGGACACGACCACTACTTCGCGTATCCCACATAGCACAGCACAGTCTCGCCCCATGGGTGGTGGTAGTGGGAGTTGTGGAGGTCATACACGACATCCTTCAGGTCATAGAGAGCCTAGTGCGCGGCCACCACTGCCTTCATTTTCGGGCCAGCCACAGGGACCGTCATGTTGGACATGTGGAGGTAGTCATATGAGGAAGGATTGTCCCAAGGAGCGAGAGGGACAAACTCCACATGCTAGGCCACAGCCGGCATAGGTGACTTGTGATCATTGTCATCGACCGGGTCACCCTCGAGAGCGTTGCTTTGACCTTCATCCTGAGTTGAGATCTGGAGGTAGAGGTCGTGGAGGTGATGCTCCACGAGGCCGAGGTGGTCAAGGTGGTAGAGGTACCGGTGCCATTGAGCGTACCGCAGCGAGTGCTACTTCCGCCACAGAGAGCGCTATGGCTGCTCGGATTGAGCAGTTGGAGCAGAGGCTTGCTGCTATGGCTGGTCTGGGGGCGAGCACTTCCACATCTTACGAGGGAGAGGATTTCTCCTATTTGGCCAATGCAGCACAGGTTGAGACATCAGTTGCAGTGACCAGAGGTGGTGCTCGCACTTCAGAGCCGCGTGGTGCGATTATGGAGTTGGACCCTCATAGGGATGAGGGTGGACGTCAGTCTAGACTTCCCCAGTCCTTTTTGTTGTCAGAGGTGGGTAGCAGTTCCTCTATGAGACCTGCACCGCCTAGTGACACTAGAGTGAGAACTGAGGTTCTTACATCATCTGTTGTGGACGCAGACGTGCCATCTAGTGCAGTGATGCGAATGGCCACTTCAGTCTTGCGATGTCCATTGTTTTCAGCCACGGAGTTGATAGACTCTGGTATTGATTTGGCTCTAGTATTTCGGGTAGCAGCCACGTCGTGTGAGCGTGGGAGAGTCGCTGCTACGAGTGCCGAAATACGTGTGGATACGGTTGAGGACCCATCCTCAACATCTACATTGTTCGAGGAGACGACTTGGCAGGCCGCAGCGGCGAGGATGGAGTCCTTACCAGCTCGCCCAGCCATTGATCGCGAGAGTATTGTTCCTGGTGTATGTATGGTGGACAACCGAAGTGGTCTATTTTGGTCAGTGAGTTCTACTAGACAGGTGTATGTCCCAACCGGAGTTTTGTTGGATTCTGGTGCACAGCCCTTGATGTTGGGCAAGGCTGCATGCATTAGTTTGGGTATTCGGAGGTCAGAGTTGGAACCTTGCCCATTCCACATCCAGACATCCCTGGGTGGCGCCAGCGATAGATCTCACTTTATGACCAGGGAAAGCATAGCTGTGCAGTTGAGGCATGATCACCCTCATGATAGCTTGCAGTTTGGAGTTCGTGCTGTGGTTACATCAGCAGAGTCATATGATGTGCTTGTTGGTGGAGTTGTGTTATACCCGATGGGCTTTCGGATGGATTATTGGACGGAGACTGCCGCATATCGTCCTGGTTGGCAGTCCGGAGATGGACGTTTGAGCGAGCTTCCAGTGAGATTTATTTCTCGGGATCGACCTCTTGGATCTTCATCAGCGGTCTTGGCATCTATTGCGGGTTTTAGCGGAGTGCTTACATGGCCCGATGACTTGTTGGAGGGGAACATGTCTGCCGACGATACCTCACTCTACGAGGATGTGGAGGAGGTTGTGAGTTTCACAGCGGCGGTGACTTCACCCTTAGATGTTCCACTGTGAAGTTCGTGCCAGGCACTATAGTTGGAGGCTGATAGGTTGGTGAAAAAGGCTTGGAGTGAAGCCTCTTTACCAGCAGAGCCACATAGGGCTTCAGTTGATCGGCTAGTTGGTGGTTCTAGCGCATTGTCTCCATTAGTTACTACACCTATTGCATGGTAGTATTCCCCAGAGGGTGTTTGTTTGCTGGATCTTTTTGGTGGGATCAGCACAGGTTTGCCTGCAGTGTTGCAATCAGGTATTTTTGTACGGAGATACTTGTATGTGGAGAAGGACGAGACTGCATGTCGAGTCTCTTCACGACATGTTGCGGCGTTTTCCTTCGTTATTGCCGCAATCAGCTGTCCGAGGATTCCAGAAGGCGTTGCCTTCAGACATTTCGTTGCTGGGCGAGACATTTCGTTGCTGGGGTTGACATTTCGTTGACCGCGTTGGCCATATTGATATGGTGATTGCGGGCTGGCCATGTCAGGGACACACATGCGCTGGACATGGGACAGGGTTGCATGATCCTAGATCTCGGATGTTTTGGGAGATGATGCGAGTGTTACGTCATCTCCAAGTGCAACAGACACATTCTCAAGCATACATTCTGGAGAACGTACCATTGTTGGGTGACACTCGGACCCAGTTGATGGCGAGTGTCCATCAAGTCCGAGCATGGATTGGATCAGCAGTACTGTTGGATGTTGCGAGGGTTGGATCAAGGGCTCATCGTGCACGTTTATGGTGGACCAACCTTTTGCCACGTGAGATATTGCGTCATGCCTATGATTTTGTGCAGCATGATCCTACACTCACCGTTGACAGTACCTTGGATGTTTTCCGACACTCTCAGGTAGTGAGAGTTGCTGACAGGACACGGACCAGCATGGTGCCAGGCACAGTGGGTGCCAAGGAGCGAGATCGTGTTCTCCAACGGGCAAAGAGGTACCGATTGGAGGGATCACATGTTCTCAGAGTGTGGGATGACGGTAGGGTACGAGTAGTACCACATCCAGCCCAGAGAGCACGCATTGTGAGGCATGCTCATGAGGAGTTGGGACATTTTGGAGTGAAGCGTACATACAGCTGGTCAGTATTGGTGGCGTGGTATGCATACTCAGGTATAGCAGTTGGTATCACGTTGCATGGTTTGTGATCGAGTGAGAGCATCATTCAATGCCCCGACACCAGTGTTACATCCATTACCCATCATGGGGTTGGGTAATGGATGTAAGATTACCCAACCCCATGTAACATTACCGTTGGAGTTTGGACTTTGCTGGACCACTACCTTTGACTGTACGACATCATCGGTATGTGTTGGTGATGGTGGAGCATTTCTCCAAGTGGATTGAGTTGGTGGCATTACCTGACAAGGCAAGTGAGGAAGTAGCGTATGCTTTCCTTGACAGAGTGCTTAGTCACTATGGTGCACCAGCTGAGGTGTTGACCGATCAGGGAACGGAGTTTTAGGGTGAGTTTCAGGTCTTGTGCGACAAGGCACTGATTGATCATTGGACCACATCGCGAGATCATCTAGAGGCGGATGGTTTAGCTGAACGTGTTGTATAGACGGTGAACAGGGCGTTGCGCAAGTATGGCCTGCAGAAAGGTCATCTTGGCGACTGGGATATCCAGTTACCGTGATTGGCCATGGGATATCGGTTCAGTCGGCAGGCATCCTTGGTTTCCTTCTCATCATATTTTCTATTGTACGGCCGAGATCCAGACTTGCCAACATCGATTCGTCGTGAGTCTAGCGAGGTGGTGAACCTTGATGATCCGAATATGTGGGTGAGAGTATGTTATCAGCGTGCAGAGCTCTTTCGGAGAGTTATGCCTGCAGCGTTTGAGAATCTTGCGATTGCTCAACATAGAGATACGTTGCGGTATGCAACCATTCGGGGAGGAGGTTATCGACCATCAATTCGTAGATTCCATGTGGGAGACTACGTCTATCTACAGCAGACAGCACCGACGACATTGGATGTGACGGCGGGACGCACAATCTTGCGGGTGCGGGAGGTATTACCTTCTGGAGTTCTCCAGTTGGAGGGTCGTGACGGCGTTGTTTGTTGTGCCTGACTCCGCCTATCGATGTTATTCCGGCTGGACGATGGGTTTGTCATCGATGTACTTAAGAGGGGTAGATGACTTGATCTTCACATGTTATGAATTGCAGATAGGTGACTAATGATAGGGCGACATAGCACCCGGCCTACTGGTTCGTGCACCCACGAAGGTGTATAGCATGTAGTTGTAGCTAGAACTACCTGGAAGTAAGAGGGACCTGACCGCCAGCTAGGGGGGCGAGTTGTGACATTTGAGTGTGTACTCTCTCGCGTCTTATGTGTGTGTATGTGTGCGTATGTGTATGTGAGTAGCATGTCAGTGATGTAGAGTGCATCGCGATATGTATTTGCACGACAATCGACACACCATCTTATGTTAGCATATTAACAAATGCTTACGTCAATCTTTTACAATCTAGTAGGTAGCAATTATCTAACAAAATGTCTTGGTGACAACGTGTTAATTGCAATGCAAAGTAGCTATGAGGTGATCTACAATGATCCATGCATAGTGAATATATATATATATATATGAAATATGTATAAACCTGTACACTTGATAATAAACATCTTGCTATTAAGAGTAACTATTTTTTTAATCTATTTTTTGATTCTTTTATGGTATCAAAGTAAAGAATGTGTACATTTGTGAAGAAAAAATTAGTGAGCTTTGCTACTATTTTTCTTAAATAGTTTCATTTTTTTATTCCTTATGCGTGTTACTTAAATCATGTATGGAGATAGCAAGATTATGGTTGCAAGATTCAACAACTAGTTGGTGAAGCAATCCAATTATCACGTTTGGCTATTGAAGATTGGTTGATATTTAAGAACTTTGATTTTTGAGAAATGACAAAAAAAAGATCAAGATTGTGGAAAATTTATCAATTATAACCAAGTTCATACTTGTGAACGAGATATTGTTGATTAAATTGACTAAATATAGCACATACATCTATTACAAATGTTTGTAAGTGATAATCTTATGGATTTAGTATCTAAGAATGATGATTTGACTAACGTTTGACAATGGTATACTTATGAACGAGATTCAATTGATGAAATTGAAAAAATTCAACATATACATCACTTATAAAAGTCTATAAGTGATTATCTTGTGGATTTAATATCTAAGAATGATGATTTGAGTAACGTTTGATAAATACTAGAGAGTAATTTCCAATCGGATGATCAAGTACAAATATTTGTAATAGTTTCCACCGCAATTATTTTCACTCAAGATGATGGAGGAAGTATTAGTTATGCAAAACATAAAAAAAAGCAAAAGAATTAAGAAACAAGCTATTGTGAATGGGAAGTACAATACTTAAGAAGACAATGGTTTCAATATTTTATAAAAATGTCATGATCTTACAAGATATTTATTCAAGTCATTGTTGGTTTAGACGAGTTTCTTTTTTAGAAGATTAGATTCAAATTGCTCATGAAGACACATACAAGACATGCAAAATCAACAATTTGGATTAAAGGATTTAGTTCTAGCTTTGAAGTGGCAAAGTGCAACAATGTGACGTGAGTATGTTAGAAGCTCTTAGTGAAATGAAGGACAATTTTTCAATCATTGATACATGAGAGGAAAAGCGAATCTCCACAACCTTAGCATTATCGTTAGTTTTGTGAACGTAATAATCATATTTGTTGGTGGTGTGGCAAAAAAGGCATTTTGGTTCTACCTGCTCACAAAGTAAGCTTGGAAAATCTTTGAAATAACGACATGAGTCAATCAACTCCATTATGCATAAAAAAACAAGTATGCTACGGTTATGTTGTAAATATCTTTAATCTAGCATAAGTGAATGTGAACAATCATAATAATCACAAGTTATATGTAGATAGAGGTGATTTTGAACATGACAGACAATAAAGATTCATTAGATTTGGTAAAGATTGAAAAGAATATACCGTGATGACAGTTGAAAGAGAACATCATAGAGTTGAAGGAGTTGGAACTGTTCACATTTTAGAAAAGATTTATGAAATAAAGTTTGATAATGTTTTTTTACCTATCGTCTATGTACAACAAACTAATTTTATTGGATAAATTTGAAGTTAAAATTCATGTTATTTTATCTTCATAACAATATTTTTGGATCATAAACAACTCAATCAACAAGCAAGCCATAGCTACAAGAAGTCAAGATCAATATAGCAGACTCTACATGTTTAACTCATTACCTGATGAAATAAATAGCATGACAAAAACAAGAAACAATTTGTGTCATTGTCGATTTGGTCATTTTAACTTATATCAATTAAATCACTTGTCTACAAAAAATCATGAAATATGAATGTCTAAAGTATACGATATTCATAAAGTTTGCATAGCATATCTCGTTGGAAATCAATCAAGAGAAAGGTTTTCTAGATCATCAACTAACAAAGATTATGAAAAAAAAAAAATCACACAGAAGTAATTAGATTTTTGTTGTGTCCTTCATTAAAAAAATCTAAATAATTTGTAACATTTATTGACAATTATTTAAGAATTTTTTTTGTTTACTTTATGAAAGCAAAGAGTGAAATCTTTAGTAAATTTCAAATCTTCAAAGCAATGATGAAGATAAAATAAAGTATTGTAAAATTTCAAGACTTTAAAGTCTGAAAAAGGAGACGAGTATATGTCCAAAGAGTTTGAAGCATACTTGCAAATCAAAGTCATTACATCTATCATAAACTCAAATAATAAAATAGAATAATGTTGCAAAGCAACATAATAAAACAATAATAAAAAAGTCTTGAGCAATGAAAATTGAATCTCAGCTCGTGTATACTATGGATTGAAACAATCAATACAAAATCTTTTTTACAAACATCTATCCAATAAAAAATAATCATGAAAATACATGATTAGAAAAAATCCAATGCAAAAAAATCATAGTGAAAATCTTAGAATATTTGAAAAAATAATTCTTATTCAAAATTTAAAGAAAAAATGTAGAAATATGAATAATAAATCAATTTAATGCTTTTTAATTTGTTATGATAGTAACTCAATGACATATATAGATCATTGTCTAAAACGTAGAAAAAGTATTATCATCAAAGATGTTATTAACGATGAATCAGTCTTGTTGAAATGAGTAATGCTTAGACACATAAATTATACATCTTTTTGATATTTTCTATAAAGGAATGGGTTGAAGTTGAGTAAATGATACCAAGGGCTAATTAATCTAATGAACAAAACAAAGTTGAAGGAATGATATGCAGTTCAAATGCAACATCACTTTGTTTTCAACTTCATAGATCTATGCACGAAAACAAATAATGTGTGCACCAAGCTTAAATTGAAGAGAGAAAGAACTTCAAATCCTATATATAAAGATTATTTATGGATGTTGAGTGCACATGAAGATTCAATCACATTCCCACAAACAGTGACACATGTAGATTGAAGAGCTACAATGGATTAAGAGTATGAATAAATTAACAAGAATAACACATGGAAGATAGTTGACACGATAATTCTTTTTTTAATAGCAGGTTGGTTGTATTTACAACCTAAATTAATAACTAAAATATCCTGGTTTAGAAATGCTGAACTTCAATTACAACATAGTGAATTTATAAACTCAAAGTTGAAGCATCATGAAAAATTTTAATACTTAAAGCTAGCATTGTTGACATAAGAAACGTACAGTTAGAGGTCGTGATACCTTTGCTCCGATAGTAAATTGAGCCATAATACAAACAATATTTTACTTAATATACATAAAAAGTGGAAGATTTGTGAGCTTGATGTTAAAACAACCTTCTTAAATGGCAAGGTGGATGAAGACATGTAGATATATAAGTCAGATGTCTTTGATAAATATCAAGACTACAGGATGTGTAAACTTTATAAAGCTCTCTTCGGACTTTGACAAACATTAAGTACATGACATGAGAGAATCAAATTCTATTTAACACAACGTAGATTCAAGAAAAACACAGTTCATTGTAATATGTACCGCTCGGTCATTGATGGCAAGTATGCGATTGTGCAACTTTATATTGTTGATTTGTTGCTCGTTGGAAATAATCATGACAAATTCAACAAGCAACATGGAGGTTAGATGTATCATACTTTTACCGACTCCAAATATGGAAGGTATGTCAATACTCGAAAGTCAACAATTGACATTGTTCACAAACTTGGAAGTATTATAATTCATTAGAATAAAACATTGCAGGTAAGAATGATGATATCAATTATTGAAGTTGAATATCATGCACTTTCTAAATCTGCAAAGTACATCATTTTTTTGTGCTGATTACTAATATAGCTAAGGATATGTGAAAAAACAGCAACTTTACTTACAAGTGACAAACATATTGCATCAAACTAGTAGCAAATCCTGATCTGCATGTTAAAATAAAGTACGTAAAGATTCAACATTATTTCATAAAGAGGCAAGAGACTTACAATTCAATAACAAATCAACAAGAGTTAGACTGAATGAAAAATAAACTCAACATAGCTAAGTTTACAATCAATTGAAAAGCTTTGACAGTAGTAAAAATTCCAACACTTTCAACAAGGCTTGGGCAGATATCTGAACATATTTTTTCATCAAACCAACAGCACTATTTACAACACGATGAAGTACAATCAAGAGACACCAAACACTTCAATACTTTCAAAAAGAAAAAAAACATGACGTGTGAATTGACACTATATTACGTTAGCTCCACCTATTACAGGTCTAGTAGGTAGAGGTTAGCTAATCAAAATTTCTCAATGACACCGTTTTAAATGTTATGTGATTTTGTGTTAATCCCAAAGGTGATCTATTCATTGTGAATATGGAATGTATATAAACATGTACATCATGGTAATAAACATCTTGTCATTCACAATGATTATTTTTTTTGTTGCTCTTTGACATTTTCTGCTTTAAGTATTTGAGAATCCATTGCATGGCTTCTCACTGAAGTATGTTGGATTTGATCTAAGAATCCATCGTGGACTTGACATGATTCTCTTCACCTTGTTTATAACTAAAGTAATATCAGAACTTGTGCACCTAATCGAATTTATCATGGTGTGTTCACCAATTTATATATTTAAAAGAATATCAAATCTTGTGTACATACACCATGTTACTGTAGTGTAACATGCATCTATAGAGTTGTATTAATCAAAAATAAAATAAGATTGTTATTATTCTCAATTTTATTGCCCATTTGTGATTGAACGCTTGGAAAAATTGATTGTTGCTTGCCGATAGTTTACACAGGCGGTGATCGAAAGTGGGTGATTTATTTTCGTTCATTTGTTTTAGTAGTAGATACACTCATAGAGTATACAAAGATTGTATACTCTTTGATTTGTCGTAAAGACAAGAAAATTCATTTTCAAACTTTATGAGTGTATGTATACTCTTTGTATAACCCTCCGTTGTCATGTTGTAATTGTAGAAGAAGGTAATTCTCATTCTAGGTTGTAAAAATATACAAAACAAGTTATGTTGCAGATCGATCTCATCTTGTTGAGTTTTCGCCCCAAATTCACCAAAGATTGCGTTTGCCTGGCCGTATGAGATTTCCTAATAATTGTATTAGTAACAACTACTACGACAGAAATATGCAACTAATCTCTAAATCTGTTTACGGGGAACCAATCCCTGAACACCGCACAATCTTTTCCTGTGTACGATGTAGAAGTCAGTAGGGTCGGTATCACGTTCATATATGACAGAAAAGACGAGACCCCATTCTGACATCCAAGGCAGCAGGTGGGCTGTCGTCAGCTGTACACACAAATAGCACTCCGATCACCTTCTGCCCCTCGGCAGAGACATCCTAGGTCCCTTGTACCAGATCGACAAATCACGACAGCCTTATCAGTTTCATCAGACCTGCTATTAGGGGTGTTTGACAGTGATGGAGTGCCTCTGATTCTGTCGTATATACGCTTACTCAAGCTTGAAGCGAGTTTAAAATTAATCCCTTTCACTCATATGGAATTCCCATGGAACTTGTTCAAAATTGACACAGCTCCTCCGCTCGGCTAAAATGTCAACCTTTGTTTCCTCTGAGATTTCTCATGACCTAATCTGATATGTTTACATATCAAAAGATGTCAGCGTCTGCTGATGTAAACCTCGGTGTCTAAACAGACGGTCCAAAAGCAGAGTCAACTGAATTACGTGATCTGCACTCAGAGAATGTCTTCAGTCTTATATCTGTAATATCCCGTGCCAGGGAAGTATTCGATCTCTTAAGTGACATGAAACAGAATCTTCAGATTTACATAACTTACTCTCATGATCGTCAAAATATGCCTCAGTTATAATTCTCACGGCGTTAAGATGAACTGGAGAAGACACAAGTTCATGTCTTCGATGTTGCAGAGAATCGCGGAACGACCTCCAAATCCTGAGCATAACTTTCTGATAACCGCGTCTCTGGAGAAGAATCGTTAAGTAACCAGTGTGGAGTGGATCTAGAGCACATGAGCGACCTTTTTCGATGCTTGTCATATGGTAAACCATGCGATAATGCTAACGAATGAGCCTGTTCGCCTGAAGTCTAATGGTGGCCTACGATTCTAGCGACCCCAATTTCAGGACTGAGACGAACAAACTGGAGGCTCTAAATTTGATGTTCCCCAGGTGCTGACCGTTTCCGAGTAACGAGCGCTACATTTCTGGAGTTGATGTTCATGGATACACGGACCGAGAGAGATCAACGAACAAACTTGCGCTGATTTCCAAGCATCCCCTTTCTGACTTCTCAAGGGCTTCAGAAAGGTCGTCTCAATCCATTCATCTATCCACAAACATCAACTCGATAAATATAGAGGCCATTACGTTGAACATCTAAACATCAGTCGTTACGGTCCTTCCATCCTTTGCCTCCCCAGTAAATGTCGATGAAGGAGGAACAACGATAGCAACATGAGGTAAAATACCGTTAGTCTCGGGGATCGGATCTCTGATGAAATTGGAACTATCAAATAAGGACAGCAGGCCCGATCATGCAATGTGAGGAGATGAAAAACTGTATTCCAAAACAGAATGAAAAACTGTATTCCAAAACTGTATGCACCACTGAAGTATCCATTGAGATATGTCCACGCAAACTGCGACAACCAGGCGTGCACGAAACAACAGAGCTAGCATCGAATCCAGGTCTACGATAATCTGACAACTTCACAACCCACGGATACTCACAGAAGTTTCAAATCAACGAAATTGCAACAGGGAAGAGGCAGAATCTAGTTCAGAAAAGCGGCAGCTTTCACAAGCAAGCAGATGTACAGCAGAACACTTATCATGGCTGGGACGTTCCACGGCCCTGCGGACGCATGGACAGCGATGAAGCGAGTTCCACCGCCGGAGTTGCAAAGGGAGGAGAAACAGAGTCGATCCCACAATGCTAAGCATCCCGACGAGGCTATTAATACTTGGTAGTGACTTGAAGATTCAGTCACAATGCACGTAAACGACCATCCGATTGAACGAACTGCTCACAAATCCCGAAGGTTCCTTTTGCTTTATCGTTTCCGTGCTGCTACGATTGCGACCGCCCACTCCTCCTCCACTTCTTTCGAAGATGTCAACATTCGAGCGAGTAGCGTGAACAAGTTCCTTCCATAAGGACAGAAGCTCTTTAAACGCTTATCAACAACCACACTGATGGTGCGAACAATGCCAAGCTTTATTCCACGTAGCGAATATCGTCTCACGAGAATCGTGACATTTTTTCATCCACTCATATTGACTCATTCCATTGTGTGGAGTCGAAGTCGAGTATTATATACGACTGACATCACTTTACTTGATTTACTCATATGCTTCTTGATAAAACACGTCGATCCATATTTTCTTATGCTGGGGTTGGTACTACCCAATCAAGTTACTGGTGAGTTCTATGACACAGTTGGATGGAGCAAATCGTTGATAAACATAACGTTGTGTTCCACAATTGCTTGTGATGACGTCGAAAGTGGAATCCATTGACCACAAGAGGTTAAATTCTATGGAAGTTTTATAAATTGGTTTTCTTAACCAAAGCCAATGAGATCTTTGGCTTTGTTAAGTGAGAAATAGTACCAACTTTTTGAAGTTAAGATGAATCAGTTATGTTTGTGGAGGAAGCACTTATCTTTCATTTCTGTACATGAGTATGCAAAGGTTTATTCGTCATGTTTACAACGAACTTTCATGTCTTCTTCATGTTTAAAAATAGCCATACCATAATGTCGACACAAATAATATATGGTTCACCTCAATGAAACTATGTCCACCAGAACACAAAGTTGCTTCATTGAGAATCTCATTTTTGTCACAAAGAGGTTTAGCTAGCTGTATCATAAAGTGCAAGCTGACTAGCCACGATCATACTAACTAGAAGGAAGGAAGATTTGAGTTAACTCATAATAGTCTTCCTCTTGAATCATGTCTTGAATTGTAACCTCTTTTAGCAATATGATGAGTCTCTTGAAAGTTTTAACAGGAAATATAACATAAACCTCCTCATTTAACCAGGATTAATTTGCTCTACTCCATGACATATACATTAAAGAGTAAATTATATGAATATAACATGATTGCTCACCAGTTTACTTGTGATGATTGTGTGAAATCGCCATAAAATACAATTTTCCTCAACTTCCCAACGAAATAACTTTGTTGAATCATGACTAGCTCATGCATTTTATGTATATTTTATTTGTAATTAAATGATGTATAATGCAGATAATGTAAATTAATAGTTGCATGCTTATAAATACTTGTTTTATTAATGAATTTTTTTTTCAAATGTATTTCAGTGTTTCTGAAAGTTGACACAAAATGATAAATGAAAATATCTTGTGAGAGTGTTTAAATACATATATCTAATTTTGGCATCATCTTTTTGGATTTATATTGAGATATAAAAATGTATCAAAGATAATCAAAAGTAAGAATTAGTTTGAAGGTCACAAGTTTGCTTCAATCCATTATTTATCATTTAAATTGCTACAAGATAAAATATAATTTTCATGATTCAATATTAACAATATGCTACTTCAATTGAGTTTCAATTGTGAATTTAATCAATTGAATAGACTTACTACTGGCTTTTGCTATTGCAACATATTATATTTTTTGTTCAATTTAGTTGTGCCTTTGTGCAAAATAGATTTGCAACTAATGTATACATCTTGAATTGTAAATATTCATGATTATTATTTTTCAGCCTTTTTAATTATCAACAGCTAAGAAATCTAACTATGATGACAATTTTTAGTGTATATTATAATACAAAATATTACCATTTTTAATACTCTTGAAATATTGAAAATTCATTTCACAACTAGTAAGTGCATTTAACATTTTTATATTTTCTTGAATTTAACATATATATGCATAATTTATTCATAGATAAATAAATATGAAGTTAGGTGCACAACATCAAATGAAAAAACTATCAACTATCTTAAAAAAAATATTATATATTTTTTAAAACATTAAGTGGACATTGTATTACAAAAAATTGAAAATCTTCACTAGACATTTCAGATAATTCTTACAAATATTGAGAATTTTAAATTATTTATGAATGAGAGTAAATCATACACATTTCATTAAAGATTATAATTCTATGAACTCAAAAACACTTGCATTCAACTTTCTAGGAGTTTGTCACAATCCATATGAATATTCTGCTATCTATGTATCAATTTTAATTATTATAGTCTCAAGTACAAATACTAGTTGGCTACAAGTGAAAACACTTTATTGTAATTCATAATGATATCTAGTGTAAATCTGAAGATTTACACTAGATATCATTATGAATTACAAGATATTGACATTAAAAGACATTATGATAGAAGATTTATCTTCTATCACCAAGTTTGTTCTGAACATACTATTCATATAAAGTATTTCATTATATTTCAACTCTTATACAACCTCGCAATGCCAAAGTATGATATTTTAATAATTTCATTAGCTTTTCAATCTTAATATCAATTGATACTTGGATCTCATAAACACAACAAAATTTCATTCAAATTGATATAAAAAAATTTAAAATATTTTTGATGATTAATTTGAAATAAATATGACACACAGATAAAAAATTTTATTTTATTGATCTTATATTATCGCTAAATGATATATTTGACCATTGGCAAAAAATCTATTTTTTTAATCAATATGATAATAAGTTAAAATTTTAGACAACACAATTTTATTAATTCAAGGCTATGAATCTTTGTATAAAAATAATTTTTTTAATTAAATTTGTTTTAAAATTTTTTAAAATGTTTAAATTTTATAAATATATATATTCATGATAAAGATAGCTAATATCAAAATGATTCTGAAATATTCATAATTTTAGCTTAGAAAATTGTGTTAAATAGATTCAATTTTAAATATTTTAGTTGAAAATTACGTATTTTGTGTTTTCTAAATTTGAATTAAATATTCTAATAAGTAGATTGATTTAGTATTCCTATTTCATATGCTTGATATGTGTTTAATATTATTGATACACAATGAATGAGTTGAAAAATGATGTTAAATTCTTGATTTAGTTTTATAGAATGATATATAAATAATAGTATAGCATGTTTGAAAATGTTTTATTTTTTAAATTTGAGATTTATATTTTGATTGATCATCTTATTTTTTATATTTAAAAGAAATAAGTATTTCATATCATTTGAATTGAGGCATGTTAAAATGTAATTTTAAGATAGAGTTTTCAAACTATTTTTTTGAAATGTTCGTTTTCCATACATACATAAAATTATGAAATTAATTTTAATAAATGCTGGTGTTGTGAAGTTTTATAAATCATGAAATTTGAAAGATTCTAAAATATTATTCAAAGTATTTTTGGCTTCAATGCTTCTAAATTATTTAATAATGATATTGGTTTCAATTAAAAAATACTTAGATGAAGTATGTTGAGAAAAATGATCATTATTTGTTTAATCATTAAAAAAATTAAGCTTGTATAAAAAAAGGAAAAAATTGGAATAAAAATATAAATTTACTAAATATTATGATTGTATTTGATTAAAAAAGCATACAGATTAATCAAGAAAATCTTCCTAAATATCATCTAATTAAATAAAGATATCTCATAAAAGGTAAAATTAGGAACTAATTTTTTGTTATAGAGAGTGATATGCAATTGCTGATTGAAAACGAGAATTTAAAGTTACCTCAATTTTCAAAGTATGAAAGTTAGCTTCAAAGAAATAGATAACAAATTAAAATAAAATCTAGTTCAAGGAAAAAAAATTCAAGTTTACATTGATAATTATATTATTCACAAAGTATTAAAAAAATGTGAGTTGCAAAAAAATGTTTTAAATTTTTTTTGAAAAGTGATTTCTTAAGGTATCAAATCTAATTATTGATCAAATAAATATTTTTTTAAAATTTACTAGTAATTTTCAGTGTAAGCAATCTACTTGATTCAATCGATTGAAACAAAATTTGTGAAAAAAATAATTCCTTTAAACTGAAAAAACATGAAATGAAACATTTTAATTTAATAAATGCAATCAATAAAGATATTAATGAGCTTATGAAAGTGTATAATGACAATAGTGAGGTCGCGTGTCAAAGCGCCTGAGGAGCTGTAGTCACATGGAACAGTGGTTCTTGCTTCTTCCCTTTTCCATTCGCTTTTCTTCGTTCTGGTTCAGGTATAGATTCAGGTTACATCAATTTCTTTTCCCATCGACGGAGATACCTCGAAGTTCGATCGCTTATTCCGTTAGTGTCATCTTCCGTCAACATTCATCGTGCATCTCTGCACGTGTACTTTTGTGTTGACGCTCTGTCCATGGCAGCGGTGCCAAAAGAAATTTATCTATGTAATAGCAGATAATTACCGAAATGGAGCATAATGGTAAAGATACTATACCACGAGGACAGTAACAACACAAAGAGTACCAAGTATCACGTTGTGGGGCCTACTTTTTCGTTTTTCTTTAAAAATTAACAAAAACATAAACATATTGGTGTAGAAGATAGTTATATGAGTTGGAAAGAGTAGATTTATAGGAGTTATGATAGGATTAGTTAGAATTCGGCTACGTCCGAAGATCTTCGGATCTTCGTGTCTTCGGCGCAGTCTTTCAAGGACGTACGAAGAGCCGCGTCTTCCGCGAAGACATCGGAATCAATTTCAAATCATGCAACGGGCCGGACGATGCTCGCACGCGTCTGGAGTTCAACGAGGCGCGGGAGAAGGCAATGTTAGGGCTTTAAGGGTAAAGGCAGTACGAGGAGACTTCGCGCCCACATTGGAATATCAAGCAAGAACGAGCGAGAAAGAGAGAGAGGAATTGCAATCGAGCCAACCCGCGATTAGCGAAACGCAAATTGAAGATATGGTGCCCAAGAAGAGTGAGAAGGTGAGGAAATTGGTTCCCTTGAAGGTGCCTTACGAGGAATTGAGACCCTTCAGACACGAGTTGAGGGAACTGCGGTTTGAATTCCTTTTGTGGAATTGGAATTGCGTCTCAGCGAGTATCTGCAAGGAAGTTATGGACAAGAGCACGGTTGAAGGCGAGGAGCTCCGCGGTAATCCATGCTGTGGACTATCGAACATTGGACGACAGTACTGGGACCTTGTGCGAGCTGCGAAGGAGACCTGCTATTTGAGAAGAATAGCGTAGGACTTACGCGCGGCGAGGAATTCTCTTATGGGCTTCTCTTCGAGACTGGAAGACAAGGAACAAATGGATGGAAGACTGTCGATTACAAAGATCCGAAGAGAATGGCGATTGCGTTGGGGATCATGCACATCTTACGGCCGGCGCGCACGACTTATGTGACGGCGTAGCAAGTAGGATTCTTCGAACGCATTTTGAAGAGACAACGTGTATATTGGGCAAGGATCTTTCACGATCTTGTCTCGGTGAATGCTGGCTCCCGATGGATTGGACCTTTGACCAATCACATCATTTCCTTTCTGGTGAATTTCTATCGAGGGATGGGATTGCTTACGAGGGAGGAGGAGAAGCGATTTCCGAGAGAGCGGGAAATCCTAACGGCTGAGTACAGTGAAGAGACTTAAGACGAGAACCGACCCCCGTCAATTCCAACACACACAACCGCTCGAGGACCAGTGCAGGTGAACGTGGTTCAAAGGCAGGAGCAGCCAGAGAGACGATTGGCAAAGAGAAGGACGATCATGAGTGATGACGAGGAGGAATTGGCCCACGCGGTAAGAAGGATGTATATGGATGTAAGTAGAGCCAGACAGCACAGAGCTCGCGCAAGACCAAAGAAGAGGGCGAAACGGAGGATGATGACAGTTGAAGTGTTGGACAGTTGTGAGGAGAAGACGGTGGCACCAATTGTAAACACATCCGAAGTCGCAACTAGCAAGGTAATGCGACATGTGGAGATAGGAGTATCTTCGAAGGTGTCAATCGAAGTTCCGGCAGACATACCGGCAGAACCTTCGAAGGAGGGAACGGAATTGGTAAGTCCGATTTCTCTATCTTCGGAGCGGACACGGTCTGCGCAAGTCAAAGGGACATCATAGATGAAGATGGACGAGGATCTGGAGAAGGAGTTTACTTTGAGCGAGAAGATTTTGGAACAGGTTGTCGCAAGGGTAGGAGGGACGGTGGTAGAAGCCGAGGGCATTACACTGTCAACATCTCCGGTGGAAGAGGTGAGACCCGAAGAAGGAGAGAAGACTTCGGGCGAAGATGTGAAGACATTAGAAATTACATTTCCTGAATTCTTGCAGGATAGTGTAGTTCCATTGTTGAAGTACTTGGACGGGTTGAGAGAGAAGTATACTGTAACGGAGGAGACATGATTCTATGTACCAATGATTAGGAATAGGACGAAGCTCAAGAGAGCAGTTGCAGTAAAGAGGGAGTGGGAGTCCGCAACTGCATTGGTGCGAGAGCGAGAAGCCCAGCTTCAGGAGAAGGAAACTCAGTGCAAGGTACTGCAGCAGAACCTAGAGAAGGAATCCGGGCGCTGTGCAGAGTTGGAGGAGGCCTGTAGAGGACTTCGTATCTCTAATGAGAATGTCCAGAAAGTAACAGTGGATTTGGTAGCGAGACTGGAGAAATCCATGGAAGCTTACGAGGCGGCAAGCAAAAGAGCGGAGCGGCTGATCATTATTGCGGAGAAGCGAAAGAAGATGTACATCGAGAAACTTGCTAAGTTGGAAGCCCTAAGAGCCGAAGAAGCTCGTATCGCCGAATACGAGCAAACTTCGGAGCAAACTCGCAGATACGAAGACGGCGGAGTAAGATCTTCGTAGGAAAATCTCGGAGATTGAAGCGAAGTATGCAATGGAATTCTGACGTGCGGAGTAGCTATCAGCAAGTCTGTCGGCGGGAAACCAGAAGCATGAGGAGGAGTTAGTGGATTGGGCCAAGAAATTGGCAGATTGCGAGTCGGCCAAGTCTTCGGAGGTCGAATGTAGATTAAAGGTTGAATCTGACTGTCGACGGTTACGGGAGCAGTTAGGGAAGGCGGAGATGAGATCGGAAGATTCGCAAAGGAGAATGGAAAAGGTAGATAATGCCTACCGTCAACTGCGGGAGGATTCAACCGACATGTTGAGATTGCGGTTAGAGAAGTGCATGAACGGGTTTGCGATGTGGGGATTGGATTCGGTGAAGTGGTTGAAGCTAGATCTACTTGAGCGACGGCTGATGAGCGCGAAGACCAGCGGATCCGCATGACACAAACAGATTGTAGAGTTAGTTAATTCATTTTCAGAATAATTGAATGAGGCGCACCAGAATGTAGAAGTAGAGATTGTAAACGTGTTCCGTAGATTAGGAGTAGAGAGTAGTTAAGACAATGCTGTAACCGTTACATCGGATGGCATAGTCCCTGAGGCCGATTCGCCTCAGGCGGTTGATATCCCAGATTTGCCATTGTGAATAAAGAGGCTCAAGACTATTTCCTTGGGAAGCTTTTCTGTCTATTGGCTTGTCTCAACTGTCATTCGGTCTTCGCTGTGTGTCTATGTGCTGGTGTGTGATCCAGACATTGAGCACAGGGCGCTACTGGTTATCGAAGTTACCGCATCGGGATTTGTGAGTATTCAGCTTGGATGTCTTGGGTAGCCTGGGGTTACTGCGGGATTTAAGCAAGTTCAGGTCTGAGTATTCGGGTCAGTGTGTCGAGATGTATGCAGTGCTGGGACGTTTTCCCCCTGAAATATAAGTGTGGGATCGCTTGCAATTCTCACAGGTTTTGATTGGAAAAGGTTCAGGTTGTGAATACGGTTTTGCACTACCCTGTGAGTCTTCGCATCTAGCTGAGTAGTGTCTTCTGGGAGAAGCATTGGCCTAAGAAGTAAAACTTCGTAATAGAATGCTATCGGGTGACAAATCGTGACTTTTGTGTTTGTTTCTGTCCTCGTGGGATCGGATTTATACCATTATGCTCCATTTTGGTATTTATCTGTCATTACACACATATTTAACAGTCTATTGAGGAGTTTGAATTCTCATGCTGCTGTCACTTCCAGAAATACTGCAGGAGTTCAACTCAAAGAACATACGATGCAGCGTAATAATTTATATTAAATTGTTGTGCATATACTTAAAAGAATAAATTATGGTATCTTAGTACTCCTTGGGTTAATAGTAGATGTGAGAGACATAGTGATAATGAGGAAAAAAATCTTGTGTAAATTGATCCAAATGTACTTTAAAATTTGATCATATCAAGTTTAAAAAATATTGGGCTAATTCAAAAAAATCAAAATAAATCTTAAAATAGAAAATGTCAAGATTTATTTTTATTAAAAGAATTTGATCTAGTAAAAATATACTATTTACCTTCTGCTTAACAACTTAAACATTCCAAGATTATTTTTTAACACAATTTTAACTCTAGATTGCTCATTTTTTAAAAATACAATTGAAAAAGAAGTTTGTACTTCATTTCACATGATAATAAAGAGAAAAATCATGTATTATTGTTGTGGACTAGATTTGATATTTGATTTGGTAATTGCAATAAATGAATTGAGTAACAATGATTTATATAAATTCCACTACCTCTAGAATTGTAAAAATTTTGATATTCTTTGAAAAATGTCAAATCCTTGTTAGGTTGAGCAGTTGCTAATTTTGGAAAAATCTTAAAACAATTGTAAGTCAATTGTTCTATAGATGTTTATACTTGAAAGTTTATGTATGGATTGATAATTTATTTGTGAAATATGCATAACTAAATGTACTATGAATTTCAATAAAATATTCAAAAACTACTGTAGTTTCCGAATGTAACATTATCTTTGTGATTAGGGCAATGAAACAGTCTGTGAGTTGAAACCGAGACGCCTCAATTGCTGGTCGAAAGTAATGTGAAATTGATATGAGATAGAGCTGCATGTTTTTGCAGAACTAATATCAAATTCCTTCCATATGTTTAGTAGGATCTTAGACTATTTCTTGTCAAACATAATTAGCCACATGATAACAGTTCACATGATTGAATGCATTATTTGATAGAGCCTGAGAGTGTTTACAAATCCAGCATGAGAGAAACATGACAAATTTGAGGAATTGATGATACATTTGTCACAGCAAAAATCTAAAGATTGAATACTTGCGAGTGCGTAGAAAGGTCACATCGAGGCTAGATGAGGGGCAAGGTTTTCTTCTAGATCTTCGTCAGTGGCAGTTATTTCACATGTTTCCTTCTTCACACAAATAGCAAAAGGATGGGAAGAGACCACGTCAAGCCGTTGGAGGATGAATCAAATTGTAACTAGAAACTGGCATTTCGCGGTTTGTGGAAGTTCGTTAGACATGCGACTGCAGATTAGACTTGCCGACTGAGAGAGTCAAAATCTGCATCTTTTCCACGACTTAATAACTAAGACTGCTATATTTGGCCTCACTTATTAGAGTCGAACACGTTTGACGAACGTACCTGACTCATCTGATACGAGCAGGCCGGATCGCTACTACTGGTGAGCTTCAACGGAAAGTTTGAAAATTCTGCGAAAATTCACGTGCTTTCGTTGTGCTGTATGATGTCTTCCGATGCACAAAAGTTACTTTCCGCTGTTTCCGGGATGTTTCAACGCACATACTCTCTTATAAGAATTAAAAGCTTTACTGAAGACCAGCTGAAAGGAAGGAGATGTTGCGTGCAGCGACTTCGGAGTGGATGAGGTGAAGTCTCAGTATAAAACATTATGTGTAGTATAGAAAGCAGGGGAGGGAGGAAAGTTTGTCCGGATGTAGTTGTGGTCGTCCTCACCACGTAAATCCGGTTCGTATAATTTGTCCAAGGCAACAAACTCGAGGACTTTTGTTTACTCTCATGTACCCGACGGTCTTCAGTCGCTCATACGATTGAGCGAGTGTTGCTCCAACCATACTCCGCTCAATAATTCGACAACTACACTCCTACAATTCTTCTAAGTTCCCTACATCTTCTTCTCAATTTGCGTAGCAGAATGTGGCTAGCTGAGCACGTGGGAGAAACCTTGTGTTGCATTTTGACCGACATGAGGAGTGAACTCATTAATTCACGTTGCTTCTGGACCACGTTTACATCCGATGGACTAGCCGACGAACTTAGCTCCTGAGAGGTTCACGACGACTTTCCAACAATTTCGAAATAGATTTTGGCTCTTTGAAAGTACTTGCTGTGGATTTGCCGACACTATCGTTCGTCATGAAGTAACTCCATCCGCTCTCTAAGAAACAGAGTCGTAAATCAAACGAGCAGGCTCTTCGATCTTCGACAAACGTAGGCGTGACTTGGTGCCTGTGGCTGCCAAATCCATGCCTGCAATTGCAGTTTTCCGAGTTTGCGAGGCACGGGGAACGGGGCACTCGGTTGCTTGCTTGCTTCACTTGTGAAGGAACAATCATTCTGTATTCTGTCTCGTGTGATGAGGTCCGAAACCTCACGACTTTAGACATCCCATCCCATCGCATCCAACCGAGCGACTGCGTCCAATGCGACACCAGTCATCACCTGCTGTAGATATATAGTTCCGAAGATTCTACTGAACCGACAAGAAGACGAGTCAAAGTGATGACAACGTGACTGATCTCGATCTCCACCATCGCGACACATGCCCTGGTTGGACCGCCGCTACCTCGAGGGCAGGCTCCAGATCGCTGAAATTTTATCGTCCAAAGGCACTGCACAGCTAAACGGAGAAAACACCGATCAGCTCAAACCTACCTCTCACAATCTACCGCCACCACCATCACCTTCGCAGCCGATCATTCCAGAAGCTGTCGAGATGGGGGTAAATCTTACTTCCGCCTCCCGGCGGATCTGGCCGAGCTCGACCGAGCCTTCTCCTTCTGCTGCTCCATAGGAAATCAGCCAGCGACTGCTCCAGTCCATGTCCGAACAAATCAATTCGTTCTTCGGAATGTATCTCCCAGTAGCCTCCGTCGCGCGCCATCGGGTCGGAGGTCGCATTCGATGGGTCAAAGAAGTTCAACGCAGGATCTCAGCCGCTGAGATCGCGGCTGAGATCCGGTGACAAACATGTCGCAGACAAAGCCTCATGAGGATTTGATACCGACCTTCTGTGGTGTCACAGCGTCGTAGTGCGACGCGTGACAGCTCGCGGTGTCCGGATTTGAGAGTAGTTCTGGGGATCCGGTCTTCCATGATCCGTCATCTCCAGCTCACAAAATCTCTAAAGGAGAGAACCTGTGAAAGCCTTCTGATCTACGTCCGGCATGATTTGTCTTCGACGTCACGGAAGTCGGATTGGGATCCGGCGCATGTGCAGGTTCGTAGTTGATACCGATCTCTTCGACACGCTCTGCCGTTCCCAGACAGGTTCGGCACTCGCTTGACGGATCCTTGATCAGGGAATTCGGCTGTAACCGAAAAACTATCGGGAGGAACAGATTTAGCTTACTGAGGCTGCTTCAGAGTTAGAGCGTCCCCTCTACATTTTCTGTTCGATTACACCCTCGTTTACCTTCTAGAGCCGCTGACAAACTGAGTTTTTTCTGGGACTCTTTACGACATGGAGACGACGATGATCTGCTCTCGTAAGGGGCACAAGTTCATGTAGTGTTCATTATTGTTAGTCAATCAATCTTTGAGTCCGATCGTGGTGTCGCTGTTTCGAATCAGAGAAAAACTAGTCATTTTCTAAACTTACGTGCAATGACGCAAAGTGCACCCACTGATCCCTCCCAAAATCATTTCATAATAATGATTGCATTTCTATTATAAAATACGAACGATTTGCAAAGAAGTCATTCGGTAGCACATGTAGTGTGACTGGATCAGAAGAATGTAATTAAGGTTTACCATTTTATTTTACTCTAGCTTTTCTTAAAGAACTCCACTGGTTCAAGTGTCTGCAGACACTTGAACCAGTCTGGAGTGACTCAGCGTAAGTCACCGCATGGCGATGGATCGAGTTCTAATATTCCGATCGAGAGATCTCGTTGGGTTCGAACCGGCAGTTGTGGACAGGCCGAGACTGCTGCGTGCCAGGACAGCGAGAATGAGGAACGCCTCCCTGGCTGGCCTCGCTGCACAACCCCTTGTCCCCGGACTCAATTCCCCCAGCCTTATATAGTTTCTGGACACCAATTCCAAACACACACAAATTATTTCACGAACCACGTGCACAGGGTTCATAAATCAGGAAGATATATACGTCTGGACTCGCAGGAGCCAGTATATCTTTGTGTGTGCAGCTGTGACAGCAAACAGATTGTGGTGACTTGTGGCAGCTGATTCCTCCCTCAGAGTCTTCGTCTTCAAATCAGGTGAGGTGAGTCCTGCTGAATCCCCACGAATTTGTTCACATCGAAGCGTTCCATGTATCACTCTGTATGCTAGAGAGTAAGCACTGATTTATAATATGCACGTGCAATTACATAGTACTGCAGTTCTTGGATCTGGGACTTCCTCTTCCAACAAGCATGGGTTAGATATAACTGGTGACTTTGCTACGAGGAAGATGTAGAGTTCGAACAAACTAATCTTCAAGAAAACTGTCATTCGGATTTCAGATTACAAACCTCAGTCAATTGGCTCCCTGCATTAGTCCAAGAAAGACTCACTTGAGACCTTGAGTCAGTAACTTGGAGGTCTTCGATTGTTTTTGATAACCCGAAGCATTTGCGCATTTTTCGTTATGGTTGTTCTAAGATTACCTCTAGCACATGCTTTTGCCAAAAGTGGCATTCTGGCAAAGTTCTGATGTTTTCAATAACCTTGGTCTATGTGTGAAGCAGAGCATCATGGACGCTCCAGTTTATCAGAATATGTCCGCCACGGAACACATCCAGAAACGAAATGAGGACAGAGGATGTTTGTACGCCTGGTAAGAATATTATCATCTTGACAGTGACGCATCAGCCGGCAGTCTATTGACGTGCCACTTGAAAATACTGAATCCCTCTATTTCGCCTCACAATCTGGGCCCGGGATTATGCAGTTCATTGCATGTTTCTTTGCTTAAAATTGTATTGAGGCGATGAGAGGCAACAATAAAAGAGAGATTCAGGTTTCGTTTAGAATGACATCAGATGGTGTAGGTAGACTTCAGAAGAAGTTGTTATCAAGGCAATGATGAAAGTCATGACTCTGATTTTATGTTGAAATCTCTGTGCAGCGCCTTCACTCTCTGTTGCTGCTTTTGTTGCTATGAGACCTGTGAGTGTTGTCTCGACATTCTATGCTGCTGTTGTTGAAAATATAAGTTATAAACATGGAGCACTTCGAAGCTCGGCCGCTGTCCACTCTTGATGGTTCGACTGACACCAGGCGGGAGCCAATCTTCAAGAGGAATATGTAGTTCTTGACATCCACGAAAATACATGTACAGAAATGCTCAGCATCCTGCTAGAATTTTTTTGTTGAAACTTGTCGATCCGCACGAAGGCAGCGGACTATAAGCCTTTGAGTTTGGATTCGATCTTGACACTGGTCTAGCCATGGATAGGTTAGGTCCAGGCCGTCGAAGTGTTCGCAACTGTACATAGTTATACGCTATTGAATTGTGAGATGATTGCAACAAGTTCATAAATAAAGGGAGATAAGCAAACTTTCTGGTTGCTCATTCTGAAGCCTGCACCTAATGCTTACACAGCAACATATATCTTGGACTGTGATTTTTCTCCATAAATCTTATCACTTCAAGCAACTGCAGCAATCTGTGAATAAGAATAATAATAATAATAATCTGTGAATGTATTTGAAATCGTGAAACTTCTGTTCCGAGGCTATTGCACTTTGGTCTTGATAATGTATCTCTCCGAAGTATGCATAGTAACCAACTATGTTGTACAAATTTCAGTTTTCATACTTACCGCAACAGTATATGACTTTTGTACCTTCTGTTATGTTTTCACGAAGCCCAGCAGGTTATCGATCCAAAACTGGGGCAAGTACAGTTGGATTCTATAAGCCACAGCATGCACAGGTTGACCATCCTGCATGAACAATTGTGTAAGCAATTCCCATGCGTCTCTTTATTGCATCAGAGAAGAATCCGTTTTGTTTTTCTATCTCAAAGTGTCTGTGCTGTCTTCAGTAGGCTGGGTCTGCAGTGCGGAACATTAGTATCTAAGTTGTGGCAGGAACGTGATTTTGTACTCAACTTCCGCTCCAGATTAAAAATAAGCTTGATTATATGCTGTAAGAATCAGATCTAGAAGTTGTAATTACGCTGTCTTACTGACCTAAGGTCAGTAAGACATGCCACTGTCATTTCCGCCATTTGAATTATGGCATGAATCATCAAAATTATTCAAATAAACAGTTAACAATGTCTGGTATATACAATGTTCACTAAATTGGAAAAATTTGCATTATCTTTGCACTAAAATTGTGTGAACCGTTAAGTTCAGAATTTTTAATGGAACTGTCTTGAAAAGAAATTTTGAATAAGTTTCATTTCACCAGATCTCTAAGCTTTCAGGATGTTCATACATCTACACTACAAAATTGTTACTTTCAAATCAATGTAAAACCTACTCATACACTATGTATAGAACGGATAAACTTATTTAAAATTTAAATTTTTTTTAAAATTTAAATTTTTAATAATTTTTTACAGTATTTAAATTCATAGGCTAAATTTGATAAACGGACATCACCTTCACCTTTTAGACATATGGATATCACCTCGTACATATCCCCGGAGGAGGGGGATAGCAGAGCAGCAACCTGAGAACCGACTCTTCTTGAGTGCTGCTGGTGACGACTACAAATTGTAATCGTCACCAGCAGTAGTCTACAATGTGGGGCAGGCAGTGCTCTGATCGAAGATTGTCTCCTTCATGGTAAGAACAAAATTACCAAGCGAGGGACGGGAATGCGCGTCGGGCCTATGATGCGGAAGCGACTTCAGGTGACGGCAATAGCGTGGAGGTGAAAAGGAGAGTTTGTGGGGCATCTCTGGTGGGTAGGGTCAAGGGAGTCCTCTACAACTCTGACACCTCGCCTCTGCATTGGGCCCAGTTTAGCGAGGGAAACTTTAGAGGCGGACCTTGACCCTACTGCGGCCTTACTCCTCCATCAAATGCGTGGCATAGTAAGAAGACGGAGTGGGTGATATCCATATATAAAAAAGTTGATGTCCATTTATCGATCCCCTAAAATTATTGATCATTTATTTTGGAGTTTCAGTGATTTATTTGAATCTTACATGAGCTGAAAAATGATTTAGATCTAACAATATGATAAAAATGTTGGATCTAGAGCATCATAAAGTTTGACAAATTTTCTTTTTTTAAACACTTTTAACACATTACTTTAAAGTTCTACGTCAAAAGAAATTCATATGAAGTAGTTGTGTTTAATTTTTAAAGCTTTTCATCCATTTTTTACCACTTATTTTCACAAAAAAGATTGTAAGACAATTCTCTTTATTTATTAATCAAATTGCCTATACAAATTTAGAAGTATTGCAAGAAAGTAATAAAAATTGATTTTTTTAATGAAAAGTCATCTTTGATTTTAAATGCAAATGAAGTAAAATTCTATAGAAAAGTAGTAAAATGTAGAGTCGAATGGATTCACATGCAATAGAATTTTTCAGTCAAAAAATGTATGTGAAATTTTTTTAAAAAACTTGAATGCTGAAATAGAATTTTAATGTTCAACTTTTCTTCAAATTTTAGCATATAGATATCACGAAGTGATATCTATATGCTAAAATTATATTATATCATATTATACCATATATGGATATAATCAAACTAAGGTCTGACGTGTTCATTCAAAAAACACATTATGTTAAACAACATGAAAATTCTTGAAACTTGTGTTTTAAAAATCGATTATGAAATTAAAATTTGTCAATTTATTAAAAGATGTGTACGATAAATTTTTTTATTTATACATCAATTGAAATAGATGTAATGCATCACAAGCTAGCTACTTGTGGAAGATCAATAATATTGTACATTAGCAATAATAAATTTGATACTAGAAGTTGATGTCTGTTAGGATTCTACGACGTGAATAATTATGAAGAAAATAATGTTGTTAAAATTTTTGAAACTTTGAACAAATTTTTCTTTTAATAATAATCATAGAAAAATTGACTTGACGGGAAAATTGCTTACACGATTTTTCAATAAAATAAAAAAATTAGAAATAAAAAAAGAATTTAAGAATAATAAATTTAGTTGTCTAAATATGTAATTTAATATAAAAAAATTTGTACTATTAGATGGTGAAATAATTTTAAAATTTGGAAAAAAATTCACTTCAAAATGAAAACATAAATTCTAAATATGAGAGATACCAACAATGGTTTTAATCTACTTTACATAACTCTTACCAACAACTAACAACTAACAACAAGATAAGATCTCATCTTCACCATCCATCACACTTTTAGTAGATGGATGACATTGGTTGATAAATATAACAAGCACATAAATTACTGATATGATTTTTTCAACTAACACATTCAATTTTTACCTAACAAACACAAAGATTATTGTCGTGATGTTGTCAACTAACACATTTATAACCACAAGGATTCTTGACATGACAACTAATAACTAGTGCACGCTAAAGTAACTATAAATTTATTTTGAATAACCTCTATTTTAATTCTAACTAACTAAAGATAATTACATATGTACACTAAAAGATTAAAGATTAGTTATAGCATCTTGTTCATGACAAGTGTAAATCTCATGAGCTGTTTTGAAGAAGAATCATTGAAGCCACGGATCAAAGATATTTAGATTGAGCAAAAATTGGATGAAAACCTGATTGCTCATGTGAAAAGAATGTTAGAAAAGAGACATGCAATCACAATCAATGACGCCTCTCCACTATCATGAGAGTACCATAGCTCATTTTGATAAAAAAGTATTGATATACAATGGCCTCTCACTTAAGCCAACAACTTGAACCCCAAAGTTTTGGGGGGTACAATTCTTAAGTAGTAGGTGACTAATTGAGATTAGCTGGTCCGAAATAAGCCTAGCTTCGCTACAAATCTTCCCAGGAAGAGTGCACTAAAAATGTACTAGATACATTGAATCCATTTTTAATCCAATTCTGTTCCAACATTAGGGATGAGGATGGACCTCACGACACATGCCATGATGATAAAAAGTAGTTTAATTCGAATCTTGCTCTAAATGAAGATTCATGATATGTTCAATTAATACACCTCGAATTTTGAATATGCCTACTTCAGCGAGGGTCTTTTGTATGGCAACGCAAATCAAGATAAACATTATTGTAAGGAGATCATTTGACATAAAATAATTGTATAGATCTGAAACTTTAATTATTATTCTATGATTGTTAGTCTTATGTATTATCATTCTATGAATACTAGGTTATTCTTTGATACTTCCATGAGATAATCTTCGAAAATGCAATACAGTAAATCAAGAACATATCAATAGGGTACAAAAGTGGTTAGTTCAAAAGGGAAAAACGAATTTTAGAGTTTGATTGGCAAGTCAAAAAATAATATGATATTTATAATTTTTATTACATATGAAAGATATGATGAATTTATAAATATAATTTATTTATTAAATGAAAAAATTTATTTTATTAGAAATGAATTATAAGTGATTTTTTTGGAATTTTTTAAAATTTTAATACTATTTGTCAATATATATAATTTAATTCAATTTGAAAAGAGTAAACATTGAATTGGTTTTTTATTGCATATCATAGTATATTATTTCATATATTGGTTAATATAATCAATTTAAATTGGATTTATTATATTGATAACTTGGTGTAATGTAAATCTCTAGGAATTCAACACCAAAAAACACAATCAATCGACAAGGAAAAGGACATTATTCACCTTTGCTAGACTATGTTTAGACTATGTTCACAGATAGTTCAACCCGATTCCCTGGGGCCAAGTCACAGTGACACGTGTAGGCCTGCAGTGGCCTAAACGAGGGTTGCCTGGCCGGCCCTAAAATCCTCTGCCCACTTTTGCGACCCCCTTCAAAGTCGTAGAAGATCAAAACAGATGTGGCTTTCGTTCCCCTCCTTGCCTGTTCTTTGAAGCAGCTTGTGGAGATCCAAACTCTTGCGGCCTTTCTGCCGTCCGTGTTTGAATTTGGTGCCGGTTTTGACGTCGACGCATTTTTGCTTCTTGCTTCGAGTTGTCTCCGATGGAGAGTTCTGTCGGATCGTTGTCTCCGCATTCGTGTCATTCGGAAGTTTCAACCCGGTAGTAATGGTCAGAGTGAAGAGTGTGCAGAGAGAGAAGCTGGTCTGGAACACCCGCGGTGATTAGTCTTGCAGATTTTGGGTTGACTGTTGTTTGATCAGATCTGGATTAAATGTCGGTCCGCTCAGGTAAAGGTGAATGCACTCTATCTGAATCTTTGAAGAAATTGTTAGTGTTCTCCCAAACTGTTAGCGCGTGTTAGCGCCCTAGTCCCCAGTCGTGCCCTGCGATGACGAGGATTATAAAATACCCGCGCTTCTGAAGGCTTGCGCTTTGTGAAGCAAATTGGTATTGGTTGAATTTCTTCTTATGAGTCTTCGTCACGGCACGGTTAGGTTTTGCAGAAGGAATGGTGCTATCTAGATCAGAGCCAATGCAAGTTCCCAGGTACTCCTGTACTACTTAGCGGTGTGTGAGGCAACTCCCTGGTTCGAGATATATTTGAACCCCTCGATTTGGACATTCATCCCATTGGAAACCGGTGGATAAAGTGGTCGTGCGTAGGACATCCTTGGCTTCTGGTATACATTGATCAGTGTCTAGCAAGAGCACAATCAGAGACTGTTTCAAAATGTACCACAAGCGGGATGCCCAAAGAGTATCGATCCAGTTTCTACAATTGGTGCCTTTCCTTCCGGACTCATCCCCCGCGGTACGAATGAGAAGTCTGGATTGTTCAAATGTGTAGCTCTCCGGACGCGTCGTCGAACACTGAGGGAACCTTTTACTTCAAATGACTTGGCCTCTAGCACCCCAGAGGAGAAAGATTGGCAATTCTTAGACTGACATAACTGTAAAATAAATGCTATACATACCCAAAAGTCCACAGTAAAAATCTAACAATTTCTCCAGCTTCTCGATGCGAAAGGCTCGCACCACTCAGTACTGCGAACTGATTTGCAACGTCCAATAACAGGCAGAATGACATCGGAGCCTTCCATGCAATAGTTGAGTAAGAAAAGCGATGTAGTCTCATGAATAGTATTTTCTTTTAAGAGTAATATGTGAGTAGACAGTTTTATCTCTCGAATTTGGCACGAATCTTCCCTCGATAATCTGGAAGAAATGGATGAAAACATACATGATTGGATGTAGCTAAGATAAAATATACTTGCATTTTGTCAACTGTGACGACCCACAAATGAAATTTTTCCTGAAAATTTATCTAAAAATGCTGAAAATGACGAGAAACTCCACGGGTGTGGAATAGGAACGAACATGAAAGAGAAGCCATAGGAGCTTTCGAATTACCATAAGCAGGCTCAGATGAAGATTTTGTATCTTAGGAGGAAGCGGGTGCTTCCTCTTCAATATTTTCCATTGTCAAATTAATGAAGTCACACTTTTGTCGAGTTGAAATTTGCAATCTGGTAAAGACACACCACGGGAGCCCAGGTCAAGCTCACCCGACACAGATTGCAGATTCTTCCCCTCTTCATTCGTCCTTCAACATGTCCAATTGATAATACGTTAATTACTCTACAAAGCTCAATGTACTGTCTCAGCTGCAAGAAGTTTAAGTTCGATCCAAGGAAACACAATCAAATAGTCACCATCATTAATTTGATTCGGTATCTTGAAAACTAGTGAACCAGGACTTGCACTTTAAAAACTTGAAAAGACAACCAAACATACATAAATATCAAGCAAAATTACTTCAACCAAAAACTCTAACAAGATGTTTACGATATTGAAAACTTTGTTGGAACAATTGACTATGATATATCATTGGTGATAAGTACCCTAAAATAGGATAGTTGTTACCATTCTATTTTTCTGTTCGGATTCGCAACACTAGGTTCAGATTCTAGATAACATTTCCCACTCGAAGCAACGGGTCTAAAACATACAAAGCTTGGGATATATTATATATCCCAAGAAAAAGGTATCCAAGAAAAAGAAAGAGTTATAGCCCTAGAACCTACAAAGAGTTTGTAACGAAGAAATAACAGAAAACAAGTAACAACAAGGTTTTCTCAGTTGGTTTAGCATGGTAATGTATAATGCAGGAGGAATGAGAAGTATAATGCCTACTTTGACATTAAATACCATGAGCTCTTATTAAAATTCATGTACAATATAAAAAAGAATAAAAAAGAATAAAAAAACTCATAGAAACAAGATGAAGTACACATGATACACAACAAGTTACAGTTCAAGATTTGTGAGAAAATTGCCAAGAGCTGACTATTATTTGTTTATTGAAAAGCTTCAAGACAAAAGATACAAAAACTAAGTGGAAAGAAAACTAATAAACAAAACTACTAAAACTCAAAGTTTACCGGAGAAGCTGAATGTGACTTCTTCAACTCCTGGTCAAATGAATAGTTGGTAGTAGTACTCCTCTCACATGTGAGAGATTTACTCAAACAAATAAATCTCAAAAACGTTATTCAACAATAAATTTAAACTTGATATTAGGAAATTACTGTAATCAGTTTCAAAATAGTTATGATAATAAGATTCTTGTATTGAAAATTTATAATCTCAAAAATATTTTTTCACATCTATTATGTTTTTTTTTTCATAAAAATCCAATATAAAACCACCAAATGATATTTAAGCTACCAATTCCGATGTAAGTTTGGAATGCTTTGACTTTCGACAAAAGTTTGGATGAACATTGAAAATATAAGCACTTTTTGTTTGTAAGATGTGCTTCTTTTGACATAGTTATTGATAATCCGAGAATTAATATTAAGTAAATACAAGTGTCAGTTAGAAGAAGTCGATAGCAAGCATAGAATTACAATAAGGCAGATGTAATCTGATTCACTCTTGTAACGACTATGTCCATAATAGGAAACCTCACGGAAGAAAGTGTTGATCAATCTAAAAAGAAGTGATAATGCAAAAGATCATGGTGTTAAAAGTCCCAGGGTTGTTTATGCTAGGGTTTAAATATCCCAAGCAAAGACGACTCTGCCTAGCTAAATTTAGCTAGATTTGAGGTTACTCCTAAACAAAAATTAACATCAACAATCTTTTCCTTACCTCATGTTGAGAGAACAATATACTTCTTTTGCTCCTGCAAGGTAGCCTTTCCGGTCGCGCACTCAGAAGGTCAAGCTCGCCATTCTTTCGGCTATCTCCACAGATGTTGCTACCCTCGCCCGCGTCCTGGTACGCACTAACTCTACGTAGGATCCCGCTATTGCTAGCTCAGTGTACTTCGCCATCTTTCTATCCAAGTATCTGAGCAAGGGAATCACTCGATCATCTAACATGTCCGCTGCACTAAGTCCGGCCGACTTGGGTTCTTCAGCCGAAGGCCGTTCGCCACAATCCAAGTCGACTATACCCGAAGACACCTGACCTGAAGTCATCGGCGGTTGCTCCGTCATAGTTCTCCCCACATCTTTCACTACACGATCTTCGAGCTCTTCCAGCAAATTGGGGTCCTCCGCCGTGTCTGCTAACTCCACTGCTACCCCCGAATACATCTTAACCGAAGGCGTGTACACGGACGTTGTCCCGGAGTTTGAAGTCCCTGACTCAAGGTCTTCACCTCCGTATCACCTCCTTGCTCTTCTACTTCCTCCTACGGATCTTCCTCGAGCACCGCCAAATGTCTCCACTCGAAAGGTCGAAGGTCCTCCGCCAATGGCCATTCGTCGACGAAGCAAGTGCTTGTCATGACTTGCTTCGTCCGGTTTAATCTCGGCCCACTCTTCCAAAGATTTTCAACTCTCACTACACTTAGTGCTGTCTTCTTCCTCAATCCGCGGCCGCCGTGCTTTCATCTTACTACGAGCACGCACATTCTCATCTTTGTAGGAATTGGCCTTCGAACCAGCAACTCTGCTCGCGGATCAATTAACTGTGAAGTCGTGACATGCTGCAATTTCTTCTTTGGGCGTTTCTCCACTGATTCCTCCGATTTGTCAACGTTGGCCGAAGGCAATGCCAGTGCGATGTCATCCTCCTCGCTGGCAACTTCATTGTCTTCCAGCGCCTCTTTGTCATCTTCTGTCTCCGTCTCGAGCAAAAATTGCTTCTACTCGGCTGTAATCAGCAAAACCATCCTTCTATAAAAGTTGATCAAGAACGGGGACAAATTACTCATTGATCCTTTAAATGACTCGCCGATGTGCCGGCGTGTAGTTGCTCACAGGATGCGTGCCCAGTGTATAGACTTTCCAGCCACAGTGTGCTCCACAAATCCGACTTTCCATGTCACCATGTAAGTCGTTCGCGAAGGCCAAAGGATTTGCATCAAAGCCATCGCTACATTCCTGCGCATCCGATCACCATACTTCGTCGTTTGGTACCCGTTTTTGCAAGAACGTGATTTCTTGAATAGCAGTGCAAAAGTCTTCTCTTTTGCACGGGTCATCTTCACACTATTGTTGTCGAAGGTGTAATCTCCATCTTCTCTAGCGCACGGTCCCAAGATCTTTGCCCAATCCTCAATAGTCCAGATTGCTGGGTTGCCACGGAGTCCCTCAGCTTTCGACGCGCGTCCGTCGTGCCACTCTTGCACCATCGCCGCGCAAACCCAATTCCATCCCCACAACAAGAACTCGAGCTTGGCAGCTATCAACTCATTGCGATATGCTATCAATCTCAATTCCGACACCTTCAACGCTGATAATTGAAGTCCCAAAGATCGCCCCATTGTTGCTTGCTCAATTTCTCATTCGCGGACCTCGCTAACCTCTCAATTCGCGAATGCACTCTCGTGAAATGTCTGTGCTGAATTTGCATTTCTCTTGATGTAATTGGCCACTCTAACGACATCGTTAATTTGTGCGAATTGACGCTACAAGTGTTTGAATTTTTTTCCCGTTCGACGCCGTCTTTTACTTCACCGAAGATACTTCGCCAAATACTCTTCGTTTGTAACATCGAAGGCACTAACGCCGAAGTCCAAAGACTCTTCGCGGTAGTATGCTTTCGTTGAAGCATGTTCTCAGCTGCATACCTTCGCAACTCAGGATTGCGTTGCCCATTTCTAGTATTCTTGGGCTAATTGGAACGAGCACGCCAAACTCTACCTACTGGAAATCTGTCTATCCTATCTTCCTACTCAACGTCTACTACAAAATTTCACTATTTACTCTTCTTCTTACTACTCATGTTCTAGAAGTTTGAAATTATTAGTTTTTTACTTCCCAAACTTAATCTTTTTCAAAAAAAATGAAGAAATTACATAACCACACTTGTTAACTAGAGTTAATTAGAACTAAGCCATATATATCACAAGATTAGAGTAATCATATAAACATGGAATTGAAGATACTATGCTAACAAACTCTAACTGTGTTATGCATGCACAACTTACATAATAACACAATGTTAACTAATTTGCGTCAACCCATTCCGGTTTGTTTATCCGTTAACAAAACGGAAAACACTTTGTAATCATGTCACAAATAAGTCATTGTGAGCCATGAGCATGAGTAATATAGTACCAAAAGTCGAGTATCAATTTACCATCTTGGAATCCAATCTTCTTCGCTTTTCCTGCATGTGGATTTCTGATTTTTCTAATTAGAATCTTAACACGGTCACCATCATAGTGGTCAGAATGCAGAAAATGTTTCGTATGGCACGAAGATCGGAAGTTGTCGTTTCAAACTTCAAACTTGAAGTTTGAAGTTCAGTCAACTTGACTACCTTGAAAATGTGCCAGTCATTTTCAAGTCTTCAAGTTTGTCCTCAAAGCATGTGGGCGAATGAGTCCGTACTCATCCCTGTAGCAAGTAAAGTAGAAGATTTGAAGACGAACATCTAATTGCAATCAGCCTACCTTACCACTACCTTCAGCACCTATAGATACTACTCTTTGGAACGAGTGATAATATCCAGATTCACCGTCTGGTGAGTTCAATGACCTTCAGTTACTTCGAAAATGTGTAATTTTTTTTTTTAATTTAATTCTGTTATTGAAGGACTTTAGGTTCGTGCTTTGTTAACTCTTCACCTCAAGCTCAACCACTTAATCTGCTAGAGAAAATCGAACCTTCCCAACCCCAATTTAAACTCTGTCCATAATCCCTTGATCTCCTATAAGGATTGTTTATCAAAGATAATAGTGCAAGCGATGTTTAATACAGAAATGATCTAACTATTATATCTGCCATATCACCGTTGTATTCTCCTAGGTATGGATGTTGCTATGTGAGTGATGAGAATGAATGCAAATATGTTAACTTCAATCATGTTGAGACGTTCGCATTTTTGTAAAGTGATAGCATGACGAACATGCAGTTAGTGTTGTATATTAGAAGGAATCTACTTTTCGTGTACATGTTCAATAGCAGTTTGGAGGCCTACTTGAACATAAAAATGGTTCTTTGAATGCCGAAATTTTCCTGTTGAGAGTATGAGAAATCTGATATCTATCAAACATGAACAAATAATGTCACTTACTCTGCCTAGTGGCTCAAAAGTTCTTGTCATGGACATGTTTTTTGAGACTCTAATGATGATCCTATACTCAGGATTTTTTTTATTGAAAAGTGCCTCCCAACATCGTTGCCATCTTTGGCTCAAGCAAAAGCGTTTACTGACCAAGGTACAGAGTTTTTGAGTGATTTCCAAGACTTTCTCAACAAGTGATTGATTGAATACCGCACCACATCTCAAGATCACCCAGAATCAGATGGTATGGTTGAGAGGATTTTGAAGACCGTGAAGAAGGCATTATGCAAGTATGGCTTGCAGATTGGGCATGTAAGTGATTGAGACTTGCAACTGCCATGGTTGGACAAGGTTTATCGATTCAATAAGCAGGCAACCCTGGCCTCCTTTTCACCATACATGTTGATTTTTGGTAGAGAGATTGAATTACCTACATCAATCCGAAGTAAGATTAGTGGTGTATCGAAGTTTGTGTGGACTCGAGTGTGTTCTGAGAGCAAATGAAGCAAATACAACTCTATCAGCAGCAAATGCAAAAGCAGCAATCACAACAACAGCTCAAAGTGGGGTCACCTCAAATGACGCCACAGTTAGTCTCATCCCCTCAAATTTTACAATCTCCTTCCCCTCGGATATCAATTACAGTAAGGAGCGTAATTGAGAATCACTGCTGCCTGTATTTCATGATCATATCATGATATGTTTCTATGCCCAATCTTGGCCTGGAAACTGTAAGGTACGTAATTTTCTACCGGGACAAGCAGGCGTAACGCGGTTGAGCAGCCTGCGAAAAGGTACTACGAAAAGTTCTACGCGGTCGAGAAGCAGTAACGTGGTTTAAAAGCGGCAAGAAGGTACAACCGCATAGTACGTTAAGTATGGTAGGATGTTGACATCTGTCAACATCTGAATTGCGGAATGCGAATCCCTACTATCCCGGCGAAAGCGGGCGGGCGAATTCCTACTTTCAGGTAGTCGGCTTTGAGAAAAGTCAATCCCAGGCGACAAAAGTGGAAAGCGGCTTTGAGAAAAGTCGAAACTCTACTATCCCTGCATTTCGTATGATTGGGGTACAGCAGATATCATTTCTTTTCGAAAAATAATAATAAATAACTGCTGAAGTACGAGCTTATTCGACCAAGTCCTTTTATTCGAAGAAAAATGGTCAGTTTACGGAATTGCCCATCAATCAACAAGAAGCCAATTTGGAAAAGTGCATAGCGATTTTTTGTGCTATTCTGAATAATTAAATTCTAGCCATGCCTATGAGGTAGCGCTTTAGAATCAGAAAGTTCGCCTAGTTTGTCAGTTTTGTTAGTAAATTTGCTTTACTTCCATTACTTTTATTGGTCAATAAAGAATGTGCTCCACTATCATGCACTCTATTATCATCATCACTATCATGCACTATATTATTTTGATCAGCCTACTAAATACCCTACAAGATTTCAAAACAATTTCCCTTTTAGGGCTCTTTTTCCTTCTAAAAATAGTAAATGGAAAATTAAAATATATCCCTTCTAGTGCTTTCTTTCCTCCCCATGCGGATAAATTAATTATATTACATTATTTTTCATGTTTTGTTCATACAGCCAGATCTCAAATGAAAATGCTGATGACTTGGAAGATTTGAAGAACTACGTCTTCCAGAGTCTGGGCCAGTATTAAGAAAGACCCAGAACTCGACGAGTTGAAGGTAAGATGGAATCTTGCACGGCGTTTTTAAAATGTGCACAGCTGTGCATAGTCGGTCTGTCCTCATATTTGAGCCTAAATATGACAGATGCCAATCTTAACTTTAGAGAACAAAATGCAAATGCTGCACAAAATATCTCCCACACTCCTTTATCTGTGGCCCAAAGCATCTGATAAGTGGGTAAAAAGAAAAGTATTAAGATGCCTTGTGTGGGTATTGGACTTTCTGAGAGACATTCAATCACCAGACCTCAATTACAAGTCTAAATCACAATTTGCACTGAATGAATCAGAGTACTTTGCTGTTCATACCTGCTGCTGACTTAGAACCCAACAAATGCTATTCATATAATGGACACGGGAACCAAATCTCTCAGGTTTGAAATCATGCATCCCGTCACTGATGTTGGGCTGGACGCCTGACATAACTTCCGATGAAAAACTGCAGGAATCTGCTGTGTGAAGTATTCTCTAATAGAACTGGATGAAACGTTTTGTTGTGGTGCTACTATGCTGCACTGATTCTGGAACGGTTGTGTAGCTGGAAGTGGAACCTTAAACTATCAGATTTTTGTAGCAATCCTGGTCACATCTCCTACCGTGTCAACCGGTCAGCAGAGCGATCTCCCTCCATACATATTCGGAATATAGCAGTAGCGAATCTAATAAGCCGATAGCTTCGAAGCCAACACAATCTCGATACTGCTAATAACAAGAACCTCCTAACTAATCTGATTTCTGGAAGTTTACATCACCTTTCCTCTAGTTATTGATCAACCCGATATAGAAAAACTCGAAGTAGTGTAAGCTAATGTTCGATGATATTCAAGTTTGTGAGAGACAAGTTTTTAAACACACGTACTATGTGAAGTGATTACATGTTCTTACCAATAAAATTATTGATGAGTTATTCTTCTTATCAGAATCTTGAGCACCAGTCCTCTCATGACTAATTCCACCATCTTGAAAACAGGTATTTTATATTACTGAGATGTAAGTTCTGATGCTCTTGATACATTAGAATCCATATATTGAGCTAATTATAACATCAAATTAGCATTATATTCATCACCGTTTCGCATTACATTGCTTCGTATTTTCGACACGAAATAGCTGCACGATTTCAAACTTGGAAACCATTATAGATAAACCTACAAATATAAACACTTCGTCGTATCTAAGCGTGGAGTCAGCTACTTGTATTGTTCATACATATAGAATAGTGCTTGTGCCGAGAAGTGATTGTATCTGAATAAAACAACGTTGGTCATGGCTTGCTTTTTTTCCATTGACATGAAGCCATGTGGAGTGGCACACGATACTATCTACTGCCCTAAGAAATAATTATTATCTCTATTCCAGACCCTGTACCGAGAATCGTGACTTTTTCCGTTCCTGTCATGTCCATAGCTATACTAGCGTCATGCGATAGACAAGAGATAGACTTTCCAGTCCACGTCAGCCTTCAATCCATAGTGCTTGACTGATTGTTTCAGTACTTGTCTTTCACGCTGTAAGCATGAGGTACGGTAATGTGGGTCATCCCTACACCGTTCCAATGTGTCAAACGTGTACTCACCAATATGATCAGATGCCGTTACACGTGAAGGATAGTGGCAATTTTTGATTCTCTGAACTGCAGAAACTTGAATGATTATAAATTACGGATTCCAATTCCAAGCTACATCGGAGATTTGATAATTTTGCAACATCTCTGAGAGGGGAAAATTTATTTTTTAATTGAAGTCCAGAAGTTTCAAACTTGCTGCAAACCATGTTCTTCACTAACAGAGGAAGATTATATGAGTTACAGAGAAAGTTACTGTCTATGACTCTTCCTCATTTTCCATATTTCATCATTGCACACCATCAAAGTAAAGGAATTAATAACCATTGTCACAACTAAATTCTTGGTGAGCTTACAACACAAACTTATTTAATATTTTTTAATGATACATATTATTAACATTTTCTACAATGGTGCTATATATCATGAACTTAACCCTTCTCTGATCACTCAAAGATGTGCATGAAGTATTCCGGAGAGCAAATACTTGCTAGACTGAGGTTGTTACAGATACCTGATCCGCTGACAAGGTTAGGATCATTGGAGGGAGAAGATACACACACATCAAGTGCTGGCTTCAAAAGAAAGTCTCAGACTCAAGTATCAACAGGAATTCTTGACTGGCCAATACCATTCAATCCTGCCTTGTGGTAGACATCCGAAGGCAGTCGCCTCGTTAAGAGTAGATTCAAAGGATTCCGCTTCCCTACCGTGAGACCGAACGTCTCTTCAACATCTACGTCCAGGGGAGTCAGGCCTTCGGGCAGTGAGATTGAACAAGCATGAACCAGCTGGGCGAGGGTGTAGGCCACAGAGACGAGCGCCAGATTCATGCCTGGACACAGCCTTCGCCCAGAACTGAAGGGCAGAATCTCATAATGCTGCCCTCTCACATCTATACGGCTGTTTAAGAATCTTGAAGGATCAAACTTCAAAGGATTTTCCCAAACCTTGGGATCTGTACTAATGGCATGAATGTTCACAATAACCCATGTGTTGGCGGGGATATCGTATCCTGCTACTTTTGTTGCTTCGGTCGACGAGTGAGGAACTCCCAGCATAGCGGGTGGGTGCAGCCGTAGTGTTTCCTTCACCACTGCCTGCAGGTACTCGAGATTCCGGAGGTCTGCTTCTTCAACCATCCTTTCTTTACCGATCACATCGTCGAGCTCACTCTGAAGTCTTTCCATAATGTTGGGATGCCGCAGAAGCTCAGTCATACCCCACACAACCGTCCCAGAAGTAGTGTCACCTCCAGCCGGAACGATGTCCTGATTGAAGAATTACCGTTATCAGTGATCTTGTGCATTCAAGATGCAAAATGATACAACGGACGACAATATTGATATTCGCAGCTACGTTGAAATCAGCATTTATGCCACTTTCTTCTTTACAATATTTTCTGCACAGAATTTGCCATATAATGTTATTATTTCTTGTCACTAAACCGAAGAGAGACTTTACCAGACTCATGATGAACCTGACCATGTGAATGAATTTGGATCAGAATGTGGGCTTAATACGACCTTCAAACCTTGAGACATAACGTGAAATTCAACGACTCAGAACGAATGACGATCTTCATGCATTGAAATATTTCAGCGGTATAGATCAGCATCTATCACAAACCATAATAAGAAATTTGACTTGATCACGTGTAAAACCGCTCGTAGTCAGCAGCACGTCCAAGAAGTCCTCTTCCTCATACGACATGGATTTGGTCTTTTCCTTCAGGCGGTTGTCAATGATGGAATCCATAAGTTTCGAAGATTTTTCGCCTGCCATTTTCAGCCTTTTAACTTGTCCATCCAGATCTAGCGGCTTCAGCAAAGGGAAGATATCTCCTATGGAGAACCATTCCGAATTTGACATCTCCATTAATATTTCAGTAAAGTCCTGAATGTGAGCACCTGCACCCCTTCGAAACACCATTGCGGTCGTCGTGGTTATAAACAGTTCGTGCATTACATCGGAAAAATTTATGTAACGATTCGCATGACCCTCCTCGAATGCTTTTGCCATCGTTTTGAAGAGCATATCTCGCCTCAAATCCTGCACAAGCGAAAATGACGACAAACTGCATCCGCTTTACATAGAGTATCATGATTATCAAGGAGAAACTGTTCTGCGAATTCAAACTCGAAGCCAAATCTTGCAATGTGATTATGTGCAGAACAAACAAGGCAAGATGAGAAAAACTACCGATAAAATGCAGGAAATTAAAGGCCTGATATTTCGTTATGGTTGAGAAGGACAGAAATCAGTTGGACCTCATATAGTAATCGCTTCAGTGATTTAAAGTAACTGAAATCAGATGCCTGTACTTTTTAGACTCGGAGTCAATTTTATGTTGAATGCAGATTGTGCACGTGAACAGACTCACATACAACAGTCTAGACTCTCACCTTAAATGAATCGATCCGTTGTTGCGAAAGTAGTTGTGAGGAAAACACTTTCCGGACTCGACGAAGGTGGTCATTCAAAGGACAAAACAATAGATCCTGACCTTGCCCAAAAAGATATTCTATAGTTAGACCCGAGGGGCGGGAAGCAAATATGTGATCTTGAGTTTTCAGAATCTCCCTGGCCATATCCGGGGAAGATACAACCACAACACTTAAAGCTCCGACGTCAAGCCACATTATGGATCCATATTTTTCAGCCATCTTGGCCAGGGTGTGGTGAGGCAACCCCTGTGTAAGGTGATAGAGATGGCCGATCAATGGCAAAGATGGAGGTCCAGGAGGTCGTCTCCCGGACTTGTGTCTAACTCTCGTGAAAACCTTCAGCAGGACGTACACGAAGACTACTGCTGCAACAGTATGCACAGACCAGCTCCTCAAAATCGCAACAGGTCCCTCCATATTTGTCTCCCCCATCTCTTGCGCAACTCAAAATCACAATAGGTTGAAAGCCGCCCAGCGTGAATCAATGTCTTCGTTGATGAGCAGATCCTGGGATCCTAAAGATGTGTGAACATCGATCTAAATACTGGAATGAAGTGCCACCGCAATGTTAATAAAATTGGAACGATACAGAGAAGATTAGCATGGCCCCTGCGCAAGGATGACACGCACAAATCGAAAATAGATATTAAAACTTCTCAATTGGTCGGAACGAGGCCGTAACAAACTGTCAGAAAACACACCGATAAAAAAAGGGCAGATAATGTTTGATTCGAAGAGGGGTCGGTTGCAGTCTTGAGTTCCTTATATTCCGCATTTCGTCTTCATAAAGTTCCATAATTTTAAACATATAAGAATATTTTTTAACACTGAGAATTGTTTTTATCATATTTCTTCAAATACAAAACCAAGGGGCTATTTCAAGATCAGTGTTCTTTGCCATTTAATCGTTTGCATCAAGTCTTGACTGTGAGTCCAATCAAGATTTGAAGTTTTGCATACAGTAACCACAGAACATTTCTTAACATTGATACTTGAAGACTTGAAGTTTTGCATGCAATTTGCAAACTCCTGATAACATTCTATAATCTTAGCACAGGAACCACACAAGAGGTAAACAAGTCAAGTTCCAGCATTTGTGCTTCCTTGCTCACATTGGAAATTTATGGTGTTTTCAATGCAGTAGGTTCAAGTAGTTTTTTGCCATTTTATCTTTTGCATTATTAGACTTGAAGTTTTGCATACAGTTTGCAAACTCCTTTGATAACATTCTTCAGTTTTAGCGCAGTAACCACGCGAGTTAAACAAGTCAATTAAGTTCAAATAGTTCTCAATTATGAAGATCACAAAACTCCATTGATAATATAACTTAACAACACAAGTAGTTTTTCTTCACCATCAACCGTGAACAACCACTTGGCTAACTGGCTAACAAAACAATATGATTACATTGAGCCTTGGATTTTCCAGGCATGAAGGAAAGTTTTCTCAACTTATCAGGATCTTTTGAGCAATTAGCCCCTCCATTTCCCGACACTTTCACACTGAAAATCTACTTTTCAACGCTGAAATGGTAAAAGTATCTTTATAAATCGACAATAACACTATTATATCTTGAAGTAGTAAACTACATTGTACTGAAATTATGACATCATTGAAGAAAATAAAGATTTTTTTTCGAAATTCCGTATATACCATACTTGGATTTGTAGAAACTCCGTATTCTCTTTTTTAAATACAGATTATACTGAAGGCTCCTTATATAGAGAGGCCGGTCCCTATAATGAAGCTCTCGTAGAGAGCTTCATTAAATGGACAGGTTTGACCGTGGCCTCGAGAGGTGACTACTGTGGCTCGTGCGTGCGTGGACTTGGACCGTGCACAGCGCGCACATGCTGTCTGTGAGCTAGTTTCAGATGCTCGCAGGGCCATGACTTGCGTTCGCATTGTGAAGTTGGCAAGGACTTTGCGTGGGGATGTGATGATGATCACGTTTATCTCCATCGAAAAGGAACACTTGTGTGGAAACTGGAAGAGGTCAGTACGGAAGCGCGAATTTAGGACTGGAGGACTTGCAAAAGAGTGGTGATATGAAGATTAGACCCAGCGGCGGCAACGTCAAGCATTTCGGCCTCAACAACGATCGAGGTGCTTGATGAATCGATACGTCCGTCATCCTTTCTCATTGCATCAGGTACTACAGGCTTCCCAATCAAATGTAGATTACATTTGGCACGGCGCGGGGTTTGATTTTTAGTGTTGAATCCGATGTTTCTGAGGCCACAAAAATAAGGTTAAATTCGTTTTAATTTGAATGTAATGAGGTGGGTAATTTGACGAGTGGAAGTCTCTGTTAGAGATTTCCACTTGTGATTTTTATTTTCGGTTATGAAGTCATTTTAGAAACATACACGTGTCAATAATCAAACCCACCAAATATCAAGTTTTATTGTATTATCATCAACCCAATTGATTGTGCCAAAATTAATTCGTTTTATCCACCCCTGAATATATAGTATCGACGCCTCGGGACGTAAGTGCCTTCTACTCTATTGCTATATATTGATTCCAGCAATAGAGTAGAAGGCACTGCCGACGGCAGTATAGACAACAATTTGTTTTTATGTGAACATTTATGACAACAAAACGCGACATGAGATATTTTATAAATTCAAATTATCTCATCTCATGTCATTTGATGCTTCAAACCTAACCCAACCATTATCAGAATTCAACTATTTGATTATCACCACAAAGATGTGATACTCCTCAATCTAAATTATGTGTTTCGTTGAGGTTGAATCATTCGATCCATCATCACTAAGATCTTATAATCCTTGAACAAAATCATATTTTAAATCTTAAAAAATCAGATAAATGCACTCGTCATTTTTTTCTCTATAACCGTATAAAAATAAACTACTTTTTTATTATTGAAAGTTATTAACTTTTATGAATGCATGCCTTGATACAAAATTTATGAAATTTACTTGACACACATAATTAATTTTTCCAGGAAAAATTTCATATACATTATAAATTTTAATTTCATTCTAAATATTATTCTTAAATGTTTCTAAATCTATTAAATTTTTGCATTTTTATCTTAATATTTTTGACTAACAAAGCTTCATTCAAATACATATGATTCATGTCTCCGAAGTTGGTCCGAACCATGTTCGAGAAGATCTGCGCCCGGTGAATCGACTTCCCTCGTACTGCGTGCTTTATAAACCCGACTTGCCACGCCGTTACATATGTCGTCCGCTGCGGCCGCAAGATGTGCATCAATGTTGTCGACATCGCGCATCTCTTCGGATTAGAGTACTTGTCAGTTCTCCAGCTGTTAGTGCTCGATCAAGGCTTCGTAAACAACTTCGCAAACGTCATCTCTTCGGCCCGCGTCACTCTAACGCTCTCCTTCTCAAAGATAAAATTCCTTTCCTTGCCCACGCATGACCCAATGCGTGGCGTCCAATGCTCGATCGTCCACAATAACGAATTAACGCAATGGTCAGTACCCACATTGTTGTTTTTGTCCATCCACTCTTCACAGATTGTCGCCAAAACGCAATTTCAATTCCAGAGTAAGAAATCCAGTCGTGCTACTATCAACTCCTTCCGATACTTCCGTAATTCCACATGTGGCACCTTCAGTGAGATCAATTTTAGTTCCAATGCTTTCATAGCGCGCGCCATGCTCCTGGAGGATAGTCTTCGATCTTTCCAATTCCAATTCTCACTCACGCACAATGTCAGCGCAAAGTTACCTTTTCGCGTTCTTACCCTTGACGCCCTATCGGTCCTTGCACTTGCGCAATTTGACATTTGCAATGCTTGTAATTCTTGTCCGGTCTCTGGCAAATTTGAAGTGTGACAAGTCGTCTTCGCCAAACAACCGTCTACTACATCGCCGAAGATATTTGCGCCGAAGTCCGAAGATCGACAAAGACAATCCACAGGAAGCTGATCATATGCATGTTCAACCAAGCAAGATCGACTTCAACTTCCTGATCAGGCGACTCCTTCGCCAATGTCACAGACAATTTAGTACAGCCCGTTCTAATGCTTTGAATGGAGACCCGCCACATGTTAAAACTAACTCCAATAATTGAGCCCCTTCACTGGCAGACGTACCTTGTTACAACGTTGATGCATATCAGTCCACGAGTTTGAGGATCAAAACCACTACGGGCAAAAATATGGTAGCGCAACCTTTATAATTTATTTCGATTAAGACCATTCAAATGTAACAAGACTTTTAAGCAATTGTAGAACCTTCTATATTTGATGTATATATGAACTATTAAAATTTTCTTGCTCTTGTTGAAGCTCACTTGCTAAATTGACTCTATTGTGAAATATACAAATATATATATATATATATCTCTTTCTCTGTGTACTGTGGTATTGGGTTCTGGTCAAAAATGGGACTGAAGACTAAGGACCAAGTTGTATCGAAGAATGGCATACATACTTAAGGTTAAAAGGTGAGGGACAAAGCTCTTATTCATTGTAAACTTGTGCTTGAACCTGGATCAGAATCCTCAAAGGATAAACCTACAAATGAGGTTGACCCCGAAGAATAAGATGGTCTTGATCAACCCCTTTCTAAGATGTCACCAAGTAATCATCGGATTGCATAAATGTAGGTCATGCAAAAGAGATAAATGAGAATGAAACCTTTCAGTTGAAATTTGAAGAGAAATATCGGCTAATCATGGATATTGAGTTCAAAATGGCTTCAGGATCATCAAAGAGTGGGCATTAAAACTTACTCGTGAATTTCACTCGAACGTGGAGAGTCGGCAAGGTGGACAGCTCATAATAACTAATGACCTCTACTTCGGATATCACAGGAGGGAAAACAGGCTTGCTGGAGCCTCTAGCTTCATTTAAAAAGCTTATGGGCTTTGGAGCGTGAGGGTGATAGAACTGAACCGTAGGATGGAGTCGAACAGAGCTGGAAAGATAGACACTTAGAATGATAGTTAGATGAAGATGGGTAGTAACAAAAACAGCGAGCAGGCGCTACAAAGGATCTCTCAGCGAACCGTACTAATTATAAAGTACCCATATCTGGAACAAACATGAAACGTGAAGATAGACCTGGAAGGTTTGTTAACTTCTTTCTGCATTAGCACCTTATTTACACATCTAAAGGAAGAGGGATGTGGAGGGTTAACCCCCAACAGCCCTTGCAGCACTATGTGTAGAGGGAAAGACTATCATTACAATAGTATCAGTAAGAGTACAGAGAACTGCCTCTGTTTAATTACAAAAATGATTTACGCTCTTCATGTCACTATTTTCTTCTTTCATCAACGTCGATTTGTATGCTTCGCCACTTTTGACTGCACTCTATTGATCTCTGGCGTATTCCTTCATCAGAATGATGCAGCAATAATTGTGACATTGTTGTTTCTGAATAATCGGAACGGCTTGCAGAGCATCTCATTGGGCCTTGCACAGCCGTCTTCATGACAGACTTTCTGTGCATCCTGCGTCATGTCCCACCTCCGGGCTCTTTTAGCTCTATGGTTCTCCGCCTTATCTACACGTCACTTCCCTAGATCCTACATAAAACATACATGCAAGCCTCGAAGATACGACATATCCACGAATATTGCTGATTAAATCATGGCACCGTTGATTAATAGATGTGAGCATCTAATGGGTGGGTGAGTTCAAGGTGAATCCCTCTGATGATTACGGACAACTGGCACAGATAATAAGGAGGACATGTCACGATTACCTAAGGTTCTCGTGGGACTCCTGCTGAAGTCTTGAGCGACAACAGTCAACTACAAGCACTTTCTAGCGTGGTACACAAGTCTTGGCTACTGAAGATGATACTAGAGCTTGGATTTGGATATGAAAAAATATCGTTCTCTTTTGAAGTGCTATCCATGCAAGTACAGAATCTGACTAAAGCATGACCTTTGCACACTTGAGGATTATCGTCATCATCGTCCTGACCCTGGATTGCAGACGTTGTCATTCACGATCAGTGAACTCTGATATACTTAAGATATCTACACCTGTTTTTCAACCCAGAGAACAACACTTTCTTCATTAGCTTCAACGTTTACTTTCTTTGCCAGTTACCTATGTCATTCGAAATTTTACAACTCCACATATAATGTATCAACTCCGTAGAAGTAAACCTTGAACTTTTCGCGTTATTATGTGGTTCTTAGAATAATACACTCAGCTCGCTTACAATGCTCTATAACTCACATACAGCTAAAACAGCTATGCCTTCAGCTTCTGTAGACGGCTCAATCGTAACCATACAGCTGCCAAATCCTTGTCTCTCTCTAGTCAGAAGCAGTACGAAGTGATATAGCAAATTTCTAGGAAGAACTCATCAAGTTGTAGATAGATGAAACCAAAGGTGTAACATGGGGTAGACCCCAAATATGAGCCTTTCTCGTTTCCAGGATTGCACATGAAGTTACAAATTTGGCACGGCATTTATCTCACTTTGTAGGACTAAATAACGGCTTCACATTATGCACACAAATCGAAGACACAGATTAAGGGCTCCTGGAGGTGATGTCACTGTGTGCTCCTTTGGAACATCGGAACTTCCAAGTTCATTTTCCAAGAAGCAAAGTTTATTTCCGCACATTGCGGGGATAAATGTTGGAATCAATAACGGGGACACCAAACAGTTGGTCAGTCAGGTTTGAGACCTTTGTCTTCAACAGTAGCTTGCTTCCCAAAATGGAGAACGAAACTTTGCATTCTGCCCTTCAGCTCACACCGCAACCACAGTCGACATATCAGCGACAGAGTACGATTCCCATCTCTGAGCACAGTACAGCAATTGCATAGATTTTGCAATTCGAGCTTGCTGACCTTCAGATCTCTTCACCATTACTTTGTATATGCTAGAATTGGGCAATCTGTTCTCATATCTTGATGCTCAATTCAAGCTCTATGTACTTGCAGATGTGATCAAATTCCCATCCAGAATCACGTAACCCTGCAGGTTAATGAACTTTGCTTCCAAGAGAAGAGGAAGGAAAGAAGTCTCATTGGCGTAGATTAGCCTTTCAAAGGAGACAATGTGAGGAAGAAAAGGAAGCCCCGCCAAAAAATCTTTGCACACGTCACGACGATTCAAAGCTTTCCGTGGTGGCCGATGAATCCATGCGGGGAGTTGATAATTGAAATATCCATGACCGTAGACCACCTAGTTCGTTCATGCGTGCCCAGGGAGGCGTAAAGAAAGCATTCGATCCTCAAAGTGAAGTGAAGGCTTAGCCACTTCAACTTTGACTGCCCATTCTCGGAACCCAGCAGGGCATTTGGAAGATCCCATGTTGTGGTCTGAACGACATTATCTGAGCTGATGCTCATCAGAGGCCAAGAGCTGGTTTAAGGTTGGTGAGCTATTACGTGATTTCATCCATTGTCTGGCGTCGATCAAAACATTGCGAAGTTGCAACTTTCTAGGTTGCGAAGTTGCAACTCTCCGGAGAGCAAGCCAGGAGATGTGCATCGGGAGGTCTTTTCCCGAATTGGAGGACCTCGAAGTCAGAGGAGACGCCGGGCTGGTCATTTAGCGATCTAGTCGTCCAAGTTTAGATGATGAAGATCAGTGTGGACCGGCTGAGCCTTTTGGGAATCACGTAGTTCTCAGCGTCGGTCACTGCTGGGCTGGCTAGCTGTCTCGCAATTCCACGATGCAGGGAGATTGAGGAGTACATGGAGAATTGAGTTTTATATTTCTCTGGAGGTGGACACCATGCACTCACTCAGAAGATCTACAGGTCGGGCATCGGTCGTTTCCTCTCCTGATCGGCCCGCTCTCCGCGAACGCTTCAGGATGCTGGTGATTCTGGTGCTTTGTTGCCTCCAGCTCGGTGCTTGCGCGGTTGGTCAGGAGGATACCACCTTCGGAGAAATAAGCAGAATCGAGACTCTTGTTGAGACTCTCCAGGATCCAGATTTCGATGCACGTGCAGAATCGGCCGCGAAAGAGCATGTCAACATCAACATCGAGAGTGGACTTCCTCCTGCTTCCTCCGTCGAAGTGTATATGGGCCAGCAACAAGCACACGGCGGTCCCAGGAGCCAGCGAGAGCTGCAGCAGTTTAAAATTCAGGACCAAGCCGTCGACACTTTGTTAACGAATCGTCATGAGCCTCTCCATCGTTTTCAGGAGGAATCTGCACACTCCAGAGCAATATCTCGCACTTTGCTCCAAGACAGCTTCGGGTCAGTGACATTTAGCAGCAAGATATCATCTGATAGAGACGTGCACAATTCTGCACCTGTCGCTTGTGTCCTTCGTCCGAGCATGTGCACAGCAATGCGCATGCTCGGACGAGTGAGTGAAATTCATCTCTAACGCCATATGAGTCCAATGTGTTGCCACTGTCCCAGGGAGGCCGATGCGCTCCTGAAATTCAAGGCTGAAATCAAAAACTACACGGACAACGCTTTGGATGGATGGACAACGGGGAATCGCTCCGCCTACTGCTCGTGGACGAGGGTCATCTGCGATGATGAGTTGCATGTGATCTCCCTCAACTTCTCCAGGCTGAAGATGAACGGCACTTTGGGTCCTTCGTTGAGCAAGCTCGAATACCTCGTGGACCTCGATCTGAGCCACAATTTCCTGTTGAGCGAGCTTCCCGTGGAATGGGGTCGACTGCAGAGACTGCAGACCTTGAACGTCCACGATAATTTTCTCTTCGGTGGAGTTCCCGCAGAGTATGGCAACATGTCCAGCCTACGAGTCCTCTACATCGGAGCACAGGACGAGCTCTTCAATGGGTTCATTCCGGAGGAGCTGGGTCTGCTCTCTGAGCTCGAGGTTCTGGCCCTGGGTGCGGTTTTCAATTTCGACGCCAAGCAGGAGTACTATTCTTACCGGTCGAACAAGATGAGAGGCCCCATTCCCAAGTCCATCGCCAACTGCACTAAGCTGTGGTACTTGGATTTCTTCGGCAACTCCCATCTGACGGGTCCTATTCCCAGAGAGTATAGCCAGCTCGTCAATCTGGAGTATCTGAGCTTCGAGCAAAACAATTTCACAGGTTCCATCCCCTCCGAGCTGGGCAACCTGACAAAGATCAAGTATCTGCACTTGGGAACCAATGCCTTGGAGGGAGAGTTTCCCGTGGAGCTGGCGTCGTTGTCGGAGCTCGAGTTCTTGAACGTGAGTACCAACTTCCTGACGGGGAGTTTTCTGACAGTGGAGTCCACTTCGTGGAGTCGGCTCGAAAAACTCTTCATTGACAGGAACAACTTTCGTGGCGCCTTTCCCAGAGCTGTGACGGCCATGACGGCGCTGACGATCTTCTACATGTTCGACAACGAGTTCACCGGCGGCCTTCCCGAGAACCTGGGGCAGTTGGCCAACCTTCAAGTGTTCGATTTCCGTAGGAACCAGCTGGACGGGAAATTGCCCGACAGCCTCAACAACTGCACGCAGCTCCAAAGGCTTGAAGCAGCGAGCAACAACCTCACAGGCACGCTGGAGCCGCTGAGAAACCTCTTGCTGCTCAATTCCCTGTTCGCAGCGAACAACATGCTCACGGGCACGCTGGACCCGCTGAGAAACCTCTCGCTGCTCTTTTTTCTGGACGTACAGAATAACATGCTCACGGGCACGCTGGAGCCACTGAGAAACCTCTCGCTGCTCGAATCCCTGTGCGCAGTGAACAACAGGCTCACGGGCACGCTGGATCCGCTGAGAAACCTTTTGCTGCTCGATTTCCTGTTCGCAGCGAACAACAATCTCACGGGCACACTGAACCCGCTGAGAAACCTCTCTCTTCTCGAATACCTGTCTGTAGGGTACAATAGGTTCACAGGCACGCTGGACCCGCTGAGAAACCTCTCGCTGCTCGAATTCCTGTTCGCAGCGAACAACAATCTCACGGGCACACTGGACCCGTTGAGAAACCTCTCGCTGCTCGCTTACCTGATCGCAGCAAACAACAATCTCAATGGCACACTAGAGCCGCTGACAAACCTCTCGCTGCTCGGATCTCTGTATGCAGGGAACAACAAGTTCACGGGCACGCTGGATCCGTTGAGAAACCTCTCGCTGATCTATCTGATAGAAGCAGCGAAAAACAATCTCACAGGCACGTTGGAGCCGCTGAGAAACCTCTCGCAGCTCGCTTACCTGAACGCAGCGAACAACAGGCTTACGGGCACGTTGGAGCCGCTGAGAAATCTCTCGAAGCTCGCTTACCTGCTTGCAACGAACAACAATCTCAATGGCACGCTGGAGCCGCTGAGAGATCTCTCGATGCTCTCGAACGGCATCATGTACTTGCTCCTAAACGACAACAACTTTCGAGGCCACATTCCCGCCGAGCTCGGCAAGCTGTCGAACTTGAAGCTCCTCTTCTTGCACAATAATGGGCTGTCGGGGCCCATACCCTCGAGCTTGGCCGACCTAGAGAGCATCAACGAGATCAATCTGGGCAACAATTCTCTGACGGGAGGAATCCCTCCAGAGCTGGGGCGACTGCAGTACATGGAGTATCTCATCCTCCACAGCAACAACCTCACGGGAACCATTCCCGCGTCTCTGGCGAACTGCAGCTCCCTGAAAAACATCAGGCTGAGCAAAAACAAGCTCACGGGCACAGTCACTCAGATTGACTTCTTGCAGCTGCGATCCCTCGAGAGCTTCTCTGTCAACGGGAACCAGCTGGGCGGAGAGTTTCCCGTGAGCGTGTACAACTGCACGGAACTGAAGCTCCTGGACCTGAGCAGCAATGAATTCTCAGAGGAGCTCCCCGACCACTACGAGTACTCTCAGCCAGTGCTGCGCGAATTGCGAGTTTTGAAATTATCATCCAACAAATTCGGCGGCAGCGTGCCCGCTTGGATCTGGAAGCTTCCGGAGCTGCAAGTGCTCGACTTGTCGCACAACTCGTTCACGGGAGTGTGGCCGACCAATCTCTCGGGCTTGGAAGGCTTTACTCGACTCGAAGCGTCGCCAGACGACGTTGGGGGAGTCAACAGTGTCATCGACGACTTCGTCCCCGTACGTGCCGAGGTGGACGGGGGGAAATTGCTCGAGCAAATCTCCATTGAGGCCAAAGGTGCGCGACTCGAACTCGAGTACGTCCTCGAGACTCTATTCTCCATCGACCTGTCATACAACCAGCTCTCCGGGAGGATCCCGTACGCGCTTGGAGACCTGCGCGGGTTGACGTACTTGAAACTGACGCACAATAATTTCTCGGGCGAAATCCCTCAGGTTTTTGAAGATCTGCTGCGTCTCCAGTCGCTGGATTTGTCGGCCAACTATCTCACGGGGAAGATTCCTGCGGTGCTGAGCAGGCCCAGCTTGAGCTATCTGAATCTCTCCTACAACTTCCTCGAGGGCGAGATCCCCACGGCGAATGCTTTCTCCACGAGGTACGACATTTCGTCCTTCAAGCCCGGGAACGATCAGCTCTGCGGGGCCCCGCTCGAGACCACTTGTGCGGCGCAGGACAGCAACGCAAGCGGAAGCTCGGCCACACTCGGGGCTCCGTCGTTCGAGCTCCTTGATGGTACATTCTGGCGGGCCTTCGAGATCGGAATTCCGATCGGATTCGTGATTGTCATCGGGGTCGTGATCGGAACGCGGAGAATAATGCCCTGCACACGACACTGGTTATTGGATACTCAAGATTCCGCTCGCCATTTCAATAAAGGTACATACGGAGTTTTCAACGAACCAACATAGACTGAATCATTCAGCAATTGACTGTTGCGTACGAGACTGCTCGCTTTGCACCCGGCTGGACCCCGGGGTCCAACCGGGGCTTACGAAGATTCTGCATGAATGAGGACTCGTTGTCCGCCATACACATGTGCTACTGCTGCTAGGCCTGTAGATAGCAAAGCGTTGTCTGCACTGAGTTGTTCCAATTGGATTGTGTAAAGATTCCACGACGATTCATGATTGCAAGATTATTCCTCTTGGAGGCTTTTGTCTCCAGATTGAAGAGACTTCATTGTAATTACTTGATGGAATTGTTGGAGACTCTAATTAGTTGACGAGACCCACCACGTTTCATTTTATGATAGGACCAGATTTGATGGAAATGCATGTCGCTCCTCCCTGAAGAACTCAGGAATCCTTTCCTCTCGACGGGGTCCACTTCCAGCGACGAGACTTCCACACTTTCGCTTTATCAGACTGGGAAACGATTCTTGGATCTAATCGCTGAACGTAACCTGGCCTCTTTCCAGATGCGCTCAGACTTCCAGAAAGTGTCGGCTACCTATCAGACTGCAACTGGAGCCGAGAAAGACAGTCCACAGTAGGCTGATCAAGCTGAAAGACAGTCCACAGGATGGCGAGGGGCAAAGCTCTTATTCATTGTGAACTTGTGCTTGAACCTGGATCAGAATCCTCAGAGGATGAACCTACAAATGAGGTTGACCCCGAAGAATAAGATGGTCTTGATGAACCCATTTCCAAGATGTCATCAAGTAATCATCGCATTGCATAAATGTTGGTCAAACAAAAGAGATTAATGAGAATGAAACCTTTGAGTTGAAATTTGAAGAGATTTATTGGCTAAACATAGATATTGACTTCAAAATGGCTTCAGGATCATCAAAGAGTGGGCATTAAAACTTACTGGTGAATTTCACTCGAACGTGGAGAGTCGGCAAGGTGGACAGCCCATAATAACTTATGAGCTCTACTTTGGATCTCACAGGAGGGAAAACAGGCTTGCTGGAGCCTCTAGCTTCATTAAAAAGCTAATGGGCTTTGGAGCGTGAGGGTGATAGAACTGAACCGTAGGATGGAGTCGGACAGAGCTGGAAAGATAGACACTTGGAATGATAGTTAGATGAAGATGGGTAGTAACAAAAACAGCGAGCAGGCGCTACAAAGGATCTCTCAGGCGAACCGTCCTAATCATAAAGTACCCAGATCTGGAACAAACATGAAACGTGAAGCTAGACCTGGAAGGTTTGCTATCTTCTTTCTGCATTAGCACCATGTTTACAGATCTAAAGGAAGAGGGATGTGGAGGGTTAACCCCCAACAGCCCTTGCAGCACTATGTGTAGAGGGAAAGACTATCATTACAATAGTATCAGTAAGAGTACAGAGAACTGCCTCTGTTTAATAAGAAAATTGATTTATGCTCTTCATGTCACTATTTTCTTCTTTCATCAACGTCGATTTGTATGCTTCGCCACTTTTGGTTGCACTCCATTGATCTTTTGCGTATTCCTTCATCAGAATGATGCAGCAATAATTGTGACACTGTTGTTTCTTAATAATCGGAACGGCTTGCAGAGCATCTCATTGGGCCTTGCACAGCCGTCTTCAGGACAGACTTCCTGTGCATCCTGCGTCATGTCCCAACTCCGGGCTCTGTTAGCTCTATGGTTCTCCGCCTTATCTACACGTCACTTCCCTAGATCCTACATAAAACATACATGCAAGCCTCGAAGATACGACATATCCACGGATATTGCTGATTAAATCGTGGCACCGTTGATTAAAGATGTGAGCATACTAATTATCTAATGGGTGGATGAGTTCAGGGTGCATCCCTCTGATGATGACGGACAACTGGCACAGAGATTAAGGAGGACATATCACGATTATCTAAGGTTCTCGGGAGACTCCTGCTGAATTCTTGAGCGACAAAAGTCAACTACAAGCACTTTTTAGCATGGTACACGAGTCTTGGCCACTGAAGATGATACTAGTGCTTGGATTTGGATTTGGATATGATAAAAATCTTTCTCTTTTGAAGTGCCATCCATGCAAGTGCAGAATCTGATTAAAGCATGACATTTGCACACTTGAGGATTATCGTCATCATCGTCCTGAACTTGGATTGCAGACGTTGTCATCCACAATCAGTGAACTCTGATATACTTAAGATATCTACACCTGTTTTTCAATCCAGAGAACAACACTTTCTTCATTAGCTTCAGCGTTTACTTTCTTTGCCGTTTATTGTGGTAACCCACTTTTTGTTTTTGTGCGGAATTTAAAACGTTTTTTGAAAACAGTACCGCAGGAGCCGTGTAAATGGTAATCGGTACATTTAAATAGAGTGAAGATGGATAATCGCGGGTCTCGTATGATCTCGTAGAATCCAGGAGTTGGGCGCAATGTCCGGAACAGGCACCCCGACCTGAACGATCAATTCTGAAGGAGATTTCCTTCGACGCAAGGCGCATAATCCGCCTTTGGCGATACGCCTTCGGCGCTCAGAATTTATTCAATTCACAACGCCTTGACTTGGTTAGGATCTCGTTAAAAAGGGCTTGACACGTTCGTTCTAATGAGCCCAAGAACGCTAGGAACGGATGAGGACTCAAGGAGTTATGATTATCGGAAGATACGTAGACGGACGCCTTCAGCGGAAGGAGTTCGCCTTGCCAATCCGAGTTCCTTGTGCTAGCAAAAACTAGTGGAAGGGTTGTAAAAGCCGGAGTTGGGAGTCACTACCCGCAGATTCGTTGAGTGTATTCGCGAGAGACTTCCCCCCTGAAATCTTAAGTAGAGGTCCTAAGTGACCTCTGAGGTGTGTTTCTATAGTTTCAGGTGTGTGTGTGTGTGTGTTGAGTGAACTACGCTGCACTGTGTGACCTCCGAGTGAACACTTGTAGTATTTCTGGGAGTGACAGTCGCCTGAGAATTCAAACTCTTCAATAGTCTGTTAAATGTGACACTTTGTACTTTGTGTGTTGCCTCTGTCCCTTTGGGTTCGACCTTTCTACCACTATATTGCAGTTTTAGCCTTTGGTGGGTTATTAGACAAATAGCGAGGTAATGCGATCTGTGGAGTTAGGGGTACCTTCGGAGGCGTCAATTGAAGATCCGGCAGATACACCGGTAGAACCTTTGAACGAGGGAACGGAATTGGTAAGTCTGACTTCTTTGTCTTCGGAGCGGACACAGTCTGCGCAAGGCGAAGGGACACCCCAGATGAAGATGAACGAGGACTTGGAGAAGAAGTTTACTGTGAGCGAGGAGATTCTGGAACAGGTTGTCGCAAGGGTAGGAGGAACGGTGGTGGAAGCCGAGGGCACTACACTGCCAACGTCTCCTGTGGAAGAGGTGAGACCCGAAGAAGGACAGAAGACTTCGGGCGAAGAAGTGAAGACATTGGAAGTTACATTTCCTGAATTCTTGCAGGATAGTGTGATACCATTGTTGAAGTACTTGGACGGGAAGAGAAAGAAGTATGCTGTATCGAAGGAGCCGGGATTCTATGTTCAGATGATCAGGAACAGAACGAAGCTCAAGAGAGCAATTGGAGTAAAGAGGGAGTGGGATTTCGTGACTGCATTGGCACGGGAGCGAGCTGCAACCTTGTTAGCCGAGTGCGTAGTAGTGAAGGCGACATTGCGAGAGCGAGAAGCCCAGCTTCGGGAGAAGGAAACCGAGTGTGAAGTGCTACAGCTAAATCTAGAGAAGGAATCGGGACGTTGTGCAGAATTGGAAGAGACTTGCGGAGGATTTCGTACTGTAAGACCGGGTGTTGCACATATGTACTAAGTTTCAGAAGTGGTCAAGTGATTAAGGATGATTAGCCAAAGTATAGCTAAGTCTAGCTAGTTATGACTAAACTAGTCAGTTATAACTAAATTTATCTAGTTATGACTAAGTTTGGCTACAATGTCTATAGTTGACGGATTAAGTAGCGGAGTTCTAGAAGAGTGGAGTGAGCACTTTTATTTTGTCTTTTACAAGGAGTGAGCAATTCTATTTTGTCTTATAAAAAAGTTGTAGATTCCAAGGGATTAGATATTTGACTTAAAGCTTGGATTTGATTGGTTAAACTAAAATGTATGAAAGATGATTGGCTAGACTAAGTCTAGTGTTGACTTAGTGGCTAAGAAGCTTGTAGAAGTTTAAAAGTTTCCAATCGCATGTCGCCACCTCAACCTTGGATTCCGGAAACTTCTAGAAGGTTTAGCTAGGCCAATAACATGTTGCCACATAGAAAGGGTTAGTCAAACTTACCTAGGTAAAAGTAAGTTAGGAGAAATTACCACATGTTACTATGGTAACTCCTCAGGTAGTATAAATAGAGAGGTAGAGTAGCACCTCTCAAGCAAGTTTGGAGAGTCCGTCCATCGACCAAACGCATTCACCCAGACAAGATCGTAAAAGATCCTTGCCCAATGTACGCGTTGTCCCTTCAAAATGCGTTCGAAGAATCCCACCTGCCAGGCCGTCACATAAGTCGTGCGCGCCGGCCGTAAGATGTGCATGATCTCTAACGCAATCGCTTTTCTCTTCGGATCCTTATAATCGACAGTCTTCCATCCATTCGTTACCTATCTTTCAGTCTCGAAGAGAGGTCCGTAAGAGAATTCCTCGACGCGCGTAAGTCCTACGCTATTCTTGTCAAACAGAAGGTCTCCGTCGTTTCCCGCACACGGTCCCATTACTCTCGTCCAATGCTCGATATTCCACAACATGGGATTACCACGGAGCTCCTCGCCTTCGGTCGCGCTCTTGTCCATAACCTCCTTCTAGATACTCGCTGAGACGCAATTCCAATTCCACAGAAGGAATTTTAGCCTCAGTTCCCTCAACTCGTGTCTGAAGGATCTCAATTCCTCATACGGCACCTTCAAGGGAACCAATTTCCTCATCTTCTCACTCTTCTTGGGCGCCATGTATTCAATTTGCGTTTCGCTAATCGCGGGTTGGCTCGATTGCAATTCCTCTCCCTCTCAATCGTTCTTGCTCGATATCGGAATGTCGGCGCGTAGTTTCCTCCTATTGCCTTTACCCTTGAAGCCCTAACATTGCCTTCTCCTGCGCCTCTGTAATAACCCACCAAAGGCTAAAACTGCAGTATGGTGGTAAAAAGATCGAACCCACAGGGACAAAGGCAACACACAGAGTACAAAGTGTCACGTTTAACAGACTTTTGGAGAGTTTGAATTCTCAGGCGACTGTCACTCCCAGAAATACTGCAGTGCTCGACTCGGAGGCCACTCGGAGGATGCTCGACTCGGAGGTCACTCGGAGGATGCTCGACTCGGAGGATGCTCGGAGGATGCACAGTGCAGCGTAAGTCACTCAACACACACACACACACCTGAAACTGGAAAAGCACAACTCGGAGGTCGGTCAGGACCTCCGCTTAGGATTTCAGGGGGAAAGTATCTCAAAAGTTCACTCAAAGGCTCTGCAGGTAGTGACTCCCACTCCGGCTTTTACAGCCCTTCCACCAGGAACTAGCGTAGGGAACCCGGATTGGACTTCCCACTTCGGAATGAAGTTCCTCATACGCAGTGGACGTCACCCTCGACTCACACCAAGCGCAGAGAGTACAGGCCCGATTGAGAACTCAACTGTGACACAATCCAGTAACACACACACATAACCTGAATTGATAACCAAGGTTTACACGAAGTAACAAAACTTCACTTTGGCATTCAGGGGAAACTTCCCGTAGGAGTACAATCAGGATATGTCACTCGAAGGAGTAAGGGGGAACTGTTCAAGTATCTAACTCGCAACCGGCTCTGAGCATCAGAAATCACCCGCAGGTGCAGATCCGCACTACTCAAGTCTCTAACCGGTGTACTAGCTCTGAACATTCAGCCGAAGGCCTTCAGCTACAACATGCGGTAACTTCACTATGCTGCAGCTTCTCTACGTGGTGCCAGGACCAAATGCACAAACACGCCGAGAAAGTGAGTTCCTGATCTGCACTTCCGAAACTGGAAGAGTCCCAAAGCAAAACGCCTTGAACTACTTTATACCCTCTAAGGTCCTAACTAACACTACGCTGCACTATCTGCTACTCTAAACTCCTGCACGAAACCAAACTACACTACTACACTCTGCAGATCCGGTGCTGCGCCTCCTGCGCGCCGGACAGCCTCGCACTTTCTCTCTACCCTGCCAATCTTCCGACCGGCTGCGCAACCCCAGCCGCCGAAGGACTGCAGTCACTTCCGACTCCAAGTGCGCCATAGTGTCGCGCGCACCCGACAAGAAGGCTTCTAATTTCCTCGCTACTCGCCGCCGACTCCGACTGTCACCCTCCGTCAATGCCGCCGCCCGAAGCTCAAACTCCCTGAGCGTGATCTTCTCTTGTGCCGCCACTTCCCAATGGGCGTATCCTCTTAGACAGTGAGTCACCCGCGTCACCAACTCTTCTCGCGTCCGGCTGCTGCCTTCCACCTCTGCTAGCTGCATCTCCGCATCTACGCGCTGCGCCCTCAATTCCGCGCACTCGGATTGCAAGTTGCGCAACAACTCCTCATCCTCCTTGCGCGTGCTTTGACTTTCCTCTAATGCGCGCGTCTGGCGCGCAAGCTTCTCTATTAGAATGCGGTTTTGTCTCCGCTCTTCCTGCAATTCCGACTCGATCTTTGCCCGCATTAGCTCGGCATCCGCCTGGGCTTTCGTCGCCACATCCTCCCGCTGTTGTTGTCGGGTTTGGTGTAGCCTCTGCGTGATCGCCAGGTGCTGTCGGAGGGCAGTATACCTATCCTGCAATGTTTGGCACCTAGTGGCCCAAGTGGCCACCTTGCTCCTCGTCCTGCTCTTGACAATCTCCACATAAGACTGCAATTTTCTGGAACTCGAGTACTTTGCTGTCTTGCGATCCAAATATCGCAGGAGTGGCACTATCTGCTCGCACAGTACCCCTGTTGGCGTCTTCTGCATAGAGTCCGCTTCCTGCTCTTCCGAACTCGTCTCATCCTCTGTTTCGAGGATTTCAGTCGCCACAGAATCTCTTGGCGACTCCCTGGAACTGTGGCGCGCGGCAGCTTCCGCCGCGACTGCCGCTCCACTCCCTGCTAAAATATCCAAGGCAGTGGGGGATCCCACTGCCTGAGCCCCTGTTCCGGCTCGATCTTTGGTTCTCGAAGGGGTCGGCGCCGCAGTTACTTTTGTCGCCCTTGCACCGCCCGCTTCTACTGCCTGCTCTTCCGGCGCGATCTGCGCGGAAGGTGTCTTTGCCGGAGGTGTGTCCGCCGAAGGCGCCCGCACAATGGTCGCCGGCCCTGTCCGATTCGCAGTCGGCGAATCTGGCCGTCCTTCAGTTGACCGACTCGCAGTCGGCCGACTAGCAGTTGTCCGACTGGCAATCGGATCCACCCTGCGCGTCTTTACTCCACTTGGCCGGCTTGCTGGAGGCGTTTTCTCAGAAGCGCCTTCTGCCGAAGACGACCCTCTGAGAGTTGTTGGCTCTTCAGCCAATGTAATAACCCACCAAAGGCTAAAACTGCAGTATGGTGGTAAAAAGATCGAACCCACAGGGACAGAGGCAACACACAGAGTAAAAGTGTCACGTTTAACAGACTTTTGTAGAGTTTGAATTCTAGGCGACTGTCACTCCCAGAAATACTGCAGTGCTCGACTCGGAGGCTCGACTCGGAGGAGGAACTCAACTCGGAGGATGCTCGGAGGATGCACGGTACAGCGTGGTCACTCAACACACACACACACACACACACCTGAAACTGGCAAAAAGCACAACTCGGAGGTCGGTCAGGACCTCCGCTTCGGATTTCAGGAGGAAAGTGTCTCGCAAGTTCACTCAGAGGTTCTGCAGGAAGTGCCTCCCACTCCGGCTTTTACTGCCCTTCCGCCAGGAACTAGCGGGGGTACCCGGACTGGACTTCTCACTTCGGAACGAAGCCTCTACGTACGCCGTGGACGTCACCCTCGACTATCACACAAAACGCAGGGAGTGCAGACCCGACTGAGAACTTACTGAAAACACGACCCAGTAACACACACACAACCTGAATTACAAACCAAGGTTTACACGAAGTAATGAAACTTCACATTGGCATTCAGGGGAAACTTCCCGTAGGAGTACAATCAGGATATGTCACTCGAAGGAGTAAGGGGGAACTGTTCAAGTCTCTAACTCGCAGCCGGCTCTGAGCATCAGAAATCACCCGCAGGTGCAGATCCGCACTACTCAAGTCTCTAACCGGGTGCGAGCTCTGAACATTCAGCCGAAGGCCTTCAACTACAACATACGGTAACTTCGCTATGCTGCAGCTTCTCTACGTGGTGCCAGGACAAAAATGCACAAACACGTCAAGAAAGTGAGTTCCTGATCTGCACTTCCGAACCTGGAAGAGTCCCAAGGCAAAACGCCTTGATCTACTTTATACTCTCAAAAGATCCTAACTAGCACTACGCTATCCTATCTACCACTCGCAGCATCTGCGCGAAACCAAACTACTCTACTGCACTCAGCAAATCCGGTGCTGCGCCTCCTGCGCGCCGGACTGCTCCGCTTACTGTCTCTACCTTGCCAGTCTTCCGACCGGCTGCGTAACCCCAGGCGTCGGAGCGCTGCAGTGACTTCCGACTGCAAGTGCGCCATAGTGTCGCGCGCACCCGACAAGAAAGTTTCTAATTTTCTCGCCACTCGCCGCCGACTCCGACTGTCACCTTCCGTCAAGGCCGCCGCCCGAAGCTCGAACTCCCGGAGTGTAACCCTCTCTTGAGCTGCCACCTCCCAATGGGTGTATCCGTTTAGACAACGAGTCACCCGTGCCGCCAACTCTCCTCGTGCCCTGCAGCTGCTCTCCACCTCTGCCAGCTGCATTTCTAATTCCGCACGTTGTGCCCTCAAATCCGAGCACTCGGTTTGCAAGTTGCGCAACAACTCCTCATCCTCCTTGCGGGCTCTTTGACTTTCTTCTAAGGCGCGCGTCTGGCGCGCAAGCTCGGCTGCTAGGACTTTGTTCTGTCTCCGCTCCTCCTGCAATTCCGACTCGATCTTTGCCCGTATTAGTTCGGCATCCGCCTGACTCTTCGTCGCCGCATCCTCCTTCTGCTGCTGCAAGGCTTGGTATAGCTTCTGGGTGACCGCCAGGTGTTGTCGGAGGGCGGTGTTCCTATCCACATATACTCCGCACCTAGAGGCCCACCTTGCCACCTTGCTCCTCGTCCTTCGCCTGATTGTCTCCACATAAGACTGCGGTTTTAAGGCACTTGCGTATTTGGATGTCTTGCGATCCAGATATCGCAGGAGTGGAACTATCTGTTCGCACAGCACCCCTGTTGGCGTTTTCTGCACCGAATCCTCTTCTTGCTCTTCCGAGCTCGTCTCATCCTCAGTCTCGAGGATCTCAGTCGCCACCGAATCCCTTGGCGACTCCCTGGAACTGTGGCGCGCAGCAGCTTCCGCTGCGACTGCTGCTCCACTGCCTGCTAAAATATCCAAGGCAGTGGGAGATCCCACTGCTTGAGCCCCTGTTCCGGCTTGATCTTCGGTTTGTGAAGGGGTCGACGCCGCAGTGACTTTTGTCACTCTTGATCCGCCCGCTTCTGCTGCCTGTCCTTCCGGCGCAATCTGCGCGGAAGGTGTCCTTGCTGAAGGTGCGTCCGCCGAAGGCGTCCGCACACTCGTCGTTGGCCCCATCCGTCTCGCAGTCGGCGAATCCGGCTGACTCTCTGTTGTCCGACTCGCAGTCGGCCGACCAGCAGTTGTCCGACTGGGAGTCGGATACACCCTGCGCGTCTTGACTCCACTTGGCCTGCTTGCTGGTGGCGTCCTTCCAGAAGTGCCTTCCGCCGAAGACGACCCTCTGAGGATTGTTGGCTCGTCAGCCAAACTCTCTTCTGCTTCCGGCCTGCTGTCCGGTTCAACGCGCCGTTCAGTTGGCCTTCCTTCCGCTTGTCGACCTTCAGTCATCCGACTCGCAGTCGGCCGGCCGTCAGTCCGTCCATCTCCTCCCGAAGGCCGTGGTGCCTTCTGTGCAGAGGTTTCTGCCGTCTTCCCTAGAATCTGAGCGATTATCTCTTCCTGTGTGAGATTCCGCCGGGTCGGAGTTCGCCTGGTCTCTTCAGTAACAGTTGGCATTTTGCGTGCCCTCTGTTTTGGTCGACTGTGAGGCTCGGGGGTGGGCCGACCACGAGTCGGCGCAGCTGGTACTTCCGGCTGCCCGTCCTCAGGTCTCTCATCCCACTTCCGCTTTCGCGGAATGCGCTCACTTCGACGTTCTTCTGCTGCTCTTGCTGGAGCCGGAGCCGGAGGCGTACTGGCAGGTTCCTCGTCCGGATCCGTGTCTACTTCGGCCTCCCTCGAATATCTACCTGGATAAGTCCGGGTCAGCTGCGGAAACCGAGTTTTCTCAGCATTCGTCAAACATCCCATCGCCCGGTAAAACACGATTAAGTAAGGCGATAGATGATTGAGCGTTCCTCCCCTTTCTTCTTGCGCATGTTGGCGCGTCACCTTCCACAGGAGCTGTGGTACCCCACTTTTGGCAATTTTGAGGAAATTAAAACATTTTTGGAAAACTGTACCCTGGCAGCATTGTAAATAGCCTTCGGTACATCAAAACGGAGTGAATCCGGAAGATCGCGGGGATTCTCGAGGGATCTTGTGGAATCTGGGATTTGGGGTGCAGCAGTAAGGACAGGCACCACCCTCCCTGCGAGCTCTGCAGTTAGGACCCCTACGACGCAAGGCGCAAAACCCGCCTTCGGAGGTTGCGTCCGCGGCGGTAGGGAAACCCTCCATAATTAGGTCAACCCTCGGGCGCCTTGACCAAGTTAGGGTCCCGTTGGAAAGAGCTCGACGCACTGATTCCAACGAGTCCAAGAACGCTTGGAACGGATGAGGACTTAGGGAGTTATCACTATTGGAAGAAACGGAGGCGGTCGCCTACGGCGGAAAGAGTTCGCCACCGGCGCGAATTCCGCCTACGCGGAAGAGGGAATCAAGTTTTGTCCTATGCGCGGACGAAGGCGTTCGCCTGTGCACAGGCGAAGTAGGGTTAGGGAAGGCGCGAAGTCCGCCTACGCACAGGCGTTCGCCTGTGCACAGGCGCTTCGGCGTCGGCGGAAAATCCGCCTTGGGCCCTAGAAATGCGCCTTGTGAGGTAGAAAGTGTACGGCGCCTTCCGCGCCAGCGCAGCGCCGCGTACGGCGGAAGAGCCGCCAGAGTAATCAAATCAGTACGGACTATGCGGACGGGACGGGTGGATGCGCTCTTGGACGGACGGAGTTGCGGCGGCGGAAGCGCCGACGAAGAGACAAGGAACGGACAGACTGGACGGAGACGGCTGACCACGGTCAACGCCTTCCGCACCAGCGCAGCGCCGCGCACGGAATTCGCCTGCGCACAGGCGAACGCCTGTGCACAGGAGGATGTTGAAGTTCAGTGCCGGCGGAGCATCCGCCGAGGCTCCTGCCTGCGCACAGGCAGGAGTTGAACTTTTGTCCGACATGCGGACACACGCGTCAAGGTAGAGGGGGATTGGCCGAGGGGCGGTACGAACAAGTGTACCGCGCAAGGCGGAAAACTCGCCTTCGGCGCTACGCCCGCATGTCCGCGGGGTAATACGCTCGCGGAGTTCAAATCCGCCAATTCGAGCGTGAGAGTTTAATCGACGACGGCGGAGCGTGAAGCCGCGCGTGAGAGCGAAGACCGTTCCAGCGTACAGCCGGCGCGGCCATCAAGTGAGACGTTCTTCACGAGCAGGAGCCGACCATGACCTTCGACCGGGCGGCGGAGAACGTCCCATTCTTGAATTCGCGATTCCAATCTCTTGTGCGCGCTGCGCGCATCCATCTGCTGGCTGCTAAACATTCTCGACGTCGTCGCACAGGAGATTTCTTGTTGATTGAGAGAGAAGTGAATGCGCGTGATTTGGAATTGAGGGCGATTAGAGTTTGCCGAGAGAGAAAGAAGCTCGGGCGGTGCGGAAGTAGAATGAGCGGGCGAACGAACCCCAGGAACGCAATGACGAGACCGAGCAGATTGCGGATGGTGCCACTTCGCCTACCGCAGAACGGGCTGCGCGCTTTCGAGGAGCGCTTAATAGCAAGAAAGCTCGATTTCTTGCTATGGGGATGGAACTACATCTGTGCGAATATGGTGCGCGAGTGGCTAGAGCCACAGGGACCACCCTCGCGCGGATTGCGTCCGCATGTTGATCGGTGGATAGTCCAAGATTGGGCGCAGGCGTTGGGAAGATGTGCTGGCATGCCAGGGCATCTCCTTTTCGACAGTGAGAGCATCAAGGTGACCAAGCAGGAAGAGGCGCAATTTGTGGAGCTGTTCAAGACCGGGAGGTCTACCAAGAATGGGTACAGGACCCGTGATTACAAGGATCGATTTCGCCGGACTTTGTCCGCGGCGCTGATGCAATTACTGCAGCCGCACCGCGCCTGCTACATCACATTGTGGCAGGTCTCTTTTGTGGAGTGCGTCATCGAGGGAACTCCAATTCACTGGGCGAGCATCCTGCACAGAGTGATGCGACAGCACGCGTTTGAGGAGAAGGGGGGAACTCTAAACCATCTCTTTCCTTTCCTCATCAATTTTTATCGACAGCGGAATTGTTTGACAGCGGCGGAGCTTGAACATTTTCCGCCATTGTCCATCGACCATCCCGGGAAGTATGTGCGGGAGAATGAGGTCGACACTTACGCAGAGGAGTCACCGACTTCTACCCCATCAAGACGGAGGGACGAAGGGAGACACACTCTTGCAGCACGAGTGCCGCGGAAGCGGCGATGGAGGGAAGAGTCTGAAGAGGAGCAGCATCAAGAACCCTCTGCTCCCATTCGACCGCGGCCGCTGTGCGAGCCATACAGCCGGCCGAAGCAGAAGGCACGCAGACTGGTGTTACCAGCCGACAGTGCAGACACGGCGACGATTGCGACGGAGCAAGGAAGTGCGTCGCCAGAGAGGCATGAGGAAGCGCGGACGACCGCAGGAGCGACGGGCCACGCTGCAACCTCGACAGGAGAGAGGCCGCCTACGGGCCAAGGGCCTCCGGAGTTACCACGTGCGACGCGGACAGATGTTCCGTTTGCGCACAGACGAGTTTCCGCGGACGGACGAGCCTCCGCGGACAGGCGATCACAAGTGGACGTGGATCTACGCTTACGCGTGGGAAGGAGCAGTCCGCCTGTGCACAGGCGCTCGCCTGTGCACAGGACACCTCCACACGTGCCGCCTGTGCACAGGCAAGAATCACCCCCGTTCCAACGTAGGAAGGGGAAGGAGCCGGCGGAAGAACCGCCTACTAGACACCGGCCCTCGGGGCCAGACCCTCCGGCGCACCACGCGCCGCAATTTGCGCCTTCGGCGCCAGGGCCTTCGAGCCGAGGAGATACGAGCAGGGAGCGTCCGGAGGCCGCACCATCGGCGGGAAGTCCGCCGATAGTTGCGCCTTCGGCGGTAGGGCCTATAGGCCAAGGGACATCGGGCGAGCGGCCCCCGGCCATGTCGCCTTCGGCGATGGATGTCCGCGGCGCTACGCCTGCGGCGGACAAGGCGCCGGCAATTGCGCCTGCGCACGGGCCGGGCACAGCCCCCACGGACCGATCAAGGGAGCAGCAACAGACGGAGGAGCGGAGTGACTGTCCGCGGGATGAAATTTCGATGCGCGATGCGCAATCAAACCCCGCGCAGCCACCTTCCGCTCGATCGCCTTCGGCGGCGGGCGACGGCGGCAGAGAGGACGCTGTAGACAACCAACAAGCGAGCGACGGGGATGCCGCACGGGTACATTCGCCCTCCGCCTTAGACATTTTGGCGACGAGCAGCGAGGCTGTAGCCGTGCCTTCGCAGGCAGCACACGTCAATGACGTGCAGCCCCACTCGGGGCAGTCGCCGACGCAATCAATGGCGACTGAAATTCTCCACTCGGATGATGACGACGGAGGCTCCACGGAAGAAATGTCAGGAGCAGAAGACACCGAGGAGGAGGAGGAGGAAATTGTTGGAGCGCCGGCGGCGGCGCTCTCTGAGCAGGTGATTCCGTTGCTGAGGTACTTGGATCGCAAGGTCGATAAATACGCCGACCCACTCCAGCCGGGATCTTACATCGAGTTAGTGCGCAGGCGGACTCGCACTAAAGTCCACACCAGCAAGCTGTTAGCTAGAGTGGACCAGGAGTTGAGGGAATTGAAGGAGAAGCATGCATGCTTGTGGGGTCAGTACAAACTTAATCAGAAATTCTACAAGCACTCCGAGAAGATGAAGGACGAGAAACTGGACGAGCTCACCAAGGAGCAGGTGAAGGTCAAGGAAACACTCATTTCTGAGCAGGCCCAGAATCGGATTTTGTCAGAGGAGATCGTGCGACAGACGCGGTTGTTGGAACAATGTCAGCTCGCACGGCAGGCGGATGAAGAGTTAATCCGCAGGTTACAATCAGAGTGTGGCGAATTGAGAGCGCAACGTGCTGAAGCCGAATCGCAATTAGTGATAATTGAAGAGGATCGCAGGAAGGAGGCGGATCGCACGAAGGTGGAGACGGCGAGGCGTGTCGCCCACTGTCTCAAGGGCTACGCCCACTGGGAAGTGAAGGCGCAGGAGAAACTCACACTGCGTGAGTTTGAATTACGCGCAGCCGGGTTGTTGTCAGGCGACAGTAGGAGTCGGCGGAAGGTAGCAAAGAAGCTCGATGCCTTTCTGTCGAAGGCACAGGATACCATGTCCGGCCTCGAAGGGGAAGTGTCCGCGGCGTTGCAGCGTTTGGGACTGCGCAGTCGAGCGGAAGATTGGCAGGGTAGGGAGTTAGTGCGCGGCAGTCGGCCGCGCAGGAGACGTAGTACAGGTTCCGCGGAGTGTAGTGTAGCGTGGTTCCGTGCAGGCGTGTAGCGTAGTGCAGTGTAGTGTTAGGTAGGACTTAGAAGGTATAAAATAGTTCCAGGCGTTTTGCCTGGGGTTCTTTCCCATCAGAAGTGCAGATCAGGAACCCATTTCCTTTGCGTGTTTGTGTCCTTGAGTTCTGTCACCACGCACGAGGAGTTACAACTTAGCGTTCCGCATTTTGTAGCTGAAGGCCTTCGGCCGAATGTTCAGAGCTAGTACATTGGTTAGAGACTTGAGTAGTTCGGAACTGCACCTGCGGGTGACTGCCGATGCTCAGAGCCAGTGACTAGTTAGATACTTGAACAGTTTCGCCCCTACACCCTCGAGTGTTTCTTTCTGATTGTACTCCTTGGGATTTTTCCCCTGAATGCCAAAGTGAAGTTTTGCTACTTCGTGTAAGCCTTGGTTGTAAATTCAGGTTACGCTGCAGCAGGTGCCTTGAGGGTAACCCCTGTAGTATTTCTGGGAATGACAAGTGCCTGAGAATTCAAACTCTTCAATAGACTGTTGTTGTGTTATTGGAATGTTTCTCAGTGAGTCCTTCAGTGCGGACCTGTGTTCTCTGCGCGTTTTGTGAGTTGAGAGTGTTGTTCACCGCGTATGAGTGACTTCGATCCGAAGTAGGCAGTCCAAACCGGGTTTCCTACACTAGCAGCAAGCTAGTGGAAGTGTTGTAAAAGCCGGAGTTGGAAGTCACTGCCCGCAGCTTTGCCGAGTGTGCTCGCGAGAGACTTTCCCCCTGAAATCTTGAAGTAGGGGTCCTAACGGATCTCTGGGTTGTGTTTCTGTAGCTTCAGGTGTGTGTGTGTGTGTGTTACGCTGCACTTTGCGACCTCCGAGTGCGCTCCGAGTGGACACTTGCAGTATTTCTGGGAGTGACAGTCGCCTGAGAATTCAAACTCCTCAATAGTCTGTTAAAACGTGACACTTTGTACCCTGTGTGTTCCTCTGTCCCTGTGGGTTCGACCTTTCTACCACTATATTGCAGTTTTAGCCTTTAGTGGGTTATTACAGGAGCCGTGCCCAATGCACCGGAGCTCCTGACAACACTAGCTCCACGAACTCTACCTGCCAACCATGCATGTAAGCGGTCTTGGTCGGCTGCAATATCTGCAGCAATGCCGTCGCGACATTTCTCCGCAATCGATCATTGTAATCCCGTGTCCGGAAACCGTTCTTGGGATGTCTAGCCACCTTGAAGAGCTCATTGTAAGAGACTTCTTCCTCCTGGGACACTTTCACGCTGTCGGCCTCGAAGAGGAGATCCCCTTCCTCGCCGGCACACCTGCCCAACACCTGCGCCCAATTGCAAATGTCCCATCTCTCTGGGTGTGGGCGAAATCCGCGAGAAGGCTTGTGTCTCTCTTGCAGATACTCGCGCACCATCTCCGGACATGTCCAATTCCACCCCCAGAGGAGAAAATCGAGCTTCAGCCTCGTCAGCACATCTTGAAATGCGCGTAGACCGATCTGCGGCACCCTGAGTGGAGACACTTGCAGCTGGGGAACCTTCGACATTGCGTTGCCTGCACACACAAACGTTCTCCCTTTCGCTCGCTCTCTCACAATCGCCACTGCGCGTCGGCCACTCAAGCACTGACTGCTCACTCTCTCTGCGCTCGTTCAAGATCGCTATTCCCAATTCTTTCAAGGTCCGCCAAGATCCTTGTGCAACTCGTCTCCGCACTCTCTACTCTCACTGCAGGTCGCTCCGCCCTTGCGCGTAATCTTGGAACTGGAAATTGCAAAGTCAAGAATGAGAGAATGAGACTGGAGCGCAGTCTTTTCTTCTCCGATTTCAAGAACGTCCAACGTTCTTACTGGTTGCAACGTACGCAGCCGGCTATACGGCTTAACGGTTCGCCCTTTGCATGCGCGAATTCACGTCTCCGCATTGCGCGCATTCGCATGCTTAAACGTTGAATTCTCCCGCCGCCGCCACCTTCCGGACTCGAGTCCGCTGCAGGGTATACGTCGACCCTGTTGTCTTTTCCTAACCCGCCCTTCTCCGGAGGCGTGTCGCCGCTGGTGCGTTCATTATCCGTCGGCGCCTTGCTGGAGGCGCACATCCAGTCGGATCGAATTATGCCGGCGCGCAGTCGTACCGCCTATTTTGTCCTTTATGCCTCGTCCGTTGCTGCCGGCGCATATCCGCCAGCGCAACTCATGCCAGCGCATCCGGCCGTCAACGCCACGTCGGAGGCGTACATCCGACCGGCGCTTTCCTTCCATGAACAGCCGCCAAAGGCGCTTCCGACTCTAAGTGGGTTTCCTCCTATGAGCGCGTGATTCCACCGAAGGCGCATCGCCGAGGGCGTACGGGAATCCTTTCCGGTTGTGAACCCTAGCGCGAACGGCGCATGTCCGGCTACGAGTTTTCCGACGCTCATAACTTCTCCATTCCTGATCCATCTCCGACGCTCTTAGACTCGTTAGAACGAGCATCCCGAGCTCTTTCTAATGCAACTTCATCCAACTGGATCTACCGTGTATCCCGATTGCTATGAAGGTTTTCCCTTTCCGCGCTAGCGGCGCTTCGCCGAAGGCGCACTCATGGTCGGATGCCTTTAGAGGTCCGGGCCCTTCTCTGGACGTCTTTAGTAAAACCTCCTCCTGAGGTGTCTGCGCCGGAAGCGTAGCTTCCTTATACGCTAGAGGCGCGTGAATAGAGACACCTCAAAAAGGAGCTTTTGCCGAAGGCGCCGAAGACGTTGGCGTTGGTACCTCCGACTACGTGATTCTTTGTGCCCTCGTGACGATCTCATCAATCCACTCTATTTAGCGTACCCTTCTCTAGCTACAAACACTGCTTTGGTACTAGTTTTCTAAAATTGTTTAAATTCTGCAAAAATGTGGTACCCCACTTTTGGCAATTTTGAGGAAATTAAAACATTTTTGGAAAACTGTACCATGGAAGCATTGTAAATAGCCTTCGGTACATCAAAACAGAGTGAATCCGGAAGATCGCGGGGATTCTCGAGGGATCTTGTAGAATCTGGGATTTGGGGTGCCGCACCAAGCACAGGCACCACCCTCCCTGCGAGCTCCGCAGTTAGGATCTCTACGGCGCAAGGCGCAAAACCCGCCTTCGGAGGTTGCGTCCGCGGCTGTAGGGAAACCCCCGTAATTAGGTAAACCCTCAGGCGCCTTGACCAAGTTAGGGTCCCGTTGGAAAGAGCTCGACGCGCTGATTCTAACGAGCCCAAGAACGCTTGGAACGGACGAGGACTTAGGGAGTTATCGCTACTGGAAGAAAGGGAGGCGGTCGCCTTCGGCGGAAGGATTTCGCCACCGGCGCGAATTCCGCCTACGCGGAAGGGGGATTCAAGTTTTGTCCTATGCACGGACGAAGGCGTTCGCCTGTGCACAGGCGACGTAGGGTTAGGGAAGGCGCGAAGTCCGCCTACGCACAGGCGTACACCTGTGCACAGGCACTTCGGCGTCGGCGGAAAATCCGCCTTGGGCCCTAGAAATGCGCCTTGTGAGGTAGAAAGTGTACGACGCCTTCCGCGCCAGCGCGGCGCCACGTACGGCCGCCAGAGTAATCCCATCAGTACGGACCGTGCGGACGGCACGGGTGGATGCGCTCTTGGACGGACGGAGTTGCGGCGGCGGAAGCGCCGATGGAGAGACAAGGAACGGACAGACTGGACGGAGACGGCTGACCACGGTCAACGCCTTCCGCGCCAGCGCAGCGCCGCGGACGGAATTCGCCTGCGCACAGGCGAACGCCTGTGCACAGGAGGATGGAGTTCCGCACCGGCGGAGGATCCACCGAAGCTTCCGCCTGCGCACAGGCAGGAGTTGAATTTTTGTCCGACATGCGGACACACGCGTCAAGGCAGAAGGAGATTGGCCGAGGGGCGGTACGAACAAGTGTACCGCGCAAGGCGGAAAACTCGCCTTCGGCGCTACGCCCCCATGTCCGGAGGGTGACACGCTCGCGGAGTTCAAATCCGCCAATTCGAGCGTGAGAGTTTAATCGACGACGGCGGAGCGTGAAGCCGCGCGTGAGAGCGAAGACCGTTCCAGCGTACAGCCGGCGCGGCCATCAAGTGAGACGTTCTTCACGACCAAGAGTCGACCATGACCTTCGACCGGGCGGCGGAGAACGTCCCATTCTTGAATTCGCGATTCCAATCTCTTGTGCGCGCTGCGCGCATCCATCTGCTGGCTGCGGAACATTCTCGTCGTCGTCGCACAGGAGATTTCTTGTTGATTGAGGGAGAAGTGAGTGCGCGTGATTTGGAATTGAGAGCGATTAGAGTTTGCCGAGAGAGAAAGAAACGCGGACAGTGCGGAAGTAGAATGAGCGGGCGAGCGAACCCCAGGAACGCAATGACGAGACCGAGCAGATTGCGGATGGTGCCACTTCGCCTGCCGCAGAACGGGCTGCGCGCTTTCGAAGAGCGCTTAATAGCAAGAAAGCTCGATTTCTTGCTATGGGGATGGAATTACATCTGCGCGAATATGGTGCGCGAGTGGCTAGAGCCACAGGGACCACCCTCGCGCGGATTACGTCCGCATGTTGACCGGTGGACAGTCCAAGATTGGGCGCAGGCGTTGGGAAGATGTGCTGGCATGCCAGGACATCTCCTTTTCGACAGTGAGAGCATCAAGGTGACCAAGCAAGAAGAGGCGCAATTTGTGGAGCTGTTCAAGACCGGGAGGTCAACCAAGAATGGGTACAGGACCCGTGATTACAAGGATCGATTTCGCCGGACTTTGTCCGCGGCGCTGATGCAATTACTGCAGCCGCACCGCGCCTGCTACATCACGTTGTGGCAGGTCTCTTTTGTGGAGTGCGTCATCGAGGGAACTCCAATTCACTGGGCGAGCATCCTGCACAGGGTGATGCGACAGCACGCGTTTGAGGAGAAGGGGGGAACTCTAAACCATCTTTCTCCTTTCCTCATCAATTTTTATCGACAGCGGAATTGTTTGACAGCGGCGGAGCTTGAACATTTTCCGCCATTGTCCATCGACCATCCCGGGAAGTATGTGCGGGAGAACGAGGTCGATACTGACGCAGAGGAGTCACCAACTTCTACCCCATCAAGACGGAGGGACGAAGGGCGACACACTCCTGCAGCGCGAGTGCCGCGGAAGCGGCGATGGAGGGAAGAGTCCGAAGAGGAGCAGCATCAAGAACTCTCTGCTCCCATTCGACCGCGGCCGCTGTGCGAGCCATACAGCCGGCCGAAGCAGAAGGCACGCAGACTGGTGTTACCAGCTGACAGTGCAGACACGGCGACGATTGCGACGGAGATAGGAAGTGCGTCGCCAGAGAGGCGAGAAGAAGCGCGGACGACCGCAGGAGCGACGGGCCACGCTGCAACCTCGTCGGGAGAGAGGCCGCCTACGGGCCAAGGGCCTCCGGAGTTACCACGTGCGATGCGGACAGAGGTTCCGTTTGCGCACAGGCGAACCTCCGCGGACGGACGAGCCTCCGCGGACCGGCGAACACAAGTGGACGTGGATCTACGCTTACGCGTGGGAAGGAGCAGTCCGCCTGTGCAAAGGCGCTCACCTGTGCACAGGTCGCCTGTGCACAGGTCACCTGTGCACAGAACACTTCCGCACGTGCCGCCTGTGCACAGGCAAGAATCACCCCCGTTCCAACGTAGGAAGGGGAAGGAGCCGGCGGAAGAACCGCCTACGAGACACCGGCCCTCGGGGCCAGACCCTCCGGCGCACCACGCGCCGCAATTCGCGCCTTCGGCGCCAGGGCCTTCGAGCCGAGGGGATACGAGCAGAGAGCGTGCGGAGGCCGCACCATCGGCGGGAAGTCCGCCGATAGATGCGCCTTCGGCGGTAGGGCCTATAGGCCAAGGAACATCGGGCGTGCGGCCCCCGGCCATGTCGCCTTCGGCGATAGATGTCCGCGGCGCTACGCCTGCGGCGGACAAGGCGCCGGCAAATGCGCCTGCGCACGGGCCGGGCACAGCCCCCACGGACCGATCAAGGGAGCAGCAGACGGAGGAGCGGAGTGACTGTCCGCGGGATGAATCGATGCGCGATGCGCAATCCAACCCCGCGCAGCCACCTCCCGCTCAATCGCCTTCGGCGACGGACGACAGAGACAGAGAGAATGCGGTAGGCAATCAACCAGCGAGCGACGGGGATGCCGCTCGGATACATTCGCCTTCCGCCTTAGACATTTTGGCGACGAGCAGCGAGGCTGCAGCCGTGCCTTCGCAGGCAGCGCACGTCGAGGACGTGCAGCCCCACTCGGGGCAGTCGCCGACGCATTCAATGGCGACTGAAATTCTCCACTCGGATGATGACGACGGGGGCTCCACGGAAGAAATGTCAGGAGCAGAAGACACCGAGGAGGAGGAGGAGGAAATTGTTGGAGCGCCGGCGGCGGCGCTCTCTGAGCAGGTGATTCCGTTGCTGCGGTACTTGGATCGCAAGGTCGATAAATACGCCGACCCACTCCAGCCGGGATCTTACATCGAGTTAGTGCGCAGGAGGACTCGCACTAAAGTCCACACCAGCAAGCTATTAGCTAGAGTGGACCAGGAGTTGAGGGACTTGAAGGAGAAGCATGAGTGCTTGTGGGGACAGTACAAGCTTAATCAGAAATTCTACAAGCACTCCGAGAAGATGAAGGATGAGAAACTGGGCGAGCTCACCAAGGAGCAGGTGAAGGTCAAGGAAGCACTCGATTTTGAGCAGGCCCAGAATCGGATTTTGTCAGAGGAGCTCGTGCGACAGACGCGGTTGTTGGAACAATGTCAGCTCGCACGGCAGGCGGATGAAGAATAAATCCGCAGTTTGCAGTCAGAGTGTGGCGAATTGAGGGCGCAACGTGCTGAAGCCGAATCGCAGTTAGTGACCATTGAAGAGGATCGCAGGAAGGAGGCGGATCGCACGAAGGTGGAGACGGCGAGGCGAGTCGCCCACTGTCTCAAGGGCTACGCCCACTGGGAAGTGAAGGCGCAGGAGAAACTCACACTGCGTGAGTTTGAATTGCGCGCAGCCGGGTTGGTGTCAGGCGACAGTAGGAGTCGGCGGAAGGTAGCAAAGAAGCTCGAGGCCTTCCTGTCGAAGGCACAGGATACCATGTCCGCCCTCGAGGGGGAGGTGTCCGCGGCGTTGCAGCGGTTGGGACTGCGCAGTCGAGCGGAAGAGTGGCAGGGTAGAGAGTTAGTGCGCGGCAGTCGGCCGCGCAGGAGACGTAGTACAGGTTCCGCGGAGTGTAGTGTAGCGTGGTTCCGTGCAGGCGTGTAGCGTAGTGCAGTGTAGTGTTAGGTAGGACTTAGAAGGTATAAAATAGTTCCAGGCGTTTTGCCTGGGGTTCTTTCCCATCAGAAGTATAGATCAGGAACCCATTTCCTTTGCGTGGGTGTGTCCTTGAGTTCTGTCACCACGCACGAGGAGTTACAACTTAGCGTTCCGCATTTTGTAGCTGAAGGCCTTCGGCCGAATGTTCAGAGCTAGTCCATTGGTTAGAGACTTGAGTAGTTCGGATCTGCACCTGCGGGTGACTGCCGATGCTCAGAGCCAGTGACTAGTTAGATACTTGAACAGTTTCGCCCCTACACCTTCGAGTGTTTCTTTCTGATTGTACTCCCTTGGGATTTTTCCCCTGAATGCCAAAGTGAAGTTTTGCTACTTCGTGTAAGCCTTGGTTGTAAATTCAGGTTACGCTGCAGCAGGTGCCTTGAGGGTAACCCCTGTAGTATTTCTGGGAATGACAAGTGCCTGAGAATTCAAACTCTTCAATAGACTGTTGTTGTGTTACTGGAATGTTTCACAGTGAGTCCTTCAGTGCGGACCTGTGTTCTCTGCGCGTTTTGTGAGTTGAGAGTGTTGTTCACCACGTATGAGTGACTTCGATCCGAAGTAGGCAGTCCAAACCGGGTTTCCTACGCTAGCAGCAAGCTAGTGGAAGCGTTGTAAAAGCCGGAGTTGGAAGTCACTACCCGCAGCTTCGCTGAGTGTACTCTTGAGAGACTTTCCCCCTGAAATCTTGAAGTAGAGGTCCTAACGGATCTCTGGGTTGTGTTTCTGTAGTTTCAGGTGTGTGTGTGTGTGTGTGTGTGTTACGCTGCACTGTGCGACCTCCGAGTGCGCTCCAAGTGGACACTTGCAGTATTTCTGGGAGTGACAGTTGCCTGAGAATTCAAACTCCTCAATAGTCTGTTAAAACGTGACACTTTGTACCCTGTGTGTTCCTCTGTCCCTGTGGGTTCGACCTTTCTACCACTATATTGCAGTTTTAGCCTTTAGTGGGTTATTACAAAAAAAAACAAAAAGTGTGTTACCACATGCCCCCCTCCTCAATTGTGAGCGCCCACGCGAACATTTACACGTGGTATTTCTTCAGACGCCATCCGTTCACGCGGGTGCCTAACCATTCTCCCGTCAGTTCTGCGAGTTGGATGGATCCATTTGGAAAAACTTCTATTACCTTCTAAGGTCCCATCCACCTCAAGTGGAGCTTGCCTGGAAATCTAGCATGTCTGCTATCATATAGTAGAGCCAAGTCGCCCTTCTCCAGCAGTACTGGTTTGAGCCTTCGATCGTACTTCTCCTTCCGCCTGAGTTGTAATTGCTTTGTCCGATCTTCGGCTTCTTGACGTCTTTCCTCCAGTGCCATTACCTCTTGCAGTCGATATGCCTGACTTTCCTCCACGTCCAGCCTTCTCTGATCTAAGGTCCTCTTCGTAGGTATCTCGAATTCGATGGGTAAGATCGGATGCTGGCCATAAACTAGGAAGTAAGGTGTTTGCCTGGTGGTGACTTTTTCTGCCGTTCTATATGCCCATAAGGCGGCCGGTAGCTTGGTGTCCCAGTCATGAGCATGGTTTACAGTCACCTTGAGGAGTATCTTACAGAGTAATCCATTGGACTTCTCTGTCAGACCATTTGCCTTGGGGTTGTATGGAGTAGTCTTTCGATGCTTAATCTGGAAGTGCCGCGTCAAACTCTCTATCACCTGATTCAGAAAGTGTGTCCCTCTGTCACTGACTATTTCTAGGGGGCACCCGTAGCGTGTGATGATTGATTCGAATAGGAACCGTGCTACTGCGGCTGCGTCGTCATGCCTTGTGGCCTCTGCCTCCACCATCTTGGTCGCATAGTCTGTTGCTACCAATATGTAGCGCCTGCGCGTGCCTTTAGTGACAGGTTGTATTGGTCCCACGAAGTCGATCCCCCATTTTTCAAATGGTGCCAATGGCATGATTGGTGTAAGAGGCCATCTCGTGGTCGGAGTCGTCCTTCCCGTCCTCTGGCAGCTGTCGCATTTGCGAACGTAGTCGTGTACATCTTTGAACATCGTCGGCCACCAGTATCCTGCATTCACAATTTTGGTCACTGTATTTCTGGTGGCGTAGTGACCACCAGCGTCTTCTGTGTGCATGGCTTTGACAACTCGCGGGACCTCAGACTCCTCTAGACATCTGCACAGCCTCTCGTCTGCCATTTTCTTGAACAAGACCCCCTGTTGAAGCTGGTAAGGCCCCGCTTTATGAACGAAGACTGTGCGCTGCTCCGCATCCAATCCTTCCGGACATTGGAGTGTGAGCAGAAACCTGTATAAGTCCGCGTACCTGGACTCATGGCTGGCGGACAACTGAAAAAGTTGTTCGTCGGGAAAATCATCCACTACTTCCTCCTCTATGGGTTCGGTCCATAGTCGGGAGAGGTAGTCCGCGTTCTCATGGTGAACGCCTTTCCGTGTCTGTACAGTGTAGGTGAATTCCTGCAGCAGTAGTACCCACCTGGCAATTCGTCCGGACAGATCCGCCTTCTTGACCAGGTGCTGTAAGGCGTAATGATCTACATGAAACACGAACTCGTAGCAGATCAAATAATGTCGGAACTTCTTGCAGGAGTACACCATTCCCAACGCCTCCCTCTCAGTTGTCGTGTACTTCTTCTCTGCTGCTGACAACTGACGACTCGCGAAGTAAATCGGGTAGTCTTTCTTGTTGTCGTCCTTCTGACTGAGAACCACTCCGATTGCAAACGCCAACGTGTCTACATAGACATGGAAAGGTCTGTTCCAATCCGGACTTCTCAGAACCGGAGCAGTCGTCAGTTTGGCTTTGAGCGTTTCAAAGGCCAGCTGTTGCTCCTTGCCCCACACATAGGGTTCATCCTTCTTAAGCAGCTTCGTCAGATCGGCTGCCAAGATGGCGTACATATTTATGAACCTTCTGTAATAACCTACATGGCCAAGGAAGGCCCTCAACTCACGCAGATTCGTTGGCGGTTGCAGTTCGAGAATAATCTTCACCTTCTCTACATCTACTGCAATGCCATCGGACGAAACTCGGTGCCCCAGCAGGATTCCGCTGGTCATGAAGAAAAAACATTTCTCAGGGTGCAAGGACAAGCTGCTCTCCCTACATCTGTCGAACGTTTGCCGAAGATGGTCAAGGTGCTCCGACCTCTTACCGAAGACACAAAAGTCGTCGATGAAAATTTCTAGGAACTTCCTCAGGTGCTCTTGGAAGATGTTTGTCATCATCCGCTGGAACGTCGCTGGCGCGTTGCACAGACCGAACGGCATCTTGTGATAAGCATAGGTTCCCCAGTCGGTCGTGAAGGTTGTTTTGTCCTTGTCCTGTTCCCTGATGGACACCTAGTTGTAGCTGGAAAATCCGTCTAGGAAACTGTAGCATTCATGCCCTGCTACATGGTCCAGAATAGAGTCCGTGAAAGGAAGAGGGTGATGGTCCTTCCGCGTTGCTGCGTTCAGCTTCCTGAAGTCCTGACACACCCGGATCTTACCCGTCAGTTTCTTGGGCACGATCACGATAGGCGACACCCACTCGCTACTGAGTACCGGGTAGATAATTCCTGCGCTCAGGTACTTATCGATTTCGTCCTTCACCAATAATGAATATTTTGGGTTGAGCCTGTATTGGCGTTGGCGAACCGGAACTGCCTCGTCCAACAAGTCGATTCTGTGCTCTCCATACCTTGCAGGTATGCCTTTCATGTCTTCAATCTTCCATGCGAAGACATCCTCATACTGGCGAAGAAACGCCTGTACCCTGTTCAACTCTTCTCCTTGTACCTGGCTTGACACCTTCAAGCCTTTACCTGGACTGAGTTGCAGTTCGCAGCAATCACTCGGGTCAACAATCCCCTCTGTGTGACTGATCTCGCTTCTGCCCAGTCCGGCTGCTAGTTGCTATTCGTCATCCGGATACACCGCGTCTCCTTCCTCCTCAATAGAGCAGCAAGTGACGTAGCCCACAAATTCTTCCGACGTTTCGGTCTCTGAAGTGCATGATGAGCTGGTCTCCCCTCCGGTTGTGTAACCGGAGGTGGTGGAAGGTGTTTCGCCCTCATGGGGTACCTTGGTCCATGGTACGGTAATGACAGTCGGAGGGTCCGCAGGGCTACGGAACTGTAATCTCTTCCTACTCCAGTCACACCTTGCTTTAGCATCGTATAGCCACGGTCTGCCAAGCACCACATCATAACCTTTCTTCATCAGAGGTTGCAGTATTATGTAGGACAGTTGAAAGTCCACTCCTCCAATGTTGGTTCTCACATTGCTCAACATTCCTAGTGGCATTCTGCGTGTTTGATCGGCCAGTCGCAATACTCGGGATGTAGGCTCGAAGGTCTGGAACCCCAAGGAGTTCGCTGTCTCCTCGGTCATGATATTCACGCCCGAGCCGGAGTCCACTGGTACCTTCTGAATGACGCAGCCTCCGATCTCTACTTCGATCTCTGGAGGTGTGGTACCCCACTTTTGGCAATTTTGAGGAAATTAAAACATTTTTGAAAAACTGTACCCTGGCAGCATTGTAAATAGCCTTCGGTACATCAAAACAGAGTGAATCCGGAAGATCGCGGGGATTCTCGAGGGATCTTGTAGAATCTGGGATTTGGGGTGCAGCAGTAAGGACAGACACCACCCTCCCTGCGAGCTCTGCAGTTAGGATCTCTACGGCGCAAGGCGCAAAACCCGCCTTCGGAGGTTGCGTCCGCGGCTGTAGGGAAACCCTCCATAATTAGGTTAACCCTCGGGCGCCTTGACCAAGTTAGGATCCCGTTGGAAAGAGCTCGACGCACTGATTTCAACGAGCCCAAGAACGCTTGGAACGGATCAGGACTTAGGGAGTTATCGCTATTGGAAGAAACGGAGGCGGTCGCCTACGGCGGAAGGAGTTCGCCACCGGCGCGAATTCCGCCTACGCGGAAGGGGGAATCAAGTTTTGTCCTATGCACGGACGAAGACGTTCGCCTGTGCACAGGCGAAGTAGGGTTAGGGGAGGCGCGAAGTCCGCCTACGCACAGGCGTTCGCCTGTGCACAGGCGCTTCGGCGTCGGCGGAAAATCCGCCTTGGGCCCTAGAAATGCGCTTTGTGAGGTAGAAAGTGTACGGCGCCTTCCGCGCCAGCGCGGCGCCGCGTACGTCGGAAGAGCCGCCAGAGTAATCAAATCGGTACGGACCATGCGGACGGGAAGGGTGGATGCGCTCTTGGACGGACGGAGTTGCGGCGGCGGAAGCGCCGACGAAGAGACAAGGAACGGACAGACTGGATGGAGACGGCTGACCACGGTCAACGCCTTCCGCGCCAGCGCGACGTAGCGCACGGAATTCGCCTGCGCACAGGCGAACGCCTGTGCACAGGAGGATGAAGTTCCGCACCGGCGGAGAATCCGCCGAGGCTCCTGCCTGCGCACAGGCAGGAGTTGAACTTTTGTCCGACATGCGGACACACGCGTCAAGGCAGAGGGGGATTGGCCGAGGGGCGGTACGAACAAGTGTACCGCGCAAGGCGGAAAACTCGCCTTCGGCGCTACGCCCCCATGTCCGCAGGGTAATACGCTCGCGGAGTTCAAATCCGCCAATTCGAGCGTGAGAGTTTAATCGACGACGGCGGAGCGTGAAGCCGCGCGTGAGAGCGAAGACCGTTCCAGCGTACAGCCGGCGCGGCCATCAAGTGAGACGTTCTTCACGAGCAAGAGCCGACCATGACCTTCGACCGGGCGGCGGAGAACGTCCCATTCTTGAATTCGCGATTCCAATCTCTTGTGCGCGCTGCGCGCATCCATCTGCTGGCTGCGGAACATTCTCGACGTCGTCGCACAGGAGATTTCTTGTTGATTGAGGGAGAAGTGAGTGCGCGTGATTTGGAATTGAGGGCGATTAGAGTTTGCCGAGAGAGAAAGAAACCCGGGCGGTGCGGAAGTAGAATGAGCGGGCGAGCGAACCCCAGGAACGCAATGACGAGACCGAGCAGATTGCGGATGGTGCCACTTCGCCTACCGCAGAACGGGCTGCGCGCTTTTGAGGAGCGCTTAATAGCAAGAAAGCTCGATTTCTTGCTATGGGGATGGAATTACATCTGTGCGAATATGGTGCGCGAGTGGCTAGAGCCACAGGGACCACCCTCGCGCGGATTGCGTCCGCATGTTGATCGGTGGACAGTCCAAGATTGGGCGCAGGCGTTGGGAAGATGTGCTGGCATGCCAGGGCATCTCCTTTTCGACAGTGAGAGCATCAAGGTGACCAAGCAAGAAGAGGCGCAATTTGTGGAGCTGTTCAAGACCGGGAGGTCTACCAAGAATGGGTACAGGACCCGTGATTACAAGGATCGATTTCGCCGGACTTTGTCCGCGGCGCTGATGCAATTACTGCAGCCGCACCGCGCTTGCTACATCACATTGTGGCAGGTCTCTTTTGTGGAGTGCGTCATCGAGGGAACTCCAATTCACTGGGCGAGCATCCTGCACAGGGTGATGCGACAGCACGCGTTTGAGGAGAAGGGGGGAACTCTAAACCATCTTTCTCCTTTCCTCATCAATTTTTATCGACAGCGGAATTGTTTGACAGCGGCGGAGCTTGAACATTTTCCGCCATTGTCCATCGACCATCCCGGGAAGTATGTGCGGGAGAACGAGGTCGACACTGATGCAGAGGAGTCACCGACTTCTACCCCATCAAGACGGAGGGACGAAGGGAGACACACCCCTGCAGCACGAGTGCCGCGGAAGCGGCGATGGAGGGAAGAGTCTGAAGAGGAGCAGCATCAAGAACCCTCTGCTCCCATTCGACCGCGGCCGCTGTGCGAGCCATACAGCCGGCCGAAGCAGAAGGCACGCAGACTGGTGTTACCAGCCGACAGTGCGGACACGGCGACAATTGCAACGAAGATAGGAAGTGCGTCGCCAGAGAGGCATGAGGAAGCGCGGACGACCGCAGGAGCGACGGGCCACGCTGCAACCTCGACGGGAGAGAGGCCGCCTACGGGCCAAGGGCCTCCGGAGTTACCACGTGCGATGCGGACAGATGTTCCGTTTGCGCACAGGCGAACTTCCGCGGACGGACGAGCCTCCGCGGACCGGCGAACACAAGTGGACGTGGATCTACGCTTACGCGTGGGAAGGAGCAGTCCGCCTGTGCACAGGCGCTCACCTGTGCACAGGTCGCCTGTGCACAGGACACCTCCACACGTGCCGCCTGTGCACAGGCAAGAATCACCCCCGTTCCAACGTAGGAAGGGGAAGGAGCCGGCGGAAGAACCGCCTACGAGACACCGGCCCTCGGGGCCAGACCCTCCGGCGCACCACGCGCCGCAATTTGCGCCTTCGGTGCCAGGGCCTTCGAGCCGAGGAGATACGAGCAGAGAGCGTGCGGAGGCCGCACCATCGGCGGGAAGTCCGCCGATAGATGCGCCTTCGGCGGTAGGGCCTATAGGCCAAGGAACATCGGGCGTGCGGCCCCCGGCCATGTCGCCTTCGGCGATAGATGTCCGCGGCGCTACGCCTGCGGCGGACAAGGCGCCGGCAAATGCGCCTGCGCACGGGCCGGGCACAGCCCCCACGGACCGATCAAGGGAGCAGCAGACGATGGAGCGGAGTGACTGTCCGCGGGATGAAATTTCGATGCGCGATGCGCAATCAAACCCCGCGCAGTCACCCTCCGCTCGATCGCCTTCGGTGGCGGACGACGGCGGCAGAGAGGATGCGGTAGACAATCAACAAGCGAGAGACGGGGATGCCGCACGGGTACACTCGCCTTCCGCCTTAGACATTTTGGCGACGAGCAGCGAGGCTGCAGCCGTGCCTTCGCAGGCAGCACACGTCGACGACGTGCAGCCCCACTCGGGGCAGTCGCCGACGCAATCAATGGCGACTGAAATTCTCCACTCGGATGATGACGACGGAGGCTCCACGGAAGAAATGTCAGGAGCAGAAGACACCGAGGAGGAGGAGGAGGAAATTGTTGGAGCGCCGGCGGCGGCGCTCTCTGAGCAGGTGATTCCGTTGCTGCGGTACTTGGATCGCAAGGTCGATAAATACGCCGACCCACTCCAGCCGGGATCTTACATCGAGTTAGTGCGCAGGCGGACTCGCACTAAAGTCCACACCAGCAAGCTATTAGCTAGAGTGGACCAGGAGTTGAAGGACTTGAAGGAGAAGCATGCGTGCTTGTGGGGTCAGTACAAGCTTAATTAGAAATTCTACAAGCACTCCGAGAAGATGAAGGATGAGAAACTGGGCGAGCTCACCAAGGAGCAGGTGAAGGTCAAGGAAGCACTCAACTCTGAGCAGGCCCAGAATCGGATTTTGTCAGAGGAGCTCGTGCGACAGACGCGGTTGTTGGAACAATGTCAGCTCGCACGGCAGGCGGATGAAGAGTTAATCCGCAGGTTACAGTCAGAGTGTGGCGAATTGAGAGCGCAACGTGCTGAAGCCGAATCGCAATTAGTGATAATTGAAGAAGATCGCAGGAAGGAGGCGGATCGCACGAAGGTGGAGACGGCGAGGCGAGTCGCCCACTGTCTCAAGGGCTACGCCCACTGGGAAGTGAAGGCGCAGGAGAAACTCACACTGCGTGAGTTGGAATTGCGCGCAGCCGGGTTGTTGTCAGGCGACAGTAGGAGTCGACGGAAGGTAGCAAAGAAGCTCGATGCCTTTCTGTCGAAGGCACAGGATACCATGTCCGCCCTCGAAGGGGAGGTGTCCGCGGCGTTGCAGAGGTTGGGACTGCGCAGTCGAGCGGAAGATTGGCAGGGTAGGGAGTTAGTGCGCGGCAGTCGGCCGCGCAGGAGACGTAGTACAGGTTCCGCGGAGTGTAGTGTAGCGTGGTTCCGTGCAGGCGTGTAGCGTAGTGCAGTGTAGTGTTAGGTAGGACTTAGAAGGTATAAAATAGTTCCAGGCGTTTTGCCTGGGGTTCTTTCCCATCAGAAGTATAGATCAGGAACCCATTTCCTTTGCGTGTTTGTGTCCTTGAGTTCTGTCACCACGCAGGAGGAGTTACAACTTAGCGTTCCGCATTTTGTAGCTGAAGGCCTTCGGCCGAATGTTCAGAGCTAGTACATTGGTTAGAGACTTGAGTAGTTCGGATCTGCACCTGCGGGTGACTGCCGATGCTCAGAGCCAGTGACTAGTTAGATACTTGAACAGTTTCGCCCCTACACCTTCGAGTGTTTCTTTCTGATTGTACTCCTTGGGATTTTTCCCCTGAATGCCAAAGTGAAGTTTTGCTACTTCGTGTAAGCCTTGGTTGTAAATTCAGGTTACGCTGCAGCAGGTGCCTTGAGGGTAACCCCTGTAGTATTTCTGGGAATGACAAGTGCCTGAGAATTCAAACTCTTCAATAGACTGTTGTTGTGTTACTGGAATGTTTCACAGTGAGTCCTTCAGTGCGGACCTGTGTTCTCTGCGCGTTTTGTGAGTTGAGAGTGTTGTTCACCGCGTAGGAGTGACTTCGATCCGAAGTAGGCAGTCCAAATCGGGTTTCCTACACTAGCAGCAAGCTAGTGGAAGTGTTGTAAAAGCCGGAGTTGGAAGTCACTGCCCGCAGCTTTGCCGAGTGTGCTCGCGAGAGACTTTCCCCCTGAAATCTTGAGTAGAGGTCCTAACGGATCTCTGGGTTGTGTTTCTGTAGTTTCAGGTGTGTGTATGTGTGTGTGTTACGCTGCACTGTGCGACCTCCGAGTGCGCTCCGAGTGGACACTTGCAGTATTTCTGGGAGTGACAGTTGCCTGAGAATTCAAACTCCTCAATAGTCTGTTAAAACGTGACACTTTGTACCCTGTGTGTTCCTCTATCCCTGTGGGTTCGACCTTTCTACCACTATATTGCAGTTTTAGCCTTTAGTGGGTTATTACAGGAGGTCCCAGGTCTCCTCCTTCCACTCTGTACACAGCCGGAAGTTTCTCTTTTCGGGGTTTGCGTGGTCGGCGCAACGAAAGCATCAGCATCCTCCTGTACGTCTTATTGTCTTCCAACAACTGGTGGAAGGAAATATTTGCCCTCTGGCTCCCCATGTCTTTCACTATGTCGTAGGGAGTGTTGGAAGTCACAGCCGGAAGTCTCCCTGTACTCGCGGTCGGAAGTGGTGTAGGAGGCCTAACCGCCTTCCGGTCGTCGGATGTCATTCCGGCGCCCAGTGCTTCCTTGATGAGGTGACTCACCTCATCTTTGATGTCCGGAAGGTAATCTCGAGTCCGGAACTCTTCTGAATACCTGTCCGCCTTTTCTGAGTTCTGCTCCGGCTGGGTGTTTCTCATAGCCGGAGGTGTACCCGGCCTTCTCTTCTGGCCTTCTCTAACTTCTTTAGACTTCCTCCTCTCTTCCCTACGCTCGAGGCGGCGAGTGTCCTCGTGGCCTTCTCCTCTCCTCTTCGAACTTCGGGTTTCTACCCGACCGCACATTACTTCTTCCTCTGGCCATACTTCGTCTCCTTCAGCTGGGTCCAGACTCAGTTCTACCTGGTTGACCTGCACTTCTTCCTTTGGCCATACTTCGTTTTCTTCAGCTGGGTCCAGACTCAGTTCTACCTGGTTGACCTGCACCTCTTCCTTGCCAGGTGTCGATACGAAACGCACGGCTGGCCTAGGGAGTTGTGGCTGATCACATTCGGCTGCTGTATGTCCAGACTTCTTGCAATTGTTGCACAATGGTGCATACCCCATTGGCTTCCTCGGGTGGGGACAGCTTGGCGCGTAATGCCCCATGTCTCCGCAGTTGTAGCAACCATCGAATTGTGGTCGAGGTCGGTTGTGATTGCCTGGAGGTGCCATGCGTCTTGGTGGGAGTGTACCCGCCATTTCCCTCGGAACAAAGCGCGGTATATGCACCGGTGGGTTCGGAGTTGTAGCTGGAGCTGTCTGTACCGAGTAGGCGGTGTCCTCAACCTGCTCAGCATAATACATAGGTGGCTCAGCATAATACATGGGGTTCTCCCACTGTGGTGCCCATTCGACCGCATTCACTGGGTAAGATGGCCGCGCGGACATGCACTCCGTGTTGGCATGTCCCACCTGTCCGCACGTAGTACACCAGAGATTCGCTCGTTGCCTCGCAGGTGATTTACGTCGGTCTTGGCCTCCCACTACATGAACTTTCAGGTCCGCAAAATTCTTCACCAGGTTGTCTACCTTGGCTGCGATGTCCCCTTGAGTCTTCACTGGGATTCCCTTACCTCGATCCTTCTTCTTGATCGCACTGCGTTTCTTCTTCCGTTTTTCTTCTTCTGAAGATGACGAGTCCTCTTCCTCTTCCGAGGAAGAACTTGATTCGGAGGAGCTTGATTCTTCTGTCGAGGAAGGCGAGTTCCTTCTCTTCCGACGTCCGCCTTGCGACTTCTTCTTCGTCGGCCGTCGGTCGCGTCTTCGAGTGTCAAGGGTTGACGTCTCAAAGGTCTCCGCGGAAGCTATCACATCTTGGATTGTGTCAGTCTTGCCTCTCCTACAGAAGGTCTCCATTTCTCTTGAGAGCCCTGTCACATACCAATCCACTGCCTGTTGTACCGAGTATGGTTCTCCCGGGCCTGTCTTCGGAATTCGATCTAGGAGGTCTTGGAATCTCTCAGTGTAGTCTCGAAGATTCTCCTTCCGCTCGCGTCGAAGATTTCGAAGTCGGGTCAGAACTCGACTGTCATATCCGAGTTCGCGGAACCGCCTCAGAAACTTTTCCTTGAGCTGAGCCCAGGTCCGGATGCCAGTGGGGTCGGTGCTCTCATGGTTGTACCAGCTACGCGCTCGTCTGCGTAGCAGGCTAGGAAAGATTCGTAGTCTGTCTTCATCACTGGTCTCACGATTGGCAATGGAGACAGACTCGAAGAGCTTTATGTATGAATCTGCATCATCGTCGTCGCCCGTTCCCGTGTATCTTGGATACGAATGTTTGGTGGTAGGTTGGGAAAACACCTGGCGGAGATTGGCTTGATGTTCTGCCATCGGTGATCCTGTCGACGGACTGATCCTAGGTTGGCCAAACTCAGGAAGAGTTCCTGTCGGAGGGATGTCCAACAGAACTGTTAGCTCAATGCTCTCAGTAGGTGAACTGGAACGCCTTTGTCTTCCAGTAGTCGGTGATGGCGATCTTTCTGCAGAGTCCTCACCGGGAGTCTTCTTTTTAGTTCGCCGTTTTGTTTCCACGGCTTTTTCTGAATCTCGACGGAGTTTCCGTGTGGCTCTCGCACTCAGATTTCCCACACTATCGCTCGTCGACATTCACCGAGCATTGCTGCCCAAGTATTCTGGTGTTGACGCACTGTCCCCGGCAGCGGCGCCAAAAAGAAGTTGTCGGCTCCTTATGTAATAACCCACCAAAGGCTAAAACTGCAGTATGGTGGTAAAAAGATCGAACCCACAGGGACAGAGGCAACACACAGAGTAAAAGTGTCACGTTTAACAGACTTTTGTAGAGTTTGAATTCTAGGCGACTGTCACTCCCAGAAATACTGCAGTGCTCGACTCGGAGGCTCGACTCGGAGGAGGAACTCAACTTGGAGGATGCTCGGAGGATGCACGGTACAGCGTGGTCACTCAACACACACACACACACACCTGAAACTGGCAAAAAGCACAACTCGGAGGTCGGTCAGGACCTCCGCTTCGGATTTCAGGAGGAAAGTGTCTCGCAAGTTCACTCAGAGGTTCTGCAGGAAGTGCCTCCCACTCCGGCTTTTACTGCCCTTCCGCCAGGAACTAGCGGGGGTACCCGGACTGGACTTCTCACTTCGGAACGAAGCCTCTACGTACGCCGTGGACGTCACCCTCGACTATCACACAAAACGCAGGGAGTGCAGACCCGACTGAGAACTTACTGAAAACACGACCCAGTAACACACACACAACCTGAATTACAAACCAAGGTTTACACGAAGTAATGAAACTTCACATTGGCATTCAGGGGAAACTTCCCGTAGGAGTACAATCAGGATATGTCACTCGAAGGAGTAAGGGGGAACTGTTCAAGTCTCTAACTCGCAGCCGGCTCTGAGCATCAGAAATCACCCGCAGGTGCAGATCCGCACTACTCAAGTCTCTAACCGGGTGCGAGCTCTGAACATTCAGCCGAAGGCCTTCAACTACAACATACGGTAACTTCGCTATGCTGCAGCTTCTCTACGTGGTGCCAGGACAAAAATGCACAAACACGTCAAGAAAGTGAGTTCCTGATCTGCACTTCCGAACCTGGAAGAGTCCCAAGGCAAAACGCCTTGATCTACTTTATACTCTCAAAAGATCCTAACTAGCACTACGCTATCCTATCTACCACTCGCAGCATCTGCGCGAAACCAAACTACTCTACTGCACTCAGCAGATCCGGTGCTGCGCCTCCTGCGCGCCGGACTGCTCCGCTTACTGTCTCTACCTTGCCAGTCTTCCGACCGGCTGCGTAACCCCAGGCGTCGGAGCGCTGCAGTGACTTCCGACTGCAAGTGCGCCATAGTGTCGCGCGCACCCGACAAGAAAGTTTCTAATTTTCTCGCCACTCGCCGCCGACTCCGACTGTCACCTTCCGTCAAGGCCGCCGCCCGAAGCTCGAACTCCCGGAGTGTAACCCTCTCTTGAGCTGCCACCTCCCAATGGGTGTATCCGTTTAGACAACGAGTCACCCGTGCCGCCAACTCTCCTCGTGCCCTGCAGCTGCTCTCCACCTCTGCCAGCTGCATTTCTAATTCCGCACGTTGTGCCCTCAAATCCGAGCACTCGGTTTGCAAGTTGCGCAACAACTCCTCATCCTCCTTGCGGGCTCTTTGACTTTCTTCTAAGGCGCGCGTCTGGCGCGCAAGCTCGGCTGCTAGGACTTTGTTCTGTCTCCGCTCCTCCTGCAATTCCGACTCGATCTTTGCCCGTATTAGTTCGGCATCCGCCTGACTCTTCGTCGCCGCATCCTCCTTCTGCTGCTGCAAGGCTTGGTATAGCTTCTGGGTGACCGCCAGGTGTTGTCGGAGGGCGGTGTTCCTATCCACATATACTCCGCACCTAGAGGCCCACCTTGCCACCTTGCTCCTCGTCCTTCGCCTGATTGTCTCCACATAAGACTGCGGTTTTAAGGCACTTGCGTATTTGGATGTCTTGCGATCCAGATATCGCAGGAGTGGAACTATCTGTTCGCACAGCACCCCTGTTGGCGTTTTCTGCACCGAATCCTCTTCTTGCTCTTCCGAGCTCGTCTCATCCTCAGTCTCGAGGATCTCAGTCGCCACCGAATCCCTTGGCGACTCCCTGGAACTGTGGCGCGCAGCAGCTTCCGCTGCGACTGCTGCTCCACTGCCTGCTAAAATATCCAAGGCAGTGGGAGATCCCACTGCTTGAGCCCCTGTTCCGGCTTGATCTTCGGTTTGTGAAGGGGTCGACGCCGCAGTGACTTTTGTCACTCTTGATCCGCCCGCTTCTGCTGCCTGTCCTTCCGGCGCAATCTGCGCGGAAGGTGTCCTTGCTGAAGGTGCGTCCGCCGAAGGCGTCCGCACACTCGTCGTTGGCCCCATCCGTCTCGCAGTCGGCGAATCCGGCTGACTCTCTGTTGTCCGACTCGCAGTCGGCCGACCAGCAGTTGTCCGACTGGGAGTCGGATACACCCTGCGCGTCTTGACTCCACTTGGCCTGCTTGCTGGTGGCGTCCTTCCAGAAGTGCCTTCCGCCGAAGACGACCCTCTGAGGATTGTTGGCTCGTCAGCCAAACTCTCTTCTGCTTCCGGCCTGCTGTCCGGTTCAACGCGCCGTTCAGTTGGCCTTCCTTCCGCTTGTCGACCTTCAGTCATCCGACTCGCAGTCGGCCGGCCGTCAGTCCGTCCATCTCCTCCCGAAGGCCGTGGTGCCTTCTATGCAGAGGTTTCTGCCGTCTTCCCTAGAATCTGAGCGATTATCTCTTCCTGTGTGAGATTCCGCCGGGTCGGAGTTCGCCTGGTCTCTTCAGTAACAGTTGGCATTTTGCGTGCCCTCTGTTTTGGTCGACTGTGAGGCTCGGGGGTGGGCCGACCACGAGTCGGCGCAGCTGGTACTTCCGGCTGCCCGTCCTCAGGTCTCTCATCCCACTTCCGCTTTCGCGGAATGCGCTCACTTCGACGTTCTTCTGCTGCTCTTGCTGGAGCCGGAGCCGGAGGCGTACTGGCAGGTTCCTCGTCCGGATCCGTGTCTACTTCGGCCTCCCTCGAATATCTACCTGGATAAGTCCGGGTCAGCTGCGGAAACCGAGTTTTCTCAGCATTCGTCAAACATCCCATCGCCCGGTAAAACACGATTAAGTAAGGCGATAGATGATTGAGCGTTCCTCCCCTTTCTTCTTGCGCATGTTGGCGCGTCACCTTCCACAGGAGCCGTGCCCAATGCACCGGAGCTCCTGACAACACTAGCTCCACGAACTCTACCTGCCAACCATGCATGTAAGCGGTCTTGGTCGGCTGCAATATCTGCAGCAATGCCGTCGCGACATTTCTCCGCAATCGATCCTTGTAATCCCGTGTCCGGAAACCGTTCTTGGGATGTCTAGCCACCTTGAAGAGCTCATTGTAAGAGACTTCTTCCTCCTGGGACACTTTCACGCTGTCGGCCTCGAAGAGGAGATCCCCTTCCTCGCCGGCACACCTGCCCAACACCTGCGCCCAATTGCAAATGTCCCATCTCTCTGGGTGTGGGCGAAATCCGCGAGAAGGCTTGTGTCTCTCTTGCAGATACTCGCGCACCATCTCCGGACATGTCCAATTCCACCCCCAGAGGAGAAAATCGAGCTTCAGCCTCGTCAGCACATCTTGAAATGCGCGTAGACCGATTGCGGCACCCTGAGTGGAGACACTCGCAGCTGGGGAACCTTCGACATTGCGTTGCCTGCACACACAAACGTTCTCCCTTTCGCTCGCTCTCTCACAATCGCCACTGCGCGTCGGCCACTCAAGCACTGACTGCTCACTCTCTCTGCGCTCGTTCAAGATCGCTATTCCCAATTCTTTCAAGGTCCGCCAAGATCCTTGTGCAACTCGTCTCCGCACTCTCTACTCTCACTGCAGGTCGCTCCGCCCTTGCGCGTAATCTTGGAACTGGAAATTGCAAAGTCAAGAATGAGAGAATGAGACTGGAGCGCAGTCTTTTCTTCTCCGATTTCAAGAACGTCCAACGTTCTTACTGGTTGCAACGTACGCAGCCGGCTATACGGCTTAACGGTTCGCCCTTTGCATGCGCGAATTCACGTCTCCGCATTGCGCGCATTCGCATGCTTAAACGTTGAATTCTCCCGCCGCCGCCACCTTCCGGACTCGAGTCCGCTGCAGGGTATACGTCGACCCTGTTGTCTTTTCCTAACCCGCCCTTCTCCGGAGGCGTGTCGCCGCTGGTGCGTTCATTATCCGTCGGCGCCTTGCTGGAGGCGCACATCCAGTCGGATCGAATTATGCCGGCGCGCAGTCGTACCGCCTATTTTGTCCTTTATGCCTCGTCCGTTGCTGCCGGCGCATATCCGCCAGCGCAACTCATGCCAGCGCATCCGGCCGTCAGCGCCACGTCGGAGGCGTACATCCGACCGGCGCTTTCCTTCCATGAACAGCCGCCAAAGGCGCTTCCGACTCTGAGTGGGTTTCCTCCTATGAGCGCGTGATTCCACCGAAGGCGCATCGCCGAGGGCGTACGGGAATCCTTTCCGGCTGTGAACCCTAGCGCGAACGGCGCATGTCCGGCTACGAGTTTTCCGACGCTCATAACTTCTCCATTCCTGATCCATCTCCGACGCTCTTGGACTCGTTAGAACGAGCATCCCGAGCTCTTTCTAATGCAACTTCATCCAACTGGATCTACCGTGTATCCCGATTGTTATGAAGGTTTTCCCTTTCCGCGCTAGCGGCGCTTCGCCGAAGGCGCACTCATGGTCGGATGCCTTTAGAGGTCCGGGCCCTTCTCCGGACGTCTTTAGTAAAACCTCCTCCTGAGGTGTCTGCGCCGGAAGCGTAGCTTCCTTATACGCTAGAGGCGCGTGAATAGAGACACCTCAAAAAGGAGCTTTTGCCGAAGGCGCCGAAGACGTTGGCATTGGTACATCCGACTACGTGATTCTTTGTGCCCTCGTGACGATCTCATCAATCCACTCTATTTAGCGTACCCTTCTCTAGCTACAAACACTACTTTGGTACTAGTTTTCTAAAATTGTTTAAATTCTGCAAAAAAAACAAAAAGTGTGTTACCACAGCCAAACTCCCTTCTGCTTCCGGCCTGCTATCCGGTTCAACTTGCTGCTCCTGCCGACCTGCAGTTGGCCGTCCTTCAGTCGCCCGACTCGCAGTCGGCCGACTGTCAGTTCGCCTGTCTTCTTCTGGAGGCATCGGTGCCTTCTGCGCAGAGGGGTTCACCGACCTTCCCAAAATCTGCGCGATTATCTCCTCCTGCGTGGGCAGGTGTGGTACCCCACTTTTGGCAATTTTGAGGAAATTAAAACATTTTTGGAAAACTGTACCCTGGCAGCATTGTAAATAGCCTTCGGTACATCAAAACGGAGTGAATCCGGAAGATCGCGGGGATTCTCGAGGGATCTTGTAGAATCTGGGATTTGGGGTGCAGCAGTAAGGACAGGCACCACCCTCCCTGCGAGCTCTGCAGTTAGGACCCCTACGACGCAAGGCGCAAAACCCGCCTTCGGAGGTTGCGTCCGCGGCGGTAGGGAAATCCTCCATAATTAGGTCAACCCTCGGGCGCCTTGACCAAGTTAGGGTCCCGTTGGAAAGAGCTCGACGCATTGATTCCAACGAGCCCAAGAACGCTTGGAACGGATGAGGACTTAGGGAGTTATCACTATTGGAAGAAACGGAGGCGGTCGCCTGCGGCGGAAAGAGTTCGCCACCGGCGCGAATTCCGCCTACGCGGAAGGGGGAATCAAGTTTTGTCCTATGCGCGGACGAAGGCGTTCGCCTGTGCATAGGCGAAGTAGGGTTAGGCGAGGCGCGAAGTCCGCCTACGCACAGGCGCTCGCCTGTGCACAGGCGCTTCGGCGTCGGCGGGAAATCCGCCTTGGGCCCTAGAAATGCGCCTTGTGAGGTAGAAAGTGTACGGCGCCTTCCGCGCCAGCGCAGCGCCGCGTACGGCGGAAGAGCCACCAGAGTAATCAAATCGGTACGGACTATGCGGACGGGACGGGTGGATGCGCTCTTGGACGGACGGAGTTGCGGCGGCGGAAGCGCCGACGAAGAGACAAGGAACGGACAGACTGGACGGAGACGGCTGACCACGGTCAACGCCTTCCGCGCCAGCGCGACGCAGCGCACGGAATTCGCCTGCGCGCAGGCGAACGCCTATGCACAGGAGGATGAAGTTCCGTGCCGGCGGAGAATCCGCCGAGGCTCCTGCCTGCGCACAGGCAGGAGTTGAATTTTTGTCCGACATGCGGACACACGCGTCAAGGCAGAGGGGGATTGGCCGAGGGGCGGTACGAACAAGTGTACCGCGCAAGGCGGAAAACTCGCCTTCGGCGCTACGCCCCCATGTCCGCGGGGTAATACGCTCGCGGAGTTCAAATCCGCCAATTCGAGCGTGAGAGTTTAATCGACGACGGCGGAGCGTGAAGCCGCGCGTGAGAGCGAAGACCGTTCTAGCGTACAGCCGGCGCGGCCATCAAGTGAGACGTTCTTCACGAGCAGGAGCCGACCATGACCTTCGACCGGGCGGCGGAGAACGTCCCATTCTTGAATTCGCGATTCCAATCTCTTGTGCGCGCTGCGCGCATCCATCTGCTGGCTGCGGAACATTCTCGACGTCGTCGCACAGGAGATTTCTTGTTGATTGAGGGAGAAGTGAGTGCGCGTGATTTGGAATTGAGGGCGATTAGAGTTTGCCGAGAGAGAAAGAAACGCGGGCAGTGCAGAAGTAGAATGAGCGGGCGAGCGAACCCCAGGAACGCAATGACGAGACCGAGCAGATTGCGGATGGTGCCACTTCGCCTGCCGCAGAACGGGTTGCGCGCTTTTGAGGAGCGCTTAATAGCAAGAAAGCTCGATTTCTTGCTATGGGGATGGAATTACATCTGTGCGAATATGGTGCGCGAGTGGCTAGAGCCACAGGGACCACCCTCGCGCGGATTGCGTCCGCATGTTGACCGGTGGACAGTCCAAGATTGGGCGCAGGCGTTGGGAAGATGTGCTGGCATGCCAGGGCATCTCCTTTTCGACAGCGAGAGCATCAAGGTGACCAAGCAAGAAGAGGCGCAATTTGTGGAGCTGTTCAAGACCGGGAGGTCTACCAAGAATGGGTACAGGACCCGTGATTACAAGGATCGATTTCGCCGGACTTTGTCCGCGGCGCTGATGCAATTACTGCAGCCGCACCGCGCCTGCTACATCACATTGTGGCAGGTCTCTTTTGTGGAGTGCGTCATCGAGGGAACTCCAATTCACTGGGCGAGCATCCTGCACAGGGTGATGCGACAGCACGCATTTGAGGAGAAGGGGGGAACTCTAAACCATCTTTCTCCTTTCCTCATCAATTTTTATCGACAGCGGAATTGTTTGACAGCGGCGGAGCTTGAACATTTTCCGCCATTGTCCATCGACCATCCCGGGAAGTATGTGCGGGAGAACGAGGTCGATACTGATGCAGAGGAGTCACCGACTTCGACCCCATCAAGACGGAGGGACGAAGGGAGACACACCCCTGCAGCGCGAGTGCCGCGGAAGCGGCGATGGAGGGAAGAGTCCGAAGAGGAGCAGCATCAAGAACCCTCTGCTCCCATTCGACCGCGGCCGCTGTGCGAGCCATACAGCCGGCCGAAGCAGAAGGCACGCAGACTGGTGTTACCAGCTGACAGTGCAGACACGGCGACGATTGCGACGGAGATAGGAAGTGCGTCGCCAGAGAGGCGAGAGGAAGCGCGGACGACCGCAGGAGCGACGGGCCACGCTGCAACCTCGTCGGGAGAGAGCCCGCCTACGGGCCAAGGGCCTCCGGAGTTACCACGTGCGATGCGGACAGATGTTCCGTTTGCGCACAGGAGAACCTCCGCGGACGGACGAGCCTCCGCGGACCGGCGAACACAAGTGGACGTGGATCTACGCTTACGCGTGGGAAGGAGCAGTCCGCCTGTGCACAGGCGCTCACCTGTGCACAGGTCGCCTGTGCACAGGACACCTCCACACGTGCCGCCTGTGCACAGGCAAGAATCACCCCCGTTCCAACGTAGGAAGGGGAAGGAGCCGGCGGAAGAACCGCCTACGAGACACCGGCCCTCGGGGCCAGACCCTCCGGCGCACCACGCGCCGCAATTTGCGCCTTCGGCGCCAGGGCCTTCGAGCCGAGGAGATACGAGCAGAGAGCGTGCGGAGGCCGCACCATCGGCGGGAAGTCCGCCGATAGATGCGCCTTCGGCGGTAGGGCCTATAGGCCAAGGAACAACGGGCGTGCGGCCCCCGGCCATGTCGCCTTCGGCGATAGATGTCCGCGGCGCTACGCCTGCGGCGGACAAGGCGCCGGCAAATGCGCCTGCGCACGGGCCGGGCACAGCCCCCACGGACCGATCAAGGGAGCAGCAGACGGAGGAGCGGAGTGACTGTCCGCGGGATGAAATCTCGATGCGCGATGCGCAATCCAACCCCGCGCAGCCACCCTCCGCTCAATCGCTTTCGGCGGCGGACGACGGCGACAGAGAGAATGCGGTAGGCAATCAACAAGCGAGAGACGGGGATGCCGCGCGGGTACATTCGCCTTCCGCCTTAGACATTTTGGCGACGAGCAGCGAGGCTGCAGCCGTGCCTTCGCAGGCAGCACACGTCGACGACGTGCAGCCCCACTTGGGGCAATCGCCGACGCAATCAATGGCGACTGAAATTCTCCACTCGGATGATGACGACGGAGGCTCCACGGAAGAAATGTCAGGAGCAGAAGACACCGAGGAGGAGGAGGAGGAAATTGTTGGAGCGCCGGCGGCGGCGCTCTCTGAGCAGGTGATTCCGTTGCTGCGGTACTTGGATCGCAAGGTCGATAAATACGCCGACCCACTCCAGCCGGGATCTTACATCGAGTTAGTGCGCAGGCGGACTCGCACTAAAGTCCACACCAGCAAGCTATTAGCTAGAGTGGACCAGGAGTTGAGGGACTTGAAGGAGAAGCATGAGTGCTTGTGGGGTCAGTACAAGCTTAATCAGAAATTCTACAAGCACACCGAGAAGATGAAGGATGAGAAACTGGGCGAGCTCACTAAGGAGCAGGTGAAGGTCAAGGAAGCACTCAACTCTGAGCAGGCCCAGAATCGGATTTTGTCAGAGGAGCTCGTGCGACAGACGCGGTTGTTGGAACAATGTCAGCTCGCACGGCAGGCGGATGAAGAGTTAATCCGCAGGTTGCAGTCGGAGTGTGGCGAATTGAGAGCGCAACGTGCTGAAGCCGAATCGCAATTAGTGATAATTGAAGAGGATCGCAGGAAGGAGGCGGATCGCACGAAGGTGGAGACGGCGAGGCGAGTCGCCCACTGTCTCAAGGGCTACGCCCACTGGGAAGTGAAGGCGCAGGAGAAACTCACACTGCGTGAGTTTGAATTGCGCGCAGCCGGGTTGTTGTCAGGCGACAGTAGGAGTCGGCGGAAGGTAGCGAAGAAGCTCGAGGCCTTTCTGTCGAAGGCACAGGATACCATGTCCACCCTCGAAGGGGAGGTGTCCGCGGCGTTGCAGCGGTTGGGACTGCGCAGTCGAGCCGCGAGTTTGGAAGAGTGGCAGGGTAGGGAGTTAGTGCGCGGCAGTCGGCCGCGCCGGAGACGCAGTACAGGTTCCGCGGAGTGTAGTGTAGCGTGGTTCCGTGCAGGCGTGTAGCGTAGTGCAGTGTAGTGTTAGGTAGGGCTTAGAAGGTATAAAATAGTTCCAGGCGTTTTGCCTGGGGTTCTTTCCCATCAGAAGTGCAGATCAGGAACCCATTTCCTTTGCGTGTTTGTGTCCTTGAGTTCTGTCACCACGCACGAGGAGTTACAACTTAGCGTTCCGCATTTTGTAGCTGAAGGCCTTCGGCCGAATGTTCAGAGCTAGTACATTGGTTAGAGACTTGAGTAGTTGTAATAACCCACCAAAGGCTAAAACTGCAGTATGGTGGTAAAAAGATCGAACCCACAGGGACAGAGGCAACACACAGAGTAAAAGTGTCACATTTAACAGACTTTTGGTAGAGTTTGAATTCTAGGCGACTGTCACTCCCAGAAATACTGCAGTGCTCGACTCGGAGGCCCGACTCGGAGGAGGATCTCAACTCGGAGGATGCTCGGAGGATGCACGGTACAGCTTGGTCACTCAACACACACACACACACCTGAAACTGGCAAAAAGCACAACTCGGAGGTCGGTCAGGACCTCCGCTTCGGATTTCAGGAGGAAAGTGTCTCGCAAGTTCACTCAGAGGTTCTGCAGGAAGTGCCTCCCACTCCGGCTTTTACTGCCCTTCCGCCAGGAACTAGCGGGGGTACCCGGACTGGACTTCTCACTTCGGAACGAAGCCTCTACGTACGCCGTGGACGTCACCCTCGACTATCACACAAAACGCAGGGAGTGCAGACCCGACTGAGAACTTACTGAAAACACGATCCAGTAACACACACACAACCTGAATTACAAACCAAGGTTTACACGAAGTAATGAAACTTCACATTGGCATTCAGGGGAAACTTCCCGTAGGAGTACAATCAGGATATGTCACTCGAAGGAGTAAGGGGGAACTGTTCAAGTATCTAACTCGCAGCCGGCTCTGAGTATCAGAAATCACCCGCAGGTGCAGATCCGCACTACTCAAGTCTCTAACCGGGTACTAGCTCTGAACATTCAGCCGAAGGCCTTCAACTACAACATACGGTAACTTCGCTATGCTGCAGCTTCTCTACGTGGTGCCAGGACCAAAATGCACAAACACGCCAAGAAAGTGAGTTCCTGATCTGCACTTCCGAAACTGGAAGAGTCCCAAGGCAAAACGCCTTGATCTACTTTATACTCTCAAAAGATCCTAACTAGCACTACGCTATCCTATCTACCACTCGCAGCATCTGCGCGAAACCAAACTACTCTACTGCACTCAGCAGATCCGGTGCTGCGCCTCCTGCGCGCCGGACTGCTCCGCTTACTGTCTCTACCTTGCCAGTCTTCCGACCGGCTGCGTAACCCCAGGCGTCGGAGCGCTGTGGTGACTTCCGACTGCAAGTGCGCCATAGTGTCGCGCGCACCCGACAAGAAAGTTTCTAATTTTCTTGCCACTCGCCGCCGACTCCGACTATCACCCTCCGTCAATGCCGCCGCCCTAAGCTCGAACTCCCGGAGTGTGACCCTCTCTTGAGCTGCCACCTCCCAATGGGTGTATCCGTTTAGACAACGAGTCACCCGTGCCGTCAACTCTCCTCGTACCCTGCAGCTGCTCTCCACCTCTGCCAGCTGCATTTCTAAATCTGCACGTTGTGCCCTCAAATCCGAGCACTCGGTTTGCAAGTTGCACAACAACTCCTCATCCTCCTTGCGGGCTCGTTGACTTTCCTCTAAGGCGCGCGTCTGGCGCGCAAGCTCGGCTGCTAGGACTTTGTTCTGTCTCCGCTCCTCCTGCAGTTCCGACTCGATCTTTGCCCGTATTAGTTCGGCCTCCGCCTGACTCTTCGTCGCCGCATCCTCCTTCTGCTGCTGCAAGGCTTGGTACAGCTTCTGGGTGACCGCCAGGTGTTGTCGGAGGGCGGTGTTCCTATCCACATATACTCCGCATCTAGAGGCCCACCTTGCCACCTTGCTCCTCGTCCTTCGCCTGATTGTCTCCACATAAGACTGCGGTTTTAAGGCACTTGCGTATTTGGATGTCTTGCGATCCAGATATCGCAGGAGTGGAACTATCTGTTCGCACAGCACCCCTGTTGGCGTTTTCTGCACCGAATCCTCTTCTTGCTCTTCCGAGCTCGTCTCATCCTCAGTCTCGAGGATTTCAGTCGCCACCGAATCCCTTGGCGACTCCCTGGAACTGTGGCGCGCAGCAGCTTCTGCTGCGACTGCTGCTCCACTGCCTGCTAAAATATCCAGGGCAGTGGGAGATCCCACTGCTTGAGCCCCTGTTCCGGCTCGATCTTCGGTTTGTGAAGGGGTCGACGCCGCAGTGACTTTTGTCACTCTTGCACCGCCCGCTTCTGCTGCCTGTCCTTCCGGCGCAATCTGCGCGGAAGGTGTTCTTGCTGAAGGTGCGTCCGCCGAAGGCGTCCGCACACTGGTCGTTGGCTCCATCCGTCTCGCAGTCGGCGAATCCGGCTGACTCTCTGTTGTCCGACTCGCAGTCGGCCGACCAGCAGTTGTCCGACTGGGAGTCGGATACACCCTGCGCGTCTTGACTCCACTTGGCCTGTTTGCTGGTGGCGTTCTTTCAGAAGTGCCTTCCGCCGAAGACGACCCTCTAAGGATTGTTGGCTCGTCAGCCAAACTCTCTTCCGCTTCCGGCCTGCTGTCCGGTTCAACGCGCCGTTCAGTTGGCCTTCCTTCCGCTTGTCGACCTTCAGTCATCCGACTCGCAGTCGGCCGGCTGTCAGTCCTTCCATCTCCTCCCGAAGGCCGTGGTGCCTTCTGTGCAGAGGTTTCTGCCGTCTTCCCTAGGACCTGAGCAATTATCTCTTCCTGCGTGAGATTCCGCCGGGTCGGAGTTCGCCTGGTCTCCTCAGTAACAGTTGGCATTCTGCGTGCCCTCTGTTTTGGTCGACTATGAGGCTCGGGGGTGGGCCGACCACGAGTCGGCGCAGCTGGTACTTCCGGCTGCTTGTCCTCAGGTCTCTCATCCCACTTCCGCTTGCGCGGAATGCGCTCACTTCGACGTTCTTCTGCTGCTCTGGCTGGAGCCGGAGCCGGAGGCGTGCTGGTAGGTTCCTCGTCCGGATCCGTGTCTACTTCGGCCTCCCTCGAATATCTACCTGGATAAGACCGACTCAGCTGCGGAAACCGAGTTTTCTCAGCATTCGTCAAACATCCCATCGCCCGGTAAAACACGATTAAGTAAGGCGATAGATGATTGAGCGTTCCTCCCCTCTCTTCTTGCGCATGTTGGCGCGTCACCTTCCACAGGAGTCGTGCCCAATGCACCGGAGCTCCTGACAACACTAGCTCCACGAACTCTACCTGCCAACCATGCATGTAAGCGGTCTTGGTCGGCTGCAATATCTGCAGCAATGCTGTCGCGACATTTCTCCGCAATCGATCCTTGTAATCCCGAGTCCGGAAACCGTTCTTGGGATGTCTAGCCACCTTGAAGAGCTCATTGTAAGAGACTTCTTCCTCCTGGGACACTTTCACGCTGTCGGCCTCGAAGAGGAGATCCCCTTCCTCGCCGGCACACCTGCCCAACACCTGCGCCCAATTGCAAATTTCCCATCTCTCTGGGTGTGGGCGAAATCCGCGAGAAGGCTTGTGTCTCTCTTGCAGATACTCGCGCACCATCTCCGGACACGTCCAATTCCACCCCCAGAGGAGAAAATCGAGCTTCAGCCTCGTCAGCACATCTTGAAATGCGCGTAGACCGATCTGCGGCACCCTGAGTGGAGACACTCGCAGTTGGGGAACCTTCGACATTGCGTTGCCTGCACACACAAACGTTCTCCCTTTCGCTCACTCTCTCACAATCGCCACTGCGCGTCGGCCACTCAAGCACTGACTGCTCACTCTCTCTGCGCTCGTTCAAGATCGCTACTCCCAATTCTTTCAAGGTCCGCCAAGATCCTTGTGCAACTCGTCTCCGCACTCTCTACTCTCACTGCAGGTCGCTCCGCCCTTCCGCGTAATCTTGGAACTGGAAATCGCAAAGTCAAGAATGAGAGAATGAGACTGGAGCGCAGTCTTTTCTTCTCCGATTTCAAGAACGTCCAACGTTCTTACTGGTTGCAACGTATGCAGCCGGCTATACGGCTTAACGGTTCGCCCTTTGCATGCGCGAATTCACGTCTCCGCATTGCGCGCATTCGCATGCTTAAACGTTGAATTCTCCCGCCGCCGCCACCTTCCGGACTCGAGTCCGCTGCAGGGTATACGTCGGCCCTGTTGTCTTTTCCTAACCCGCCCTTCTCCGGAGGCGTGTCGCCGCTGGCGCGTTCATTATCCGTCGGCGCCTTGCTGGAGGCGCACATCCAGCCGGAGCGAATTACGCCGGCGCGCAGTCGTACCGCCTATTTTGTCCTTTATGCCTCGTCCGTTGCTGCCAGCGCATATCCGTCAGCGCAACTCATGCCAGCGCATCCGGCCGTCAGCGCCACGTCGGAGGCGTACATCCGACCGGCGCTTTCCTTCCATGAACAGCCGCCAAGGGCGCTTCCGACTCTGAGTTGGTTTCCTCCTGTGAGCGCGTGATTCCGCCGAAGGCGCATCGCCGAGGGCGTACGGGAATCCTTTCCGGCTGTGAACCCTAGCGCGAACGGCGCATGTCCGGCTACGAGTTTTCCGACGCTCATAACTTCTCCATTCCTGATCCATCTCCGGCGCTCTTGGACTCGTTAGAACGAGCGTCCCGAGCTCTTCCTAATGCAACTTCAACCAACTGGATCTACCGTGTATCCCGATTGTTATGAAGGTTTTCCCTTTCCGCGCTAGCGGCGCTTCGCCGAAGGCGCACTCATGGTCGGATGCCTTTAGAGGTCCGGGCCCTTCTCCTGACGTCTTTAGCAAAACCTCCTCCTGAGGTGTCTGCGCCGGAAGCGTAGCTTCCTTATACGCTAGAGGCGCGTGAGTAGAGACACCTCAAAAAGAAGCTTTTGCCGAAGGCGCCGAAGACGTTGGCGTTGGTACATCCGACTACGTGATTCTTTGTGCCCTCGTGACGATCTCATCAATCCACTCTATTTAGCGTACCCTTCTCTAGCTACAAACACTGCTTTGGTACTAGTTTTCTAAAATTGTTTAAATTCTGCAAAAAAACAAAAAGTGGGTTACCACATGCCCCCCTCCTCAATTGTGAGCGCCCACGCGAACATTTATACGTGGTATTTCTTCAGACGCCATCCGTTCACGCGGGTGCCTAACCATTCTCCCGTCAGTTCTGCGAGTTGGATGGATCCATTTGGAAAAACTTCTATCACCTTGTAAGGTCCCATCCACCTCAAGTGGAGCTTGCCTGGAAATCTAGCATGTCTGCTATCGTATAGCAGAGCCAAGTCGCACGGAATCTTGCAGGGCGTTTTTAAAATGTGCACAGCTGTGCATAGTCGGTCTGTCCTCATATTTGAGCCTAAATATGACAGATGCCAATCTTAACTTTAGAGAACAAAATGCAAATGCTGCACAAAATATCTCCCACACTCCTTTATCTGTGGCCCAAAGCATCTGATAAGTGGGTAAAAAGAAAAGTATTAAGATGCCTTGTGTGGGTATTGGACTTTCTGAGAGACATTCAATCACCAGACCTCAATTACAAGTCTAAATCACAATTTGCACTGAATGAATCAGAGTACTTTGCTGTTCATACCTGCTGCTGACTTAGAACCCAACAAATGCTATTCATATAATGGACACGGGAACCAAATCTCTCAGGTTTGAAATCATGCATCCCGTCACTGATGTTGGGCTGGACGCCTGACATAACTTCCGATGAAAAACTGCAGGAATCTGCTGTGTGAAGTATTCTCTAATAGAACTGGATGAAACGTTTTGTTGTGGTGCTACTATGCTGCACTGATTCTGGAACGGTTGTGTAGCTGGAAGTGGAACCTTAAACTATCAGATTTTTGTAGCAATCCTGGTCACATCTCCTACCGTGTCAACCGGTCAGCAGAGCGATCTCCCTCCATACATATTCGGAATATAGCAGTAGCGAATCTAATAAGCCGATAGCTTCGAAGCCAACACAATCTCGATACTGCTAATAACAAGAACCTCCTAACTAATCTGATTTCTGGAAGTTTACATCACCTTTCCTCTAGTTATTGATCAACCCGATATAGAAAAACTCGAAGTAGTGTAAGCTAATGTTCGATGATATTCAAGTTTGTGAGAGACAAGTTTTTAAACACACGTACTATGTGAAGTGATTACATGTTCTTACCAATAAAATTATTGATGAGTTATTCTTCTTATCAGAATCTTGAGCACCAGTCCTCTCATGACTAATTCCACCATCTTGAAAACAGGTATTTTATATTACTGAGATGTAAGTTCTGATGCTCTTGATACATTAGAATCCATATATTGAGCTAATTATAACATCAAATTAGCATTATATTCATCACCGTTTCGCATTACATTGCTTCGTATTTTCGACACGAAATAGCTGCACGATTTCAAACTTGGAAACCATTATAGATAAACCTACAAATATAAACACTTCGTCGTATCTAAGCGTGGAGTCAGCTACTTGTATTGTTCATACATATAGAATAGTGCTTGTGCCGAGAAGTGATTGTATCTGAATAAAACAACGTTGGTCATGGCTTGCTTTTTTTCCATTGACATGAAGCCATGTGGAGTGGCACACGATACTATCTACTGCCCTAAGAAATAATTATTATCTCTATTCCAGACCCTGTACCGAGAATCGTGACTTTTTCCGTTCCTGTCATGTCCATAGCTATACTAGCGTCATGCGATAGACAAGAGATAGACTTTCCAGTCCACGTCAGCCTTCAATCCATAGTGCTTGACTGATTGTTTCAGTACTTGTCTTTCACGCTGTAAGCATGAGGTACGGTAATGTGGGTCATCCCTACACCGTTCCAATGTGTCAAACGTGTACTCACCAATATGATCAGATGCCGTTACACGTGAAGGATAGTGGCAATTTTTGATTCTCTGAACTGCAGAAACTTGAATGATTATAAATTACGGATTCCAATTCCAAGCTACATCGGAGATTTGATAATTTTGCAACATCTCTGAGAGGGGAAAATTTATTTTTTAATTGAAGTCCAGAAGTTTCAAACTTGCTGCAAACCATGTTCTTCACTAACAGAGGAAGATTATATGAGTTACAGAGAAAGTTACTGTCTATGACTCTTCCTCATTTTCCATATTTCATCATTGCACACCATCAAAGTAAAGGAATTAATAACCATTGTCACAACTAAATTCTTGGTGAGCTTACAACACAAACTTATTTAATATTTTTTAATGATACATATTATTAACATTTTCTACAATGGTGCTATATATCATGAACTTAACCCTTCTCTGATCACTCAAAGATGTGCATGAAGTATTCCGGAGAGCAAATACTTGCTAGACTGAGGTTGTTACAGATACCTGATCCGCTGACAAGGTTAGGATCATTGGAGGGAGAAGATACACACACATCAAGTGCTGGCTTCAAAAGAAAGTCTCAGACTCAAGTATCAACAGGAATTCTTGACTGGCCAATACCATTCAATCCTGCCTTGTGGTAGACATCCGAAGGCAGTCGCCTCGTTAAGAGTAGATTCAAAGGATTCCGCTTCCCTACCGTGAGACCGAACGTCTCTTCAACATCTACGTCCAGGGGAGTCAGGCCTTCGGGCAGTGAGATTGAACAAGCATGAACCAGCTGGGCGAGGGTGTAGGCCACAGAGACGAGCGCCAGATTCATGCCTGGACACAGCCTTCGCCCAGAACTGAAGGGCAGAATCTCATAATGCTGCCCTCTCACATCTATACGGCTGTTTAAGAATCTTGAAGGATCAAACTTCAAAGGATTTTCCCAAACCTTGGGATCTGTACTAATGGCATGAATGTTCACAATAACCCATGTGTTGGCGGGGATATCGTATCCTGCTACTTTTGTTGCTTCGGTCGACGAGTGAGGAACTCCCAGCATAGCGGGTGGGTGCAGCCGTAGTGTTTCCTTCACCACTGCCTGCAGGTACTCGAGATTCCGGAGGTCTGCTTCTTCAACCATCCTTTCTTTACCGATCACATCGTCGAGCTCACTCTGAAGTCTTTCCATAATGTTGGGATGCCGCAGAAGCTCAGTCATACCCCACACAACCGTCCCAGAAGTAGTGTCACCTCCAGCCGGAACGATGTCCTGATTGAAGAATTACCGTTATCAGTGATCTTGTGCATTCAAGATGCAAAATGATACAACGGACGACAATATTGATATTCGCAGCTACGTTGAAATCAGCATTTATGCCACTTTCTTCTTTACAATATTTTCTGCACAGAATTTGCCATATAATGTTATTATTTCTTGTCACTAAACCGAAGAGAGACTTTACCAGACTCATGATGAACCTGACCATGTGAATGAATTTGGATCAGAATGTGGGCTTAATACGACCTTCAAACCTTGAGACATAACGTGAAATTCAACGACTCAGAACGAATGACGATCTTCATGCATTGAAATATTTCAGCGGTATAGATCAGCATCTATCACAAACCATAATAAGAAATTTGACTTGATCACGTGTAAAACCGCTCGTAGTCAGCAGCACGTCCAAGAAGTCCTCTTCCTCATACGACATGGATTTGGTCTTTTCCTTCAGGCGGTTGTCAATGATGGAATCCATAAGTTTCGAAGATTTTTCGCCTGCCATTTTCAGCCTTTTAACTTGTCCATCCAGATCTAGCGGCTTCAGCAAAGGGAAGATATCTCCTATGGAGAACCATTCCGAATTTGACATCTCCATTAATATTTCAGTAAAGTCCTGAATGTGAGCACCTGCACCCCTTCGAAACACCATTGCGGTCGTCGTGGTTATAAACAGTTCGTGCATTACATCGGAAAAATTTATGTAACGATTCGCATGACCCTCCTCGAATGCTTTTGCCATCGTTTTGAAGAGCATATCTCGCCTCAAATCCTGCACAAGCGAAAATGACGACAAACTGCATCCGCTTTACATAGAGTATCATGATTATCAAGGAGAAACTGTTCTGCGAATTCAAACTCGAAGCCAAATCTTGCAATGTGATTATGTGCAGAACAAACAAGGCAAGATGAGAAAAACTACCGATAAAATGCAGGAAATTAAAGGCCTGATATTTCGTTATGGTTGAGAAGGACAGAAATCAGTTGGACCTCATATAGTAATCGCTTCAGTGATTTAAAGTAACTGAAATCAGATGCCTGTACTTTTTAGACTCGGAGTCAATTTTATGTTGAATGCAGATTGTGCACGTGAACAGACTCACATACAACAGTCTAGACTCTCACCTTAAATGAATCGATCCGTTGTTGCGAAAGTAGTTGTGAGGAAAACACTTTCCGGACTCGACGAAGGTGGTCATTCAAAGGACAAAACAATAGATCCTGACCTTGCCCAAAAAGATATTCTATAGTTAGACCCGAGGGGCGGGAAGCAAATATGTGATCTTGAGTTTTCAGAATCTCCCTGGCCATATCCGGGGAAGATACAACCACAACACTTAAAGCTCCGACGTCAAGCCACATTATGGATCCATATTTTTCAGCCATCTTGGCCAGGGTGTGGTGAGGCAACCCCTGTGTAAGGTGATAGAGATGGCCGATCAATGGCAAAGATGGAGGTCCAGGAGGTCGTCTCCCGGACTTGTGTCTAACTCTCGTGAAAACCTTCAGCAGGACGTACACGAAGACTACTGCTGCAACAGTATGCACAGACCAGCTCCTCAAAATCGCAACAGGTCCCTCCATATTTGTCTCCCCCATCTCTTGCGCAACTCAAAATCACAATAGGTTGAAAGCCGCCCAGCGTGAATCAATGTCTTCGTTGATGAGCAGATCCTGGGATCCTAAAGATGTGTGAACATCGATCTAAATACTGGAATGAAGTGCCACCGCAATGTTAATAAAATTGGAACGATACAGAGAAGATTAGCATGGCCCCTGCGCAAGGATGACACGCACAAATCGAAAATAGATATTAAAACTTCTCAATTGGTCGGAACGAGGCCGTAACAAACTGTCAGAAAACACACCGATAAAAAAAGGGCAGATAATGTTTGATTCGAAGAGGGGTCGGTTGCAGTCTTGAGTTCCTTATATTCCGCATTTCGTCTTCATAAAGTTCCATAATTTTAAACATATAAGAATATTTTTTAACACTGAGAATTGTTTTTATCATATTTCTTCAAATACAAAACCAAGGGGCTATTTCAAGATCAGTGTTCTTTGCCATTTAATCGTTTGCATCAAGTCTTGACTGTGAGTCCAATCAAGATTTGAAGTTTTGCATACAGTAACCACAGAACATTTCTTAACATTGATACTTGAAGACTTGAAGTTTTGCATGCAATTTGCAAACTCCTGATAACATTCTATAATCTTAGCACAGGAACCACACAAGAGGTAAACAAGTCAAGTTCCAGCATTTGTGCTTCCTTGCTCACATTGGAAATTTATGGTGTTTTCAATGCAGTAGGTTCAAGTAGTTTTTTGCCATTTTATCTTTTGCATTATTAGACTTGAAGTTTTGCATACAGTTTGCAAACTCCTTTGATAACATTCTTCAGTTTTAGCGCAGTAACCACGCGAGTTAAACAAGTCAATTAAGTTCAAATAGTTCTCAATTATGAAGATCACAAAACTCCATTGATAATATAACTTAACAACACAAGTAGTTTTTCTTCACCATCAACCGTGAACAACCACTTGGCTAACTGGCTAACAAAACAATATGATTACATTGAGCCTTGGATTTTCCAGGCATGAAGGAAAGTTTTCTCAACTTATCAGGATCTTTTGAGCAATTAGCCCCTCCATTTCCCGACACTTTCACACTGAAAATCTACTTTTCAACGCTGAAATGGTAAAAGTATCTTTATAAATCGACAATAACACTATTATATCTTGAAGTAGTAAACTACATTGTACTGAAATTATGACATCATTGAAGAAAATAAAGATTTTTTTTCGAAATTCCGTATATACCATACTTGGATTTGTAGAAACTCCGTATTCTCTTTTTTAAATACAGATTATACTGAAGGCTCCTTATATAGAGAGGCCGGTCCCTATAATGAAGCTCTCGTAGAGAGCTTCATTAAATGGACAGGTTTGACCGTGGCCTCGAGAGGTGACTACTGTGGCTCGTGCGTGCGTGGACTTGGACCGTGCACAGCGCGCACATGCTGTCTGTGAGCTAGTTTCAGATGCTCGCAGGGCCATGACTTGCGTTCGCATTGTGAAGTTGGCAAGGACTTTGCGTGGGGATGTGATGATGATCACGTTTATCTCCATCGAAAAGGAACACTTGTGTGGAAACTGGAAGAGGTCAGTACGGAAGCGCGAATTTAGGACTGGAGGACTTGCAAAAGAGTGGTGATATGAAGATTAGACCCAGCGGCGGCAACGTCAAGCATTTCGGCCTCAACAACGATCGAGGTGCTTGATGAATCGATACGTCCGTCATCCTTTCTCATTGCATCAGGTACTACAGGCTTCCCAATCAAATGTAGATTACATTTGGCACGGCGCGGGGTTTGATTTTTAGTGTTGAATCCGATGTTTCTGAGGCCACAAAAATAAGGTTAAATTCGTTTTAATTTGAATGTAATGAGGTGGGTAATTTGACGAGTGGAAGTCTCTGTTAGAGATTTCCACTTGTGATTTTTATTTTCGGTTATGAAGTCATTTTAGAAACATACACGTGTCAATAATCAAACCCACCAAATATCAAGTTTTATTGTATTATCATCAACCCAATTGATTGTGCCAAAATTAATTCGTTTTATCCACCCCTGAATATATAGTATCGACGCCTCGGGACGTAAGTGCCTTCTACTCTATTGCTATATATTGATTCCAGCAATAGAGTAGAAGGCACTGCCGACGGCAGTATAGACAACAATTTGTTTTTATGTGAACATTTATGACAACAAAACGCGACATGAGATATTTTATAAATTCAAATTATCTCATCTCATGTCATTTGATGCTTCAAACCTAACCCAACCATTATCAGAATTCAACTATTTGATTATCACCACAAAGATGTGATACTCCTCAATCTAAATTATGTGTTTCGTTGAGGTTGAATCATTCGATCCATCATCACTAAGATCTTATAATCCTTGAACAAAATCATATTTTAAATCTTAAAAAATCAGATAAATGCACTCGTCATTTTTTTCTCTATAACCGTATAAAAATAAACTACTTTTTTATTATTGAAAGTTATTAACTTTTATGAATGCATGCCTTGATACAAAATTTATGAAATTTACTTGACACACATAATTAATTTTTCCAGGAAAAATTTCATATACATTATAAATTTTAATTTCATTCTAAATATTATTCTTAAATGTTTCTAAATCTATTAAATTTTTGCATTTTTATCTTAATATTTTTGACTAACAAAGCTTCATTCAAATACATATGATTCATGTCTCCGAAGTTGGTCCGAACCATGTTCGAGAAGATCTGCGCCCGGTGAATCGACTTCCCTCGTACTGCGTGCTTTATAAACCCGACTTGCCACGCCGTTACATATGTCGTCCGCTGCGGCCGCAAGATGTGCATCAATGTTGTCGACATCGCGCATCTCTTCGGATTAGAGTACTTGTCAGTTCTCCAGCTGTTAGTGCTCGATCAAGGCTTCGTAAACAACTTCGCAAACGTCATCTCTTCGGCCCGCGTCACTCTAACGCTCTCCTTCTCAAAGATAAAATTCCTTTCCTTGCCCACGCATGACCCAATGCGTGGCGTCCAATGCTCGATCGTCCACAATAACGAATTAACGCAATGGTCAGTACCCACATTGTTGTTTTTGTCCATCCACTCTTCACAGATTGTCGCCAAAACGCAATTTCAATTCCAGAGTAAGAAATCCAGTCGTGCTACTATCAACTCCTTCCGATACTTCCGTAATTCCACATGTGGCACCTTCAGTGAGATCAATTTTAGTTCCAATGCTTTCATAGCGCGCGCCATGCTCCTGGAGGATAGTCTTCGATCTTTCCAATTCCAATTCTCACTCACGCACAATGTCAGCGCAAAGTTACCTTTTCGCGTTCTTACCCTTGACGCCCTATCGGTCCTTGCACTTGCGCAATTTGACATTTGCAATGCTTGTAATTCTTGTCCGGTCTCTGGCAAATTTGAAGTGTGACAAGTCGTCTTCGCCAAACAACCGTCTACTACATCGCCGAAGATATTTGCGCCGAAGTCCGAAGATCGACAAAGACAATCCACAGGAAGCTGATCATATGCATGTTCAACCAAGCAAGATCGACTTCAACTTCCTGATCAGGCGACTCCTTCGCCAATGTCACAGACAATTTAGTACAGCCCGTTCTAATGCTTTGAATGGAGACCCGCCACATGTTAAAACTAACTCCAATAATTGAGCCCCTTCACTGGCAGACGTACCTTGTTACAACGTTGATGCATATCAGTCCACGAGTTTGAGGATCAAAACCACTACGGGCAAAAATATGGTAGCGCAACCTTTATAATTTATTTCGATTAAGACCATTCAAATGTAACAAGACTTTTAAGCAATTGTAGAACCTTCTATATTTGATGTATATATGAACTATTAAAATTTTCTTGCTCTTGTTGAAGCTCACTTGCTAAATTGACTCTATTGTGAAATATACAAATATATATATATATATATCTCTTTCTCTGTGTACTGTGGTATTGGGTTCTGGTCAAAAATGGGACTGAAGACTAAGGACCAAGTTGTATCGAAGAATGGCATACATACTTAAGGTTAAAAGGTGAGGGACAAAGCTCTTATTCATTGTAAACTTGTGCTTGAACCTGGATCAGAATCCTCAAAGGATAAACCTACAAATGAGGTTGACCCCGAAGAATAAGATGGTCTTGATCAACCCCTTTCTAAGATGTCACCAAGTAATCATCGGATTGCATAAATGTAGGTCATGCAAAAGAGATAAATGAGAATGAAACCTTTCAGTTGAAATTTGAAGAGAAATATCGGCTAATCATGGATATTGAGTTCAAAATGGCTTCAGGATCATCAAAGAGTGGGCATTAAAACTTACTCGTGAATTTCACTCGAACGTGGAGAGTCGGCAAGGTGGACAGCTCATAATAACTAATGACCTCTACTTCGGATATCACAGGAGGGAAAACAGGCTTGCTGGAGCCTCTAGCTTCATTTAAAAAGCTTATGGGCTTTGGAGCGTGAGGGTGATAGAACTGAACCGTAGGATGGAGTCGAACAGAGCTGGAAAGATAGACACTTAGAATGATAGTTAGATGAAGATGGGTAGTAACAAAAACAGCGAGCAGGCGCTACAAAGGATCTCTCAGCGAACCGTACTAATTATAAAGTACCCATATCTGGAACAAACATGAAACGTGAAGATAGACCTGGAAGGTTTGTTAACTTCTTTCTGCATTAGCACCTTATTTACACATCTAAAGGAAGAGGGATGTGGAGGGTTAACCCCCAACAGCCCTTGCAGCACTATGTGTAGAGGGAAAGACTATCATTACAATAGTATCAGTAAGAGTACAGAGAACTGCCTCTGTTTAATTACAAAAATGATTTACGCTCTTCATGTCACTATTTTCTTCTTTCATCAACGTCGATTTGTATGCTTCGCCACTTTTGACTGCACTCTATTGATCTCTGGCGTATTCCTTCATCAGAATGATGCAGCAATAATTGTGACATTGTTGTTTCTGAATAATCGGAACGGCTTGCAGAGCATCTCATTGGGCCTTGCACAGCCGTCTTCATGACAGACTTTCTGTGCATCCTGCGTCATGTCCCACCTCCGGGCTCTTTTAGCTCTATGGTTCTCCGCCTTATCTACACGTCACTTCCCTAGATCCTACATAAAACATACATGCAAGCCTCGAAGATACGACATATCCACGAATATTGCTGATTAAATCATGGCACCGTTGATTAATAGATGTGAGCATCTAATGGGTGGGTGAGTTCAAGGTGAATCCCTCTGATGATTACGGACAACTGGCACAGATAATAAGGAGGACATGTCACGATTACCTAAGGTTCTCGTGGGACTCCTGCTGAAGTCTTGAGCGACAACAGTCAACTACAAGCACTTTCTAGCGTGGTACACAAGTCTTGGCTACTGAAGATGATACTAGAGCTTGGATTTGGATATGAAAAAATATCGTTCTCTTTTGAAGTGCTATCCATGCAAGTACAGAATCTGACTAAAGCATGACCTTTGCACACTTGAGGATTATCGTCATCATCGTCCTGACCCTGGATTGCAGACGTTGTCATTCACGATCAGTGAACTCTGATATACTTAAGATATCTACACCTGTTTTTCAACCCAGAGAACAACACTTTCTTCATTAGCTTCAACGTTTACTTTCTTTGCCAGTTACCTATGTCATTCGAAATTTTACAACTCCACATATAATGTATCAACTCCGTAGAAGTAAACCTTGAACTTTTCGCGTTATTATGTGGTTCTTAGAATAATACACTCAGCTCGCTTACAATGCTCTATAACTCACATACAGCTAAAACAGCTATGCCTTCAGCTTCTGTAGACGGCTCAATCGTAACCATACAGCTGCCAAATCCTTGTCTCTCTCTAGTCAGAAGCAGTACGAAGTGATATAGCAAATTTCTAGGAAGAACTCATCAAGTTGTAGATAGATGAAACCAAAGGTGTAACATGGGGTAGACCCCAAATATGAGCCTTTCTCGTTTCCAGGATTGCACATGAAGTTACAAATTTGGCACGGCATTTATCTCACTTTGTAGGACTAAATAACGGCTTCACATTATGCACACAAATCGAAGACACAGATTAAGGGCTCCTGGAGGTGATGTCACTGTGTGCTCCTTTGGAACATCGGAACTTCCAAGTTCATTTTCCAAGAAGCAAAGTTTATTTCCGCACATTGCGGGGATAAATGTTGGAATCAATAACGGGGACACCAAACAGTTGGTCAGTCAGGTTTGAGACCTTTGTCTTCAACAGTAGCTTGCTTCCCAAAATGGAGAACGAAACTTTGCATTCTGCCCTTCAGCTCACACCGCAACCACAGTCGACATATCAGCGACAGAGTACGATTCCCATCTCTGAGCACAGTACAGCAATTGCATAGATTTTGCAATTCGAGCTTGCTGACCTTCAGATCTCTTCACCATTACTTTGTATATGCTAGAATTGGGCAATCTGTTCTCATATCTTGATGCTCAATTCAAGCTCTATGTACTTGCAGATGTGATCAAATTCCCATCCAGAATCACGTAACCCTGCAGGTTAATGAACTTTGCTTCCAAGAGAAGAGGAAGGAAAGAAGTCTCATTGGCGTAGATTAGCCTTTCAAAGGAGACAATGTGAGGAAGAAAAGGAAGCCCCGCCAAAAAATCTTTGCACACGTCACGACGATTCAAAGCTTTCCGTGGTGGCCGATGAATCCATGCGGGGAGTTGATAATTGAAATATCCATGACCGTAGACCACCTAGTTCGTTCATGCGTGCCCAGGGAGGCGTAAAGAAAGCATTCGATCCTCAAAGTGAAGTGAAGGCTTAGCCACTTCAACTTTGACTGCCCATTCTCGGAACCCAGCAGGGCATTTGGAAGATCCCATGTTGTGGTCTGAACGACATTATCTGAGCTGATGCTCATCAGAGGCCAAGAGCTGGTTTAAGGTTGGTGAGCTATTACGTGATTTCATCCATTGTCTGGCGTCGATCAAAACATTGCGAAGTTGCAACTTTCTAGGTTGCGAAGTTGCAACTCTCCGGAGAGCAAGCCAGGAGATGTGCATCGGGAGGTCTTTTCCCGAATTGGAGGACCTCGAAGTCAGAGGAGACGCCGGGCTGGTCATTTAGCGATCTAGTCGTCCAAGTTTAGATGATGAAGATCAGTGTGGACCGGCTGAGCCTTTTGGGAATCACGTAGTTCTCAGCGTCGGTCACTGCTGGGCTGGCTAGCTGTCTCGCAATTCCACGATGCAGGGAGATTGAGGAGTACATGGAGAATTGAGTTTTATATTTCTCTGGAGGTGGACACCATGCACTCACTCAGAAGATCTACAGGTCGGGCATCGGTCGTTTCCTCTCCTGATCGGCCCGCTCTCCGCGAACGCTTCAGGATGCTGGTGATTCTGGTGCTTTGTTGCCTCCAGCTCGGTGCTTGCGCGGTTGGTCAGGAGGATACCACCTTCGGAGAAATAAGCAGAATCGAGACTCTTGTTGAGACTCTCCAGGATCCAGATTTCGATGCACGTGCAGAATCGGCCGCGAAAGAGCATGTCAACATCAACATCGAGAGTGGACTTCCTCCTGCTTCCTCCGTCGAAGTGTATATGGGCCAGCAACAAGCACACGGCGGTCCCAGGAGCCAGCGAGAGCTGCAGCAGTTTAAAATTCAGGACCAAGCCGTCGACACTTTGTTAACGAATCGTCATGAGCCTCTCCATCGTTTTCAGGAGGAATCTGCACACTCCAGAGCAATATCTCGCACTTTGCTCCAAGACAGCTTCGGGTCAGTGACATTTAGCAGCAAGATATCATCTGATAGAGACGTGCACAATTCTGCACCTGTCGCTTGTGTCCTTCGTCCGAGCATGTGCACAGCAATGCGCATGCTCGGACGAGTGAGTGAAATTCATCTCTAACGCCATATGAGTCCAATGTGTTGCCACTGTCCCAGGGAGGCCGATGCGCTCCTGAAATTCAAGGCTGAAATCAAAAACTACACGGACAACGCTTTGGATGGATGGACAACGGGGAATCGCTCCGCCTACTGCTCGTGGACGAGGGTCATCTGCGATGATGAGTTGCATGTGATCTCCCTCAACTTCTCCAGGCTGAAGATGAACGGCACTTTGGGTCCTTCGTTGAGCAAGCTCGAATACCTCGTGGACCTCGATCTGAGCCACAATTTCCTGTTGAGCGAGCTTCCCGTGGAATGGGGTCGACTGCAGAGACTGCAGACCTTGAACGTCCACGATAATTTTCTCTTCGGTGGAGTTCCCGCAGAGTATGGCAACATGTCCAGCCTACGAGTCCTCTACATCGGAGCACAGGACGAGCTCTTCAATGGGTTCATTCCGGAGGAGCTGGGTCTGCTCTCTGAGCTCGAGGTTCTGGCCCTGGGTGCGGTTTTCAATTTCGACGCCAAGCAGGAGTACTATTCTTACCGGTCGAACAAGATGAGAGGCCCCATTCCCAAGTCCATCGCCAACTGCACTAAGCTGTGGTACTTGGATTTCTTCGGCAACTCCCATCTGACGGGTCCTATTCCCAGAGAGTATAGCCAGCTCGTCAATCTGGAGTATCTGAGCTTCGAGCAAAACAATTTCACAGGTTCCATCCCCTCCGAGCTGGGCAACCTGACAAAGATCAAGTATCTGCACTTGGGAACCAATGCCTTGGAGGGAGAGTTTCCCGTGGAGCTGGCGTCGTTGTCGGAGCTCGAGTTCTTGAACGTGAGTACCAACTTCCTGACGGGGAGTTTTCTGACAGTGGAGTCCACTTCGTGGAGTCGGCTCGAAAAACTCTTCATTGACAGGAACAACTTTCGTGGCGCCTTTCCCAGAGCTGTGACGGCCATGACGGCGCTGACGATCTTCTACATGTTCGACAACGAGTTCACCGGCGGCCTTCCCGAGAACCTGGGGCAGTTGGCCAACCTTCAAGTGTTCGATTTCCGTAGGAACCAGCTGGACGGGAAATTGCCCGACAGCCTCAACAACTGCACGCAGCTCCAAAGGCTTGAAGCAGCGAGCAACAACCTCACAGGCACGCTGGAGCCGCTGAGAAACCTCTTGCTGCTCAATTCCCTGTTCGCAGCGAACAACATGCTCACGGGCACGCTGGACCCGCTGAGAAACCTCTCGCTGCTCTTTTTTCTGGACGTACAGAATAACATGCTCACGGGCACGCTGGAGCCACTGAGAAACCTCTCGCTGCTCGAATCCCTGTGCGCAGTGAACAACAGGCTCACGGGCACGCTGGATCCGCTGAGAAACCTTTTGCTGCTCGATTTCCTGTTCGCAGCGAACAACAATCTCACGGGCACACTGAACCCGCTGAGAAACCTCTCTCTTCTCGAATACCTGTCTGTAGGGTACAATAGGTTCACAGGCACGCTGGACCCGCTGAGAAACCTCTCGCTGCTCGAATTCCTGTTCGCAGCGAACAACAATCTCACGGGCACACTGGACCCGTTGAGAAACCTCTCGCTGCTCGCTTACCTGATCGCAGCAAACAACAATCTCAATGGCACACTAGAGCCGCTGACAAACCTCTCGCTGCTCGGATCTCTGTATGCAGGGAACAACAAGTTCACGGGCACGCTGGATCCGTTGAGAAACCTCTCGCTGATCTATCTGATAGAAGCAGCGAAAAACAATCTCACAGGCACGTTGGAGCCGCTGAGAAACCTCTCGCAGCTCGCTTACCTGAACGCAGCGAACAACAGGCTTACGGGCACGTTGGAGCCGCTGAGAAATCTCTCGAAGCTCGCTTACCTGCTTGCAACGAACAACAATCTCAATGGCACGCTGGAGCCGCTGAGAGATCTCTCGATGCTCTCGAACGGCATCATGTACTTGCTCCTAAACGACAACAACTTTCGAGGCCACATTCCCGCCGAGCTCGGCAAGCTGTCGAACTTGAAGCTCCTCTTCTTGCACAATAATGGGCTGTCGGGGCCCATACCCTCGAGCTTGGCCGACCTAGAGAGCATCAACGAGATCAATCTGGGCAACAATTCTCTGACGGGAGGAATCCCTCCAGAGCTGGGGCGACTGCAGTACATGGAGTATCTCATCCTCCACAGCAACAACCTCACGGGAACCATTCCCGCGTCTCTGGCGAACTGCAGCTCCCTGAAAAACATCAGGCTGAGCAAAAACAAGCTCACGGGCACAGTCACTCAGATTGACTTCTTGCAGCTGCGATCCCTCGAGAGCTTCTCTGTCAACGGGAACCAGCTGGGCGGAGAGTTTCCCGTGAGCGTGTACAACTGCACGGAACTGAAGCTCCTGGACCTGAGCAGCAATGAATTCTCAGAGGAGCTCCCCGACCACTACGAGTACTCTCAGCCAGTGCTGCGCGAATTGCGAGTTTTGAAATTATCATCCAACAAATTCGGCGGCAGCGTGCCCGCTTGGATCTGGAAGCTTCCGGAGCTGCAAGTGCTCGACTTGTCGCACAACTCGTTCACGGGAGTGTGGCCGACCAATCTCTCGGGCTTGGAAGGCTTTACTCGACTCGAAGCGTCGCCAGACGACGTTGGGGGAGTCAACAGTGTCATCGACGACTTCGTCCCCGTACGTGCCGAGGTGGACGGGGGGAAATTGCTCGAGCAAATCTCCATTGAGGCCAAAGGTGCGCGACTCGAACTCGAGTACGTCCTCGAGACTCTATTCTCCATCGACCTGTCATACAACCAGCTCTCCGGGAGGATCCCGTACGCGCTTGGAGACCTGCGCGGGTTGACGTACTTGAAACTGACGCACAATAATTTCTCGGGCGAAATCCCTCAGGTTTTTGAAGATCTGCTGCGTCTCCAGTCGCTGGATTTGTCGGCCAACTATCTCACGGGGAAGATTCCTGCGGTGCTGAGCAGGCCCAGCTTGAGCTATCTGAATCTCTCCTACAACTTCCTCGAGGGCGAGATCCCCACGGCGAATGCTTTCTCCACGAGGTACGACATTTCGTCCTTCAAGCCCGGGAACGATCAGCTCTGCGGGGCCCCGCTCGAGACCACTTGTGCGGCGCAGGACAGCAACGCAAGCGGAAGCTCGGCCACACTCGGGGCTCCGTCGTTCGAGCTCCTTGATGGTACATTCTGGCGGGCCTTCGAGATCGGAATTCCGATCGGATTCGTGATTGTCATCGGGGTCGTGATCGGAACGCGGAGAATAATGCCCTGCACACGACACTGGTTATTGGATACTCAAGATTCCGCTCGCCATTTCAATAAAGGTACATACGGAGTTTTCAACGAACCAACATAGACTGAATCATTCAGCAATTGACTGTTGCGTACGAGACTGCTCGCTTTGCACCCGGCTGGACCCCGGGGTCCAACCGGGGCTTACGAAGATTCTGCATGAATGAGGACTCGTTGTCCGCCATACACATGTGCTACTGCTGCTAGGCCTGTAGATAGCAAAGCGTTGTCTGCACTGAGTTGTTCCAATTGGATTGTGTAAAGATTCCACGACGATTCATGATTGCAAGATTATTCCTCTTGGAGGCTTTTGTCTCCAGATTGAAGAGACTTCATTGTAATTACTTGATGGAATTGTTGGAGACTCTAATTAGTTGACGAGACCCACCACGTTTCATTTTATGATAGGACCAGATTTGATGGAAATGCATGTCGCTCCTCCCTGAAGAACTCAGGAATCCTTTCCTCTCGACGGGGTCCACTTCCAGCGACGAGACTTCCACACTTTCGCTTTATCAGACTGGGAAACGATTCTTGGATCTAATCGCTGAACGTAACCTGGCCTCTTTCCAGATGCGCTCAGACTTCCAGAAAGTGTCGGCTACCTATCAGACTGCAACTGGAGCCGAGAAAGACAGTCCACAGTAGGCTGATCAAGCTGAAAGACAGTCCACAGGATGGCGAGGGGCAAAGCTCTTATTCATTGTGAACTTGTGCTTGAACCTGGATCAGAATCCTCAGAGGATGAACCTACAAATGAGGTTGACCCCGAAGAATAAGATGGTCTTGATGAACCCATTTCCAAGATGTCATCAAGTAATCATCGCATTGCATAAATGTTGGTCAAACAAAAGAGATTAATGAGAATGAAACCTTTGAGTTGAAATTTGAAGAGATTTATTGGCTAAACATAGATATTGACTTCAAAATGGCTTCAGGATCATCAAAGAGTGGGCATTAAAACTTACTGGTGAATTTCACTCGAACGTGGAGAGTCGGCAAGGTGGACAGCCCATAATAACTTATGAGCTCTACTTTGGATCTCACAGGAGGGAAAACAGGCTTGCTGGAGCCTCTAGCTTCATTAAAAAGCTAATGGGCTTTGGAGCGTGAGGGTGATAGAACTGAACCGTAGGATGGAGTCGGACAGAGCTGGAAAGATAGACACTTGGAATGATAGTTAGATGAAGATGGGTAGTAACAAAAACAGCGAGCAGGCGCTACAAAGGATCTCTCAGGCGAACCGTCCTAATCATAAAGTACCCAGATCTGGAACAAACATGAAACGTGAAGCTAGACCTGGAAGGTTTGCTATCTTCTTTCTGCATTAGCACCATGTTTACAGATCTAAAGGAAGAGGGATGTGGAGGGTTAACCCCCAACAGCCCTTGCAGCACTATGTGTAGAGGGAAAGACTATCATTACAATAGTATCAGTAAGAGTACAGAGAACTGCCTCTGTTTAATAAGAAAATTGATTTATGCTCTTCATGTCACTATTTTCTTCTTTCATCAACGTCGATTTGTATGCTTCGCCACTTTTGGTTGCACTCCATTGATCTTTTGCGTATTCCTTCATCAGAATGATGCAGCAATAATTGTGACACTGTTGTTTCTTAATAATCGGAACGGCTTGCAGAGCATCTCATTGGGCCTTGCACAGCCGTCTTCAGGACAGACTTCCTGTGCATCCTGCGTCATGTCCCAACTCCGGGCTCTGTTAGCTCTATGGTTCTCCGCCTTATCTACACGTCACTTCCCTAGATCCTACATAAAACATACATGCAAGCCTCGAAGATACGACATATCCACGGATATTGCTGATTAAATCGTGGCACCGTTGATTAAAGATGTGAGCATACTAATTATCTAATGGGTGGATGAGTTCAGGGTGCATCCCTCTGATGATGACGGACAACTGGCACAGAGATTAAGGAGGACATATCACGATTATCTAAGGTTCTCGGGAGACTCCTGCTGAATTCTTGAGCGACAAAAGTCAACTACAAGCACTTTTTAGCATGGTACACGAGTCTTGGCCACTGAAGATGATACTAGTGCTTGGATTTGGATTTGGATATGATAAAAATCTTTCTCTTTTGAAGTGCCATCCATGCAAGTGCAGAATCTGATTAAAGCATGACATTTGCACACTTGAGGATTATCGTCATCATCGTCCTGAACTTGGATTGCAGACGTTGTCATCCACAATCAGTGAACTCTGATATACTTAAGATATCTACACCTGTTTTTCAATCCAGAGAACAACACTTTCTTCATTAGCTTCAGCGTTTACTTTCTTTGCCGTTTATTGTGGTAACCCACTTTTTGTTTTTGTGCGGAATTTAAAACGTTTTTTGAAAACAGTACCGCAGGAGCCGTGTAAATGGTAATCGGTACATTTAAATAGAGTGAAGATGGATAATCGCGGGTCTCGTATGATCTCGTAGAATCCAGGAGTTGGGCGCAATGTCCGGAACAGGCACCCCGACCTGAACGATCAATTCTGAAGGAGATTTCCTTCGACGCAAGGCGCATAATCCGCCTTTGGCGATACGCCTTCGGCGCTCAGAATTTATTCAATTCACAACGCCTTGACTTGGTTAGGATCTCGTTAAAAAGGGCTTGACACGTTCGTTCTAATGAGCCCAAGAACGCTAGGAACGGATGAGGACTCAAGGAGTTATGATTATCGGAAGATACGTAGACGGACGCCTTCAGCGGAAGGAGTTCGCCTTGCCAATCCGAGTTCCTTGTGCTAGCAAAAACTAGTGGAAGGGTTGTAAAAGCCGGAGTTGGGAGTCACTACCCGCAGATTCGTTGAGTGTATTCGCGAGAGACTTCCCCCCTGAAATCTTAAGTAGAGGTCCTAAGTGACCTCTGAGGTGTGTTTCTATAGTTTCAGGTGTGTGTGTGTGTGTGTTGAGTGAACTACGCTGCACTGTGTGACCTCCGAGTGAACACTTGTAGTATTTCTGGGAGTGACAGTCGCCTGAGAATTCAAACTCTTCAATAGTCTGTTAAATGTGACACTTTGTACTTTGTGTGTTGCCTCTGTCCCTTTGGGTTCGACCTTTCTACCACTATATTGCAGTTTTAGCCTTTGGTGGGTTATTAGACAAATAGCGAGGTAATGCGATCTGTGGAGTTAGGGGTACCTTCGGAGGCGTCAATTGAAGATCCGGCAGATACACCGGTAGAACCTTTGAACGAGGGAACGGAATTGGTAAGTCTGACTTCTTTGTCTTCGGAGCGGACACAGTCTGCGCAAGGCGAAGGGACACCCCAGATGAAGATGAACGAGGACTTGGAGAAGAAGTTTACTGTGAGCGAGGAGATTCTGGAACAGGTTGTCGCAAGGGTAGGAGGAACGGTGGTGGAAGCCGAGGGCACTACACTGCCAACGTCTCCTGTGGAAGAGGTGAGACCCGAAGAAGGACAGAAGACTTCGGGCGAAGAAGTGAAGACATTGGAAGTTACATTTCCTGAATTCTTGCAGGATAGTGTGATACCATTGTTGAAGTACTTGGACGGGAAGAGAAAGAAGTATGCTGTATCGAAGGAGCCGGGATTCTATGTTCAGATGATCAGGAACAGAACGAAGCTCAAGAGAGCAATTGGAGTAAAGAGGGAGTGGGATTTCGTGACTGCATTGGCACGGGAGCGAGCTGCAACCTTGTTAGCCGAGTGCGTAGTAGTGAAGGCGACATTGCGAGAGCGAGAAGCCCAGCTTCGGGAGAAGGAAACCGAGTGTGAAGTGCTACAGCTAAATCTAGAGAAGGAATCGGGACGTTGTGCAGAATTGGAAGAGACTTGCGGAGGATTTCGTACTGTAAGACCGGGTGTTGCACATATGTACTAAGTTTCAGAAGTGGTCAAGTGATTAAGGATGATTAGCCAAAGTATAGCTAAGTCTAGCTAGTTATGACTAAACTAGTCAGTTATAACTAAATTTATCTAGTTATGACTAAGTTTGGCTACAATGTCTATAGTTGACGGATTAAGTAGCGGAGTTCTAGAAGAGTGGAGTGAGCACTTTTATTTTGTCTTTTACAAGGAGTGAGCAATTCTATTTTGTCTTATAAAAAAGTTGTAGATTCCAAGGGATTAGATATTTGACTTAAAGCTTGGATTTGATTGGTTAAACTAAAATGTATGAAAGATGATTGGCTAGACTAAGTCTAGTGTTGACTTAGTGGCTAAGAAGCTTGTAGAAGTTTAAAAGTTTCCAATCGCATGTCGCCACCTCAACCTTGGATTCCGGAAACTTCTAGAAGGTTTAGCTAGGCCAATAACATGTTGCCACATAGAAAGGGTTAGTCAAACTTACCTAGGTAAAAGTAAGTTAGGAGAAATTACCACATGTTACTATGGTAACTCCTCAGGTAGTATAAATAGAGAGGTAGAGTAGCACCTCTCAAGCAAGTTTGGAGAGTCCGTCCATCGACCAAACGCATTCACCCAGACAAGATCGTAAAAGATCCTTGCCCAATGTACGCGTTGTCCCTTCAAAATGCGTTCGAAGAATCCCACCTGCCAGGCCGTCACATAAGTCGTGCGCGCCGGCCGTAAGATGTGCATGATCTCTAACGCAATCGCTTTTCTCTTCGGATCCTTATAATCGACAGTCTTCCATCCATTCGTTACCTATCTTTCAGTCTCGAAGAGAGGTCCGTAAGAGAATTCCTCGACGCGCGTAAGTCCTACGCTATTCTTGTCAAACAGAAGGTCTCCGTCGTTTCCCGCACACGGTCCCATTACTCTCGTCCAATGCTCGATATTCCACAACATGGGATTACCACGGAGCTCCTCGCCTTCGGTCGCGCTCTTGTCCATAACCTCCTTCTAGATACTCGCTGAGACGCAATTCCAATTCCACAGAAGGAATTTTAGCCTCAGTTCCCTCAACTCGTGTCTGAAGGATCTCAATTCCTCATACGGCACCTTCAAGGGAACCAATTTCCTCATCTTCTCACTCTTCTTGGGCGCCATGTATTCAATTTGCGTTTCGCTAATCGCGGGTTGGCTCGATTGCAATTCCTCTCCCTCTCAATCGTTCTTGCTCGATATCGGAATGTCGGCGCGTAGTTTCCTCCTATTGCCTTTACCCTTGAAGCCCTAACATTGCCTTCTCCTGCGCCTCTGTAATAACCCACCAAAGGCTAAAACTGCAGTATGGTGGTAAAAAGATCGAACCCACAGGGACAAAGGCAACACACAGAGTACAAAGTGTCACGTTTAACAGACTTTTGGAGAGTTTGAATTCTCAGGCGACTGTCACTCCCAGAAATACTGCAGTGCTCGACTCGGAGGCCACTCGGAGGATGCTCGACTCGGAGGTCACTCGGAGGATGCTCGACTCGGAGGATGCTCGGAGGATGCACAGTGCAGCGTAAGTCACTCAACACACACACACACACCTGAAACTGGAAAAGCACAACTCGGAGGTCGGTCAGGACCTCCGCTTAGGATTTCAGGGGGAAAGTATCTCAAAAGTTCACTCAAAGGCTCTGCAGGTAGTGACTCCCACTCCGGCTTTTACAGCCCTTCCACCAGGAACTAGCGTAGGGAACCCGGATTGGACTTCCCACTTCGGAATGAAGTTCCTCATACGCAGTGGACGTCACCCTCGACTCACACCAAGCGCAGAGAGTACAGGCCCGATTGAGAACTCAACTGTGACACAATCCAGTAACACACACACATAACCTGAATTGATAACCAAGGTTTACACGAAGTAACAAAACTTCACTTTGGCATTCAGGGGAAACTTCCCGTAGGAGTACAATCAGGATATGTCACTCGAAGGAGTAAGGGGGAACTGTTCAAGTATCTAACTCGCAACCGGCTCTGAGCATCAGAAATCACCCGCAGGTGCAGATCCGCACTACTCAAGTCTCTAACCGGTGTACTAGCTCTGAACATTCAGCCGAAGGCCTTCAGCTACAACATGCGGTAACTTCACTATGCTGCAGCTTCTCTACGTGGTGCCAGGACCAAATGCACAAACACGCCGAGAAAGTGAGTTCCTGATCTGCACTTCCGAAACTGGAAGAGTCCCAAAGCAAAACGCCTTGAACTACTTTATACCCTCTAAGGTCCTAACTAACACTACGCTGCACTATCTGCTACTCTAAACTCCTGCACGAAACCAAACTACACTACTACACTCTGCAGATCCGGTGCTGCGCCTCCTGCGCGCCGGACAGCCTCGCACTTTCTCTCTACCCTGCCAATCTTCCGACCGGCTGCGCAACCCCAGCCGCCGAAGGACTGCAGTCACTTCCGACTCCAAGTGCGCCATAGTGTCGCGCGCACCCGACAAGAAGGCTTCTAATTTCCTCGCTACTCGCCGCCGACTCCGACTGTCACCCTCCGTCAATGCCGCCGCCCGAAGCTCAAACTCCCTGAGCGTGATCTTCTCTTGTGCCGCCACTTCCCAATGGGCGTATCCTCTTAGACAGTGAGTCACCCGCGTCACCAACTCTTCTCGCGTCCGGCTGCTGCCTTCCACCTCTGCTAGCTGCATCTCCGCATCTACGCGCTGCGCCCTCAATTCCGCGCACTCGGATTGCAAGTTGCGCAACAACTCCTCATCCTCCTTGCGCGTGCTTTGACTTTCCTCTAATGCGCGCGTCTGGCGCGCAAGCTTCTCTATTAGAATGCGGTTTTGTCTCCGCTCTTCCTGCAATTCCGACTCGATCTTTGCCCGCATTAGCTCGGCATCCGCCTGGGCTTTCGTCGCCACATCCTCCCGCTGTTGTTGTCGGGTTTGGTGTAGCCTCTGCGTGATCGCCAGGTGCTGTCGGAGGGCAGTATACCTATCCTGCAATGTTTGGCACCTAGTGGCCCAAGTGGCCACCTTGCTCCTCGTCCTGCTCTTGACAATCTCCACATAAGACTGCAATTTTCTGGAACTCGAGTACTTTGCTGTCTTGCGATCCAAATATCGCAGGAGTGGCACTATCTGCTCGCACAGTACCCCTGTTGGCGTCTTCTGCATAGAGTCCGCTTCCTGCTCTTCCGAACTCGTCTCATCCTCTGTTTCGAGGATTTCAGTCGCCACAGAATCTCTTGGCGACTCCCTGGAACTGTGGCGCGCGGCAGCTTCCGCCGCGACTGCCGCTCCACTCCCTGCTAAAATATCCAAGGCAGTGGGGGATCCCACTGCCTGAGCCCCTGTTCCGGCTCGATCTTTGGTTCTCGAAGGGGTCGGCGCCGCAGTTACTTTTGTCGCCCTTGCACCGCCCGCTTCTACTGCCTGCTCTTCCGGCGCGATCTGCGCGGAAGGTGTCTTTGCCGGAGGTGTGTCCGCCGAAGGCGCCCGCACAATGGTCGCCGGCCCTGTCCGATTCGCAGTCGGCGAATCTGGCCGTCCTTCAGTTGACCGACTCGCAGTCGGCCGACTAGCAGTTGTCCGACTGGCAATCGGATCCACCCTGCGCGTCTTTACTCCACTTGGCCGGCTTGCTGGAGGCGTTTTCTCAGAAGCGCCTTCTGCCGAAGACGACCCTCTGAGAGTTGTTGGCTCTTCAGCCAATGTAATAACCCACCAAAGGCTAAAACTGCAGTATGGTGGTAAAAAGATCGAACCCACAGGGACAGAGGCAACACACAGAGTAAAAGTGTCACGTTTAACAGACTTTTGTAGAGTTTGAATTCTAGGCGACTGTCACTCCCAGAAATACTGCAGTGCTCGACTCGGAGGCTCGACTCGGAGGAGGAACTCAACTCGGAGGATGCTCGGAGGATGCACGGTACAGCGTGGTCACTCAACACACACACACACACACACACCTGAAACTGGCAAAAAGCACAACTCGGAGGTCGGTCAGGACCTCCGCTTCGGATTTCAGGAGGAAAGTGTCTCGCAAGTTCACTCAGAGGTTCTGCAGGAAGTGCCTCCCACTCCGGCTTTTACTGCCCTTCCGCCAGGAACTAGCGGGGGTACCCGGACTGGACTTCTCACTTCGGAACGAAGCCTCTACGTACGCCGTGGACGTCACCCTCGACTATCACACAAAACGCAGGGAGTGCAGACCCGACTGAGAACTTACTGAAAACACGACCCAGTAACACACACACAACCTGAATTACAAACCAAGGTTTACACGAAGTAATGAAACTTCACATTGGCATTCAGGGGAAACTTCCCGTAGGAGTACAATCAGGATATGTCACTCGAAGGAGTAAGGGGGAACTGTTCAAGTCTCTAACTCGCAGCCGGCTCTGAGCATCAGAAATCACCCGCAGGTGCAGATCCGCACTACTCAAGTCTCTAACCGGGTGCGAGCTCTGAACATTCAGCCGAAGGCCTTCAACTACAACATACGGTAACTTCGCTATGCTGCAGCTTCTCTACGTGGTGCCAGGACAAAAATGCACAAACACGTCAAGAAAGTGAGTTCCTGATCTGCACTTCCGAACCTGGAAGAGTCCCAAGGCAAAACGCCTTGATCTACTTTATACTCTCAAAAGATCCTAACTAGCACTACGCTATCCTATCTACCACTCGCAGCATCTGCGCGAAACCAAACTACTCTACTGCACTCAGCAAATCCGGTGCTGCGCCTCCTGCGCGCCGGACTGCTCCGCTTACTGTCTCTACCTTGCCAGTCTTCCGACCGGCTGCGTAACCCCAGGCGTCGGAGCGCTGCAGTGACTTCCGACTGCAAGTGCGCCATAGTGTCGCGCGCACCCGACAAGAAAGTTTCTAATTTTCTCGCCACTCGCCGCCGACTCCGACTGTCACCTTCCGTCAAGGCCGCCGCCCGAAGCTCGAACTCCCGGAGTGTAACCCTCTCTTGAGCTGCCACCTCCCAATGGGTGTATCCGTTTAGACAACGAGTCACCCGTGCCGCCAACTCTCCTCGTGCCCTGCAGCTGCTCTCCACCTCTGCCAGCTGCATTTCTAATTCCGCACGTTGTGCCCTCAAATCCGAGCACTCGGTTTGCAAGTTGCGCAACAACTCCTCATCCTCCTTGCGGGCTCTTTGACTTTCTTCTAAGGCGCGCGTCTGGCGCGCAAGCTCGGCTGCTAGGACTTTGTTCTGTCTCCGCTCCTCCTGCAATTCCGACTCGATCTTTGCCCGTATTAGTTCGGCATCCGCCTGACTCTTCGTCGCCGCATCCTCCTTCTGCTGCTGCAAGGCTTGGTATAGCTTCTGGGTGACCGCCAGGTGTTGTCGGAGGGCGGTGTTCCTATCCACATATACTCCGCACCTAGAGGCCCACCTTGCCACCTTGCTCCTCGTCCTTCGCCTGATTGTCTCCACATAAGACTGCGGTTTTAAGGCACTTGCGTATTTGGATGTCTTGCGATCCAGATATCGCAGGAGTGGAACTATCTGTTCGCACAGCACCCCTGTTGGCGTTTTCTGCACCGAATCCTCTTCTTGCTCTTCCGAGCTCGTCTCATCCTCAGTCTCGAGGATCTCAGTCGCCACCGAATCCCTTGGCGACTCCCTGGAACTGTGGCGCGCAGCAGCTTCCGCTGCGACTGCTGCTCCACTGCCTGCTAAAATATCCAAGGCAGTGGGAGATCCCACTGCTTGAGCCCCTGTTCCGGCTTGATCTTCGGTTTGTGAAGGGGTCGACGCCGCAGTGACTTTTGTCACTCTTGATCCGCCCGCTTCTGCTGCCTGTCCTTCCGGCGCAATCTGCGCGGAAGGTGTCCTTGCTGAAGGTGCGTCCGCCGAAGGCGTCCGCACACTCGTCGTTGGCCCCATCCGTCTCGCAGTCGGCGAATCCGGCTGACTCTCTGTTGTCCGACTCGCAGTCGGCCGACCAGCAGTTGTCCGACTGGGAGTCGGATACACCCTGCGCGTCTTGACTCCACTTGGCCTGCTTGCTGGTGGCGTCCTTCCAGAAGTGCCTTCCGCCGAAGACGACCCTCTGAGGATTGTTGGCTCGTCAGCCAAACTCTCTTCTGCTTCCGGCCTGCTGTCCGGTTCAACGCGCCGTTCAGTTGGCCTTCCTTCCGCTTGTCGACCTTCAGTCATCCGACTCGCAGTCGGCCGGCGGTCAGTCCGTCCATCTCCTCCCGAAGGCCGTGGTGCCTTCTGTGCAGAGGTTTCTGCCGTCTTCCCTAGAATCTGAGCGATTATCTCTTCCTGTGTGAGATTCCGCCGGGTCGGAGTTCGCCTGGTCTCTTCAGTAACAGTTGGCATTTTGCGTGCCCTCTGTTTTGGTCGACTGTGAGGCTCGGGGGTGGGCCGACCACGAGTCGGCGCAGCTGGTACTTCCGGCTGCCCGTCCTCAGGTCTCTCATCCCACTTCCGCTTTCGCGGAATGCGCTCACTTCGACGTTCTTCTGCTGCTCTTGCTGGAGCCGGAGCCGGAGGCGTACTGGCAGGTTCCTCGTCCGGATCCGTGTCTACTTCGGCCTCCCTCGAATATCTACCTGGATAAGTCCGGGTCAGCTGCGGAAACCGAGTTTTCTCAGCATTCGTCAAACATCCCATCGCCCGGTAAAACACGATTAAGTAAGGCGATAGATGATTGAGCGTTCCTCCCCTTTCTTCTTGCGCATGTTGGCGCGTCACCTTCCACAGGAGCTGTGGTACCCCACTTTTGGCAATTTTGAGGAAATTAAAACATTTTTGGAAAACTGTACCCTGGCAGCATTGTAAATAGCCTTCGGTACATCAAAACGGAGTGAATCCGGAAGATCGCGGGGATTCTCGAGGGATCTTGTGGAATCTGGGATTTGGGGTGCAGCAGTAAGGACAGGCACCACCCTCCCTGCGAGCTCTGCAGTTAGGACCCCTACGACGCAAGGCGCAAAACCCGCCTTCGGAGGTTGCGTCCGCGGCGGTAGGGAAACCCTCCATAATTAGGTCAACCCTCGGGCGCCTTGACCAAGTTAGGGTCCCGTTGGAAAGAGCTCGACGCACTGATTCCAACGAGTCCAAGAACGCTTGGAACGGATGAGGACTTAGGGAGTTATCACTATTGGAAGAAACGGAGGCGGTCGCCTACGGCGGAAAGAGTTCGCCACCGGCGCGAATTCCGCCTACGCGGAAGAGGGAATCAAGTTTTGTCCTATGCGCGGACGAAGGCGTTCGCCTGTGCACAGGCGAAGTAGGGTTAGGGAAGGCGCGAAGTCCGCCTACGCACAGGCGTTCGCCTGTGCACAGGCGCTTCGGCGTCGGCGGAAAATCCGCCTTGGGCCCTAGAAATGCGCCTTGTGAGGTAGAAAGTGTACGGCGCCTTCCGCGCCAGCGCAGCGCCGCGTACGGCGGAAGAGCCGCCAGAGTAATCAAATCAGTACGGACTATGCGGACGGGACGGGTGGATGCGCTCTTGGACGGACGGAGTTGCGGCGGCGGAAGCGCCGACGAAGAGACAAGGAACGGACAGACTGGACGGAGACGGCTGACCACGGTCAACGCCTTCCGCACCAGCGCAGCGCCGCGCACGGAATTCGCCTGCGCACAGGCGAACGCCTGTGCACAGGAGGATGTTGAAGTTCAGTGCCGGCGGAGCATCCGCCGAGGCTCCTGCCTGCGCACAGGCAGGAGTTGAACTTTTGTCCGACATGCGGACACACGCGTCAAGGTAGAGGGGGATTGGCCGAGGGGCGGTACGAACAAGTGTACCGCGCAAGGCGGAAAACTCGCCTTCGGCGCTACGCCCGCATGTCCGCGGGGTAATACGCTCGCGGAGTTCAAATCCGCCAATTCGAGCGTGAGAGTTTAATCGACGACGGCGGAGCGTGAAGCCGCGCGTGAGAGCGAAGACCGTTCCAGCGTACAGCCGGCGCGGCCATCAAGTGAGACGTTCTTCACGAGCAGGAGCCGACCATGACCTTCGACCGGGCGGCGGAGAACGTCCCATTCTTGAATTCGCGATTCCAATCTCTTGTGCGCGCTGCGCGCATCCATCTGCTGGCTGCTAAACATTCTCGACGTCGTCGCACAGGAGATTTCTTGTTGATTGAGAGAGAAGTGAATGCGCGTGATTTGGAATTGAGGGCGATTAGAGTTTGCCGAGAGAGAAAGAAGCTCGGGCGGTGCGGAAGTAGAATGAGCGGGCGAACGAACCCCAGGAACGCAATGACGAGACCGAGCAGATTGCGGATGGTGCCACTTCGCCTACCGCAGAACGGGCTGCGCGCTTTCGAGGAGCGCTTAATAGCAAGAAAGCTCGATTTCTTGCTATGGGGATGGAACTACATCTGTGCGAATATGGTGCGCGAGTGGCTAGAGCCACAGGGACCACCCTCGCGCGGATTGCGTCCGCATGTTGATCGGTGGATAGTCCAAGATTGGGCGCAGGCGTTGGGAAGATGTGCTGGCATGCCAGGGCATCTCCTTTTCGACAGTGAGAGCATCAAGGTGACCAAGCAGGAAGAGGCGCAATTTGTGGAGCTGTTCAAGACCGGGAGGTCTACCAAGAATGGGTACAGGACCCGTGATTACAAGGATCGATTTCGCCGGACTTTGTCCGCGGCGCTGATGCAATTACTGCAGCCGCACCGCGCCTGCTACATCACATTGTGGCAGGTCTCTTTTGTGGAGTGCGTCATCGAGGGAACTCCAATTCACTGGGCGAGCATCCTGCACAGAGTGATGCGACAGCACGCGTTTGAGGAGAAGGGGGGAACTCTAAACCATCTCTTTCCTTTCCTCATCAATTTTTATCGACAGCGGAATTGTTTGACAGCGGCGGAGCTTGAACATTTTCCGCCATTGTCCATCGACCATCCCGGGAAGTATGTGCGGGAGAATGAGGTCGACACTTACGCAGAGGAGTCACCGACTTCTACCCCATCAAGACGGAGGGACGAAGGGAGACACACTCTTGCAGCACGAGTGCCGCGGAAGCGGCGATGGAGGGAAGAGTCTGAAGAGGAGCAGCATCAAGAACCCTCTGCTCCCATTCGACCGCGGCCGCTGTGCGAGCCATACAGCCGGCCGAAGCAGAAGGCACGCAGACTGGTGTTACCAGCCGACAGTGCAGACACGGCGACGATTGCGACGGAGCAAGGAAGTGCGTCGCCAGAGAGGCATGAGGAAGCGCGGACGACCGCAGGAGCGACGGGCCACGCTGCAACCTCGACAGGAGAGAGGCCGCCTACGGGCCAAGGGCCTCCGGAGTTACCACGTGCGACGCGGACAGATGTTCCGTTTGCGCACAGACGAGTTTCCGCGGACGGACGAGCCTCCGCGGACAGGCGATCACAAGTGGACGTGGATCTACGCTTACGCGTGGGAAGGAGCAGTCCGCCTGTGCACAGGCGCTCGCCTGTGCACAGGACACCTCCACACGTGCCGCCTGTGCACAGGCAAGAATCACCCCCGTTCCAACGTAGGAAGGGGAAGGAGCCGGCGGAAGAACCGCCTACTAGACACCGGCCCTCGGGGCCAGACCCTCCGGCGCACCACGCGCCGCAATTTGCGCCTTCGGCGCCAGGGCCTTCGAGCCGAGGAGATACGAGCAGGGAGCGTCCGGAGGCCGCACCATCGGCGGGAAGTCCGCCGATAGTTGCGCCTTCGGCGGTAGGGCCTATAGGCCAAGGGACATCGGGCGAGCGGCCCCCGGCCATGTCGCCTTCGGCGATGGATGTCCGCGGCGCTACGCCTGCGGCGGACAAGGCGCCGGCAATTGCGCCTGCGCACGGGCCGGGCACAGCCCCCACGGACCGATCAAGGGAGCAGCAACAGACGGAGGAGCGGAGTGACTGTCCGCGGGATGAAATTTCGATGCGCGATGCGCAATCAAACCCCGCGCAGCCACCTTCCGCTCGATCGCCTTCGGCGGCGGGCGACGGCGGCAGAGAGGACGCTGTAGACAACCAACAAGCGAGCGACGGGGATGCCGCACGGGTACATTCGCCCTCCGCCTTAGACATTTTGGCGACGAGCAGCGAGGCTGTAGCCGTGCCTTCGCAGGCAGCACACGTCAATGACGTGCAGCCCCACTCGGGGCAGTCGCCGACGCAATCAATGGCGACTGAAATTCTCCACTCGGATGATGACGACGGAGGCTCCACGGAAGAAATGTCAGGAGCAGAAGACACCGAGGAGGAGGAGGAGGAAATTGTTGGAGCGCCGGCGGCGGCGCTCTCTGAGCAGGTGATTCCGTTGCTGAGGTACTTGGATCGCAAGGTCGATAAATACGCCGACCCACTCCAGCCGGGATCTTACATCGAGTTAGTGCGCAGGCGGACTCGCACTAAAGTCCACACCAGCAAGCTGTTAGCTAGAGTGGACCAGGAGTTGAGGGAATTGAAGGAGAAGCATGCATGCTTGTGGGGTCAGTACAAACTTAATCAGAAATTCTACAAGCACTCCGAGAAGATGAAGGACGAGAAACTGGACGAGCTCACCAAGGAGCAGGTGAAGGTCAAGGAAACACTCATTTCTGAGCAGGCCCAGAATCGGATTTTGTCAGAGGAGATCGTGCGACAGACGCGGTTGTTGGAACAATGTCAGCTCGCACGGCAGGCGGATGAAGAGTTAATCCGCAGGTTACAATCAGAGTGTGGCGAATTGAGAGCGCAACGTGCTGAAGCCGAATCGCAATTAGTGATAATTGAAGAGGATCGCAGGAAGGAGGCGGATCGCACGAAGGTGGAGACGGCGAGGCGTGTCGCCCACTGTCTCAAGGGCTACGCCCACTGGGAAGTGAAGGCGCAGGAGAAACTCACACTGCGTGAGTTTGAATTACGCGCAGCCGGGTTGTTGTCAGGCGACAGTAGGAGTCGGCGGAAGGTAGCAAAGAAGCTCGATGCCTTTCTGTCGAAGGCACAGGATACCATGTCCGGCCTCGAAGGGGAAGTGTCCGCGGCGTTGCAGCGTTTGGGACTGCGCAGTCGAGCGGAAGATTGGCAGGGTAGGGAGTTAGTGCGCGGCAGTCGGCCGCGCAGGAGACGTAGTACAGGTTCCGCGGAGTGTAGTGTAGCGTGGTTCCGTGCAGGCGTGTAGCGTAGTGCAGTGTAGTGTTAGGTAGGACTTAGAAGGTATAAAATAGTTCCAGGCGTTTTGCCTGGGGTTCTTTCCCATCAGAAGTGCAGATCAGGAACCCATTTCCTTTGCGTGTTTGTGTTCTTGAGTTCTGTCACCACGCACGAGGAGTTACAACTTAGCGTTCCGCATTTTGTAGCTGAAGGCCTTCGGCCGAATGTTCAGAGCTAGTACATTGGTTAGAGACTTGAGTAGTTCGGAACTGCACCTGCGGGTGACTGCCGATGCTCAGAGCCAGTGACTAGTTAGATACTTGAACAGTTTCGCCCCTACACCCTCGAGTGTTTCTTTCTGATTGTACTCCTTGGGATTTTTCCCCTGAATGCCAAAGTGAAGTTTTGCTACTTCGTGTAAGCCTTGGTTGTAAATTCAGGTTACGCTGCAGCAGGTGCCTTGAGGGTAACCCCTGTAGTATTTCTGGGAATGACAAGTGCCTGAGAATTCAAACTCTTCAATAGACTGTTGTTGTGTTATTGGAATGTTTCTCAGTGAGTCCTTCAGTGCGGACCTGTGTTCTCTGCGCGTTTTGTGAGTTGAGAGTGTTGTTCACCGCGTATGAGTGACTTCGATCCGAAGTAGGCAGTCCAAACCGGGTTTCCTACACTAGCAGCAAGCTAGTGGAAGTGTTGTAAAAGCCGGAGTTGGAAGTCACTGCCCGCAGCTTTGCCGAGTGTGCTCGCGAGAGACTTTCCCCCTGAAATCTTGAAGTAGGGGTCCTAACGGATCTCTGGGTTGTGTTTCTGTAGCTTCAGGTGTGTGTGTGTGTGTGTTACGCTGCACTTTGCGACCTCCGAGTGCGCTCCGAGTGGACACTTGCAGTATTTCTGGGAGTGACAGTCGCCTGAGAATTCAAACTCCTCAATAGTCTGTTAAAACGTGACACTTTGTACCCTGTGTGTTCCTCTGTCCCTGTGGGTTCGACCTTTCTACCACTATATTGCAGTTTTAGCCTTTAGTGGGTTATTACAGGAGCCGTGCCCAATGCACCGGAGCTCCTGACAACACTAGCTCCACGAACTCTACCTGCCAACCATGCATGTAAGCGGTCTTGGTCGGCTGCAATATCTGCAGCAATGCCGTCGCGACATTTCTCCGCAATCGATCATTGTAATCCCGTGTCCGGAAACCGTTCTTGGGATGTCTAGCCACCTTGAAGAGCTCATTGTAAGAGACTTCTTCCTCCTGGGACACTTTCACGCTGTCGGCCTCGAAGAGGAGATCCCCTTCCTCGCCGGCACACCTGCCCAACACCTGCGCCCAATTGCAAATGTCCCATCTCTCTGGGTGTGGGCGAAATCCGCGAGAAGGCTTGTGTCTCTCTTGCAGATACTCGCGCACCATCTCCGGACATGTCCAATTCCACCCCCAGAGGAGAAAATCGAGCTTCAGCCTCGTCAGCACATCTTGAAATGCGCGTAGACCGATCTGCGGCACCCTGAGTGGAGACACTTGCAGCTGGGGAACCTTCGACATTGCGTTGCCTGCACACACAAACGTTCTCCCTTTCGCTCGCTCTCTCACAATCGCCACTGCGCGTCGGCCACTCAAGCACTGACTGCTCACTCTCTCTGCGCTCGTTCAAGATCGCTATTCCCAATTCTTTCAAGGTCCGCCAAGATCCTTGTGCAACTCGTCTCCGCACTCTCTACTCTCACTGCAGGTCGCTCCGCCCTTGCGCGTAATCTTGGAACTGGAAATTGCAAAGTCAAGAATGAGAGAATGAGACTGGAGCGCAGTCTTTTCTTCTCCGATTTCAAGAACGTCCAACGTTCTTACTGGTTGCAACGTACGCAGCCGGCTATACGGCTTAACGGTTCGCCCTTTGCATGCGCGAATTCACGTCTCCGCATTGCGCGCATTCGCATGCTTAAACGTTGAATTCTCCCGCCGCCGCCACCTTCCGGACTTGAGTCCGCTGCAGGGTATACGTCGACCCTGTTGTCTTTTCCTAACCCGCCCTTCTCCGGAGGCGTGTCGCCGCTGGTGCGTTCATTATCCGTCGGCGCCTTGCTGGAGGCGCACATCCAGTCGGATCGAATTATGCCGGCGCGCAGTCGTACCGCCTATTTTGTCCTTTATGCCTCGTCCGTTGCTGCCGGCGCATATCCGCCAGCGCAACTCATGCCAGCGCATCCGGCCGTCAACGCCACGTCGGAGGCGTACATCCGACCGGCGCTTTCCTTCCATGAACAGCCGCCAAAGGCGCTTCCGACTCTAAGTGGGTTTCCTCCTATGAGCGCGTGATTCCACCGAAGGCGCATCGCCGAGGGCGTACGGGAATCCTTTCCGGTTGTGAACCCTAGCGCGAACGGCGCATGTCCGGCTACGAGTTTTCCGACGCTCATAACTTCTCCATTCCTGATCCATCTCCGACGCTCTTAGACTCGTTAGAACGAGCATCCCGAGCTCTTTCTAATGCAACTTCATCCAACTGGATCTACCGTGTATCCCGATTGCTATGAAGGTTTTCCCTTTCCGCGCTAGCGGCGCTTCGCCGAAGGCGCACTCATGGTCGGATGCCTTTAGAGGTCCGGGCCCTTCTCTGGACGTCTTTAGTAAAACCTCCTCCTGAGGTGTCTGCGCCGGAAGCGTAGCTTCCTTATACGCTAGAGGCGCGTGAATAGAGACACCTCAAAAAGGAGCTTTTGCCGAAGGCGCCGAAGACGTTGGCGTTGGTACCTCCGACTACGTGATTCTTTGTGCCCTCGTGACGATCTCATCAATCCACTCTATTTAGCGTACCCTTCTCTAGCTACAAACACTGCTTTGGTACTAGTTTTCTAAAATTGTTTAAATTCTGCAAAAATGTGGTACCCCACTTTTGGCAATTTTGAGGAAATTAAAACATTTTTGGAAAACTGTACCATGGAAGCATTGTAAATAGCCTTCGGTACATCAAAACAGAGTGAATCCGGAAGATCGCGGGGATTCTCGAGGGATCTTGTAGAATCTGGGATTTGGGGTGCCGCACCAAGCACAGGCACCACCCTCCCTGCGAGCTCCGCAGTTAGGATCTCTACGGCGCAAGGCGCAAAACCCGCCTTCGGAGGTTGCGTCCGCGGCTGTAGGGAAACCCCCGTAATTAGGTAAACCCTCAGGCGCCTTGACCAAGTTAGGGTCCCGTTGGAAAGAGCTCGACGCGCTGATTCTAACGAGCCCAAGAACGCTTGGAACGGACGAGGACTTAGGGAGTTATCGCTACTGGAAGAAAGGGAGGCGGTCGCCTTCGGCGGAAGGATTTCGCCACCGGCGCGAATTCCGCCTACGCGGAAGGGGGATTCAAGTTTTGTCCTATGCACGGACGAAGGCGTTCGCCTGTGCACAGGCGACGTAGGGTTAGGGAAGGCGCGAAGTCCGCCTACGCACAGGCGTACACCTGTGCACAGGCACTTCGGCGTCGGCGGAAAATCCGCCTTGGGCCCTAGAAATGCGCCTTGTGAGGTAGAAAGTGTACGACGCCTTCCGCGCCAGCGCGGCGCCACGTACGGCCGCCAGAGTAATCCCATCAGTACGGACCGTGCGGACGGCACGGGTGGATGCGCTCTTGGACGGACGGAGTTGCGGCGGCGGAAGCGCCGATGGAGAGACAAGGAACGGACAGACTGGACGGAGACGGCTGACCACGGTCAACGCCTTCCGCGCCAGCGCAGCGCCGCGGACGGAATTCGCCTGCGCACAGGCGAACGCCTGTGCACAGGAGGATGGAGTTCCGCACCGGCGGAGGATCCACCGAAGCTTCCGCCTGCGCACAGGCAGGAGTTGAATTTTTGTCCGACATGCGGACACACGCGTCAAGGCAGAAGGAGATTGGCCGAGGGGCGGTACGAACAAGTGTACCGCGCAAGGCGGAAAACTCGCCTTCGGCGCTACGCCCCCATGTCCGGAGGGTGACACGCTCGCGGAGTTCAAATCCGCCAATTCGAGCGTGAGAGTTTAATCGACGACGGCGGAGCGTGAAGCCGCGCGTGAGAGCGAAGACCGTTCCAGCGTACAGCCGGCGCGGCCATCAAGTGAGACGTTCTTCACGACCAAGAGTCGACCATGACCTTCGACCGGGCGGCGGAGAACGTCCCATTCTTGAATTCGCGATTCCAATCTCTTGTGCGCGCTGCGCGCATCCATCTGCTGGCTGCGGAACATTCTCGTCGTCGTCGCACAGGAGATTTCTTGTTGATTGAGGGAGAAGTGAGTGCGCGTGATTTGGAATTGAGAGCGATTAGAGTTTGCCGAGAGAGAAAGAAACGCGGACAGTGCGGAAGTAGAATGAGCGGGCGAGCGAACCCCAGGAACGCAATGACGAGACCGAGCAGATTGCGGATGGTGCCACTTCGCCTGCCGCAGAACGGGCTGCGCGCTTTCGAAGAGCGCTTAATAGCAAGAAAGCTCGATTTCTTGCTATGGGGATGGAATTACATCTGCGCGAATATGGTGCGCGAGTGGCTAGAGCCACAGGGACCACCCTCGCGCGGATTACGTCCGCATGTTGACCGGTGGACAGTCCAAGATTGGGCGCAGGCGTTGGGAAGATGTGCTGGCATGCCAGGACATCTCCTTTTCGACAGTGAGAGCATCAAGGTGACCAAGCAAGAAGAGGCGCAATTTGTGGAGCTGTTCAAGACCGGGAGGTCAACCAAGAATGGGTACAGGACCCGTGATTACAAGGATCGATTTCGCCGGACTTTGTCCGCGGCGCTGATGCAATTACTGCAGCCGCACCGCGCCTGCTACATCACGTTGTGGCAGGTCTCTTTTGTGGAGTGCGTCATCGAGGGAACTCCAATTCACTGGGCGAGCATCCTGCACAGGGTGATGCGACAGCACGCGTTTGAGGAGAAGGGGGGAACTCTAAACCATCTTTCTCCTTTCCTCATCAATTTTTATCGACAGCGGAATTGTTTGACAGCGGCGGAGCTTGAACATTTTCCGCCATTGTCCATCGACCATCCCGGGAAGTATGTGCGGGAGAACGAGGTCGATACTGACGCAGAGGAGTCACCAACTTCTACCCCATCAAGACGGAGGGACGAAGGGCGACACACTCCTGCAGCGCGAGTGCCGCGGAAGCGGCGATGGAGGGAAGAGTCCGAAGAGGAGCAGCATCAAGAACTCTCTGCTCCCATTCGACCGCGGCCGCTGTGCGAGCCATACAGCCGGCCGAAGCAGAAGGCACGCAGACTGGTGTTACCAGCTGACAGTGCAGACACGGCGACGATTGCGACGGAGATAGGAAGTGCGTCGCCAGAGAGGCGAGAAGAAGCGCGGACGACCGCAGGAGCGACGGGCCACGCTGCAACCTCGTCGGGAGAGAGGCCGCCTACGGGCCAAGGGCCTCCGGAGTTACCACGTGCGATGCGGACAGAGGTTCCGTTTGCGCACAGGCGAACCTCCGCGGACGGACGAGCCTCCGCGGACCGGCGAACACAAGTGGACGTGGATCTACGCTTACGCGTGGGAAGGAGCAGTCCGCCTGTGCAAAGGCGCTCACCTGTGCACAGGTCGCCTGTGCACAGGTCACCTGTGCACAGAACACTTCCGCACGTGCCGCCTGTGCACAGGCAAGAATCACCCCCGTTCCAACGTAGGAAGGGGAAGGAGCCGGCGGAAGAACCGCCTACGAGACACCGGCCCTCGGGGCCAGACCCTCCGGCGCACCACGCGCCGCAATTCGCGCCTTCGGCGCCAGGGCCTTCGAGCCGAGGGGATACGAGCAGAGAGCGTGCGGAGGCCGCACCATCGGCGGGAAGTCCGCCGATAGATGCGCCTTCGGCGGTAGGGCCTATAGGCCAAGGAACATCGGGCGTGCGGCCCCCGGCCATGTCGCCTTCGGCGATAGATGTCCGCGGCGCTACGCCTGCGGCGGACAAGGCGCCGGCAAATGCGCCTGCGCACGGGCCGGGCACAGCCCCCACGGACCGATCAAGGGAGCAGCAGACGGAGGAGCGGAGTGACTGTCCGCGGGATGAATCGATGCGCGATGCGCAATCCAACCCCGCGCAGCCACCTCCCGCTCAATCGCCTTCGGCGACGGACGACAGAGACAGAGAGAATGCGGTAGGCAATCAACCAGCGAGCGACGGGGATGCCGCTCGGATACATTCGCCTTCCGCCTTAGACATTTTGGCGACGAGCAGCGAGGCTGCAGCCGTGCCTTCGCAGGCAGCGCACGTCGAGGACGTGCAGCCCCACTCGGGGCAGTCGCCGACGCATTCAATGGCGACTGAAATTCTCCACTCGGATGATGACGACGGGGGCTCCACGGAAGAAATGTCAGGAGCAGAAGACACCGAGGAGGAGGAGGAGGAAATTGTTGGAGCGCCGGCGGCGGCGCTCTCTGAGCAGGTGATTCCGTTGCTGCGGTACTTGGATCGCAAGGTCGATAAATACGCCGACCCACTCCAGCCGGGATCTTACATCGAGTTAGTGCGCAGGAGGACTCGCACTAAAGTCCACACCAGCAAGCTATTAGCTAGAGTGGACCAGGAGTTGAGGGACTTGAAGGAGAAGCATGAGTGCTTGTGGGGACAGTACAAGCTTAATCAGAAATTCTACAAGCACTCCGAGAAGATGAAGGATGAGAAACTGGGCGAGCTCACCAAGGAGCAGGTGAAGGTCAAGGAAGCACTCGATTTTGAGCAGGCCCAGAATCGGATTTTGTCAGAGGAGCTCGTGCGACAGACGCGGTTGTTGGAACAATGTCAGCTCGCACGGCAGGCGGATGAAGAATAAATCCGCAGTTTGCAGTCAGAGTGTGGCGAATTGAGGGCGCAACGTGCTGAAGCCGAATCGCAGTTAGTGACCATTGAAGAGGATCGCAGGAAGGAGGCGGATCGCACGAAGGTGGAGACGGCGAGGCGAGTCGCCCACTGTCTCAAGGGCTACGCCCACTGGGAAGTGAAGGCGCAGGAGAAACTCACACTGCGTGAGTTTGAATTGCGCGCAGCCGGGTTGGTGTCAGGCGACAGTAGGAGTCGGCGGAAGGTAGCAAAGAAGCTCGAGGCCTTCCTGTCGAAGGCACAGGATACCATGTCCGCCCTCGAGGGGGAGGTGTCCGCGGCGTTGCAGCGGTTGGGACTGCGCAGTCGAGCGGAAGAGTGGCAGGGTAGAGAGTTAGTGCGCGGCAGTCGGCCGCGCAGGAGACGTAGTACAGGTTCCGCGGAGTGTAGTGTAGCGTGGTTCCGTGCAGGCGTGTAGCGTAGTGCAGTGTAGTGTTAGGTAGGACTTAGAAGGTATAAAATAGTTCCAGGCGTTTTGCCTGGGGTTCTTTCCCATCAGAAGTATAGATCAGGAACCCATTTCCTTTGCGTGGGTGTGTCCTTGAGTTCTGTCACCACGCACGAGGAGTTACAACTTAGCGTTCCGCATTTTGTAGCTGAAGGCCTTCGGCCGAATGTTCAGAGCTAGTCCATTGGTTAGAGACTTGAGTAGTTCGGATCTGCACCTGCGGGTGACTGCCGATGCTCAGAGCCAGTGACTAGTTAGATACTTGAACAGTTTCGCCCCTACACCTTCGAGTGTTTCTTTCTGATTGTACTCCCTTGGGATTTTTCCCCTGAATGCCAAAGTGAAGTTTTGCTACTTCGTGTAAGCCTTGGTTGTAAATTCAGGTTACGCTGCAGCAGGTGCCTTGAGGGTAACCCCTGTAGTATTTCTGGGAATGACAAGTGCCTGAGAATTCAAACTCTTCAATAGACTGTTGTTGTGTTACTGGAATGTTTCACAGTGAGTCCTTCAGTGCGGACCTGTGTTCTCTGCGCGTTTTGTGAGTTGAGAGTGTTGTTCACCACGTATGAGTGACTTCGATCCGAAGTAGGCAGTCCAAACCGGGTTTCCTACGCTAGCAGCAAGCTAGTGGAAGCGTTGTAAAAGCCGGAGTTGGAAGTCACTACCCGCAGCTTCGCTGAGTGTACTCTTGAGAGACTTTCCCCCTGAAATCTTGAAGTAGAGGTCCTAACGGATCTCTGGGTTGTGTTTCTGTAGTTTCAGGTGTGTGTGTGTGTGTGTGTGTGTGTTACGCTGCACTGTGCGACCTCCGAGTGCGCTCCGAGTGGACACTTGCAGTATTTCTGGGAGTGACAGTTGCCTGAGAATTCAAACTCCTCAATAGTCTGTTAAAACGTGACACTTTGTACCCTGTGTGTTCCTCTGTCCCTGTGGGTTCGACCTTTCTACCACTATATTGCAGTTTTAGCCTTTAGTGGGTTATTACAAAAAAAAACAAAAAGTGTGTTACCACATGCCCCCCTCCTCAATTGTGAGCGCCCACGCGAACATTTACACGTGGTATTTCTTCAGACGCCATCCGTTCACGCGGGTGCCTAACCATTCTCCCGTCAGTTCTGCGAGTTGGATGGATCCATTTGGAAAAACTTCTATTACCTTCTAAGGTCCCATCCACCTCAAGTGGAGCTTGCCTGGAAATCTAGCATGTCTGCTATCATATAGTAGAGCCAAGTCGCCCTTCTCCAGCAGTACTGGTTTGAGCCTTCGATCGTACTTCTCCTTCCGCCTGAGTTGTAATTGCTTTGTCCGATCTTCGGCTTCTTGACGTCTTTCCTCCAGTGCCATTACCTCTTGCAGTCGATATGCCTGACTTTCCTCCACGTCCAGCCTTCTCTGATCTAAGGTCCTCTTCGTAGGTATCTCGAATTCGATGGGTAAGATCGGATGCTGGCCATAAACTAGGAAGTAAGGTGTTTGCCTGGTGGTGACTTTTTCTGCCGTTCTATATGCCCATAAGGCGGCCGGTAGCTTGGTGTCCCAGTCATGAGCATGGTTTACAGTCACCTTGAGGAGTATCTTACAGAGTAATCCATTGGACTTCTCTGTCAGACCATTTGCCTTGGGGTTGTATGGAGTAGTCTTTCGATGCTTAATCTGGAAGTGCCGCGTCAAACTCTCTATCACCTGATTCAGAAAGTGTGTCCCTCTGTCACTGACTATTTCTAGGGGGCACCCGTAGCGTGTGATGATTGATTCGAATAGGAACCGTGCTACTGCGGCTGCGTCGTCATGCCTTGTGGCCTCTGCCTCCACCATCTTGGTCGCATAGTCTGTTGCTACCAATATGTAGCGCCTGCGCGTGCCTTTAGTGACAGGTTGTATTGGTCCCACGAAGTCGATCCCCCATTTTTCAAATGGTGCCAATGGCATGATTGGTGTAAGAGGCCATCTCGTGGTCGGAGTCGTCCTTCCCGTCCTCTGGCAGCTGTCGCATTTGCGAACGTAGTCGTGTACATCTTTGAACATCGTCGGCCACCAGTATCCTGCATTCACAATTTTGGTCACTGTATTTCTGGTGGCGTAGTGACCACCAGCGTCTTCTGTGTGCATGGCTTTGACAACTCGCGGGACCTCAGACTCCTCTAGACATCTGCACAGCCTCTCGTCTGCCATTTTCTTGAACAAGACCCCCTGTTGAAGCTGGTAAGGCCCCGCTTTATGAACGAAGACTGTGCGCTGCTCCGCATCCAATCCTTCCGGACATTGGAGTGTGAGCAGAAACCTGTATAAGTCCGCGTACCTGGACTCATGGCTGGCGGACAACTGAAAAAGTTGTTCGTCGGGAAAATCATCCACTACTTCCTCCTCTATGGGTTCGGTCCATAGTCGGGAGAGGTAGTCCGCGTTCTCATGGTGAACGCCTTTCCGTGTCTGTACAGTGTAGGTGAATTCCTGCAGCAGTAGTACCCACCTGGCAATTCGTCCGGACAGATCCGCCTTCTTGACCAGGTGCTGTAAGGCGTAATGATCTACATGAAACACGAACTCGTAGCAGATCAAATAATGTCGGAACTTCTTGCAGGAGTACACCATTCCCAACGCCTCCCTCTCAGTTGTCGTGTACTTCTTCTCTGCTGCTGACAACTGACGACTCGCGAAGTAAATCGGGTAGTCTTTCTTGTTGTCGTCCTTCTGACTGAGAACCACTCCGATTGCAAACGCCAACGTGTCTACATAGACATGGAAAGGTCTGTTCCAATCCGGACTTCTCAGAACCGGAGCAGTCGTCAGTTTGGCTTTGAGCGTTTCAAAGGCCAGCTGTTGCTCCTTGCCCCACACATAGGGTTCATCCTTCTTAAGCAGCTTCGTCAGATCGGCTGCCAAGATGGCGTACATATTTATGAACCTTCTGTAATAACCTACATGGCCAAGGAAGGCCCTCAACTCACGCAGATTCGTTGGCGGTTGCAGTTCGAGAATAATCTTCACCTTCTCTACATCTACTGCAATGCCATCGGACGAAACTCGGTGCCCCAGCAGGATTCCGCTGGTCATGAAGAAAAAACATTTCTCAGGGTGCAAGGACAAGCTGCTCTCCCTACATCTGTCGAACGTTTGCCGAAGATGGTCAAGGTGCTCCGACCTCTTACCGAAGACACAAAAGTCGTCGATGAAAATTTCTAGGAACTTCCTCAGGTGCTCTTGGAAGATGTTTGTCATCATCCGCTGGAACGTCGCTGGCGCGTTGCACAGACCGAACGGCATCTTGTGATAAGCATAGGTTCCCCAGTCGGTCGTGAAGGTTGTTTTGTCCTTGTCCTGTTCCCTGATGGACACCTAGTTGTAGCTGGAAAATCCGTCTAGGAAACTGTAGCATTCATGCCCTGCTACATGGTCCAGAATAGAGTCCGTGAAAGGAAGAGGGTGATGGTCCTTCCGCGTTGCTGCGTTCAGCTTCCTGAAGTCCTGACACACCCGGATCTTACCCGTCAGTTTCTTGGGCACGATCACGATAGGCGACACCCACTCGCTACTGAGTACCGGGTAGATAATTCCTGCGCTCAGGTACTTATCGATTTCGTCCTTCACCAATAATGAATATTTTGGGTTGAGCCTGTATTGGCGTTGGCGAACCGGAACTGCCTCGTCCAACAAGTCGATTCTGTGCTCTCCATACCTTGCAGGTATGCCTTTCATGTCTTCAATCTTCCATGCGAAGACATCCTCATACTGGCGAAGAAACGCCTGTACCCTGTTCAACTCTTCTCCTTGTACCTGGCTTGACACCTTCAAGCCTTTACCTGGACTGAGTTGCAGTTCGCAGCAATCACTCGGGTCAACAATCCCCTCTGTGTGACTGATCTCGCTTCTGCCCAGTCCGGCTGCTAGTTGCTATTCGTCATCCGGATACACCGCGTCTCCTTCCTCCTCAATAGAGCAGCAAGTGACGTAGCCCACAAATTCTTCCGACGTTTCGGTCTCTGAAGTGCATGATGAGCTGGTCTCCCCTCCGGTTGTGTAACCGGAGGTGGTGGAAGGTGTTTCGCCCTCATGGGGTACCTTGGTCCATGGTACGGTAATGACAGTCGGAGGGTCCGCAGGGCTACGGAACTGTAATCTCTTCCTACTCCAGTCACACCTTGCTTTAGCATCGTATAGCCACGGTCTGCCAAGCACCACATCATAACCTTTCTTCATCAGAGGTTGCAGTATTATGTAGGACAGTTGAAAGTCCACTCCTCCAATGTTGGTTCTCACATTGCTCAACATTCCTAGTGGCATTCTGCGTGTTTGATCGGCCAGTCGCAATACTCGGGATGTAGGCTCGAAGGTCTGGAACCCCAAGGAGTTCGCTGTCTCCTCGGTCATGATATTCACGCCCGAGCCGGAGTCCACTGGTACCTTCTGAATGACGCAGCCTCCGATCTCTACTTCGATCTCTGGAGGTGTGGTACCCCACTTTTGGCAATTTTGAGGAAATTAAAACATTTTTGAAAAACTGTACCCTGGCAGCATTGTAAATAGCCTTCGGTACATCAAAACAGAGTGAATCCGGAAGATCGCGGGGATTCTCGAGGGATCTTGTAGAATCTGGGATTTGGGGTGCAGCAGTAAGGACAGACACCACCCTCCCTGCGAGCTCTGCAGTTAGGATCTCTACGGCGCAAGGCGCAAAACCCGCCTTCGGAGGTTGCGTCCGCGGCTGTAGGGAAACCCTCCATAATTAGGTTAACCCTCGGGCGCCTTGACCAAGTTAGGATCCCGTTGGAAAGAGCTCGACGCACTGATTTCAACGAGCCCAAGAACGCTTGGAACGGATCAGGACTTAGGGAGTTATCGCTATTGGAAGAAACGGAGGCGGTCGCCTACGGCGGAAGGAGTTCGCCACCGGCGCGAATTCCGCCTACGCGGAAGGGGGAATCAAGTTTTGTCCTATGCACGGACGAAGACGTTCGCCTGTGCACAGGCGAAGTAGGGTTAGGGGAGGCGCGAAGTCCGCCTACGCACAGGCGTTCGCCTGTGCACAGGCGCTTCGGCGTCGGCGGAAAATCCGCCTTGGGCCCTAGAAATGCGCTTTGTGAGGTAGAAAGTGTACGGCGCCTTCCGCGCCAGCGCGGCGCCGCGTACGTCGGAAGAGCCGCCAGAGTAATCAAATCGGTACGGACCATGCGGACGGGAAGGGTGGATGCGCTCTTGGACGGACGGAGTTGCGGCGGCGGAAGCGCCGACGAAGAGACAAGGAACGGACAGACTGGACGGAGACGGCTGACCACGGTCAACGCCTTCCGCGCCAGCGCGACGTAGCGCACGGAATTCGCCTGCGCACAGGCGAACGCCTGTGCACAGGAGGATGAAGTTCCGCACCGGCGGAGAATCCGCCGAGGCTCCTGCCTGCGCACAGGCAGGAGTTGAACTTTTGTCCGACATGCGGACACACGCGTCAAGGCAGAGGGGGATTGGCCGAGGGGCGGTACGAACAAGTGTACCGCGCAAGGCGGAAAACTCGCCTTCGGCGCTACGCCCCCATGTCCGCAGGGTAATACGCTCGCGGAGTTCAAATCCGCCAATTCGAGCGTGAGAGTTTAATCGACGACGGCGGAGCGTGAAGCTGCGCGTGAGAGCGAAGACCGTTCCAGCGTACAGCCGGCGCGGCCATCAAGTGAGACGTTCTTCACGAGCAAGAGCCGACCATGACCTTCGACCGGGCGGCGGAGAACGTCCCATTCTTGAATTCGCGATTCCAATCTCTTGTGCGCGCTGCGCGCATCCATCTGCTGGCTGCGGAACATTCTCGACGTCGTCGCACAGGAGATTTCTTGTTGATTGAGGGAGAAGTGAGTGCGCGTGATTTGGAATTGAGGGCGATTAGAGTTTGCCGAGAGAGAAAGAAACCCGGGCGGTGCGGAAGTAGAATGAGCGGGCGAGCGAACCCCAGGAACGCAATGACGAGACCGAGCAGATTGCGGATGGTGCCACTTCGCCTACCGCAGAACGGGCTGCGCGCTTTTGAGGAGCGCTTAATAGCAAGAAAGCTCGATTTCTTGCTATGGGGATGGAATTACATCTGTGCGAATATGGTGCGCGAGTGGCTAGAGCCACAGGGACCACCCTCGCGCGGATTGCGTCCGCATGTTGATCGGTGGACAGTCCAAGATTGGGCGCAGGCGTTGGGAAGATGTGCTGGCATGCCAGGGCATCTCCTTTTCGACAGTGAGAGCATCAAGGTGACCAAGCAAGAAGAGGCGCAATTTGTGGAGCTGTTCAAGACCGGGAGGTCTACCAAGAATGGGTACAGGACCCGTGATTACAAGGATCGATTTCGCCGGACTTTGTCCGCGGCGCTGATGCAATTACTGCAGCCGCACCGCGCCTGCTACATCACATTGTGGCAGGTCTCTTTTGTGGAGTGCGTCATCGAGGGAACTCCAATTCACTGGGCGAGCATCCTGCACAGGGTGATGCGACAGCACGCGTTTGAGGAGAAGGGGGGAACTCTAAACCATCTTTCTCCTTTCCTCATCAATTTTTATCGACAGCGGAATTGTTTGACAGCGGCGGAGCTTGAACATTTTCCGCCATTGTCCATCGACCATCCCGGGAAGTATGTGCGGGAGAACGAGGTCGACACTGATGCAGAGGAGTCACCGACTTCTACCCCATCAAGACGGAGGGACGAAGGGAGACACACCCCTGCAGCACGAGTGCCGCGGAAGCGGCGATGGAGGGAAGAGTCTGAAGAGGAGCAGCATCAAGAACCCTCTGCTCCCATTCGACCGCGGCCGCTGTGCGAGCCATACAGCCGGCCGAAGCAGAAGGCACGCAGACTGGTGTTACCAGCCGACAGTGCGGACACGGCGACAATTGCAACGAAGATAGGAAGTGCGTCGCCAGAGAGGCATGAGGAAGCGCGGACGACCGCAGGAGCGACGGGCCACGCTGCAACCTCGACGGGAGAGAGGCCGCCTACGGGCCAAGGGCCTCCGGAGTTACCACGTGCGATGCGGACAGATGTTCCGTTTGCGCACAGGCGAACTTCCGCGGACGGACGAGCCTCCGCGGACCGGCGAACACAAGTGGACGTGGATCTACGCTTACGCGTGGGAAGGAGCAGTCCGCCTGTGCACAGGCGCTCACCTGTGCACAGGTCGCCTGTGCACAGGACACCTCCACACGTGCCGCCTGTGCACAGGCAAGAATCACCCCCGTTCCAACGTAGGAAGGGGAAGGAGCCGGCGGAAGAACCGCCTACGAGACACCGGCCCTCGGGGCCAGACCCTCCGGCGCACCACGCGCCGCAATTTGCGCCTTCGGTGCCAGGGCCTTCGAGCCGAGGAGATACGAGCAGAGAGCGTGCGGAGGCCGCACCATCGGCGGGAAGTCCGCCGATAGATGCGCCTTCGGCGGTAGGGCCTATAGGCCAAGGAACATCGGGCGTGCGGCCCCCGGCCATGTCGCCTTCGGCGATAGATGTCCGCGGCGCTACGCCTGCGGCGGACAAGGCGCCGGCAAATGCGCCTGCGCACGGGCCGGGCACAGCCCCCACAGACCGATCAAGGGAGCAGCAGACGATGGAGCGGAGTGACTGTCCGCGGGATGAAATTTCGATGCGCGATGCGCAATCAAACCCCGCGCAGTCACCCTCCGCTCGATCGCCTTCGGTGGCGGACGACGGCGGCAGAGAGGATGCGGTAGACAATCAACAAGCGAGAGACGGGGATGCCGCACGGGTACACTCGCCTTCCGCCTTAGACATTTTGGCGACGAGCAGCGAGGCTGCAGCCGTGCCTTCGCAGGCAGCACACGTCGACGACGTGCAGCCCCACTCGGGGCAGTCGCCGACGCAATCAATGGCGACTGAAATTCTCCACTCGGATGATGACGACGGAGGCTCCACGGAAGAAATGTCAGGAGCAGAAGACACCGAGGAGGAGGAGGAGGAAATTGTTGGAGCGCCGGCGGCGGCGCTCTCTGAGCAGGTGATTCCGTTGCTGCGGTACTTGGATCGCAAGGTCGATAAATACGCCGACCCACTCCAGCCGGGATCTTACATCGAGTTAGTGCGCAGGCGGACTCGCACTAAAGTCCACACCAGCAAGCTATTAGCTAGAGTGGACCAGGAGTTGAAGGACTTGAAGGAGAAGCATGCGTGCTTGTGGGGTCAGTACAAGCTTAATCAGAAATTCTACAAGCACTCCGAGAAGATGAAGGATGAGAAACTGGGCGAGCTCACCAAGGAGCAGGTGAAGGTCAAGGAAGCACTCAACTCTGAGCAGGCCCAGAATCGGATTTTGTCAGAGGAGCTCGTGCGACAGACGCGGTTGTTGGAACAATGTCAGCTCGCACGGCAGGCGGATGAAGAGTTAATCCGCAGGTTACAGTCAGAGTGTGGCGAATTGAGAGCGCAACGTGCTGAAGCCGAATCGCAATTAGTGATAATTGAAGAAGATCGCAGGAAGGAGGCGGATCGCACGAAGGTGGAGACGGCGAGGCGAGTCGCCCACTGTCTCAAGGGCTACGCCCACTGGGAAGTGAAGGCGCAGGAGAAACTCACACTGCGTGAGTTGGAATTGCGCGCAGCCGGGTTGTTGTCAGGCGACAGTAGGAGTCGACGGAAGGTAGCAAAGAAGCTCGATGCCTTTCTGTCGAAGGCACAGGATACCATGTCCGCCCTCGAAGGGGAGGTGTCCGCGGCGTTGCAGAGGTTGGGACTGCGCAGTCGAGCGGAAGATTGGCAGGGTAGGGAGTTAGTGCGCGGCAGTCGGCCGCGCAGGAGACGTAGTACAGGTTCCGCGGAGTGTAGTGTAGCGTGGTTCCGTGCAGGCGTGTAGCGTAGTGCAGTGTAGTGTTAGGTAGGACTTAGAAGGTATAAAATAGTTCCAGGCGTTTTGCCTGGGGTTCTTTCCCATCAGAAGTATAGATCAGGAACCCATTTCCTTTGCGTGTTTGTGTCCTTGAGTTCTGTCACCACGCAGGAGGAGTTACAACTTAGCGTTCCGCATTTTGTAGCTGAAGGCCTTCGGCCGAATGTTCAGAGCTAGTACATTGGTTAGAGACTTGAGTAGTTCGGATCTGCACCTGCGGGTGACTGCCGATGCTCAGAGCCAGTGACTAGTTAGATACTTGAACAGTTTCGCCCCTACACCTTCGAGTGTTTCTTTCTGATTGTACTCCTTGGGATTTTTCCCCTGAATGCCAAAGTGAAGTTTTGCTACTTCGTGTAAGCCTTGGTTGTAAATTCAGGTTACGCTGCAGCAGGTGCCTTGAGGGTAACCCCTGTAGTATTTCTGGGAATGACAAGTGCCTGAGAATTCAAACTCTTCAATAGACTGTTGTTGTGTTACTGGAATGTTTCACAGTGAGTCCTTCAGTGCGGACCTGTGTTCTCTGCGCGTTTTGTGAGTTGAGAGTGTTGTTCACCGCGTAGGAGTGACTTCGATCCGAAGTAGGCAGTCCAAATCGGGTTTCCTACACTAGCAGCAAGCTAGTGGAAGTGTTGTAAAAGCCGGAGTTGGAAGTCACTGCCCGCAGCTTTGCCGAGTGTGCTCGCGAGAGACTTTCCCCCTGAAATCTTGAGTAGAGGTCCTAACGGATCTCTGGGTTGTGTTTCTGTAGTTTCAGGTGTGTGTATGTGTGTGTGTTACGCTGCACTGTGCGACCTCCGAGTGCGCTCCGAGTGGACACTTGCAGTATTTCTGGGAGTGACAGTTGCCTGAGAATTCAAACTCCTCAATAGTCTGTTAAAACGTGACACTTTGTACCCTGTGTGTTCCTCTATCCCTGTGGGTTCGACCTTTCTACCACTATATTGCAGTTTTAGCCTTTAGTGGGTTATTACAGGAGGTCCCAGGTCTCCTCCTTCCACTCTGTACACAGCCGGAAGTTTCTCTTTTCGGGGTTTGCGTGGTCGGCGCAACGAAAGCATCAGCATCCTCCTGTACGTCTTATTGTCTTCCAACAACTGGTGGAAGGAAATATTTGCCCTCTGGCTCCCCATGTCTTTCACTATGTCGTAGGGAGTGTTGGAAGTCACAGCCGGAAGTCTCCCTGTACTCGCGGTCGGAAGTGGTGTAGGAGGCCTAACCGCCTTCCGGTCGTCGGATGTCATTCCGGCGCCCAGTGCTTCCTTGATGAGGTGACTCACCTCATCTTTGATGTCCGGAAGGTAATCTCGAGTCCGGAACTCTTCTGAATACCTGTCCGCCTTTTCTGAGTTCTGCTCCGGCTGGGTGTTTCTCATAGCCGGAGGTGTACCCGGCCTTCTCTTCTGGCCTTCTCTAACTTCTTTAGACTTCCTCCTCTCTTCCCTACGCTCGAGGCGGCGAGTGTCCTCGTGGCCTTCTCCTCTCCTCTTCGAACTTCGGGTTTCTACCCGACCGCACATTACTTCTTCCTCTGGCCATACTTCGTCTCCTTCAGCTGGGTCCAGACTCAGTTCTACCTGGTTGACCTGCACTTCTTCCTTTGGCCATACTTCGTTTTCTTCAGCTGGGTCCAGACTCAGTTCTACCTGGTTGACCTGCACCTCTTCCTTGCCAGGTGTCGATACGAAACGCACGGCTGGCCTAGGGAGTTGTGGCTGATCACATTCGGCTGCTGTATGTCCAGACTTCTTGCAATTGTTGCACAATGGTGCATACCCCATTGGCTTCCTCGGGTGGGGACAGCTTGGCGCGTAATGCCCCATGTCTCCGCAGTTGTAGCAACCATCGAATTGTGGTCGAGGTCGGTTGTGATTGCCTGGAGGTGCCATGCGTCTTGGTGGGAGTGTACCCGCCATTTCCCTCGGAACAAAGCGCGGTATATGCACCGGTGGGTTCGGAGTTGTAGCTGGAGCTGTCTGTACCGAGTAGGCGGTGTCCTCAACCTGCTCAGCATAATACATAGGTGGCTCAGCATAATACATGGGGTTCTCCCACTGTGGTGCCCATTCGACCGCATTCACTGGGTAAGATGGCCGCGCGGACATGCACTCCGTGTTGGCATGTCCCACCTGTCCGCACGTAGTACACCAGAGATTCGCTCGTTGCCTCGCAGGTGATTTACGTCGGTCTTGGCCTCCCACTACATGAACTTTCAGGTCCGCAAAATTCTTCACCAGGTTGTCTACCTTGGCTGCGATGTCCCCTTGAGTCTTCACTGGGATTCCCTTACCTCGATCCTTCTTCTTGATCGCACTGCGTTTCTTCTTCCGTTTTTCTTCTTCTGAAGATGACGAGTCCTCTTCCTCTTCCGAGGAAGAACTTGATTCGGAGGAGCTTGATTCTTCTGTCGAGGAAGGCGAGTTCCTTCTCTTCCGACGTCCGCCTTGCGACTTCTTCTTCGTCGGCCGTCGGTCGCGTCTTCGAGTGTCAAGGGTTGACGTCTCAAAGGTCTCCGCGGAAGCTATCACATCTTGGATTGTGTCAGTCTTGCCTCTCCTACAGAAGGTCTCCATTTCTCTTGAGAGCCCTGTCACATACCAATCCACTGCCTGTTGTACCGAGTATGGTTCTCCCGGGCCTGTCTTCGGAATTCGATCTAGGAGGTCTTGGAATCTCTCAGTGTAGTCTCGAAGATTCTCCTTCCGCTCGCGTCGAAGATTTCGAAGTCGGGTCAGAACTCGACTGTCATATCCGAGTTCGCGGAACCGCCTCAGAAACTTTTCCTTGAGCTGAGCCCAGGTCCGGATGCCAGTGGGGTCGGTGCTCTCATGGTTGTACCAGCTACGCGCTCGTCTGCGTAGCAGGCTAGGAAAGATTCGTAGTCTGTCTTCATCACTGGTCTCACGATTGGCAATGGAGACAGACTCGAAGAGCTTTATGTATGAATCTGCATCATCGTCGTCGCCCGTTCCCGTGTATCTTGGATACGAATGTTTGGTGGTAGGTTGGGAAAACACCTGGCGGAGATTGGCTTGATGTTCTGCCATCGGTGATCCTGTCGACGGACTGATCCTAGGTTGGCCAAACTCAGGAAGAGTTCCTGTCGGAGGGATGTCCAACAGAACTGTTAGCTCAATGCTCTCAGTAGGTGAACTGGAACGCCTTTGTCTTCCAGTAGTCGGTGATGGCGATCTTTCTGCAGAGTCCTCACCGGGAGTCTTCTTTTTAGTTCGCCGTTTTGTTTCCACGGCTTTTTCTGAATCTCGACGGAGTTTCCGTGTGGCTCTCGCACTCAGATTTCCCACACTATCGCTCGTCGACATTCACCGAGCATTGCTGCCCAAGTATTCTGGTGTTGACGCACTGTCCCCGGCAGCGGCGCCAAAAAGAAGTTGTCGGCTCCTTATGTAATAACCCACCAAAGGCTAAAACTGCAGTATGGTGGTAAAAAGATCGAACCCACAGGGACAGAGGCAACACACAGAGTAAAAGTGTCACGTTTAACAGACTTTTGTAGAGTTTGAATTCTAGGCGACTGTCACTCCCAGAAATACTGCAGTGCTCGACTCGGAGGCTCGACTCGGAGGAGGAACTCAACTTGGAGGATGCTCGGAGGATGCACGGTACAGCGTGGTCACTCAACACACACACACACACACCTGAAACTGGCAAAAAGCACAACTCGGAGGTCGGTCAGGACCTCCGCTTCGGATTTCAGGAGGAAAGTGTCTCGCAAGTTCACTCAGAGGTTCTGCAGGAAGTGCCTCCCACTCCGGCTTTTACTGCCCTTCCGCCAGGAACTAGCGGGGGTACCCGGACTGGACTTCTCACTTCGGAACGAAGCCTCTACGTACGCCGTGGACGTCACCCTCGACTATCACACAAAACGCAGGGAGTGCAGACCCGACTGAGAACTTACTGAAAACACGACCCAGTAACACACACACAACCTGAATTACAAACCAAGGTTTACACGAAGTAATGAAACTTCACATTGGCATTCAGGGGAAACTTCCCGTAGGAGTACAATCAGGATATGTCACTCGAAGGAGTAAGGGGGAACTGTTCAAGTCTCTAACTCGCAGCCGGCTCTGAGCATCAGAAATCACCCGCAGGTGCAGATCCGCACTACTCAAGTCTCTAACCGGGTGCGAGCTCTGAACATTCAGCCGAAGGCCTTCAACTACAACATACGGTAACTTCGCTATGCTGCAGCTTCTCTACGTGGTGCCAGGACAAAAATGCACAAACACGTCAAGAAAGTGAGTTCCTGATCTGCACTTCCGAACCTGGAAGAGTCCCAAGGCAAAACGCCTTGATCTACTTTATACTCTCAAAAGATCCTAACTAGCACTACGCTATCCTATCTACCACTCGCAGCATCTGCGCGAAACCAAACTACTCTACTGCACTCAGCAGATCCGGTGCTGCGCCTCCTGCGCGCCGGACTGCTCCGCTTACTGTCTCTACCTTGCCAGTCTTCCGACCGGCTGCGTAACCCCAGGCGTCGGAGCGCTGCAGTGACTTCCGACTGCAAGTGCGCCATAGTGTCGCGCGCACCCGACAAGAAAGTTTCTAATTTTCTCGCCACTCGCCGCCGACTCCGACTGTCACCTTCCGTCAAGGCCGCCGCCCGAAGCTCGAACTCCCGGAGTGTAACCCTCTCTTGAGCTGCCACCTCCCAATGGGTGTATCCGTTTAGACAACGAGTCACCCGTGCCGCCAACTCTCCTCGTGCCCTGCAGCTGCTCTCCACCTCTGCCAGCTGCATTTCTAATTCCGCACGTTGTGCCCTCAAATCCGAGCACTCGGTTTGCAAGTTGCGCAACAACTCCTCATCCTCCTTGCGGGCTCTTTGACTTTCTTCTAAGGCGCGCGTCTGGCGCGCAAGCTCGGCTGCTAGGACTTTGTTCTGTCTCCGCTCCTCCTGCAATTCCGACTCGATCTTTGCCCGTATTAGTTCGGCATCCGCCTGACTCTTCGTCGCCGCATCCTCCTTCTGCTGCTGCAAGGCTTGGTATAGCTTCTGGGTGACCGCCAGGTGTTGTCGGAGGGCGGTGTTCCTATCCACATATACTCCGCACCTAGAGGCCCACCTTGCCACCTTGCTCCTCGTCCTTCGCCTGATTGTCTCCACATAAGACTGCGGTTTTAAGGCACTTGCGTATTTGGATGTCTTGCGATCCAGATATCGCAGGAGTGGAACTATCTGTTCGCACAGCACCCCTGTTGGCGTTTTCTGCACCGAATCCTCTTCTTGCTCTTCCGAGCTCGTCTCATCCTCAGTCTCGAGGATCTCAGTCGCCACCGAATCCCTTGGCGACTCCCTGGAACTGTGGCGCGCAGCAGCTTCCGCTGCGACTGCTGCTCCACTGCCTGCTAAAATATCCAAGGCAGTGGGAGATCCCACTGCTTGAGCCCCTGTTCCGGCTTGATCTTCGGTTTGTGAAGGGGTCGACGCCGCAGTGACTTTTGTCACTCTTGATCCGCCCGCTTCTGCTGCCTGTCCTTCCGGCGCAATCTGCGCGGAAGGTGTCCTTGCTGAAGGTGCGTCCGCCGAAGGCGTCCGCACACTCGTCGTTGGCCCCATCCGTCTCGCAGTCGGCGAATCCGGCTGACTCTCTGTTGTCCGACTCGCAGTCGGCCGACCAGCAGTTGTCCGACTGGGAGTCGGATACACCCTGCGCGTCTTGACTCCACTTGGCCTGCTTGCTGGTGGCGTCCTTCCAGAAGTGCCTTCCGCCGAAGACGACCCTCTGAGGATTGTTGGCTCGTCAGCCAAACTCTCTTCTGCTTCCGGCCTGCTGTCCGGTTCAACGCGCCGTTCAGTTGGCCTTCCTTCCGCTTGTCGACCTTCAGTCATCCGACTCGCAGTCGGCCGGCCGTCAGTCCGTCCATCTCCTCCCGAAGGCCGTGGTGCCTTCTATGCAGAGGTTTCTGCCGTCTTCCCTAGAATCTGAGCGATTATCTCTTCCTGTGTGAGATTCCGCCGGGTCGGAGTTCGCCTGGTCTCTTCAGTAACAGTTGGCATTTTGCGTGCCCTCTGTTTTGGTCGACTGTGAGGCTCGGGGGTGGGCCGACCACGAGTCGGCGCAGCTGGTACTTCCGGCTGCCCGTCCTCAGGTCTCTCATCCCACTTCCGCTTTCGCGGAATGCGCTCACTTCGACGTTCTTCTGCTGCTCTTGCTGGAGCCGGAGCCGGAGGCGTACTGGCAGGTTCCTCGTCCGGATCCGTGTCTACTTCGGCCTCCCTCGAATATCTACCTGGATAAGTCCGGGTCAGCTGCGGAAACCGAGTTTTCTCAGCATTCGTCAAACATCCCATCGCCCGGTAAAACACGATTAAGTAAGGCGATAGATGATTGAGCGTTCCTCCCCTTTCTTCTTGCGCATGTTGGCGCGTCACCTTCCACAGGAGCCGTGCCCAATGCACCGGAGCTCCTGACAACACTAGCTCCACGAACTCTACCTGCCAACCATGCATGTAAGCGGTCTTGGTCGGCTGCAATATCTGCAGCAATGCCGTCGCGACATTTCTCCGCAATCGATCCTTGTAATCCCGTGTCCGGAAACCGTTCTTGGGATGTCTAGCCACCTTGAAGAGCTCATTGTAAGAGACTTCTTCCTCCTGGGACACTTTCACGCTGTCGGCCTCGAAGAGGAGATCCCCTTCCTCGCCGGCACACCTGCCCAACACCTGCGCCCAATTGCAAATGTCCCATCTCTCTGGGTGTGGGCGAAATCCGCGAGAAGGCTTGTGTCTCTCTTGCAGATACTCGCGCACCATCTCCGGACATGTCCAATTCCACCCCCAGAGGAGAAAATCGAGCTTCAGCCTCGTCAGCACATCTTGAAATGCGCGTAGACCGATTGCGGCACCCTGAGTGGAGACACTCGCAGCTGGGGAACCTTCGACATTGCGTTGCCTGCACACACAAACGTTCTCCCTTTCGCTCGCTCTCTCACAATCGCCACTGCGCGTCGGCCACTCAAGCACTGACTGCTCACTCTCTCTGCGCTCGTTCAAGATCGCTATTCCCAATTCTTTCAAGGTCCGCCAAGATCCTTGTGCAACTCGTCTCCGCACTCTCTACTCTCACTGCAGGTCGCTCCGCCCTTGCGCGTAATCTTGGAACTGGAAATTGCAAAGTCAAGAATGAGAGAATGAGACTGGAGCGCAGTCTTTTCTTCTCCGATTTCAAGAACGTCCAACGTTCTTACTGGTTGCAACGTACGCAGCCGGCTATACGGCTTAACGGTTCGCCCTTTGCATGCGCGAATTCACGTCTCCGCATTGCGCGCATTCGCATGCTTAAACGTTGAATTCTCCCGCCGCCGCCACCTTCCGGACTCGAGTCCGCTGCAGGGTATACGTCGACCCTGTTGTCTTTTCCTAACCCGCCCTTCTCCGGAGGCGTGTCGCCGCTGGTGCGTTCATTATCCGTCGGCGCCTTGCTGGAGGCGCACATCCAGTCGGATCGAATTATGCCGGCGCGCAGTCGTACCGCCTATTTTGTCCTTTATGCCTCGTCCGTTGCTGCCGGCGCATATCCGCCAGCGCAACTCATGCCAGCGCATCCGGCCGTCAGCGCCACGTCGGAGGCGTACATCCGACCGGCGCTTTCCTTCCATGAACAGCCGCCAAAGGCGCTTCCGACTCTGAGTGGGTTTCCTCCTATGAGCGCGTGATTCCACCGAAGGCGCATCGCCGAGGGCGTACGGGAATCCTTTCCGGCTGTGAACCCTAGCGCGAACGGCGCATGTCCGGCTACGAGTTTTCCGACGCTCATAACTTCTCCATTCCTGATCCATCTCCGACGCTCTTGGACTCGTTAGAACGAGCATCCCGAGCTCTTTCTAATGCAACTTCATCCAACTGGATCTACCGTGTATCCCGATTGTTATGAAGGTTTTCCCTTTCCGCGCTAGCGGCGCTTCGCCGAAGGCGCACTCATGGTCGGATGCCTTTAGAGGTCCGGGCCCTTCTCCGGACGTCTTTAGTAAAACCTCCTCCTGAGGTGTCTGCGCCGGAAGCGTAGCTTCCTTATACGCTAGAGGCGCGTGAATAGAGACACCTCAAAAAGGAGCTTTTGCCGAAGGCGCCGAAGACGTTGGCATTGGTACATCCGACTACGTGATTCTTTGTGCCCTCGTGACGATCTCATCAATCCACTCTATTTAGCGTACCCTTCTCTAGCTACAAACACTACTTTGGTACTAGTTTTCTAAAATTGTTTAAATTCTGCAAAAAAAACAAAAAGTGTGTTACCACAGCCAAACTCCCTTCTGCTTCCGGCCTGCTATCCGGTTCAACTTGCTGCTCCTGCCGACCTGCAGTTGGCCGTCCTTCAGTCGCCCGACTCGCAGTCGGCCGACTGTCAGTTCGCCTGTCTTCTTCTGGAGGCATCGGTGCCTTCTGCGCAGAGGGGTTCACCGACCTTCCCAAAATCTGCGCGATTATCTCCTCCTGCGTGGGCAGGTGTGGTACCCCACTTTTGGCAATTTTGAGGAAATTAAAACATTTTTGGAAAACTGTACCCTGGCAGCATTGTAAATAGCCTTCGGTACATCAAAACGGAGTGAATCCGGAAGATCGCGGGGATTCTCGAGGGATCTTGTAGAATCTGGGATTTGGGGTGCAGCAGTAAGGACAGGCACCACCCTCCCTGCGAGCTCTGCAGTTAGGACCCCTACGACGCAAGGCGCAAAACCCGCCTTCGGAGGTTGCGTCCGCGGCGGTAGGGAAATCCTCCATAATTAGGTCAACCCTCGGGCGCCTTGACCAAGTTAGGGTCCCGTTGGAAAGAGCTCGACGCATTGATTCCAACGAGCCCAAGAACGCTTGGAACGGATGAGGACTTAGGGAGTTATCACTATTGGAAGAAACGGAGGCGGTCGCCTGCGGCGGAAAGAGTTCGCCACCGGCGCGAATTCCGCCTACGCGGAAGGGGGAATCAAGTTTTGTCCTATGCGCGGACGAAGGCGTTCGCCTGTGCATAGGCGAAGTAGGGTTAGGCGAGGCGCGAAGTCCGCCTACGCACAGGCGCTCGCCTGTGCACAGGCGCTTCGGCGTCGGCGGGAAATCCGCCTTGGGCCCTAGAAATGCGCCTTGTGAGGTAGAAAGTGTACGGCGCCTTCCGCGCCAGCGCAGCGCCGCGTACGGCGGAAGAGCCACCAGAGTAATCAAATCGGTACGGACTATGCGGACGGGACGGGTGGATGCGCTCTTGGACGGACGGAGTTGCGGCGGCGGAAGCGCCGACGAAGAGACAAGGAACGGACAGACTGGACGGAGACGGCTGACCACGGTCAACGCCTTCCGCGCCAGCGCGACGCAGCGCACGGAATTCGCCTGCGCGCAGGCGAACGCCTATGCACAGGAGGATGAAGTTCCGTGCCGGCGGAGAATCCGCCGAGGCTCCTGCCTGCGCACAGGCAGGAGTTGAATTTTTGTCCGACATGCGGACACACGCGTCAAGGCAGAGGGGGATTGGCCGAGGGGCGGTACGAACAAGTGTACCGCGCAAGGCGGAAAACTCGCCTTCGGCGCTACGCCCCCATGTCCGCGGGGTAATACGCTCGCGGAGTTCAAATCCGCCAATTCGAGCGTGAGAGTTTAATCGACGACGGCGGAGCGTGAAGCCGCGCGTGAGAGCGAAGACCGTTCTAGCGTACAGCCGGCGCGGCCATCAAGTGAGACGTTCTTCACGAGCAGGAGCCGACCATGACCTTCGACCGGGCGGCGGAGAACGTCCCATTCTTGAATTCGCGATTCCAATCTCTTGTGCGCGCTGCGCGCATCCATCTGCTGGCTGCTGAACATTCTCGACGTCGAGCGCTTAATAGCAAGAAAGCTCGATTTCTTGCTATGGGGATGGAACTACATCTGTGCGAATATGGTGCGCGAGTGGCTAGAACCACAGGGACCACCCTCGCGCGGATTGCGTCCGCATGTTGATCGGTGGACAGTCCAAGATTGGGCGCAGGCGTTGGGAAGATGTGCTGGCATGCCAGGGCATCTCCTTTTCGACAGTGAGAGCATCAAGGTGACCAAGCAAGAAGAGGCGCAATTTGTGGAGCTGTTCAAGAACGGGAGGTCTACCAAGAATGGGTACAGGACCCGTGATTACAAGGATCGATTTCGCCGGACTTTGTCCGCGGCGCTGATGCAATTACTGCAGCCGCACCGCGCCTGCTACATCACATTGTGGTAAGTCTCTTTTGTGGAGTGCGTCATCGAGGGAACTCCAATTCACTGGGCGAGCATCCTGCACAGGGTGATGCGACAGCATGCGTTTGAGGAGAAGGGGGGAACTCTAAACCATCTTTCTCCTTTCCTCATCAATTTTTATCATTAGCGGAATTGTTTGACAGCGGCGGAGCTGGAACATTTTCCGCCATTGTCCATCGACCATCCCGGGAAGTATGTGCGGGAGAATGAGGTCGACACTGATGCAGAGGAGTCACCGACTTCTACCCCATCAAGGCGGAGGGACGAAGGGAGACACACTCCTGCAGCACGAGTGCCGCGGAAGCGGCGATGGAGGGAAGAGTCTGAAGAGGAGCAGCATCAAGAACCCTCTGCTCCCATTCGACCGCGGCCGCTGTGCGAGCCATACAGCCGGCCGAAGCAGAAGGCACGCAGACTGGTGTTACCAGCCGACAGTGCGGACACGGCGACAATTGCGACGGAGATAGGAAGTGCGTCGCCAGAGAGGCATGAGGAAGCGCGGACGACCGCAGGAGCAACGGGCCACGCTGCAACCTCAATGGGAGAGAGGCCGCCTACGGGCCAAGGGCCTCCGGAGTTACCACGTGCGATGCGGACAGATGTTCCGTTTGCGCACAGACGAGCCTCCGCGGATAGGCGATCACAAGTGGACGTGGATCTACGCTTACGCGTGGGAAGGAGCAGTCCGCCTGTGCACAGGACACCTCCACACGTGCCGCCTGTGCACAGGCAAGAATCACCCCCGTTCCAACGTAGGAAGGGGAAGGAGCCGGCGGAAGAACCGCCTACGAGACACCGGCCCTCGGGGCCAGACCCTCCGGCGCACCACGCGCCGCAATTTGCGCCTTCGGCGCCAGGGCCTTCGAGCCGAGGAGATACGAGCAGGGAGCGTGCGGAGGCCGCACCATCGGCGGGAAGTCCGCCGATAGATGCGCCTTCGGCGGTAGGGCCTATAGGCCAGGGGACATCGGGCGAGCGGCCCCCGGCCATGTCGCCTTCGGCGATGGATGTCCGCGGCGCTACGCCTGCGGCGGACAAGGCGCCGGCAATTGCGCCTGCGCACGGGCCGGGCACAGCCCCCACGGACCGATCAAGGGAGCAGCAACAGACGGAGGAGCGGAGTGACTGTCCGCGGGATGAAATTTCGATGCGCGATGCGCAATCAAACCCCGCGCAGCCACCCTCCGCTCGATCGCCTTCGGCGGCGGGCGACGGCGGCAGAGAGGACGCGGTAGACAACCAACAAGCGAGAGACGGGGATGCCGCACGGGTACATTCGCCTTCCGCCTTAGACATTTTGGCGACGAGCAGCGAGGCTGCAGCCGTGCCTTCGCAGGCAGCACACGTCGACGACGTGCAGCCCCACTCGGGGCAGTCGCCGACGCAATCAATGGCGACTGAAATTCTCCACTCGGATGATGACGACGGAGGCTCCACGGAAGAAATGTCAGGAGCAGAAGACACCGAGGAGGAGGAGGAGGAGATTGTTGGAGCGCCGGCGGCGGCGCTCTCTGAGCAGGTGATTCCGTTGCTGAGGTACTTGGATCGCAAGGTCGATAAATACGCCGACCCACTCCAGCCGGGATCTTACATCGAGTTAGTGCGCAGGCGGACTCGCACTAAAGTCCACACCAGCAAGCTATTAGCTAGAATGGACCAGGAGTTGAGGGAATTGAAGGAGAAGCATGCATGCTTGTGGGGTCAGTATAAGCTTAATCAGAAATTCTACAAGCACTCCGAGAAGATGAAGGATGAGAAACTGGACGAGCTCACCAAGGAGCAGGTGAAGGTCAAGGAAGCACTCAATTCTGAGCAGGCCCAGAATCGGATTTTGTCAGAGGAGCTCGTGCGACAGATGCGGTTGTTGGAACAATGTCAGCTCGCACGGCAGGCGGATGAAGAGTTAATCCGCAGGTTACAGTCAGAGTGTGGCGAATTGAGAGCGCAACGTGCTGAAGCCGAATCGCAATTAGTGATAATTGAAGAGGATCGCAGGAAGGAGGCGGATCGCACGAAGGTGGAGACGGCGAGGCGTGTCGCCCACTGTCTCAAGGGCTACGCCCACTGGGAAGTGAAGGCGCAGGAGAAACTCACACTGCGTGAGTTTGAATTGCGCGCAGCCGGGTTGTTGTCAGGCGACAGTAGGAGTCGGCGGAAGGTAGCAAAGAAGCTCGACGCCTTTCTGTCGAAGGCACAGGATACCATGTCCGCCCTCGAAGTGGAGGTGTCCGCGGCGTTGCAGCGTTTGGGACTGCGCAGTAGAGCAGAAGATTGGCAGGGTAGGGAGATAGTGCGCGGCAGTCGGCCGCGCAGGAGACGTAGTACAGGTTCCGCGGAGTGTAGTGTAGCGTGGTTCCGTGCAGGCGTGTAGCGTAGTGCAGTGTAGTGCTAGGTAGGACTTAGAAGGTATAAAATAGTTCCAGGCGTTTTGCTTGGGGTTCTTTCCCATCAGAAGTATAGATCAGGAACCCATTTCCTTTGCGTGTTTGTGTCCTTGAGTTCTGTCACCACGCACGAGGAGTTACAACTTAGCGTTCCGCATTTTGTAGCTGAAGGTCTTCGGCCGAATGTTCAGAGCTAGTACATTGGTTAGAGACTTGAGTAGTTCGGATCTGCACCTGCGGGTGACTGCCGATGCTCAGAGCCAGTGACTAGTTAGATACTTGAACAGTTTCGCCCCTACACCTTCGAGTGTTTCTTTCGGATTGTACTCCTTGGGATTTTTCCCCTGAATGCCAAAGTGAAGTTTTGCTACTTCGTGTAAGCCTTGGTTGTAAATTCAGGTTACGCTGCAGCAGGTGCCTTGAGGGTAACCCCTGTAGTATTTCTGGGAATGACAAGTGCCTGAGAATTCAAACTCTTCAATAGACTGTTGTTGTGTTACTGGAATGTTTCACAGTGAGTCCTTCAGTGTGGACCTGTGTTCTCTGCGCGTTTTGTGAGTTGAGAGTGTTGTTCACCGCGTCTGAGTGACTTCGATCCGAAGTAGGTAGTCCAAACCGGGTTTCCTACACTAGCAGCAATCTAGTGGAAGCGTTGTAAAAGCCGGAGTTGGAAGTCACTGCCCGCAGCTTTGCCGAGTGTGCTCGTGAGAGACTTTCCCCCTGAAATCTTGAAGTAGAGGTCCTAACGGATCTCTGGGTTGTGTTTCTGTAGTTTCAGGTGTGTGTGTGTGTGTGTGTGTGTTACGCTGCACTGTGCGACCTCCGAGTGCGCTCCGAGTGGACACTTGCAGTATTTCTGGGAGTGACAGTCGCCTGAGAATTCAAACTCCTCAATAGTCTGTTAAAACGTGACACTTTGTACCCTGTGTGTTCCTCTGTCCCTGTGTGTTCCTCTGTCCCTGTGGGTTCGACCTTTCTACCACTATATTGCAGTTTTAGCCTTTAGTGGGTTATTACAGCAGGATACTCCGACGGACTGGAGTATGCCCGGTCTCCTCACTACTAGTTGGCAACACCATTTTGCGTGCCCTCTGTTACGGCCGGCTGTGAAGCTCGTGGGTTGGCCGACTCCGGGTCGGCGCAGCGGGAGCTTCCGGCTGCCTATCTTCAGGTCTCTCATCCCATTTCCGTTTCCGCAGTGCGCGCTCACTTCGACGCTCTTCTGTTGCTCTTGTTGGAGCCGGAGCTGGAGCTGGAGTTGGACTGGCAGGTGCTTCGTCCGGATCTGTGTCCACTTCGGCCTCCCGCAAGTATCTACCCGGATAACTCCGGGTCAGCAGCGGAAACCGTGTCCGCTCTGAAGCTGTCAAACATCCCATCGCTCGATAAAACACGATCAGGTAAGGCGAAAGATGATTGAGGGTCCCTCCTCTCTCTTCTTGCGCATGTTGGCGCGTCACCTTCCACAAGAGCCGTGCCCAATGAACCGGAGCTCCTGACAACACTAGCTCCACAAATCCCACTTGCCAACCATGCATGTAGGCGGTCTTGGTCGGCTGCAATATCTGAAGCAATGCAGTCGCGACATTTCTCCGCAATCAATCTTTGTAATCCCGCGTCCGGAAACCGTTCTTGGGATGCCTGGCAACTTTGAAAAGATCATTGTAGGAGACTTCTTCCTCCTTGGACACCTTCACGCTCTCGGCCTCGAAGAGGAGATACCCTTCCTCGCCTGCACACCTTCCTAACACCTGCGCCCAGTCACTAATGTCCCACCTCTCGGGATGTGGGCGGAATCCGCGCGAGGGCTTGTGTTTCTCCTGCAAATACTCGCGCACCATCTCCGGACACGTCCAATTCCATCCCCACAGGAGGAAATCAAGCTTCAACCTTGTCAACACATCTTGGAATGCGCGCAGACCGATCTGCGGCACTCTAAGTGGAGACACTCGCAGCTGGGGGACCTTCGACATCTTTCTTGCTTTTCCTGCACACACACAGACGTTCTCCCTTCCGCTCGATCTCTCACAATCGCCGCTGCGCGTCGGTCGTTCAGACACTGACTGAAATCGCTCTCTCTTCTCTTGCGCGCTCAATTTCGCTGCTCGCAAACTCTCTGCAAGGTCCGTCAAGATCCTCGCGCAACTCGTCTCCGCACTCTCTCTTCTCACTGCAGGTCTCTCCGCCCTTGCGCTTAATCTCTGAAGCTGGAAAACTCACAATCAAGAATGAGAGAATGAGACTGGAGAGCAGACTTTTCTTCTCCGAATTCAAGATCGCCCAACGTTCTCACTGGGTACAATCAAACTTGATTACGCAGCCGGCTATACGGCCTAACGGTTCTCCCTCGCATGCTCAAATTCACGACTCCGCACTACGCGCATTCGCATGCGTGAACGTTGAATTCTCCCGCCGCCATCGTCTTCCGGACTCGAGTTCGCCGCAGTGGAGCGTATGCTTCGACTATGTTGTCTTTTCCCAACCTGCCCATCGCCGGAGGCGTATCGCCGCTGGCGTATTCCTTCTCCGTCGGCGCCTCGCTGGAGGCGCACATCAAGTCGGCGCGAATTACGCCGGCGCGTATTCGTACCACTTGTTTTGTCCGTTCTGCCCCACATATCGCCGACGGCGCATATCCCGCCGGCGCGAATTATGCCAGCGCACCCGCCTGTCCGCGCCACGTCGGAGGCGTACTGTAATAACCCACTAAAGGCTAAAACTGCAATATAGTGGTAGAAAGGTCGAACCCACAGGGACAGAGGAACACACAGGGTACAAAGTGTCACGTTTTAACAGACTATTGAGGAGTTTGAATTCTCAGGCAACTGTCACTCCCAGAAATACTGCAAGTGTCCACTCGGAGCGCACTCGGAGGTCGCACAGTGCAGCGTAACACACACACACACACACACCTGAAACTACAGAAACACAACCCAGAGATCCGTTAGGACCTCTACTTCAGGATTTCAGGGGGAAAGTCTCTCGCGAGCACACTCGGCGAAGCTGCGGGTAGTGACTTCCAACTCCGGCTTTTACAACACTTCCACTAGCTTGCTGCTAGTGTAGGAAACCCGGTTTGGACTACCTACTTCGGATCGAAGTCACTCAGACGCGGTGAACAACACTCTCAACTCACAAAACGCGCAGAGAACACAGGTCCACACTGAAGGACTCACTGTGAAACATTCCAGTAACACAACAACAGTCTATTGAAGAGTTTGAATTCTCAGGCACTTGTCATTCCCAGAAATACTACAGGGGTTACCCTCAAGGCACCTGCTGCAGCGTAACCTGAATTTACAACCAAGGCTTACACGAAGTAGCAAAACTTCACTTTGGCATTCAGGGGAAAAATCCCAAAGGAGTACAATCAGAAAGAAACACTCGAAGGTGTAGGGGCGAAACTGTTCAAGTATCTAACTAGTCACTGGCTCTGAGCATCGGCAGTCACCCGTCGGTGCAGTTCCGAACTACTGTGGTAACCCACTTTTTGTTTTTTTGCAGAATTTAAACAATTTTAGAAAACTAGTACCAAAGCAGTGTTTGTAGCTAGAGAAGGGTACGCTAAATAGAGTGGATTGATGAGATCGTCACGAGGGCACAAAGAATCACGTAGTCGGATGTACCAACGCCAACGTCTTCGGCGCCTTCGGCAAAAGCTTCTTTTTGAGGTGTCTCTACTCACGCGCCTCTAGCGTATAAGGAAGCTACGCTTCCGGCGCAGACACCTCAGGAGGAGGTTTTGCTAAAGACGTCAGGAGAAGGGCCCGGACCTCTAAAGGCATCCGACCATGAGTGCGCCTTCGGCGAAGCGCCGCTAGCGCGGAAAGGGAAAACCTTCATAACAATCGGGATACACGGTAGATCCAGTTGGTTGAAGTTGCATTAGGAAGAGCTCGGGACGCTCGTTCTAACGAGTCCAAGAGCGCCGGAGATGGATCAGGAATGGAGAAGTTATGAGCGTCGGAAAACTCGTAGCCGGACATGCGCCGTTCGCGCTAGGGTTCACAGCCGGAAAGGATTCCCGTACGCCCTCGGCGATGCGCCTTCGGCGGAATCACGCGCTCACAGGAGGAAACCAACTCAGAGTCGGAAGCGCCCTTGGCGGCTGTTCATGGAAGGAAAGCGCCGGTCGGATGTACGCCTCCGACGTGGCGCTGACGGCCGGATGCGCTGGCATGAGTTGCGCTGACGGATATGCGCTGGCAGCAACGGACGAGGCATAAAGGACAAAATAGGCGGTACGACTGCGCGCCGGCGTAATTCGCTCCGGCTGGATGTGCGCCTCCAGCAAGGCGCCGACGGATAATGAACGCGCCAGCGGCGACACGCCTCCGGAGAAGGGCGGGTTAGGAAAAGACAACAGGGCCGACGTATACCCTGCAGCGGACTCGAGTCCGGAAGGTGGCGGCGGCGGGAGAATTCAACGTTTAAGCATGCGAATGCGCGCAATGCGGAGACGTGAATTCGCGCATGCAAAGGGCGAACCGTTAAGCCGTATAGCCGGCTGCATACGTTGCAACCAGTAAGAACGTTGGACGTTCTTGAAATCGGAGAAGAAAAGACTGCGCTCCAGTCTCATTCTCTCATTCTTGACTTTGCGATTTCCAGTTCCAAGATTACGCGGAAGGGCGGAGCGACCTGCAGTGAGAGTAGAGAGTGCGGAGACGAGTTGCACAAGGATCTTGGCGGACCTTGAAAGAATTGGGAGTAGCGATCTTGAACGAGCGCAGAGAGAGTGAGCAGTCAGTGCTTGAGTGGCCGACGCGCAGTGGCGATTGTGAGAGAGTGAGCGAAAGGGAGAACGTTTGTGTGTGCAGGCAACGCAATGTCGAAGGTTCCCCAACTGCGAGTGTCTCCACTCAGGGTGCCGCAGATCGGTCTACGCGCATTTCAAGATGTGCTGACGAGGCTGAAGCTCGATTTTCTCCTCTGGGGGTGGAATTGGACGTGTCCGGAGATGGTGCGCGAGTATCTGCAAGAGAGACACAAGCCTTCTCGCGGATTTCGCCCACACCCAGAGAGATGGGAAATTTGCAATTGGGCGCAGGTGTTGGGCAGGTGTGCCGGCGAGGAAGGGGATCTCCTCTTCGAGGCCGACAGCGTGAAAGTGTCCCAGGAGGAAGAAGTCTCTTACAATGAGCTCTTCAAGGTGGCTAGACATCCCAAGAACGGTTTCCGGACTCGGGATTACAAGGATCGATTGTGGAGAAATGTCGCGACAGCATTGCTGCAGATATTGCAGCCGACCAAGACCGCTTACATGCATGGTTGGCAGGTAGAGTTCGTGGAGCTAGTGTTGTCAGGAGCTCCGGTGCATTGGGCACGACTCCTGTGGAAGGTGACGCGCCAACATGCGCAAGAAGAGAGGGGAGGAACGCTCAATCATCTATCGCCTTACTTAATCGTGTTTTACCGGGCGATGGGATGTTTGACGAATGCTGAGAAAACTCGGTTTCCGCAGCTGAGTCGGTCTTATCCAGGTAGATATTCGAGGGAGGCCGAAGTAGACACGGATCCGGACGAGGAACCTACCAGCACGCCTCCGGCTCCGGCTCCAGCCAGAGCAGCAGAAGAACGTCGAAGTGAGCGCATTCCGCGCAAGCGGAAGTGGGATGAGAGACCTGAGGACAAGCAGCCGGAAGTACCAGCTGCGCCGACTCGTGGTCGGCCCACCCCCGAGCCTCATAGTCGACCAAAACAGAGGGCACGCAGAATGCCAACTGTTACTGAGGAGACCAGGCGAACTCCGACCCGGCGGAATCTCACGCAGGAAGAGATAATTGCTCAGGTCCTAGGGAAGACGGCAGAAACCTCTGCACAGAAGGCACCACGGCCTTCGGGAGGAGATGGAAGGACTGACAGCCGGCCGACTGCGAGTCGGATGACTGAAGGTCGACAAGCGGAAGGAAGGCCAACTGAACGGCGCGTTGAACCGGACAGCAGGCCGGAAGCGGAAGAGAGTTTGGCTGACGAGCCAACAATCCTTAGAGGGTCGTCTTCGGCGGAAGGCACTTCTGAAAGAACGCCACCAGCAAACAGGCCAAGTGGAGTCAAGACGCGCAGGGTGTATCCGACTCCCAGTCGGACAACTGCTGGTCGGCCGACTGCGAGTCGGACAACAGAGAGTCAGCCGGATTCGCCGACTGCGAGACGGATGGAGCCAACGACCAGTGTGCGGACGCCTTCGGCGGACGCACCTTCAGCAAGAACACCTTCCGCGCAGATTGCGCCGGAAGGACAGGCAGCAGAAGCGGGCGGTGCAAGAGTGACAAAAGTCACTGCGGCGTCGACCCCTTCACAAACCGAAGATCGAGCCGGAACAGGGGCTCAAGCAGTGGGATCTCCCACTGCCCTGGATATTTTAGCAGGCAGTGGAGCAGCAGTCGCAGCAGAAGCTGCTGCGCGCCACAGTTCCAGGGAGTCGCCAAGGGATTCGGTGGCGACTGAAATCCTCGAGACTGAGGATGAGACGAGCTCGGAAGAGCAAGAAGAGGATTCGGTGCAGAAAACGCCAACAGGGGTGCTGTGCGAACAGATAGTTCCACTCCTGCGATATCTGGATCGCAAGACATCCAAATACGCAAGTGCCTTAAAACCGCAGTCTTATGTGGAGACAATCAGGCGAAGGACGAGGAGCAAGGTGGCAAGGTGGGCCTCTAGATGCGGAGTATATGTGGATAGGAACACCGCCCTCCGACAACACCTGGCGGTCACCCAGAAGCTGTACCAAGCCTTGCAGCAGCAGAAGGAGGATGCGGCGACGAAGAGTCAGGCGGAGGCCGAACTAATACGGGCAAAGATCGAGTCGGAACTGCAGGAGGAGCGGAGACAGAACAAAGTCCTAGCAGCCGAGCTTGCGCGCCAGACGCGCGCCTTAGAGGAAAGTCAACGAGCCCGCAAGGAGGATGAGGAGTTGTTGTGCAACTTGCAAACCGAGTGCTCGGATTTGAGGGCACAACGTGCAGATTTAGAAATGCAGCTGGCAGAGGTGGAGAGCAGCTGCAGGGTACGAGGAGAGTTGACGGCACGGGTGACTCGTTGTCTAAACGGATACACCCATTGGGAGGTGGCAGCTCAAGAGAGGGTCACACTCCGGGAGTTCGAGCTTAGGGCGGCGGCATTGACGGAGGGTGATAGTCGGAGTCGGCGGCGAGTGGCAAGAAAATTAGAAACTTTCTTGTCGGGTGCGCGCGACACTATGGCGCACTTGCAGTCGGAAGTCACCACAGCGCTCCGACGCCTGGGGTTACGCAGCCGGTCGGAAGACTGGCAAGGTAGAGACAGTAAGCGGAGCAGTCCGGCGCGCAGGAGGCGCAGCACCGGATCTGCTGAGTGCAGTAGAGTAGTTTGGTTTCGCGCAGATGCTGCGAGTGGTAGATAGGATAGCGTAGTGCTAGTTAGGATCTTTTGAGAGTATAAAGTAGATCAAGGCGTTTTGCCTTGGGACTCTTCCAGTTTCGGAAGTGCAGATCAGGAACTCACTTTCTTGGCGTGTTTGTGCATTTTGGTCCTGGCACCACGTAGAGAAGCTGCAGCATAGCGAAGTTACCGTATGTTGTAGTTGAAGGCCTTCGGCTGAATGTTCAGAGCTAGTACCCGGTTAGAGACTTGAGTAGTGCGGATCTGCACCTGCGGGTGATTTCTGATACTCAGAGCCGGCTGCGAGTTAGATACTTGAACAGTTCCCCCTTACTCCTTCGAGTGACATATCCTGATTGTACTCCTACGGGAAGTTTCCCCTGAATGCCAATGTGAAGTTTCATTACTTCGTGTAAACCTTGGTTTGTAATTCAGGTTGTGTGTGTGTTACTGGATCGTGTTTTCAGTAAGTTCTCAGTCGGGTCTGCACTCCCTGCGTTTTGTGTGATAGTCGAGGGTGACGTCCACGGCGTACGTAGAGGCTTCGTTCCGAAGTGAGAAGTCCAGTCCGGGTACCCCCGCTAGTTCCTGGCGGAAGGGCAGTAAAAGCCGGAGTGGGAGGCACTTCCTGCAGAACCTCTGAGTGAACTTGCGAGACACTTTCCTCCTGAAATCCGAAGCGGAGGTCCTGACCGACCTCCGAGTTGTGCTTTTTGCCAGTTTCAGGTGTGTGTGTGTGTGTTGAGTGACCAAGCTGTACCGTGCATCCTCCGAGCATCCTCCGAGTTGAGATCCTCCTCCGAGTCGGGCCTCCGAGTCGAGCACTGCAGTATTTCTGGGAGTGACAGTCGCCTAGAATTCAAACTCTACCAAAAGTCTGTTAAATGTGACACTTTTACTCTGTGTGTTGCCTCTGTCCCTGTGGGTTCGATCTTTTTACCACCATACTGCAGTTTTAGCCTTTGGTGGGTTATTACAACTACTCAAGTCTCTAACCAATGTACTAGCTCTGAACATTCGGCCGAAGGCCTTCAGCTACAAAATGCGGAACGCTAAGTTGTAACTCCTCGTGCGTGGTGACAGAACTCAAGGACACAAACACGCAAAGGAAATGGGTTCCTGATCTGCACTTCTGATGGGAAAGAACCCCAGGCAAAACGCCTGGAACTATTTTATACCTTCTAAGCCCTACCTAACACTACACTGCACTACGCTACACGCCTGCACGGAACCACGCTACACTACACTCCGCGGAACCTGTACTGCGTCTCCGGCGCGGCCGACTGCCGCGCACTAACTCCCTACCCTGCCACTCTTCCAAACTCGCGGCTCGACTGCGCAGTCCCAACCGCTGCAACGCCGCGGACACCTCCCCTTCGAGGGTGGACATGGTATCCTGTGCCTTCGACAGAAAGGCCTCGAGCTTCTTCGCTACCTTCCGCCGACTCCTACTGTCGCCTGACAACAACCCGGCTGCGCGCAATTCAAACTCACGCAGTGTGAGTTTCTCCTGCGCCTTCACTTCCCAGTGGGCGTAGCCCTTGAGACAGTGGGCGACTCGCCTCGCCGTCTCCACCTTCGTGCGATCCGCCTCCTTCCTGCGATCCTCTTCAATTATCACTAATTGCGATTCGGCTTCAGCACGTTGCGCTCTCAATTCGCCACACTCCGACTGCAACCTGCGGATTAACTCTTCATCCGCCTGCCGTGCGAGCTGACATTGTTCCAACAACCGCGTCTGTCGCACGAGCTCCTCTGACAAAATCCGATTCTGGGCCTGCTCAGAGTTGAGTGCTTCCTTGACCTTCACCTGCTCCTTAGTGAGCTCGCCCAGTTTCTCATCCTTCATCTTCTCGGTGTGCTTGTAGAATTTCTGATTAAGCTTGTACTGACCCCACAAGCACTCATGCTTCTCCTTCAAGTCCCTCAACTCCTGGTCCACTCTAGCTAATAGCTTGCTGGTGTGGACTTTAGTGCGAGTCCGCCTGCGCACTAACTCGATGTAAGATCCCGGCTGGAGTGGGTCGGCGTATTTATCGACCTTGCGATCCAAGTACCGCAGCAACGGAATCACCTGCTCAGAGAGCGCCGCCGCCGGCGCTCCAACAATTTCCTCCTCCTCCTCCTCGGTGTCTTCTGCTCCTGACATTTCTTCCGTGGAGCCTCCGTCGTCATCATCCGAGTGGAGAATTTCAGTCGCCATTGATTGCGTCGGCGATTGCCCCAAGTGGGGCTGCACGTCGTCGACGTGTGCTGCCTGCGAAGGCACGGCTGCAGCCTCGCTGCTCGTCGCCAAAATGTCTAAGGCGGAAGGCGAATGTACCCGCGCGGCATCCCCGTCTCTCGCTTGTTGATTGCCTACCGCATTCTCTCTGTCGCCGTCGTCCGCCGCCGAAAGCGATTGAGCGGAGGGTGGCTGCGCGGGGTTGGATTGCGCATCGCGCATCGAGATTTCATCCCGCGGACAGTCACTCCGCTCCTCCGTCTGCTGCTCCCTTGATCGGTCCGTGGGGGCTGTGCCCGGCCCGTGCGCAGGCGCATTTGCCGGCGCCTTGTCCGCCGCAGGCGTAGCGCCGCGGACATCTATCGCCGAAGGCGACATGGCCGGGGGCCGCACGCCCGTTGTTCCTTGGCCTATAGGCCCTACCGCCGAAGGCGCATCTATCGGCGGACTTCCCGCCGATGGTGCGGCCTCCGCACGCTCTCTGCTCGTATCTCCTCGGCTCGAAGGCCCTGGCGCCGAAGGCGCAAATTGCGGCGCGTGGTGCGCCGGAGGGTCTGGCCCCGAGGGCCGGTGTCTCGTAGGCGGTTCTTCCGCCGGCTCCTTCCCCTTCCTACGTTGGAACGGGGGTGATTCTTGCCTGTGCACAGGCGGCACGTGTGGAGGTGTCCTGTGCACAGGCGACCTGTGCACAGGTGAGCGCCTGTGCACAGGCGGACTGCTCCTTCCCACGCGTAAGCGTAGATCCACGTCCACTTGTGTTCGCCGGTCCGCGGAGGCTCGTCCGTCCGCGGAGGTTCTCCTGTGCGCAAACGGAACATCTGTCCGCATCGCACGTGGTAACTCCGGAGGCCCTTGGCCCGTAGGCGGGCTCTCTCCCGACGAGGTTGCAGCGTGGCCCGTCGCTCCTGCGGTCGTCCGCGCTTCCTCTCGCCTCTCTGGCGACGCACTTCCTATCTCCGTCGCAATCGTCGCCGTGTCTGCACTGTCAGCTGGTAACACCAGTCTGCGTGCCTTCTGCTTCGGCCGGCTGTATGGCTCGCACAGCGGCCGCGGTCGAATGGGAGCAGAGGGTTCTTGATGCTGCTCCTCTTCGGACTCTTCCCTCCATCGCCGCTTCCGCGGCACTCGCGCTGCAGGGGTGTGTCTCCCTTCGTCCCTCCGTCTTGATGGGGTCGAAGTCGGTGACTCCTCTGCATCAGTATCGACCTCGTTCTCCCGCACATACTTCCCGGGATGGTCGATGGACAATGGCGGAAAATGTTCAAGCTCCGCCGCTGTCAAACAATTCCGCTGTCGATAAAAATTGATGAGGAAAGGAGAAAGATGGTTTAGAGTTCCCCCCTTCTCCTCAAATGCGTGCTGTCGCATCACCCTGTGCAGGATGCTCGCCCAGTGAATTGGAGTTCCCTCGATGACGCACTCCACAAAAGAGACCTGCCACAATGTGATGTAGCAGGCGCGGTGCGGCTGCAGTAATTGCATCAGCGCCGCGGACAAAGTCCGGCGAAATCGATCCTTGTAATCACGGGTCCTGTACCCATTCTTGGTAGACCTCCCGGTCTTGAACAGCTCCACAAATTGCGCCTCTTCTTGCTTGGTCACCTTGATGCTCTCGCTGTCGAAAAGGAGATGCCCTGGCATGCCAGCACATCTTCCCAACGCCTGCGCCCAATCTTGGACTGTCCACCGGTCAACATGCGGACGCAATCCGCGCGAGGGTGGTCCCTGTGGCTCTAGCCACTCGCGCACCATATTCGCACAGATGTAATTCCATCCCCATAGCAAGAAATCGAGCTTTCTTGCTATTAAGCGCTCCTCAAAAGCGCGCAACCCGTTCTGCGGCAGGCGAAGTGGCACCATCCGCAATCTGCTCGGTCTCGTCATTGCGTTCCTGGGGTTCGCTCGCCCGCTCATTCTACTTCTGCACTGCCCGCGTTTCTTTCTCTCTCGGCAAACTCTAATCGCCCTCAATTCCAAATCACGCGCACTCACTTCTCCCTCAATCAACAAGAAATCTCCTGTGCGACGACGTCGAGAATGTTCCGCAGCCAGCAGATGGATGCGCGCAGCGCGCACAAGAGATTGGAATCGCGAATTCAAGAATGGGACGTTCTCCGCCGCCCGGTCGAAGGTCATGGTCGGCTCTTGGTCGTGAAGAACGTCTCACTTGATGGCCGCGCCGGCTGTACGCTGGAACGGTCTTCGCTCTCACGCGCGGCTTCACGCTCCGCCGTCGTCGATTAAACTCTCACGCTCAAATTGGCGGATTTGAACTCCGCGAGCGTGTCACCCTGCGGACATGGGGGCGTAGCGCCGAAGGCGAGTTTTCCGCCTTGCGCGGTACACTTGTTCATACCGCCCCTCGGCCAATCTCCCTCTGCCTTGACGCGTGTGTCCGCATGTCGGACAAAAATTCAACTCCTGCCTGTGCGCAGGCAGGAGCCTCGGCGGATTCTCCGCCGGTGCGGAACTTGAACATCCTCCTGTGCACATGCGTTCGCCTGTGCGCAGGCGAATTCCGTCCGCGGCGCTGCGCTGGCGCGGAAGGCGTTGACCGTGGTCAGCCGTCTCCGTCCAGTCTGTCCGTTCCTTGTCTCTCCGTCGGCGCTTCCGCCGCCGCAACTCCGTCCGTCCAAGAGCGCATCCACCCGTGCCGTCCGCATGGTCCGTACCGATTGGATTACTCTGGCGGCTCTTCCGACGTACGTGGCGCTGCGCTGGCGCGGAAGGCGTCGTACACTTTCTACCTCACAAGGCGCATTTCTAGGGCCTAAGGCGGATTTCCCGCCGACGCCGAAGTGCCTGTGCACAGGCGAACGCCTGTGCGTAGGCGGACTTCGCGCCTTCCCTAACCCTACTTCGCCTGTGCACAGGCGAGCGCCTTCGCCCGCGCATAGGACAAAACTTGATTCCCCCTTCCGCGTAGGCGGAATTCGCGCCGGTGGCGAACTCCTTCCGCCGTAGGCGACCGCCTCCGTTTCTTCCAGTAGCAATAACTCCCTAAGTCCTCGTCCGTTCCAAGCGTTCTTGGGCTCGTTGGAATCAGCGCGTCGAGCTCTTTCCAACGGGATCCTAACTTGGTCAAGGCGCCCGAGGGCTGACCTAATTATGGAGGGTTTCCCTACAGCCGCGGACGCAACCTCCGAAGGCGGGTTTTGCGCCTTGCGCCGTAGAGATCCTAACTGCGGAGCTCGCAGGGAGGGTGGTGCCTGCCCTTACTGCGGCACCCCAAATCCCAGATTCTACAAGATCCCTCGAGAATCCCCGCGATCTTCCGGATTCACTCTGTTTTGATGTACCGAAGGCTATTTACAATGCTGCCAAGGTACAGTTTTCCAAAAATGTTTTAATTTCCTCAAAATTGCCAAAAGTGGGGTACCACACGTACATCCGGCCGGCGCTTCTCTTCCATTGCGCAGCCGCCAAAGGCGCTTCCGCCTCTGAGTTGATCTCCTCTTATGAGCTCGTGGTTCCGCCGAAGGCGCATCGCCGAAGGCGTACGGGAGTCCTCTCCGATGGTGAACCCTAGCGCGAACAGCGCATGTCCGGATGCGAGTTTTCCGACTCTCATAACTTCTTCGTCTCTGATCCATCTCCGGCGCTCTTGAGCTCGTTAGAACGAGCGTCCCGAGCTCTTTCCAATGAGACCTCAACCAACTAGAACTACCGTGAATCCTGATCGTTATGAAGGTTTCCCTCCCGCGCCAACGGCGCATCGCCGAAGGCGCACTCATGGTCGGAAGCCTTTAGAGGTCCTTGCCGGCTTCTGACGTCTTCAGCGACATCTCCTCCAGAAGTGTCTGTGCCGGAAGCGTACCTTCCCCAAGCGCTGGAAGCGCGTGGGTAGAGACACCTCAGTAAAGGAGATATTGCCGAAGGCGTTTGGCGCTGGTACGTCCAACTCCGCGATTCTTCGTGACCTCGTGACGATCTCCTCAATCCACTCTATTTAACGTACCATTTCCTAACTACAGACACTGCTTCGGTACTTCTTTTCTAAAATTGTTAAAATTCTGCAAAAAAAACAAAAAGTGTGTTACCACAGCCTCGTAGAACTCCCGACGCGTGCGAACCTCGTCCGGCCCGTTGCATGATTTGAAATCAATTCCTATGTCTTTGCCGAAGACGTAGCTCTTCGTGCGTCCTAAAAGACTGCGCCGAAGACACGAAGATCCAAAGATCTTCGGACGTAGACAAATTCTAACTAATCCTATCCTAACTCGTATAAATCTACTCTTTTCAACTCATATAACTATCTTCTACACACATATGTTTATGTTTTTGTTAATTTTTAAAGAAAAACAAAAAAGTAGGCCCCACAACAAACTAACTGCAAACTCTCCACCAAACTCCGCTGCTACGCACTCTTGACAGATTCCCCGCACACTCTCCGCAAGTTCTCCTGCGGCGCATCGCGAACTCGAGCGAGTGCAAAATTGAAAATGCGTGAGTGAGTCTCTTCCATCAGGGTCAAGATTTCTCACCGTTCGACACTTGAGCTGGCCGCGGCTCACTTGAATGCTATGCCGAGGAGGCGTAACGGTATGATTCGCACGCGCGAATTCACGCTTCGCCGTTGCATGGACTCCCACACTTGTACATTCAGTCTTGATCCCGCCGATTTCCGCCGACGCAGTTCTCTATCCGCGTACCGCCGAAGGCGCTTGTGCTGAAGGCACGCGCGCGGCGAAGATCCAGGCTTCCGCCGTTTTCTTTGTATTTTCTTCTTCCGCCGAAGGCGCTTACTTCCACCGAAGGAGCATCCTAGAGGCGAAGGCATTGCCTTCCGCCGAGGGCGAACCCTAACGACGAAGACGGCGCTGGGGCAAAGGAATCTACCGCCGAAGGCGTACTCTAGTGACGAGGTTGTTTTCCCTTGACGAAGGCGTTCCGTGTCATATGTTTTGTACGTCTTCAGCGAAAGCTCCTCTACAGGGGTCTAAGCCGAAGGCGCTGGCTTCTGCTTGCGCCGAAGGCCCTTTAGCCGAAGACCTCTCAACAAGGAAACTTTTGCCAAAGGCGCCAAAGGCGCTTCCTTCAGCATGAACCGTCCGTTCTGTCCAAGGTGCCCGATCGTGGCCTAAGCCTCCAAACTCCTAGATTCTCCTAGACCCGCGATTCTCCCTTTTACTCTGTTTTTGCGTACCGATTACTATTTACAGCTGCTACCGCGGTACTTATTTTTCAAAAATGTTTTGATTCAAAAAAAAAACAAAAACTGGGTTACCACAAGTCTTGTTGCGAGAAGAGTTTGACTACACTGTAGAGTACAAACCTAGTCGAATGCATTTACAAGCCGATCATTTGTCGAGACTTTCAAAGGAGATAGGCAGTGGTCCGTTAGATGACAGGTTGATAGACAAAAGTCTCTTTGTGATTACGGCACAACTTGAGTGATATGCAGGCATTGTAGAATTTTTGACCACTTAAAAATTATCAGATGACTAGACGAAGGAAGATAGGAGAAAAGTGAGAGTCAATAGTAGGCATTTTACAGTGTTAGGTCATAGGTTGTTCAGGAGAGGTGCAGATGGAATATTGAGGAGGTGCGTGTCTGAGGTTGAAGTTCCATCAATACTGGAAGCTTGTCACGATAGCGCGTGTGGAGGATATTTTTTGGGCAAACTCACGGGTCAGAAAATTCTTTGATCAGGTTACTTTTGACATTCCTTGTTCAAGGATTCTCACAATTACGTCAAAAAATGTGAAGCTTGTCAAAGGTATGCGAGGAATGATCTTCACATGGAGATGCCTCTTCATGTGTCCTTACCTCTTGTTCCTTTTGAAAAATGAGGAATTGATTATATCAGTGAGATTCATACTCATTCGTCAAGAGGCATGGCTTACATCATAGTTGCGACAGAATACTTGACAAAGTGGGCGGAAGCAAAAGCGGTGAAGACAAATACGGCTGCTCATGCCGCCACATTCATGTACGAAAATATCATTTCAAGGTTTGGATGTCCCAAGATTCTGGTTAGCAATAGGGGCAGGCACTTCTTGAACGATAGGTTCAAGAATTAACAGATAGGTTTAAGATAGACCATAGGAGAACGACTTTTTATCATTCGCAGACAAATGGTCAGACAGAACGAGTCAATGGAATATTAGTGAGCATACTTCGCAAGACGGTTTTTGATTCAAAGAGGGATTGGGACTCCAAGCTGACGGCGGCATTGTGGGCTTATCGTACAACTTTTAAGGTAACGACCCAAGGACCTCCATTTTTGTTGGTGTATGGGTTGGAAGCAACTCTCCCCATTGAGTTCGAGGTAGAATCACTTCGAGTTGCGGTGCAGTTGCGGCTTACAAACAGTCAATCGTTAATAGATAGGTTGACAACATTGGAAGAGCTTGATGAGAGGAGAAGATTGAGCGCTCAACATATTGAGGTCATTCAACGAAGAAGAAAGATCGCCTTTGACAAGAAGCATAAGACAAGAACACTTAGAGCAGGTATGATGGTGATGATTCAAGATGCGCGAAAGCTTGATTTTCCGGGGAAGTTCGATGCTGTATGGTTAGGGCCTTATCTTGTTCGGGAGGCATTCCCAAACAATTCAGTGCAGCTAGAGACTTTGAATGGGGAAATCTTTCCGACTCGCACGTCTGGCAGTCGGTGCAAGGAATATAGAGCATAGATGTTAACCAAATTGCAAGCTAGAGATGCTAGGATCCGTCCCCTGATGGTCGCCAGTTATGTGAGCTCAATTATGTGCTCACCTTTTGACTTAGAACTAGAATAGAAAAGTATAAGATCTTAGAACAATCAAAGAGAAAAAATAAAAAATAATTAGATAGTGTTAGTGAGATGTTAGTTACTTTATACGTTAAGACGGCTACGTAAAGGAAACGGTTACGTACAAGAACCGTTCCTGAGTTGGTGGCGAATTCAAGAACCCACAACGAGGAGTATCATCTTGACGGAGGGCGACTTGGTGGTAGAACAACAAGAAAAACTACGAGATTCATTAGCACTGCTCGTTCTTGGAGTGCAATTGAATTGTGAGATGGAGTATTTGAGGACGAACTATGAAAAGTAAAGCCGCAAGCAGCAAGGTTTGTTTCGAAAGATTGTGACCAGAGCTGTGCAATTTATCAAAAGGAGCGTTCTCCCGGAGGAAAGTGCAGTAGAGGAGAGAGTGAAGTAAATATCTCATAACGTTTTCAATTAGTAACGCCTTGAATTCTTTAGGGTTTTGATAGATAGAGCTCAACAAGCTTGTTCTAACGAGCTCAAGAACTCTTGAAACGGATAAGGTACCACTGAGTTATGAGTGTTAGAAGTGGTTGATATGGATAGGCGAAAGCGAGCAAGGGCCTTTGGAGCAAGGATTTAGGGTCATAACGTTTTCAATTAGTAACGCCTTGACTCAATTAGGATCTTGATAAATAGAGCTTAACACGCTTGTTCTAACGAGCCCAAGAACTCTTAAAACGGATAAGACATAACTGAGTTATGAAAGTGTCGAAAGGCCACTGTCGAAAGTGGCTGATATGGATAGGCAAATGCGCGGTAGGATACCTTCGGCGGTAAGGTGCCTTGGACCTCGGACTTCGGCGAGGGAATTTTGGCCTTGGAACATAGATCTTGCGGGGCCCATATCTTTGCGATGGACGGTTGGATGGAGCTGAAATTTGGTGGGGCTGTTGTTCTCAGCCGGCCGCACATGGCTGCAAATTTTCAGCCTAAGAGCTTGGTTCTAAAGCTCTTAAAGAAGCTAGCGGCTCAGTGCACTAGATTTAGGGTTAGACTCAGATTTAGGATTAGGTTTCGAATTAAGGTTAGGGTTGACCTAGCAGGCTGGTGGCTGTGGGTGCGTGGAGTGCGTTGGTGGTGTGCGGGGGGCAGTCTTCTTTCTGTGTGTTGATTCCTCTCGTGGAGGGAGAAGAGAGAAGAGTTAGGATATGATAGCTAGAGTTTTTTGGCAATAGTAGAGGTAGCCCGAGTGGCTTTTGTGTGAGTGCAGTTTCATGAATGTTAGTGTTTTATCCTTGTTCGCTTAGACCCCCCATCCGGACTCAAACGCAAAGGGGTGGGGAGTTTAATGCTTACACTCCGGTCCCTAGCAACTGTCTTGACAAATCCGCCAACTGAATGGAGTCATTGGGGAAGACATCTACTACCTTGAAAGGTCCCATCCACCTCAAGTGCAGCTTCCCCGGGAATCTGGCGTGTCTACTGTCGTATAGAAGAGCCAAGTCGCCCTTCTGCAGTAACACCGGTTTCACCCACCGATCGTACCTCTCCTTCCTTCTGAGCTGAATTTGTTTGATGCAGGCTTCTGCCTCGTGACGTTCTTCCTCTAACATCATCAATACACACGCGTACGAAGTTTCAAAGGCTTACTTGAAATATAGAAAAGGTAATTTACTCTGTAAAAACTTTCCCAAGAGCAAACTTTTGGTACTTGTGAAAACCCCCTCAACTTCTAATTCTCATATCTTTCTGTTAACACATGTTCTAGACCGGAAACAAAAATTAAAATATTCTCTATCTTCCACTTTATAATCAATAAAATGTTTGAAGAAATACTTGCAAAAATACTTTTTTGGTGTCTAAAATTACTTTTCTCTCAAAATGACGTGTTTACGTGAACAAAACATACAAAATCATTTCTAAGACTATCATATGAGACTATTGGATAGACAAAAAGAACCTTACTCTCAAGCATAGTATCCGCTCTTTCCTTCCCCAACATTAACTCCAAGTGATCCCTCATGGACATTTTCTCTCGAGCTAGAAACCGAATCCTAAACATTCCGCTTTCTAGATTGAAGTCTTGATAACGGAACCAAAAAGACAACCTCCGGGCTGAATTTCACTTAGGTTTACCTCAAATGGGCTTTGCGGTATGTGGTAGTGCAACTTTTTTGTTTTTTTAGAAATAGAGTAATTAGTAAGTAAAAACCATGCAAATTTTAACTTCTAAGGTAGTAGTAATTAGAATAGAAGAGAATAAGCCTTTTTGCAATAAATGCTAAGCAATAATAGGAAGTCTGAAGTATTGTTAATAGAAAAGCTTGGCCTTCGGAGGCCGATGAGGTTCTAATCCGAAGGAACGGATCAGGAAGACCCAAGTAACGGAAGGATGGGTGAAGACTCAGCTTCTCCAAATACATAGGGCGATATTCGGTATTCGGTATTCAAAAATGACGACCTCGGAGTTCCCATTGGAACCCATGCGGCGAAGTATCTTAGTGAAGTAAAAGAAGACCCCGCACGGGAAAGAAATTTGAATGGCGGCACCTTCAATTAGCACGAGTTGACGAGGCTATTGATAACTTCAAGAACTCCATTCAAGATTTGGGTCACCAAGCCGAGAGCTTGAAAAACTCCTAAATCGGAAAGGCTGAAAACCGAGAACGAATTGAAGAGTAACGTGAGCAACGGTAATGACATTCAAGCCAACCTGAAGAACGCCGGAGACAGTCTGAAGAAGCAGTTAGATCAGGCTATAGGCAAAGACCAGGATCAATATGGGCAAAAATTTACCATTACCGGATAGAGCAATAGTATAAGAAATACGGGACCAGGGAGGCTAGCTTCAGCGTGAGCAAACCTCAATGTGTAGAAAGATTACTTGTCCAGTAACCTCAAGTACTCACCAAATTGACATTATGCTTCCACGTATAGACTCTATTTCTATTTACTGAACAAACAGCTGCTGTCTGAGCTCCTGTATTCCAGGATATAGTTTCTCCAGATGTCGGATCTCAAGCTCCATCGAATGCAATTTTTACTCGACATCTACCTTAACTGATGAAGCTAGTCTGAACACCAAGTCGTCTTTGAGCTTCTTTGGTCAGTAACAATCCGAGTTAGTGTAACCACACAGCCAATTCTGGTGACTGCGCAAGAAGACTGAACAAATCCATATGTAAAACGGACTGACGCGGTAATACTATAACTATTATATTTCTAGTAGTCTCCATCTCTTGTTCACCGGTGGTGAGGCTGGAGCAGAGTGAATGCCAAGGTCAGGAACAATAAACGCATCGTCCTACTCAGGCACAAGGAAATCCTATTTTGCTTTGCCTTTCATGGCTCCTGTAGCTCTACCCGTGCGGCACATCCCACAGCAGGATTCAAAAATATCTGGGGAACCTCGTGGAAAGACTCGACATAAACTTGCTCTTCAAATAGACTCAAATCGGCAGTCCAATCGTAATCTCAGCTTGCCTCAGTTGGCCAACTTCGCGTTAAATTAAAATCGGATCAAAGCCACAACATCTATGGACTCTTCCCAATGATTATCCACCAGTCACTCGTGCACTCTTCTTCCTCCGGTAAGCATAATTTGGACTCAAATCCTGCTCTTGATCCAATTCACAGTCTTCCAAAAGCAGTTAATGATGGTACTCGGGGCTTTTGGAAGACCCTCTAGATCCTCAACATCATTGCTCGACCACTTCGTTCATTTTGAAGGGATGTCCTCTGTCCTCATTCATCTTGTTCGTAACACAACGTAATGAGGGTGGTCTTAATATCACATCTGGAGTTGATTTCAGACACGCAAATAAAGTTCGCTTTCTTTCTGCAGGAACACAGCTTCACCTGCACAAACGACTTCACGTCGAGAGACCTGGATCGCCTGGTCCGTCAGCTACGTAAGCAGCTAGACCCCCACATGGATGAAGACAAGAGGAAGTGGATCCTCAACATGATCAAAGATCTGACTGACAGATTTGACAAACACAAGACGGAGCTTGGAGAATTCGCCGCGCACCTCAAGAAACAAACCCGCGCCGACTACGTCAGCGTCAAGACCATCCAGGCCATTTTCCATGGCCTCAGAGATCTTCCCATCCACGATCCCCAGTTCAAAAAGCTGTTAGACTTGGGCAAGCATGGGCAGCAGCTCGACGACTCATGTATGGACTTCTGAAGCCTTCTCTTCCTTCATCGTAATCTGCTCTCAGGATCCCAACCAAATTCTACTTCTTGAGCTGAAGATACTCGAGCACTAACTGAGAAATAATAGAAAGGTATCATACGGAACGAAACGCAAGAGTGTAACAATAGGAAACACTTCGCACGAATAGAACCACGAAAAGAAAACCGAGAAAAGCACGAACAAAAACCTGAACACAAGAACAAAAGCTCGAACAGAAAACCAAGAAAAACACAAGCAAAAATCTGAACACACTACTCTGACGTATTCACTGTTCACGTAGTTCTTCGAGTGGAATGTCCGGAACACAAAACACAGATTCGAGCCAAACTCACTCCACTCTCGGAGACCTAAAGTCGAAGCTAGTGGGAAAATCCCCTACGCAAAAGTCTCAACTCAAAGAACTTATAGTTCTTTGAGCTCGCCTCGACTATACTGTCCATCAAAGGTCGACGAACCTCAACCGTCAGCCGCGTCGCAACGTGAATCCGACTCAAATTCAAATCTAACGTGCATACACATGACATAGTGGCAATTGTTGATTCTGAACTGCAGAAACTTGAATGATTATAAATTACGGATTCCAATTCTAAGCTACATCGGAGGTTTTATAATTTTGCAACATCTCTGATGGGGAAAATTTATTTTTTATTTGAAGTTCAGAAGTTTCAAACTTGCTGCAAACCATGTTCTTCACTAACAGAGGAAGATTATATGAGTTACAGAGAAAGTCACTGACTATGACTCTTCCTCATTTTCCATATTTCATCATTGCACACCATCAAAGTAAAGGCATTAATAACCATTGTCACAACTAAATTCATGGTGAGCTTACAACACAAATTTTTTAAATATTTTTTAATGATATATATTATCAACATTTTTTACAATGGTGCTATATATATCATGAACTTAACACTTCTCTGATCACTCAAAGATGTGCATGAACTATTCCGAAGAGCAGATACTTGCTAGACTGAGGTTGTTACAGATATCTGATCCGCTGACAAGGTTAGGATCATTGGAGGGAGAAGATACACACACATCAAGTGCTGGCTTCAAAAGAAAGTCTCAGACTCAAGTATCAACAGGAATTCTTGACTGCCCAATACCATTCAATCCTGCCTTGTGGTAGACATCCGAAGGCAGTCGCCTCGTTAAGAGTAGATTCAAAGGATTCCGCTTCCTTACCGTGAGACCGAACGTCTCTTCAACATCTACGTCCAGGGGAGTCAGGCCTTCGGGCAGTGAGATTGAACAAGCATGAACCAGCTGGGCGAGGGTGTAGGCCACAGAGACGAGCCCCAGATTCATGCCTGGACACAGCCTTCGCCCAGAACTGAAGGGCAGAACCTCGTAATGCTGCCCTCTCACATCTATACGGCTGTTTAAGAATCTTGAAGGATCAAACTTCAAAGGATTTTCCCAAACCTTGGGATCTGTACTAATGGCATGAATGTTCACAATAACCCATGTGTTGGCGGGGATATCGTATCCTGCTACTTTTGTTGCTTCGGTCGACGAGTGAGGAACTCCCAGCATAGTGGGTGGGTGCAGCCGTAGTGTTTCCTTCACCACTGCCTGCAGATACTCGAGATTCCGGAGGTCTGCTTCTTCAACCATCCTTTCTTTACCGATCACATTGTCGAGCTCACTCTGAAGTCTTTCCATAATGTTGGGATGCCGCAGAAGCTCAGTCATACCCCACACAATCGTCCCAGAAGTAGTGTCAGTTCCAGCCGCAACGATGTCCTGATTGAAGAATTACCGTTATCAGTGATCTTGTGCATTCAAGATGCAAAATGATACAACGGACGACAATATTGATATTCGCAGCTACGTTGAAATCAGCATCTATGCCACTTTCTTCTTTACAATATTTTCTGCACAGAATTTGCCATATAATGTAATTATTTCTTGTCACTAAACCGAAGAAAGACTTTACCAGACTCATGATGAACCTGACCATGTGAATGAATTTGGATCAGAATGTGGGCTTAATACGACCTTCAAACCTTGAGACATAACGTGAAATTCAACAACTCAGAACGAATGACGATCTTCATGCATTGAAATATTTCGGCGGTATAGATCAGCATCTATCACAAACCAGAATAAGATATTTGACTTGATCACGTGTAAAACCGCTCGTAGTCAGCAGCACGTCCAAGAAGTCCTCTTCCTCATAAGACATGGATTTGGTCTTTTCCTTCAGGCGGTTGTCAATGATGGAATCCATAAGTTTCGAAGATTTTTCGCCTGCCATTTTCAGCCTTTTAACTTGTCCATCCAGATCTAGCGGCTTGAGCAAAGGGAAGATATCTCCTATGGAGAACCATTCCGAATTTACCATCTCCATCATTATTTCAGTAAAGTCCTGAATGTGAGCACCTGCACCCCTTCGAAACACCATTGCGGTCGTCGTGGTTATAAACAGTTCGTGCATTACATCGGAAAAATTTATGTAACGATTCGCATGACCCTCCTCGTATGCTTTTGCCATCGTTTTGAAGAGCGTATCTCGCCTCAAATCCTGCACAAGCGAAAAATGACGGCAAACTGCATCCGCTTTACATAGAGTATCATGATTATCAAGGAGATACTGTTCTGCGGATTCAAACTCGATCTTGCAATGTGATTATGTGCAGAACAAACAAGGCAAGATGAGAAAAACTACCGATAAAATGCAGGAAAGTAAAGGCCTGATATTTCGTTATGGTTGAGAAGGACAGAAATCAGTTGGACCTCATATAGAAATCGCTTCAGTGATTTAAAGTAGCTGAAATCAGATGCCTGTACTTATTAGACTCGGAGTCAATTGTATGTTGAATGGAGATTGTGCACGTGAACAGACTCACATACAACAGTCTAGACTCTCACCTTAAATGAATCGATCCGTTGTAGCGAAAGTAGTTGTGAGGAAAAAAATTTCCGGACTCGACGAAGGTGGTCATTCAAAGGACAAAACAATAGATCCTGACCTTGCCCAAAAACATATTCTATAGTTAGTCCCGAAGGGCGGGAAGCAAATATGTGATCTTGAGTTTTCAGAATCTCCCTGGCCATATCCGGGGAAGATACAACCACAACACTTAAAGCTCCGACGTCCAGCCACATTATGGATCCATATTTTTCAGCCATCTTGGCCAGGGTGTGGTGAAGCAACCCCTGTGTAAGGTGATGGAGATGGCCGATCAATGGCAAAGATGGAGGTCCAGGAGGTCGTCTCCCGGACTTGTGTCTAACTCTCCTGAAAACCTTCAGCAGGACGTACACGAAGACTACTGCTGCAACAGTATGCACAGACCAGCTCCTCAAAATCCCAACAAGTCCCTCCATATTTGCCTCCCCCATCTCTTGTGCAACTCAAAATCACAATAGGTTGAAAGCCGCGCAGAGTGAATCAATGTCTTCGTTGATGAGCAGATCCTGGGATCCTAAAGATGTGTGAACATCGATCTAAATACTGGAATGAAGTGCCACCGCAATGTTAATATATATGTTAATGTTAATAAGCACAATTTTATCGGAATAAAATTAGAACGATACAGAGAAGATTAGCATGGCCCCTGCGCAAGGATGACACGCACAAATCGGAAATAGATATTAAAACTTCACAATTGGTCGGAACGAGGCGGTAAAAAACTGTCAGAAAACACACCGATAAAAAAAGGGCAGATACTGTTTGATTCGAAGAGTGGTCGGTTGCAGTCTTGAGTTCCTTGTATTTCGTCTTCATAAAGTTCCATAATTTTAAACATATAAGAAAATTTTTTAACTCTGAGAATTGTTTTTATTATACTTCTTCAAATACAAAACCAAGGGGCTATTTCAAGATCAGTGTTCTTTGCCATTTAATCGTTTGCATCAACTCTTCACTGTGAGTCCAATCAAGATTTGAAGTTTTGCGTACAGTAACCACATAACATTTTTTAATATTGATACTTGAAGACTTGAAGTTTTGCATGCAATTTGCAAACTCCTGATAACATTCTATAATGTTAGCACAGTAACCACACAAGAGATAAACAAGTCAAGTTCCAACATTTGTGCTTCCTTGCTTACATTGGAAATTTATGGTGTTTTCAATGAAGGTTCCCATTTTATCTTCTGCATTATTAGACTTGAAGTTTTGCATACAGTTTGCAAACTCCTTTGATACCATTCTTCAGTTTTAGCGCAGTAACCACGCGAGTTAAACAAGTCAATTAAGTTCAAATAGTTCTCAATTATGAAGATCACAAAATAACAAAACTCGATTGATAATATAATTTATCAACACAAGTAGCTTTTTTTCACCGACAACCGTGAACAACCACTTGGCTAACTGGCTAACGAAACAATATGATTACATTGAGACTTGAATTTTCCAGGCATGAAGGAAAGTCTTCTCAACTTATCAGGATCTTTTGAGCAACTAGCCATTGTACTGAAAGTATGATGAAATACTGAAATGTGCGTGGACTTGGACCGTGCACAACACGCACATGCTGTCTGTGAGCCAGTATCAGATGCTCGCAGGCCATGACTTGCATTCGCATTGTGAAGTTGGCAGGACTTTGCGTGGGGATGTGATGATGATCACGTTTATCTCCATCTAGAGGGAACACTTGTGTGGAAAATGACAAGAGGTCAGTACGGAAGCGCGAATATAGGACTGGAGGACTTGCAGAAGAGTGGTGAGTGAAGATTAGACCCAGCGGCGGCAACGTCAAGCATCTCGGCCTCAACAACGATCGAGGTGCTTGATGAATCGATACGCCCGTCATCCTTTCTCATTGCATCAGGTCCTACAGGCTTCCCAATCAAAACGTAGATTACATTTGGGAGTGCGCGGTTGAATCAGGTGGGGTTGAATCCGGTGGGGTTTTAGTGGGTTTAATTTGGATTTAATGAGGGTACTACGACAAGTGGAAGTCTCTATAGAGATTTCCACGTGTCACTTTCGGTTATGAAGTAATTTTAGAAACATACACGTGTCAATAAAAAATAACACCGACGTATTCACCCACTTTTCCACTTCTCTTGCACAACAAAGTCAAGCTCTACTCTGATTAAATAGGATGCATGCTTTTTTCTCGCGTATATATATATGTAGTAATTTCGAAGCACGAATGCTTTTGCAATTGGACTGGACGTGGAGCATAAATTTTCAAAGGATGCACGACCTCGTTTGCTGAATATCATGGGGAATGTTATTCTCGTGGCAAGTCCTTGGCTAGGATATTCAGTCTGCATTCATCTAGCAGATTGTTATAGCTGAATAGCATGGGCGTTAAGTGGACTCGGCTATCTATCTGTCAGGAATATCAACATTTGTAGGTGATGATATTCCTGAATATCATCACCTACCAATGTTGTTTACGCAGTTCTAAATAGTGTTCCGAGAACAATCATGCTCATTGCGATAAATTGAAGGATATCACTAATCGATTAGATTCGGTCACACCACAGAAAATTATACATCTTTGAACATAGTACAGAAAGCTGCATTCCAATTCCTGTGCATCAACTTTAATGAAGTTGAGCGAGACCCACAGCTTCACTGCGACTACATCGCAGAATAAGTTTGCCAAACCAGATCTCGGATGTCTGCATGCTCCGAGATTGTGCATTGTTGAAGATGCGCAGTCGTGGATATTACTAATATGCCCTTCGAAACATGAGTCAGGGGTTGCAGTGGTCTTGAAGAGATGAACGCGGCCGCGCCGACGTCCTGTGTCAAATGTTGGGCCTGCGATGGGAGAACCACTTCATATTTGTGTTGAGGATGGTGCAGAGTTTGTGACAAACAGGGTGAAGAAAAAACACTCCGAACATCTCTTTAGGTCTGTGACTGCTTGTAGCTACCCTTGTAGCGCTTCATCTATTCTGAGGTGAAGTTTACTACAATTTGGGTGAAGAGAAGGATCTAGATTTCAACAAATTGAGTGAAGAGATTGATCACAAGGCTGCAGTAATAGAAACCATACATTGTTACATGTGCTGACGCTGAAATCAATTGAATATAATTTTGAGAACTCCATTGACTTTGTGAAGTCTGTGCTTCCGATCTTCCGGAATTTTTCATAATCCGCGTGCCTGGCAATGTCGTGAACTTATGCGGAAACGGCAGCAGACCTGTTTCTGGTGGCGAGATTGGTGATGCGGTGAGCTTTTAACTGGTGTTTGGTCCGTCTGTAATGTTAGCCGTCTGTAATCCGAGTCTGTCAATTTCGATCAGCATTGCCATCTCCGTCTAGGTTCTGAACACGATCATTATATTCTATCTAGCATCCGCGTCTTTCCGCAACTCGAGGAATATTGCCGAAGATTTGCCTTGGAAGGTGAGCTCACTCAACCAGGTTTAAGCCTGTAACCCTTACTAGAATCTTCTGTGGCTCACCCAAAGCCTCATTTCATCACTTACAAACACTTGGGCGAAGACTTTCCATTCGATGCGGACCGTCCACATTTTGCCTGCTCCCGGTTACAGGCAGTTTACAGCTGATGCTGCGCGTTCTTTGCCAGACGCTGACAAACCATATAGTGGAGCTCTGTTCGGTGTTCGAATTCGAAATTTCGAATTCTTATTACGTTGCAGTAGGTCTCGATAGCTACTAAGAGCGACATAATACAAAAGAGAAGAAAAAATGTCATCTGTTGAACTAAATTTGCCTCCGTGAATCTACTGACCTGACGTCCCTCGTTTCGTGAACCTCGGTGTTTCCGAAGCGAATGGATGCCAAGAAGATGGACCAGACGTTCAATATCGATAGTCTGTCTGCATGAACCAGAGTACAACCGGAAAGTGACACCAGTTTATCCTTGAAGACGCTCTAGGTAGAGGATAAACATTTTCTCGAGGCACATGAAGTTGATTGCTTGAAACATCTTGACTGTTCAACAGATTATCCATTCCTAGCACGGGGATTATCATTTTTTCCCGATGAGTCCTAATGCTGAGAGTCAAGTGCTATTTGGTGCCGCATAGACTAGCAATCGCCAATGTCATGGACAACTGCACAGCTTTTTCAAGTGCCTTGTCAATCAAAATCAAAGTGCAATATGAAATTTGATCTATGCTATCTATTTCTATCAACCATTGCGGCCCACGAGGAAGAGTAAAGCTTAAGTGCAGAGCATGAAAATAGACATTTGCAGCAGATAGTCGAATCAAACCTTTGGTTTCAGAAAGTCCAATTAAACCTTCTCTACCAAGGAGGCTCTCGCGACAGGACCGAGAGTAACTGTCAATCACAAATCAGTGAGATGTATGCTTGATGAGTGACTTCTGTTACACACAAAGAGCCACCGATTTCTTCCATTTCCACTTGCTGCGAGTTGATGGAGGATCGATCTTTCAACTCTACGCGATAAATGCGAAGCAGACCTGATGGGCATGGACCCTCTCGCACACTCGCACACCACTCAATCATCGGTGGCGTCAGAAGCCCTCCAGGAATCTCCCACTCGCACACTGGCAGTCCCATCTGCGGGGAATGTGAAGCTTCTCGACCATCCCTTCGTGCGTGAGTTCGTCAGGTGAAGCCTCTAATCTACATTATTTTAGCATTATAGCTGCGGGAGCAGTTAGAATAAAATAATAATACATGAATAAAACTGAGTATCTGTCAAGCATGAAGTACAGTAATATCTATAGTATGGATAATTTTGCTACGCTACTATAGGGATAGTCAGGGACCGGACAATTTGACATTGTGGCGATCACCTTCACTTCACGTGGCTATGAATTTCGCATTTGAGAATCCCGAGTTCATCCGAAGGTTCACGTGGCTCACTCTCAACCATGTTTGCAAATCAGTCGGCTTAACTATGAACACGTCTGCATGAAGTAAATTCGATTGCTGGACTACGGGCTCGTATCTGGAGTCTTTTTCCTCACAGAGCATCTCGGAGACGCATGCGATTCAAGGTAGAGCGGTTATTTGTACTCTGAATAGAGTCACTGGAATCTCCACCGTGCTGTATGCAAACCGCTTTCTCAACCAAACACACGAGATTAACTTCCTTTGAACTCATCAGCGTCATACGCACATGGCGAATAATTTTATCTTGAGAGCCGTACACTGCATTCCAGAGGACCCCACATCAAGATGGTCGTCCCGTTATGCTTTAGAGTTGCTAGTGGAACGCAGATATCATTCTTAATCGTCCATCAATGTACTACTCGTGTTTGACTGCGATTCCGATTGATTTGTGCTTTTTCCGGACCCAGCACCTCCACAATACTCACCCTTATCCGAAATTGGAAAAGCTGATTCCTATTTTCTTGGAGACTGGACCTGAGAACCAACATCTTCTGCGCTCGGGCTCTTGAACTTGCGGCAGTCCTACTCTGGACTGCCCAAGTTGCGGTGAAGTTGCCCAAGTAAGAACAAGCCTTTCAAATTCAACTGAGGTTGGTGGAAAGAAAAAAGGGCGGTGGCGTGATTCTGGACTGGAATCGAGTCAGTGTCATGTGCATTGTAATTGCCAACCAATGTCCCACAAATGAAAGCGTCTAGCCCAGCATTTATATTGTCTTCAATGGAGTACTTCTTGTCTTCAGTGGAGTACTTCACTAGAAGTGAAGAGGGGGAGGGGTGAAAAATAATATGCTTGTAATAACCCACTAAAGGCTAAAACTGCAATATAGTGGTAGAAAGGTCGAACCCACAGGGACAGAGGAACACACAGGGTACAAAGTGTCACGTTTTAACAGACTATTGAGGTCAGACACTCGGAGGTCGCACAGTGCAGCGTAACACACACACCCACACACCTGAAACTACAGAAATACAACCCAGAGATCCGTTAGGACCTCTACTTCAAGATTTCAGGGGGAAAGTCTCTCGCGAGCACACTCGGCAAAGCTGCGGGCAGTGACTTCCAACTCCGGCTTTTACAACACTTCCACCAGCTTGCTGCTAGTGTAGGAAACCCGGTTTGGACTGCCTACTTCGGATCGAAGTCACTCCTACGCGGTGAACAACACTCTCAACTCACAAAACGCGCAGAGAACACAGGTCCGCACTGAAGGACTCACTGTGAAACATTCCAGTAACACAACAACAGTCTATTGAAGAGTTTGAATTCTCAAGCACTTGTCATTCCCAGAAATACTACAGGGGTTACCCTCAAGGCACCTGCTGCAGCGTAACCTGAATTTACAACCAAGGCTTACACGAAGTAGCAAAACTTCACTTTGGCATTCAGGGGAAAAATCCCAAAGGAGTACAATCAGAAAGAAACACTCGAAGGTGTAGGGGCGAAACTGTTCAAGTATCTAACTAGTCACTGGCTCTGAGCATCGGCAGTCACCCGCAGGTGCAGATCCGAACTACTCAAGTCTCTAACCAATGTACTAGCTCTGAACATTCGGCCGAAGGCCTTCAGCTACAAAATGCGGAACGCTAAGTTGTAACTCCTCGTGCGTGGTGACAGAACTCAAGGACACAAACACGCAAAGGAAATGGGTTCCTGATCTGCACTTCTGATGGGAAAGAACCCCAGGCAAAACGCCTGGAACTATTTTATACCTTCTAAGTCCTACTAGCACTACACTGCACCACGCCATGGTGCGAGCCGCAACAGATCCCACACCTGAGGAGTCGGCGGCTGCCTTCCCCTCTAACTTACAACCTAAATCTAACCCTAACCCTAAATCTGAATCCTAAGCCTACTGTACAGAGCCGCCAGCGCCTTACCATCCAAGATCTAAGGCTGAAAATTTGCAGGCATGCGTGGCCGGCCGAGATCAACGGCCCCACAAAATTTCAGATCCATCCGACCGTCCATCGCAAAGATATGGGCCCCGCAAGATCTCTGAACCTAGGCCAAAATTCCTTCTCCAAAATCCGAGGACTGTGGGTCCCACGCGTCCTACATGCAAGCCGCCTACTCGCAAGCCGCCTTGGGCCGAAGGCCCCTCTAACTGTTAACGCCGAAGGCCTCACGCCTAACCATGACAGCCACTTTCGACGCTCATAACTCATTGACGCCTTATCTGTTTCAAGAGATCTTGGTCTCGTTGGAACCAGCTCGTCGAGTTCTTTCCAACGAGACCCGAATCAAGTCAAACCGCTAAGAATTGAGAAAGTTATGTTGGTTTTACTCTTCCGCCGAAGGCGTTCGCCTATCCACAGTCCGTCCGCGGCGCTGAGCTGTCCGTCCGCGGCGCTGACCTGGCCGTCCGCGGCGCTGCGCTGGCGCAGGAGGCGCCGTACACTTTCTACCTCACAAGGCGCATTTCTAGGGCCCAAGGCGGATTTCCCGCCGACGCCGAAGCGCCTGTGCACAGGCGAACGCCTGTGCGCAGGCGAAGTTCCTTCGTCCGCGCATAGGACAAAACTTTCTTCGCCTGTGCACAGGCGGAAAGCTGAGTATCTTGCGACCTTCATAACTCCCGGAATTCTCCTCCGTTCGTGGCGTTCTTGGGCTCGTTAGAATCAACGCGTCGAGCTCTTTCCAACGAGACTCTAACCAAGTCGAGGCGTTGCGAATTGAGAAAGTTATGAGGGATTCACTCTTCCGCCGAATGCACTCTCCCGCATCGCCAAAGGCGTTGACCGAAGGCGTCTACCGCCCAAGGCGCATCTTCCGGCGGTTCTTCCGCCGAAGGAGTACCGCCAAAGTCGCTCTACCGCCGAAGGCCTCCCATCAGTAACTTGCGACACTCATAACTCAGTAACCTCTCATCCGTTTCACAAGTTCTTGGGCTCGTTAGAACGAGCGTCGCAAGCTCTTTCCAACAAGACCCGAAGCATCTCAAGGCGTTACGAATTGAGAAAGTTATGAGTGATCAACCGCCGAAGGTGCTCGAAGCGGATCCTGCAGCATGAACCGCCCGTTCCGTCCCAAGCGTCCCACTGTGGCCTAAGCCCAAAACCCCTTGACTGTCCTCGATCCTCTGGTTTCGCGTACCGATTACTATTTACAGCTGCTGCCGCGGTACTTACTATTCAAAAATGTTTTAGTTCCGACAAAAAACAAAAAGTGGGTTACCACAATGCTAAACAATTTTCAGTTTGGGTAGGACAAATTCGAAGATATGCTCCAATTTGTGTATCAGATTACCAAAGACTATTGTGTGTAAGGAAGTTGCAGTAAGAGTCAACACCAACCAGTATGTAGGGTAGAACTTGTGTCATCATGTGAGTAGAAGACACTTTTGACGTCTAAGCTTATGTGACCATTAGGTCTTGTTATCAATTCATCAAATTAGAACTTCAAGGTAGCAAGCAAATGCAATAATTGCAAACCAACTGAAATATTTCAGTGGAGTTCTCCTCAGAGTTCACCGATGGATAATTGTAAAATCCAAGAACATTGAGGGGTGACAACTGGGAGAATACACAACAAAGTAATCAAATAATATAATGTAATAAAAGACAAGTCAAGTGTAATAACACACCAAAGGCTAAAACTGCAATATAATGGTAGAAAGGTCGAACCCACAGGGACAGAGTCAACACACAGAGTACAAAGTGTCACATTTAACAGACTATTGAAGAGTTTGAATTCTCAGGCAACTGTCACTCCCAGAAATACTACAAGTGTCCACTCGGAGATCACTCGGAGGTCGCACAGTGCAATGTAGTTCACTCAACACACACACACACCTGAAACTATAGAAACACAACTCATAGGTCGGTCAGGACCTCTACTTAAGATTTCAGGGGGGAAGTCTCTCGCGAATACACTCAGCGAATCTGCGGGTAGTGACTTGTGGTAACACGCTTTTTGTTTTTTTTGCAGAATTTAAACAATTTTAGAAAACTAGTACCAAAGCAGTGTTTGTAGCTGGAGAAGGGTACGCTAAATAGAGTGGATTAATGAGATCGTCACGAGGGCACAAAGAATCACGTAGTCGGATGTACCAACGCCAACGTCTTCGGCGCCTTCGGCAAAAGCTTCTTTTTGAGGTGTCTCTACTCACGCGCCTTTAGCGTATAAGGAAGCTACGCTTCCGGCGCAGACACCCCAGGAGGAGGTTTTGCTAAAGACGTCAGGAGAAGGGCCCGGACCTCTAAAGGCATCCGACCATGAGTGCGCCTTCGGCGAAGCGCCGCTAGCGCGGAAAGGGAAAACCTTCATAACAATCGGGATACACGGTAGATCCAGTTGGTGGAAGTTGCATTAGACAGAGCTCGGGACGCTCGTTCTAACGAGTCCAAGAGCGCCGGAGATGGATCAGGAATGGAGAAGTTATGAGCGTCGGAAAACTCGTAGCCGGACATGCGCCGTTCGCGCTAGGGTTCACAGCCGGAAAGGATTCCCGTACGCCCTCGGCGATGCGCCTTCGGCGGAATCACGCGCTCACAGGAGGAAACCAACTCAGAGTCGGAAGCGCCCTTGGCGGCTGTTCATGGAAGGAAAGCGCCGGTCGGATGTACGCCTCCGACGTGGCGCTGACGGCCGGATGCGCTGGCATGAGTTGCGCTGACGGATATGCGCTGGCAGCAACGGACGAGGCATAAAGGACAAAATAGGCGGTACGACTGCGCGCCGGCGTAATTCGCTCCGGCTGGATGTGCGCCTCCAGCAAGGCGCCGACGGATAATGAACGCACCAGCGGCGACACGCCTCCGGAGAAGGGCGGGTTAGGAAAAGACAACAGGGCCGACGTATACCCTGCAGCGGACTCGAGTCCGGAAGGTGGCGGCGGCGGGAGAATTCAACGTTTAAGCATGCGAATGCGCGCAATGCGGAGACGTGAATTCGCGCATGCAAAGGGCGAACCGTTAAGCCGTATAGCCGACTGCGTACGTTGCAACCAGTAAGAACGTTGGACGTTCTTGAAATCGGAGAAGAAAAGACTGCGCTCCAGTCTCATTCTCTCATTCTTGACTTTGCGATTTCCAGTTCCAAGATTACGCGCAAGGGCGGAGCGACCTGCAGTGAGAGTAGAGAGTGCGGAGACGAGTTGCGCAAGGATCTTGGCGGACCTTGAAAGAATTGGGAGTAGCGATCTTGAACGAGCGCAGAGAGAGTGAGCAGTCAGTGCTTGAGTGGCCGACGCGCAGTGGCGATTGTGAGAGAGTGAGCGAAAGGGAGAACGTTTGTGTGTGCAGGCAACGCAATGTCGAAGGTTCCCCAACTGCGAGTGTCTCCACTCAGGGTGCCGCAGATCGGTCTACGCGCATTTCAAGATGTGCTGACAAGGCTGAAGCTCGATTTTCTCCTCTGGGGGTGGAATTGGACGTGTCCGGAGATGGTGCGCGAGTATCTGCAAGAGAGACACAAGCCTTCTCGCGGATTTCGCCCACACCCAGAGAGATGGGAAATTTGCAATTGGGCGCAGGTGTTGGGCAGGTGTGCCGGCGAGGAAGGGGATCTCCTCTTCGAGGCCGACAGCGTGAAAGTGTCCCAGGAGGAAGAAGTCTCTTACAATGAGCTCTTCAAGGTGGCTAGACATCCCAAGAACGGTTTCCGGACTCGGGATTACAAGGATCGATTGCGGAGAAATGTCGCGACAGCATTGCTGCAGATATTGCAGCCGACCAAGACCGCTTACATGCATGGTTGGCAGGTAGAGTTCGTGGAGCTAGTGTTGTCAGGAGCTCCGGTGCATTGGGCACGGCTCCTGTGGAAGGTGACGCGCCAACATGCGCAAGAAGAGAGGGGAGGAACGCTCAATCATCTATCGCCTTACTTAATCGTGTTTTACCGGGCGATGGGATGTTTGACGAATGCTGAGAAAACTCGGTTTCCGCAGCTGAGCCGGTCTTATCCAGGTAGATATTCGAGGGAGGCCGAAGTAGACACGGATCCGGACGAGGAACCTGCCAGTACGCCTCCGGCTCCGGCTCCAGCCAGAGCAGCAGAAGAACGTCGAAGTGAGCGCATTCCGCGCAAGCGGAAGTGGGATGAGAGACCTGAGGACAGGCAGCCGGAAGTACCAGCTGCGCCGACTCGTGGTCGGCCCACCCCCGAGCCTCATAGTCGACCAAAACAGAGGGCACGCAGAATGCCAACTGTTACTGAGGAGACCAGGCGAACTCCGACCCGGCGGAATCTCACACAGGAAGAGATAATCGCTCAGGTCCTAGGGAAGACGGCAGAAACCTCTGCACAGAAGGCACCACGGCCTTCGGGAGGAGATGGACGGACTGACGACCGGCCGACTGCGAGTCGGATGACTGAAGGTCGACAAGCGGAAGGAAGGCCAACTGAACGGCGCGTTGAACCGGACAGCAGGCCGGAAGCGGAAGAGAGTTTGGCTGACGAGCCAACAATCCTCAGAGGGTCGTCTTCGGCGGAAGGCACTTCTGGAAGAACGCCCCCAACAAGCAGGCCAAGTGGAGTCAAGACGCGCAGGGTGTATCCGACTCCCAGTCGGACAACTGCTGGTCGGCCGACTGCGAGTCGGACAACAGAGAGTCAGCCGGATTCGCCGACTGCGAGACGGATGGGGCCAACGACCAGTGTGCGGACGCCTTCGGCGGACGCACCTTCAGCAAGGACACCTTCCGCGCAGATTGCGCCGGAAGGACAGGCAGCAGAAGCGGGCGGTGCAAGAGCGACAAAAGTCACTGCGGCGTCGACCCCTTCACAAACCGAAGATCGAGCCGGAACAGGGGCTCAAGCAGTGGGATCTCCCACTGCCCTGGATATTTTAGCAGGCAGTGGAGCAGCAGTCGCAGCAGAAGCTGCTGCGCGCCACAGTTCCAGGGAGTCGCCAAGGGATTCGGTGGCGACTGAGATCCTCGAGACTGAGGATGAGACGAGCTCGGAAGAGCAAGAAGAGGATTCGGTGCAGAAAACGCCAACAGGGGTGCTGTGCGAACAGATAGTTCCACTCCTGCGATATCTGGATCGCAAGACATCCAAATACGCAAGTGCCTTAAAACCGCAGTCTTATGTGGAGACAATCAGGCGAAGGACGAGGAGCAAGGTGGCAAGGTGGGCCTCTAGATGCGGAGTATATGTGGATAGGAACACCGCCCTCCGACAACACCTGGCGGTCACCCAGAAGCTGTACCAAGCCTTGCAGCAGCAGAAGGAGGATGCGGCGACGAAGAGTCAGGCGGAGGCCGAACTAATACGGGCAAAGATCGAGTCGGAACTGCAGGAGGAGCGGAGACAGAACAAAGTCCTAGCAGCCGAGCTTGCGCGCCAGACGCGCGCCTTAGAGGAAAGTCAACGAGCCCGCAAGGAGGATGAGGAGTTGTTGTGCAACTTGCAAACCGAGTGCTCGGATTTGAGGGCACAACGTGCGGATTTAGAAATGCAGCTGGCAGAGGTGGAGAGCAGCTGCAGGGTACGAGGAGAGTTGGCGGCACGGGTGACTCGTTGTCTAAACGGATACACCCATTGGGAGGTGGCAGCTCAAGAGAGGGTTACACTCCGGGAGTTCGAGCTTCGGGCGGCGGCATTGACGGAAGGTGACAGTCGGAGTCGGCGGCGAGTGGCGAGGAAATTAGAAACTTTCTTGTCGGGTGCGCGCGACACTATGGCGCACTTGCAGTCGGAAGTCACTGCAGCGCTCCGACGCCTGGGGTTACGCAGCCGGTCGGAAGACTGGCAAGGTAGAGACAGTAAGCGGAGCAGTCCGGCGCGCAGGAGGCGCAGCACCGGATCTGCCGAGTGCAGTAGAGTAGTTTGGTTTCGCGCAGATGCTGCGAGTGGTAGATAGGATAGCGTAGTGCTAGTTAGGATCTTTTGAGAGTATAAAGTAGATCAAGGCGTTTTGCCTTGGGACTCTTCCAGTTTCGGAAGTGCAGATCAGGAACTCACTTTCTTGGCGTGTTTGTGCATTTTGGTCCTGGCACCACGTAGAGAAGCTGCAGCATAGCGAAGTTACCGTATGTTGTAGTTGAAGGCCTTCGGCTGAATGTTCAGAGCTAGTACCCGGTTAGAGACTTGAGTAGTGCGGATCTGCACCTGCGGGTGATTTCTGATACTCAAAGCCGGCTGCGAGTTAGATACTTGAACAGTTCCCCCTTACTCCTTCGAGTGACATATCCTGATTGTACTCCTACGGGAAGTTTCCCCTGAATGCCAATGTGAAGTTTCATTACTTCGTGTAAACCTTGGTTTGTAATTCAGGTTGTGTGTGTGTTACTGGATCGTGTTTTCAGTAAGTTCTCAGTCGGGTCTGCACTCCCTGCGTTTTGTGTGATAGTCGAGGGTGACGTCCACGGCGTACGTAGAGGCTTCGTTCCGAAGTGAGAAGTCCAGTCCGGGTACCCCCGCTAGTTCCTGGCGGAAGGGCAGTAAAAGCCGGAGTGGGAGGCACTTCCTGCAGAACCTCTGAGTGAACTTGCGAGACACTTTCCTCCTGAAATCCGAAGCGGAGGTCCTGACCGACCTCCGAGTTGTGCTTTTTGCCAGTTTCAGGTGTGTGTGTGTGTGTTGAGTGACCAAGCTGTACCGTGCATCCTCCGAGCATCCTCCGAGTTGAGTTCCTCCTCCGAGTCGAGCCTCCGAGTCGAGCACTACAGTATTTCTGGGAGTGACAGTTGCCTAGAATTCAAACTCTACCAAAAGTCTGTTAAACGTGACACTTTTACTCTGTGTGTTGCCTCTGTCCCTGTGGGTTCGATCTTTTTACCACCATACTGCAGTTTTAGCCTTTGGTGGGTTATTACATGACTCCCAACTCCAGCTTTTACAACCCTTCCACTAGTTTTTGCTAGCATAGGGAACCCGGGGTGGACTTCCTACTTGGGATCGAAGTCACTCACACGCTCAAAAATTGAATTTGAATTCTGTCATCGTACTTTGCCGCGGCCGTGGTCGCGCAGCGCCGAAAGCGCGGCGGCGGAGGCTTTTGCCTCTGGCCGACTCGCAACTCTGATCTATCCCGCACCGCCGAAGGCGCTCCGCCGTAGACGTTCCGCCGAAGGCGTTGATCCGGAGCGCCGAAGTCGAACATCTACCGCCGAAGGCGTTGACTCCCAGGGCCGAAGGCGGACTTCTTGAAGACGTCCGTCGACGTAGGTGCATCGCCGAAGGCGACTGTGCCGAAGGCGTTGACCGCAGTCAACGGGTCTTGTCTTGTCGATCCCTCTTGTCCCCCCGAAGGCGCTTTTGCCGCCGGAGCTCCGTTCCGCCGAAGGCGCACATGTTCGTACCGCCGAAGTCGGACCGTACGGAGTTGCTACCCCCGAAGGCGTTTACCTAATCTTGATGCGCGTACGAAGAAGTTCACCCCCGAAGGCGAACATCTAGGGCCGAAGGTTGCTACCCCCGAAGGCGGCTCGTCCGTCGACCTAGCCCTTCTGCCGAAGGCGCTACCTCTCCGTATCTTCCGATAATCATAACTCCTCGATTCCTCATCCGTTCCAAGCGTTCTTGGGCTCGTTAGAACGAGCGCGTCGAGCTCTTTCCAACAGGACTCTAACCAAGTCAAGCGTTGTGAATTGAATAAGTTCTGAGGGATTTCCCTAGCGCCGAAGGCGGATTATGCGCCTTGCGCCGAAGGAGATTCCCTTCAGAATCGATCGTTCAGGCCGGGGCGCCTGTTCCGGACATTGCGCCCAACTCCTGGATTCTACGAGATCATACGAGACCCGTGATTATCCATCTTCACTCTATTTAAATATACCGATTACCATTTACACGGCTGCTACGGTACTGTTTTCCAAAAATGTTCTAAATTCCGCACTAAAACAAAAAGTGGGTTACCACATCAAGTGATTTCTGATCAGAGCTGCTTGTTATTTTTTTAGATAACTCTTTTTAACATTTGGCTGCATTCCGACCTGAATGAGGGACGAAGTGATGAATTTATCAATGGATTATAAAGTGATGTTGTCCTTAACTTTTCATCTCATCAAGGGTAATTCACTTTGATTGAAAAATGCATCTAGAGTTTTGAGTATTTATTTACACCTCAAAAAAATTACTGAAGGTGCTCTGATTACCTTTTTGTCCCAACTTTAGTTTTTAAGTCGTAAACATCTACCATTTCATATCATTAGTAAAATTGTAATATTCAAATATTCTTAAGTTGCATGATGTATTCTTAAAATTGATGATGCATTTAGTTAAAACAGCCCAAGAATCAAAGCGCCATAGATTTAAAACAATTGAAACATCTGAAGAATCTTATTGTCAAAATCTCTGAAGCCAGAAAGAAGTATTATGAGAAACATAATACTTTCACTTTTAATGAATAATATCTTGTTCTAAATCATTGTCAGCTTACATTTAGCATATGAAGTATTTTCTAAGGCATGTGTACAACACAGTTTATCTTCACTTGCAAGCAAGTTCCAAAAATGTAACTTCTTCAGACGATTGACCTTATCCTTAGCCAAGATCATGATGGTTCTAAACGACGCGATCAACAAGCAAGAGTGTTATCAGCAAGGACGAAATTCGATTTGAAGTTTTTGAAGTGTAAAGACCTCCAGACTCTGGAACTAGAACTGTGCATGCGCTCACATGCTTGACAGATGAGTTAGAAGAACAATCATACCAGCAGTTGAGTGCCTCGAGTACTGGTATACACTGTGCTTCGACATCATGTTCAGTAAACTCCCACACAGCTGATAAGTTTCTTCTGACGCTACGAGTTATAGACTACTGTCCCGATATTCGAAGCAGGAAAAACACGTAACATGCTTTGTCCACCAAGATGACTACGCATGTGCGGCTCAGTCCTCAGAATCCATCCACTTGCTCGAATGCATCAATAAAGAAGGAATCTGTACTTGTTTGGTGACGAATGAATCTCTTAGATAAAAATATCACATAGGCAATCTTTGTGTTTATTTATTCATAAGTTTTAATCCCACTGATCCAAAACAAATGGAAGTGATGATCGTGTGAGATTTTCTCTCCTCATATATATAAATATATATGAGAAAAATATAATTTATTTTTTATCAAATTTTGTGTATTTTCTGTTGATTAAGTCTATTTCTTTTTTATAGTGATAACATGGCAAAAAAATATTTTGTTACTTCTTTAAGTGTAATTTATATGTCGTAAATTTCCAAAAAAATAATGATGTGTTTTAGAGTTTACATGACTTACATACATACTACATGAAGTTTATTGATATGCACATAAAATAATTTTGTATTTTAAAATCAATTTTTATATTAGAATTATGAAGATGATGTATAGAAACTCAATAATGAAAGGTTTGAATTATGATCTATATATAATGTTCAGTTTTCTTTCATCTAAAATTTATCTATATTATATTACACATGTATTGCATTGTATAATTTATGACTTATATGATAGAATCAATACCAATTATCAATGATTTTATTAAGATTTTCAATTATCAGTTATGAAAAGATTTTCAATTGCACTATTTACATTGAATAGTACATACATTCATATTGTAAATCATCTGCTTAGATTTGATTCAACATGTATATGAAAGTTTCAACATTTACACATAAAAGAGTGTTAAGACAATTTTGTATGCAAAAATGTGATGAAAAATGTATAGAGCTATTTTTCCATCATCAAATTTAACTTTTGTGATTAATTTTTTTTGGACGTTAGATTATTGTCATATTTACGTTGTTTTCTTGTGACTAAAGTCATAGAGACATGATTTTATATGAATGAGATTTTAAGCGCAATCAAAACTCATATGAAACATTTGAAAGTTCTGCTGATAAAGTAATATATAGAGCATCACAACATGGTTAATAAGATTTTTTTATATATGATTATTCTCATATATTTTTATATATATGAGAATCAAAATAGAAAGAGTGTAGAGCAAGAATTGCAAATTTAACTTTATACTAGAAATCCAAGTTCAGCTGCAACTAGGGCTCTGATCAGGCCAAGTTAGGGGTGGATTTGACCTTTGTAATAACCCACCAAAGGCTAAAACTGCAGTATAGCAACAAAAGGTCAAACCCACAGGGACAGAGGCAACACACCGAGTACTAAATGTCACGTTTTAACAGACTATTGAGTAGTTTAAATTCTCATGCTACTGTCACTCCCAGAAATACTGCAAGTGCTCAACTCGAAGGTCACTCGGAGGACGCACAGTGCAGCGTAGTTGACCCCAACACACACCTGAAATTGGAAAAGCACAACTCAGGGGTCGATTAGGACCTCTACTTAAGATTCAAGGGGAAAGTTTTCCAAGAGTACACTTAGAGTATCTGCAGGTAGTGACCCCAACTCCGAATTTACAACTCTGTCACTAGCCAACCTGCTAGTACAGAGCATCCAGGTTGGACTTCCTACTTCGGATGCAGTACCTTCGTCAAACCGAAGTTCCTCTCACACGGTGAACAACACACTCAACTCACAAAACGCGTAGAGAATACAAGAATCCAAACTGAGAAACTCAATTGAGGAAAGATCTAGTGTCACAACTTAACAGTCTATTGACGAGTTTGAGTTCTCAGGCACTAGTCATTGCCATAAATACTGCGGAGTCTACCCCCCCAAGGCGCCTCAAGCAGCGTAACACACACAGCCTGAATTTACAACCAAGGCTTACTCCGAAGTTGACAAAACTTCACTTTGGCATTAAGGGGGAAAAATCCCGAAGGAATACAAACAGGGAAAATCGTCTGAAGGTGTAAGTCTGAATTTGAACATCATGACTAGACTATCTGCTAGGTTAGAACATTCGGCCGAAGGCCTTCAGCTACAAAATGCGGTAACTTCGACAAGTTGTAGCTCCTCTTGCGCGGTGACAGAACGAAAGACAAACGCGTAGAGAAAACGAGTTCCTAAAGTGAACTTCCGAAACTGGAAAATCCCCCAAGGTCAACGCCTTGAACTACTTTATACACTCCAAGATCCTAACTACCTAACACTCTACTTCATCGGCTACGGTGCGAGCCGCGAACAGATCCAACACCTGAGGAGTCGGCGGCTGCTTTTGCCTCTAACTTACGACCTAAATCTAACCCTAACCCTAACCCTAATCCGAAACCTAATCCTAACCCTTAATCTGAGTCTAACCCGAAATCTGAATCTAAACCTACTACACTGATCCGCTAGCGTCTTTAACAGCTTTAGATCCAAGGTCTGAGGCTGAAAATTTGCAAGCATGCGCGGCCGGCTGAGACTAACGGCCCCATCAAATTTCAGCTCCATCCGACCCTCCGTCGCAAAGATATGAGCCCCGCAAGATCTTTGATCCAAGGCCAAAATTCCTTCTTCGAAATCCGAGGTCCGAGGGAACCATAGGCCGCTTGAATGCCGTTCCCGCGATGATGGGTAACGGCCTGCTTCCCAAGTGCGACTTCACGCCCCGCCGTTCTGCTTCCCACGCGTGTCTTCACACCCCGCCGTTCTGCTTCTCACGTTTGTACATTTGATATTCATGACAACGCCGGCTTCCGCCGTTGGAAATCTTCTTCCACGTGGCACTCTTCCGCCGAAGGCACTCCATATCAATCACTTTCAACATTCATAACTCAGTAATCCTTTATTCATTTTAATAGTTCTTGGGCTTTTTGGAACCAGCGTGTTGAGTTCTATTCATCAAGACCTTTATTTAAATCAAGGCGTTACGAATTGATAAAGTTATGAGGGATTTACTTTTCCGCCGAAGGCACTCTTCTGCTTTCACTTTCGACACTCATAACTCGGTAATTCCTTATCCATTTCAAGAGTTCTTGGACTCGTTAGAACGAGCGTGTTGAGCTCTATCCATCAAAACAAAAAAATAAGTCAAGACGGTACGAATTGAAAAAGTTATGAGGGATTTACTCTTCCGCCAAAGGCACTCTACCGCCGAAGGCACTCGAAGCGGGTCCTGCAACATGAACCGCCCGTTCCGTCCAAGGCGCCCGACTGTGGCCTAAGCCCAAAACCCTTAGACTGCCCTCGATTCCCCTAGATCCCGAGATTCCCTTTTTAGTCAATTTTTGCTTACCGATTATTATTTACAGCTGCTACCGCGGTACTTACTATTCAAAAATGTTTTAATTCCGAAAAAAAACAAAAAATGGGTTACCACAACCTTCAACCCGAACCCAACCCAAAAAACTGGGTCGGATTCGGGTAGATTCAGGTAGAACCCGAATCGATCACGAGGGGGATCCATGATTGTGAAAAGTGGGCGAGTAGAGTAACAATGAAGGAGATTCGGGAGATTGGAGCTTCGAGTATTTTCTTGACGAAGAAGGGATGCGAAAATTTTTTGAGGAGTCAGGACAAGCATCATAGGTAGTGCAGCGCGGCTAGCTAGATGCAGAAGTGAGTGAGCCAAGAGAGCGGGTGCCAGCATCACATTGAGCAAGGTGCGCAGCAAGCGGGACAAGAAGGAGGAGGAGTGCCAGACACGAGAATAGGAGCAAAGTTTTGCAAAACGTAGTGGAAGCTGATGCAAACGAAGACGGACCAGCTAGGCTTGTAGCTGAGGTCTTATAGGTTGTTACTTTACTCATGTTAGCATAATCACTTCGGATATCTCCAGTTGCCGTCATCAGCAACCTTTGACAATTTACAAAACGCTACGCTACCAACATTTGAAAAAGTTTCGTGATGATGCTTTCACGGTCTTGTTGCTTCCGTGAATCACCCGATTACTCACTCTAAGCTCTTTGTCTTTCTTTATACAAGCAAATGTATCCGGGAGATCTAGGATAACAAAACATTGTCTTGTGAAATTAGCTCCGCTCATCCAACTTAATTTTTGGGTTTCGGGTCGAGTACATCTCTCTACCCGAACCCTGACCTAATCCGACCCAAACCCTCGGATTTTTGAGTTTTACCCAAACTCGATCAGAGCCCTAACTGCAACCAATAACATTCAATTTTCAAGAATTAGTTAAAAAACAAATTTCAAGAGATTTTAATCAATCTAAATTCTTTTTATTAACAAATAAATAATACAAATTTACTCACATGAATTTTCAAAAAAATGTGATCACAAATATGAATATATATACTTTATTCAATATCCAAATGTTTTAAATTGTTGCAAATTGAAATGAGATTTTATTTCATGCATTTGGCTCCTACTTGATACATTATGTGAGAATGAGATGGTGTGATTTCAGAAACTAGAATTGACTTTTAAAAAAGTTTTTTTTTATATAAAAAAATAAAATTATGATATGCGGAAAGAAATAAGATGAATGAAATTGGATATTTCATGATTTCCAAATACATATCATGAACATGAGTGAAGTTAAAACCTTGAATGTGTTTGAACAAAATTTAAAATATTTAAGTAGTAAAGATATTACAATAAGTTATTCAGTTGATAATAATGGAATGTTTCATTTCATCAATAAATCTTTTGTGTTAATCAAATCACATGCAATGAACCAGTAAAAAATGTTTCAAATTAATCTTGTCCAACATAAATGAAATTGAATAATCATTGATGCAAGAAAATTCATGCATCGTCATAAAAACCAGTATAAAGTCATGAAAAACATATTAGTCTCTCATTAAATTTAAATTTGGAACAAGGTTATACAAATATTGGTGTGTTTTGGAAAAAATCACAAGTTTTTGACTGAACTTGATGGAAGAAAATAAATCACATTTTGAAATTTTTCCTACCTCAACCAGTAAAAAATGAAGTACAATCAATATGGAAGTAAGCTTTTGATCACATGGATGCCGGTGAAATTTAAAATAGCTTATGTCATTTGTTAGACAATCATATAAATCATCACCAGTAAATTGAAAGAGTTTTTGAATTAATAGTTTTTTGAGAAATAGTTATTAGAAATCAGAAACAAAAATAATTGAAATTAGAAACATTTTTTAATTTTGTATTTTTTATCTCTTAAGTCCTTAGACATCATAATTTTTTCTTTGGAAATAAATTTCCAATAAAATCATGTAGTATAGATCCAGATATATTTTTTGGCAAAATTTGAAATTTATTAAAAAAAAATATTCAGTTAAATATTTATAACTTTGACCGAGACCTATTTTTTCCATATCCTTGAATACTCTTCTAATTCCAATCTTTCATAATATATACTTATCAGAAGATTTGAATTTGATAAAATATTTTAAACATAGCCAGATTTCTTCTCAAAAATTGTTAAAATTATTTGAAGAAATTTTTTTATATCTGAATCACTTAAAGTTTAAGATATATCAAAATAAAATGTTTAGAAAACAAAATTTATATGATGACTTTCAACCTTATCATTACAAAAAAATTGAATACATAAATGATACATTGTTTTCAAGCTTAATATTTGGTGTCTTGTGTTTTTCAAAGTAACTTTAACCAATCCAGCTTTTATTTATCTTGATCCAAAAAATTGGTATCTAGAGATTAATTTGTCTTATATAGAGCTCTTGGCAGCTCAACAAAAGTTATGTTCTTCGGATTTATACTGAAACATACTCTCATTTTTCATTAACACTCTAGAATACTTCATAAATCCAAACTTTTCACTCATAAAACATGTCATGACATAAAGATTTCTTGAGAATTTATATTCGAACTCTTCATTTATACTAGTTCAAAAATTACATAACCTAAAATTAATCAAAATCTGGATATGTATGATTAATTGTCTTTAAAATATTATGTGGCAACATATCATTGATATACTACACATTTCAATAGATCAACACATTTAGCTTACTCATATTTGCATAATTCTAGAATTAGAAGAATTGGATACATTGCAGGAAGTTATGTGGAGATCATGAAGGCCATGCACAAGAACTGGCCAAATGACAAGAACTTGTCATCTTCGCACCACTAAGTCAGCATGAGATTTCTATTCTCACATTAATTCATTTTGGCTTTGCAAACTCACCAAAATCAATGGTTTCGCCATATACACCCGTAAAGACAAAAGAGAAAATGTAATGAAGATTCGATAACGGTTTGTAATTTCCACCTTAGCACTTTGAGTTACACTCTTAGACCCACTGCTCACTTGAGTACATTGGAGGAAGTCATCCATTTACTATTCTTATTAAGAGAACTGTGTCTAAGAGGGAGGTTAAAAATGTAGCTGCAATGTCATGGTTGATGGCGTGATCTGGTAAAATATAATTGGATGCCAAGTTTTTTGCTAAATGTTTTGCAGTTCAATGCAAGGAAAATTCTCAACAACCATATCCAGACAAAAGCTTTCGGAAATGTTCAAAAATGAAAAAGCTAGAATTTTGTGACTGGGCCTTTTGGACTATTTGGCTACTCTAGTATAGGTATGATCCAAGAACAAACAAACACCGGATGTGATCCGCAACAGTCTAGAAAATGTGGTTTATGGATAGTGTGAATGCGAAAAAGTTGCATGAAATGAGAACAAACTGAATAGTTTTCTTTGCACAACATCATTGGCATAGACTGAGGTTTAAACCAATGAATCAATTCTAAGGTCAACTTTACTGCGGTGATAGGCAGAAAAAGCTGTGAAGAAGCCGAAGTTAGAGCGGGAGTGCTGAAATAGTCACCCGAGGTCAAAGTTGGCTGCAACTGCATTTTTGTAAAGCAGAGAGGACGGTGGCGTGATTATGATGGACACTTCAATTAAAGCAATGTCCTCTGAATTGTAATTGTTAGCTCCCACAAAAGAAGATCGCAAGTGTCCAACCTAGCATCTTCGCTGGGGTAAACTGGGGTAACTTCAGTAAAAGCACTTAGAGTGAAAATTAGCATGCTTAACCATTTCCAGTTCGGATTTTACAAATTATTTTAAATATCTAACAACTTATGGAGCACCCAAAAACAAGTAATATTGTTATGAGTTTCCTAGAAGACTTTGTACCAAGAGTATACAAAACCCAATGATTATGTAAGAAAGAGCTTGGATCATCCAAATATTTCCACGTCTTTGCACAAGCAGCAAAAGGTATTCTATTATTCCATAGAATAAGACATTGAAGGGACCACGTGAGTGTAATAAGTGCACCAACTGTTACACTTCAGAAAAGTTCTTTTACATGTTCATCATTGGAGTCCAGACTGTGCATGCATTCACATGCTCTACAGTTGAGGTAAAATAATAATCATGCCTGAGAACCTCGAGTATGCTCTGTAGACAGTTCATCGATATAATGTTTTTGTAAATTCCCAGAAAGCTTATCAGTTTCTTCTGAATCTACAAGTTATTTACAGTTATGTAGACAACTGTACTGGTTCCATAGAATAAGACATTGAAAAGAACATGTGAGTGTAATAAGTGCACCAACTGTAACACTTCGGAAAAGTTCTTTTACATGTTCATCATTGGACTCCAGACTGTACATGCATGCGTTCACATGCTCGACATTTGAGGTAAAATAATAATCATACCAGCAGTTGAGAACCTCCGAGTACTGGTATGCTCTGTACACAGTTCTTCAATATCATGTTTTGTAAATTCCCAGAAAGCTTATCAGTTTCTTCTGAACCTACAAGTTATTTACAGTTATGTAGACAACTGTACTGGTCTTCAAAGTTAAAAAGAAGCGAAACATGCCTATTACACCAAGCTGACTACGCATGTGACACTCAGCTGTCAAAATACATCCACTTGCTCGAATAGATCAAACATCCCTGATAAATTGATAAATAGAGAAAAAATTTGTAATTTCAGCTGTCAGTGTGACGACATCGAGTATATCATCACACTGACGCATTCATCCACGTTTATACTTCTCTTGCACAACAAAGTCAAGATCTACTCTGATTGAATAGGATGCATGCTTTTTCCCCGCGCTAGCCATCGTAGGGTTTGTCTTTCCGTGGGTCTTGATGCAGCTAGATTTGCAGTCTCCCACTACAACTGTAAATCTAGCTTTTACACAAATCAGGGTTCGTCACATTTCAGATACCGCAATCGCATGCATTTCATGACAGTCTGTTTCCTTATCAGATCCAGAGCTATTATCTTGTCCAGTGCACATCAAACTCCTCTCTCTAGACTCATTCCCAAGAGATGTGAAGTGCCCTTTGACACATGCTCTACAAATTAACTCAGAACCAGAATCAAAAGTACTGGTATGCTCTGTACACAGTTCTTCAATATCATGTTTTGTAAATTCCCAGAAAGCTTATCAGTTTCTTCTGAACCTACAAGTTATTTACAGTTATGTAGACAACTGTACTGGTCTTCAAAGTTAAAAAGAAGCGAAACATGCCTATTACACCAAGCTGACTACGCATGTGACACTCAGCTGTCAAAATACATCCACTTGCTCGAATAGATCAAACATCCCTGATAAATTGATAAATAGAGAAAAAATTTGTAATTTCAGCTGTCAGTGTGACGATATTTGTGTCGCTACTTGTGCACAATGGAAGAAGTCTAATCCCCGGTGCGCACATGCACAACGAGTTGTGACACTTCGACGGGAAGATCAGTTTTCTTCGAGAGAGCCGGGACGAGAAGAATAGGTACCGCAGAGCGCCCCAGCTGGACTCAGAAGCGAGCGAGCAAGGGAGCGGGTGCCTGCATCGCATCGACCGAGGTGCGCAGCAGGCAGGACGAGGAGGAGTGCCAAACACGAGAGGAGGAGCAGAGTTTCATAACACTAACATTTCCCACTGCAATGTACACTAGAACGCAACGACGAAGTTATTGTTGCAAGCGCGTCTTCTGGCACATTGTTCGGAGCCACAAACTATGATGAAATTGTAAACTTGCGGAGAAATTAGACCATCACCACAAATATAAGTAAAGAATATTCTCGATGCAGAGAAATCTCAAATTGATTGCTGACATCCATCTAAGATATATTTCGGATCGAGAAGAGTACTCCAGTAGGCCCGGTTACATTTCGCTGCTGGATTTGCGACACGGGAAATGGACTCCGCAGACGAGGAACCGGAACTTCCCTCCGCCATCCAGGACCTTGTACGGCGTCTGGAAGGACAAGGTGAGCCTATAACGCGGATTCCCTTTTCAGGGGGGCCAGATTTTCTGGATTTCTTTCCGAAGGAGCATGCATTGCTCTCGACGATCACAGGGTGGCAAAAACAAGTGCGCCTTCGAGTGCTGGAGGCAATCGGCAGATGCAGCACTCTTGAGATCGTGGACGTGAACTATATTTGTGGGGGAGATATATTGATGTTGACGGCTAGCGAGTGGGAGTTAGTTCTGGGAGGTTTCAGATCTAGCACCGTTCTACAAAAGATAATCGTTGAAGGACTATTCTTTGTAGTGACAATGGTAAGGGTAGATGTCCCCCCACTTGTTCACGTGGGAATGGGTTCAAAAAATGGGGCAATTGTAAGGGTAGATGTCCCCCCACTTGTTCACGTGGGAACGGGTTCAGAAAATGGGGCAATTGTAAGGGTAGATGTCCCCCCACTTGTTCACGTGGCAACGGGTTCAGAAAATGGGACAATTGTAAGGGTAGAAGTCCCCCCACTTGTTCACGTGGCAACGGGTTCAGAAAATGGGGCAAGGGATCGGAGAGCGGAATTGGAAAGCTTGTGTTTACAATTGGGGAGAATTCTGAATTCGTCTACCGTAACAGAATTGATAGTGTACAATGTCGGATTGTGTACCAGATGTTTCCAGAATCTCGCTTCAGGAGTAAACTGCGAATCCAAACTCCAGTCTTTAGAACTAGAACTAGAAGCAGTGCGGGAGGGTTCGAGTAAGGTGAAGCATGTGGCTCACATGATAACCAGTGCTCCTCTATTAAAAACGTTGAGTTTACACGGCAATTATGAGGACATGCAGGACGAGGCCGTTGGAATCTTGTCCCAGGCTTTGATCCAGAGCTCCTCTTTGAAAGAATTGGTGTTAGATAGGGTGAATTTGGGAGGGCTCTTGTTGCTGAAAGTATTGGCAGGAGACGATCGCAACGGATCCATTGAACGTCTTCGGCTGTTCGAGACTGTTGGACTCGGAGGCTGTTTAAGTGAAATTCTTATTTCCAGCCCATCATTGAATGAAGTGGACTTGTACCGCTTGTGGATGAGTCGTGAGGAATGGCACCAGCTCGGCGAAGTCATACGTGACAATGCTATAGCGACAACTATACTTGTTAAATTTGACTTCCATTACAATGACTGGAAGTCATTAGAAGCTCCTGCTCGTTATGCTAGCTCCTATGTCAAGGACCCCACAGTGAAGCTTGAAGTCCATACTAGTAAGTTTGGGGGGGGGGGGGGGGGGGAAGATGAAGTGATATTATCATTAAACCTATTAGGTAGGGTACTGCGAGGGGAAATCAAATCTCTAAATCCATGAGTATAATAATTGTGCGTGGTAATACACCTTCTATCACTTTCAGTATCCTCTCGATGAATGACAAAACAGGAGAAACTTCAGTAGTGAAGAGTGTAATAACCCACCAAAGTCTAAAACTGCAATATAGTGGTAGAAAGGTCGAACCCAGAGGGACAGAGGCAACACACAGAGTACAAAGTGTCACATTTAACAGACTATTGAAGAGTTTGAATTCTCAGGCGACTGTCACTTCCAGAAATACTGCAAGTGTCCACTCGGATATCACTCGGAGGTCGCACAGTGCAGCGTAGTTCACTCAACACACACACACACACACACACCTGAAATTATAGAAACACAACTCAGAGGTCGGTTAGGACCTCTACTTAAGATTTCAGGGGGGGAAGTCTCTCGCGAATACATTCAGCGAATCTGCGGGTAGTGACTCCCAACTCCGGCTTTTACAACCCTTTCACTAGTTTCTGCTAGCACAGGGAACCCGGAGTGGACTTCCTACTTCGGATAAAAGTCACTCACACGCGGTGAACAACACTCTCAACTCACAAAACGCGCAGAGAACACAGGTCCAACTCAGAGACTCAACTGAGAAACTATCCAGTAGCACACCATAACAATTTATTGAAGAGTTTGAATTCTTAGGCACTTGTCATTCCCAGAAATACTATAGGGGTTGCCCTGAATGCACCTGCTGCAGCGTAACCTGAATTACAACCAAGGCTTACTCGAAGTAACAAAACTTCACTTTGGCATTCAGGGGAAAAATCCCGAAGGAGTACAATCAGGAACAATCACTCGAAAGTGTAAGGGGAAACTGTTCAAGTATCTAACTAGTAACTAGCTCTGAGCATCGGCAATCACCCGCAGGTGTAGATCCGAACTACTCAAGTCTCTAACTAGTGTACTAGCTCTGAACATTCGGCCGAAGGCCTTCAGCTACAAAATGCAAATCGTCAAGTTGTAGCTCCTCTTGCGTGGTGACAGAACTAAGGACACAAACACGCAGAGAAAATGAGTTCCTGATCTGCACTTCCAAAACTGGAAGAATCCCAAGGCAAGACGCCTTGAATTACTTTATACCCTCTAAGTCCTAACTAACTAACACTACCCTACACTACACGCCTGCACGGAACCACGCTACGCTATACTCTGCAGATCCCGTGCTTCGCCTTCTGCGCGACGAACTGCCGCGCACTAACTTCCTACCCTGCCAGTCTTTGGCTTGACTGCACAGTCCCTACCGTTGCAACACCGCAGTAACCTCTGTCTCGAGGGTGGCCATGGCGTCCCGCGACTTCGATAGAAACGAATCTAACTTCTTTGCCACTCGCCGCCGGCTCCGACCGTCACTTGACACCAAACCCGCCGCACGAAGCTCTAACTCGCGCAGTGTGAGTTTCTCCTGCGCCGCCACTTCCCAGTGGGTATAACCTCTAAGACGGTGGCTGACTCGCCTCGCCAACTCTTCCTTCGTGCGATCTTACTCCCGCCGGCGATCGTCTTCAACTACAACTAACTGCAATTCGGACTCCGCACGCTGCGCTCTCAATTCTCCGCACTCGGATTGCAGTTTGCGGATTAAGTCTTCATCCGCCTGACATTGCTCCAACAACTGTGTCTGCCGCACGAGCTCCTCTAACAAAATTTGATTCTGAGTCTGCTCAGAATCCAGCTCATCTACGAGCTTCGCCTTCTCCTTGGCGAACTCCTTTGCCGTCTCTTCAAGCTTCTCGTCTTTCAACTTGTCGGCGACCTTGTGCATCTTCCGAGTGAGAGTAAGGTGGCCCAACAGACACTCATACCTTTCATGCAGATCTTTAAAGTCCCCATCCAGACGGGCCAACAACTTGCTGGTGTGGACTTTAGTGCGAGTCCGCCTACGCACTAATTCGACGTAGGACCCAGGCTGGCGGGGGTCTGCATACTTCTCTACTTTGCGATCAAGGTACCTCAACAGATGTACCACCTGCTCGCAAAGTGCTGCCGTCGGCGTGCCTGCCACTGATTGTTTCTCCTCCTCACTTGATCCCGATCCCGATGCCGATTCCGTCGATCCTCCCTCGTCATCCTCCGAACTGAGGATTTTGGTTGCCACTTAATTCTCCGGCGACTGTCGTGAGTGTGGCTTCGTAGTGTCTGCGTCGTCTGCCACCACTGTTGGCACTACAGCCTCGCTGCTTCTGGCCAGAATGTCTAAGGCGGTGGGAGAGTTGGATTGTGCCAAACTCGCACCGCTCGCCCGTCCGGCTTCTGCTAACTCCTGTGGTAACCCACTTTTTGTTTTTTGTCGGAACTAAAACATTTTTGAATAGTAAGTACCGCGGCAGCAGCTGTAAATAGTAATCGGTACGCGAAACCAGAGGATCGAGGACAGTCAAGGGGTTTTGGGCTTAGGCCACAGTGGGACGCTTGGGACGGAACGGGCGGTTCATGCTGCAGGATCCGCTTCGAGCACCTTCGGCGGTTGATCACTCATAACTTTCTCAATTCGTAACGCCTTGAGATGCTTCGGGTCTTGTTGGAAAGCGCTCGCGACGCTCGTTCTAACGAGCCCAAGAATTTGTGAAACGGATGAGAGTTCACTGAGTTATGAGTGTCGGAAGTTACTGATGGGGGGCCTTCGGCGGTAGAGCGACTTTGGCGGTACGCCTTCGGCGGAAGAACCGCCGGAAGATGCGCCTTCGGCGGTAGACGCCTTCGGGTCAACGCCTTCGGCGATGCGGGAGAGTGCATTCGGCGGAAGAGTGAATCCCTCATAACTTTCTCAATTCGCAACGCCTTGACTTGGTTAGGGTCTTGTTGGAAAGAACTCGACGCGCTGATTCTAACGAGCCCAAGAACGCCACGAACGGAGGAGAATTCCGGGAGTTATGAAGGTCGCAAGATACTCAGCTTTCCGCCTGTGCACAGGCGAAGAAAGTTTTGTCCTATGCGCGGACGAAGGAACTTCGCCTGCGCACAGGCGTTCGCTTGTGCACAGGCGCTTCGGCGTCGGCGGGAAATCCGCCTTGGGCCCTAGAAATGCGCCTTGTGAGGTAGAAAGTGTACGGCGCCTTCTGCGCCAGCGTAGTGCCGCGGACGGCCAGGTCAGCGCCGTGGACGGCTAGGACAACGCCGCGGACGGACAGGTCAGCGCCGCGGACGGCCAGGTCATCGCCGCGGATGGACAGCTCAGCGCCGCGGACAGCCAGGTCATCGCCGCAGACGGACTGTGGATAGGCGAACGCCTTCGGCGGAAGAGTAAAACCAACATAACTTTCTCAATTCTTAGCGGTTTGACTTGATTCGAGTCTCGTTGGAAAGAACTCGACGAGGTGGTTCCAACGAAACCAAGATCTCTTGAAACGGATAAGGAGTCAATGAGTTATGAGCGTCGAAAGCGGCTGTCATGGTTAGGCGTGAGGCCTTCGGCGTTAACAGTTAGAGGCGCCTTCGGCCCAAGGCGGCCTGCGAGTAGGCGGCTTGCGTGTAGGACGCGTGGGACCCACAGTCCTCGGATTTTGGAGAAGGAATTTTGGCCTAGGTTCAGAGATCTTGCGGGGCCCATATCTTTGCGATGGACGGTCGGATGGATCTGAAATTTTGTGGGGCCGTTGATCTCGGCCGGCCACGCATGCCTGCAAATTTTCAGCCTCAGATCTTGGATGGTAAGGCGCTGGCGGCTCTGTACAGTAGGCTTAGGATTCAGATTTAGGGTTAGGGTTAGATTTAGGTTGTAAGTTAGAGGGGAAGGCAGCCGCCGACTCCTCAGGTGTAGGATCTGTTGCGGCTCGCACCATGGTAGTGCAGTGTAGTGTTAGGTAGGACTTAGAAGGTATAAAATAGTTCCAGGTGTTTTGCTTGGGGTTCTTTCCCATCAGAAGTACAGATCAGGAACCCATTTCCTTTGCGTGTTTGTGTCCTTGAGTTCTGTCACCACGCACGAGGAGTTACAACTTAGCGTTCCGCATTTTGTAACTGAAGGCCTTCGGCCGAATGTTCAGAGCTAGTACATTGGTTAGAGACTTGAGTAGTTCGGAACTGCACCTGCGGGTGACTGCCGATGCTCAGAGCCAGTGACTAGTTAGATACTTGAACAGTTTCGCCCCTACACCTTCGAGTGTTTCTTTCTGATTGTACTCCCTTGGGATTTTTCCCCTGAATGTCAAAGTGAAGTTTTGCTACTTCGTGTAAGCCTTGGTTGTAAATTCAGGCTACGCTGCAGCAGGTGCCTTGAGGGTAACCCCTGTAGTATTTCTGGGAATGACAAGTGCCTGAGAATTCAAACTCTTCAATAGACTGTTGTTGTGTTACTGGAATGTTTCTCAGTGAGTCCTTCAGTGCGGACCTGTGTTCTCTGCGCGTTTTGTGAGTTGAGAGTGTTGTTCACCGCGTATGAGTGACTTCGATCCGAAGTAGGCAGTCCAAACCGGGTTTCCTACACTAGCAGCAAGCTAGTGGAAGTGTTGTAAAAGCCGGAGTTGGAAGTCACTACCCGCAGCTTCGCCGAGTGTGCTCGCGAGAGACTTTCCCCCTGAAATCCTGAAGTAGAGGTCTTAACGGATCTCTGGGTTGTGTTTCTGTAGTTTCAGGTGTGTGTGTGTGTGTGTGTGTTACGCTGCACTGTGCGACCTCCGAGTGCGCTCCGAGTGGACACTTGCAGTATTTCTGGGAGTGACAGTTGCTTGAGAATTCAAACTCCTCAATAGTCTGTTAAAACGTGACACTTTGTACCCTGTGTGTTCCTCTGTCCCTGTGGGTTCGACCTTTCTACCACTATATTGCAGTTTTAGCCTTTAGTGGGTTATTACAACTCCGCATCGCCGAAGGCGTTCGTGCGGAAGGTGTCTGCGCGGATTGCAATTGTGCATCGCGCACACGTGTTTCCTCCTTCCGACTGTCATCCCGCTCTTCCGTTAGGTCCTGCTCCTTCGATAGGTCTTGCTCTGAAGGTGCCCTCGCCAAAGGCGCTTCCGCCGAAGGCAGTTGAGCCGAAGGCGGCTCGCTTGATGTCCCTTGGCCCGAAGGCCCTTGTGCCGAAGGTGCACTTTCCGGCGGACTTACCAGGGTTGTGAATTGAATAAGCTCTGTTGGATTTCCCTAGCGCCGAAGGCGGATTATGCGCCTTGCGCCAAAGGAGAACTACTTCAGAATTGATCGTTCAGGTCGGGGCGCTTGCTCCAAACATTGCGCCCAACTTCTGGATACTACGAGATCATACGAGACCCGCGATTATCCATCTTCACTCTATTTAAATGTATCGATCACCATTTACACGGCTGCTGCGGTATTGTTTTCCAAAATTGTTTTAAATTTCGCACAAAAACAAAAAGTGGGTTACCACATGCTCCCCTCCTCAATTGTGAGCGCCCACGCGAACACTCATACGTGGTATTTCTTCAGACGCCACCCATTCATTTGGGTGCCTAGTAACTCTCCTGTCAAATCTGCGAGTTCGATTGATCCATTCGGGAAGACTTCTATCACCCGGTATGGTCCCATCCATCTTAGATGCAGCTTGCCCGGAAATCGAGCATGTCTACTATCATAGAGCAGGGCCAGATCGCCCTTCTGAAGTAACATCAGTTTGATCTTGTTATCATATCTCTCCTTCCGGCGAAGTTGGATTTGCTTGGTGCGTTCTTCGGCTTCTCGTCGTCTCTCCTCCAGTACCATGACTTCCTGCAACCTATAGAGCTGACTCTCTTCAGCACCTATCCGTCTCAGGTCCAATGTTCGTTGGGTGGGTACTTCGAATTTGATGGGCAGGATTGGGTGTTGTCCATACAACAGAAAATATGGTGTCTACTGGGTGGTAATCTTTTCTGCTGTCTAGTATGCCCACAAAGCGGCTCCTAACTTCGTGTCCCAGTCGTGCGCGTGATTCACTGTCACTTTGAGTAGGATTTTGCACAATAATCCTTTGGACTTCTCAGTCGATCCATTCGCCTTGGGGTTGTACGGTGTAGTGTGGTACCCCACTTTTGGCAATTTTGAGAAAATTAAAACATTTTTGGAAAACTGTACCCTGGCAGCATTGTAAATAGCCTTCGGTGCATCAAAACAGAGTGAATCCGGAAGATCGCGGGGATTCTCAAGGGATCTTGTAGAATCTGGGATTTGGGGTGCAGCAGTAAGGACAGGGACCACCCTCCCTGCGAGCTCTGCAGTTAGGATCTCTACGGCGCAAGGCGCAAAACCCGCCTTCGGAGGTTGCGTCCACGGCTGTAGGGATTCCCTCCATAATTAGGTCAACCCTCGGGCGCCTTGACCAAGTTAGGATCCCGTTGGAAAGAGCTCGACGCACTGATTCCAACGAGCCCAAGAACGCTTGGAATGGATGAGGACTTAGGGAGTTATCGCTATTGGAAGAAACGGAGGCGGTCGCCTACGGCGGAAAGAGTTCGCCACCGGCGCGAATTCCGCCTACGCGGAAGGGGGAATCAAGTTTTGTCCTATGCGCGGACGAAGGCGTTCGCCTGTGCACAGGCGAAGTAGGGTTAGGGGAGGCGCGAAGTCCGCCTACGCACAGGCGCTCGCCTGTGCACAGGCGCTTCGGCGTCGGCGGAAAATCCGCCTTGGGCCCTAGAAATGCGCCTTGTGAGGTAGAAAGTGTACGGCGCCTTCCGCGCCAGCGCGGCGCCGCGTACGTCGGAAGAGCCGCCAGAGTAATCAAATCGGTACGGACCATGCGGACGGGAAGGGTGGATGCGCTCTTGGACGGACGGAGTTGCGGCGGCGGAAGCGCCGACGAAGAGACAAGGAACGGACAGACTGGACGGAGACGGCTGACCACGGTCAACGCCTTCCGCGCCAGCGCGACGTAGCGCACGGAATTCGCCTGCGCACAGGCGAACGCCTGTGCACAGGAGGATGAAGTTCCGTGCCGGCGGAGAATCCGCCGAGGCTCCTGCCCGCGCACAGGCAGGAGTTGAACTTTTGTCCGACATGCGGACACACGCGTCAAGGCAGAGGGGGATTGGCCGAGGGGCGGTACGAACAAGTGTACCGCGCAAGGCGGAAAACTCGCCTTCGGCGCTACGCCCCCATGTCCGCAGGGTAATACGCTCGCGGAGTTCAAATCCGCCAATTCGAGCGTGAGAGTTTAATCGACGACGGCGGAGCGTGAAGCCGCGCGTGAGAGCGAAGACCGTTCCAGCGTACAGCCGGCGCGGCCATCAAGTGAGACGTTCTTCACGAGCAAGAGCCGACCATGACCTTCGACCGGGCGGCGGAGAATGTCCCATTCTTGAATTCGCGATTCCAATCTCTTGTGCGCGCTGCGCGCATCCATCTGTTGGCTGCGGAACATTCTCGACGTCGTCGCACAGGAGATTTCTTGTTGATTGAGGGAGAAGTGAGTGCGCGTGATTTGGAATTGAGGGCGATTAGAGTTTGCCGAGAGAGAAAGAAACCCGGGCGGTGCGGAAGTAGAATGAGCGGGCGAGCGAACCCCAGGAACGCAATGACGAGACCGAGCAGATTGCGGATGGTGCCACTTCGCCTACCGCAGAACGGGCTGCGCGCTTTTGAGGAGCGCTTAATAGCAAGAAAGCTCAATTTCTTGCTATGGGGATGGAATTACATCTGTGCGAATATGGTGCGCGAGTGGCTAGAGCCACAGGGACCACCCTCGCGCGGATTGCGTCCGCATGTTGACCGGTGGACAGTCCAAGATTGGGCGCAGGCGTTGGGAAGATGTGCTGGCATGCCAGGGCATCTCCTTTTCGACAGTGAGAGCATCAAGGTGACCAAGCAAGAAGAGGCGCAATTTGTGGAGCTGTTCAAGACCGGGAGGTCTACCAAGAATGGGTACAGGACCCGTGATTACAAGGATCGATTTTGCCGGACTTTGTCCGCGGCGCTGATGCAATTACTGCAGCCGCACCGCGCCTGCTACATCACATTGTGGCAGGTCTCTTTTGTGGAGTGCGTCATCGAGGGAACTCCAATTCACTGGGCGAGCATCCTGCACAGGGTGATGCGACAGCACGCGTTTGAGGAGAAGGGGGGAACTCTAAACCATCTTTCTCCTTTCCTCATCAATTTTTATCGACAGCGGAATTGTTTGACAGCGGCGGAGCTTGAACATTTTCCGCCATTGTCCATCGACCATCCCGGGAAGTATGTGCGGGAGAACGAGGTCGACACTGATGCAGAGGAGTCACCGACTTCTACCCCATCAAGACGGAGGGACGAAGGGAGACACACTCCTGCAGCACGAGTGCCGCAGAAGCGGCGATGGAGGGAAGAGTCCGAAGAGGAGCAGCATCAAGAACCCTCTGCTCCCATTCGACCGCGGCCGCTGTGCGAGCCATACAGCCGGCCGAAGCAGAAGGCACGCAGACTGGTGTTGCCAGCTGACAGTGCAGACACGGCGACGATTGCGACGGAGCAAGGAAGTGCGTCGCCAGAGAGGCAGGAGGAAGCGCGGACGACCGCAGGAGCAACGGGCCACGCTGCAACCTCGACGGGAGAAAGGCCGCCTACGGGCCAAGGGCCTCCGGAGTTACCACGTGCGATGCGGACAGATGTTCCGTTTGCGCACAGACGAGCCTCCGCGGACGGACGAGCCTCCGCGGACCGGCGAACACAAGTGGACGTGGATCTACGCTTACGCGTGGGAAGGAGCAGTCCGCCTGTGCACAGGCGCTCGCCTGTGCACAGGTCGCCTGTGCACAGGACACCTCCACACGTGCCGCCTTTGCACAGGCAAGAATCACCCCCGTTCCAACGTAGGAAGGGGAAGGAGCCGGCGGAAGAACCGCCTACGAGACACCGGCCATCGGGGCCAGACCCTCCGGCGCACCACGCGCCGCAATTTGCGCCTTCGGCGCCAGGGCCTTCGAGCCGAGGAGATACGAGCAGAGAGCGTGCGGAGGCCGCACCATCGGCGGGAAGTCCGCCGATAGATGCGCCTTCGGCGGTAGGGCCTATAGGCCAAGGAACATCGGGCGTGCGGCCCCCGGCCATGTCGCCTTCGGCGATAGATGTCCGCGGCGCTACGCCTGCGGCGGACAAGGCGCCGGCAAATGCGCCTGCGCACGGGCCGGGCACAGCCTCCACGGACCGATCAAGGGAGCAGCAGACGATGGAGCGGAGTGACTGTCCGCGGGATGAAATCTCGATGCGCGATGCGCAATCCAACCCCGCGCAGCCACCCTCCGCTCAATCGCCTTCGGCGGCGGACGACGGCGGCAGAGAGGATGCGGTAGACCATCAACAAGCGAGCGACGGGGATGCCGCACGGGTACATTCGCCTTCCGCCTTAGACATTTTGGCGACGAGCAGCGAGGCTGCAGCCGTGCCTTCGCAGGCAGCACACGTCGATGACGTGCAGCCCCACTCGGGGCAGTCGCCGACGCAATCAATGGCGACTGAAATTCTCCACTCGGATGATGACGACGGAGGCTCCACAGAAGAAATGTCAGGAGCAGAAGACACCGAGGAGGAGGAGGAGGAAATTGTTGGAGCGCCGGCGGCGGCGCTCTCTGAGCAGGTGATTCCGTTGCTGCGGTACTTGGATCGCAAGGTCGATAAATACGCCGACCCACTCCAGCCGGGATCTTACATCGAGTTAGTGCGCAGGCGGACTCGCACTAAAGTCCACACCAGCAAGCTATTAGCTAGAGTGGACCAGGAGTTGAAGGAATTGAAGGAGAAGCATGCGTGCTTGTGGGGTCAGTACAAGCTTAATCAGAAATTCTACAAGCACTCCGAGAAGATGAAGGATGAGAAACTGGACGAGCTCACCAAGGAGCAGGTGAAGGTCAAGGAAGCACTCATTTCTGAGCAGGCCCAGAATCGGATTTTGTCAGAGGAGCTCGTGCGACAGACGCGGTTGTTGGAACAATGTCAGCTCGCACGGCAGGCGGATGAAGAGTTAATCCGCAGGTTACAGTCAGAGTGTGGCGAATTGAGAGCGCAACGTGCTGAAGCCGAATCGCAATTAGTGATACTTGAAGAGGATCGCAGGAAGGAGGCGGATCGGACGAAGGTGGAGACGGCGAGGCGAGTCGCCCACTGTCTCAAGGGCTACGCCCACTGGGAAGTGAAGGCGCAGGAGAAACTCACACTGCGTGAGTTTGAATTGCGCGCAGCCGGGTTGTTGTCAGGCGACAGTAGGAGTCGGCGGAAGGTAGCAAAGAAGCTCGATGCCTTTCTGTCGAAGGCACAGGATACCATGACCGCCCTCGAAGGGGAGGTGTCCGAGGCGTTGCAGCGGTTGGGACTGCGCAGTCGAGCGGAAGATTGGCAGGGTAGGGAGTTAGTGCGCGGCAGTCGGCCGCGCAGGAGACGTAGTACAGGTTCCGCGGAGTGTAGTGTAGCGTGGTTCCGTGCAGGCGTGTAGCGTAGTGCAGTGTAGTGCTAGGTAGGACTTAGAAGGTATAAAATAGTTCCAGGCGTTTTGCCTGGGGTTCTTTCCCATCAGAAGTGCAGATCAGGAACCCATTTCCTTTGCGTGTTTGTGTCCTTGAGTTCTGTCACCACGCACGAGGAGTTACAACTTAGCGTTCCGCATTTTGTAGCTGAAGGCCTTCGGCCGAATGTTCAGAGCTATTACATTGGTTAGAGACTTGAGTAGTTCGGATCTGCACCTGCGGGTGACTGCCGATGCTCAGAGCCAGTGACTAGTTAGATACTTGAACAGTTTCGCCCCTACACCTTCGAGTGTTTCTTTCTGATTGTACTCCTTGGGATTTTTCCCCTGAATGCCAAAGTGAAGTTTTACTACTTCGTGTAAGCCTTGGTTGTAAATTCAGGTTACGCTGCAGCAGGTGCCTTGAGGGTAACCCCTGTAGTATTTCTGGGAATGACAAGTGCCTGAGAATTCAAACTCTTCAATAGACTGTTGTTGTGTTACTGGAATGTTTCTCAGTGAGTCCTTCAGTGCGGACCTGTGTTCTCTGCGCGTTTTGTGAGTTGAGAGTGTTGTTCACCGCGTATGAGTGACTTCGATCCGAAGTAGGCAGTCCAAACCGGGTTTCCTACACTAGCAGCAAGCTACTGGAAGTGTTGTAAAAGCCGGAGTTGGAAGTCACTACCTGCAGCTTCGCCGAGTGTGCTCGCGAGAGACTTTCCCCCTGAAATCTTGAGTAGAGGTCCTAACGGATCTCTGGGTTGTGTTTCTGTAGTTTCAGGTGTGTGTGTGTGTGTGTGTGTGTGTGTTACGCTGCACTGTGCGACCTCCGAGTGCGCTCCGAGTGGACACTTGCAGTATTTCTGGGAGTGACAGTTGCCTGAGAATTCAAACTCCTCAATAGTCTGTTAAAACGTGACACTTTGTACCCTGTGTGTTCCTCTGTCCCTGTGGGTTCGACCTTTCTACCACTATATTGCAGTTTTAGCCTTTAGTGGGTTATTACATAAGAAGCCGACAACTTCTTTTTGGCGCCGCTGCCGGGGATAGTTGCGTCAACACCGGGGTTTTTACGAGCAGCCATGCTCGGTGAAGCAACCTAAGTGCTAGAGCAGCCATGCGAGCGGTGCATGCATGCTAGAAAACTCGCCTTCGGCGCTACGCCCCCATGTCCGCAGGGTGACACGCTCGCGGAGTTCAAATCCGCCAATTCGAGCGTGAGAGTTTAATCGACGACGGCGGAGCGTGAAGCCGCGCGTGAGAGCGAAGACCGTTCCAGCGTACAGCCGGCGCGGCCATCAAGTGAGACGTTCTTCACGACCAAGAGCCGACCATGACCTTCGACGGGGCGGCGGAGAACGTCCCATTCTTGAATTCGGGATTCCAATCTCTTGTGCGCGCTGCGCGCATCCATCTGCTGGCTGCGGAACATTCTCGACGTCGTCACACAGGAGATTTCTTGTTGATTGAGGGAGAAGTGAGTGCGCGTGATTTGGAATTGAGAGCGATTAGAGTTTGCCGAGAGAGAAAGAAACCCGGGCGGGGCGGAAGTAGAATGAGCGGGCGAGCGAACCCCAGAAACGCAATGACGAGACCGAGCAGATTGCGGATGGTGCCACTTCGCCTGCCGCAGAACGGGCTGCGCGCTTTCGAGGAGCGCTTAATAGCAAGAAAGCTCGATTTCTTGCTATGGGGATGGAATTACATCTGTGCGAATATGGTGCGCGAGTGGCTAGAGCCACAGGGACCACCCTCGCGCGGATTGCGTCCGCATGTTGATCGGTGGACAGTCCAAGATTGGGCGCAGGCGTTGGGAAGATGTGCTGGCATGCCAGGGCATCTCCTTTTCGACAGTGAGAGCATCAAGGTGACCAAGCAAGAAGAGGCGCAATTTGTGGAGCTGTTCAAGACCGGGAGGTCTACCAAGAATGGGTACAGGACCCGTGATTACAAGGATCGATTTCGCCGGACCTTGTCCGCGGCGTTGATGCAATTACTGCAGCCGCACCGCGCCTGCTACATCACATTGTGGCAGGTCTCTTTTGTGGAGTGCGTCATCGAGGGAACTCCAATTCACTGGGCGAGCATCCTGCACAGGGTGATGCGACAGCACGCGTTTGAGGAGAAGGGGGGAACTCTAAACCATCTTTCTCCTTTCCTCATCAATTTTTATCGACAGCGGAATTGTTTGACAGCGGCGGAGCTTGAACATTTTCCGCCATTGTCCATCGACCATCCCGGGAAGTATGTGCGGGAGAACGAGGTCGACACTGATGCAGAGGAGTCACCGACTTCTACCCCATCAAGACGGAGGGACGAAGGGAGACACACTCCTGCAGCGCGAGTGCCGCGGAAGCGGCGATGGAGGGAAGAGTCTGAAGAGGAGCAGCATCAAGAACCCTCTGCTCCCATTCGACCGCGGCCGCTGTGCGAGCCATACAGTCGGCCGAAGCAGAAGGCACGCAGACTGGTGTTGCCAGCTGACAGTGCAGACACGGCGACAATTGCGACGGAGATAGGAAGTGCGTCGCCAGAGAGGCATGAGGAAGCGCGGACGACCGCAGGAGCGACGGGCCACGCTGCAACCTCGACGGGAGAGAGGCCGCCTACAGGCCAAGGGCCTCCGGAGTTACCACGTGCGATGCGGAGGGATGTTCCGTTTGCGCACAGGCGAACCTCCGCGGACGGACGAGCCTCCGCGGACCGGCGAACACAAGTGGACGTGGATCTACGCTTACGCGTGGGAAGGAGCAGTCCGCCTGTGCACAGGCGCTCACCTGTGCACAGGTCGCCTGTGCACAGGACACCTCCACACGTGCCGCCTGTGCACAGGCAAGAATCACCCCCGTTCCAACGTAGGAAGGGGAAGGAGCCGGCGGAAGAACCGCCTACGAGACACCGGCCCTCGGGGCCAGACCCTCCGGCGCACCACGCGCCGCAATTTGCGCCTTCGGCGCCAGGGCCTTCGAGCCGAGGAGATACGAGCAGAGAGCGTGCGGAGGCCGCACCATCGGCGGGAAGTCCGCCGATAGATGCGCCTTCGGCGGTAGGGCCTATAGGCCAAGGAACATCGGGCGTGCGGCCCCCGGCCATGTCGCCTTCGGCGATAGATGTCCGCGGCACTACGCCTGCGACGGACAAGGCGCCGGCAAATGCGCCTGCGCACGGGCCGGGCACAGCCCCCACGGACCGATCAAGGGAGCAGCAGCAGACGGAGGAGCGGAGTGACTGTCCGCGGGATGAAATCTCGATGCGCGATGCGCAATCCAACCCCGCGCAGTCACCCTCCGCTCGATCGCCTTCGGCGGCGGACGACGGCGGCAGAGAGGATGCGGTAGACCATCAACAAGCGAGAGACGGGGATGCCGCACGGGGACATTCGCCTTCCGCCTTAGACATTTTGGCGACGAGCAGCGAGGCCGCAGCCGTGCCTTCGCAGGCAGCACACGTCGAGGACGTGCAGCCCCACTCGGGGCAGTCGCCGACGCAATCAATGGCGACTGAAATTCTCCACTCGGATGATGACGACGGAGGCTCCACGGAAGAAATGTCAGGAGCAGAAGACACCGAGGAGGAGGAGGAGGAAATTGTTGGAGCGCCGGCGGCGGCGCTCTCTGAGCAGGTGATTCCGTTGCTGCGGTACTTGGATCGCAAGGTCGATAAATACGCCGACCCACTCCAGCCGGGATCTTACATCGAGTTAGTGCGCAGGCGGACTCGCACTAAAGTCCACACCAGCAAGCTATTAGCTAGAGTGGACCAGGAGTTGAAGGACTTGAAGGAGAAGCATGCGTGTTTGTGGGGTCAGTACAAGCTTAATCAGAAATTCTACAAGCACTCCGAGAAGATGAAGGATGAGAAACTGGGCGAGCTCACCAAGGAGCAGGTGAAGGTCAAGGAAGCACTCAACTCTGAGCAGGCCCAGAATCGGATTTTGTCAGAGGAGCTCGTGCGACAGACGCGGTTGTTGGAACAATGTCAGCTCGCACGGCAGGCGGATGAAGAGTTAATCCGCAGGTTACAGTCAGAGTGTGGCGAATTGAGAGCGCAACGTGCTGAAGCCGAATCGCAATTAGTGATGATTGAAGAGGATCGCAGGAAGGAGGCGGATCGCACGAAGGTGGAGACGGCGAGGCGAGTCGCCCACTGTCTCAAGGGCTACGCCCACTGGGAAGTGAAGGCGCAGGAGAAACTCACACTGCGTGAGTTTGAACTGCGCGCAGCCGGGTTGTTGTCAAGCGACAGTAGGAGTCGGCGGAAGGTAGCGAAGAAGCTCGAGGCCTTTCTGTCGAAGGCACAGGATACCATGTCCGCCCTCGAAGGGGAGGTGTCCGCGGCGTTGCAGCGGTTGGGACTGCGCAGTCGAGCGGAAGATTGGCAGGGTAGGGAGTTAGTGCGCGGCAGTCAGCCGCGCAGGAGACGTAGTACAGGTTCCGCGGAGTGCAGTGTAGCGTGGTTCCGTGCAGGCGTGTAGCGTAGTGCAGTGTAGTGTTAGGTAGGACTTAGAAGGTATAAAATAGTTCCAGGCGTTTTGCCTGGGGTTCTTTCCCATCAAAAGTGCAGATCAGGAACCCATTTCCTTTGCGTGTTTGTGTCCTTGAGTTCTGTCACCACGCACGAGGAGTTACAACTTAGCGTTCCGCATTTTGTAGCTGAAGGCCTTCGGCCGAATGTTCAGAGCTAGTACATTGGTTAGAGACTTGAGTAGTTCGGATCTGCACCTGCGGGTGACTGCCGATGCTCAGAGCCAGTGACTAGTTAGATACTTGAACAGTTTCGCCCCTACACCTTCGAGTGTTTCTTTCTGATTGTACTCCTTGGGATTTTTCCCCTGAATGCCAAAGTGAAGTTTTGCTACTTCGTGTAAGCCTTGGTTGTAAATTCAGGTTACGCTGCAGTAGGTGCCTTGAGGGTAACCCCTGTAGTATTTCTGGGAATGACAAGTGCCTGAGAATTAAAACTCTTCAATAGACTGTTGTTGTGTTACTGGAATGTTTCACAGTGAGTCCTTCGGTGCGGACCTGTGTTCTCTGCGCGTTTTGTGAGTTGAGAGTGTTGTTCACCGCGTAGGAGTGACTTCGATCCGAAGTAGGCAGTCCAAACCGGGTTTCCTACACTAGCAGCAAGCTAGTGGAAGTGTTGTAAAAGCCGGAGTTGGAAGTCACTGCCCGCAGCTTTGCCGAGTGTGCTCGCAAGAGACTTTCCCCCTGAAATCTTGAAGTAGAGGTCCTAACGGATCTCTGGGTTGTATTTCTGTAGTTTCAGGTGTGTGTGTGTGTGTGTTACGCTGCACTGTGCGACCTCCGAGTGCGCTCCGAGTGGACACTTGCAGTATTTCTGGGAGTGACAGTCGCCTGAGAATTCAAACTCATCAATAGTCTGTTAAACGTGACACTTTGTACCCTATGTGTTCCTCTGTCCCTGTGGGTTCGACCTTTCTACCACTATATTGCAGTTTTAGCCTTTAGTGGGTTATTACACTTGTTCGTACCGCCCCTCGGCCAATCCCCCTCTGCCTTGACGCGTGTGTCCGCATGTCGGACAAAAGTTCAACTCCTGCCTGTGCGCAGGCAGGAGCCTCGGCGGATTCTCCGCCGGTGCGGAACTTCATCCTCCTGTGCACAGGCGTTCGCCTGTGCGCAGGCGAATTCCGTGCGCTACGTCGCGCTGGCGCGGAAGGCGTTGACCGTGGTCAGCCGTCTCCGTCCAGTTTGTCCGTTCCTTGTCTCTTCGTCGGCGCTTCCGCCGCCGCAACTCCGTCCGTCCAAGAGTGCATCCACCCTTCCCGTCCGCATGGTCCGTACCGATTTGATTACTCTGGCGGCTCTTCCGACGTACGCGGCGCCGCGCTGGCGCGGAAGGCGCCGTACACTTTCTACCTCACAAGGCGCATTTCTAGGGCCCAAGGCGGATTTTCCGCCGACGCCGAAGCGCCTGTGCACAGGCGGACGCCTGTGCGTAGGCGGACTTCGCGCCTTCCCTAACCCTACTTCGCCTGTGCACAGGCGAACGCCTTCGTCCGCGCATAGGACAAAACTTGATTCCCCCTTCCGCGTAGGCGGAATTCGCGCCGGTGGCGAACTCCTTCCGCCGTAGGCGACCGCCTCCGTTTCTTCCAATAGCGATAACTCCCTAAGTCCTCATCCGTTCCAAGCGTTCTTGGGCTCGTTGGAATCAGTGCGTCGAGCTCTTTCCAACGGGACCCTAACTTGGTCAAGGCGCCCGAGGGTTGACCTAATTACGGGGGGGGGTTTCCCTACAGCCGCGGATGCAACCTCCGAAGGCGGGTTTTGCGCCTTGCGCCGTAGAGATCCTAACTGCAGAGCTCGCAGGGAGGGTGGTGCCTGTCCTTACTGCTGCACCCCAAATCCCAGATTCTACAAGATCCCTCGAGAATCCCCGCGATTTTCCGGATTCACTCTGTTTTGATGTACCGAAGGCTATTTACAATGCTGCCCGGGTACAGTTTTCCAAAAATGTTTTAATTTCCTCAAAATTGCCAAAAGTGGGGTACCACATGCCCCCCTCCTCAATTGTGAGCGCCCACGCGAACACTCACATGTGGTATTTCTTCAACCGCCACCCGTTCACTCGGGTGCCTAACAAATCGCCGGCCAGGTCCGCAAGTTGGATGGATCCATTCGGGAAGACTTCGACAACCCTGTAAGGCCCCATCCATCTTAGGTGCAGTTTGCCTGGGAATCTGGCATGCCTGCTGTCGTAGAGCAATGCCAAATCACCCGCCTGCAGTAGTACCGGTTTGATCTTTTTATCGTATCTCTCCTTTCGGCGAAGCTGGATTTTCCTGGTGCGATCTTCGGCGTCTCGTCTCCTCTCATCCAGAAGCGTGACCTCCTGTAACCTGTAGAGCTGACTCTCCTCTGCGCCCATCCTCTGCAAATCCAACGTTCGTTGGGTGGGTACTTCAAATTCGATCGGGAGGATCGGGTGTTGCCCATACACCAGAAAGTATGGTGTCTGTTTGGTCGTGATCTTCTCAGCTGTCCGGTACGCCCATAGAGCGGCTGCTAGCTTCGTATCCCAGTCGTGAGCGTGATTCACCGTGACCTTGAGTAGTATTTTACACAGCAGACCATTGGACTTCTCCGTCAGTCCATTTGCCTTGGGATTGTATGGAGTAGTCTTCCGGTGCTTGATGTGGAAGTACCGTGTCAGATCTTCGATGATCTGATTCAGAAAATGCGTGCCCCGGTCGCTGACTAGCTCTAAGGGACATCCGTAGCGTGTGATGATCGACTCAAACAAGAATGCTGCCACTGTGGCAGCATCATCCCTTCTGGTGGCCCTGGCCTCTACCATTTTGGTGGCGTAGTCCGTTGCTACCAGAATGTAGCGCCTTCGTGTACCTCTAGTCACTGGTTGTATCGGCCCTACAAAGTCAATACCCCACTTTTCGAAAGGTGCTAGAGGCATGATGGGGGTCAGGGGCCAGCGTGTTGTAGGCGTCGGTCTCCCCGTCCTCTGGCAACTGTCGCACTTGCGGATGTAATCGAGAACATCCTTAAACATGGTCGGCCACCAATACCCCGCATTTAGGATCTTTGTGACCGTGTTCCTGGTGGCATAGTGTCCACCCGCCTCCTCTGTATGCATCGCACTCACTATTCTTGGTACCTCTGATTCCTCCAGGCATCTGCATAAGCGCTCATCTGCCATCTTCTTGAACAAAACCCCCTGCTGGAGTTGGTACGGGCCTGCCTTATGAATAAAGACAGTTCGCTGTTCCAAATCCATGCCTTCGGGACACTGGAGGGTTAGCAGATATCGATACAGGTCGGCATAGCGGGACTCATGTCCTGCAGACAACTGAAATAACTCTTCATCTGGAAAATCGTCCACCAATTCCTCCTCTGTCGGCTGGGTCCATAGTCGGGACAAGTAATCCGCATTTTCGTGGTGCACCCCTTTCCTAGTCTGGACTGTGTAGGTGAACTCTTGTAGTAACAACACCCACCTGGCGATCCGACCGGATAGGTCGGCTTTCTTGACTAGGTGTTGCAATGCGTAGTGGTCCACATGGAACACAAACTCGTAGCAGATTAGGTAGTGACGGAACTTTTTACAGGAGTACACCATCCCCAACGCTTCTCTCTCTGTCGTGGTGTACTTCCGCTCTGCTAGAGACAGCTGTCGGCTCGCGAAGTAGATCGGGTAGTCCTTTTTGTTGTCATCCTTTTGACTCAGTACTACACCGATGGCGAATGCCGAGGTGTCAACGTAAACATGGAATGGTCGATTCCAGTCTGGGCTCCTTAGTACGGGAGCAGTCGTGAGTTTCGCTTTAAGAGTCTCAAATGCTGACTGCTGGTTCGCACCCCAAGCATAAGGCTCGTCCTTCTTCAACAACTTGGTCAGGTCCGCCGCCAGTATTGCATACAGGTGTATGAATCTTCGGTAGTAGCCCACATGACCCAGGAATGCTCGCAGCTCTCTTAGATTCGTGGGTGGCTCAAGCTCGAGTATAACCTTGACCTTCTCGATGTCCACCGCAATGCCGTCTGCCGAGACCCGATGACCCAACAAGATCCCACTAGTCATAAAGAAAAAGCACTTCTCGGGATGCAGTGATAAACTGCTCTCTCTACATTTATCGAAGGTCTGCTTCAAGTGACTTAGGTGCTCAGACCGCTTCCCAAAGACACAGAAGTCATCTATGAATATTTCCAGGAACTTCCTCAGTTGTTCCTGAAAGATATTGGTCATCATCCGTTGAAAGGTGGCAGGCGCGTTGCACAGACCGAAGGGCATCTTGTGGTATGCGTAAGTTCCCCAGTCGGTTGTGAACGTGGTTTTATCCTTGTCCTGTTCACGGATAGACACCTGATTGTAACCTGAGAACCCATCCAGGAAGCTATAACATTCATGTCCGGCAACATGGTCTAGAATGGCATCCGTGAATGGTAACGGGTGATGATCCTTGCGTGTTGCTGCATTCAACTTCCGGAAATCCTGACACACTCGTATCTTACCCGTCAACTTCTTGGGTACGATAACGATCGGCGACACCCACTCACTGCTGAGCACAGGGTAAATAATACCAGCGCTCAAGTACTTATCTATCTCCTCTTTAACTAGCAAGGAGTATTTTGGGTTGAGGCGATACTGGCGCTGTCGTATGGGTACTGAGTCGTCCAGTAAATCGATACGGTGTTCCCCATACCGTGCAGGTATCCCCTTCATGTCTTCGATCTTCCAGGCGAAGACGTCGGCATAATGGCTAAGGAATGCCTGTACTTTCCTTAGCTCGTCTCCTCTCACTGCGCTTGATACCTTCAAGCACTTGCCAGGACTGAGTTGTACTTCGTGACAGTCACTAGGGTCGACAATGCCCTCGGTGTGACTCGTCTCACTCCTTCCCAGTCCCACAGTTAATTGCTATTCGTCTTCCGGCTGAATAGCTTCCGGCTCTTCTTCTTCTCCCACCGAACAGCAGGCAACGAATCCCACGAAATAATCGGATTCGGTACCACTGGAATCCGATCGCGCGGTCGACTCACTGTCCTCGCCCGATGTGTAACCTGCACTTGTCGATGGGGTCTCTCCTTCGTGTCTGACCCTATTCCAGGGCACCGTAATGGTTTTGGTCGGTTCCGAAGGATGGGGAAACTTAAGGCGATGCCTTCGCCAATCACATCTGACTTGTGCGCCATATAGCCATGGTCGCCCGAGCAGAACGTCATAGCCCTGCTTCATCATCGGTTGAAGGATGATATACGTCAACCGAAAGTCCGCACCCCCGATGATTGTCTTGACATTGCGCAGCATACCTGCAGGCATTCTCCGCGTCTGATCCGCTAATCTCAACACACGCTTCGAGGGTTCGTATTGACTGAACCCCAAGGCTCTCGCTGTATCCTCCGTCATTATGTTGACTCCTGATCCAGAGTCGATTGGCACCCTGCGTACACAACACCCTGCTATTTCCACATCGATCTCTGGTGGCCCTTGGTCTTCGCTCTCCACTTGATATACTTGAGAGGATGTGGATGCGCGCGGCTTCCGCGGATGCCGTAGCGAAAGCATCAACATTCTCCGATACGTCTTATTGTCCTCCAAGAGCTGCTTGAACGTGATGTTCACTTTTTGACTCCCGAGATCTTCGACCAAGTCATAGTGGGCGCGTTGGGTCGCCGGGGTCGGCGACGCTCTGCGAGGTTCCACGGTGGCTGCCAACTTCGCCCCAAGGGAGGATGTCAAGTCTGGCCGCGGTGGGTCCTTTTGCGTGCGGATCGCTTCCTTCAACAGGTCGGTTACCTCGTTGCGGATATCCGGAGCATAGTCCCGTTTCAGTAGGCGCACTGGCTCGTCCTCGACTGCTGTCTGGGGGCGCACTGCTGGTGCCTCTCGCGTACCCGAAGACTTCCGAGCAGGTCGCAAGTCGGACTTGCTGGATGTCTTCTCCTTCCCTTTTCCCGTCCGGTCGTCGGTTCTCCGTTCGCGCTTGCGAGTGTCACGCTCTTGCTCCTTCGATTTCTTGGAACTACGAGTTTCGACCCGTGCGCACATAACCTCTTCAGCCGGCCATTCTTCGTCTTCGTCATCCCCGTCTGAACCTACTTCGACCTGGTTAACTTGGACGTCCTCCTTGGCAGGAGTGTTCACAAATCGTACCGCTGGCCGAGGGACTGGTGGCTGATCACACTCTGGCGCAGTATGCCCGATCTTCTTGCAATTACTACATGTCGGAGCATAATCGTTTCGCCTTTTTGGATGGGGACACTGCGGTGAGAAGTGCCCAACTTCCCCGCAATTATAACAAGCTCGCGGTGGCGGTGGGTCAAACGTCCCTGGAGGTGCTCTCCGCCTCACGGGTACTGTAGTGGCCCGATCCACCGGAATATATCGTGGGACTTGCATTGCTGAAACTGCAGGAGGGGTAGGAACCGACTGGACGGCGTAGGCTGTCTCTTCGCTAGCCTCTCCATAGTACTGAGGGTGCTCACCATAGTACGGTTGTGCCCACTCTACTGCGTTGACTGGATATGACGGACGGGTGGTAAGGCACTCGGTGTTTGCATGTCCCACCGCCCCGCACGTAGTACACCATAAGTTCGCTCGCACTCTCCCGGGTGATTTTCGGCGATCATGCCCGCCTACCACTTGAACCTTGAGATCGGCGAAGTCCTTCACAAGGGTCTCCATCTTCGAGGCTATGTCTCCCGGCGCTCTGTCCGTAGTCACTCGTCGGGTGCCCTTTTTCTTCGCTGACCCATGCTTCTTCCTCTTCTTCTCCTCCTCCGACGATGAGGTTTCCTCTTCTTCGGATGAGGAACGGTTCTCGTCCGAAGACGATTCCTCCGATGACGGAGTTGTACCTCTACGTCGTCTTCGCCCTCCCTTCGGTTTTCGCTCCTTCGACTCCCGTCTCTCTCTCCCTCTTCGGTTGAGAGTGGAAGTTTCGAAGGCTTCTGCCGATGCAATCACATCCTCAATAGTGTCGCACTTGCTGCGTCGGCAAAAAGTCTCCATCTCCCGAGTTAAACCGGTCACGTACCAATCCACAGCTTGTTGTACCGAGAAAGGGGACCCTGGTCCTGTTTTCGGTATTCTGTCAAGGAGGTCCAGAAATCTCTCAGTGTAGTCACGCAGACTCTCTTTCTTCTCTCGCTGCAAATTACGTAACTTTGTCAAAACCCGGCTGTCGTAGCCGAGCTCGCGAAAGCGGCGGAGGAACTTCTCCTTCAGCTGGGCCCATGTTGTCAACCCAGTCGGATCGATGCTCTCGTGATTGTACCAACTCCTCGCTTTCTTCCGCAGAAGGCTTGGAAAGATCCTCAGTCGGTCGTCGTCTGCGATCTCGCGATTGGCAATAGACACCGATTCGAACAACTTGATGTATGAATCTGCATCGTCGTCATCCCCACTCCCTTTGTACTTCGGGTAGGAATGTTTAGTAATCGGCTGAGGTAGCCGCACATTGGCTTGTCCGTCCGCCATCGGTGTGTCTGTCGACGGTTCTCGGGCGGTCGGTTCTACTTCACGAGGCGGGTCCGTGCAAGGAATATCTAGTAGAACTGTAAGCACCAAGTTTGGTTCCGAGTCGCCGGGGGTAGGTTCCCCAAGGATGTCGGCCGAACTAGGCTTAGGTACTCTTTTTGGTGTTTTCTTGTTTTGACGCCGTGTCTCTTCCACGGCCTTCTCTGAATCTCGGCGGAACTTGCGGACAGCTCTAGCACTTAGGTTGCTCCCGCTAGCCCCAGTCGACATTCACCGAGCATGGCTGCTCGTAAAAACCCCGGTGTTGACGCAACTGTCCCCGGCAGCGGCGCCAAAAAGAAGTTGTCGGCTTCTTATGTAATAACCCACTAAATGCTAAAACTGCAATATAGTGGTAGAAAGGTCGAACCCACAGGGACAGAGGAACACACAGGGTACAAAGTGTCACGTTTTAACAGACTATTGAGGAGTTTGAATTCTCAGGCGACTGTCACTCCCAGAAATACTGCAAGTGTCCACTCGGAGCGCACTCGGAGGTCGCACAGTGCAGCGTAACACACACACACACACACACCTGAAACTACAGAAACACAACCCAGAGATCCGTTAGGACCTCTACTTCAAGATTTCAGGGGGAAAGTCTCTCACGAGCACACTCGACAAAGCTGCGGGCAGTGACTTCCAACTCCGGCTTTTACAACGCTTCCACTAGCTTGCTGCTAGTGTAGGAAACCCGGTTTGGACTGCCTACTTCGGATCCAAGTCACTCCTACGCGGTGAACAACACTCTCAACTCACAAAACGCGCAGAGAACACAGGTCCGCACTGAAGGACTCACTGAGAAACATTCCAGTAACACAACAACAGTCTATTGAAGAGTTTGAATTCTCAGGCACTTGTCATTCCCAGAAATACTACAGGGGTTACCCTCAAGGCACCTGCTGCAGCGTAACCTGAATTTACAACCAAGGCTTACACGAAGTAGCAAAACTTCACTTTGGCATTTAGGGGAAAAATCCCAAGGGAGTACAATCAGAAAGAAACACTCGAAGGTGTAGGGGCGAAACTGTTCAAGTATCTAACTAGTCACTGGCTCTGAGCATCGGCAGTCACCCGCAGGTGCAGATCCGAACTACTCAAGTCTCTAACCAATGGACTAGCTCTGAACATTCGGCCGAAGGCCTTCAGCTACAAAATGCGGAACGCTAAGTTGTAACTCCTCGTGCGTGGTGACAGAACTCAAGGACACAAACACGCAAAGGAAATGGGTTCCTGATCTGCACTCTGATGGGAAAGAACCCCAGGCAAAACGCCTGGAACTATTTTATACCTTCTAAGTCCTAACTAGCACTACACTGCACCACGCTACACGCCTGCACGGAACCACGCTACACTACACTCCGCGGAACCTGTACTACGTCTCCTGCGCGGACGACTGCCGCGCACTAACTCCCTACCCTGCCAATCTTCCGCTCGACTGCGCAGTCCCAACCTCTGCAACGCCGCGGACACCTCCCCTTCGAGGGCGGACATGGTATCCTGTGCCTTCGACAGAAAGGCATCGAGCTTCTTCGCTACCTTCCGCCGACTCCTACTGTCGCCTGACAACAACCCGGCTACGCGCAATTCAAACTCACGCAGTGTGAGTTTCTCCTGCGCCTTCACTTCCCAGTGGGCGTAGCCCTTGAGACAGTGGGCGACTCGCCTCGCCGTCTCCACCTTCGTGCGATCCGCCTCCTTCCTGCGATCCTCCTCGAGTATCACTAATTGCGATTCGGCTTCAGCACGTTGCGCTCTCAATTCGCCACACTCTGACTGTAACCTGCGGATTAACTCTTCGTCCGCCTGCCGTGCAAGCTGACATTGTTCCAACAACCGCGTCTGTCGCACGAGCTCCTCTGACAAAATCCGATTCTGGGCCTGCTCAGAGTTGAGTGCTTCCTTGACCTTCACCTGCTCCTTGGTGAGCTCGCCCAGTTTCTCATCCTTCATCTTCTCGGAGTGCTTGTAGAATTTCTGATTAAGCTTGTACTGACCCCACAAGCACGCATGCTTCTCCTTCAATTCCTTCAACTCCTGGTCCACTCTAGCTAATAGCTTGCTGGTGTGGACTTTAGTGCGAGTCCGCCTGCGCACTAACTCGATGTAAGATCCCGGCTGGAGTGGGTCGGCGTATTTATCGACCTTGCGATCCAAGTACCGCAGCAACGGAATCACCTGCTCAGAGAGCGCCGCCGCCGGCGCTCCAACAATTTCCTCCTCCTCCTCCTCGGTGTCTTCTGCTCCTGACATTTCTTCCGTGGAGCCTCCGTCGTCATCATCCGAGTGGAGAATTTCAGTCGCCATTGATTGCGTCGGCGACTGCCCCGAGTGGGGCTGCACGTCATCGACGTGTGCTGCCTGCGAGGGCACGGCTGCAGCCTCGCTGCTCGTCGCCAAAATGTCTAAGGCGGAAGGCGAATGTACCCGTGCGGCATCCCCGTCGCTTGCTTGTTGATTGCCTACCGCGTCCTCTCTGTCTCCGTCGTCCGCCGCCGAAGGCGGTCGAGCGGAGGGTGGCTGCGCGGGGTTTGATTGCGCATCGCGCATCGCGATTTCATCCCGCGGACAGTCACTCCGCTCCTCCGTCTGTTGCTGCTCCCTTGATCGGTCCGTGGGGGCTGTGCCCGGCCCATGCGCAGGCGCATTTGCCGGCGCCTTGTCCGTCGCAGGCGTAGCGCCGCGGACATCTATTGCCGAAGGCGACAGGACCGGGGGCCGCACGCCCGATGTTCCTTGGCCTATAGGCCCTACCGCCGAAGGCGCATCTATCGGCGGACTTCCCGCCGATGGTGCGGCCTCCGCACGCTCTCTGCTCGTATCTCCTCGGCTCGAAGGCCCTTGCGCCGAAGGCGCAAATTGCGGCGCGTGGTGCGCCGGAGGGTCTGGCCCCGAGGGCCGGTGTCTCGTAGGCGGTTCTTCCGCCGGCTCCTTCCCCTTCCTACGCTGGAATGGGGGTGATTCTTGCCTGTGCACAGGCGGCACGTGTGGAGGTGTCCTGTGCACAGGCGACCTGTGCACATGCGACCTGTGCACAGGTGAGAGCCTGTGCACAGGCGGACTGCTCCTTCCCACGCGTAAGCGTAGATCCACGTCCACTTGTGTTCGCCGGTCCGCGGAGGCTCGTCCGTCCGCGGAGGCTCGTCTGTGCGCAAACGGAACATCTGTCCGCATCGCACGTGGTAACTCCGGAGGCCCTTGGCCCGTAGGCATTTTGTCGCATTTTGTCGCAGTCGCCGACGAAGTCAATGGCGACTGAAATTCTCCACTCGGATGATGACGACGGAGGCTCCATGGAAGAAATGTCAGGAGCAGAAGACACCGAGGAGGAGGAGGAGGAAATTGTTGGAGCGCCGGCGGCGGCGCTCTCTGAGCAGGTGATTCCGTTGCTGCGGTACTTGGATCGCAAGGTCGATAAATACGCCGACCCACTCCAGCCGGGATCTTACATCGAGTTAGTGCGCAGGCGGACTCGCACTAAAGTCCACACCAGCAAGCTATTAGCTAGAGTGGACCAAGAGTTGAAGGAATTGAAGGAGAAGCATGCGTGCTTGTGGGGTCAGTACAAGCTTAATCAGAAATTCTACAAGCACTCCGAGAAGATGAAGGATGAGAAACTGGACGAGCTCACCAAGGAGCAGGTGAAGGTCAAGGAAGCACTCATTTCTGAGCAGGCCCAGAATCGGATTTTGTCAGAGGAGCTCGTGCGACAGACGCGGTTGTTGGAACAATGTCAGCTCGCACGGCAGGCGGATGAAGAGTTAATCCGCAGGTTACAGTCAGAGTGTGGCGAATTGAGAGCGCAACGTGCTGAAGCCGAATTGCAATTAGTGATACTTGAAGAGGATCGCAGGAAGGAGGCGGATCGGACGAAGGTGGAGACGGCGAGGCGAGTCGCCCACTGTCTCAAGGGCTACGCCCACTGGGAAGTGAAGGCGCAGGAGAAACTCACACTGCGTGAGTTTGAATTGCGCGCAGCCGGGTTGTTGTCAGGCGACAGTAGGAGTCGGCGGAAGGTAGCAAAGAAGCTCGATGCCTTTCTGTCGAAGGCACAGGATACCATGACCGCCCTCGAAGGGGAGGTGTCCGAGGCGTTGCAGCGGTTGGGACTGCGCAGTCGAGCGGAAGATTGGCAGGGTAGGGAGTTAGTGCGCGGCAGTCGGCCGCGCAGGAGACGTAGTACAGGTTCCGCGGAGTGTAGTGTAGCGTGGTTCCGTGCAGGCGTGTAGCGTAGTGCAGTGTAGTGCTAGGTAGGACTTAGAAGGTATAAAATAGTTCCAGGCGTTTTGCCTGGGGTTCTTTCCCATCAGAAGTGCAGATCAGGAACCCATTTCCTTTGCGTGTTTGTGTCCTTGAGTTCTGTCACCACGCACGAGGAGTTACAACTTAGCGTTCCGCATTTTGTAGCTGAAGGCCTTCGGCCGAATGTTCAGAGCTAGTACATTGGTTAGAGACTTGAGTAGTTCGGATCTGCACCTGCGGGTGACTGCCGATGCTTAGAGCCAGTGACTAGTTAGATACTTGAACAGTTTCGCCCCTACACCTTCGAGTGTTTCTTTCTGATTGTACTCCTTGGGATTTTTCCCCTGAATGCCAAAGTGAAGTTTTACTACTTCGTGTAAGCCTTGGTTGTAAATTCAGGTTACGCTGCAGCAGGTGCCTTGAGGGTAACCCCTGTAGTATTTCTGGGAATGACAAGTGCCTGAGAATTCAAACTCTTCAATAGACTGTTGTTGTGTTACTGGAATGTTTCTCAGTGAGTCCTTCAGTGCGGACCTGTGTTCTCTGCGCGTTTTGTGAGTTGAGAGTGTTGTTCACCGCGTATGAGTGACTTCGATCCGAAGTAGGCAGTCCAAACCGGGTTTCCTACACTAGCAGCAAGCTAGTGGAAGTGTTGTAAAAGCCGGAGTTGGAAGTCACTACCTGCAGCTTCGCCGAGTGTGCTCGCGAGAGACTTTCCCCCTGAAATCTTGAGTAGAGGTCCTAACGGATCTCTGGGTTGTGTTTCTGTAGTTTCAGGTGTGTGTGTGTGTGTGTGTGTGTGTTACGCTGCACTGTGCGACCTCCGAGTGCGCTCCGAGTGGACACTTGCAGTATTTCTGGGAGTGACAGTTGCCTGAGAATTCAAACTCTTCAATAGTCTGTTAAAACGTGACACTTTGTACCCTGTGTGTTCCTCTGTCCCTGTGGGTTCGACCTTTCTACCACTATATTGTTGTTTTAGCCTTTAGTGGGTTATTACATGTAGTCTTCCGATGCCTAATGTGAAAATGCTGCGTCAGATCTTCAATCACCTGGTTCAGAAAGTGGGTGCCCCTATCACTGACTAGCTCTAACAAACATCCGTAGCGCGTGATGATCGATTCGAACAGAAAGGTCGCTACTATTTCTGCATCATCTCTTTGAGTAGCTTTGGCCTCCACCATCTTGGTTGCATAGTCCGTTGCTACCAGGACATAGCGCCTTCGTGTGTTCCTGGTCACTGACTGTATTGGTCCTACGAAGTCGATTCTCCATTTTTCAAAAGGTGCTAAGGGCATGATGGGAGTCAGGGGCCACCGCGTGGTAGGCGTTGGTTTCCCTGTCCTCTGGCAACTGTCGCACTTCCGAATGTTATCGAGTACATCTTTGAACATTGTCGGCCATCAATACCCTGCGTTCAAGATCTTGGTAACCGTATTTTTGGTGGCATAGTGGCCACCGGCATCTTCTATATGCATCGCACTTACTACCTGTGGAACCTCTGATTCCTCCAAGCATCTACACAATCTCTCAACTGCTATCTTCTTGAACAATACTCCCTGTTGGAGTTGGAAAGGGCCAGCCTTATGTATGAAGACAGTCCGTTGCTCAACATCCATGCCGTCGGGACATTGAAGTGTTAGCAGGTATCTGTACAGCTGTGCATACGTGGACTCATTGCTGGCGGACAATTGAAAGAGTTGTTCGTCAGGGAAGTCGTCAACCAGTTCCTCCTCGGTTGGCTGGGTCCATAATCTGGAGAGGTAGTCTGCATTTTCGTGGTGGACACCCTTCCTGGTATGCACAGTATATGTGAACTCCTGCAGCAGCAGTACCCACCTGGCTATCCGGCCAGACAGATCTGCCTTCTTCACTAGATGCTGCAAAGCGTAGTGGTCTACATGGAACACAAACTCGTAGCAGATTACCTCCGCATGCTCTCTGCTCTCATCTCCTCGGCCCGAAGGCTTTGGCGCCGAAGGCGCAAATCGCGGCGCGTTGTGCGCCGGAGGGTCTGGCCCCGAAGGCCGGTGTCTCGTAGGCGGATCTTCCGCCGGCTCCTTCCCCTTCCTACGTTGGAACGGGGGTGATTCCTGCCTGTGCACAGGCGGCACGTGTGGAGGTGACCTGTGCACAGGCGAACTGCTTCTTCCCACGCGTAGGCGCAGGTCCACGTCCGCTTGTGGTCGTCTGTCCGCGGAGGCTCGTTTGTCCGCAAAGTCTCGTCTGTCCGCGGAGTCTCGTCTGTGCGCAGACGGAACACCTGTCCGCAACGCACGTGGTAACTCCGGAGGCCCTTGGCCTGTAGGCGGCCTCCCGTCCGTCGAGGCTGCAGCGTGGTCCGTTGCTCCTCCGGACGTCCGCGCTCCCTCGTTTTTCTCTAGCGACGCACTTCCTTTCTCTGTGGCAATCGTCGCCGTGTCCGCGCTGTTGGCTGGTAACACCAGCCTGCGCGCCTTCTGCTTCGGCCGGCTGTATGACTCGTACAACGGCCGCGGTCGAATGGGAGCAGAGGGTTCTTGATGCTGCTCTTCTTCGGACTCCTCTCTCCATCGCCGCTTCCGCGGCGCTCGTGCTGCAGGAGTATTCCTCCCTTCGTCCCTCCTCCTTGACGGAGTAGAAGTCGGTGACTCCTCTGCATCAGTGTCGACCTCATTCTCCCGCACATACCTCCCGGGATGGTCGATGGACAACGGCGGAAAACGCGCAAGCTCCGCCGCTGTCAAACAATTCCGCTGTCGATAAAAATTGATGAGGAAAGGAGAGAGATGGTTTAGAGTTCCCCCCTTCTCCTCAAAAGCGTGCTGTCGCATCACCCTGTGCATGATGCTCGCCCAGTGAATTGGAGTTCCCTCGATGATGCACTCCACAAAAGAGACCTGCCACAATGTGATGTTGCAGGCGCGGTGTGGCTGCAGTAATTGCAGCAGCGCCGCGGACAGAGTCCGGCGGAATTGATCCTTGTAATCGCAGGTCCTGTACCCATTCTTGGTAGACTTCCCCTTCTTGAACAGCTCCACGAATTGTGCCTCTTCCTGCTTGGTCACCTTGACGCTCTCACTATCGAAGAGGAGGTGCCCTGGCATGCCGGCACATCTCCCCAATGCCTGCACCCAATCTTGGACCGTCCACCGATCAACATGCGGACGCAATCCGCGCGAAGGTGGTCCCTGTGGCTCTAGCCACTCGCGCACCATATCCCCACAGATGTAGTTCCATCCCCATAGCAAGAAATCGAGCTTTCTTGCTATCAGGCGCTCCTCGAAAGCGCGCAGCCCGTTCTGTGGTAGTCGGAGCGGCATCATCCGCAATCGGCCCAGTTTCGTCATTGCGTTCTTGGAGTTCGCCCGCTCGCTCATTCTACTTCCGCTCCGCTCGAGCTCCTTTCTTCCTCGGCACACTCTAATCGCCCTCAATTCCAAATCACGCGCACTCACTTCTCCCTCAATCACCAAGAAATCCTCTGCGCGGCGATGTCGAGAATGCTTAGCAGCCAGCAGATGCACGCGCGCAGCTCGCACTAGAGGATGGAATCGCGAATTCAAGAATGGGACGCTCTCCGCCTCCCGGTCGAAGGTCATGGTTGGCTTTTGCTCGTGGAGGACGACTCAATTGATGGCCGCGCCGACTCTACGCTGAAACGGTCTCCGCTCTCACGCGCGGCTTCACGCTCCGCCGTTGCCAAAAACTCTCACGCTCGAATTGGCGAATTTGAACTCCGCGAGCGTACTGCGCCGCGGACATGGGTGCGCAGCGCCGAAGGCGGATTTTCCGCCTTGCGCGGTACACTCGTTCGTACCGCTCCTCAGCCAATCCTCTTCTGCCTCGGCGCGCGTGTCCTCATGTCGGACAAAAGTTCAACTCCCGCGTGCGCGCAGGCGGACTCCTCAGCGGATTCTCCGCCGGCGCGGAACTTCACCCTCCTGTGCACAGGCGCTCGCCTGTGCGCAGGCGAAGTCCGTCCGCGTCGATGCGCTGGCGCGGAAGGCGTTGACCGCGGTCAACCGACTCTGTCCAAACTGTCCGTTCCTTGTCTCTCCGTCGGCGCTCTCGCCGCTGCAACTCCGTCCGTCCAAGAGCGCATCCATCCGTCCCATCCGTACAGTCCGCACGGTCCGTACGGATTTTACTATTCGGGCGGCTCCTTGCTCGTCCGCGGCGTTGCGCTAGCGCAGAAGGCGCCGTACCATTTCTACCTCACAAGGCGCATTTCTAGGGCCCAAGGCGGATTTCCCGCCGACGCCGAAGCGCCTGTGCACAGGCGAACGCCTGTGCGTAGGCGAACTTCGCGCCTACCTCCAAACCCTATTTCGCCTGTGCGCAGGCGGACTTCCTTCGTCCGCGCATAGGACAAAACTTCTCCGCCTGCGCGTAGGCGAAGAGCTGAGTATCTTACAACCTTCATAACTCCCGGAGTCCTTATCCGTTGTTGGCGTTCTTGGGCTCGTTGGAATCAGCGCATCGAGGTCTTTCCAACGAGACCCAAACTAAATCAAGACGTTTGGGGGTTGACCTAAATATGAAGGATTTCCCTACCGCCGCGGACGCAGCGCCGAAGGCGGGTTTTGCGCCTTGCGCCGTAGGGATCCTAACTGCAGAGCTCGCAGGGAGGGTGTGCCCTTCCTTACTGCTGCACCCAACTCCTAGATTCTACGAGGTTCCTCGAGGATCTCTGCGATCTTCCGAATTCACTCTATTTTGATGCACCAAAGGCTATTTACATTGCTGCCGGGGTACAGTTTTCCAAAAATGTTTTAATTTCCTCAAAATTACCAAAAGTGGGGTACCACACTTGTCCGCCGCAGGCGCAGCGCCGAAGGCATCTATCGCCGAAGGCGACATAGCCGGAGGCCGCTCGCCCGATGTCCCTTGGCCCGAAGGCCCTACCGCCGAAGGCGCATCTACCGGCGAATTATCCGCCGAAGGTGCGGCCTCTGCACGCTCCCAACTCGCATCTTGTTGGCCCGAAGGCCCTGGCGCCGAAGGCGCAAATTGCGGCGCGTTGGGTGCCGGAGGGTCTGGTCCCGAAGGCCCTTGACCCGTAGGCGGATCTTCTGCCGGTTCCTTCCCCTTCCTACGTTGGAACGGGGGTGAATCCTGCTTGTGCACAGGCGGACTGCCTCTGCCTACGCGTAGGCGTAGGTCCACGTCCGCTTGGGCTCGTGTGATACCCCACTTTTGGTAATTTTGAGGAAATTAAAACATTTTTGGAAAACTGTACCACGGCAGCAGTGTAAATAGCCTTCGGTGCATCAAAATAGAGTGAATTCAGAAGATCGCAGAGATTCTCGAGGGACCTCGTAGAATCTAGGAGTTGGGTGCAACGTCAAGGAAGGGCACCACCCTCCCTGCAAGCTCTGAAGGTATGATCCCTTCGGCGCAAGGCGCAAAATCCGCCTTCGGCGCTGCGCCCTCGGCGGTAGGGAAATCCTTCATATTTAGGTTAACCCCCAAACGCCTCAACCTGGTTAGGGTCTCGTTGGAAAGAGCTTGACGCGTTGATTCCAACGAGCCCAAGAACGCCAACAACGGATGAGGACTCCGGGAGTTATGAAGGTTGTAAGATACTCAGCTTTCCGCCTACGCAAAGGCGAAGAAGTTTTGTCCTATGCGCGGACGAAGGAAGTTCGCATGCGCACATGCGAAATAGGGTTTTTGATGTAGGCGCGAAGTTCGCCTACGCACAGGCGCTTCGGCGTCGGCGGGAATCCGCCTTCGGCCCTAGAAATGCGCCTTCGGAGGTAGAAATTGTACGGCGCCTTCTCCGCCAGCGCAACGGCGCGGACGGACTTTGCCTACGCGCGGGCGAGCGCCTGCGCACAGGCAGGTGAACTTCCGCGCCGGCGGAGAATCCGCCGAGGAGTCCGCCTGCGCACAGGCGGGAGTTGAACTTTTGTCCGACGTGCGGACAAGCGCCGGGGTAGAGGAGGATTGGCTGAGGAGCGGTACGAACGAGTGTACCGCGCAAGGCGGAAAAGCCGCCTTCGGCGCTGCGCACCCATGTCCGCGGCGTAGTACGCTTGCGGAGTTCAAATTCGCCAATTCGAGCGTGTGAGTTAAATCGGCGTCGGCGGAGCGTGAAGCCGCGCGTGAGAGCGGAGACCGTTTTAGCGTAGAGCCGGCGCGGCCATCAATTGAGTCGACCTTCACGGGCAAGAGCCGATCATGACCTTCGACCGGGAGACGGAGAGCGTCCCATTCTTGAATTCGCGATTCCATTTTCTAGTGCGAGCTGCGCGCGTACATCTGCTAGCTGCTAAGCATTCCCGACATCGCCGCGCAAAGGATTACTTGGTGATTGAGAGAGAAGTGAGTGCGCGTGATTTGGAATTGAGTGAGATTAGAGTTTGCCGAGGAAGCAAGGAGCTCGAGCGGAGCAGAGGGAGAATTAGCGAACAGGCGAATTCCAAGAACGCAATGTCGAGACTGAACCGATTGCGGATGCTGCCACTCCGACTTCCACAGAACGGGCTGCGCGCTTACGAGGAACGGCTGATAGCAAGAAAGCTCAATTTCTTGCTATGGGGATGGAACTATATTTGTGTGGATATGGTGCGCGAGTGGCTAGAGCCAAAGGGACCACCTACGTGCGGATTGCGGCCGCATGTCGATCGGTGGACGGTCCAAGATTGGGCGCAGGCATTGGGGAGGTGTGCCGGCATTCCAGGACACCTCCTCTTTGATAGTGAGAGCGTCAAGGTGTCTAAGCAGGACGAGGCGCAATTTGTTGAGCTGTTCAAGCGGGAGAGGTCTATCAAGAATGGGTACAAGACCCGCGATTACAAGGATCGCTTCCGCCGAACTGTGGCTACGGCGCTGCTGCAATTACTGCAGCCACACCGCGCCTGCTACATCACATTGTGGCAGGTCTCTTTTGTGGAGTGCATCATCGAGGGAGCTCCAATTCACTGGGCGAGCATCCTGCACAGAGTGATGCGACAGCACGCTTTTGAGGAGAAGGGGGGAACTCTAAATCATCTCTCTCCTTTCCTAATCAATTTTTATCGACAGCAAAATTGTTTGACCGCGGCGGAGCTTGCTCGTATTCCGCCATTGTCCGTCGACCATCCCGGGAAGTATGTGCGGGAGAACGAGGTCGACACTGACGCAGAGGAGTCGCCGACTTCTACTCCGCCAAAGCGGAGGGACGAAGGAAGAAACACTCCCGCAGCAAGAGTGCCGCGGAAGCGGCGATGAAGAGAGGAGTCCGAAGAGGAGCAGCATCAAGAACCCACTGCTCCCATTCGCATGCGGCCGTTGCACGAAGTGTGCAGCCGGCCGAAGCAGAAGGCGCGCAGGCTTGTGTTACCAGCCAGCAGCGCGGACACGGTGACGATTGCCACGGAGAAAGGAAGTGCGTCGCCGGAGAAGAACGAGGGAGCGCGGACGTCTGCAGGAGCAACGGACCACGCTGCACCTTCGACGGACGAGAGGCAGCCTACGGGCCAAGGGCCTCCGGAGTTACCACGTGCGTTGCGGACGGGTGTTCCGCCTGCGCACAGGCGTGCCTCGACGGAAAGGCGACCCCAAGCTGACGTGGACCTACGCCTACGCGTAGGCAGATGCAGTCCGCATGTGCACAGGCGCTCGCCTGTGCACATGCCGCCTGCGCACAGGCAGGATTCACCCCCGTTCCAACGTAGGAAGGAGAAGGAGCCGGCGGAAGATCCGCCTACGGGTCACGGGCCTTTGGGACCAGACCCTCCGGCGCCCAACGTGCCGCGATTTGCGCCTTCGGCGCCAGGGCCTTCGGGCCAACGAGATGCAAGCAGGGAGCGTGCGGAGGCCGCACCTTCGGCGGGTAATCCGCCGGTAGATGCGCCTTCGGCGGTAGGGCCTTCGGGCCAAGGGACATCGGGCGAGCGGCCTCCGGCTATGTCGCCTTCGGCGTTGCGCCTGCGGCGGACTAGGCGCCGGCATTTGCGCCTGCGCACAGGCCTGACACAGCCCTCGCGTAGGACCGATCGAGGGAGCAGGACCGATCGAGGGAACAGGACCTGACGGAGGAGCGGACTGTCTGTTCGCGGGACGAAATTCCGGTGCGCGATGCGCAATCAAACTCCGCGCAGACACACTCCGCTCGATCGCCTTCGGCGGCGGACGTCGGCGGCAAAGAGGATACGGTCGAAGATCGACAAGCGGGCGACGGAGATGTAGCACGGCCACATTCGCCCACCGCCTTGGACATTCTAGCGAAGAGCAGCGAAGCTGCAGCTGTGCCTTCGCAGGCAGCAACTGTAGACGACGTGCAGCCCCACTCGGGTAAGTCGCCAACACAATCAATGGCGACTGAAATCCTTAACTCAGATGATGACGGCGGAGGCTCCATAGAAGCAATGTCGGGAGCAGGGGATACCGAGGAGGAGGAGGAGGAAATTGTTGGAGCGCCGGCGGCGGCGCTCTCTGAGCAGGTGATACCGTTGCTGAAGTACTTGGATCGCAAATTTGATAAATACGCCGATCCACTCCAGCCGGGATCCTACATCGAATTAGTGCGTAGGCGGACTCGCACTAAAGTCCACACTAGCAAGCTACTAGCTAGGACGGACCGGGAGTTGAAGGAATTGAGGGAGAAGCATGCCTGTTTGTGGGGTCAGTACAACCTTGTGAGGAAATCGCACGCCCTCGACAGGATGAAGAAGGAGACACTGGAAGAGCTCACCAGGGATGTGGTGAAGACCACGACAGATTTGATGTCTGAGAGAACTTAGAATCAGATTCTGTCAGAGGAGCTCGTGCGACAGACGCGTTTGTTGGCGGAGTGTCAGCTCGCACGACAGGCGGATGAGGATTTAATCCGCAGGCTACAGTCGGAGTGTGGGGAATTGAGAGCGCAGCGTGCGGAAGCCGAATCGCAGTTGGTGGTAATTGAAGATGATCGCAGGCGAGAGGCAGATCGCACGAAGGAGGAGATGGCGAGGCGTGTCGCCCACTGTCTCAAGGGCTACGCCCACTGGGAAGTGGCGGCGCAGGAGAAACTCACACTGCGTGAGTTAGAGCTTCGCGCAGCACGGTTGTTGGCAGGTGACAGCAGGAGTCGGCGGAAGGTGGCGAAGAAGTTAGACTCTTTTCTGTCGAAGGCGCGGGATACCATGTCCACCCTCGAGGTGGAGGTGTCCGCGGCGTTGCAGCGGTTAGGACTGCGCAGTCGAGCGGAAGACTGGCAGGGTAGGGAGTTAGTGCGCGGCAGTCCGTCGCGCAGGAGACGTAGCACAGGTTCCGCGGAGTGTAGTGTAGCGTGGTTCCGTGCAGGCGTGTAGCGGAGTGTAGTGTAGTGCTAGTTAGGACTTAGAAGGTATAAAGTAGTTCAAGGCGTCTTGCTTTGGGTTCTTTCCCAATTTCAGAAGTGCAGATCAGGAACTCATTTTCTCTGCGTGTTTGTGTCCTTAGTTCTGTCACCACGCAAGGGGAGCTACAACTTGGCGTTCCGCATTTTGTAGCTGGAGGTCTCCGGCCGAATGTTTAGAGCTAGTACATTGGTTAGAGACTTGAGTAGTTCGGATCTACACCTGCAGGTGATTGCCGATGCTCAGAGCCAGTGACTAGTTAGATACTTGAATAGTTTCGCCCCTATACCTTCGAGTGTCTGTTCCTAATTGTACTCCTTCGGGATTTTTCCCCTGAATGCCAAAGTGAAGTTTTGCTACTTCGTGCAAGCCTTGGTTGTAAATTCAGGTTACGCTGCAGCAGGTGCCTTTGAGGTAACCCCTGTAGTATTTCTGGGAATGACAAGTGCCTAAGAATTCAAACTCTTCAATAGACTGTTATTGTGTTACTGGAATGTTTCTCAGTGAGTCCTTCAGTGCGGACCTGTGTTCTCTGCGCGTTTTGTGAGTTGAGAGTGTTGTTCACCTCGTATGAGTGACTTCGATCCGAAGTAGGCAGTCCAACCTGGGTTTCCTACGCTAGTAGCAAGCTAGTGGAAGTGTTGTAAAAGCCGGAGTTGGAAGTCACTACCCGCAGCTTCGCTGAGTGTACTCTTGAGAGACCTTCCCCCTGAAATCTTGAGTAGAGATCCTAACGGATCTCTAAGTTGTGTTTTTGTAGTTTCAGGTGTGTGTGTGTGTGTGTTACGCTGCACTATGCGACCTCCGAGTGCGCTCCGAGTGGACACTTGCAGTATTTCTGGGAGTGACAGTCGCCTGAGAATTCAAACTCCTCAATAGTCTGTTAAACGTAACACTTTGTACCCTGTGTGTTCCTCTGTCCCTGTGGGTTCGACCTTTCTACCACTATATTGCAGTTTTAGCCTTTAGTGGGTTATTACATAAGAAGCCGACAACTTCTTTTTGGCGCCGCTGCCGGGGACAGTTGCCGAAGGCGATCGAGCGGAGGGTGTCTGCGCGGGGTTTGATTGCGCATCGCGCACCGAAATTTTGTCCCGCAAACAGTCAATCCGCTTCTCCGTCAGGTGCTGCTCCCTCGATCGGTCCTGCGCAAGGGCTGAGCCGCCCGCTCCTTCCCCTTCCTACGTTGGAACGGGGGTGATTCCTGCCTGTGCACAGGCGGCACGTGTTGAGGCGACCTGTGCACAGGCGACTTGTGCACAGGCGGACTGCTTCTTCCCACGCGTAGGCGTAGGTCCACGTCCGCTTGTGGTTGCCTGTCCGTCGAGGCTCGCTTGTGCGCAGGCGGAACACCTGTCCGCAACGCACGTGGTAACTCCGGAGGCCCTTGGCCCGTAGGCGGCCTCTCGTCCGTCGAGGGTGCAACGTGGTCCGTTGCTCCTGCAGACGTCCGCGCTCCCTCGTTCTTCTTTGGCGACGCACTTCCTTTCTCCGTGGCAATCGTCGCCGCACTGCTGGCTGGTAACACAAGCCTGCGCGCCTTCCGCTTCGGCCGGTGTACGATTCGTACAACGGCCGCGGTCGAATGGAAGCAGTGGGTTCTTGATGCTGCTCCTCTTCGGGCTCCTCTCTCCATCGCCGCTTCCGCGGCACTCTTGCTGCAGGAGTATTTCTCCCTTCGTCCCTCCGCCTTGACGGAGTAGAAGTCGGCGACTTCTGCATCAGTGTCGACCTCGTTCTCCCGCACATACCTCCCGGGATGGTCGATGGACAACGGCGGAAAACGAGCAAGCTTCGCCGCGGTCAAACAATTTCGCTGTCGATAAAAATTGATGAGGAAAGGAGAGAGATGATTTAGAGTTCCCCCCTTCTCCTCAAAAGCGTGCTGTCGCATCAACCTGTGCAGGATGCTCGCCTAGTGAATTGAAGCTCCCTCGATGATGCACTCCACAAAAGAGACCTGCCACGATGTGATGTAGCAGGCGCGGTGTGGCTGCAATAATTGCAGCAGCGCCGTAGCCACAGTTCGGCGGAAGCGATCCTTGTAATCGCGGGTCTTGTACCCATTCTTGGTAGACTTCTCCCGCTTGAACAGCTCCACAAATTGCGCCTCGTCCTGCTTGGACACCTTGACGCTCTCACTATCAAAGAGGAGATGTCCTGGGATGCCGGCACATCTCCCAATGCCTGCGCCCAATCTTGGACCGTCCATCAATCGACATGCGGCCGCAATCCGCGCGTAGGTGGTCCCTGTGGCTCTAGCCACTCGCGCACCATATCCACACAGATGTAGTTCCATCCCCATAGGAAGAAATCGAGCTTTCTTGCTATCAGGCGCTCCTCGAAAGCGCGCAGCCCGTTCTGTGGTAGTCGGAGCGGCAGCATCCGCAATCGGCCCAGTCTCGTCATTGCGTTCTTGGAGTTCGCCTGCTCGCTAATTCTCCTTCCGCTCCGCTCGAGCTTCTTGCTTCCTCGGCAAACTCTAATCTCACTCAATTCCAAATCACGCGCACTCACTTCTCTCTCAATCACCAAGAAATCCTCTGAAATCCAAGAAATCCAAGAAATCCTCCGCGGCGATGTCGGGAATGCTTAGCAGCTAGCAGATGGACGCGCGCAGCTCGCACTAGAGAATGGAATCGCGAATTCAAGAATGGGGCGCTCTCCGTTTCCCGGTCGAAGGTCATGGTCGGCTCTTGCTCGTGAAGGACGACTCAATTGATGGCCGCGCCGGCTCTACGCTAAAACGGTCTCCGCTCTCACACGCGGCTTCACGCTCCGCCGACGCCGATTTAACTCTCACGCTCGAATTGGCGAATTTGAACTCCGCGAGCGTACTACGCCGCGGACATGGGTGCGCAGCGCCGAAAGCGGATTTTCAGCCTTGCGCGGTACACTCGTTCGTACCGCTCCTCAGCCAATCCTCCTCTGCCTCGGCGCTTGTCTGCACGTCGGACAAAAGTTCAACTCCCGCCTATGCGCAGGCGGACTCCTCGGCGGATTCTCCGCCGGCGCGGAACTTCACCCGCCTGTGCACAGGCGAAGTCCGTCCGCGTCGATGCGCTGGCGCGGAAGGCGTTGACCGCGGTCAACCGACTCCGTCAAGACTGTCCGTTCCTCGTCTCTCCGTCGGCGCTCTCGCCGCCGCAACTCCGTCCGTCCAAGAGCGCGTCCATCCGTCCCGCCCGTACAGTCCGTACGGTCCGTACGGATTTTACTATTCTGGCGGCTCCTTGCTCGTCCGCGCCGTTGCGCTGGCGCAGAAGGCGCCGTACAATTTCTACCTCCCAAGGCGCATTTCTAGGGCCGAAGGCGGATTTCCCGCCGACGCAGAAGCGCCTGTGCACAGGCGCACGCCTGTGCGTAGGCGAACTTTGCGCCTTCATCAAAACCCTATTTCGCCTGTGCGCAGGCGAACTTCCGTCGTCCGCGCATAGGACAAAACTTCTTCGCTTGTGCAAAGGCGGAAAGCTGAGTATCTTACAACCTTCATAACTCCCGGAGTCCTTATCCGTTGTTGGCGTTCTTGGGCTCGTTGGAATCAGCCCATCGAGTTCCTTCCAACGTGACCCTAACTAAGTCAAGACGTTTGGTGGTTGACCTAAATATGAAGGACTTCCCTACCGCCGCGGACGCAGCGCCGAAGGCGGATTTTGCGCCTTGCGCCGTAGGGATCCTAACTACAGAGTTCGCAGGGAGGGTGGTGCCCTTCCTTAACTCTGCACCCAACTCCTAGATTCTACGAGGTCTGTAATAACCCACGAAAGGCTAAAACTGCAATATAGTGGTAGAAAGGTCCAACCCACAAGGACAGAGGAACACACAGGGTACAAAGTGTCACGTTTAACAGACTATTGAGGAGTTTGAATTCTCAGGCGACTGTCACTCCCAGAAATACTGCAAGTGTCCACTCGGAGCGCACTCGGAGGTCGCACAGTGCAGCGTAACACACACACACACAAACACACACGTGAAACTACAGAAACACAACCCAAAGATCCGTTAGGACCTCTACTCAAGATTTCAGGGGGAAAGTCTCTCTACTCAGCGAAGCTGCGGGTAGTGACTTCCAACTCCGGCTTTTACAACACTTCCACTAGTTGCTGCTAGCGTAGGAAACCCGGGTTGGACTGCCTACTTCGGATCAAAGTCACTCATACGCGGTGAACAACACTCTCAACTCACAAAACGCGCAGAGAACACAGGTCTGCACTGAAGAACTCACTGAGAGGCATTCCAGTAACACAACAACAGTCTATTGAAGAGTTTGAATTCTCAGGCACTTGTCATTCCCAGAAATACTACAGGGGTTACCCCAAAGGCACCTGCTGCAGCGTAACCTGAATTTACAACCAAGGCTTACACGAAGTAACAAAACTTCACTTTGGCATTCAGGGGAAAAATCCCGAAGGAGTACAATCAGAAACAAACACTCGAAGGTGTAGGGGCGAAACTATTCAAGTATCTAACCAGTCACTGGCTCTGAGCATCGGCAGTCATCCGCAGATGCAGATCCGAACTACTCAAGTCTCTAACCAATGTACTAGCTCTGAACATTCGGCCGAAGGCCTTCAGCTACAAAATGCGGAACGCCAAGTGGTAGCTCCTCTTGCGTGGTGACAGAACTAAGGACACAAACACGCAGAGAAAATGAGTTCCTGATCTGCACTTCTGAAATTGGGAAAGAACCCAAGGCAAAACGCCTTGAACTACTTTATACCTTCTAAATCCTAACTAGCACTACACTTCACTACGCTACACGCCTATACGGGTAGCGTAGTGAAGTGTAGTGCGCTGAGTATCTTACAACCTTCATAACTCCCGGAGTCCTTATCCATTGTTGGCGTTCTTGGTCTCGTTGGAATCACCGCATCGAGCTCTTTCCAACGAGACCCTAACTAAGTCAAGACGTTAGGGAGTTGACCTAAATATGAAGGACTTCCCTACCGCCGCGGACGCCGCGCCGAAGGCGGATTTTGCGCCTTGCGCCGTAGGGATCCTAACTGTAGAGTTCGCAGGGAGGGTGGTGCCCTTCCTTAACGCTACACCCAACTCCTAGATTCTACGAGGTCCCTCGAGAATCTCTGCGATCTTCCGAATTCACTCTATTTTGATGCACCGAAGGCTATTTACATTGTTGCCTTGGTACAGTTTTCCAAAAATGTTTTAATTTCCTCAAAATTACCAAAAGTGGGGTACCACATGTACCAATATCTGCTAACACTTCAATGTCCCGTAGGCATGGACTTGGAACAAAGAACTGTCTTTGTTCATAAGGCAGGCCCGTACCAACTGCAGCAGGGTGTTTTGTTCAAGAAGATGGCAGATGAACGCTTGTGCAGGTGTCTGGAAGAATCAGAGGTCCCAAGAGTAGTAAGCGCGATGCATACCGAGGAGGCGGGTGGACACTATGCCACCCGGAACACGGTCACAAAGATTGTAAATGCGGGGTATTGGTGGCCGACCATGTTTAAGGATGTTCTCGATTACATCCGCAAATGCGATAGTTGCCAGAGGACGGGGAGACCAACGCCTACAACACGATGGCCCCTGACTCCCATCATGCCTCTAGCACCTTTCGAAAAGTGGGGCATCGACTTTGTAGGGCCGATACAACCAGTGACTAGGAACACACGAAGGCGCTACATTCTGGTAGCTACGGACTACGCCACCAAAATGGTGGAGGCCAAGGCCACAAGAAGAGATGATGCAGCCACAGTGGCAGCCTTCTTGTTCGAGTCGATTATCACGCGCTACGGGTGTCCCTTAGAGCTCGTCAGCGACCGTGGCACGCATTTTCTGAACCAGATCATCGAAGATCTGACACGGTATTTCCACATCAAGCACCAGAAGACTACCCCATACAATCCCAAGGCGAATGGATTGACGGAGAAGTCCAATGGTCTGTTGTGTAAGATACTACTCAAAGTCACGGTAAACCACGCTTACGACTGGGATACAAAGTTAGCAGCCGCTCTATGGGCGTACCGGACAGCTGAGAAAATTACGACCAAGCAAACACCATACTTTCTGGTGTATGGTCAACGCCCGATCCTCCCGATCGAGTTCGAAGTACCCACCCAACGAACGTTGGATTTACAAAGGGTGAGCGCAGAGGAGAGCCAGCTCTACAGATTACAGGAGGTCATGCTGCTGGAAGAGAGGAGACAAGAAGCCGAGGAGCGCACCCGGAGAATTCAGCTCCGCCGGAAGGAGAGATAAACCCGTACTCCTGCAGAAGGGTGATTTGGCACTGCTCTACGACAGCAGGCATGCCAGATTCCCAGGCAAACTGCACCTAAGATGTATGGGACCTTACAAGGTTGTTGAAGTCTTCTCGAATGGATCCATCCAACTTGCGGACCTAGCCGGCGATTTATTAGGCACCCGACTGAATGGGTGGCGGTTGAAGAAATACCACATGTGAGTGTTCGCGTGGGCGCTCACAATTGAGGAGGGGAGCATGTGGTACCCCACTTTTGGTAATTTTGAGGAAATTAAAACATTTTTGGAAAACTGTACCACGGCAGTAGTGTAAATAGCCTTCGGTGCATCAAAATAGAGTGAATTCGGAAGATCGTAGAGATTCTTGAGGGACCTCAAAGAATCTAGGAGTTGGGTGCAGCGTCAAGGAAGGGCATCACCCTACCTGCGAGCTCTGAAGGTATGATCCCTACGGCGCAAGGCGCAAAATCCGCCTTCAGCGCTGCGTCCGCGGCGGTAGGGAAATCCTTCATATTTAGGTCAACCCCCAAACGTCTTGACTTAGTTAGGATCTCGTTGGAAAGAGCTCGACGCGCTGATTCTAACGAGCCCAAGAACGCCACAAACGGATGAGGACTCCGGGAGTTATGAGGGTTGTAAGATACTTAGTTTTCCGCCTGTGCACAGGCGAAGATGTTTTGTCCTATGCGCGGACGAAGGAATTTCGCCTGCGCACAGGCGAAATAGGGTTTGGATGTAGGCGCGAAGTTCGCCTACGCACAGGCGTCCTGTAATAACCCACTAAAGGCTAAAACTGCAATATAGTGGTAGAAAGGTCGAACCCACAGGGACAGAGGAACACACAGGGTACAAAGTGTCACGTTTAACACACTATTGATGAGTTTGAATTCTCAGGCGACTGTCACTCCCAGAAATACTGCAAGTGTCCACTCGGAGCGCACGCGGAGGTCGCACAGTGCAGCGTAACACACACACACACACACACACCTGAAACTACAGAAACACAACCTAGAGATCCGTTAGGACCTCTACTTCAAGATTTGAGGGGGAAAGTCTCTCAAGAGTACACTCGGCAAAGCTGCGGGCAGTGACTTCCAACTCCGGCTTTTACAACACTTCCACTAGCTTGCTGCTAGTGTAGGAAACCCGGTTTGGACTGCCTACTTCGGATCGAAGTCACTCCTACGCGGTGAACAACACTCTCAACTCACAAAACGCGCAGAGAACACAGGTCCGCACTGAAGGACTCACTGTGAAACATTCCAGTAACACAACAACAGTCTATTGAAGAGTTTGAATTCTCAGGCACTTGTCATTCCCAGAAATACTACAGGGGTTACCCTCAAGGCACCTGCTGCAGCGTAACCTGAATTCACAACCAAGGCTTACACGAAGTAGCAAAACTTCACTTTGGCATTCAGGGGAAAAATCCCAAGGAGTACAATCAGAAAGAAACACTCGAGGGTGTAGGGGCGAAACTGTTCAAGTATCTAACTAGTCACTGGCTCTGAGCATCGGCAGTCACCCACAGGTGCAGATCCGAACTACTCAAGTCTCTAACCAATGGACTAGCTCTGAACATTCGGCCGAAGGCCTTCAGCTACAAAATGCGGAACGCTAAGTTGTAACTCCTCGTGCGTGGTGACAGAACTCAAGGACACAAACACGCAAAGGAAATGGGTTCCTGATCTACACTTCTGATGGGAAAGAACCCCAGGCAAAACGCCTGGAACTATTTTATACCTTCTAAGTCCTACCTAGCACTACACTGCACTACGCTACACGCCTGCACGGAACCACGCTACACTACACTCCGCGGAACCTGTACTACGTCTCCTGCGCGGCCGACTGCCGCGCACTAACTCCCTACCCTGCCAATCTTCTGCTCGACTGCGCAGTCCCAAACGCTGCAACGCCGCGGACACCTCCACTTCGAGGGCGGACATGGTATCCTGTGCCTTCGACAGAAAGGCATCGAGCTTCTTTGCTACCTTCCGCCGACTCCTACTGTCGCCTGACAACAACCCGGCTGCGCGCAATTCAAACTCACGCAGTGTGAGTTTCTCCTGCGCCTTCACTTCCCAGTGGGCGTAGCCCTTGAGACAGTGGGCGACACGCCTCGCCGTCTCCACCTTCGTGCGATCCGCCTCCTTCCTGCGATCCTCTTCAATTATCACTAATTGCGATTCGGCTTCAGCACGTTGCGCTCTCAATTCGCCACACTCTGACTGTAACCTGCGGATTAACTCTTGTGGTACCCCACTTTTGGCAATTTTGAGGAAATTAAAACATTTTTGGAAAACTGTACCCGGGCAGCATTGTAAATAGCCTTCGGTACATCAAAACAGAGTGAATCCGGAAAATCGCGGGGATTCTCGAGGGATCTTGTAGAATCTGGGATTTGGGGTGCAGCAGTAAGGACAGGCACCACCCTCCCTGCGAGCTCTGCAGTTAGGATCTCTACGGCGCAAGGCGCAAAACCCGCCTTCGGAGGTTGCATCCGCGGCTGTAGGGAAACCCCCCCCCGTAATTAGGTCAACCCTCGGGCGCCTTGACCAAGTTAGGGTCCCGTTGGAAAGAGCTCGACGCACTGATTCCAACGAGCCCAAGAACGCTTGGAACGGATGAGGACTTAGGGAGTTATCGCTATTGGAAGAAACGGAGGCGGTCGCCTACGGCGGAAGGAGTTCGCCACCGGCGCGAATTCCGCCTACGCGGAAGGGGGAATCAAGTTTTGTCCTATGCGCGGACGAAGGCGTTCGCCTGTGCACAGGCGAAGTAGGGTTAGGGAAGGCGCGAAGTCCGCCTACGCACAGGCGTCCGCCTGTGCACAGGCGCTTCGGCGTCGGCGGAAAATCCGCCTTGGGCCCTAGAAATGCGCCTTGTGAGGTAGAAAGTGTACGGCGCCTTCCGCGCCAGCGCGGCGCCGCGTACGTCGGAAGAGCCGCCAGAGTAATCAAATCGGTACGGACCATGCGGACGGGAAGGGTGGATGCACTCTTGGACGGACGGAGTTGCGGCGGCGGAAGCGCCGACGAAGAGACAAGGAACGGACAGACTGGACGGAGACGGCTGACCACGGTCAACGCCTTCCGCGCCAGCGCGACGTAGCGCACGGAATTCGCCTGCGCACAGGCAAACGCCTGTGCACAGGAGGATGAAGTTCCGCACCGGCGGAGAATCCGCCGAGGCTCCTGCCTGCGCACAGGCAGGAGTTGAACTTTTGTCCGACATGCGGACACACGCGTCAAGGCAGAGGGGGATTGGCCGAGGGGCGGTACGAACAAGTGTACCGCGCAAGGCGGAAAACTCGCCTTCGGCGCTACGCCCGCATGTCCGCGGGGTAACACGCTCGCGGAGTTCAAATCCGCCAATTCGAGCGTGAGAGTTTAATCGACGACGGCGGAGCGTGAAGCCGCGCGTGAGAGCGAAGACCGTTCCAGCGTACAGCCGGCGCGGCCATCAAGTGAGACGTTCTTCACGACCAAGAGCCGACCATGACCTTCGACCGGGCGGCGGAGAACGTCCCATTCTTGAATTCGCGATTCCAATCTCTTGTGCGCGCTGCGCGCATCCATCTGCTGGCTGCGGAACATTCTCGACGTCGTCGCACAGGAGATTTCTTGTTGATTGAGGGAGAAGTGAGTGCGCGTGATTTGGAATTGAGGGCGATTAGAGTTTGCCGAGAGAGAAAGAAACCCGGGCGGTGCGGAAGTAGAATGAGCGGGCGAGCGAACCCCAGGAACGCAATGACGAGACCGAGCAGATTGCGGATGGTGCCACTTCGCCTACCGCAGAACGGGCTGCGCGCTTTTGAGGAGCGCTTAATAGCAAGAAAGCTCGATTTCTTGCTATGGGGATGGAATTACATCTGTGCGAATATGGTGCGCGAGTGGCTAGAGCCACAGGGACCACCCTCGCGCGGATTGCGTCCGCATGTTGACCGGTGGACAGTCCAAGATTGGGCGCAGGCGTTGGGAAGATGTGCTGGCATGCCAGGGCATCTCCTTTTCGACAGTGAGAGCATCAAGGTGACCAAGCAAGAAGAGGCGCAATTTGTGGAGCTGTTCAAGACCGGGAGGTCTACCAAGAATGGGTACAGGACCCGTGATTACAAGGATCGATTTCGCCGGACTTTGTCCGCGGCGCTGATGCAATTACTGCAGCCGCACCGCGCCTGCTACATCACATTGTGGCAGGTCTCTTTTGTGGAGTGCGTCATCGAGGGAACTCCAATTCACTGGGCGAGCATCCTGCACAGGGTGATGCGACAGCACGCGTTTGAGGAGAAGGGGGGAACTCTAAACCATCTTTCTCCTTTCCTCATCAATTTTTATCGACAGCGGAATTGTTTGACAGCGGCGGAGCTTGAACATTTTCCGCCATTGTCCATCGACCATCCCGGGAAGTATGTGCGGGAGAACGAGGTCGACACTGATGCAGAGGAGTCACCGACTTCTACCCCATCAAGACGGAGGGACGAAGGGAGACACACTCCTGCAGCACGAGTGCCGCGGAAGCGGCGATGGAGGGAAGAGTCCGAAGAGGAGCAGCATCAAGAACCCTCTGCTCCCATTCGACCGCGGCCGCTGTGCGAGCCATACAGCCGGCCGAAGCAGAAGGCACGCAGACTGGTGTTACCAGCTGACAGTGCGGACACGGCGACAATTGCGACGGAGTTAGGAAGTGCGTCGCCAGAGAGGCATGAGGAAGCGCGGACGACCGCAGGAGCGACGGGCCACGCTGCAACCTCGACGGGAGAAAGGCCGCCTACGGGCCAAGGGCCTCCGGAGTTACCACGTGCGATGCGGACAGATGTTCCGTTTGCGCACAGACGAGCCTCCGCGGACGGACGAGCCTCCGCGGACCGGCGAACACAAGTGGACGTGGATCTACGCTTACGCGTGGGAAGGAGCAGTCCGCCTGTGCACAGGCTCTCACCTGTGCACAGGTCGCCTGTGCACAGGTCCCCTCCACACGTGCCGCCTGTGCACAGGCAAGAATCACCCCCATTCCAGCGTAGGAAGGGGAAGGAGCCGGCGGAAGAACCGCCTACGAGACACCGGCCCTCGGGGCCAGACCCTCCGGCGCACCACGCGCCGCAATTTGCGCCTTCGGCGCCAGGGCCTTCGAGCCGAGGAGATACGAGCAGAGAGCGTGCGGAGGCCGCACCATCGGCGGGAAGTCCGCCGATAGATGCGCCTTCGGCGGTAGGGCCTATAGGCCAAGGAACATCGGGCGTGCGGCCCCCGGTCCTGTCGCCTTCGGCGATAGATGTCCGCGGCGCTACGCCTGCGACGGACAAGGCGCCGGCAAATGCGCCTGCGCACGGGCCGGGCACAGCCCCCACGGACCGATCAAGGGAGCAGCAACAGACGGAGGAGCGGAGTGACTGTCCGCGGGATGAAATCGCGATGCGCGATGCGCAATCAAACCCCGCCCAGCCACCCTCCGCTCGACCGCCTTCGGCGGCGGACGACGGAGACAGAGAGGACGCGGTAGGCAATCAACAAGCAAGCGACGGGGATGCCGCACGGGTACATTCGCCTTCCGCCTTAGACATTTTGGCGACGAGCAGCGAGGCTGCAGCCGTGCCCTCGCAGGCAGCACACGTCGATGACGTGCAGCCCCACTCGGGGCAGTCGCCGACGCAATCAATGGCGACTGAAATTCTCCACTCGGATGATGACGACGGAGGCTCCACGGAAGAAATGTCAGGAGCAGAAGACACCGAGGAGGAGGAGGAGGAAATTGTTGGAGCGCCGGCGGCGGCGCTCTCTGAGCAGGTGATTCCGTTGCTGCGGTACTTGGATCGCAAGGTCGATAAATACGCCGACCCACTCCAGCCGGGATCTTACATCGAGTTAGTGCGCAGGCGGACTCGCACTAAAGTCCACACCAGCAAGCTATTAGCTAGAGTGGACCAGGGGTTGAAGGAATTGAAGGAGAAGCATGCGTGCTTGTGGGGTCAGTACAAGCTTAATCAGAAATTCTACAAGCACTCCGAGAAGATGAAGGATGAGAAACTGGGCGAGCTCACCAAGGAGCAGGTGAAGGTCAAGGAAGCACTCAACTCTGAGCAGGCCCAGAATCGGATTTTGTCAGAGGAGCTCGTGCGACAGACGCGGTTGTTGGAACAATGTCAGCTCGCACGGCAGGCGGACGAAGAGTTAATCCGCAGGTTACAGTCAGAGTGTGGCGAATTGAGAGCGCAACGTGCTGAAGCCGAATCGCAATTAGTGATACTCGAGGAGGATCGCAGGAAGGAGGCGGATCGCACGAAGGTGGAGACGGCGAGGCGAGTCGCCCACTGTCTCAAGGGCTACGCCCACTGGGAAGTGAAGGCGCAGGAGAAACTCACACTGCGTGAGTTTGAATTGCGCGCAGCCGGGTTGTTGTCAGGCGACAGTAGGAGTCGGCGGAAGGTAGCGAAGAAGCTCGATGCCTTTCTGTCGAAGGCACAGGATACCATGTCCGCCCTCGAAGGGGAGGTGTCCGCGGCGTTGCAGAGGTTGGGACTGCGCAGTCGAGCGGAAGATTGGCAGGGTAGGGAGTTAGTGCGCGGCAGTCGTCCGCGCAGGAGACGTAGTACAGGTTCCGCGGAGTGTAGTGTAGCGTGGTTCCGTGCAGGCGTGTAGCGTGGTGCAGTGTAGTGCTAGTTAGGACTTAGAAGGTATAAAATAGTTCCAGGCGTTTTGCCTGGGGTTCTTTCCCATCAGAGTGCAGATCAGGAACCCATTTCCTTTGCGTGTTTGTGTCCTTGAGTTCTGTCACCACGCACGAGGAGTTACAACTTAGCGTTCCGCATTTTGTAGCTGAAGGCCTTCGGCCGAATGTTCAGAGCTAGTCCATTGGTTAGAGACTTGAGTAGTTCGGATCTGCACCTGCGGATGACTGCCGATGCTCAGAGCCAGTGACTAGTTAGATACTTGAACAGTTTCGCCCCTACACCTTCGAGTGTTTCTTTCTGATTGTACTCCCTTGGGATTTTTCCCCTGAATGCCAAAGTGAAGTTTTGCTACTTCGTGTAAGCCTTGGTTGTAAATTCAGGTTACGCTGCAGCAGGTGCCTTGAGGGTAACCCCTGTAGTATTTCTGGGAATGACAAGTGCCTGAGAATTCAAACTCTTCAATAGACTGTTGTTGTGTTACTGGAATGTTTCTCAGTGAGTCCTTCAGTGCGGACCTGTGTTCTCTGCGCGTTTTGTGAGTTGAGAGTGTTGTTCACCGCGTAGGAGTGACTTCGATCCGAAGTAGGCAGTCCAAACCGGGTTTCCTACACTAGCAGCAAGCTAGTGGAAGCGTTGTAAAAGCCGGAGTTGGAAGTCACTGCCCGCAGCTTTGCCGAGTGTGCTCGTGAGAGACTTTCCCCCTGAAATCTTGAAGTAGAGGTCCTAACGGATCTCTGGGTTGTGTTTCTGTAGTTTCAGGTGTGTGTGTGTGTGTGTGTGTGTGTTACGCTGCACTGTGCGACCTCCGAGTGCGCTCCGAGTGGACACTTGCAGTATTTCTGGGAGTGACAGTCGCCTGAGAATTCAAACTCCTCAATAGTCTGTTAAAACGTGACACTTTGTACCCTGTGTGTTCCTCTGTCCCTGTGGGTTCGACCTTTCTACCACTATATTGCAGTTTTAGCCTTTAGTGGGTTATTACAACTCTTCATCCGCCTGCCGTGCGAGCTGACATTGTTCCAACAACCGCGTCTGTCGCACGAGCTCCTCTGACAAAATCCGATTCTGGGCCTGCTCAGAAATGAGTGCTTCCTTGACCTTCACCTGCTCCTTGGTGAGCTCGTCCAGTTTCTCCTCCTTCATCTTCTCGGAGTGCTTGTAGAATTTTTGATTAAGTTTGTACTGACCCCACAAGCATGCATGCTTCTCCTTCAAGTCCTTCAACTCCTGGTCCACTCTAGCTAACAGCTTGCTGGTGTGGACTTTAGTGCGAGTCCGCCTGCGCACTAACTCGATGTAAGATCCCGGCTGGAGTGGGTCGGCGTATTTATCGACCTTGCGATCCAAGTACCTCAGCAACGGAATCACCTGCTCAGAGAGCGCCGCCGCCGGCGCTCCAACAATTTCCTCCTCCTCCTCCTCGGTGTCTTCTGCTCCTGACATTTCTTCCGTGGAGCCTCCGTCGTCATCATCCGAGTGGAGAATTTCAGTCGCCATTGATTGCGTCGGCGACTGCCCCGAGTGGGGCTGCACGTCATCGACGTGTGCTGCCTGCGAAGGCACGGCTGCAGCCTCGCTGCTCGTCGCCAAAATGTCTAAGGCGGAAGGCGAATGTACCCGTGCGGCATCCCCGTCTCTCGCTTGTTGGTTGTCTACCGCGTCCTCTCTGCCGCCGTCGCCCGCCGCCGAAGGCGATCTAGAGGAGGGTGGCTGCGCGGGGTTTGATTGCGCATCGCGCATCGAAATTTCATCCCGCGGACAGTCACTCCGCTCCTCCGTCTGTTGCTGCTCCCTTGATCGGTCCGTGGGGGCTGTGCCCGGCCCGTGCGCAGGCGCAATTGCCGGCGCCTTGTCCGCCGCAGGCGTAGCGCCGCGGACATCCATCGCCGAAGGCGACATGGCCGGGGGCCTCTCGCCCGATGTCCCTTGGCCTATAGGCCCTACCGCCGAAGGCGCATCTATCGGCGGACTTCCCGCCGATGGTGCGGCCTCCGCACGTTCCCTGCTTGTATCTCCTCGGCTCGAAGGCCCTGGCGCCGAAGGCGCAAATTGCGGCGCGTGGTGCGCCGGAGGGTCTGGCCCCGAGGGCCGGTGTCTCGTAGGCGGTTCTCCCGCCGGCTCCTTCCCCTTCCTACGTTGGAACGGGGGTGATTCTTGCCTGTGCACAGGCGGCACGTGTGGAGGTGTCCTGTGCACACGCGGACTGCTCCTTCCCACGCGTAAGCGTAGATCCACGTCCACTTGTGATCGCCTGTCCGCGGAGGCTCGTCTGTGCGCAAACGGAACATCTGTCCGCATCGCACGTGGTAACTCCGGAGGCCCTTGGCCCGTAGGCGGCCTCTCTCCCGTCGAGGTTGCAGCGTGGCCCGTTGCTCCTGCGGTCGTCCGCGCTTCCTCATGCTTCTCTGGCGACGCACTTCCTTTCTCCGTCGCAATCGTCGCCGTGTCCGCACTGTCGGCTGGTAACACCAGTCTGCGTGCCTTCTGCTTCGGCCGGCTGTATGACTCGCACAGCGGCCGCGGTCGAATGGGAGCAGAGGGTTCTTGATGCTGCTCCTCTTCAGACTCTTCCCTCCAGCGCCGCTTCCGCGGCACTCGTGCTGCAGGAGTGTGTCTCCCTTCGTCCCTCCGCCTTGATGGGGTAGAAGACGGTGACTCCTCTGCATCAGTGTCGACCTCATTCTCCCGCACATACTTCCCGGGATGGTCGATGGACAATGGCGGAAAATGTTCAAGCTCCGCCGCTGTCAAACAATTCCGCTGTCGATAAAAATTGATGAGGAAAGGAGAAAGATGGTTTAGAGTTCCCCCCTTCTCCTCAAACGCGTGCTGTCGCATCACCCTGTGCAGGATGCTCGCCCAGTGAATTGGAGTTCCCTCGATGACGCACTCCACAAAAGAGACCTGCCACAATGTGATGTAGCAGGCGCGGTGCGGCTGCAGTAATTGCATCAGCGCCGCGGACAAAGTCCGGCGAAATCGATCCTTGTAATCACGGGTCCTGTACCCATTCTTGGTAGACCTCCCGGTCTTGAACAGCTCCACAAATTGCGCCTCTTCCTGCTTGGTCACCTTGATGCTCTCACTGTCGAAAAGGAGATGCCCTGGCATGCCAGCACATCTTCCCAACGCCTGCGCCCAATCTTGGACTGTCCACCGGTCAACATGCGGACGCAATCCGCGCGAGGGTGGTCCCTGTGGCTCTAGCCACTCGCGCACCATATTCGCACAGATGTAGTTCCATCCCCATAGCAAGAAATCGAGCTTTCTTGCTATTAAGCGCTCCTCGAAAGCGCGCAGCCCGTTCTGTGGTAGGCGAAGTGGCACCATCCGCAATCTGCTCGGTCTCGTCATTGCGTTCCTGGGGTTCGCTCGCCCGCTCATTCTACTTCCGCACCGCCCGAGCGCCTTTCTCTCTCGGCAAACTCTAATCGCCCTCAATTCCAAGTCACGCGCATTCACTTCTCCCTCAATCAACAAGAAATCTCCTGTGCCGCGACGTCGAGAATGTTCAGCAGCCAGCAGATGGATGCGCGCAGCGCGCACAAGAGATTGGAATCGCGAATTCAAGAATGGGACGTTCTCCGCCGCCCGGTCGAAGGTCATGGTCGGCTCTTGCTCGTGAAGAACGTCTCACTTGATGGCCGCGCCGGCTGTACGCTGGAACGGTCTTCGCTCTCACGCGCGGCTTCACGCTCCGCCGTCGTCGATTAAACTCTCACGCTCGAATTGGCGGATTTGAACTCCGCGAGCGTATTACCCCGCGGACATGGGGGCGTAGCGCCGAAGGCGAGTTTTCCGCCTTGCGCGGTACACTTGTTCGTACCGCCCTTCGGCCAATCCCCCTCTGCCTTGACGCGTGTGTCCGCATGTCGGACAAAAGTTCAACTCCTGCCTGTGCGCAGGCAGACTCCTCGGCGGATTCTCCGCCGGCGCGGAACTTGAACATCCTCCTGTGCACAGGCGTTCGCCTGTGCGCAGGCAAAGTTCGTGCGCGGCGCTGCGCTGGCGCGGAAGGCGTTGTACACTTTCTACCTCACAAGGCGCATTTCTAGGGCCCAAGGCGGATTTTCCGCCGACGCCGAAGCGCCTGTGCACAGGCGAGCGCCTATGCGTAGGCGGACTTCGCGCCTTCCCTAACCCTACTTCGCCTGTGCACAGGCGAACGCCTTCGTCCGCGCATAGGACAAAACTTGATTCCCCCTTCCGCGTAGGCGGAATTCGCGCCGGTGGCGAACTCTTTCCGCCGTAGGCGACCGCCTCCGTTTCTTCCAATAGTGATAACTCCCTAAGTCCTCATCCGTTCCAAGCGTTCTTGGACTCGTTGGAATCAATGCGTCGAGCTCTTTCCAACGGGACCCTAACTTGGTCAAGGCGCCCGAGGGTTGACGTAATTATGGAGGGTTTCCCTACAGCCGCGGACGCAACCTCCGAAGGCGGGTTTTGCGCCTTGCGTCGTAGGGGTCCTAACTGCAGAGCTCGCAGGGAGGGTGGTGCCTGTCCTTACTGCTGCACCCCAAATCCCAGATTCTACAAGATCGCTCGAGAATCCCCGCGATCTTCCGGATTCACTCTGTTTTGATGTACCGAAGGCTATTTACAATGCTGCCAGGGTACAGTTTTCCAAAAATGTTTTAATTTCCTCAAAATTGCCAAAAGTGGGGTACCACACGTCCGCCTGTGCACAGGCGCTTTGGCGTCGGCGGGAAATCCGCCTTCGGCCCTAGAAATGCCCCTTCGGAGGTAGAAATTGTACGGCGCCTTCTGCGCCAACGCAACGGCGCGGACGAGCAAGGAGCCGCCAGAATAGTAAAATCCGTACGGACCAAATTCAAATGTACGGACGGACTTCCGTCGGACGGACGGACGGACGAATGAAATCCGTACGGACGTTCAAATTCGCCAATTCGAGCGTGAGAGTTAAATCGCCGTCGGCGGAGCGTGAAGCCGCGCGTGAGAGCGGAGACCGATTTAGCGTAGAGCCGGCGCGGCCATCAATTGAGTCGTCCTTCACGAGCAAGAGCCGACCATGACCTTCGACCGAGAGACGGAGAGCGTCCCATTCTTGAATTCGCAATTCCATTTTCTAGTGCGAGCTGCGCGCGTCCACCTGCTAGCTGCTAAGCATTCCCGACATCGCCGCGCCGAGGATTACTTGGTGATTGAGAGAGAAGTGAGTGCGCGTGATTTGGAATTGAGTGAGATTAGAGTTTGCCGAGGAAGCAAGAAGCTCGAGCGGAGCAGAAGGAGAATTAGCGAACAGGCGAATTCCAAGAACGCAATGACGAGACTGGGCCGATTGCGGATGCTGCCGCTCCGACTACCACAGAACGGGCTGCGCGCTTTCGAGGAGCGCCTGATAGCAAGAAAGCTTGATTTCTTGCTATGGGGATGGAACTAAATCTGTGTGGATATGGGCGCGAGTGGCTAGAGCCACAAGGACCACCTACGCGCGGATTGCGGCCGCATGTCGATCGGTGGACGGTCCAAGATTGGGCGCAGGCATTGGGGAGATGTGCCGGCATCCTAGGGCACCTCCTCTTTGATAGTGAGAGCGTCAAGATGTCCAAGCAGGACGAGGCGCAATTTGTGGAGCTGTTCAAGCGGGAGAAGTCTACCAAGAATGGGTACAAGACCCGCGATTACAAGGATCGCTTCCATCGAACTGTGGCTCTAGCGCTGCTGCAATTACTGCAGCCACACCGCGCCTGCTACATCACATCGTGGCAGGTCTCTTTTGTGGAGTGCATCATCGAGGGAGCTCCAATTCACTGGGCGAGCATCCTGCACAGAGTGATGCGACAGCACGCTTTTGAGGAGAAGGGGAGAACTCTAAATCATCTCTCCTTTCCTCATCAATTTTTATCGACAGCGAAATTGTTTGACCGCGGCGGAGCTTGCTCGTTTTTTGCCGTTGTCCGTCGACCATCCCGGGAGGTATGTGAGCGAGAACGAGGTCGACACTGATGCAGAGGAGTCGCCGACTTCTACTCCGTCAAGGCGAAGGGACGAAGGGAGAAATACTCCTGCAGCAAGAGTGCCGCGGAAGCGGCGATGGAGAGAGGAGTCCGAAGAGGAGCAGCATCAAGAACCCACTGCTCCCATTCGACCGCGGCCGTTGTACAAATCGTACAGCCGGCCGAAGCAGAAGGCGCGCAGGCTTGTGTTACCAGCCAGCAGCGCAGACACGGCGACGATTGCCACGGAGAAAGGAAGTGCGTCGCCGCAGAAGAACGAGGGAGCGCGGACGTCTGCAGGAGCAACGGACCACGTTGCACCCTCGACGGATGAGAGGCCGCCTACGGGCCAAGGGCCTCCTAAGTTACCACGTGCGTTGCGGACAGGTGTTCCGCCTGCGCACAGGCGAGCCTCGACGGACAGGCGACCACAAGCGGACGTGGACCTACGCCTACGCGTGGGAAGAAGCAGTCCTTGTGCACAGGTCGCCTCAACACATGCCGCCTACGCACAGGCAGGATTCACCCCCGTTCCAACGTAGGAAGGGGAAGGAGCCGGCGGAAGATCCGCCTACGGGTCACGGGCCTTCGGGACCAGACCCTCCGGCGCTACGCCTGCGGCAGACAAGGCGCCGGTATTTGCGCCTGCGCACAGGCCAGGCACAGCCCTTGCGCAGGACCGATCGAGGGAGCAGCACCTGACGGAGGAGCGGATTGACTGTTCGCGGGACGAAATTTCGGTGCGCGATGCGCAATCAAACCCCGCGCAGACACCCTCCGCTCGATCGCCTTCGGCGGCGGACGTCGGTGGCAGAAAGGATACGGTCGAGGACCGACAAGCAGGCGACGGGGATGCAGCACTGCCACATTCGCCCACCGCCTTGGACATTTTGGCGAAGAGCAGCGAGGCTGCAGCGGTGCCTTCGCAGGCAGCACACATCGACGACGTGCAGCCCCACTCGGGTCAGTCGCCAACGCAATCAATGGCGACTGAAATCCTCAACTCGGATGATGACGACGGAGGCTCCACCGAAGCAATGTCGGGAGCCGGGGATACCGAGGAGGAGGAGGAGGAAATTGTTGGAGCGCCGGCGGCGGCGCTCTCTGAGTAGGTGATACCGTTGCTAAAGTACTTGGATCGCAAATTCAATAAATACGCCGATCCACTCCAGCCGGGATCTTACATCGAATTAGTGCGCAGGCGGACTCTCGCACTAAAGTTCACACTAGCAAGCTACTAGCTAGGGTGGACCAGGAGTTGAAGGAATTGAGGGAGAGGCATGCCTGTTTGTGGGGGCAGTACAACCTTGAGAGGAAATCGCACGCCCTCGACAGGATGAGGAAGGAGAGATTGGAAGAGCTCACCAGGGATGTGGTAAAGACCACGACGGATTTGATGTCTGAGAAAACTCAGAATCAGATTCTGTCAGAGGAGCTCGTGCGACAGACACGTTTGTTGGCGGAGTGTCAGCTCGCACGGCAGGCGGATGAGGATTTAATCCGCAGGCTACAGTCAGAGTGTGGTGAATTGAGAGTGCAGCGTGCAGAGGCCGAATCGCAGTTAGTGGTAATTGAAGAGGATCGCAGGCGAGAGGCAGATCGCACGAAGGAGGAGATGGCGAGGCGTGTCGCCCACTGTCTCAAGGGCTACGCCCACTGGGAAGTGGCGGCGCAGGAGAAACTCACACTGCGTGAGTTTGAACTTCGCGTAGCAGAGTTGTTGACAGGCGACAGTAGGAGTCGGCGGAAGGTAGCGAAGAAGCTAGACGCTTTTCTGTCGAAGGCGCGGGATACCATGTCCACCCTCGAGGTGGAGGTGTCCGCGGCGTTGCAGCGGTTGGGACTGCGCAGTCGAGCGGAAGACTGGCAGGGTAGGGAGTTAGTGCGCGGCAGTCCGTCGCGTAGGAGACGTAGCACAGGTTCCGCGGAGTGTAGTGTAGCGTGGTTCCGTGCCGGCGTGTAGCGTAGTGCAGTGTAGTGCTAGGTAGGACTTAGAAGGTATAAAACAGTTCAACGCGTCTTGCCTTGGGTTCTTTCCCAATTTCAGAAGTACAGATCAGGAACTCATTTTCTCTGCGTGTTTGTGTCCTTAGTTCTGTCACCACGTACGAGGAGCTACACCTTGGCGTTCCGCATTTTGTAGCTGAAGGCCTTCGGCCGAATTCGTAGTATATTGATTAGAGACTTGAGTAGTTCGGATCTACACCTGCGGGTGACTGCCGATGCTCAAAGCCAGTGACTAGTTAGATACTTGAATAGTTTCGCCCCTACACCTTCAAGTGTTTCTTTCTGATTGTACTCCTTCGGGATTTTTCCCCTTAATGCCAAAGTGAAGTTTTGGCACTTCGTGTAAGCCTTGGTTGTAAATTCAGGTTACGCTGCAGCAGGTGCCTTCGGCCCTGCTGCAGCGTAAAAATCCGCCTTCGGCCCTAGAAATGCGCCTTCGGAGGTAGAAATTGTACGGCGCCTTCTGCGCCAGCGCAACGGCGCGGACGAGCAAGGAGCCGCCAGAATAGTAAAATCCGTACGGACCGTACGGACTGTACGGACGGGACGGATGGGTGCTCTCGTGGTCGGGCGGAGTTGCGGCGGCAAGCGCGCCGACGGAGAGACAAGGAACGTACAGTCTTGGGGGGGGAGGCTGTTGACCGCGGTCAACGCCTTCCGCGCCAGCGCATCGACGCGGACGGACTTCGCCTACGCGCAGGCGTCCGCCTGCGTACAGGCGGGTGAAGTTCCGCGCCGGCGGAGAATCCGCCGAGGAGTCCGCCTGCGCACAGGCAGGAGTTGAACTTTTGTCCGACGTGCGGACAAGCGCCGGGGTAGAGGAGGATTGGCTGTGGACCGGTACGAACGAGTGTACCGCGCAAGGCGGAAAAGCCGCCTTCGGCGCTGCGCACCCATGTCCGCGGCGTAGTATGCTCGCGGAGTTCAAATTCGCCAATTCGAGCGTGTGAGTTAAATCGGCGTCGGCGGAGTGTGAAGCCGCGCGTGAGAGCGGAGACCGTTTTAGCGTAGAGCCGGCGCGGCCATCAATTGAGTCGACCCTCACGGGCAAGAGCCGACCATGACCTTCGACCGGGAAACGGAGAGCGTCTCATTCTTGAATTCGCGATTCCATTTTCTAGTGCGAGCTGCGCGCGTCCATCTGCTAGCTGCTAAGCATTCCCGACATCGCCGCGAAGAGGATTACTTGGTGATTGAGAGAGAAGTGAGTGCGCGTGATTTGGAATTGAGTGAGATTAGAGTTTGCCGAGGAAGCAAGGAGCTCGAGCGGAGCAGAGGGAGAATTAGCGAACAGGCGAATTCCAAGAACGCAATGTCGAGACTGAACCGATTGCGGATACTGCCGCTCCGACTTCCACAGAACGGGCTGCGCGCTTACAAGGAGCGGCTGATAGCAAGAAAGCTCGATTTCTTGCTATGGGGATGGAACTACATCTGTGTGGATATGGTGCGCGAGTGGCTAGAGCCACAAGGACCACCTACGCGCAGATGAGACCACCTACGCGCAGACCACCTACGCGCACCTACCTACAGTTTTCCAAAAATGTTTTAATTTCCTCAAAATTACCAAAAGTGGGGTACCACATCTCTCCATCTCCGCTTCTGCGGCACTTGCGCTGTGGATGTGTCTCTCCCCGCATCCTATTGACCCGGTGGAGTGGAAGTCGGTGAGTCCTCCGCGTCGGTGTCTACTTCGTTATCCCGCACATACCTCCCGGGATGATCGACTGACAATAGCGGAAATCGAGCACGCTCGGCCGCGGTTAAACAATTCATCGACCGATAAAAGTTTATCAAGAAGGGGGAGAGGTGATTGAGCGTTCCTCCCCGCTCCTCAAACGCATGCTGTCGCATCACTCTATGCGACAGCATAGGGTGATGCAACCAGTGAACGCGATACGCGATAGATACCAGATACGCGATACCAGATACGCGACCAGTGAACTGGAGCTCCAGCCAATGTGAGCTCCACGAAGTACACCTGCCACAACGTGATGGACGTAGTGCGGTGCGGCTGCAATAGTTGCAGCAGCGCCATCGCTACGGTCCTGCGGAAACGATCTTTGTAGTCCCGGGTCCTGAACCCGTTCTTGGAAGACCTCTCCCGCTTGAACAATTCCACAAAGGAGGCTTCGTCCGCCTTCGATACCTTGACGCTCTCACTGTCGAGCAGGAGGTACCCGTCCTCACCTGCACACCTTCCCAATGCCTGTCCCCAATCGCGGACAGTCCATCGATCTACGTGCGGACAAAATCCGCGCGTAGGTTGCCGTTCCTCGTCCAGCCATTCGCGCACCATGTCTGCGCACACGTAATTCCATCCCCACAGCAAGAATTCAAGTTTCCTCGCAATCAGCGGGTCCTCAAAAGCACGCAGTCCATTCTGCGGGAGCTTGAGTGGCACCATCCGCAGCTTCATCGATGTCGACATCGCGTTCTTGAAATTGGTTTGCGAAACTCTCTCTCTGCTATGCCCGAGCCTCTGGCTCGCGGTTCTATTTCCTCTGCAAACTCTAATCTCTCTCAATTCCAAATGTCGCGCACTCAATTCTCTCCCTGCCAACGGGTAACTCTCCGCGCGGTGGTGTCTAGAACGTCTCTCGGCTAGAAGGTGGACGCGCGCAGCTCTGTAATAACCCACTAAAGGCTAAAACTGCAATATAGTGGTAGAAAGGTCGAACCCACAGGGACAGAGGAACACACAGGGTACAAAGTGTCACGTTTAACAGACTATTGATGAGTTTGAATTCTCAGGCGACTGTCACTCCCAGAAATACTGCAAGTGTCCACTCGGAGCGCACTCGGAGGTCGCACAGTGCAGCGTAACACACACACACACACACCTGAAACTACAGAAACACAACCCAGAGATCCGTTAGGACCTCTACTTCAAGATTTCAGGGGGAAAGTCTCTCACGAGCACACTCGGCAAAGCTGCGGGCAGTGACTTCCAACTCCGGCTTTTACAACGCTTCCACTAGCTTGCTGCTAGTGTAGGAAACCCGGTTTGGACTACCTACTTCGGATCGAAGTCACTCAGACGCGGTGAACAACACTCTCAACTCACAAAACGCGCAGAGAACACAGGTCCACACTGAAGGACTCACTGTGAAACATTCCAGTAACACAACAACAGTCTATTGAAGAGTTTGAATTCTCAGGCACTTGTCATTCCCAGAAATACTACAGGGGTTACCCTCAAGGCACCTGCTGCAGCGTAACCTGAATTTACAACCAAGGCTTACACGAAGTAGCAAAACTTCACTTTGGCATTCAGGGGAAAAATCCCAAGGAGTACAATCAGAAAGAAACACTCGAAGGTGTAGGGACGAAACTGTTCAAGTATCTAACTAGTCACTGGCTCTGAGCATCGGCAGTCACCCGCAGGTGCAGATCCGAACTACTCAAGTCTCTAACCAATGTACTAGCTCTGAACATTCGGCCGAAGGCCTTCAGCTACAAAATGCGGAACGCTAAGTTGTAACTCCTCGTGCGTGGTGACAGAACTCAAGGACACAAACACGCAAAGGAAATGGGTTCCTGATCTGCACTTCTGATGGGAAAGAACCACAGGCAAAACGCCTGGAACTATTTTATACCTTCTAGGTCCTACCTAGCACTACACTGCACTACGCTACACGCCTGCACGGAACCACGCTACACTACACTCCGCGGAACCTGTACTACGTCTCCTGCGCGGCCGACTGCCGCGCACTAACTCCCTACCCTGCCACTCTTCCGCTCGACTGCGCAGTCTCAACCGCTGCAACGCCGCGGACACCTCCCCCTCGAGGGCGGACATGGTATCCTGTGCCTTCGACAGAAAGGCCTCGAGCTTCTTCGCTACCTTCCGCCGACTCCTACTGTCGCCTGACAACAACCCGGCTGCGCGCAATTCAAACTCACGCAGTGTGAGTTTCTCCTGCGCCTTCACTTCCCAGTGGGCGTAGCCCTTGAGACAGTGGGCGACTCGCCTCGCCATCTCCACCTTCGTGCGATCCGCCTCCTTCCTGCGATCCTCTTCAATCGTCACTAATTGCGATTCGGCTTCGGCACGTTGCGCTCTCAATTCGCCACACTCTGACTGCAAACTGCGGATTAATTCTTCATCCGCCTGCCGTGCGAGCTGACATTGTTCCAACAACCGCGTCTGTCGCACGAGCTCCTCTGACAAAATCCGATTCTGGGCCTGCTCAGAATCGAGTGCTTCCTTGACCTTCACCTGCTCCTTGGTGAGCTCGCCCAGTTTCTCATCCTTCATCTTCTCGGAGTGCTTGTAGAATTTTTGATTAAGCTTGTACTGTCCCCACAAGCACTCATGCTTCTCCTTCAAGTCCCTCAACTCCTGGTCCACTCTAGCTAATAGCTTACTGGTGTGAACTTTAGTGCGAGTCCGCCTGCGCACTAACTCGATGTAAGATCCCGGCTGGAGTGGGTCGGCGTATTTATCGACCTTGCGATCCAAGTACCGCAGCAACGGAATCACCTGCTCAGAGAGCGCCGCCGCCGGCGCTCCAACAATTTCCTCCTCCTCCTCCTCGGTGTCTTCTGCTCCTGACATTTCTTCCGTGGAGCCTCCGTCGTCATCATCCGAGTGGAGAATTTCAGTCGCCATTGATTGCGTCGGCGACTGCCCCGAGTGGGGCTGCACGTCGTCGACGTGTGCTGCCTGCGAAGGCACGGCTGCAGCCTCGCTGCTCGTCGCCAAAATGTCTAAGGCGGAAGGCGAATGTGCCCGTGCGGCATCCCCGTCTCTCGCTTGTTGATGGTCTACCGCATTCTCTCTGCCTCTGTCGTCCGTCGCCGAAGGCGATTGAGCGGATGGTGGCTGCGCGGGGTTGGATTGCGCATCGCGCATCGAGATTTCATCCCGCGGACAGTCACTCCGCTCCTCCGTCTGCTGCTCCCTTGATCGGTCCGTGGGGGCTGTGCCCGGCCCGTGCGCAGGCGCATTTGCCGGCGCCTTGTCCGCCGCAGGCGTAGCGCCGCGGACATCTATCGCCGAAGGCGACATGGCCGGGGGCCGCACGCCCGATGTTCCTTGGCCTATAGGCCCGACCGCCGAAGGCGCATCTATCGGCGGACTTCCCGCCGATGGTGCGGCCTCCGCACGCTCTCTGCTCGTATCTCCTCTGCTCGAAGGCCCTGGCGCCGAAGGCGCAAATTGCGGCGCGTGGTGCGCCGGTGGGTCTGGCCCCGAGGGCCGGTGTCTCGTAGGCGGTTCTTCCGCCGGCTCCTTCCCCTTCCTACGTTGGAACGGGGGTGATTCTTGCCTGTGCACAGGCGGCACGTGCGGAGGTGTTCTGTGCACAGGTGACCTGTGCACAGGCGACCTGTGCACAGGCGAGCGCCTGTGCACAGGCGGACTGCTCCTTCCCACGCGTAAGCGTAGATCCACGTCCACTTGTGTTCGCCGGTCCGCGGAGGCTCGTCCGTCCGCGGAGGTTTGCTTGTGCGCAAACGGAACATCTGTCCGCATCGCACGTGGTAACTCCGGAGGCCCTTGGCCCGTAGGCGGCCTCTCTCCCGATGAGGTTGCAGCGTGGCCCGTCGCTCCTGCGGTCGTCCGCGCTTCCTCTCGCCTCTCTGGCGACGCACTTCCTATCTCCGTCGCAATCGTCGCCGTGTCTGCACTGTCAGCTGGTAACACCAGTCTGCGTGCCTTCTGCTTCGGCCGGCTGTATAGCTCGCACAGCGGCCGCGGTCGAATGGGAGCAGAGGGTTCTTGATGCTGCTCCTCTTCGGACTCTTCCCTCCATCGCCGCTTCCGCGGCACTCGCGCTGCAGGAGTGTGTCTCCCTTCATCCCTCCGTCTTGATGGGGTAGAAGTCGGTGACTCCTCCGCATCAGTGTCGACCTCGTTCTCCCGCACATACTTCCCGGGATGGTCGATGGACAATGGCGGAAAATGTTCAAGCTCCGCCGCTGTCAAACAATTCCGCTGTCGATAAAAATTGATGAGGAAAGGAGAAAGATGGTTTAGAGTTCCCCCCTTCTCCTCAAACGCGTGCTGTCGCATCACCTTGTGCAGGATGCCAAAATTCCTTATCCAAAATCCGAGGACTGTGGGTCCCACGCATCCTTCACGCAAGCCGCCTACTCGCAGGCCGCCTTGGGCCGAAGGCCCCCTTAACTGTTAACGCCGAAGGCTCCTCTATATGTTAACGCCGAAGGCCTCTCTCCTAACCATGATAGCCGCTTTCGACGCTCATAACTCAGTGACGCCTTATCCGTTCCAAGAGTCTCGTTAGAACGAGCGTCGCGAGTTCTTTCCAACAAGACCCTAACTAAGTCAAACCGTTAAGAATTGAGAAAGTTATGACGGTTTTTACTCTTCCGCCAAAGGCATTCGCCTATCCGCAAGCGTCCGCGTCCTACCCATAGGCCGTCCATCCACAGGCCGTCCGCCTGTGCACAGGCCGCCTATCCACAGGCGTCCGCCTACTTCCGCGCTGTTGCGCTAGCGCCGTACAAGTTCCAACCCCGAAGGCGCATTTCTAGGTCCGAAGGCGGATTTCCCGCCGACGCCGAAGCGCCTGTGCACAGGCGAACGCCTGTGCGTAGGCGAACTTCGCGCCTACATCAAAACCCTATTTCGCCTGTGCTCAGGCGAACTGCCTTCGTCCGCGCATAGGACAAAAACTGTCTTCGCCAGCGCGAAGTCGGAAAGCTGAGTAACTTGCAACCTTCATAACTCCCGGAACCCTCATCCGTTGGTGGCGTTCTTGTGCTCGTTAGAATCAGCGCGTCGAGCTTTTTCCAACGAAACCCAAAGCAACTCAAGGCGTTGTGAATTGAGAAAGTTATGAGGGATTCACTCTTCCGCCGAATGCACTCTCCCGCATCGCCGAAGGCGTTGACCCGAAGGCGTCTACCGCCGAAGGCGCATCTTCCGGCGGTTCTTCCGCCGAAGGCGTACCGCCAAAGTCGCTCTACCGCCGAAGGCCCCCATCAGTAACTTCCGACACTCATAACTCAGTGATCTCTCATCCGTTTCACAAGTTCTTGGGCTCGTTGGAACCAGCGCGTCGAGTTCTTTCTAACAAGACCCGAAGCAACTCAAAGCGTTACGAATTGAGAAAGTTATGAGTGATCTACCGCCGAAGGTGCTCGAAGAGGATCCTGCAGCATGAACCGCCCGTTCCGTCCCAAGCGTCCCACTGTGGCCTAAGCCCAAAACCCCTTGACTGTCCTCGATCCTCTTTTTACTCTGGTTTCGCGTACCGATTACTATTTACAGCTGCTGCCGCGGTACTTACTATTCAAAAATGTTTTAGTTCCGACAAAAAACAAAAAGTGGGTTACCACAGTCCGGCAGCTGCCTTCCACCTCTGCTAGCTGCATTTCCGCATCTGCGCGCTGCGCCCTCAAATCCGCGCACTCGGATTGCAAGTTGCGCAACAACTCCTCATCCTCCTTGCGTGTACTTTGACTTTCTTCTAATGCGCGCTTCTAGCGCGCAAGCTCCTCTGTTAAGATGCGGTTTTGTCTCCGCTCTTCCTGCAATTCCGACTCAATCTTTGCCCGCATTAGCTCGGCATCCGCCTGGGCTTTCGTCGCCGCATCCTCCCTCTGTTGTTGCAGGGTTTGGTGTAGCCTCTGCGTGATCGCCAGGTGCTGTCGGAGGGCAGTATACCTATCCTGCAATGTTTGGCACCTAGAGGCCCAAGTGGCCACCTTGCTCCTCGTCCTGCGCTTGACAATCTCCACATAAGACTGCGGTTTTCCGGAACCGGAGTACTTGGATGTCTTGCGATCCAAATATCGCAGGAGTGGAACTATCTGCTCGCACAATACCCCTGTTGGCGTCTTCTGCACAGAGTCCGCTTCCTGCTCTTCCGAACTCGTCTCATCCTTTGTTTCGAGGATTTCAGTCGCCACCGAATCTCTTGGCGACTCCCTGGAACTTTGGCGCGCGGCAGCTTCCGCCGCGACTGCCGCTCCACTCCCTGCTAAAATATCCAAGGCAGTGGGGGATCCCACTGCCTGAGCCCATGTTCCGGCTCGATCTTCGGTTCTCGAAGGGGTCGGCGCCGCAGTGACTTTTGTCACCTTTGCACCGCCCGCTTCTGCTGCCTGCTCTTCCGGCGCGATCTGCGCGGAAGATGTCTTCGCCGGAGGTGTGTCCGCCGAAGGCGCCCGCACAATGGTCGCCGGCTCTGTCCGTCTCGCAGTCGGCGAATCTGGCCGACTCTCAGTTGACCGACTCGCATTCGGCCGACTAGCAGTTGTCCGACTGGCGGTCGGATCTACCCTGCGCGTCTTCACTCCACTTGGCCTGCTTGCAGGAGGCGTTTTCCCAGAAGCGCCTTCAGCCGAAGACGACCCTCTGAGGGTTGTTGGCTCGTCAGCCAAACTCCCTTCTGCTTCCTGCCTGCTATCCGGTTCAACGCGCTGCTCATTTGGCCCTCCTTCCGTTGGCCGTCCTTCAGTCGCCTGACTCGCAGTCGGCCGACTGTCAGTCCGCCTGTCTGCTTCTGGAGGCATCGGTGCCTTTTGCGCAGAGGCGTTCGCCGACTTCCCCAGAATCTGCGCGATTATCTCTTCCTGCGTGGGCAAGATACTCCGCTAGACTAGAGTACGCCCGGTCTCCTCAGTGCTAGTTGGCCCTTTGCGTGCCCTCTGTTTCGGCCGGCTGTGAGGCTCGTTGGTTGGCCGACTCCGAGTCGGCGCAGCGGGAACTTCCGGCTGCCTGTCCTCGGGTCTCTCATCCCATTTCCGCTTTCGCGGAGCGCGCTCACTTCGACGCTCTTCTGCTGCTCTTGCTGGAACCGGAGCCGGAGCTGGACTGGTAGATGCTTCGTCCGGATCTGTGTCCACTTCGGCCTCCCGCAAGTATCTACCTGGATAACTCCGGGTCAGCAGCGGAAACCGTGTCCGCTCCGAAGTTGTCAAACATCCCATCGCTCGATAAAACACAATCAGGTAAGGCGAAAGATGATTGAGGGTCCCTCTTCTCTCTTCTTGCGCATGTTGGCGCGTCACCTTCCACAGGAGTCGTGCCCAATGAACCGGAGCTCGTGACAACACTAGCTCCACAAATCCCACTTGCCAACCATGCATGTAGGCGGTCTTGGTCGGCTGGAATATCTGAAGCAATGCAGTCGCGACATTTCAACGCAATCGATCTTTGTAATCCCGTGTCCGGAAACCGTTCTTGGGATGCCTGGCAACTTTGAAAAGATCATTGTAGGAGATTTCTTCCTCCTTGGACACCTTCACGCTCTCGGCCTCGAAGAAGAGAAACCCTTCCTCGCCTGCACACCTTCCTAACACGTGCGCCCAGTCACTAATGTCCCACCTCTCGGGATGTGGGCGGAATCCGCGCGAGGGCTTGTGTTTCTCCTGCAAATACTCGCGCACCATCTCCGGACATGTCCAGTTCCATCCCCACAGGAGGAAGTCAAGCTTCAGCCTTGTTAGCACATCTTGGAATGCGCGCAGACCGATCTGCGGCACTCTGAGTGGAGACACTCGCAGCTGGGGGACCTTCGACATCTTTCTGGCTGTTCCTGCAAACACACAGACATTCTCCCTTCCGCTCGCTCTCTCACAATCGCCGCTGCGCGTCGGCCGCTCAGACACTTACTGAAATCGCTCTCTCTTTTCTTGCGCGCTCAACTTCGCTGCTCGCAAACTCTCTGCAAGGTCCGTCAAGATCCTCGCGCACTCGTCTCCGCACTCTCCTCCTCGCACAGCAGGTCTCTCCGCCCTTGCGCTTAATCTCTGAAGCTGAAAACTCACAATCAAGAATGAGAGAATGAGACTGGAGAGCAGTCTTTTCTTCTCCGCATTCAAGATCGCCCAACGTTGTCACTGGTTACAATCCAACTTGATTACGCAGCCGGCTATACGGCCTAACGGTTCTCCCTCGCATGCTCGAATTCACGTCTCCGCACTGCGCGCATTCGCATGCGTGAACGTTAAATTCTCCCGCCGCCATTGTCTTCCGGACTCGAGTTCGCCGCAGTGGAGCGTATGCTTCGACTAGGTTGTCTTTTCCTAACCTGACCATCGCCGGAGGCGTATCGCCGCTGGCGTATTCCTTCTCCGTCGGCGCCTCGCTGGGGGCGCGCATCAAGTCGGCGCGAATTACGCCGGCGCATATTCGTACCACTTGTTTTGTTCGTTTTGCCCCGCCTATCGCCGACGGCGCATTTCCCGCCAGCGCAAATCATGCCAGCGCACCCGCCTATCAGCGCCACGTTGGAGGCGTACATCCGGCCGGCGCTTCTCGTCCGTTGCGCAGCCGTCAAAGGCGCTTCCGCCTCTGAGTTGATTTCCTCCCATGAGCGCGTGGTTCCGCCGAAGGCGCATCGTCGAAGGCGTACGGAAGTCCTTTCCGACGGTGAACCCTAGCGCGAACGGCGCATGTCCGGATGCAAGTTTTCCGACGCTCATAACTTCTTCGTCCTTGATCCATCTCCGGCGCTCTTGGGCTCGTTAGAACGAGCGTCCCGAGCTCTTTTCAATACAACCTCAACCAACTGGAACTACCGTGAATCCTGATTGTTATGAAGGTTTCCCTCCCGCGTTAGCGGCGCATCGCCGAAGGCGCATTCATGGTCGGAAGCCTTCAGAGGTCCTTGCCGGCCTCTAACGTCTTCAGCGAGATCTCCTCCGGAGGTGTCTGTGCCGGAAGCGTACCTTCCCTAAACGCTGGAGGCGTATGAGTAGAGACACTTCAGCAAAGGAGATCTTGCCGAAGGCGCCGAGGGCATTTGGCGCTGGTACGTCCAACTTCGTGCTTCTTCGTGACCTCGTGACGATCTCCTCAATCCACTCTATTTAACGTACCATTTCCTAACTACAGACACTGCTTCAGTACTTGTTTTCTAAAATTGTTTAAATTCTGCAAAAAAAACAAAAAGTGTGTTACCACAGCGGCCGCCTGTGCGTGGGCGAACTTTCTCTGCCTACGCGTAGGCAAAGGTCCACGTCCGCTTGAGGTCGCCTATCCGCTAGAAATCGCCTGTGCGTAGGCGGAACACTCGTCCGCATCGCACGTGGTAACTCCGGAGGCCCTTGGCCCGAAGGCCGCCTCTCGTCCGTCGGAGGTGTAGCGTGGTCCGCCGCTCCTGCGGACGTCCGCGCTCTGCCGTTCCTCTCCGGTGACGCACTTCCCTTCTCCGTGGTGATCGTCGCCGTGTCCGCGCTGCTGGCTGGTAACACAAGCCTGCGCGCCTTCTGCTTCGGCCGGCTGCACACTTCGTGCAGTGGCCGCTGTCGTATGGGAGCAGTGGGTTCTCGATGCTGCTCCTCCTCTGACTCCTCTCTCCATCGTCGCTTCCGCGGCACTCTTGCTGCGGGTGTGCTTCTTCCCTCGTCCCGCCGTGTCGGCGGAGTAGAAGGTGGTGAATCCTCTGCATCGGTGTTGACCTCGTTATCCCGCACATACTTCCCGGGATGGTTGACGGACAATGGCGGAAAGCGAGCGAGCTCCGCCGCGGTCAGACAGTTCTTCTGCCGATAGAAGTTTATCAAGAAAGGGGAGAGGTGATTGAGAGTTCCCCCCTTCTCCTCGAAGGCGTGCTGTCGCATCACTTTGTGCAGAATGCTCGCCCAGTGAACTGGAGCTCCGGCCAAGATGAGCTCCACAAAAGAAACCTGCCACAAGGTGATGTATGAGGTGCGGTGTGGCTGCAGCAATTGCAGCAGCGCTGCCGCTAAAGTTCGGCGAAAGCGATCTTTGTAGTCGCGGGTCTTGTACCCATTCTTGGTAGACCTCTCCCGTTTGAACAATTCCACAAATTGCGCCTAGTCCTGCTTCGACACCTTGACGCTCTCACTATCAAAGAGGAGGTATCCGTCAGTGCCGGCACACCTCCCCAATGCCTGCGCCCAATCGTGGACGGTCCGTCGATCTACGTGCGGACGCAATCCGCGCGTAGGTGGTCGCTCCGGCTCCAGCCATTCGCGCACCATGTCCACACAAATGTAATTCCATCCCCACAGCAAGAAATCAAGCTTTCTTGCAATCAACCGCTCCTCGAAGGCACGCAACCCGTTCTGTGGAAGCCGGAGCGGCAGCATCCGCAGCCTGTTCAGTCTTGACATCGCGTTCTTGAAATTAGCTTGCTCGCCAACTCTCTCTCTGCTCCGCTCGAGCTTCTTGCTCCCTCTACAAACTCTAATCTCCCTCAATTTCAAATCGCGCGCACTCAATTCTCTCTCAGTCAACAAGTAATCCTCCGCGCGGCGATGTTTAGAATGTTTAACAGCTAGCAGGTGGACGCGCGCAGCTCGCACTAGAAAATGAAATCGCGAATTCAAAAATGGAGCGTCCTCCGTCTCCTGGTCGAAGGTCATGGTCGGCTCTCGGTCGTGAGGGTCGAATCACTTGATGGCCGCGCCGGCTCCGCGCTATAACGGCCTCCTCTCTCACGCGCGGCTTCACGCTCCGCCGACGCCGACTTAACTCACACGCTCGAATTTGGCAATTTGAACTCCGCTAGCGTACTACGCAGCTAACATGGGTGCGCAGAGCCGAAGGCGGATTTCTCGCCTTGCGCGCTACACTCGTTCGTACCACTCTTCGGCCAATCCCCCTCCGCCGAAGGCGATCGTCCGCGCATCGGACAAAAGTTGAACTCCCTTCTGCGTAGGCGGAATCCCCCGCGGAATCTCCGCCGGCGCGGAACTTCATCTGCCTGTGCGTAGGCGCTCGCCTACGCGTAAGCAAATTCCGTCCACGCTGCTGCGTTGGAGCCGAAGGCGTTGACCGCGGTCAACAGGCTCCGTCCAGTCTGTCCATTTCTCGCCTCTCCGTCGGCGCTCTTGTCGCCGTCACTCCGTCCGACCGAAGGCGCATCCATCCGTACAGTCCGTATAGTCCGTACGGATTTTACTACTCCGGTGGGTCCTCGCCCGTCTGCGCTGCTGCACTGGCGCGGAAGGCGTTGTACAATTTCTAACCCCGAAGGCGCATTTCTAGGGCCGAAGGCGGATTTCTCGCCGACGCCGAAGCGCCTGTGCGTAGGCGGACTTCGCTCGTCCGCCTGGGCAGAGGTTCCCTCGCCTACGAGTAGGCGACATTTGCGGCGGACATCGCGCCGACGTCAAACCCTATTTCGCCTACGCGTAGGCGAACTGCCTTCGTCCGCGCATAGGACAAACTTTCCTCGCCTACTCGTAGGCGAGAAGCTCAGTATCTTGCGACCTTCATAACTCCCGGAGTCCTCATCCGTTCGTGGCATTCTTGGGCTCGTTAGAATCAGCGCGTCGAGTTCTTTTCAACAAGACCCTAACCAAGTCAAGACGTTTGGGAATTGACCAAATTCTGAAGGATTCCTCTAGCGCCGAAGGTGCTGCGCCGAAGGCGGATTTTGCGCCTTGCGCCGAAGGGGTTATTCCTTCAGAGCCCGCATGTAGGGTGGTGTGCGTCCCCGACGTTGCACCCAACTCCTGGATTCTACGAGTTCTCTCGAGAATCTCTGCGATCTTCCGATTTCACTCTGTTTTGATGCACCGAAGGCTATTTACACTGCTGCCGCGGTACAGTTTTCCAAAAATGTTTTAATTTCCTCAAAAATACCAAAAGTGGGTTACCACATGCTCCCCTCCTCAATTGTGAGCGCCCACGCGAACACTCATACGTGATATTTCTTCAACCGCCACCCGTTCACTCGGGTGCCTAATAACTCTCCGGTTAAGTCCGCAAGTTGGATGGATCCATTCGAAAAGACTTCGACGACCTTGTATGGTCCCATCCATCTTAGGTGCAGTTTTCCTGGGAATCTGGCATGCCTGCTGTCGTAGAGCAGCGCCAAATCGCCCTTCTGAAGGAGTACAGGTTTGATCTTCTTATCGTATCTCTCCTTTCTGCGGAGCTGAATTCTCCTGGTGCGCTCCTCGGCTTCTCGTCTCCTTTCTTCCAGTACCATGACTTCCTGTAATGTGTAGAGCTGACTCTCCTCCGCACTCACCCTCTGTAGGTCCAACGTTCGTTGGGTGGGTACTTTGAATTCGATCGGGAGGATCGGATGTTGACCATACACCAGAAAGTATGGTGTCTGTTTCGTCGTAATCTTCTCAGCTGTCCGGTACGCCCACAGAGCGGCTGCTAACTTCGTATCCCAGTCGTAAGCGTGGTTTACCGTGACCTTGAGCAGTATTTTACACAACAGACCATTGGACTTCTCCGTCAATCCATTCGCCTTGGGGTTGTATGGGGTAGTCTTCCGGTGCTTGATGTGAAAATGCCGTGTCAGATCTTTGATTATTTGGTTCAAAAACTGTGTGCCTCGGTCGCTGACTAGCTCTAAAGGACATCCGTAGCGCGTGATGATCGATTCGAACAAAAAGGCTGCTACTGTGGCTGCATCATCTCTTCTCGTGGCCTTGGCCTCCACCATCTTGGTGGCGTAGTCCGTAGCTACCAGAATGTAGCGCCTCCGTGTGTTCCTAGTCACTGGTTGTATTGGCCCTACGAAGTCGATGCCCCACTTCTTGAAAGGTGCTAGAGGCATGATGGGAGTCAGGGGCCACCGTGTTGTAGGCGTTGGTCTCCCCGTCCTCTGGCAACTATCGCATATTCGGATGTAATCGAGAACATCCTTAAACATGGTCGGCCACCAATACCCTGCATTCACAATCTTCGTGACTGTATTCCGGGTGGCATAGTGTCCACCCGCATCTTCGGTGTGCATCGCGCTTACTACCCTTGGGACCTCTGATTCCTCCAGGCATCTGCACAAACGTTCGTTTGCCATCTTCTTGAACAAAACTCCCTGTTGGAGTTGGTACGGGCCTGCCTTATGAATAAAGACAGTCCTTTGTTCCAAGTCCATGCCCTCGGGACACTGAAGCGTTAGCAAATATCGGTATAGCTCCGCATAGCGGGACTCCTGCCCCGCAGACAACTGAAACAGCTGTTCGTCCGGAAAATCGTCCACCGGTTCCTCCTCGATGGGCTGGGTCCATAATCTGGATAAGTAATCTGCATTTTCGTGATGCATCCCTTTCCTGGTCTGGACCGTGTAGGTGAACTCCTGTAGCAAGAGCACCCATCTGGCTATCCGACCGGACAGATCTGCTTTCTTGACTAGGTGTTGCAATGCGTAGTGATCCACATGGAACACAAACTCGTAACAGATTAAGTAGTGTCAAAACTTTTTGCAGGAGTACACCATTCCCAACGCCTCTCTCTCTGTCGTGGTGTACTTCCTCTTTGCTAGAGAAAGCTGACGGCTCGCGAAATAAATCGGGTAGTCCTTTTTGTTGTCATCCTTCTGGCTCAAGACAACGCCGATGGCAAATGTAGATGTGTCGACGTAGACATGGAAGGGTCGATCCCAGTCTGGGCTCCTTAGTACTGGAGCTGTGGTAACCCACTTTTTGTTTTTTGTCGGAACTAAAACATTTTTGAATAGTAAGTACCGCGGCAGCAGCTGTAAATAGTTATCGGTACGCGAAACCAGAGTAAAAAGAGGATCGAGGACAGTCAAGGGGTTTTGGGCTTAGGCCACAGTGGGACGCTTAGGACGGAACGGGCGGTTCATGCTGCAGGATCCGCTTCGAGCACCTTCGGCGGTAGATCACTCACAACTTTCTCAATTCGTAACGCTTTGAGTTGCTTCGGGTCTTGTTGGAAAGAGCTCGCGACGCTCGTTCTAACGAGCCCAAGAACTTGTGAAACGGATGAGAGGTCACTGAGTTATGAGTGTCGGAAGTTACTGATAGGGGGGCCTTCGGCGGTAGAGCGACTTTGGCGGTACTCCTGCGGCGGAAGAACCGCCGGAAGATGCGCCTTGGGCGGTAGACGCCTTCGGTCAACGCCTTTGGCGATGCGGGAGAGTGCATTCGGCGGAAGAGTGAATCCCTCATAACTTTCTCAATTCGCAACGCCTTGACTTGGTTAGGGTCTCGTTGGAAAGAGCTCGACGCGCTGATTCTAACGAGCCCAAGAACGCCACGAACGGAGGAGAATTCCGGGAGTTATGAAGGTCGCAAGATACTCAGCTTTCCGCCTACGCACAGGCGAAGGAAGTTTTGTCCTATGCGCGGACGAAGTAAGTTCGCCTGTGCACAGGCGCTTCGGCGTCGGCGGGAAATCCGCCTTGGGCCCTAGAAATGCGCCTTGTGAGGTAGAAAGTGTACGGCGCCTTCTGCGCCAGCGCAGCGCCGCGGACGGCCAGGTCAGCGCCGTGGACGGCCAGGACAACGCCGCGGACGGACAAGTCAGCGCAGCGGACGGACAGCTCAGCGCCGCGGACGGCCAGGTCATCGCCGCGGACGGACAGCTCAGCGCCGCAGACAGCCAGGTCATCGCCGCGGACGGACTGTGGATAGGCGAACGCCTTCGGCGGAAGAGTAAAACCAACATAACTTTCTCAATTCTTAGCGGTTTGACTTGATTCGGGTCTCGTTGGAAAGAACTCGACGAGGTGTTTCCAACGAGATCAAGATCTCCTGAAACGGATAAGGCGTCAATGAGTTATGAGCGTCGAAAGCGGCTGTCATGGTTAGGCGTGAGGCCTTCGGCGTTAACAGTTAGAGGGGCCTTCGGCCCAAGGCGGCCTGCGAGTAGGCGGCTTGTGTGTAGGACGCGTGGGATCCACAGTCCTCGGATTTTGGAGAAGGAATTTTGGCCTAGGTTCAGAGATCTTGCGGGGCCCATATCTTTGCGATGGACGGTCGGATGGATCTGAAATTTTGTGGGGCCGTTGATCTCGGCCGGCCACGCATGCCTGCAAATTTTCAGCCTCAGATCTTGGATGGTAAGGCGCTGGCGGCTCTGTACAGTAGGCTTAGGATTCAGATTTAGGGTTAGGGTTAGATTTAGGTTGTAAGTTAGAGGGGAAGGCAGCCGCCGACTCCTCAGGTGTAGGATCTGTTGCGGCTCGCACCATGGTAGTGCAGTGTAGTGCTAGTTAGGACTTAGAAGGTATAAAATAGTTCCAGGCGTTTTGCCTGGGGTTCTTTCCCATCACAAGTGCAGATCAGGAACCCATTTCCTTTGCGTGTTTGTGTCCTTGAGTTCTGTCACCACGCACGAGGAGTTACAACTTAGCGTTCCGCATTTTGTAGCTGAAGGCCTTCGGCCGAATGTTCAGAGCTAGTCCATTGGTTAGAGACTTGAGTAGTTTGGATCTGCACCTGTGGGTGACTGCCGATGCTCAGAGCCAGTGACTAGTTAGATACTTGAACAGTTTCGCCCCTACACCTTCGAGTGTTCCTTTCTGATTGTACTCCCTTGGGATTTTTCCCCTGAATGCCAAAGTGAAGTTTTGCTACTTCGTGTAAGCCTTGGTTGTAAATTCAGGTTACGCTGCAGCAGGTGCTTTGAGGGTAACCCCTGTAGTATTTCTGGGAATGACAAGTGCCTGAGAATTCAAACTCTTCAATAGACTGTTGTTGTGTTACTGGAATGTTTCACAGTGAGTCCTTCAGTGCGGACCTGTGTTCTCTGCGCGTTTTGTGAGTTGAGAGTGTTGTTCACCGCGTATGAGTGACTTCGATCCGAAGTAGAGGCAGTCCAAACCGGGTTTCCTACGCTAGCAGCAAGCTAGTGGAAGCGTTGTAAAAGCCGGAGTTGGAAGTCACTACCCGCAGCTTCGCTGAGTGTACTCTTGAGAGACTTCCCCCCTGAAATCTTGAGTCGAGGTCCTAACGGATCTCTGGGTTGTGTTTCTGTAGTTTCAGGTGTGTGTGTGTGTGTGTGTGTACGCTGCACTGTGCGACCTCCGAGTGCGCTCCGAGTGGACACTTGCAGTATTTCTGGGAGTGACAGTCGCCTGAGAATTCAAACTCATCAATAGTCTGTTAAACGTGACACTTTGTACCCTGTGTGTTCCTCTGTCCCTGTGGGTTCGACCTTTCTACCACTATATTGCAGTTTTAGCCTTGAGTGGGTTATTACAGGAGCAGTCGTGAGTTTCGCTTTAAGAGCCTCGAATGCTGACTGCTGCTTCGCACCCCAGGCATAAGGCTCGTCCTTCTTTAACAACTTGGTCAGGTCGGCCTGTAATAACCCACTAAAGGCTAAAACTGCAATATAGTGGTAGAAAGGTCGAACCCACAGGGACAGAGGAACACACAGGGTACAAAGTGTCACGTTTTAACAGACTATTGAGGAGTTTGAATTCTCAGGCGACTGTCACTCCCAGAAATACTGCAAGTGTCCACTCGGAGCGCACTCGAAGGTCGCACAGTGCAGCGTAACACACACACACACACACCTGAAACTACAGAAACACAACCCAGAGATCCGTTAGGACCTCTACTTCAAGATTTCAGGGGGAAAGTCTCTCTCAAGCACACTCGGCAAAGCTGCGGGCAGTGACTTCCAACTCCGGCTTTTACAACACTTCCACTAGCTTGCTGCTAGTGTAGGAAACCCGGTTTGGACTGCCTACTTCGGATCGAAGTCACTCATACGCGGTGAACAACACTCTCAACTCACAAAACGCGCAGAGAACACAGGTCCGCACTGAAGGACTCACTGAGAAACATTCCAGTAACACAACAACAGTCTATTGAAGAGTTTGAATTCTCAGGCACTTGTCATTCCTAGAAATACTACAGGGGTTACCCTCAAAGCACCTGCTGCAGCGTAACCTGAATTTACAACCAAGGCTTACACGAAGTAGCAAAACTTCACTTTGGCATTCAGGGGAAAAATCCCAAGGGAGTACAATCAGAAAGGAACACTCGAAGGTGTAGGGGCGAAACTGTTCAAGTATCTAACTAGTCACTGGCTCTAAGCATCGGCAGTCACCCGCAGGTGCAGTTCCGAACTACTCAAGTCTCTAACCAATGGACTAGCTCTGAACATTCGGCCGAAGGCCTTCAGCTACAAAATGCGGAACGCTAAGTTGTAACTCCTCGTGCGTGGTGACAGAACTCAAGGACACAAACACGCAAAGGAAATGGGTTCCTGATCTATACTTCTGAGTTTGGGAAAGAACCCCAGGCAAAACGCCTGGAACTATTTTATACCTTCTAAGTCCTACCTAGCACTACACTGCACTACGCTACACGCCTGCACGGAACCATGCTACACTACACTCCGCGGAACCTGTACTACGTCTCCTGCGCGGCCGACTGCCGCGCACTAACTCCCTACCCTGCCAATCTTCCGCTCGACTGCGCAGTCCCAAACGCTGCAACGCCGCGGACACCTCCACTTCGAGGGCGGACATGGTATCCTGTGCCTTCGACAGAAAGGCATCGAGCTTCTTTGCTACCTTCCACCGACTCCTACTGTCGCCTGACAACAACCCGGCTGCGCGCAATTCAAACTCACGCAGTGTGAGTTTCTCCTGCGCCTTCACTTCCCAGTGGGCGTAGCCCTTGAGACAGTGGGCGACACGCCTCGCCGTCTCCACCTTCGTGCGATCCGCCTCCTTCCTGCGATCCTCTTCAATTATCACTAATTGCGATTCGGCTTCAGCACGTTGCGCTCTCAATTCGCCACACTCTGACTGTAACCTGCGGATTAACTCTTCATCCGCCTGCCGTGCGAGCTGACATTGTTCCAACAACCGCGTCTGTCGCACGAGCTCCTCTGACAAAATCCGATTCTGGGCCTGCTCAGAAATGAGTGCTTCCTTGACCTTCACCTGCTCCTTGGTGAGCTCGTCCAGTTTCTCATCCTTCATCTTCTCGGCGTGCTTGTAGAATTTCTGATTAAGCTTATACTGACCCCACAAGCATGCATGCTTCTCCTTCAATTCCCTCAACTCCTGGTCCACTCTAGCTAACAGCTTGCTGGTGTGGACTTTAGTGCGAGTCCGCCTGCGCACTAACTCGATGTAAGATCCCGGCTGGAGTGGGTCGGCGTATTTATCGACCTTGCGATCCAAGTACCTCAGCAACGGAATCACCTGCTCAGAGAGCGCCGCCGCCGGCGCTCCAACAATTTCCTCCTCCTCCTTCTCGGTGTCTTCTGCTCCTGACATTTCTTCCGTGGAGCCTCCGTCGTCATCATCCGAGTGGAGAATTTCAGTCGCCATTGATTGCGTCGGTGACTGCCCCGAGTGGGGCTGCACGTCATCGACGTGTGCTGCCTGCGAAGGCACGGCTCCAGCCTCGCTGCTCGTCGCCAAAATGTCTAAGGCGGAAGGCGAATGTACCCGTGCGGCATCCCCGTCTCTCGCTTGTTGGTTGTCTACCGCGTCCTCTCTGCCGCCGTCGCCCGCCGCCGAAGGCGATCGAGCGGAGGGTGGCTGCGCGGGGTTTGATTGCGCATCGCGCATCGAAATTTCATCCCGCGGACAGTCACTCCGCTCCTCCGTCTGTTGCTGCTCCCTTGATCGGTCCGTGGGGGCTGTGCCCGGCCCGTGCGCAGGCGCAATTGCCGGCGCCTTGTCCGCCGCAGGCGTAGCGCCGCGGACATCCATCGCCGAAGGCGACATGGCCGGGGGCCGCTCGCCCGATGTCCCTTGGCCTATAGGCCCTACCGCCGAAGGCGCATCTATCGGCGGACTTCCCGCCGATGGTGCGGCCTCCGCACGCTCCCTGCTCGTATCTCCTCGGCTCGAAGGCCCTGGCGCCGAAGGCGCAAATTGCGGCGCGTGGTGCGCCGGAGGGTCTGGCCCCGAGGGCTGGTGTCTCGTAGGCGGTTCTTCCGCCGGCTCCTTCCCCTTCCTACGTTGGAACGGGGTTGATTCTTGCCTGTGCACAGGCGGCACGTGTGGAGGTGTCCTGTGCACAGGCGACCTGTGCACGGGCGAGCGCCTGTGCACAGGCGGACTGCTCCTTCCCACGCGTAAGCGTAGATCCACGTCCACTTGTGATCGCCTGTCCGCGGAGGCTCGTCCGTCCGCGGAGGCTCGTCTGTGCGCAAACGGAACATCTGTCCGCATCGCACGAGGTAACTCCGGAGGCCCTTGGCCCGTAGGCGGCCTCTCTCCCGTCGAGGTTGCAGCGTGGCCCGTTGCTCCTGCGGTCGTCCGCGCTTCCTCATGCTTCTCTGGCGACGCACTTCCTTTCTCCGTCGCAATCGTCGCCGTGTCCGCACTGTCGGCTGGTAACACCAGTCTGCGTGCCTTCTGCTTCGGCCGGCTGTATGACTCGCACAGCGGCCGCGGTCGAATGGGAGCAGAGGGTTCTTGATGCTGCTCCTCTTCAGACTCTTCCCTCCATCGCCGCTTCCGCGGCACTCGTGCTGCAGGAGTGTGTCTCCCTTCGTCCCTCCGCCTTGATGGGGTAGAAGTCGGTGACTCCTCTGCATCAGTGTCGACCTCATTCTCCCGCACATACTTCCCGGGATGGTCGATGGACAATGGCGGAAAATGTTCAAGCTCCGCCGCTGTCAAACAATTCCGCTGTCGATAAAAATTGATGAGGAAAGGAGAAAGATGGTTTAGAGTTCCCCCCTTCTCCTCAAACGCGTGCTGTCGCATCACCCTGTGCAGGATGCTCGCCCAGTGAATTGGAGTTCCCTCGATGACGCACTCCACAAAAGAGACCTGCCACAATGTGATGTAGCAGGCGCGGTGCGGCTGCAGTAATTGCATCAGCGCCGCGGACAAAGTCCGGCGAAATCGATCCTTGTAATCACGGGTCCTGTACCCATTCTTGGTAGACCTCCCGGTCTTGAACAGCTCCACAAATTGCGCCTCTTCCTGCTTGGTCACCTTGATGCTCTCACTGTCGAAAAGGAGATGCCCTGGCATGCCAGCACATCTTCCCAACGCCTGCGCCCAATCTTGGACTGTCCACCGATCAACATGCGGACGCAATCCGCGCGAGGGTGGTCCCTGTGGCTCTAGCCACTCGCGCACCATATTCGCACAGATGTAGTTCCATCCCCATAGCAAGAAATCGAGCTTTCTTGCTATTAAGCGCTCCTCGAAAGCGCGCAGCCCGTTCTGTGGTAGGCGAAGTGGCACCATCCGCAATCTGCTCGGTCTCGTCATTGCGTTCCTGGGGTTCGCTCGCCCGCTCATTCTACTTCCGCACCGCCCGAGCTTCTTTCTCTCTCGGCAAACTCTAATCGCCCTCAATTCCAAATCACGCGCATTCACTTCTCCCTCAATCAACAAGAAATCTCCTGTGCGACGACGTCGAGAATGTTTAGCAGCCAGCAGATGGATGCGCGCAGCGCGCACAAGAGATTGGAATCGCGAATTCAAGAATGGGACGTTCTCCGCCGCCCGGTCGAAGGTCATGGTCGGCTCTTGCTCGTGAAGAACGTCTCACTTGATGGCCGCGCCGGCTGTACGCTGGAACGGTCTTCACTCTCACGCGCGGCTTCACGTTCCGCCGTCGTCGATTAAACTCTCACGCTCGAATTGGCGGATTTGAACTCCGCGAGCGTATTGCCCCGCGGACATGGGGGCGTAGCGCCGAAGGCGAGTTTTCCGCCTTGCGCGGTACACTTGTTCGTACCGCCCCTCGGCCAATCCCCCTCTGCCTTGACGCGTGTGTCCGCATGTCGGACAAAAGTTCAACTCCTGCCTGTGCGCAGGCAGGAGCCTCGGCGGATGCTCCGCCGGCACGGAACTTCATCCTCCTGTGCACAGGCGGTCGCCTGTGCGCAGGCGAATTCCGTGCGCGGCGTTGCGCTGGCGCGGAAGGCGTTGACCGTGGTCAGCCGTCTCCGTCCAGTCTGTCCGTTCCTTGTCTCTTCGTCGGCGCTTCCGCCGCCGCAACTCCGTCCGTCCAAGAGCGCATCCACCCGTCCCGTCCGCATGGTCCGTACCGATTTGATTACTCTGGCGGCTCTTCCGCCGTACGCGGCGCTGCGCTGGCGCGGAAGGCGCCGTACACTTTCTACCTCACAAGGCGCATTTCTAGGGCCCAAGGCGGATTTTCCGCCGACGCCGAAGCGCCTGTGCACAGGCGAGCGCCTGTGCGTAGGCGGACTTCGCGCCTCCCCTAACCCTACTTCGCCTGTGCACAGGCGAACGCCTTCGTCCGCGCATAGGACAAAACTTGATTCCCCCTTCCGCGTAGGCGGAATTCGCGCCGATGGCGAACTCTTTCCGCCGTAGGCGACCGCCTCCGTTTCTTCCAATAGTGATAACTCCCTAAGTCCTCATCCGTTCCAAGCGTTCTTGGACTCGTTGGAATCAGTGCGTCGAGCTCTTTTCAACGGGACCCTAACTTGGTCAAGGCGCCTGAGGGTTGACCTAATTATGGAGGGTTTCCCTACAGCCGCGGACGCAACCTCCGAAGGCGGGTTTTGCGCCTTGCGTCGTAGGGGTCCTAACTGCAGAGCTCGCAGGGAGGGTGGTGCCTGTCCTCACTGCTGCACCCCAAATCCCAGATTCTACAAGATCCCTCGAGAATCCCCGCGATCTTCCGGATTCACTCCGTTTTGATGTACCGAAGGCTATTTACAATGCTGCCAGGGTACAGTTTTCCAAAAATGTTTTAATTTCCTCAAAATTGCCAAAAGTGGGGTACCACACGGCCGCCAAGATCGCATACATGTGTATGAATCTTCGGTAGTAGCCCACATGACTCAGGAATGCTCGAAGCTCCCTCAGATTCGTTGGTGGCTCGAGCTCGAGTATAACCTTGACCTTCTCGATGTCCACTGCAATGTCGTCTGACGAAACACGATGGCCCAACAAGATTCCACTCGTCATAAAGAAAAAACACTTCTCGGGGTGCAACGATAAACTGCTCTCCCTACATTTATCAAAGGTCTGCTTCAGGTGACTTACGTGTTCTGACCGCTTTTCAAAGACACAGAAGTCGTCTATGAATATTTCTAGGAACTTCCTCAGCTGCTCTTGAAAAATATTGGTCATCATCCGCTGAAAGGTGGCAGGTGCATTGCACAGACCGAAGGGCATCTTGTGATACGCATAAGTTCCCCAATCGGTTGTGAATGTTGTCTTATCCTTGTCCTGTTCTCGGATAGACACCTAATTGTAGCCTGAGAACCCGTCTAGGAAGCTATAGCACTCATGTCCCGCGACATGGTCTAAAATGGCATCTGTGAACGGTAGAGGGTGGTGATCCTTACGTGTTGCTGTATTCAACTTTCTGAAATCCTGACACACCCGTATCTTACCCGTCAACTTCTTTGGTACGATAACAATCGGCGATACCCATTCACTGCTGAACACTGGGTAAATAATACCGGCGCTCAAATACTTATCTATCTCCTCCTTAACTAGCAAGGAGTATTTTGGGTTGAGGCGATACTGGCGTTGACGTATGGGTACTGCCTCATCCAGTAAATCAATGCGGTGTTCTCCATACCGTGCAGGTATCCCCTTCATGTCTTCTATCTTCCAGGCGAAGACATCAACGTAGTGGCGAAGAAAGGCATGTACCTCCCTTAGCTCGTCTCCTTCCACCGTGCTTGATACCTTCAAGTACTTGTCAGGACTGAGTTGTACTTCGTGACAGTCACTAGGGTCGACAATGCCCTCTGTGTGACTCGTCTCACTCCTTCCCAGTCCTACCGTTAATTGCTATTTGTCCTCCGGCTGAATAGCGTCTGGTTCCTCTTCTACAGAACAGCAGGCAACGAATCCCACAAAATAATCGGATTCAATGGCACTGGAGTCTGATCGGGCGGCCGAATCACTGCTAACCCCCGATGTGTAACCCGCACTAGTCGACGATGTCTCCCCTTCATGTTGGACCTTGGTCCAGGGCACAGTGATAGTCTTGGTCGGCTCCTTAGGATGGGGGAACTTAAGGCGATGCCTACGCCAGTCACATCGTACTTGTGCGCCATACAGCCACGGTCGCCCGAGCAGGATGTCATAGCCTTGCTTCAGCATGGGCTACAGGATGATATAGTTCAACCGAAACTCCGCACCACCGATGTTTGTTCGGATATTGCGCAGCATTCCTACAGGCATCCTCCGCGTCTGATCCGCTAACCTCAACACACGCCTCGAAGGTTCGAAGTCACTGAACCCCAAAGCTCGCGCAGTGTCCTCCGTCATTATGTTGACTCCTGATCTAGAGTCTACTGGTACCTTGCGTACACAACACCCTTCTATTTCCACATCGATCTCTGGAGGTCCTTGGTCTTCACTGGCCACTTGGTACACCTGGGGGGTTTTGGCTGCGCGCGGCTTCCGAGGGCGATGTAACGAAAGCATCAACATCTTCCGATACGTCTTGTTGTCCTCCAGGAGCTGGTTGAACGTGATGTTCACTTGCCGGTTCCCGATATCTTCCACTAAGTCGTAGTGGACGCGTCGGTTTGGAGTCGACGTCCTGCGTGGTTCCAAAGTTGCTACCATCCGAGCAGCAAAGGGTGTTGACAAGTCTTCCCGCTCTGTTCCGTTTTGGTTGTGGGTCGCTTCTTTCAACAAGTTTGCTACCTCTTCTCTGATATCCGGGGCATACTCTCGCTTCAGCACGCGTACTGGCTCATCCTCGACCGATGTATCGGTCCGCACTGCTGGTGCTTCGCGCATAGCTGAAGGCTTCCGTGCAGGTCGCAAGTCGGACTTGCTGGTTGCCTTCTCTTCTCCCTTACCTTTTTGGTCGTCGGCCTTCCGACCGTGCTTGCGAGTGTCGCGCTTCTGTGTCTTCTTCGCCCTCCTTTTGGTTTTCGCTCCTTCGATTCCCGTCGCTCTCTCCCTCTTTGGTTGAGAGTGGAAGTCTCGAAGGCTTCCGCCGATGCAATCACGTCTTCGATAGTATCGCACTTGCTGCGTCGGCAGAAAGTCTTCATCTCCCGGGCTAAGCCGGTCACATACCAATCCACAGCTTGCTGCACCGAGAAGGAGGACCCTGGTCCTGTTTTCGGTATTCGGTCAAGGAGGTCCAGAAATCTCTCGGTGTAGTCACGCAGACTCTCCTTCTTCTCCCGCTGCAGGTTACGCAACTTCGTCAACACCCGACTGTTGTAGCCGAGCTCACGGAAACGTCAAAGGAACTTCTCCTTCAGTTGAGCCCATGTTAACAACCCATTCGGATCGGTGCTCTCGTGGTTATACCAACTTCGTGCCTTCTTCCGCAGAAGACTTGGAAAAATCCGTAGTCGGTCGTCATCGGCAATCTTGCGGTTAGCGATAGACACTGACTCAAACAGCTTGATGTAGGAATCTGCATCGTAGTCATCCCCACTCCCTTTATACTTCGGATAGGAATGCTTGATAATCGGCTGAGGTAGCCGCGCATTGGCTTGTCCGTCCGCCATCAGTGTATTTGTCGACGATTCTCGGGCGGTCGGTTCTAAATCACGAGGAGGATCCGCGCAAGGGATATCTAGTAGAACTGTAAGCACCAAGTTCGGTTCCGAGTCACTGGGGGTAGCTTCCCCAAGGATGTCGGCCGGACTAGGCTTAGGTACTCTTTTTGGTGTCTTCTTGTTTTGACGCCGTGTCTCTTCCACGGCCTTCTCTGAATCTCGTTGGAACTTGCGGGCAGCTCTCGCACTTATGTTGCTCCCACTAGCTCCCGTCGACATTCACCGAGCATGGCTGCTCGCATACCCCGGTGTTGATGCAACTGTCCCCGGCAGCGGCGCCAAAAAGAAGTTGTCGGCTTCTTATGTAATAACCCACTAAAGGCTAAAACTACAATATAGTGGTAGAAAGGTCGAACCCACAGGGACAAAGGAACACACAGGGTACAAAGTGTCACATTTAACAGACTATTGAGGAGTTTGAATTCTCAGTATGGTGGTAAAAAGATCAAACCCACAGGGACAGAGGCAACACACAGAGTAAAAAGTGTCACGTTTAAAAGACTTATGTAGAGTTTGAATTCTCAGGCGACTGTCACTCCCAGAAATACTGCAGTGCTCAACTCGGAGGCCACTCGGAGGATGCTCGACTCAGAGGATGCTCGGAGGATGCACAGTGCAGCGTAGGTCACTCAACACACACACACACACCTGAAACTGGAAAAGCACAACTCAGAGGTTGGTCAGGACCTCCGCTTCGGATTTCAGGGGGAAAGTATCTCAAAAGTTCACTCAGAGGCTCTGCAGGTAGTGACTCCCACTCCGGCTTTTACAGCCCTTCCGCCTGGAACTAGCGTAGGGAACCCGGACTGGACTTCCCACTTCGGAACGAAGTCCCTCATACGCCGTGGACGTCACCCTCGATTCACACCAAATGCAGAGAGTACAGGCCCGACTGAGAACTCAACTGAGACACAATCAAGTAACACACACACACAACCTGAATTGCAAACCAAGGTTTACAAGAAGTAACAAAAATTCACTTTGGCATTCAGGGGAAACTTCCCGTAGGAGTACAATCAGGATATGTCACTCGCAGGAGTAAGGGGGAACTGTTCAAGTCTCTAACTCGCAACCGGCTCTAAGCATCAGAAATCACCCGCAGGTGCAGATCCGCACTACTCAAGTTTCTAACCGGTATACTAGCTCTGAACATTCAGCCGAAGGCCTTCAGCTACAACATGCGGTAACTTCACTATGCTGCAGCTCCTCTACGTGGTGCCAGGACCAAATGCACAAACACGCTGAGAAAGCGAGTTCATGATCTGCACTTCCGAAACTGGAAGAGTCCCAAGGCAAAACGCCTTGAACTACTTTATACCCTCTAAGGTCCTAACTAACACTACGCTACACTATCTGCTACTCTAAACTCCTGCACGAAACCAAACTACACTACTGCACTCTGCAGATCCGGTGCTGCGCCTCCTGCGCGCCGGACTGCCTCGCACCCTATCTCTACCCTGCCAATCTTCCGACCGGCTGCGCAACCCCAGTCGCCGAAAGACTGCAGTCACTTCCGACTCTAAGTGCGCCATAGTGTCGCGCGCACCCGACAAGAAGGCTTCTAATTTCCTCGCTACTCGCCGCCGACTCTAACTGTCACCCTCCGTCAATGCCGCCGCCCGAAGCTCAAACTCCCTGAGTGTGATCTTCTCTTGAGCCGCCACCTCCCAATGGGCGTATCCTTTTAGACAGTGAGTCACCCGCGTCACCAACTCTTCTCGCGTCCGGCTGCTGCCTTCCACCTCTGCTAGCTGCATCTCCGCATCTGCGCGCTGCGCCCTCAAATCCGCGCACTCGGATTGCAAGTTGCGCAACAACTCCTCATCCTCCTTGCGTGTGCTTTGACTTTCTTCTAATGCGCGCGTCTGGCGCGCAAGCTCCTCTGTTAAGATGCGGTTTTGTCTCCGCTCTTCCTGCAATTCCGACTCGATCTTTGCCCGCATTAGCTCGGCATCTGCCTGGGCTTTCGTCGCCACATCCTCCCGCTGTTGTTGCAGGGTTGGGTGTAGCCTCTGCGTGATCGCCAGGTGCTGTCGGAGGGCAGTATACCTATCCTGCAATGTTTGGCACCTAGAGGCCCAAGTGGCCATCTTGCTCCTCGTCCTACGCTTGACAATCTCCATGTAATAACCCACCAAAGGCTAAAACTGCAGTATGGTGGTAAAAAGATCGAACCCACAGGGACAGAGGCAACACACAGAGTAAAAGTGTCACATTTAACAGACTTTTGTAGAGTTTGAATTCTAGGCGACTGTCACTCCCAGAAATACTGCAGTGCTCGACTCGGAGGCTCGACTCGGAGGAGGATCTCAACTCGGAGGATGCTCGGAGGATGCACGGTACATCGTGGTCACTCAACACACACACACACACACACACACACACACACACACACACACACCTGAAACTGGCAAAAAGCACAACTCGGAGGTCGGTCAGGACCTCCGCTTCGGATTTCAGGAGGAAAGTGTCTCACAAGTTCACTCAGAGGTTCTGCAGGTAGTGCCTCCCACTCCGGCTTTTACTGCCCTTCCGCCAGGAACTAGCGGGGGTACCCGGACTGGACTTCCCACTTCGGAACGAAGCCTCTACGTACGCCGTGGACGTCACCCTCGACTATCACACAAAACGCAGGGAGTGCAGACCCGACTGAGAACTTACTGAAAACACGATCCAGTAACACACACACAACCTGAATTACAAACCAAGGTTTACACGAAGTAATGAAACTTCACATTGGCATTCAGGGGAAACTTCCCGTAGGAGTACAATCAGGATATGTCACTCGAAGGAGTAAGGGGGAACTGTTCAAGTATCTAACTCGTAGCCGGCTCTGAGCATCAGAAATCACCCGCAGGTGCAGATCCGCACTACTCAAGTCTCTAACCGGGTACTAGCTCTGAACATTCAGCCGAAGGCCTTCAACTACATCATACGGTAACTTCGCTATGCTGCAGCTTCTCTACGTGGTGCCAGGACCAAAATGCACAAACACGTCAAGAAAGTGAGTTCCTGATCTGCACTTCCGAAACAGGAAGAGTCCCAAGGCAAAACGCCTTGATCTACTTTATACTCTCAAAAGATCCTAACTAGCACTACGCTATCCTATCTACCACTCGCAGCATCTGCGCGAATCCAAACTACTCTACTGCACTCAGCAGATCCGGTGCTGCGCCTCCTGCGCGCCGGACTGCTCCGCTTACTGTCTCTACCTTGCCAGTCTTCCGACCGGCTGCGTAACCCCAGGCGTCGGAGCGCTGTGGTGACTTCCGACTGCAAGTGCGCCATAGTGTCGCGCGCACCCGACAAGAAGGTTTCTAATTTTCTCGCCACTCGCCGCCGACTCCGACTGTCACCCTCCGTCAATGCCGCCGCCCGAAGCTCGAACTCCCTGAGTGTAATCCTCTCTTGAGCTGCCACCTCCCAATGGGCGTATCCTTTTAGACAACGAGTCACCTGTGCCGCCAACTCTCCTCGCGCCGTGCAGCTGCTCTCCACCTCTGCCAGCTGCATTTCTAATCCCGCACGTTGTGCCCTCAAATCCGAGCACTCGGATTGCAAGTTGCACAACAACTCCTCATCCTCCTTGCGGGCTCTTTGACTTTCTTCTAAGGCGCGCGTCTGGCGCGCAAGCTCGGCTGCTAGGACTTGGTTCTGTCTCCGCTCCTCCTGCAATTCCGACTCGATCTTTGCCCGTATTAGTTCGGCATCCGCCTGACTTTTCGTCGCCGCATCCTCCTTCTGCTGCTGCAAGGCTTGGTATAGCTTCTGGGTGACCGCCAGGTGTTGTCGGAGGGCGGTGTTCCTATCCTCATATACTTGGCAACTAGAGGCCCACTTTGCCACCTTGCTCCTCGTCCTTCGCCTGATAGTCTCCACATAAGACTGCGGTTTTAAGGCACTTGCGTATTTGGATGTCTTGCGATCCAGATATCGCAGGAGTGGAACTATCTGTTCGCACAGCACCCCTGTTGGCGTTTTCTGCACCGAATCCGCTTCCTGCTCTTTCGAGCTCGTATCATCCTCAGTCTCGAGGATTTCAGTCGCCACCGAATCCCTTGGCGACTCCCTGGAACTGTGGCGCGCAGCAGCTTCCGCTGCGACTGCTGCTCCACTGCCTGCTAAAATATCCAGGGCAGTGGGAGATCCCACTGCTTGAGCCCCTGTTCCGGCTCGATCTTCGGTTTCTGAAGGGGTCGACTGTGGTAACCCACTTTTTGTTTTTTGTCGGAACTAAAACATTTTTGAATAGTAAGTACCGCGGCAGCAGCTGTAAATAGTAATCGGTACGCGAAACCAGAGTAAAAAGAGGATCGAGGACAGTCAAGGGGTTTTGGGCTTAGGCCACAGTGGGACGCTTGGGACGGAACGGGCGGTTCATGCTGCAGGATCCGCTTCGAGCACCTTCGGCGGTTGATCACTCATAACTTTCTCAATTCGTAACGCCTTGAGTTGCTTCGGGTCTTGTTGCAAAGAGCTCGCGACGCTCGTTCTAACGAGATCAAGAACTTGTGAAACGGATGGGAGGTCACTGAGTTATGAGTGTCGGAAGTTACTGATGGGGGGGCCTTCGGCGGTAGAGCGACTTTGGCGGTACGCCTTCGGCGGAAGAACCGCCGGAAGATGCGCCTTGGGTGGTAGACGCCTTCGGTCAACGCCTTCGGGTCAACGCCTTCGGCGATACGGGAGAGTGCATTCGGCGGAAGAGTGAAACCCTCATAACTTTCTCAATGCGCCACGCCTCGACTTGGTTAGGGTCTCGTTGGAAAGAGCTCGACGCGCTGATTCTAACGAGCCCAAGAACGCCACGAACGGAGGAGAATTCCGGGAGTTATGAAGGTCGCAAGATACTCAGCTTTCCGCCTTCGCACCGGCGAAGAAAGTTTTGTCCTATGCGCGGACGAAGGAAGTTCGCCTGTGCACAGGCGCTTCGGCGTCGGCGGGAAATCCGCCTTGGGCCCTAGAAATGCGCCTTGTGAGGTAGAAAGTGTACGGCGCCTTCTGCGCCAGGTCATCGCCGCGGACGGCCAGGACAACGCCGCGGACGGACAGGTCATCGCCGCGGACGGACTGTGGATAGGCGAACGCCTTCGGCGGAAGAGTAAAACCGACATTACTTTCTCAATTCTTAGCGGTTTGACTTGATTCGGGTCTCGTTGGAAAGAACTCGACGAGCTGGTTCCAACGAGACCAAGATCTCTTGAAACGGATGAGGCATCACCGAGTTAGAAGCGGCGGAAGTTTCTGATATGGAGGGCCTTCGGTGCTAACATTTAGAGGGGCCTTCGGCGTTAACACTTAGAGAGGCGGCTTACGCCGCGGACGGACGCGGACGCCTGTGCACAGGCGGACGGCCTGTGCACAGGCGGGTTGCAAGTAGGCGGCCTGTGCACAGGCAGGCCTTCGGCGGAAGGGTAAAATTGACATAGTGTTTTCAATTCTTAATGGTTTGCGGTGGTTAGGGTCTCGTTGGAAAGAGCTCGCGACGCTCGTTCCAACGAGCCCAAGAACGCCTGGGACGGATGGGAATTTAGGGAGTTAGGACTATCGGAAGATACGTAGACGTTCTCCTTCGGCCCTAGATGTTCGCCTTCGGGGTTACGCTTCCGGGAATTCCGCCTTCGGAGGTAGGGAGATCGACTTTTGTCCGATGCGCGGACGGACGCCTTCGACGGTTGCAGGCCTTCGGCGGAAGAGTAAAACAGTGATAACTTTCTCAATTCTTATCCGTTTGACTTGGTTAGGGGCTCGTTGGAAAGAGCACAACACGCTCGTTCCAACGAGCCCAAGAACGTTGCAAACGAAGCAGGGATCCGTGAGTTATGGGCGTCGGGGTGACTGTTAGAGATTGACAAGGTGTGGAAGTGCGTCTTTGGCGGTTGGACGCATTCGGCGGTGCGCGGAAGGAGATTTCCTCCGGCGAGGATCGGGTGGTCATGAATGTAGAATGTTCAGGTGTGGCAGTGGCGGCCTGCGAGTAGGCGGCTTGCGTGTAGGACGCGTGGAACCCACAGTCCTCGGATTTTGGAGAAGGAATTTTGGCCTAGGTTCAGAGATCTTGCGGGGCCCATATCTTTGCGATGGACGGTCGGATGGATCTGAAATTTTGTGGGGCCGTTGATCTCGGCCGGCCACGCATGCCTGCAAATTTTCAGCCTCAGATCTTGGATGGTAAGGCGCTGGCGGCTCTGTACAGTAGGCTTAGGATTCAGATTTAGGGTTAGGGTTAGATTTAGGTTGTAAGTTAGAGGGGAAGGCAGCCGCCGAAAAGCACAACTTGGAGGTCGGTCAGGACCTCCGCTTAGGATTTTAGGGGGAAAGTATCTCAAAAGTTCACTCAGAGGCTCTGTAGGTAGTGACTCCCACTCCGGCTTTTACAGCCCTTCCGCCAGGAACTAGCGTAGGGAACCCGGACTGGACTTCCCACTTCGGAACAAAGTCCCTCACACGCAGTGGACGTCACCCTCGACTCACACCAAGCGCAGAGAGTACAGCCCCGACTGAGAACTTAACTGAGACACAATCCAGTAACACACACACACAACCTGAATTGCAAACCAAGGCTTACACGAAGTAACAAAACTTCACTTTGGCATTAAGGGGAAACTTCCCGTAGGAGTACAATCAGGATATGTCACTCGAAGAAGTAAGGGGGAACTGTTCAAGTCTCTAACTCGCAACCGGCTCTAAGCATCAGAAATCACCCACAGGTGCAGATCCGCACTACTCAAGTCTCTAACCGGTGTACTAGCTCTGAACATTCAGCCGAAGGCCTTCAACTAGAACATACGGTAACTTCGCTATGCTGCGGCTTCTCTACGTGGTGCCAGGACCAAATGCACAAACACGCCGAGAAAGTGAGTTCCTGATCTGCACTTCCGAAACTGGAAGAGTCCCAAGGCAAAACGCCTTGATCTACTTTATACCCTCTAAGTTCCTAACTAACACTACGCTACCCTATCTGCTACTCGAAACACTTGCACGAAACCAAACTACGCTACTGCACTCTGCAGATCCGGTGCTGCGCCTCCTGCGCGCCGGACTGCCTCGCTTTCTATCTCTACCCTGCCAATCTTCCGACCGGCTGCGCAACCCCAGTCGCTGAAGGGCTGCAGTCACTTCCGACTCTAAGTGCGCCATAGTGTCGCGCGCACCCGACAAGAAGGCTTCTAATTTCCTTGCTACGCGCCGCCGACTCTAACTGTCACCCTCCGTCAATGCCGCCGCCCGAAGCTCAAACTCCCTTAGTGTGATCTTCTCTTGAGCTGCCACCTCCCAATGGGCGTATCCTTTTAGACAGTGAGTCACCCGCGTCGCCAACTCTTCTCGCCTCCGTGTAATAACCCACTAAAGGCTAAAACTGCAATATAGTGGTAGAAAGGTCGAACCCACAGGGACAGAGGAACACACAGGGTACAAAGTGTCACGTTTAACAGACTATTGAGGAGTTTGAATTCTCAGGCGACTGTAACTTCCAGAAATACTGCAAGTGTCCACTCGGAGCGCACTCGGAGGTCGCACAGTGCAGCGTAACACACACACACACACACACACACACACACCTGAAACTACAGAAACACAACCCAGAGACCCGTTAGGAGCTCTACTTAAGATTTCAGGGGGAAGGTCTCTCAAGAGTACACTCAGCGAAGCTGCAGGTAGTGACTTCCAACTCCGGCTTTTACAACACTTCCACTAGCTTGCTGCTAGCGTAGGAAACCCGGGTTGGACTGCCTACTTCGGATCGAAGTCACTCATACGCGGTGAACAACACTCTCAACTCACAAAACACGCAGAGATTACAGGTCCGCACTGAAGGACTCACTGTGAAACATTCCAGTAACACAACAACAGTCTATTGAAGAGTTTGAATTCTAAGGCACTTGTCATTCCCATAAATACTACAGGGGTTACCCTGAAGGCACCTGCTGCAGCGTAACCTGAATTTACAACCAAGGCTTACACGAAGTAACAAAACTTCACTTTGGCATTCAGGGGAAAAATCCCGAAGGAGTACAACCAGAAACAACCACTCGAAGGTGTAGGGGCGAAACTATTCAAGTATCTAACTAGTCACTGGCTCTAAGCATCGGCAGTCACCCGCAGGTGTAGATCCGAACTACTCAAGTCTCTAACCAATGTACTAGCTCTGAACATTTGGCCGGAGACCTCCTGCTACAAAATGCGGAACGCCAAGTTGTAGCTCCCCTTGCGTGGTGACAGAACTAAGGACACAAACATGCAGAGAAAATGAGTTCCTGATCTGCACTTCTGAAATTGGGAAAGAACCCAAGGCAAGACGCCTTGAACTATTTTATACCTTCTAAGTCCTAACCAGCACTACACTGCACTACACCATGGTGCGAGCCGCAACAGATCCTACACCTGAGGAGTCGGCGGCTGCCTTCCCCTCTAACTTACAACCTAAATCTAACCCTAACCCTAAATCTGAATCCTAAGCCTACTGTACAGAGCCGCCAGTGCCTTTCCATCCAAGATCTGAGGCTAAAAATTTGCAGGCATGCGTGGCCGGCTGAGATCAACAGCCCCACAAAATTTCAGATCCATCCGACTGTCCATCGCAAAGATATGGGCCCCGCAAGATCTCTCAACCTAGGCCAAAATTCCTTATCCAAAATCCGAGGACTGTGGGTCCCACGCATCCTTCACGCAAGCCGCCTACTCGCAGGCCGCCTTGGGCCGAAGGCCCCCTTAACTGTTAACGCCGAAGGCTCCTCTATATGTTAACGCCGAAGGCCTCTCTCCTAACCATGATAGCCGCTTTCGACGCTCATAACTCAGTGACGCCTTATCCGTTCCAAGAGTCTCGTTAGAACGAGCGTCGCGAGTTCTTTCCAACAAGACCCTAACTAAGTCAAACCGTTAAGAATTGAGAAAGTTATGACGGTTTTTACTCTTCCGCCAAAGGCATTCGCCTATCCGCAAGCGTCCGCGTCCTACCCATAGGCCGTCCATCCACAGGCCGTCCGCCTGTGCACAGGCCGCCTATCCACAGGCGTCCGCCTACTTCCGCGCTGTTGCGCTAGCGCCGTACAAGTTCCAACCCCGAAGGCGCATTTCTAGGTCCGAAGGCGGATTTCCCGCCGACGCCGAAGCGCCTGTGCACAGGCGAACGCCTGTGCGTAGGCGAACTTCGCGCCTACATCAAAACCCTATTTCGCCTGTGCTCAGGCGAACTGCCTTCGTCCGCGCATAGGACAAAAACTGTCTTCGCCAGCGCGAAGTCGGAAAGCTGAGTAACTTGCAACCTTCATAACTCCCGGAACCCTCATCCGTTGGTGGCGTTCTTGTGCTCGTTAGAATCAGCGCGTCAAGCTTTTTCCAACGAAACCCAAAGCAACTCAAGGCGTTGTGAATTGAGAAAGTTATGAGGGATTCACTCTTCCGCCGAATGCACTCTCCCGCATCGCCGAAGGCGTTGACCCGAAGGCGTCTACCGCCGAAGGCGCATCTTCCGGCGGTTCTTCCGCCGAAGGCGTACCGCCAAAGTCGCTCTACCGCCGAAGGCCCCCATCAGTAACTTCCGACACTCATAACTCAGTGATCTCTCATCCGTTTCACAAGTTCTTGGGCTCGTTGGAACCAGCGCGTCGAGTTCTTTCTAACAAGACCCGAAGCAACTCAAAGCGTTACGAATTGAGAAAGTTATGAGTGATCTACCGCCGAAGGTGCTCGAAGAGGATCCTGCAGCATGAACCGCCCGTTCCGTCCCAAGCGTCCCACTGTGGCCTAAGCCCAAAACCCCTTGACTGTCCTCGATCCTCTTTTTACTCTGGTTTCGCGTACCGATTACTATTTACAGCTGCTGCCGCGGTACTTACTATTCAAAAATGTTTTAGTTCCGACAAAAAACAAAAAGTGGGTTACCACAGTCCGGCAGCTGCCTTCCACCTCTGCTAGCTGCATTTCCGCATCTGCGCGCTGCGCCCTCAAATCCGCGCACTCGGATTGCAAGTTGCGCAACAACTCCTCATCCTCCTTGCGTGTACTTTGACTTTCTTCTAATGCGCGCTTCTAGCGCGCAAGCTCCTCTGTTAAGATGCGGTTTTGTCTCCGCTCTTCCTGCAATTCCGACTCAATCTTTGCCCGCATTAGCTCGGCATCCGCCTGGGCTTTCGTCGCCGCATCCTCCCTCTGTTGTTGCAGGGTTTGGTGTAGCCTCTGCGTGATCGCCAGGTGCTGTCGGAGGGCAGTATACCTATCCTGCAATGTTTGGCACCTAGAGGCCCAAGTGGCCACCTTGCTCCTCGTCCTGCGCTTGACAATCTCCACATAAGACTGCGGTTTTCCGGAACCGGAGTACTTGGATGTCTTGCGATCCAAATATCGCAGGAGTGGAACTATCTGCTCGCACAATACCCCTGTTGGCGTCTTCTGCACAGAGTCCGCTTCCTGCTCTTCCGAACTCGTCTCATCCTTTGTTTCGAGGATTTCAGTCGCCACCGAATCTCTTGGCGACTCCCTGGAACTTTGGCGCGCGGCAGCTTCCGCCGCGACTGCCGCTCCACTCCCTGCTAAAATATCCAAGGCAGTGGGGGATCCCACTGCCTGAGCCCATGTTCCGGCTCGATCTTCGGTTCTCGAAGGGGTCGGCGCCGCAGTGACTTTTGTCACCTTTGCACCGCCCGCTTCTGCTGCCTGCTCTTCCGGCGCGATCTGCGCGGAAGATGTCTTCGCCGGAGGTGTGTCCGCCGAAGGCGCCCGCACAATGGTCGCCGGCTCTGTCCGTCTCGCAGTCGGCGAATCTGGCCGACTCTCAGTTGACCGACTCGCATTCGGCCGACTAGCAGTTGTCCGACTGGCGGTCGGATCTACCCTGCGCGTCTTCACTCCACTTGGCCTGCTTGCAGGAGGCGTTTTCCCAGAAGCGCCTTCAGCCGAAGACGACCCTCTGAGGGTTGTTGGCTCGTCAGCCAAACTCCCTTCTGCTTCCTGCCTGCTATCCGGTTCAACGCGCTGCTCATTTGGCCCTCCTTCCGTTGGCCGTCCTTCAGTCGCCTGACTCGCAGTCGGCCGACTGTCAGTCCGCCTGTCTGCTTCTGGAGGCATCGGTGCCTTTTGCGCAGAGGCGTTCGCCGACTTCCCCAGAATCTGCGCGATTATCTCTTCCTGCGTGGGCAAGATACTCCGCTAGACTAGAGTACGCCCGGTCTCCTCAGTGCTAGTTGGCCCTTTGCGTGCCCTCTGTTTCGGCCGGCTGTGAGGCTCGTTGGTTGGCCGACTCCGAGTCGGCGCAGCGGGAACTTCCGGCTGCCTGTCCTCGGGTCTCTCATCCCATTTCCGCTTTCGCGGAGCGCGCTCACTTCGACGCTCTTCTGCTGCTCTTGCTGGAGCCGGAGCCGGAGCTGGACTGGTAGATGCTTCGTCCGGATCTGTGTCCACTTCGGCCTCCCGCAAGTATCTACCTGGATAACTCCGGGTCAGCAGCGGAAACCGTGTCCGCTCCGAAGTTGTCAAACATCCCATCGCTCGATAAAACACAATCAGGTAAGGCGAAAGATGATTGAGGGTCCCTCTTCTCTCTTCTTGCGCATGTTGGCGCGTCACCTTCCACAGGAGTCGTGCCCAATGAACCGGAGCTCGTGACAACACTAGCTCCACAAATCCCACTTGCCAACCATGCATGTAGGCGGTCTTGGTCGGCTGGAATATCTGAAGCAATGCAGTCGCGACATTTCAACGCAATCGATCTTTGTAATCCCGTGTCCGGAAACCGTTCTTGGGATGCCTGGCAACTTTGAAAAGATCATTGTAGGAGATTTCTTCCTCCTTGGACACCTTCACGCTCTCGGCCTCGAAGAAGAGAAACCCTTCCTCGCCTGCACACCTTCCTAACACGTGCGCCCAGTCACTAATGTCCCACCTCTCGGGATGTGGGCGGAATCCGCGCGAGGGCTTGTGTTTCTCCTGCAAATACTCGCGCACCATCTCCGGACATGTCCAGTTCCATCCCCACAGGAGGAAGTCAAGCTTCAGCCTTGTTAGCACATCTTGGAATGCGCGCAGACCGATCTGCGGCACTCTGAGTGGAGACACTCGCAGCTGGGGGACCTTCGACATCTTTCTGGCTGTTCCTGCAAACACACAGACATTCTCCCTTCCGCTCGCTCTCTCACAATCGCCGCTGCGCGTCGGCCGCTCAGACACTTACTGAAATCGCTCTCTCTTTTCTTGCGCGCTCAACTTCGCTGCTCGCAAACTCTCTGCAAGGTCCGTCAAGATCCTCGCGCACTCGTCTCCGCACTCTCCTCCTCGCACAGCAGGTCTCTCCGCCCTTGCGCTTAATCTCTGAAGCTGAAAACTCACAATCAAGAATGAGAGAATGAGACTGGAGAGCAGTCTTTTCTTCTCCGCATTCAAGATCGCCCAACGTTGTCACTGGTTACAATCCAACTTGATTACGCAGCCGGCTATACGGCCTAACGGTTCTCCCTCGCATGCTCGAATTCACGTCTCCGCACTGCGCGCATTCGCATGCGTGAACGTTAAATTCTCCCGCCGCCATTGTCTTCCGGACTCGAGTTCGCCGCAGTGGAGCGTATGCTTCGACTAGGTTGTCTTTTCCTAACCTGACCATCGCCGGAGGCGTATCGCCGCTGGCGTATTCCTTCTCCGTCGGCGCCTCGCTGGGGGCGCGCATCAAGTCGGCGCGAATTACGCCGGCGCATATTCGTACCACTTGTTTTGTTCGTTTTGCCCCGCCTATCGCCGACGGCGCATTTCCCGCCAGCGCAAATCATGCCAGCGCACCCGCCTATCAGCGCCACGTTGGAGGCGTACATCCGGCCGGCGCTTCTCGTCCGTTGCGCAGCCGTCAAAGGCGCTTCCGCCTCTGAGTTGATTTCCTCCCATGAGCGCGTGGTTCCGCCGAAGGCGCATCGTCGAAGGCGTACGGAAGTCCTTTCCGACGGTGAACCCTAGCGCGAACGGCGCATGTCCGGATGCAAGTTTTCCGACGCTCATAACTTCTTCGTCCTTGATCCATCTCCGGCGCTCTTGGGCTCGTTAGAACGAGCGTCCCAAGCTCTTTTCAATACAACCTCAACCAACTGGAACTACCGTGAATCCTGATTGTTATGAAGGTTTCCCTCCCGCGTTAGCGGCGCATCGCCGAAGGCGCATTCATGGTCGGAAGCCTTCAGAGGTCCTTGCCGGCCTCTAACGTCTTCAGCGAGATCTCCTCCGGAGGTGTCTGTGCCGGAAGCGTACCTTCCCTAAACGCTGGAGGCGTATGAGTAGAGACACTTCAGCAAAGGAGATCTTGCCGAAGGCGCCGAGGGCATTTGGCGCTGGTACGTCCAACTTCGTGCTTCTTCGTGACCTCGTGACGATCTCCTCAATCCACTCTATTTAACGTACCATTTCCTAACTACAGACACTGCTTCAGTACTTGTTTTCTAAAATTGTTTAAATTCTGCAAAAAAAACAAAAAGTGTGTTACCACAGCGGCCGCCTGTGCGTGGGCGAACTTTCTCTGCCTACGCGTAGGCAAAGGTCCACGTCCGCTTGAGGTCGCCTATCCGCTAGAAATCGCCTGTGCGTAGGCGGAACACTCGTCCGCATCGCACGTGGTAACTCCGGAGGCCCTTGGCCCGAAGGCCGCCTCTCGTCCGTCGGAGGTGTAGCGTGGTCCGCCGCTCCTGCGGACGTCCGCGCTCTGCCGTTCCTCTCCGGTGACGCACTTCCCTTCTCCGTGGTGATCGTCGCCGTGTCCGCGCTGCTGGCTGGTAACACAAGCCTGCGCGCCTTCTGCTTCGGCCGGCTGCACACTTCGTGCAGTGGCCGCTGTCGTATGGGAGCAGTGGGTTCTCGATGCTGCTCCTCCTCTGACTCCTCTCTCCATCGTCGCTTCCGCGGCACTCTTGCTGCGGGTGTGCTTCTTCCCTCGTCCCGCCGTGTCGGCGGAGTAGAAGGTGGTGAATCCTCTGCATCGGTGTTGACCTCGTTATCCCGCACATACTTCCCGGGATGGTTGACGGACAATGGCGGAAAGCGAGCGAGCTCCGCCGCGGTCAGACAGTTCTTCTGCCGATAGAAGTTTATCAAGAAAGGGGAGAGGTGATTGAGAGTTCCCCCCTTCTCCTCGAAGGCGTGCTGTCGCATCACTTTGTGCAGAATGCTCGCCCAGTGAACTGGAGCTCCGGCCAAGATGAGCTCCACAAAAGAAACCTGCCACAAGGTGATGTATGAGGTGCGGTGTGGCTGCAGCAATTGCAGCAGCGCTGCCGCTAAAGTTCGGCGAAAGCGATCTTTGTAGTCGCGGGTCTTGTACCCATTCTTGGTAGACCTCTCCCGTTTGAACAATTCCACAAATTGCGCCTAGTCCTGCTTCGACACCTTGACGCTCTCACTATCAAAGAGGAGGTATCCGTCAGTGCCGGCACACCTCCCCAATGCCTGCGCCCAATCGTGGACGGTCCGTCGATCTACGTGCGGACGCAATCCGCGCGTAGGTGGTCGCTCCGGCTCCAGCCATTCGCGCACCATGTCCACACAAATGTAATTCCATCCCCACAGCAAGAAATCAAGCTTTCTTGCAATCAACCGCTCCTCGAAGGCACGCAACCCGTTCTGTGGAAGCCGGAGCGGCAGCATCCGCAGCCTGTTCAGTCCTGACATCGCGTTCTTGAAATTAGCTTGCTCGCCAACTCTCTCTCTGCTCCGCTCGAGCTTCTTGCTCCCTCTACAAACTCTAATCTCCCTCAATTTCAAATCGCGCGCACTCAATTCTCTCTCAGTCAACAAGTAATCCTCCGCGCGGCGATGTTTAGAATGTTTAACAGCTAGCAGGTGGACGCGCGCAGCTCGCACTAGAAAATGAAATCGCGAATTCAAAAATGGAGCGTCCTCCGTCTCCTGGTCGAAGGTCATGGTCGGCTCTCGGTCGTGAGGGTCGAATCACTTGATGGCCGCGCCGGCTCCGCGCTATAACGGCCTCCTCTCTCACGCGCGGCTTCACGCTCCGCCGACGCCGACTTAACTCACACGCTCGAATTTGGCAATTTGAACTCCGCTAGCGTACTACGCAGCTAACATGGGTGCGCAGAGCCGAAGGCGGATTTCTCGCCTTGCGCGCTACACTCGTTCGTACCACTCTTCGGCCAATCCCCCTCCGCCGAAGGCGATCGTCCGCGCATCGGACAAAAGTTGAACTCCCTTCTGCGTAGGCGGAATCCCCCGCGGAATCTCCGCCGGCGCGGAACTTCATCTGCCTGTGCGTAGGCGCTCGCCTACGCGTAAGCAAATTCCGTCCACGCTGCTGCGTTGGAGCCGAAGGCGTTGACCGCGGTCAACAGGCTCCGTCCAGTCTGTCCATTTCTCGCCTCTCCGTCGGCGCTCTTGTCGCCGTCACTCCGTCCGACCGAAGGCGCATCCATCCGTACAGTCCGTATAGTCCGTACGGATTTTACTACTCCGGTGGGTCCTCGCCCGTCTGCGCTGCTGCACTGGCGCGGAAGGCGTTGTACAATTTCTAACCCCGAAGGCGCATTTCTAGGGCCGAAGGCGGATTTCTCGCCGACGCCGAAGCGCCTGTGCGTAGGCGGACTTCGCTCGTCCGCCTGGGCAGAGGTTCCCTCGCCTACGAGTAGGCGACATTTGCGGCGGACATCGCGCCGACGTCAAACCCTATTTCGCCTACGCGTAGGCGAACTGCCTTCGTCCGCGCATAGGACAAACTTTCCTCGCCTACTCGTAGGCGAGAAGCTCAGTATCTTGCGACCTTCATAACTCCCGGAGTCCTCATCCGTTCGTGGCATTCTTGGGCTCGTTAGAATCAGCGCGTCGAGTTCTTTTCAACAAGACCCTAACCAAGTCAAGACGTTTGGGAATTGACCAAATTCTGAAGGATTCCTCTAGCGCCGAAGGTGCTGCGCCGAAGGCGGATTTTGCGCCTTGCGCCGAAGGGGTTATTCCTTCAGAGCCCGCATGTAGGGTGGTGTGCGTCCCCGACGTTGCACCCAACTCCTGGATTCTACGAGTTCTCTCGAGAATCTCTGCGATCTTCCGATTTCACTCTGTTTTGATGCACCGAAGGCTATTTACACTGCTGCCGCGGTACAGTTTTCCAAAAATGTTTTAATTTCCTCAAAAATACCAAAAGTGGGTTACCACATGCTCCCCTCCTCAATTGTGAGCGCCCACGCGAACACTCATACGTGATATTTCTTCAACCGCCACCCGTTCACTCGGGTGCCTAATAACTCTCCGGTTAAGTCCGCAAGTTGGATGGATCCATTCGAAAAGACTTCGACGACCTTGTATGGTCCCATCCATCTTAGGTGCAGTTTTCCTGGGAATCTGGCATGCCTGCTGTCGTAGAGCGGCGCCAAATCGCCCTTCTGAAGGAGTACAGGTTTGATCTTCTTATCGTATCTCTCCTTTCTGCGGAGCTGAATTCTCCTGGTGCGCTCCTCGGCTTCTCGTCTCCTTTCTTCCAGTACCATGACTTCCTGTAATGTGTAGAGCTGACTCTCCTCCGCACTCACCCTCTGTAGGTCCAACGTTCGTTGGGTGGGTACTTTGAATTCGATCGGGAGGATCGGATGTTGACCATACACCAGAAAGTATGGTGTCTGTTTCGTCGTAATCTTCTCAGCTGTCCGGTACGCCCACAGAGCGGCTGCTAACTTCGTATCCCAGTCGTAAGCGTGGTTTACCGTGACCTTGAGCAGTATTTTACACAACAGACCATTGGACTTCTCCGTCAATCCATTCGCCTTGGGGTTGTATGGGGTAGTCTTCCGGTGCTTGATGTGAAAATGCCGTGTCAGATCTTTGATTATTTGGTTCAAAAACTGTGTGCCTCGGTCGCTGACTAGCTCTAAAGGACATCCGTAGCGCGTGATGATCGATTCGAACAAAAAGGCTGCTACTGTGGCTGCATCATCTCTTCTCGTGGCCTTGGCCTCCACCATCTTGGTGGCGTAGTCCGTAGCTACCAGAATGTAGCGCCTCCGTGTGTTCCTAGTCACTGGTTGTATTGGCCCTACGAAGTCGATGCCCCACTTCTTGAAAGGTGCTAGAGGCATGATGGGAGTCAGGGGCCACCGTGTTGTAGGCGTTGGTCTCCCCGTCCTCTGGCAACTATCGCATATTCGGATGTAATCGAGAACATCCTTAAACATGGTCGGCCACCAATACCCTGCATTCACAATCTTCGTGACTGTATTCCGGGTGGCATAGTGTCCACCCGCATCTTCGGTGTGCATCGCGCTTACTACCCTTGGGACCTCTGATTCCTCCAGGCATCTGCACAAACGTTCGTTTGCCATCTTCTTGAACAAAACTCCCTGTTGGAGTTGGTACGGGCCTGCCTTATGAATAAAGACAGTCCTTTGTTCCAAGTCCATGCCCTCGGGACACTGAAGCGTTAGCAAATATCGGTATAGCTCCGCATAGCGGGACTCCTGCCCCGCAGACAACTGAAACAGCTGTTCGTCCGGAAAATCGTCCACCGGTTCCTCCTCGGTGGGCTGGGTCCATAATCTGGATAAGTAATCTGCATTTTCGTGATGCATCCCTTTCCTGGTCTGGACCGTGTAGGTGAACTCCTGTAGCAAGAGCACCCATCTGGCTATCCGACCGGACAGATCTGCTTTCTTGACTAGGTGTTGCAATGCGTAGTGATCCACATGGAACACAAACTCGTAACAGATTAAGTAGTGTCAAAACTTTTTGCAGGAGTACACCATTCCCAACGCCTCTCTCTCTGTCGTGGTGTACTTCCTCTTTGCTAGAGAAAGCTGACGGCTCGCGAAATAAATCGGGTAGTCCTTTTTGTTGTCATCCTTCTGGCTCAAGACAACGCCGATGGCAAATGTAGATGTGTCGACGTAGACATGGAAGGGTCGATCCCAGTCTGGGCTCCTTAGTACTGGAGCTATGGTAACCCACTTTTTGTTTTTTTGTCGGAACTAAAACATTTTTGAATAGTAAGTACCGCGGCAGCAGCTGTAAATAGTTATCGGTACGCGAAACCAGAGTAAAAAGAGGATCGAGGACAGTCAAGGGGTTTTGGGCTTAGGCCACAGTGGGACGCTTAGGACGGAACGGGCGGTTCATGCTGCAGGATCCGCTTCGAGCACCTTCGGCGGTAGATCACTCACAACTTTTTCAATTCGTAACTTCTTGAGTTGCTTCGGGTCTTGTTGGAAAGAGCTCGCGACGCTCGTTCTAACGAGCCCAAGAACTTGTGAAACGGATGAGAGGTCACTGAGTTATGAGTGTCGGAAGTTACTGATAGGGGGGCCTTCGGCGGTAGAGCGACTTTGGCGGTACTCCTGCGGCGGAAGAACCGCCGGAAGATGCGCCTTGGGCGGTAGACGCCTTCGGTCAACGCCTTTGGCGATGCGGGAGAGTGCATTCGGCGGAAGAGTGAATCCCTCATAACTTTCTCAATTCGCAACGCCTTGACTTGGTTAGGGTCTCGTTGGAAAGAGCTCGACGCGCTGATTCTAACGAGCCCAAGAACGCCACGAACGGAGGAGAATTCCGGGAGTTATGAAGGTCGCAAGATACTCAGCTTTCCGCCTACGCACAGGCGAAGGAAGTTTTGTCCTATGCGCGGACGAAGTAAGTTCGCCTGTGCACAGGCGCTTCGGCGTCGGCGGGAAATCCGCCTTGGGCCCTAGAAATGCGCCTTGTGAGGTAGAAAGTGTACGGCGCCTTCTGCGCCAGCGCAGCGCCGCGGACGGCCAGGTCAGCGCCGTGGACGGCCAGGACAACGCCGCGGACTGACAAGTCAGCGCAGCGGACGGACAGCTCAGCGCCGCGGACGGCCAGGTCATCGCCGCGGACGGACAGCTCAGCGCCGCAGACAGCCAGGTCATCGCCGCGGACGGACTGTGGATAGGCGAACGCCTTCGGCGGAAGAGTAAAACCGACATAACTTTCTCAATTCTTAGCGGTTTGACTTGATTCGGGTCTCGTTGAAAAGAACTCGACGAGGTGGTTCCAACGAGATCAAGATCTCCTGAAACGGATAAGGCGTCAATGAGTTATGAGCGTCGAAAGCGGCTGTCATGGTTAGGCGTGAGGCCTTCGGCGTTAACAGTTAGAGGGGCCTTCGGCCCAAGGCGGCCTGCGAGTAGGCGGCTTGTGTGTAGGACGCGTGGGACCCACAGTCCTCGGATTTTGGAGAAGGAATTTTGGCCTAGGTTCAGAGATCTTGCGGGGCCCATATCTTTGCGATGGACGGTCGGATGGATCTGAAATTTTGTGGGGCCGTTGATCTCGGCCGGCCACGCATGCCTGCAAATTTTCAGCCTCAGATCTTGGATGGTAAGGCGCTGGCGGCTCTGTACAGTAGGCTTAGGATTCAGATTTAGGGTTAGGGTTAGATTTAGGTTGTAAGTTAGAGGGGAAGGCAGCCGCCGACTCCTCAGGTGTAGGATCTGTTGCGGCTCGCACCATGGTAGTGCAGTGTAGTGCTAGTTAGGACTTAGAAGGTATAAAATAGTTCCAGGCGTTTTGCCTGGGGTTCTTTCCCATCAGAAGTGCAGATCAGGAACCCATTTCCTTTGCGTGTTTGTGTCCTTGAGTTCTGTCACCACGCACGAGGAGTTACAACTTAGCGTTCCGCATTTTGTAGCTGAAGGCCTTCGGCCGAATGTTCAGAGCTAGTCCATTGGTTAGAGACTTGAGTAGTTTGGATCTGCACCTGTGGGTGACTGCCGATGCTTAGAGCCAGTGACTAGTTAGATACTTGAACAGTTTCGCCCCTACACCTTCGAGTGTTCCTTTCTGATTGTACTCCCTTGGGATTTTTCCCCTGAATGCCAAAGTGAAGTTTTGCTACTTCGTGTAAGCCTTGGTTGTAAATTCAGGTTACGCTGCAGCAGGTGCTTTGAGGGTAACCCCTGTAGTATTTCTGGGAATGACAAGTGCCTGAGAATTCAAACTCTTCAATAGACTGTTGTTGTGTTACTGGAATGTTTCACAGTGAGTCCTTCAGTGCGGACCTGTGTTCTCTGCGCGTTTTGTGAGTTGAGAGTGTTGTTCACCGCGTATGAGTGACTTCGATCCGAAGTAGAGGCAGTCCAAACCGGGTTTCCTACGCTAGCAGCAAGCTAGTGGAAGCGTTGTAAAAGCCGGAGTTGGAAGTCACTACCCGCAGCTTCGCTGAGTGTACTCTTGAGAGACTTCCCCCCTGAAATCTTGAGTCGAGGTCCTAACGGATCTCTGGGTTGTGTTTCTGTAGTTTCAGGTGTGTGTGTGTGTGTGTGTGTGTACGCTGCACTGTGCGACCTCCGAGTGCGCTCCGAGTGGACACTTGCAGTATTTCTGGGAGTGACAGTCGCCTGAGAATTCAAACTCATCAATAGTCTGTTAAACGTGACACTTTGTACCCTGTGTGTTCCTCTGTCCCTGTGGGTTCGACCTTTCTACCACTATATTGCAGTTTTAGCCTTGAGTGGGTTATTACAGGAGCAGTCGTGAGTTTCGCTTTAAGAGCCTCGAATGCTGACTGCTGCTTCGCACCCCAGGCATAAGGCTCGTCCTTCTTTAACAACTTGGTCAGGTCGGCCTGTAATAACCCACTAAAGGCTAAAACTGCAATATAGTGGTAGAAAGGTCGAACCCACAGGGACAGAGGAACACACAGGGTACAAAGTGTCACGTTTTAACAGACTATTGAGGAGTTTGAATTCTCAGGCGACTGTCACTCCCAGAAATACTGCAAGTGTCCACTCGGAGCGCACTCGAAGGTCGCACAGTGCAGCGTAACACACACACACACACACACCTGAAACTACAGAAACACAACCCAGAGATCCGTTAGGACCTCTACTTCAAGATTTCAGGGGGAAAGTCTCTCTCAAGCACACTCGGCAAAGCTGCGGGCAGTGACTTCCAACTCCGGCTTTTACAACACTTCCACTAGCTTGCTGCTAGTGTAGGAAACCCGGTTTGGACTGCCTACTTCGGATCGAAGTCACTCATACGCGGTGAACAACACTCTCAACTCACAAAACGCGCAGAGAACACAGGTCCGCACTGAAGGACTCACTGAGAAACATTCCAGTAACACAACAACAGTCTATTGAAGAGTTTGAATTCTCAGGCACTTGTCATTCCCAGAAATACTACAGGGGTTACCCTCAAAGCACCTGCTGCAGCGTAACCTGAATTTACAACCAAGGCTTACACGAAGTAGCAAAACTTCACTTTGGCATTCAGGGGAAAAATCCCAAGGGAGTACAATCAGAAAGGAACACTCGAAGGTGTAGGGGCGAAACTGTTCAAGTATCTAACTAGTCACTGGCTCTAAGCATCGGCAGTCACCCGCAGGTGCAGTTCCGAACTACTCAAGTCTCTAACCAATGGACTAGCTCTGAACATTCGGCCGAAGGCCTTCAGCTACAAAATGCGGAACGCTAAGTTGTAACTCCTCCTGCGTGGTGACAGAACTCAAGGACACAAACACGCAAAGGAAATGGGTTCCTGATCTATACTTCTGAGTTTGGGAAAGAACCCCAGGCAAAACGCCTGGAACTATTTTATACCTTCTAAGTCCTACCTAGCACTACACTGCACTACGCTACACGCCTGCACGGAACCATGCTACACTACACTCCGCGGAACCTGTACTACGTCTCCTGCGCGGCCGACTGCCGCGCACTAACTCCCTACCCTGCCAATCTTCCGCTCGACTGCGCAGTCCCAAACGCTGCAACGCCGCGGACACCTCCACTTCGAGGGCGGACATGGTATCCTGTGCCTTCGACAGAAAGGCATCGAGCTTCTTTGCTACCTTCCACCGACTCCTACTGTCGCCTGACAACAACCCGGCTGCGCGCAATTCAAACTCACGCAGTGTGAGTTTCTCCTGCGCCTTCACTTCCCAGTGGGCGTAGCCCTTGAGACAGTGGGCGACACGCCTCGCCGTCTCCACCTTCGTGCGATCCGCCTCCTTCCTGCGATCCTCTTCAATTATCACTAATTGCGATTCGGCTTCAGCACGTTGCGCTCTCAATTCGCCACACTCTGACTGTAACCTGCGGATTAACTCTTCATCCGCCTGCCGTGCGAGCTGACATTGTTCCAACAACCGCGTCTGTCGCACGAGCTCCTCTGACAAAATCCGATTCTGGGCCTGCTCAGAAATGAGTGCTTCCTTGACCTTCACCTGCTCCTTGGTGAGCTCGTCCAGTTTCTCATCCTTCATCTTCTCGGCGTGCTTGTAGAATTTCTGATTAAGCTTATACTGACCCCACAAGCATGCATGCTTCTCCTTCAATTCCCTCAACTCCTGGTCCACTCTAGCTAACAGCTTGCTGGTGTGGACTTTAGTGCGAGTCCGCCTGCGCACTAACTCGATGTAAGATCCCGGCTGGAGTGGGTCGGCGTATTTATCGACCTTGCGATCCAAGTACCTCAGCAACGGAATCACCTGCTCAGAGAGCGCCGCCGCCGGCGCTCCAACAATTTCCTCCTCCTCCTCCTCGGTGTCTTCTGCTCCTGACATTTCTTCCGTGGAGCCTCCGTTGTCATCATCCGAGTGGAGAATTTCAGTCGCCATTGATTGCGTCGGCGACTGCCCCGAGTGGGGCTGCACGTCATCGACGTGTGCTGCCTGCGAAGGCACGGCTGCAGCCTCGCTGCTCGTCGCCAAAATGTCTAAGGCGGAAGGCGAATGTACCCGTGCGGCATCCCCGTCTCTCGCTTGTTGGTTGTCTACCGCGTCCTCTCTGCCGCCGTCGCCCGCCGCCGAAGGCGATCGAGCGGAGGGTGGCTGCGCGGGGTTTGATTGCGCATCGCGCATCGAAATTTCATCCCGCGGACAGTCACTCCGCTCCTCCGTCTGTTGCTGCTCCCTTGATCGGTCCGTGGGGGCTGTGCCCGGCCCGTGCGCAGGCGCAATTGCCGGCGCCTTGTCCGCCGCAGGCGTAGCGCCGCGGACATCCATCGCCGAAGGCGACATGGCCGGGGGCCGCTCGCCCGATGTCCCTTGGCCTATAGGCCCTACCGCCGAAGGCGCATCTATAGGCGGACTTCCCGCCGATGGTGCGGCCTCCGCACGCTCCCTGCTCGTATCTCCTCGGCTCGAAGGCCCTGGCGCCGAAGGCGCAAATTGCGGCGATGATGTGATTATGCATGAAGCTCCGGCCCTTGCTGTCACCACCAGAGCTGTGCATCGCAAGATGCAAACTGAGAAAAATGAAGATGAGCAAGGGGAGACTTCATCTGAGGAGCCTCCTCATCTCTCTGATCTTGAGAGAGTGGCGAGGAGAGCAAGGAGGATTACAAGGGCAGAGGAGAAAAGAGATGAGGTTCTACATGATGCAGAGGTGCCACCTGTCACGCAAGATTCAGAAAGCAATCAATCACGAGAGTGGGAAGGACCTGGGATTCCTGTGACAGAGTGGGAGAACATGAGAGGTCAGAGAAGGAGAGAGTCGGAGAAGTACAATTTGTGGTCAGATCTGAGTTCGCTGAAGGCAGACATTACTTTTGGTCAGCTGCTGGAAATATCTCCCATTGCTCGTAAGACTTTGAAGGAGGGCATTCCAGTGCATAGAAGGAGTAGAAAGACGAAGACTAGAGTCGCTGCTAGAGTTCATTTGCAAAAAGGAAGTCAGGATGTCAAACCTGTGGAGATAGAGGTGGTAGTGGTAGACAAGGTGATTCCCAATGTATTAGTTGATGGGGGTAGTGGTTTGAACATCCTACCTGAACACACCATGAGAAAGTTAGGTTTGAATCTGACAGGCCCCTCACCTTTCATTATCAATATGGCCAATCAGACTTCAGCTGTACCAGTGGGGATGATTAAAGATTGCAGGTTGTCCACTGGTGGTGAGGAGTATATTGTCACATTTCATGTGATTAAGATGCATTCGAACAGGGACACCTTTCCCATTCTATTGGGCAGACCTTGGTTGAGAATGGCTAATGCAATTGTGGATTGGGGAGGACTGAAGCCATCAATCACATATGGTCCTCATGATAACAGAGTCAAGGTGTCAATAGGGTCATTAGGTGGAAGGGTGAGAGAGGATCCTGAGTTATCTTCAGGGAAGGAAGAAGAGAAAAACGAGGCCAAGTGTGATGACACTTTAGTGGGAGTGGTTCATTTGAATGACAGAAAAAATAGATTAGATGTAGGATCAGGTAGCTTGGGTCCTAGTTTTTACAGCAGAAGCGAGGATGGAGAGTTTGCTCAGTGGTTGAGAGATTATCCTGAGTCAGGTTGTGACGCCATGATGATTTCTCATCACAAAATTTTCGAGAAGGAGGTGATCAGTTCACAGCAAGAAGAGTATCTGTTGCTAGAACCATGTGAGGTTCTTATGGAGGAAGAGTGGATACATGGAGGTCTCACTCCATGGTTGGACGAGTTGGATATTACTGAGGTGGATTCGGTGCATGTTGATGGAACTCAAGAGGAGGAGACTACTGTGAAAAATGCGAAGTTGGAGGAACCCTTGCATTTCAAGACTACATCAACCGGAATTCTGGTGGGCCAAGACGTCAGGGACTATCCTCAAGTCCCTCCTGATTGGTATCAAAGCTCAGAGGAACAAACTCATGTGGCGGAGGAAGACTGGAAATATGTGAAGGTGTCCATCAGAGGAGGAGAGCTGAAGCAAATGAAGATGGGTTCCAAGCTAGGAGAGGATGAGATACAGAAGTATGGTGAGTTGGTGGACGAATTCAGTGATACCTTTGCTTGGTCGTATGATGAGTTGAAGGGAGTACCTCGTGAAATGGTGGAGCATCGGATTTCGCTGGTCCCTGGAGCTAAGCCTATTAGACAGAAGGAGAGAAGGATGAACCCACAGTTACAGTTGTTAGTTCGAGCAGAATTGGAGAGATTACTCAAAGCTGGATTCATCAAGCCTGTAGAGATCACGGATTGGGTTTCTCCTATGGTTTTGGTCAAGAAGAAGAATGGGAAACTTAGAGTGTGTGTGGATTATAGGAAGCTGAATGCTTGTACTGAGAAGGATCACTTTCCTTTACCTTTTATCACGCTGCTTTTGGAGGAAGTTGGGGGTCATGCGAGGTACACATTCATGGATGGATATGCTGGCTACAATCAGATTTCCATAGCTGTACAGGATGTTCATAAGACAGCCTTCACAACTCCGTGGGGAACTTTTGTATGGGTTGTTATGCCTTTCGGATTGTGCAATGCACCTGCCACATTCCAAAGGTTAGTGATGTATATTTTCACAGATCTGTTATACAAGTCTATGACAGTTTTTGTGGACGATTTTAGCACTCAGTCAAGTGCTGGTGAGCATCTGCAGTGTGTTAGAGAAGCTCTCATTAGATGTAGAAGAATGCAGCTAGCTCTGAATCCTGAGAAGACATTCCTAGGTGTTCAGAGAGGAGTTCTTTTGGGTTATGTCGTGAGTGAGAAGGGAAGAGAACCGGATCCTGATAAGATTGCAGTCATTGAAGGATTGGCAACTCCCACGAATGCTAAGGGTGTAGCCAAGTTATTGGGACATGTAGGGTGGTATAGAGAGTTGATTCCTGACTTTGCCAAGATTGTAGTGCCTATTACTCAATTGTTGAGGAAGGAGAACAGGTTTGAGTGGACAGATGCTTGTCAAGAAGCTTTTGAAGAGTTGAAGTCCAGGTTGAGTACTTATCCGGTGTTGAGGCCTCCTGACTGGAGCATGCCTTTTCACGTTTTCTGTGATGCAAGTAGTGTAGCAGTGGGTAGTGCGCTGTGTCAGTCCACGGGGGAGAAGGGAAAGGACCTGCCAATCGCTTATGCCAGTAGGCAGTTGAATCCAGCAGAGAGGAACTATTCTACTACCGAGAGGGAGTGCTTGGCCATGGTTTTTTCAGTCAAGAAGTTTAGACATTATCTGATCTGCAATCCAGTGGTATTCTTCGTTGATCATATGGCAATCAAATATCTGGTGAACAAGGCGGAGCTTAGTGGAAGATTGGCCAGGTGGGTTTTATTGCTGGAGGAATTTGACTACACGGTGGAGTATAAACCTGGTCGCATGCACTTGCAGGCCGACCATCTATCTAGGTTGTCGGAGGATGTAGGGACCAGTCCATTAGATGATAGATTGATAGATGATAGTCTTTTTGTAGTAACAGCTCAGCCAGAATGGTACGCTGGAATAGTAGAGTTTTTGACAACTCAGCAGTTGTCAGGTGATTGGACTAAGGAGGAAAGGAGGAAGGTGAGAGTCAACAGTAGACATTTTGCAGTGATTGGCCACAGATTATTTAGAAGGGGAGCTGATGGTGTTCTGAGAAGATGTGTGTCAGAAGTGGAGGTTCCCGCAATTTTAGAGGCTTGCCACGACAGTGCTTGTGGGGGACATTTCTCGGGCCAACTTACAGGTCAGAAAATACTTAGAGCGGGATACTTCTGGCCTAGGTTGTTTAGGGACTCTCATGAATATGTGAAGCGCTGTGATGCCTGTCAGAGGTATGCTAGGAATGACCTTCGAATGGAGATGCCTCTACACGTTTCATTGCCACTTGTACCTTTTGAAAAATGGGGAATTGATTATATCGGTGAGATTCATCCTCATTCGTCAAAAGGCATGGCTTACATCATAGTTGCGACAGAATACTTGACAAAGTGGGCGGAAGCGAAGGCAGTGAAGACAAATACGGCTGCTCATGCTGCCACATTCATGTACGAAAACATCATTTCAAGGTTTGGATGTCCCAAGATTCTGGTTAGCGATAGGGGCAGGCACTTCTTGAATGAGATGTTTCAAGAATTAACAGATAGGTTTGAGATAGATCACAGAAAAACTACTCCATATCATCCACAAACCAATGGTCAGACAGAGCGTGTCAATGGAACTCTGGTGAGTATTCTTCGCAAAACGGTGGTTGACTCAAAAAGGGATTGGGACACCAAGCTGACAGCAGCATTGTGGGCTTATCGGACAACTTTCAAGGTGACAACCCAGGCAACGCCGTTTTCGTTAGTGTATGGATTGGAGGCCACTCTCCCCATCGAATTCGAGGTGGAATCACTCCGAGTTGCAGTGCAGTCACGGCTTACAAACAGTCAGTCATTAAGGAATAGGCTGACGACATTAGAAGAGCTTGATGAGAGGAGGAGAATGAGTGCTCAACATATTGAGGCCATTCAACGGAGGAGAAAAATCACCTTTGACAAGAAGCATAAGAAAAGGACGCTGAGGCCAGGTATGATGGTGATGCTCCAGGATGGTAGGAAGCTTGACTTCCCAGGAAAGTTTGATGCAGTATGGTTAGGGCCTTATCTGATTCGTGGGGTATTTCCAAACAACTCAGTGCAGTTGGAAACGTTGAATGGAGAAGTTTTCCCCACACGCACTGCGGGAAGTAGATGCAAGCAGTACCGGATTTGAAGCTGTCTAGCCTGCAGAGATAGGATTCTGGAATCTTCCCCTGATGGTCGCCAATGATGTGAGCACAAAACTGTGCTCACATGTCTTTTTAACCTTGTGAGAGTTAAAGTTTTAGATTTAAGCTCTTGCAAAATTATGCTCGGAGTTTTCTGGAAGTTTTGTAAGATTAGGAGTTGGTGTAATAGCTAGTAGGCAAAGGTCCGGAACGGGGCTTTCAGGGCAGGGTCTCCGGCGAAGAGCCTTCGGTGAAGTTCCTTCAGGGAAAGGCCTTCGACGAAACAGTGAAACCCTCATAACGTTTTCAATGTGTGACTCCTTGACTCAGTTAGTGTTTCCTTGGAAAGAGCTCGCAACGCTCGTTCCAACGAGACCAAGAACTCTTCAAACGGATGAGGAATCACTGAGTTGTGAGTGTCGGAAGTTACTGATGGGAAGGGTTGAGGCAAGTCCGGCTGCGAACGTCTTCGGCTCCGGACGTCTCCGGCTGCGAACGTCTCCGGCTGCGAACATCTCCGGCTGCGGACGACTTCGCGACAACTGCGAGCAGGCCTTCGGCGAACTCGGGGTCGGCGAACTCTGAGCCGGTGAACATCGTGCAAGGGCCATCGGCGAAACAGTAAACTCGGCATATCTTTTTCATTTGTTAACGGTTTGATTTGATTAGGATCCTGTTGGAAAGAGCTCGCGACGCTCGTTTCAACGAGACCAAGAACTCTTAAAACGGATAAGGCGTCACTGAGTTATGAGCGTCGGAAGCGGCGGATAGGGTAGAACAACATCCGACCGGAAGACATCGAACTGGAAGACATCGCGGTCGGCGAACTCGCGGCCGGAGCACTCGCGGTCGGCGCACTCGCGGCCGGAACACTTGCAGTCGGCGCACTCGCGGCCGGAGAACTCGCCGTCCGCGAACTTCGTGCCGGCGCCTTCGGCGATAACAGGTAACATGCCTTCGGCGGTGTGCCTTTGGCGAAGGGTAAAACCAGCATAACTTTCGCAATTCGTAACGGTTTGACTCAGTTAGGGTCTCGTTGGAAAGAGCTCGACCTGATCGTTCCAACGAGCCCACGAACTTGTGAAACAGAGCTAGGGTCTGTGAGTTATGGGTGTCGGGAGTGACTGTTATGGATAAGCAAAGGTGTGGTCGTGCGTCTTCTGCGGGTGGATGCCTTCGGCGGTGCGCGAAAGAAGATCCCCTCCGGCGGATATCGGGTGGTCAGGATGTAGAATGTACAGGTGTGGCGGCGGCGGCGGTGTGTAGTCGCGCAGGGGGAGCAGGCAGCTGTCCATCATTGCGAGTGGGGCATGCAGGCGGGCTGTGGGTGTCTCGGCCTTGGACTTCGAAGTGGAGAGTTCGGCGTGGGAGCTGAGACCTGGTGGTGTGTTCGGCCTTGTGTGCGAGAGCTTGTAGTGTACCAGTGTGCGAGAGCTGGTGGTGTGCGTGTGTGGAGACGGAAGTGGTGTGCTCGGCCTGGGAGATGAGATCAGAGTGGAAGACCTGAGAGTGGGATCTGAGATTGAAGTGTAATCTGTGAGTGGGAGCTGAGATCTGAGTGGAAGACCTGAGAGTGGGAGATGTGAGTGAAGTGAAATCTGAGACTGAAATCTGACAGTCGGGATCTGAATTTGAACTTGAAAAGTGAGAGTTGAATCCGAGAGAGAAATCTGGTGGGGTCTGAAGGTGGGAGCTGAGAAGTCGACATTGAACTCTGAGTAGGAATTGGGAGTGGGACTGGTATCTAGGAAAGCCCACAGCGGCTGTAGTATGGAGGAAGTCACCCAGAGTTGGGTTAGATCTTTATGTAACAAAGAGCTTGTCTGATGCTCTTGCGAAAATAGTAGACAGCAAGGTTATTATTTTCAGTTCTGGATAATTTGTCTGTGAAGGAGCAAGTGTTTATGATCTCATTGTCCTGAATACACTTTGAGTACATGGCTTGCAATCAGAGAAGTTAGATTATGGGAGTTCGAACCCCCACCCGGACTACAAACGCTGAAGGGTGGGAAGGTTTGGCTCACACGTGGTGCGCCGGAGGGTCTGGCCCCGAGGGCCGGTGTCTCGTAGGCGGTTCTTCCGCCGGCTCCTTCCCCTTCCTACGTTGGAACGGGGGTGATTCTTGCCTGTGCACAGGCGGCACGTGTGGAGGTGTCCTGTGCACAGGCGACCTGTGCACGGGCGAGCGCCTGTGCACAGGCGGACTGCTCCTTCCCACGCGTAAGCGTAGATCCACGTCCACTTGTGATCGCCTGTCCGCGGAGGCTCGTCCGTCCGCGGAGGCTCGTCTGTGCGCAAACGGAACATCTGTCCGCATCGCACGAGGTAACTCCGGAGGCCCTTGGCCCGTAGGCGGCCTCTCTCCCGTCGAGGTTGCAGCGTGGCCCGTTGCTCCTGCGGTCGTCCGCGCTTCCTCATGCTTCTCTGGCGACGCACTTCCTTTCTCCGTCGCAATCGTCGCCGTGTCCGCACTGTCGGCTGGTAACACCAGTCTGCGTGCCTTCTGCTTCGGCCGGCTGTATGACTCGCACAGCGGCCGCGGTCGAATGGGAGCAGAGGGTTCTTGATGCTGCTCCTCTTCAGACTCTTCCCTCCATCGCCGCTTCCGCGGCACTCGTGCTGCAGGAGTGTGTCTCCCTTCGTCCCTCCGCCTTGATGGGGTAGAAGTCGGTGACTCCTCTGCATCAGTGTCGACCTCATTCTCCCGCACATACTTCCCGGGATGGTCGATGGACAATGGCGGAAAATGTTCAAGCTCCGCCGCTGTCAAACAATTCCGCTGTCGATAAAAATTGATGAGGAAAGGAGAAAGATGGTTTAGAGTTCCCCCCTTCTCCTCAAACGCGTGCTGTCGCATCACCCTGTGCAGGATGCTCGCCCAGTGAATTGGAGTTCCCTCGATGACGCACTCCACAAAAGAGACCTGCCACAATGTGATGTAGCAGGCGCGGTGCGGCTGCAGTAATTGCATCAGCGCCGCGGACAAAGTCCGGCGAAATCGATCCTTGTAATCACGGGTCCTGTACCCATTCTTGGTAGACCTCCCGGTCTTGAACAGCTCCACAAATTGCGCCTCTTCCTGCTTGGTCACCTTGATGCTCTCACTGTCGAAAAGGAGATGCCCTGGCATGCCAGCACATCTTCCCAACGCCTGCGCCCAATCTTGGACTGTCCACCGATCAACATGCGGACGCAATCCGCGCGAGGGTGGTCCCTGTGGCTCTAGCCACTCGCGCACCATATTCGCACAGATGTAGTTCCATCCCCATAGCAAGAAATCGAGCTTTCTTGCTATTAAGCGCTCCTCGAAAGCGCGCAGCCCGTTCTGTGGTAGGCGAAGTGGCACCATCCGCAATCTGCTCGGTCTCGTCATTGCGTTCCTGGGGTTCGCTCGCCCGCTCATTCTACTTCCGCACCGCCCGAGCTTCTTTCTCTCTCGGCAAACTCTAATCGCCCTCAATTCCAAATCACGCGCATTCACTTCTCCCTCAATCAACAAGAAATCTCCTGTGCGACGACGTCGAGAATGTTTAGCAGCCAGCAGATGGATGCGCGCAGCGCGCACAAGAGATTGGAATCGCGAATTCAAGAATGGGACGTTCTCCGCCGCCCGGTCGAAGGTCATGGTCGGCTCTTGCTCGTGAAGAACGTCTCACTTGATGGCCGCGCCGGCTGTACGCTGGAACGGTCTTCACTCTCACGCGCGGCTTCACGTTCCGCCGTCGTCGATTAAACTCTCACGCTCGAATTGGCGGATTTGAACTCCGCGAGCGTATTGCCCCGCGGACATGGGGGCGTAGCGCCGAAGGCGAGTTTTCCGCCTTGCGCGGTACACTTGTTCGTACCGCCCCTCGGCCAATCCCCCTCTGCCTTGACGCGTGTGTCCGCATGTCGGACAAAAGTTCAACTCCTGCCTGTGCGCAGGCAGGAGCCTCGGCGGATGCTCCGCCGGCACGGAACTTCATCCTCCTGTGCACAGGCGGTCGCCTGTGCGCAGGCGAATTCCGTGCGCGGCGTTGCGCTGGCGCGGAAGGCGTTGACCGTGGTCAGCCGTCTCCGTCCAGTCTGTCCGTTCCTTGTCTCTTCGTCGGCGCTTCCGCCGCCGCAACTCCGTCCGTCCAAGAGCGCATCCACCCGTCCCGTCCGCATGGTCCGTACCGATTTGATTACTCTGGCGGCTCTTCCGCCGTACGCGGCGCTGCGCTGGCGCGGAAGGCGCCGTACACTTTCTACCTCACAAGGCGCATTTCTAGGGCCCAAGGCGGATTTTCCGCCGACGCCGAAGCGCCTGTGCACAGGCGAGCGCCTGTGCGTAGGCGGACTTCGCGCCTCCCCTAACCCTACTTCGCCTGTGCACAGGTGAACGCCTTCGTCCGCGCATAGGACAAAACTTGATTCCCCCTTCCGCGTAGGCGGAATTCGCGCCGATGGCGAACTCTTTCCGCCGTAGGCGACCGCCTCCGTTTCTTCCAATAGTGATAACTCCCTAAGTCCTCATCCGTTCCAAGCGTTCTTGGACTCGTTGGAATCAGTGCGTCGAGCTCTTTTCAACGGGACCCTAACTTGGTCAAGGCGCCTGAGGGTTGACCTAATTATGGAGGGTTTCCCTACAGCCGCGGACGCAACCTCCGAAGGCGGGTTTTGCGCCTTGCGTCGTAGGGGTCCTAACTGCAGAGCTCGCAGGGAGGGTGGTGCCTGTCCTCACTGCTGCACCCCAAATCCCAGATTCTACAAGATCCCTCGAGAATCCCCGCGATCTTCCGGATTCACTCCGTTTTGATGTACCGAAGGCTATTTACAATGCTGCCAGGGTACAGTTTTCCAAAAATGTTTTAATTTCCTCAAAATTGCCAAAAGTGGGGTACCACACGGCCGCCAAGATCGCATACATGTGTATGAATCTTCGGTAGTAGCCCACATGACTCAGGAATGCTCGAAGCTCCCTCAGATTCGTTGGTGGCTCGAGCTCGAGTATAACCTTGACCTTCTCGATGTCCACTGCAATGTCGTCTGACGAAACACGATGGCCCAACAAGATTCCACTCGTCATAAAGAAAAAACACTTCTCGGGGTGCAACGATAAACTGCTCTCCCTACATTTATCAAAGGTCTGCTTCAGGTGACTTACGTGTTCTGACCGCTTTTCAAAGACACAGAAGTCGTCTATGAATATTTCTAGGAACTTCCTCAGCTGCTCTTGAAAAATATTGGTCATCATCCGCTGAAAGGTGGCAGGTGCATTGCACAGACCGAAGGGCATCTTGTGATACGCATAAGTTCCCCAATCGGTTGTGAATGTTGTCTTATCCTTGTCCTGTTCTCGGATAGACACCTAATTGTAGCCTGAGAACCCGTCTAGGAAGCTATAGCACTCATGTCCCGCGACATGGTCTAAAATGGCATCTGTGAACGGTAGAGGGTGGTGATCCTTACGTGTTGCTGTATTCAACTTTCTGAAATCCTGACACACCCGTATCTTACCCGTCAACTTCTTTGGTACGATAACAATCGGCGATACCCATTCACTGCTGAACACTGGGTAAATAATACCGGCGCTCAAATACTTATCTATCTCCTCCTTAACTAGCAAGGAGTATTTTGGGTTGAGGCGATACTGGCGTTGACGTATGGGTACTGCCTCATCCAGTAAATCAATGCGGTGTTCTCCATACCGTGCAGGTATCCCCTTCATGTCTTCTATCTTCCAGGCGAAGACATCAACGTAGTGGCGAAGAAAGGCATGTACCTCCCTTAGCTCGTCTCCTTCCACCGTGCTTGATACCTTCAAGTACTTGTCAGGACTGAGTTGTACTTCGTGACAGTCACTAGGGTCGACAATGCCCTCTGTGTGACTCGTCTCACTCCTTCCCAGTCCTACCGTTAATTGCTATTTGTCCTCCGGCTGAATAGCGTCTGGTTCCTCTTCTACAGAACAGCAGGCAACGAATCCCACAAAATAATCGGATTCAATGGCACTGGAGTCTGATCGGGCGGCCGAATCACTGCTAACCCCCGATGTGTAACCCGCACTAGTCGACGATGTCTCCCCTTCATGTTGGACCTTGGTCCAGGGCACAGTGATAGTCTTGGTCGGCTCCTTAGGATGGGGGAACTTAAGGCGATGCCTACGCCAGTCACATCGTACTTGTGCGCCATACAGCCACGGTCGCCCGAGCAGGATGTCATAGCCTTGCTTCAGCATGGGCTACAGGATGATATAGTTCAACCGAAACTCCGCACCACCGATGTTTGTTCGGATATTGCGCAGCATTCCTACAGGCATCCTCCGCGTCTGATCCGCTAACCTCAACACACGCCTCGAAGGTTCGAAGTCACTGAACCCCAAAGCTCGCGCAGTGTCCTCCGTCATTATGTTGACTCCTGATCTAGAGTCTACTGGTACCTTGCGTACACAACACCCTTCTATTTCCACATCGATCTCTGGAGGTCCTTGGTCTTCACTGGCCACTTGGTACACCTGGGGGGTTTTGGCTGCGCGCGGCTTCCGAGGGCGATGTAACGAAAGCATCAACATCTTCCGATACGTCTTGTTGTCCTCCAGGAGCTGGTTGAACGTGATGTTCACTTGCCGGTTCCCGATATCTTCCACTAAGTCGTAGTGGACGCGTCGGTTTGGAGTCGACGTCCTGCGTGGTTCCAAAGTTGCTACCATCCGAGCAGCAAAGGGTGTTGACAAGTCTTCCCGCTCTGTTCCGTTTTGGTTGTGGGTCGCTTCTTTCAACAAGTTTGCTACCTCTTCTCTGATATCCGGGGCATACTCTCGCTTCAGCACGCGTACTGGCTCATCCTCGACCGATGTATCGGTCCGCACTGCTGGTGCTTCGCGCATAGCTGAAGGCTTCCGTGCAGGTCGCAAGTCGGACTTGCTGGTTGCCTTCTCTTCTCCCTTACCTTTTTGGTCGTCGGCCTTCCGACCGTGCTTGCGAGTGTCGCGCTTCTGTGTCTTCTTCGCCCTCCTTTTGGTTTTCGCTCCTTCGATTCCCGTCGCTCTCTCCCTCTTTGGTTGAGAGTGGAAGTCTCGAAGGCTTCCGCCGATGCAATCACGTCTTCGATAGTATCGCACTTGCTGCGTCGGCAGAAAGTCTTCATCTCCCGGGCTAAGCCGGTCACATACCAATCCACAGCTTGCTGCACCGAGAAGGAGGACCCTGGTCCTGTTTTCGGTATTCGGTCAAGGAGGTCCAGAAATCTCTCGGTGTAGTCACGCAGACTCTCCTTCTTCTCCCGCTGCAGGTTACGCAACTTCGTCAACACCCGACTGTTGTAGCCGAGCTCACGGAAACGTCAAAGGAACTTCTCCTTCAGTTGAGCCCATGTTAACAACCCATTCGGATCGGTGCTCTCGTGGTTATACCAACTTCGTGCCTTCTTCCGCAGAAGACTTGGAAAAATCCGTAGTCGGTCGTCATCGGCAATCTTGCGGTTAGCGATAGACACTGACTCAAACAGCTTGATGTAGGAATCTGCATCGTAGTCATCCCCACTCCCTTTATACTTCGGATAGGAATGCTTGATAATCGGCTGAGGTAGCCGCGCATTGGCTTGTCCGTCCGCCATCAGTGTATTTGTCGACGATTCTCGGGCGGTCGGTTCTAAATCACGAGGAGGATCCGCGCAAGGGATATCTAGTAGAACTGTAAGCACCAAGTTCGGTTCCGAGTCACTGGGGGTAGCTTCTCCAAGGATGTCGGCCGGACTAGGCTTAGGTACTCTTTTTGGTGTCTTCTTGTTTTGACGCCGTGTCTCTTCCACGGCCTTCTCTGAATCTCGTTGGAACTTGCGGGCAGCTCTCGCACTTAGGTTGCTCCCACTAGCTCCCGTCGACATTCACCGAGCATGGCTACTCGCATACCCCGGTGTTGATGCAACTGTCCCCGGCAGCGGCGCCAAAAAGAAGTTGTCGGCTTCTTATGTAATAACCCACTAAAGGCTAAAACTACAATATAGTGGTAGAAAGGTCGAACCCACAGGGACAAAGGAACACACAGGGTACAAAGTGTCACATTTAACAGACTATTGAGGAGTTTGAATTCTCAGTATGGTGGTAAAAAGATCAAACCCACAGGGACAGAGGCAACACACAGAGTAAAAAGTGTCACGTTTAAAAGACTTATGTAGAGTTTGAATTCTCAGGCGACTGTCACTCCCAGAAATACTGCAGTGCTCAACTCGGAGGCCACTCGGAGGATGCTCGACTCAGAGGATGCTCGGAGGATGCACAGTGCAGCGTAGGTCACTCAACACACACACACACACCTGAAACTGGAAAAGCACAACTCAGAGGTTGGTCAGGACCTCCGCTTCGGATTTCAGGGGGAAAGTATCTCAAAAGTTCACTCAGAGGCTCTGCAGGTAGTGACTCCCACTCCGGCTTTTACAGCCCTTCCGCCTGGAACTAGCGTAGGGAACCCGGACTGGACTTCCCACTTCGGAACGAAGTCCCTCATACGCCGTGGACGTCACCCTCGATTCACACCAAATGCAGAGAGTACAGGCCCGACTGAGAACTCAACTGAGACACAATCAAGTAACACACACACACAACCTGAATTGCAAACCAAGGTTTACAAGAAGTAACAAAAATTCACTTTGGCATTCAGGGGAAACTTCCCGTAGGAGTACAATCAGGATATGTCACTCGCAGGAGTAAGGGGGAACTGTTCAAGTCTCTAACTCGCAACCGGCTCTGAGCATCAGAAATCACCCGCAGGTGCAGATCCGCACTACTCAAGTTTCTAACCGGTATACTAGCTCTGAACATTCAGCCGAAGGCCTTCAGCTACAACATGCGGTAACTTCACTATGCTGCAGCTCCTCTACGTGGTGCCAGGACCAAATGCACAAACACGCTGAGAAAGCGAGTTCATGATCTGCACTTCCGAAACTGGAAGAGTCCCAAGGCAAAACGCCTTGAACTACTTTATACCCTCTAAGGTCCTAACTAACACTACGCTACACTATCTGCTACTCTAAACTCCTGCACGAAACCAAACTACACTACTGCACTCTGCAGATCCGGTGCTGCGCCTCCTGCGCGCCGGACTGCCTCGCACCCTATCTCTACCCTGCCAATCTTCCGACCGGCTGCGCAACCCCAGTCGCCGAAAGACTGCAGTCACTTCCGACTCTAAGTGCGCCATAGTGTCGCGCGCACCCGACAAGAAGGCTTCTAATTTCCTCGCTACTCGCCGCCGACTCTAACTGTCACCCTCCGTCAATGCCGCCGCCCGAAGCTCAAACTCCCTGAGTGTGATCTTCTCTTGAGCCGCCACCTCCCAATGGGCGTATCCTTTTAGACAGTGAGTCACCCGCGTCACCAACTCTTCTCGCGTCCGGCTGCTGCCTTCCACCTCTGCTAGCTGCATCTCCGCATCTGCGCGCTGCGCCCTCAAATCCGCGCACTCGGATTGCAAGTTGCGCAACAACTCCTCATCCTCCTTGCGTGTGCTTTGACTTTCTTCTAATGCGCGCGTCTGGCGCGCAAGCTCCTCTGTTAAGATGCGGTTTTGTCTCCGCTCTTCCTGCAATTCCGACTCGATCTTTGCCCGCATTAGCTCGGCATCTGCCTGGGCTTTCGTCGCCACATCCTCCCGCTGTTGTTGCAGGGTTGGGTGTAGCCTCTGCGTGATCGCCAGGTGCTGTCGGAGCGCAGTATACCTATCCTGCAATGTTTGGCACCTAGAGGCCCAAGTGGCCACCTTGCTCCTCGTCCTACGCTTGACAATCTCCATGTAATAACCCACCAAAGGCTAAAACTGCAGTATGGTGGTAAAAAGATCGAACCCACAGGGACAGAGGCAACACACAGAGTAAAAGTGTCACATTTAACAGACTTTTGTAGAGTTTGAATTCTAGGCGACTGTCACTCCCAGAAATACTGCAGTGCTCGACTCGGAGGCTCGACTCGGAGGAGGATCTCAACTCGGAGGATGCTCGGAGGATGCACGGTACAGCGTGGTCACTCAACACACACACACACACACACACACACCTGAAACTAGCAAAAAGCACAACTCGGAGGTCGGTCAGGACCTCCGCTTCGGATTTCAGGAGGAAAGTGTCTCACAAGTTCACTCAGAGGTTCTGCAGGTAGTGCCTCCCACTCCGGCTTTTACTGCCCTTCCGCCAGGAACTAGCGGGGGTACCCGGACTGGACTTCCCACTTCGGAACGAAGCCTCTACGTACGCCGTGGACGTCACCCTCGACTATCACACAAAACGCAGGGAGTGCAGACCCGACTGAGAACTTACTGAAAACACGATCCAGTAACACACACACAACCTGAATTACAAACCAAGGTTTACACGAAGTAATGAAACTTCACATTGGCATTCAGGGGAAACTTCCCGTAGGAGTACAATCAGGATATGTCACTCGAAGGAGTAAGGGGGAACTGTTCAAGTATCTAACTCGTAGCCGGCTCTGAGCATCAGAAATCACCCGCAGGTGCAGATCCGCACTACTCAAGTCTCTAACCGGGTACTAGCTCTGAACATTCAGCCGAAGGCCTTCAACTACATCATACGGTAACTTCGCTATGCTGCAGCTTCTCTACGTGGTGCCAGGACCAAAATGCACAAACACGTCAAGAAAGTGAGTTCCTGATCTGCACTTCCGAAACAGGAAGAGTCCCAAGGCAAAACGCCTTGATCTACTTTATACTCTCAAAAGATCCTAACTAGCACTACGCTATCCTATCTACCACTCGCAGCATCTGCGCGAATCCAAACTACTCTACTGCACTCAGCAGATCCGGTGCTGCGCCTCCTGCGCGCCGGACTGCTCCGCTTACTGTCTCTACCTTGCCAGTCTTCCGACCGGCTGCGTAACCCCAGGCGTCGGAGCGCTGTGGTGACTTCCGACTGCAAGTGCGCCATAGTGTCGCGCGCACCCGACAAGAAGGTTTCTAATTTTCTCGCCACTCGCCGCCGACTCCGACTGTCACCCTCCGTCAATGCCGCCGCCCGAAGCTCGAACTCCCTGAGTGTAATCCTCTCTTGAGCTGCCACCTCCCAATGGGCGTATCCTTTTAGACAACGAGTCACCTGTGCCGCCAACTCTCCTCGCGCCGTGCAGCTGCTCTCCACCTCTGCCAGCTGCATTTCTAATCCCGCACGTTGTGCCCTCAAATCCGAGCACTCGGATTGCAAGTTGCACAACAACTCCTCATCCTCCTTGCGGGCTCTTTGACTTTCTTCTAAGGCGCGCGTCTGGCGCGCAAGCTCGGCTGCTAGGACTTGGTTCTGTCTCCGCTCCTCCTGCAATTCCGACTCGATCTTTGCCCGTATTAGTTCGGCATCCGCCTGACTTTTCGTCGCCGCATCCTCCTTCTGCTGCTGCAAGGCTTGGTATAGCTTCTGGGTGACCGCCAGGTGTTGTCGGAGGGCGGTGTTCCTATCCTCATATACTTGGCAACTAGAGGCCCACTTTGCCACCTTGCTCCTCGTCCTTCGCCTGATAGTCTCCACATAAGACTGCGGTTTTAAGGCACTTGCGTATTTGGATGTCTTGCGATCCAGATATCGCAGGAGTGGAACTATCTGTTCGCACAGCACCCCTGTTGGCGTTTTCTGCACCGAATCCGCTTCCTGCTCTTTCGAGCTCGTATCATCCTCAGTCTCGAGGATTTCAGTCGCCACCGAATCCCTTGGCGACTCCCTGGAACTGTGGCGCGCAGCAGCTTCCGCTGCGACTGCTGCTCCACTGCCTGCTAAAATATCCAGGGCAGTGGGAGATCCCACTGCTTGAGCCCCTGTTCCGGCTCGATCTTCGGTTTCTGAAGGGGTCGACTGTGGTAACCCACTTTTTGTTTTTTGTCGGAACTAAAACATTTTTGAATAGTAAGTACCGCGGCAGCAGCTGTAAATAGTAATCGGTACGCGAAACCAGAGTAAAAAGAGGATCGAGGACAGTCAAGGGGTTTTGGGCTTAGGCCACAGTGGGACGCTTGGGACGGAACGGGCGGTTCATGCTGCAGGATCCGCTTCGAGCACCTTCGGCGGTTGATCACTCATAACTTTCTCAATTCGTAACGCCTTGAGTTGCTTCGGGTCTTGTTGCAAAGAGCTCGCGACGCTCGTTCTAACGAGATCAAGAACTTGTGAAACGGATGGGAGGTCACTGAGTTATGAGTGTCGGAAGTTACTGATGGGGGGGCCTTCGGCGGTAGAGCGACTTTGGCGGTACGCCTTCGGCGGAAGAACCGCCGGAAGATGCGCCTTGGGCGGTAGACGCCTTCGGTCAACGCCTTCGGGTCAACGCCTTCGGCGATACGGGAGAGTGCATTCGGCGGAAGAGTGAAACCCTCATAACTTTCTCAATGCGCCACGCCTCGACTTGGTTAGGGTCTCGTTGGAAAGAGCTCGACGCGCTGATTCTAACGAGCCCAAGAACGCCACGAACGGAGGAGAATTCCGGGAGTTATGAAGGTCGCAAGATACTCAGCTTTCCGCCTTCGCACCGGCGAAGAAAGTTTTGTCCTATGCGCGGACGAAGGAAGTTCGCCTGTGCACAGGCGCTTCGGCGTCGGCGGGAAATCCGCCTTGGGCCCTAGAAATGCGCCTTGTGAGGTAGAAAGTGTACGGCGCCTTCTGCGCCAGGTCATCGCCGCGGACGGACAGGTCATCGCCGCGGACGGACTGTGGATAGGCGAACGCCTTCGGCGGAAGAGTAAAACCGACATTACTTTCTCAATTCTTAGCGGTTTGACTTGATTCGGGTCTCGTTAAAAAGAACTCGACGAGCTGGTTCCAACGAGACCAAGATCTCTTGAAACGGATGAGGCATCACCGAGTTAGAAGCGGCGGAAGTTTCTGATATGGAGGGCCTTCGGTGCTAACATTTAGAGGGGCCTTCGGCGTTAACACTTAGAGAGGCGGCTTACGCCGCGGACGGACGCGGACGCCTGTGCACAGGCGGACGGCCTGTGCACAGGCGGGTTGCAAGTAGGCGGCCTGTGCACAGGCAGGCCTTCGGCGGAAGGGTAAAATTGACATAGTGTTTTCAATTCTTAATGGTTTGCGGTGGTTAGGGTCTCGTTGGAAAGAGCTCGCGACGCTCGTTCCAACGAGCCCAAGAACGCCTGGGACGGATGGGAATTTAGGGAGTTAGGACTATCGGAAGATACGTAGACGTTCTCCTTCGGCCCTAGATGTTCGCCTTCGGGGTTACGCTTCCGGGAATTCCGCCTTCGGAGGTAGGGAGATCGACTTTTGTCCGATGCGCGGACGGACGCCTTCGACGGTTGCAGGCCTTCGGCGGAAGAGTAAAACAGTGATAACTTTCTCAATTCTTATCCGTTTGACTTGGTTAGGGGCTCGTTGGAAAGAGCACAACACGCTCGTTCCAACGAGCCCAAGAACGTTGCAAACGAAGCAGGGATCCGTGAGTTATGGGCGTCGGGGTGACTGTTAGAGATTGACAAGGTGTGGAAGTGCGTCTTTGGCGGTTGGACGCATTCGGCGGTGCGCGGAAGGAGATTTCCTCCGGCGAGGATCGGGTGGTCATGAATGTAGAATGTTCAGGTGTGGCAGTGGCGGCCTGCGAGTAGGCGGCTTGCGTGTAGGACGCGTGGAACCCACAGTCCTCGGATTTTGGAGAAGGAATTTTGGCCTAGGTTCAGAGATCTTGCGGGGCCCATATCTTTGCGATGGACGGTCGGATGGATCTGAAATTTTGTGGGGCCGTTGATCTCGGCCGGCCACGCATGCCTGCAAATTTTCAGCCTCAGATCTTGGATGGTAAGGCGCTGGCGGCTCTGTACAGTAGGCTTAGGATTCAGATTTAGGGTTAGGGTTAGATTTAGGTTGTAAGTAAGAGGGGAAGGCAGCCGCCGACTCCTCAGGTGTGGGATCTGTTGCGGCTCGCACCATGGCGTGGTGCAGTGTAGTGTTAGGTAGGACTTAGAAGGTATAAAATAGTTCCAGGCGTTTTGCCTGGGGTTCTTTCCCATCAGAAGTGCAGATCAGGAACCCATTTCCTTTGCGTGTTTGTGTCCTTGAGTTCTGTCACCACGCACGAGGAGTTACAACTTAGCGTTCCGCATTTTGTAGCTGAAGGCCTTCGGCCGAATGTTCAGAGCTAGTACATTGGTTAGAGACTTGAGTAGTTCGGATCTGCACCTGCGGGTGACTGCCGATGCTCAGAGCCAGTGACTAGTTAGATACTTGAACAGTTTCGCCCCTACACCTTCGAGTGTTTCTTTCTGATTGTACTCCTTGGGATTTTTCCCCTGAATGCCAAAGTGAAGTTTTGCTACTTCGTGTAAGCCTTGGTTGTAAATTCAGGTTACGCTGCAGCAGGTGCTTTGAGGGTAACCCCTGTAGTATTTCTGGGAATGACAAGTGCCTGAGAATTCAAACTCTTCAATAGACTGTTGTTGTGTTACTGGAATGTTTCACAGTGAGTCCTTCAGTGCGGACCTGTGTTCTCTGCGCGTTTTGTGAGTTGAGAGTGTTGTTCACCGCGTAGGAGTGACTTCGATCCGAAGTAGGCAGTCCAAACCGGGTTTCCTACACTAGCAGCAAGCTAGTGGAAGTGTTGTAAAAGCCGGAGTTGGAAGTCACTGCCCGCAGCTTTGCCGAGTGTGCTCGCGAGAGACTTTCCCCCTAAAATCTTGAAGTAGAGGTCCTAACGGATCTCTGGGTTGTATTTCTGTAGTTTCAGGTGTGTGTGTGTGTGTGTGTGTGTGTTACGCTGCACTGTGCGACCTCCGAGTGCGCTCCGAGTGGACACTTGCAGTATTTCTGGGAGTGACAGTCGCCTGAGAATTCAAACTCATCAATAGTCTGTTAAACGTGACACTTTGTACCCTGTGTGTTCCTCTGTCCCTGTGGGTTCGACCTTTCTACCACTATATTGCAGTTTTAGCCTTTAGTGGGTTATTACATCGACGCCGCAGTGACTTTTGTCACTCTTGAACCGCCCGCTTCTGCTGCCTGTCCTTCTGGCGCAATCTGCGCGGAAGGTGTCCTTGCTGAAGGTACGTCCGCCGAAGGCGTCCGCACACTGGTCGTTGGCCCCATCCGTCTCGCAGTCGGCAAATCCGGCTGACTTTCTGTTGTCCGACTCGCAGTCGGCCGACCAGCAGTTGTCCGACTGGGAGTCGGATACACCCTGCGCGTCTTGACTCCACTTGGCCTGCTTGCTGGTGGCGTTCTTCCAGAAGTGCCTTCCGCCGAAGACGACCCTCTGAGGATTGTTGGCTCGTCAGCCAAACTCTCTTCTGCTTCCGGCCTGTTGTCCGGTTCAACACGCCGTTCAGTTGGCCTTCCTTCCGCTTGTCGACCTTCAGTCATCCGACTCGCAGTCGGCCGGCTGTCAGTCCGTCCATCTCCTCCCGAAGGCCGTGGTGCCTTCTGTGCAGAGGTATCTGCCGTCTTCCCTAGAATCTGAGCGATTATCTCTTCCTGTGTGAGATTCCGCCGGGTCGGAGTTCGCCCGGTCTCCTCAGTACCAGTTGGCATTTTGCGTGCCCTCTGTTTTGGTCGACTGTGAGGCTCGGGGGTGGGCCGACCACGAGTCGGCGCAGCTGGCACTTCCGGCTGCCTGTCCTCAGGTCTCTCATCCCACTTCCGCTTTCGCGGAATGCGCTCACTTTGACGTTCTTCTGCTGCTCTTGCTGGAGCCGGAGCCGGAGGCGTACTGGCAGGTTCCTCGTCCGGATCCGTGTCTACTTCGGCCTCCCTTGAATATCTACCTGGATAAGTCCGGGTCAGCTGTGGAAACCGTGTTTTCTCAGCATTTGTCAAACATCCCATCTTCCGGTAAAACACGATTAAGTAAGGCGATAGATGATTGAGGGTTCCTCCCTTCTCTTCTTGCGCATGTTGGCGCGTCACCTTCCACAGGAGCCGTGCCCAATGCACCGGAGCTCCTGACAACACTAGCTCCACAAACTCTACCTGCCAACCATGCATGTAAGCGGTCTTGGTCGGCTGCAATATCTGCAGCAATGCCGTCGCGACATTTCTCCGCAATCGATCCTTGTAATCCCGTGTCCGGAAACCGTTCTTGGGATGTCTGGCAACTTTGAAGAGCTCATTGTAAGAGACTTCTTCCTCCTGGGACACCTTCACGCTATCGGCCTCGAAGAGGAGATCCCCTTCCTCGCCGGCACACCTGCCCAACACCTGCGCCCAGTTGCAAATGTCCCATCTCTCTGGGTGTGGGCGGAATCCGCGAGAAGGCTTGTGTCTCTCCTGCAGATACTCGCGCACCATCTCCGGACATGTCCAGTTCCACCTCCATAGGAGAAAATCGAGCTTCAGCCTCAGCAGCACATCTTGAAATGCGCGTAGACCGATCTGCGGCACCCTGAGTGGAGACACTCGCAGCTGGGGAACCTTCGACATTGCGTTGCCTGCACACACAAACGTTCTCCCTTTCGCTCACTCTCTCACAATCGCCACTGCGCGTCTGCCGCTCAAGCTCTGACTGCTCACTCTCTCGGCGCTCAAGCTCAAGGTCGCTACTCGCAATTCTTTCAAGGTCCGCCAAGATCCTTGCGCAACTCGTCTCCGCACTCTCCTCTCTCACTGCAGGTCGCTCCGCCCTTGCGCGTAATCTTGGAAACTAGAAATCGCAAAGTCAAGAATGAGAGAATGAGACTGGAGCGCAGTCTTTTCTTCTCCGATTTCAAGAACGTCCAACGTTCTTACTGGTTACAACGTACGCAGCCGGCTATACGGCTTAACGGTTCGCCCTTTGCATGCGCGAATTCACGTCTCCGCACTGCGCGCATTCGCATGCTTAAACGTTGAATTCTCCCGCCGCCGCCACCTTCCGGACTCGAGTCCGCTACAGGGTATACGTCGGCCCTGTTGTCTTTTCCTAACCCGTCCCTCACCGGAGGCGTGTCGCCGCTGGTGCGTTCATTATCCGTCGGCGCCTTGCTGGAGGCGCACATCTAGTCGGAGCGAATTACGCCGGCGCGCAGTCGTACCGCTTATTTTGTCCTTTATGCCCCGTCCGTTGCTGCCGGCGCATATCCGCCAGCGCAACTCATGCCAGCGCATCCGGCCGTCAGCGCCACGTCGGAGGCGTACATCCGACCGGCGCTTTCCTTCCATGAACAGCCGCCAAAGGCGCTTCCGACTCTGAGTTGGTTTCCTCCTATGAGCGCGTGATTCCGCCGAAGGCGCATCGCCGAGGGCGTACGGGAATCCTTTCCGGCTGTGAACCCTAGCGCGAATGGCGCATGTCCGGCTACGAGTTTTCCGACGCTCATAACTTCTCCATTCCTAATCCATCTCCGACGCTCTTGGGCTCGTTAGAACGAGCGTCTCGAGCTCTTTCTAATGCAACTTCAACCAACTGGATCTACCGTGTATCCCGATTGTTATGAAGGTTTCCCCTTTCCGCGCTAGCGGCGCTTCGCCGAAGGCGCACTCATTGTCGGACGCCTTTAGAGGTCCGGGCCCTTCTCCTGACGTTTTTAGCAAAACCTCCTCCTGAGGTGTCTGCGCCGGAAGCGTAGCTTCCTTATACGCTGGAGGCGCGGGAGTAGAGACACCTCAGAAAAGGAGCTTTTGCCGAAGGCGCCGAAGACATTGGCGTTGGTACATCCGACTACGTGATTCTTTGTGTCCTCGTGACGATCTCATCAATCCACTCTATTTAGCGTACCCTTCTCTAGCTACAAACACTGCTTTGGTACTAGTTTTCTAAAATTGTTTAAATTCTACAAAAAAAACAAAAAGTGTGTTACCACATGCCCCCCTCCTCAATTGTGAGCGCCCACGCGAACATTTACACGTGGTATTTCTTCAGACGCCATCCGTTCACGCGGGTGCTTAACCATTCTCCCGTCAGTTCTGCGAGTTGGATGGATCCATTTGGGAAAACTTCTATCACCTTGTAAGGTCCCATCCACCTCAAGTGGAGCTTGCCTAGAAATCTAGCATGTCTGCTATCATATAGCAGAGCCAAGTCGCCCTTCTCCAGCAGTACTGGTTTGAGTCTTCGATCGTACTTCTCCTTCCGCCTGAGTTGTAATTGCTTTGTTCGATCTTCGGCCTCTTGACGTCTTTCCTCCAGTGCCATTACCTCTTGCAGTCGATATGCCTGACTTTCCTCCGCGTCCAGCCTTCTCTGATCTAAGGTCCTCTTCGTAGGTATCTCGAATTCGATGGGTAAGATCGGATGCTGCCCATAAACTAGAAAGTAAGGTGTTTGCCTGGTGGTGACTTTTTCTGCCGTTCTATATGCCCATAAGGCGGCCGGTAGCTTGGTGTCCCAGTCATGAGCATGGTTTACAGTCACCTTGAGGAGTATCTTACAGAGTAATCCATTGGACTTCTCTGTCAGACCATTTGCCTTGGGGTTGTATGGAGTAGTCTTCCGATGCTTAATCTGGAAGTGCCGCGTCAAACTCTCTATCACCTGATTCAGAAAGTGCGTTCCCCTGTCACTGACTATTTCTAGGGGGCACCCGTAGCGTGTGATGATTGATTCGAATAGGAACCGTGCTACTGCGGCTGCGTCGTCGTACCTTGTGGCTTCTGCCTCCACCATCTTGGTCGCATAGTCTGTTGCTACCAATATGTAGCGCCTGCGCGTGCTTTTAGTGACTGGTTGTATTGGTCCCACGAAGTCGATCCCCCATTTTTCAAATGGTGCCAATGGCATGATTGGTGTAAGAGGCCATCTCGTGGTCGGAGTCGGCCTTCCCGTCCTCTGGCAGCTGTCGCATTTGCGAACGTAGTTGTGTACATCTTTGAACATCGACGGCCACCAGTATCCTGCATTGACAATTTTGGTCACTGTATTTCTGGTGGCGTAGTGACCACCAGCGTCTTCTGTGTGCATGGCTTTGACAACTCGCGGGACTTCGGACTCCTCTAGACATCTGCACAGCCTCTCGTCTGCCATTTTCTTGAACAAGACCCCTTGTTGAAGCTGGTAAGGTCCCGCTTTATGAACGAAGACTGTGCGCTGCTCCGCATCCAATCCTTCCGGACATTGGAGTGTGAGCAGAAACCTGTATAAGTCCGCGTACCTGGACTCATGGCTGGCGGACAACTGAAAAAGTTGCTCGTCGGGAAAATCATCCACTACTTCCTCCTCTATGGGTTCGGTCCATAGTCGGGAGAGGTAGTCCGCGTTCTCATGGTGAACGCCTTTCCTTGTCTGTACAGTGTAGGTGAATTCCTGCAGCAGTAGTACCCACCTGGCAATTCGTCCGGACAGATCCGCCTTCTTCACCAGGTGCTGTAAGGCGTAATGATCTACATGAAACACGAACTCATAGCAGATCAAATAATGTTGTAACTTCTTACAGGAGTACACCATTCCCAACGCCTCCCTCTCAGTTGTCGTGTACTTCTTCTCCGCTGCTGACAACTGACGACTCGCGAAGTAAATCGGGTAGTCTTTCTTGTTGTCGTCCTTCTGACTGAGAACCACTCCGATTGCAAATGCCGACGTGTCTACATAGACATGGAAAGGTCTGTTCCAATCCGGACTTCTCAGAACCGGAGCAGTCGTCAGTTTGGCTTTGAGCGTTTCAAAGGCCAGCTGTTGCTCTTTGCCCCACACATAGGGTTCCTCCTTCTTAAGCAGCTTCGTCAGATCGGCTGCCAAGATGGCGTACATATTTATGAACCTTCTGTAATAACCTACATGGCCAAGGAAGGCCCTCAACTCACGCAGATTCGTTGGCGGCTGCAGTTCGAGAATAATCTTCACCTTCTCTACATCCACTGCAATGCCATCGGACGAAACTCGGTGCCCCAGCAGGATTCCGCTGGTCATTAAGAAAAAACATTTCTCAGGGTGTAAGGACAAGCTGCTCTCCCTACATCTGTCGAACGTCTGCCGAAGATGGTTAAGGTGCTCCGACCTCTTACCGAAGACACAAAAGTCGTCGATGAAAATTTCTAGGAACTTCCTCAGGTGCTCTTGGAAGATGTTTGTCATCATCCGCTGGAACGTCGCTGGCGCGTTGCACAGCCCGAACGGCATCTTGTGATAAGCATAGGTTCCCCAGTCGGTCGTGAAGGTTGTTTTGTCCTTGTCCTGTTCCCTGATGGACACCTGGTTGTAGCCGGAGAATCCGTCTAGGAAACTGTAGCATTCATGCCCTGCGACATGGTCCAAAATAGAGTCCGTGAAAGGAAGAGGGTGATGGTCCTTCCTCGTTGCTGCGTTCAGCTTTCGGAAGTCCTGGCACACCCGGATCTTACCCGTCAGTTTCTTGGGCACGATCACGATAGGCGATACCCACTCGCTACTGAGTACCGGGTAGATGATTCCTGCGCTCAGGTACTTATCGATTTCGTCCTTCACCAATAATGAGTATTTTGGGTTGAGCCTGTATTGGCGTTGGCGAACCGGAACTGCCTCGTCCAACAAGTCGATCCTGTGCTCTCCATACCTTGCAGGTATGCCTTTCATGTCTTCAATCTTCCATGCGAAGACATCCTCATACTGGCGAAGAAACACCTGTACCCTGATCAACTCTTCTCCTTGTACCTGGCTTGACACCTTCAAGCCTTTACCTGGACTGAGTTGCAGTTCGCAGCAATCACTCGGGTCAACAATCCCCTCTGTGTGACTGATCTCGCTTCTGCCCAGTCCGGCTGCTAGTTGCTATTCGTCATCCGGATACACCTCGTCTCCTTCCTCCTCAATGGAGCAGCAAGTGACGTAGCCCACAAATTCCTCCGACGTTTCGGTCTCTGAAGTGCATGATGAGCTGGTCTCCCCTCCAGTTGTGTAACCGGAGGTGGTGGAAGGTGTTTCGCCCTCATGGGGTACCTTGGTCCACGGTACGGTAATGACAGTCGGAGGGTCCGCAGGGCTACGGAACTGTAATCTCTTCCTACTCCAGTCACACCTTGCTTTGGCATCGTATAGCCACGGTCTGCCAAGCAGCACATCATAACCTTTCTTCATCAGAGGTTGCAGTATTATGTAGGACAGTTGAAAGTCCACTCCTCCAATGTTGGTTCTCACATTGCTCAACATTCCTAGTGGCATTCTGCGTGTTTGATCGGCCAGTCGCAACACTTGGGATGTAGGCTCGAAGGTCTGGAACCCCAAGGAGTTCGCTGTCTCCTCGGTCATGATATTCACGCCCGAGCCGGAGTCCACTGGTACCTTCTGTATGACGCAGCCTCCGATCTCTACTTCGATCTCTGGAGGTCCCAGGTCTCCTCCTTCCACTCTGTACACAGCCGGAAGTTTCTCTTTTCGGGGTTTGCGTGGTCGGCGCAACGAAAGCATCAGCATCCTTCTGTACGTCTTATTGTCTTCCAACAACTGGTGGAAGGAAATATTTGCCCTCTGACTCCCTATGTCTTCCACTATGTCGTAGGAAGTGTTGGAAGTCACAGCCGGAAGTTTCCCTGTACTCGCGGTCGGAAGTGGTGTAGAGGGCCTAACCGCCTTCCGGTCGTCGGATGTCATTCCGGCGCCCAGTGCTTCCTTGATGAGGTGACTCACCTCATCTTTGATGTCCGGAAGGTAATCTCGAGTCCGGGACTCTTCCGAATACCTGTCCGCCTTTTCTGAGTTCTGCTCCGGCTGGGTGTTTCTCATAGCCGGAGGTGTACTTGGCGTTCTCCTTTGGCCTTCCCTAACTTCTTTAGACTTCCTCCTCTCTTCCCTACGCTCGAGGCGGCGAGTGTCCTCGTGGCCTTCTCCTCTCCTCTTCGAACTTCGGGTTTCTACCCGACCGCACATTACTTCCTCCTCTGGCCATACTTCGTTTCCTTCAGCTGGGTCCAGACTCAGTTCTACCTGGTTGACCTGCACCTCTTCCTTGCCAGGTGTCGATACGAAACGCACCGCTGGCCTAGGGAGTTGTGGCTGATCACATTCGGCTACTGTATGTCCAGACTTCTTGCAATTGCTGCACAACGGTGCATACCCCATTGGCTTCCTCGGGTGGGGACAGCTTGGCGCGTAATGTCCCATGTCTCCGCAGTTGTAGCAACCATCGAATTGTGGTCGAGGTCGGTTGTGATTGCCTGGAGGTGCCATGCGTCTTGGTGGGAGTGTACCCGCCATTTCCCTCGGAACAAAGCGCGGTATATGCACCGGTGGGTTCGGAGTTGTAGCTGGAGCTGTCTGTACCGAGTAGGCGGTGTCCTCAACCTGCTCAGCATAATACATGGGCGGCTCAGCATAATACATGGGGTTCTCCCACTATGGTGCCCATTCGACCGCATTCACTGGGTAAGATGGCCGCGCGGACATGCACTCCGTGTTGGCATGTCCCACCTGTCCGCACGTAGTACACCAGAGATTCGCTCGTGGTCTCGCAGGTGATTTACGTCGGTCTTGGCCTCCCACTACATGAACTTTCAGGTCCGCAAAATTCTTCACCAGGTTGTCTACCTTGGCTGCGATGTCCCCTTGAGTCTTCACTAGGATTCTCTTACCTCGATCCTTCTTCTTGATCGTACTGCGTTTCTTCTTCCGTCTTTCTTCTTCTGAAGATGACGAGTCCTCTTCCTCTTCCGAGGAAGAACTTGATTCGGAGGAGCTTGATTCTTCTGTCGTGGAAGGCGAGTCCCTTTTCTTCCGACGTCCGCCTTGCGATTTCTTCTTCGTCGACCGTCGGTCGCGTCTTCGAGTGTCAAGGGTTGACGTCTCAAAGGTCTCCGCGGAAGCTATCACATCTTGGATTGTGTCAGTCTTGCCTCTCCTACAGAAGGTCTCCATTTCTCTTGAGAGCCCTGTCACATACCAATCCACTGCCTGTTGTACCGAATATGGTTCTCCTGGGCCTGTCTTCGGAATTCGATCTAGGAGGTCTTGGAATCTCTCAGTATAGTCTCGAAGATTCTCCTTCCGCTCGCGTCGAAGATTTCGAAGCCGGGTCAGAACTCGACTGTCATATCCGAGTTCGCGGAACCGCCTCAGAAACTTTTCCTTGAGCTGAGCCCAGGTCCGGATGCCAGTGGGGTCGGTGCTCTCATGGTTGTACCAGCTACGCGCTCGTCTGCGTAGCAGGCTAGGAAAGATTCGTAGTCTGTCTTCATCACTGGTCTCACGATTGGCGATGGAGACAGACTCGAAGAGCTTTATGTATGAATCTGCATCATCGTCGTCGCCCGTTCCCGTGTATCTTGGATACGAATGTTTGGTGGTAGGTTGGGAAAACACCTGGCGGAGATTGGCTTGATGTTCTGCCATCGGTGATCCTGTCGACGGACTGATCCTAGGTTGGCCAAACTAAGGAAGAGTTCCTGTCGGAGGGATGTCCAATAGAACTGTTAGCTCAATGCTCTCGGTAGGTGAACTGGAACGCCTTTGTCTTCCAGTAGTCGGTGATGGCGATCTTTCTACAGAGTCCGCACCGGGAATCTTCTTTTTAGTTCGCCGTTTTGTTTCCACGGCTTTTTCTGAATCTCGACGGAGTTTCCGTGTGGCTCTCGCACTCAGGTTTCCCACACTATCGCTCGTCGACATTCACCGAGCATTGCTGCTCAAGTATTCTGGTGTTGACGCACTGTCCCCGGCAGCGGCGCCAAAAAGAAGTTGTCGGCTCCTTATGTAATAACCCACCAAAGGCTAAAACTGCAGTATGGTGGTAAAAAGATCGAACCCACAGGGACAGAGGCAACACACAGAGTAAAAGTGTCACATTTAACAGACTTTTGTAGAGTTTGAATTCTAGGCGACTGTCACTCCCAGAAATACTGCAGTGCTCGACTCGGAGGCTCGACTCGGAGGAGGATCTCAACTCGGAGGATGCTCGGAGGATGCACGGTACATCGTGGTCACTCAACACACACACACACACACACACACACACCTGAAACTGGCAAAAAGCACAACTCGGAGGTCGGTCAGGACCTCCGCTTCGGATTTCAGGAGGAAAGTGTCTCACAAGTTCACTCAGAGGTTCTGCAGGTAGTGCCTCCCACTCCGGCTTTTACTGCCCTTCCGCCAGGAACTAGCGGGGGTACCCGGACTGGACTTCCCACTTCGGAACGAAGCCTCTACGTACGCCGTGGACGTCACCCTCGACTATCACACAAAACGCAGGGAGTGCAGACCCGACTGAGAACTTACTGAAAACACGATCCAATAACACACACACAACCTGAATTACAAACCAAGGTTTACACGAAGTAATGAAACTTCACATTGGCATTCAGGGGAAACTTCCCGTAGGAGTACAATCAGGATATGTCACTCGAAGGAGTAAGGGGGAACTGTTCAAGTATCTAACTCGTAGCCGGCTCTGAGCATCAGAAATCACCCGCAGGTGCAGATCCGCACTACTCAAGTCTCTAACCGGGTACTAGCTCTGAACATTCAGCCGAAGGCCTTCAACTACATCATACGGTAACTTCGCTATGCTGCAGCTTCTCTACGTGGTGCCAGGACCAAAATGCACAAACACGTCAAGAAAGTGAGTTCCTGATCTGCACCCTCCGTCAATGCCGCCGCCCGAAGCTCGAACTCCCTGAGTGTAATCCTCTCTTGAGCTGCCACCTCCCAATGGGCGTATCCTTTTAGACAACGAGTCACCTGTGCCGCCAACTCTCCTCGCGCCCTGCAGCTGCTCTCCACCTCTGCCAGCTGCATTTCTAATCCCGCACGTTGTGCCCTCAAATCCGAGCACTCGGATTGCAAGTTGCACAACAACTCCTCATCCTCCTTGCGGGCTCTTTGACTTTCTTCTAAGGCGCGCGTCTGGCGCGCAAGCTCGGCTGCTAGGACTTGGTTCTGTCTCCGCTCCTCCTGCAATTCCGACTCGATCTTTGCCCGTATTAGTTCGGCATCCGCCTGACTTTTCGTCGCCGCATCCTCCTTCTGCTGCTGCAAGGCTTGGTATAGCTTCTGGGTGACCGCCAGGTGTTGTCGGAGGGCGGTGTTCCTATCCTCATATACTTGGCAACTAGAGGCCCACTTTGCCACCTTGCTCCTCGTCCTTCGCCTGATAGTCTCCACATAAGACTGCGGTTTTAAGGCACTTGCGTATTTGGATGTCTTGCGATCCAGATATCGCAGGAGTGGAACTATCTGTTCGCACAGCACCCCTGTTGGCGTTTTCTGCACCGAATCCGCTTCCTGCTCTTTCGAGCTCGTATCATCCTCAGTCTCGAGGATTTCAGTCGCCACCGAATCCCTTGGCGACTCCCTGGAACTGTGGCGCGCAGCAGCTTCCGCTGCGACTGCTGCTCCACTGCCTGCTAAAATATCCAAGGCAGTGGGAGATCCCACTGCTTGAGCCCCTGTTCCGGCTCGATCTTCGGTTTCTGAAGGGGTCGACGCCGCAGTGACTTTTGTCACTCTTGAACCGCCCGCTTCTGCTGCCTGTCCTTCCGGCGCAATCTGCGCGGAAGGTGTCCTTGCTGAAGGTGCGTCCGCCGAAGGCGTCCGCACACTGGTCGTTGGCCCCATCCGTCTCGCAGTCGGCAAATCCGGCTGACTTTCTGTTGTCCGACTCGCAGTCGGCCGACCAGCAGTTGTCCGACTGGGAGTCGGATACACCCTGCGCGTCTTGACTCCACTTGGCCTGCTTGCTGGTGGCGTTCTTCCAGAAGTGCCTTCCGCCGAAGACGACCCTCTGAGGATTGTTGGCTCGTCAGCCAAACTCTCTTCTGCTTCCGGCCTGCTGTCCGGTTCAACACGCCGTTCAGTTGGCCTTCCTTCCGCTTGTCGACCTTCAGTCATCCGACTCGCAGTCGGCCGGCTGTCAGTCCGTCCATCTCCTCCCGAAGGCCGTGGTGCCTTCTGTGCAGAGGTATCTGCCGTCTTCCCTAGAATCTAAGCGATTATCTCTTCCTGTGTGAGATTCCGCCGGGTCGGAGTTCGCCCGGTCTCCTCAGTACCCGTTGGCATTTTGCGTGCCCTCTGTTTTGGTCGACTGTGAGGCTCGGGGGTGGGCCGACCACGAGTCGGCGCAGCTGGCACTTCCGGCTGCCTGTCCTCAGGTCTCTCATCCCACTTCCGCTTTCGCGGAATGCGCTCACTTCGACGTTCTTCTGCTGCTCTTGCTGGAGCCGGAGCCGGAGGCGTACTGGCAGGTTCCTCGTCCGGATCCGTGTCTACTTCGGCCTCCCTTGAATATCTACCTGGATAAGTCCGGGTCAGCTGTGGAAACCGTGTTTTCTCAGCATTTGTCAAACATCCCATCGCCCGGTAAAACACGATTAAGTAAGGCGATAGATGATTGAGGGTTCCTCCCTTCTCTTCTTGCGCATGTTGGCGCGTCACCTTCCACAGGAGCCGTGCCCAATGCACCGGAGCTCCTGACAACACTAGCTCCACAAACTCTACCTGCCAACCATGCATGTAAGCGGTCTTGGTCGGCTGCAATATCTGCAGCAATGCCGTCGCGACATTTCTCCGCAATCGATCCTTGTAATCCCGTGTCCGAAAACCGTTCTTGGGATGCCTGGCAACTTTGAAGAGCTCATTGTAAGAGACTTCTTCCTCCTGGGACACCTTCACGCTATCGGCCTCGAAGAGGAGATCCCCTTCCTCGCCGGCACACCTGCTGAACACCTGCGCCCAGTTGCAAATGTCCCATCTCTCTGGGTGTGGGCGGAATCCGCGAGAAGGCTTGTGTCTCTCCTGCAGATACTCGCGCACCATCTCCGGACATATCCAGTTCCACCCCCATAGGAGAAAATCGAGCTTCAGCCTCAGCAGCACATCTTGAAATGCGCGTAGATCGATCTGCGGCACCCTGAGTGGAGACACTCGCAGCTGGGGAACCTTCGACATTGCGTTGCCTGCACACACAAACGTTCTCCCTTTCGCTCACTCTCTCACAATCGCCACTGCGCGTCTGCCGCTCAAGCTCTGACAACTCACTCTCTCGGCGCTCAAGCTCAAGGTCGCTACTCGCAATTCTTTCAAGGTCCGCCAAGATCCTTGCGCAACTCGTCTCCGCACTCTCCTCTCTCACTGCAGGTCGCTCCGCCCTTGCGCGTAATCTTGGAAACTAGAAATCGCAAAGTCAAGAATGAGAGAATGAGACTGGAGCGCAGTCTTTTCTTCTCCGATTTCAAGAACGTCCAACGTTCTTACTGGTTACAACGTACGCAGCCGGCTATACGGCTTAACGGTTCGCCCTTTGCATGCGTGAATTCACGTCTCTGCACTGCGCGCATTCGCATGCTTAAACGTTGAATTCTCCCGCCGCCGCCACCTTCCGGACTCGAGTCCGCTGCAGGGTATACGTCGGCCCTGTTGTCTTTTCCTAACCCGTCCCTCACCGGAGGCGTGTCGCCGCTGGTGCGTTCATTATCCGTCGGTGCCTTGCTGGAGGCGCACATCTAGTCGGAGCAAATTACGCCGGCGCGCAGTCGTACCGCTTATTTTGTCCTTTATGCCCCGTCCGTTGCTGCCGGCGCATATCCGCCAGCGCAACTCATGCCAGCGCATCCGGCCGTCAGCGCCACGTCGGAGGCGTACATCCGACCGGCGCTTTTCTTCCATGAATAGCCGCCAAAGGCGCTTCCGAATCTGAGTTGGTTTCCTTCTATGAGCGCGTGATTCCGCCGAAGGCGCATCGCCGAGGGCGTACGGGAATCCTTTCCGGCTGTGAACCCTAGCGCGAACGGCGCATGTCCGGCTACGAGTTTTCCGACGCTCATAACTTCTCCATTCCTAATCCATCTCCGACGCTCTTGGGCTCGTTAGAACGAGCGTCTTGAGCTCTTTCTAATGCAACTTCAACCAACTGGATCTACCGTGTATCCCGATTGTTATGAAGGTTTCCCCTTTCCGCGCTAGCGGCGCTTCGCCGAAGGCGCACTCATGGTCGGACGCCTTTAGAGGTCCGGGCCCTTCTCCTGACGTTTTTAGCAAAACCTCCTCCTGAGGTGTCTGCGCCGGAAGCGTAGCTTCCTTATACGCTGGAGGCGCGGGAGTAGAGACACCTCAGAAAAGGAGCTTTTGCCGAAGGCGCCGAAGACATTGGCGTTGGTACATCCGACTACGTGATTCTTTGTGTCCTCGTGACGATCTCATCAATCCACTCTATTTAGCGTACCCTTCTCTAGCTACAAACACTGCTTTGGTACTAGTTTTCTAAAATTGTTTAAATTCTACAAAAAAAACAAAAAGTGTGTTACCACACTCCACATAAGACTGCGGTTTTCTGGAACTCGAGTACTTTGATGTCTTGCGATCCAAATATCGCAGGAGTGGCACTATCTGCTCGCACAATACCCCTGTTGGCGTCTTCTGCACAGAGTCCGCTTCCTGCTCTTCCGAACTCGTCTCATCCTCCGTTTCAAGGATTTCAGTCGCCACAGAATGTCTTGGCGACTCCCTGGAACTGTGGCGCGCGGCAGCTTCCGCCGCGACTGCCGCTCCACTCCCTGCTAAAATATCCAAGGCAGTGGGGGATCCCACTGCCTGAGCCCCTGTTCCGGCTCGATCTTCGGTTCTCGAAGGGGTCGGCGCCGCAGTCACTTTTGTCACCCTTACACCGCCCGCTTCTACTGCCTGCTCTTCCGGCGCGATCTGCGCGGAAGGTGTCTTCGCCGGAGGTGTGTCCGCCGAAGGCGCCCGCACAATGGTCGCCGGCCCTGTCCGTCTCGCAGTCGGCGAATCTGGCCGACTCGCAGTCGGCCGACTAGCAGTTGTCCGACTTGCAGTCGGAGCTGGAGCTGGACTGGCAGGTGCTTCGTCCGGATCTGTGTCCACTTCGGCCTCCCGCAAGTATCTACCTTAATAACTCCGGGTCAGCAGCGGAAACCGTGTCCGCTCTGAAGTTGTCAAACATCCCATCGCTCGATAAAACACAATCAGGTAAGGCGAAAGATGATTGAGGGTCCCTCCTCTCTCTTCTTGCGCATGTTGGCGCGTCACCTTCCACAGGAGTCGTGCCCAATGAACCGGAGCTCCTGACAACACTAGCTCCACAAATCCCACTTGCCAACCATGCATGTAGGCGGTCTTGGTCGGCTGCAATATCTTAAGCAATGCAGTCGCAACATTTCTCCGCAATCGATCTTTGTAATCCCGTGTTCGGAAACCGTTCTTGGGATGCCTGGCAACTTGGAAAAGATCATTGTAGGAGATTTTTTCCTCCTTGGACACCTTCACGCTCTCGGCCTCGAAGAGGAGAAACCCTTCCTCGCCTGTACACCGTCCTAACACCTGCGCCCAGTCACTAATGTCCCACCTCTCAGGATGTGGGCGGAATCCGCGCGAGGGCTTGTGTTTCTCCTGCAGATACTCGCGCACCATCTCCGGACATGTCTAGTTCCATCCCCACAGGAGGAAATCAAGCTTCAGCCTTGTTAACACATCTTGGAATGCGCGCTGACCGATCTGCGGCACTCTGAGTGGAGACACTCGCAGCTGGGGGACCTTTGACATCTTCCTTGCGTTTCCTGCACACACACAGACGTTCTCCCTTCCGCTCGATCTCTCACAATCGCCGCTGCGCGTCGGCCGTTCAGACACTGACTGAAATCGCTCTCTCTTTTCTTTTCTCTAGCGGCGCATCGCCGAAGGCGCACTCATGGTCGGAAGCCTTCAGAGGTCCTTGCCGGCTTCTGACGTCCTCAGCGACATCTCCTCCGGAGGTGTCTGTGCCGGAAGCGTATCTTCCCTAAACGCTGGAAGCGCGTGGGTAGAGACACCTCAGTAAAGGAGATCTTGCCGAAGGCGCCGAAGGCATTTGGCGCGGGTACGTCCAACTTCGCGATTCTTTGTGACCTCGTGACGATCTCCTCAATCCACTCTATTTAACGTACCAAATCCTAACTACAGACACTGCTTCGGTACTTCTTTTCTAAATTGTTTGAATTCTGCAAAAAAACAAAAAGTGTGTTACCACATGCCCCCCTCCTCAATTGTGAGCGCCCACGCGAACATTTACACGTGGTATTTCTTCAGACGCCACCCGTTCACGCGGGTGCCTAGCCATTCCCTTGTCAATTCTGCGAGCTGGATCGAGCCATTGGAGAAAACTTCGATCACCTGGTAGGGTTCCATCCATCTCAAGTGTAGCTTGCCTGGAAATCGGGCATGTCTGCTATCATAGAGCAGGGCCAAGTCGCCCTTCTCGAGTAGTACTGGTTTGAGTCTCCGATCGTACTTCTCCTTCCGCCTGAGCTGTAGTTGCTTTGTTCGATCTTCCGCCTCCTGACGTCTTTCTTCCAGTGCCATGACTTCTTGCAGTCCTGACTGACTGACTGATAGAGCTGACTTTCTTCCGCATCCAGCCTCCTCTGATCTAAGGTCCTCTTTGTGGGTATCTCGAATTCGATAGGTAAGATCGGATGCTGCCCATAAACCAGAAAGTAAGGCGTTTGTCTGGTGGTGACTTTCTCTGCAGTTCTGTATGCCCATAAGGCGGCTGGTAACTTTGTGTCCCAGTCGTGCGCATGGTTCACAGTCACCTTGAGGAGTATCTTGCAGAGCAATCCATTGGATTTCTCTGTCAGACCATTCGCCTTGGGATTGTATGGGGTAGTCTTCCGATGTTTAATCTGGAAGTGCCGCGTCAGATTCTCTATCACCTGATTCAAAAAGTGCGTTCCCCTGTTACTGACTATTTCTAGTGGACACCCGTAACGTGTGATGATCGATTCAAATAAGAACCTTGCTACTGTTGCTGCATCGTCGTGCCTTGTAGCCTCTGCCTCCACCATCTTGGTCGCATAGTCCGTCGCTACCAATATGTAGCGCCTGCGAGTGCTTTTAGTGACAGGTTGTATTGGTCCCACGAAGTCGATTCCCCATTTTTCAAATGGTGCCAAGGGCATGATCGGTGTCAGAGGCCATCTCGTGGTCGGAGTCGGTCTTCCCGTCCTCTGGCAGCTATCACATTTGCGAATGTAGTCGTGTACATCTTTAAACATCGTCGGCCACCAGTATCCTGCATTCACAATTTTGGTCACCGTATTCTTGGAAGCGTAATGACCACCAGCGTCTTCTGTGTGCATGGCTCTAACAACACGCGGAACTTCGGACTCCTCTGAGCATCTACACAACCTCTCATCTGCTGTAATAACCCACTAAAGGCTAAAACTGCAATATAGTGGTAGAAAGGTCGAACCCACAGGGACAGAGGAACACACAGGGCACAAAGTGTCACGTTTAACAGACTATTGAGGAGTTTGAATTCTCAGGCGACTGTCACTCCCAGAAATACTGCAAGTGTCCACTCGGAGCGCACTCGGAAGTCGCACAGTGCAACGTAACACACACACACACACACCTGAAACTACAGAAACACAACCCAGAGATCCGTTAGGACCTCTACTCAAGATTTCAGGGGGAAGATCTCTCAAGAGTACACTCAGCGAAGCTGCGGGTAGTGATTTCCAACTCCGGCTTTTCCAACACTTCCACTAGCTTGCTGCTAGCGTAGGAAACCCGGGTTGGACTGCCTACTTTGGATCGAAGTCACTCATACGCGGTGAACAACACTCTCAACTCACAAAACACGCAGAGAACACAGGTCCGCACTGAAGGACTCACTGAGAAACATTCCAGTAACACAATGACAGTCTATTGAAGAGTTTGAATTCTTAGGCACTTGTCATTCCCAGAAATACTACAGGGGTTACCCTGAAGACACTTGCTGCAGCGTAACCTGAATTTACAACCAAGGCTTACACGAAGTAACAAAACTTCACTTTGGCATTCAGGGGAAAAATCCCGAAGGAGTACAATCAGGAACAAACACTCGAAGGTGTAGGGGCGAAACTATTCAAGTATCTAACTAGTCACTGGCTCTAAGCATCGGCAATCACCCGCAGGTGTAGATCCGAACTACTCAAGTCTCTAACCAATGTACTAGCTCTGAACATTCGGCCGAAGACCTTCAGCTACAAAATGCGGAACGCTAAGTTGTAGCTCCTCTTGCGTGGTGACAGAACTAAGGACACAAACACGCAGAGAAAATGAGTTCCTGATCTGCACTTCCAAAATTGGGAAAGAACCCAAGGCAAAACGCCTTGAACTACTTTATACCTTCTAAGTCCTAACTAGCACTACACTGCACTACGCCATGGTGCGAGCCGCAACAGATCCTACAGCTGAGGAGTCGGCGGCTGCCTTCTTCTCTAACTTACAACCTAAATCTAACCCTAACCCTAAATCTAAATCCTAAGCCTACTGTACAGAGCCGCCAGTGCCTTTCCATCCAAGATCTGAGGCTGAAAATTTGCAGGCATGCGTGGCCGGCCGAGATTAATGGCCCCACAAAATTTCAGATCCATCCGACTGTCCATCGCAAAGATATGGGCCCCGCAAGATCTCTAAACCTAGGCCAAAATTCCTTCTCCAAAATCCGAGGACTGTGGGTCCCATGCGTCCTACACGCAAGCCGCCTACTCGCAGGCCGCCTTGGGCCGAAGGCCCCTCTAACTGTTAACGCTGAAGGCTCCTCTATATGTTAACGCCTCTCTTCTAACCATGACAGCCGCTTTCGACGCTCATAACTCATTGATGACTGATCCGTTTCAAGAGATCTTGGTCTCGTTGGAACCAGCTCGTCGAGTTCTTTCCAACGACACCCGAATCAAGTCAAACCGCTAAGAATTGAAAAAGATATGCCGGTTTTACTGCTTCGCCGAAGGCTTGCAATCGCCGAAGGCGTCCGTCCGCGCATCGGACAAAAGTTGATCTCCCTTCCGCGTAGGCGGAATTCCCGCCGGATCTTCCGATAGTCATAACTCCCTAAGTCCTCATCCGTTCTAAGCGTTCTTGGGCTCGTTGGAACGAGCGTGTTGAGCTCTTTCCAACGAAAAACTAACTAACTCAAACCATTAAGAATTGAAAACGTTATCACGGTTTTTCCCTTCCGCCGAAGGCATTTGCCTGTGCATAGGCCGCCTATGCGCAAGCCGCCTATCCACAGGCCGTCCGCCTGTGCACAGGCCGCCTATCCACAGGCGTCCGCGTCCTTCCGTGCTGTTGCGGTGGCGCCGTACAAGTTCCAACCCCGAAGGCGCATTTCTAGGGCCGAAGGCGGATTTCCCGCCGACGCCGAAGCGCCTGTGCACAGGCGAACGCCTGTGTGTAGGCGAACTTCGCGCATACGTCAAAAAACCCTATTTCGCCTGTGCATAGGCGACTTCCTTCGTCCGCGCATAGGACAAAACTTTCTTCGCCTGGGCGTAGGCGGAAAGTTGAGTATCTTACAACCTTCATAACTCCCGGAGTCCTCATCCGTTGTTGGCGTTCTTGGGCTCGTTGGAATCAGCGCGTTGAGCTCTTTCCAACGAGACCCTAATCAAGTCGAGGCGTTGCGAATTGAGAAAGTTATAAGGGATTCACTCTTCCGCCGAATGCGCGTCGCCGAAGGCGTTGACCCGAAGGCGTCTACCGCCGAAGTCGCATCTTCCGGCGGTTCTTCCGCCGAAGGGTCACCGCCAAAGTCGCTCTACCGCCGAAGGCCCCCATAAGTAACTTCCGACACTCATAACTCAGTGATCTCTCATCCGTTTCACAAGTTCTTGGGTCGTTAGAACCAACGCGTTTGGCTCTTTCCAACGAGACCCGAAGCGACTCAAGGCGTTACGAATTGAGAAAGTTATGAGTGATCTACCGCCGAAGGTGCTCGAAGCGGATCCTGCAGCATGAACCGCCCGTTCAGTCCCAAGCGTACCACTGTGGCCTAAGCCCAAAACCCCTTGACTGTCCTCGATCCTCTTTTTACTCTGGTTTTGCGTACCGATTACTATTTACAGCTGCTGCCGCGGTACTTACTATTCAAAAATGTTTCAGTTCCGACAAAAAAACAAAAAGTGGGTTACCACATCTGCCATCTTCTTGAATAAGACCCCCTGTTGGAGCTGGTAAGGTCCAGCTTTATGCACGAAGACTGTTCGCTGCTCCACATCCAATCCTTCCGGACATTGGAGTGTGATCAGAAACCTGTACAGGTCCGCATACCTAGACTCATGGCTGGCGGACAACTGAAAAAGTTGTTCGTCGGGGAAATCATCCACTACTTCCTCTTCTATGGGTTCGGTCCATAGTCTGGAGAGGTAGTCTGCATTCTCGTGGTGAACGCCCTTCCTAGTCTGCACAGTGTAGGTGAATTCCTGCAGCAGTAGTACCCACCTGGCAATACGTCCGGACAGATCCGCCTTCTTCACTAGGTGCTGTAATGCGTAATGATCCACATGAAACACGAACTCATAGCAGATCAAATAATGTCTGAACTTCTTACAGGAGTATACCATTCCCAACGCCTCCCTCTCAGTTGTTGTGTATTTCTTCTCTGCTACCGACAACTAACGGCTCGCGAAGTAAATCGGGTAGTCTTTCTTGTTGTCGTCCTTCTGACTGAGAACTACTCCTATTGCAAATGCCGACGTGTCTACATAGACATGGAAGGGTCTGTTCCAATCCGGGCTCCTTAGAACCGGAGCAATCGTCAGTTTAGCTTTGAGTGTTTCAAAGGCTAGCTGTTGCTCCTTTCCCCACACATAGGGCTCCTCCTTCTTAAGCAGCTTTGTTAGATCGGCTGCCAAGATGGCGTACATATTTATGAACCTTCTGTAATAGCCTACATGGCCAAGAAAGGCTCTCAACTCGCGCAGGTTCGTCGGCGGCTGAAGTTCGAGAATAATCTTTACCTTCTCGACATCCACCGCAATGCCGTCGGACAAAACTCTGTGCCCCAGCAAGATCCCTGTGGTACCCCACTTTTGGTAATTTTGAGGAAATTAAAACATTTTTGGAAAACTGTACCAAGGCAGCAATGTAAATAGCCTTCGGTGCATCAAAATAGAGTGAATTCGGAAGATCGCAAAGATTCTCGAGGGATCTCGTAGAATCTAGGAGTTGGGTGCAACATCAAGGAAGGGCACCACCCCCTGCGAGCTCTGAAGGTATGATCCCTACGGCGCAAGGCGCAAAATCCGCCTTCGGCGCTGCGTCCGCGGCGGTAGGGAAATCCTTCATATTTAGGTCAACCCCCAAACGCCTTGACTTAGTTAGGGTTTCGTTGGAAAGAGCTCGACGCGCTGATTCTAACGAGCCCAAGAACGCCACGAACGGATGAGGGTTCCGAGAGTTATGAAGGTTGTAAGATATCCAGCTTTCCGCCTGCGCATAGGCGAAGAAGTTTTGTCCTATGCGCGGACGAAGGAAGTCGCCTGCGCACAGGCGACATAGGGTTTTGATGTAGGCGCGAAGTTCGCCTACGCACAGGCGTCCGCCTGTGCACAGGCGCTTCGGCGTCGGCGGGAAATCCGCCTTCGGCCCTAGAAATGCGCCTTGGGAGGTAGAAATTGTACGGCGCCTTCTTCGCCAGCGCAACGGCGCGGACGAGCAAGGAGCCGCCAGAATAGTGAAATCCGTACGGACTGTACGGACGAGACGGATGGATGCTCTCGTGGTCGGACGGAGTTGCGGCGGCGAGAGCGCCGACGGAGAGACAAGGAACGGACAGTCGGGACGGAGTCGGTTGACCGCGGTCAACGCCTTCCGCGCCAGCGCATCGACGCGGACGGACTTTGCCTGCGCACAGGCGAGCGCCTGTGCACAGGCGGGTGAAGTTCCGCGCCGGCGGAGAATCCGCCGAGGAGTCCGCCTGCGCACAGGCGGAAGTTGAATTTTTGTCTGACGTGCGGACGAGCGCCGAGGCAAAGGAGGATTGGCTGAGGAGCGGTACGAACGAGTGTACCGCGCAAGGCGGAAAATCCGCCTTCGGCGCTGCGCACCCATGTCCGCGGCGTAGTACGTTTGCGGAGTTCAAATTCGCCAATTCGAGCGTGTGGGGTTAAATCGGCGTCGGCGGAGCGTGAAGCCGCGCGTGAGAGCGGAGACCGTTTTAGCGTAGAGCCGGCGCGGCCATCATTTGAGTCGACCCGCACGGGCAAGAGCCGACCATGACCTTCGACAGGGAGACGGAGAGCGCCCCATTCTTGAATTCGCGATTCCATTTTCTAGTGCGAGCTGCGCGCGTCCATCTGCTAGCTGCTAAGCATTCCCGACATCGCCGCGCAGAGGATTACTTGGTGATTGAGAGAGAAGTGAGTGCGCGTGATTTGGAATTGAGTGAGATTAGAGTTTGCCGAGGAAGCAAGGAGCTCGAGCGGAGCAGAAGGAGAATTAGCGAACAGGCGAATTCCAAGAACGCAATGTCGAGGCTGAGCCGATTGCGGATGCTGCCGCTCCGACTGCCACAGAACGGGCTGCGCGCTTACGAGGAGCGGCTGATAGCAAGAAAGCTCGATTTCTTGCTATGGGGATGGAACTACATTTGTGCGGATATGGTGCGCAAGTGGCTAGAGCCACGGGGACCACCCTCGCGCGGATTGCGTCCGCATGTCGATCGGTGGACAGTCCAAGATTGGGCGCAGGCATTAGGGAGGTGTGCCGGCATCCCAGGGCACCTTCTCTTTGATAGTGAGAGCGTCAAGGTGTCTAAGCAGGACGAGGCGCAATTTGTGGAGCTGTTCAAGCGGGAGAGGTCTACCAAGAATGGGTACAAGATCCGCGATTACAAGGATCGCTTCCGCCGAACTGTGGCTACGGCGCTGCTGCAATTACTGCAGCCACACCGCGCCTGCTACATCACATTGTGCCAGGTCTCTTTTGTGGAGTGCATCATCGAGAGAGCTCCAATTCACTAGGCGAGCATCCTGCACAGAGTGATGCGACAACACGCTTTTGAGGAGAAGGGGGGAACTCTAAATCATCTCTCTCCTTTCCTCATCAATTTTTATCGGCAGCGGAATTGTTTGACCGCGGCGGAGCTTGCTCGCTTTCCGCCGTTGTCCGTCGACCATCCCGGGAAGTATGTGCGGGATAACGAGGTCGACACTGACGTAGAGGAGTCGCCGACTTCTACTCCGCCAAGACGGAGGGACGAAGGGAGAAATACTCCTGCAGCAAGAGTGCCGCGGAAGCGGCGATGGAGAGAGGAGTCCGAAGAGGAGCAGCATCAAGAACCCACTGCTCCCATTCGGCAGCGGCCGTTGCACGAAGTGTGCAGCCGGCCGAAGCAGAAGGCGCGCATGCTTGTGTTACCAGCTAGCAGCGCGGACACGGCGACGATTGCCACGGAGAAAGGAAGTGCGTCGCCGGAGAAGAACGAGGGAGCGCGGACGGTTGCATGAGCGACGGGCCACGCTGCACATTTGACGGACGAGAGGTCGCCTACGGGCCAAGGGCCTCCGGAGTTACCACGTGCGTTGCGGACAGGTGTTCCGCCTGCGCACAGGCGAGCCTCGACGGAAAGGCGACCACACGCGGACGTGGACCTACGCCTACGCGTAGGAAGAAGCAGTCCGCCTGTGCACAGGCAGGATTCACCCCCGTTCCAACGTAGGAAGGGGAAGGAGCCGGCAGATGATCCGCCTACGGATCACGGGCCTTCGGGACCAGACCCTCCGGCGCCCAACGCGCCGCGAATTGCGCCTTCGGCGCCAGGGCCTTCGGGCCGAAGAGATGCGAACAGGGAGCGTGCGGAGGCCGCACCATCGGCGGGTAGTCCGCCGGTAGATGCGCCTTCGGCGGTAGGGCCTTCGGGCCAAGGGACATTGGGCGAGCGGCCTCCGGCTATGTCGCCTTCGGCGATAGACACCTTCGGCGCTGCGCCTGCGGCGGACAAGGCGTCGGCATTTGCGCCTGCGCACAGGCCAGGCACAGCCCTCGCGCAGGACCGATCGAGGGAGCAGGACCTGACGGAGGAGCGGATTGACTGTTCGCGGGACGAAATTTCGGTGCGCGATGCGCAATCAAACCCCGCGCAGACACCCTCCGCTCGATCGCCTTCGGCGGCGGACGTCAGCGGCAGAGAGGATACGGTCGAAGACCGGCAAGCGGGCGACGGGGATGTAGCACGGCCACATTCGCCCACCGCCTTGGACATTTTGGCGAAGAGCAGCGAGGCTGCAGCTGTGCCTTCGCGGGCAGCACCCGTAGACGACGTGCAGCCCCACTCGGGTCAGTCGCCAACGCAATCAATGGCGACTGAAATCCTTAACTCGGATGATGACGACGGAGGCTCCACAGAAGCAATGTCGGGAGCAGGGGATACCGAGGAGGAGGAGGAGGAAATTGTTGGAGCGCCGGCGGCGGCGCTCTCTAAGCAGGTGATACCGTTGCTGAAGTACTTGGATCGCAAATTTGATAAATACGCCGATCCACTTCAGCCGGGATCTTACATCAAATTAGTGCGCAGGCGGACTCGCACTAAAGTCCACACTAGCAAGCTACTAGCTCGGGTGGACCGGGAACTTAAGGATCTGCGAGAGAAGCATGAATGCTTGTGGGGTCAGTATAACCTCAATCAGAATTCTACAAGTACTCCGAAAAGGTGAGGGATGGGAGACTGGAAGAGCTCACCAAGGAGCAAGTGAAGGTCACGGAAGCACTGATTTCTGAGCAGACCCAGAATCGGATTTTGTCAAAGGAGCTCGTGCGACAGACGCGGTTGTTAGAGCAGTGTCAGCTCGCACGACAGGCGGATGAGGATTTAATCCGCAGGCTACAGTCAGAGTGTGGGGAATTGAGAGCGCAGCGTGCGGAGGCCGAATCGCAGTTGGTGGTAATTGAAGATGATCGCAGGCGAGAGGCAGATCGCACGAAGGAGGAGATGGCGAGGCGTGTCGCCCACTGTCTCAAGGGCTACACCCACTCGGAAGTGGCGGCGCAGGAGAAACTCACACTGCGTGAGTTTGAACTTCGCGCAGCAGGGTTGTTGTCAGGCGACAGCAGGAATCGGCGGAAGGTGGCGAAGAAGTTAGACGCTTTTCTGTCGCAGGCGCGAGATACCATGTCCACCCTCGAGGTGGAGGTGTCCGCGGCGTTGCAGCGGTTAGGACTGCGCAGTCGAGCGGAGGACTTGGTTGTAAATTCAGGTTACGCTGCAGCAGGTGCCTTCAGGGTAACCCCTGTAGTATTTCTAGGAATGACAAGTGCCTAAGAATTCAAACTCTTCAATAGACTGTTATTGTGTTACTGGAATGTTTCTCAGTGAGTCCTTCAGTGTGGACCTGTTTTCTCTGCGCGTTTTGTGAGTTGAGAGTGTTGTTCACCGCGTCTAAGTGACTTTGATCCGATGTAGGCAGTCCAAACCGGGTTTCCTACGCTAGCAGCAAGCTAGCGGAAGTGTTGTAAAAGCCGGAGTTGGGAGTCACTACCCGCAGCTTCGCAGAGTGTACTCTCGAGAGACTTTTCCCCCCTGAAATCTTGAGTAGAGGTCCTAACGGATCTCTAGGTTGTGTTTCTATAGTTTCAGGCTTGTGTGTGTGTGTGTGTGTTACGCTGCACTGTGCGACCTCCGAGTGCGCTCCGAGTGGACACTTGCAGTATTTCTGGGAGTGACAGTCGCTTGAGAATTCAAACTCCTCAATAGTCTGTTAAACGTGACACTTTGTACCCTGTGTGTTCCTCTGTCCCTGTGGGTTCGACCTTTCTACCACTATATTGCAGTTTTAGCCTTTAGTGGGTTATTACAATCCCGCTGGTCATAAAGAAAAAACACTTCTCTGGGTGTAAGGACAAGCTGCTTTCCCGACATCTGTCAAACGTCTGCCGAAGGTGGTTAAGGTGCTCCGACCTCTTACCGAAGACACAAAAGTCATCGATGAAAATTTCCAGGAACTTTCTCAGGTGCTCTTGGAAGATGTTTGTCATCATCCGCTAGAACGTCGCCGGCGCGTTGCACAGCCCGAAAGGCATCTTGTGGTAAGCGTAGGTTCCCCATTCGGTCGTGAAGGTTGTCTTGTCCTTGTCCTGTTCTCTGATGGACACCTGGTTGTAGCCGGAGAACTCGTCTAGGAAACTGTAGCATTCATGCCCTGCGACATGATCTAAAATAGAGTCCGTAAAAGGAAGAGGGTGATGGTCCTTGCGTGTTGCTGCGTTTAGCTTTCGGAAGTCCTGGCACACCCGGATCTTCCCTGTCAGTTTCTTGGGCACGATTACAATAGGCGACACCCACTCGCTACTGAGTACCGGGTAGATTATCCCTGCGCTCAGATACTTATCGATTTCGTCCTTCACCAACAATGAATATTTCGGGTTGAGCCTATATTGGCGTTGGCGAACCGGAACTGCCTCGTCCAACAAGTCGATCCTGTGCTCTCCATACTTTGCAGGTATGCCCTTCATATCCTCAATCTTCCATTGTAATAACCCACTAAAGGCTAAAACTGCAATATAGTGGTAGAAAGGTCGAACCCACAGGGACAGAGGAACACACAGGGTACAAAGTGTCACGTTTTAACAGACTATTGAGGAGTTTGAATTCTCAGGCAACTGTCACTCCCAGAAATACTGCAAGTGTCCACTCGGAGCGCACTCGGAGGTCGCACAGTGCAGCGTAACACACACACACACACACACCTGAAACTACAGAAACACAACCCAGAGATCCGTTAGGACCTCTACTTCAGGATTTCAGGGGGAAAGTCTCTCGCGAGCACACTCGGCGAAGCTGCGGGTAGTGACTTCCAACTCCGGCTTTTACAACACTTCCACTAGCTTGCTGCTAGTGTAGGAAACCCGGTTTGGACTGCCTACTTCGGATCGAAGTCACTCCTACGCGGTGAACAACACTCTCAACTCACAAAACGCGCAGAGAACACAGGTCCGCACTGAAGGACTCACTGTGAAACATTCCAGTAACACAACAACAGTCTATTGAAGAGTTTGAATTCTCAGGCACTTGTCATTCCCAGAAATACTACAGGGGTTACCCCGAAGGCACCTGCTGCAGCGTAACCTGAATTTACAACCAAGGCTTACACGAAGTAGCAAAACTTCACTTTGGCATTTAGGGGAAAAATCCCAAAGGAGTACAATCAGAAAGAAACACTCGAAGGTGTAGGGGCGAAACTGTTCAAGTATCTAACTAGTCACTGGCTCTGAGCATCGGCAGTCACCCGTCGGTGCAGTTCCGAACTACTCAAGTCTCTAACCAATGTACTAGCTCTGAACATTCGGCCGAAGGCCTTCAGCTACAAAATGCGGAACGCTAAGTTGTAACTCCTCATGCGTGGTGACAGAACTCAAGGACACAAACACGCAAAGGAAATGGGTTCCTGATCTGCACTTCTGATGGGAAAGAACCCCAGGCAAAACGCCTGGAACTATTTTATACCTTCTAAGTCCTACCTAACACTACACTGCACTACGCTACACGCCTGCACGGAACCACGCTACACTACACTCCGCGGAACCTGTACTGCGTCTCCGGCGCGGCCGACTGCCGCGCACTAACTCCCTACCCTGCCACTCTTCCGCTCGACTGCGCAGTCCCAACCGCTGCAACGCCGCGGACACCTCCCCTTCGAGGGTGGACATGGTATCCTGTGCCTTCGACAGAAAGGCCTCGAGCTTCTTCGCTACCTTCCGCCGACTCCTACTGTCGCCTGACAACAACCCGGCTGCGCGCAATTCAAACTCACGCAGTGTGAGTTTCTCCTGCGCCTTCACTTCCCAGTGGGCGTAGCCCTTGAGACAGTGGGCGACTCGCCTCGCCGTCTCCACCTTCGTGCGATCCGCCTCCTTCCTGCGATCCTCTTCAATTATCACTAATTGCGATTCGGCTTCAGCACGTTGCGCTCTCAATTCGCCACACTCCGACTGCAACCTGCGGATTAACTCTTCATCCGCCTGCCGTGCGAGCTGACATTGTTCCAACAACCGCGTCTGTCGCACGAGCTCCTCTGACAAAATCCGATTCTGGGCCTGCTCAGAGTTGAGTGCTTCCTTGACCTTCACCTGCTCCTTAGTGAGCTCGCCCAGTTTCTCATCCTTCATCTTCTCGGAGTGCTTGTAGAATTTCTGATTAAGCTTGTACTGACCCCACAAGCACTCATGCTTCTCCTTCAAGTCCCTCAACTCCTGGTCCACTCTAGCTAATAGCTTGCTGGTGTGGACTTTAGTGCGAGTCCGCCTGCGCACTAACTCGATGTAAGATCCCGGCTGGAGTGGGTCGGCGTATTTATCGACCTTGCGATCCAAGTACCGCAGCAACGGAATCACCTGCTCAGAGAGCGCCGCCGCCGGCGCTCCAACAATTTCCTCCTCCTCCTCCTCGGTGTCTTCTGCTCCTGACATTTCTTCCGTGGAGCCTCCGTCGTCATCATCCGAGTGGAGAATTTCAGTCGCCATTGATTGCGTCGGCGACTGCCCCAAGTGGGGCTGCACGTCGTCGACGTGTGCTGCCTGCGAAGGCACGGCTGCAGCCTCGCTGCTCGTCGCCAAAATGTCTAAGGCGGAAGGCGAATGTACCCGCGCGGCATCCCCGTCTCTCGCTTGTTGATTGCCTACCGCATTCTCTCTGTCGCCGTCGTCCGCCGCCGAAAGCGATTGAGCGGAGGGTGGCTGCGCGGGGTTGGATTGCGCATCGCGCATCGAGATTTCATCCCGCGGACAGTCACTCCGCTCCTCCGTCTGCTGCTCCCTTGATCGGTCCGTGGGGGCTGTGCCCGGCCCGTGCGCAGGCGCATTTGCCGGCGCCTTGTCCGCCGCAGGCGTAGCGCCGCGGACATCTATCGCCGAAGGCGACATGGCCGGGGGCCGCACGCCCGTTGTTCCTTGGCCTATAGGCCCTACCGCCGAAGGCGCATCTATCGGCGGACTTCCCGCCGATGGTGCGGCCTCCGCACGCTCTCTGCTCGTATCTCCTCGGCTCGAAGGCCCTGGCGCCGAAGGCGCGAATTGCGGCGCGTGGTGCGCCGGAGGGTCTGGCCCCGAGGGCCGGTGTCTCGTAGGCGGTTCTTCCGCCGGCTCCTTCCCCTTCCTACGTTGGAACGGGGGTGATTCTTGCCTGTGCACAGGCGGACTGCTCCTTCCCACGCGTAAGCGTAGATCCACGTCCACTTGTGTTCGCCGGTCCGCGGAGGCTCGTCCGTCCGCGGAGGTTCGCTTGTGCGCAAACGGAACATCTGTCCGCATCGCACGTGGTAACTCCGGAGGCCCTTGGCCCGTAGGCGGCCTCTCTCCCGACGAGGTTGCAGCGTGGCCCGTCGCTCCTGCGGTCGTCCGCGCTTCCTCTCGCCTCTCTGGCGACGCACTTCCTATCTCCGTCGCAATTGTCGCCGTGTCTGCACTGTCAGCTGGTAACACCAGTCTGCGTGCCTTCTGCTTCGGCCGGCTGTATGGCTCGCACAGCGGCCGCGGTCGAATGGGAGCAGAGGGTTCTTGATGCTGCTCCTCTTCAGACTCTTCCCTCCATCGCCGCTTCCGCGGCACTCGCGCTGCAGGGGTGTGTCTCCCTTCGTCCCTCCGTCTTGATGGGGTCGAAGTCGGTGACTCCTCTGCATCAGTATCGACCTCGTTCTCCCGCACATACTTCCCGGGATGGTCGATGGACAATGGCGGAAAATGTTCAAGCTCCGCCGCTGTCAAACAATTCCGCTGTCGATAAAAATTGATGAGGAAAGGAGAAAGATGGTTTAGAGTTCCCCCCTTCTCCTCAAACGCGTGCTGTCGCATCACCCTGTGCAGGATGCTCGCCCAGTGAATTGGAGTTCCCTCGATGACGCACTCCACAAAAGAGACCTGCCACAATGTGATGTAGCAGGCGCGGTGCGGCTGCAGTAATTGCATCAGCGCCGCGGACAAAGTCCGGCGAAATCGATCCTTGTAATCACGGGTCCTGTACCCATTCTTGGTAGACCTCCCGGTCTTGAACAGCTCCACAAATTGCGCCTCTTCTTGCTTGGTCACCTTGATGCTCTCGCTGTCGAAAAGGAGATGCCTTGGCATGCCAGCACATCTTCCCAACGCCTGCGCCCAATCTTGGACTGTCCACCGGTCAACATGCGGACGCAATCCGCGCGAGGGTGGTCCCTGTGGCTCTAGCCACTCGCGCACCATATTCGCACAGATGTAATTCCATCCCCATAGCAAGAAATCGAGCTTTCTTGCTATTAAGCGCTCCTCAAAAGCGCGCAACCCGTTCTGCGGCAGGCGAAGTGGCACCATCCGCAATCTGCTCGGTCTCGTCATTGCGTTCCTGGGGTTCGCTCGCCCGCTCATTCTACTTCTGCACTGCCCGCGTTTCTTTCTCTCTCGGCAAACTCTAATCGCCCTCAATTCCAAATCACGCGCACTCACTTCTCCCTCAATCAACAAGAAATCTCCTGTGCGACGACGTCGAGAATGTTCCGCAGCCAACAGATGGATGCGCGCAGCGCGCACAAGAGATTGGAATCGCGAATTCAAGAATGGGACGTTCTCCGCCGCCCGGTCGAAGGTCATGGTCGGCTCTTGGTCGTGAAGAACGTCTCACTTGATGGCCGCGCCGGCTGTACGCTGGAACGATCTTCGCTCTCACGCGCGGCTTCACGCTCCGCCGTCGATAAAACTCTCACGCTCGAATTGGCGGATTTGAACTCCGCGAGCGTGTCACCCTGCGGACATGGGGGCGTAGCGCCGAAGGCGAGTTTTCCGCCTTGCGCGGTACACTTGTTCATACCGCCCCTCGGCCAATCTCCCTCTGCCTTGACGCGTGTGTCCGCATGTCGGACAAAAATTCAACTCCTGCCTGTGCGCAGGCAGGAGCCTCGGCGGATTCTCCGCCGGTGCGGAACTTGAACATCCTCCTGTGCACAGGCGTTCGCCTGTGCGCAGGCGAATTCCTTCCGCGGCGCTGCGCTGGCGCGGAAGGCGTTGACCGTGGTCAGCCGTCTCCGTCCAGTCTGTCCGTTCCTTGTCTCTCCGTCGGCGCTTCCGCCGCCGCAACTCCGTCCGTCCAAGAGCGCATCCACCCGTGCCGTCCGCACGGTCCGTACCGATTGGATTACTCTGGCGGTCTTCCGACGTACGCGGCGCTGCGCTGGCGCAGAAGGCGCCGTACACTTTCTACCTCACAAGGCGCATTTCTAGGGCCCAAGGCGGATTTCCCGCCGACGCCGAAGTGCCTGTGCACAGGCGAACGCCTGTGCGTAGGCGGACTTCGCGCCTTCCCTAACCCTACTTCGCCTGTGCACAGGCGAACGCCTTCGTCCGCGCATAGGACAAAACTTGATTCCCCCTTCCGCGTAGGCGTAATTCGCGCCGGTGGCGAACTCCTTCCGCCGTAGGCGACCGCCTCCGTTTCTTCCACTAGCGATAACTCCCTAAGTCCTCGTCCGTTCCAAGCGTTCTTGGGCTCGTTAGAATCAGCGCGTCGAGCTCTTTCCAACGGGACCCTAACTTGGTCAAGGCGCCCGAGGGTTGACCTAATTACGGGGGTTTCCCTACAGCCGCGGACGCAACCTCCGAAGGCGGGTTTTGCGCCTTGCGCCGTAGAGATCCTAGCTGCGGAGCTCGCAGGGAGGGTGGTGCCTGTCCTTACTGCTGCACCCCAAATCCCAGATTCTACAAGATCCCTCGAGAATCCCCGCGATCTTCCGGATTCACTCTGTTTTGATGTACCGAAGGCTATTTACAATGCTGCCAGGGTACAGCTTTCCAAAAATGTTTTAATTTCCTAAAAATTGCCAAAAGTGGGGTACCACATCCATGCGAAGACATCCTCATACTGGCGAAGAAACGCCTGTACCCTCTTCAATTCTTCTCCTTGTACCTGGCTTGACACCTTCAAGCCTTTGTCTGGACTGAGCTGCAGTTCACAGCAGTCACTTGGGTCGACAATCCCTTCTGTGTGACTGATCTCGCTTCTGCCCAGTCCCACTGTTAGTTGCTATTTGTCATCCGGATGCACATCGTCCCCTTCCTCCTCAATGGAGCAGCAAGTGACGTAACCCACAAACTCATCCGACATTTCTGTATCTGAAGGGTACGACGAGCTGGTCTCCCCTCCAGTCGTGTAACCTGAGGTGGTCGACGGTGTTTCGCCCTCGTGTGGTACCTTGGTCCATGGTACGGTAATGACAGTCGGAGGGTCCGAAGGGTTTTGGAACTGCAATCTCTTCCTCCTCCAGTCACACCTGGCCTTGGCATCGTATAGCCACGGTCTGCCAAGCAGCACATCATAACCTTTCTTCATCAGGGGCTGCAATATTATATATGATAGTTGAAAGTCCACTCCTCCAATGTTGGTTCTCACATTGCTCAACATTCCCAGCGGCATTCTGCGCGTTTGATCGGCCAGCCGCAACACTTTGGTTGTAGGCTCGAAGGTCTGGAACCCCAAGGAGTTAGCTGTCTCCTCCGTCATGATGTTCACGCCCGAACCGAAGTCCACTGGTACCTTCTGTATGACGCAGCCTCCTATCTCTACTTCGATCTCTGGAGGTCCTAGGTCTCATCCTTCCACTCTGTACACCGCCGGAAGTTTCCCTTTTCGGGGTTTGCGCGGTCGGCGCAACGAAAGCATCAGCATCTTTCGGTACGTCTTGTTATCCTCCAACAGCTGGTGGAAGGAAATATTTGCCCTCTGACTCCCTATGTACTCCACTATGTCGTAGGAAGTGTTTGAAGTCACAGCCGCCACCCTCTCTGTAGTCGCGGTCGGAAGTGGTGTATAGGACCTATCCGCCTTCCGGTCGTCGGATATCGCTCCGGCGCTCAGTGCTTCCTTGATTAGGTGGCTTACCTCATCTTTGATGTCCGGAAGGTAGTCTCGGGTCAGGAACTCGTCTGATGTCCTGTCTGCCTTCTCCGAGTTCAGTTCCCGCTGGATGTTCCGCATCGCCGGAGGTGTACCCGGTGTTTTGCTTCTGCTAGACTTCTCCTCTTCTTTAGACTTCCTTCTCTCTTCCTTACGCTCGAGTTGGCGAGTGTCCTCGTGGTCCTCTCCCCTCCTCTTCGAACTTCGGGTCTCTACCCGTCCGCACATCACTTCTTCCTCCAGCCATACTTCGTCTTCTTAAGTTGGGTCCGAGCTCAGGTCTACCTGGTTGACCTGCACTTCTTCCTTGCCAGGTGTCGTCACGAAACGCACGGTTTGCCTGGCGACTGGTGGCTGATCACATTCGGGTGCCGTGTGTCCTGCTTTCCTGCAATTGCTGCACAACGGTACATACCCAGTTTGTTTCTTCGGGTGGGGGCAGCTCGGCGCGTAATGTCCCATCTCCACGCAGTTATAGCAACCCTGGAATTGTGGTGGAGGTCGGGTGAAATTGCCGTTAGGTGCCATGCGTCTCGGTGGGAGCGTACCCGCCATTTCTCTCGGAACGAACCGCGGTATATGCACAGGTGGGTTCGGAGTTGTAGCCGGAGCTGACTGAACCGCATAGGCTGTGTCCTCACTCGGCTCACCATAATATGGGGTTCTCCCACTATGGTGCCCATTCAACCGCATTCACTGGGTAAGTCGGGCGAGTGGCCATGCACTCCGTGTTGGCATGTCCCACTTGTCCGCACGTAGTACACCAGAGATTCGCTCGCTGTCTCGCAAGTGATTTACGCCGGTCTTGGCCTCCCACTACATGAACTTTCAGGTCCGCAAAATTCTTCACCAGGTTGTCCACCTTGGTTGCGATGTCCCCCTGACTCTTCACTGGGGTTCCCCTACCCCGATCCTTCTTCTTGATCGTACTGCGTTTCTTCTTCCGTCTCTCCTCCTCCGAAGATGACAAGTCCTCTTCCTCCTCCGAGGAAGAACTCTCTTCGGATGAGCTTGATTCTTCTGATGAGGAAGGCGAGTCCCTTCTCTTCCGACGTTCGCCTTGCGATTTCTTGATTTCTTGCGATTTCTTGATTTATGTTCAGTCTTGACATCGCGTTCTTGAAATTAGCTTGCTTGCCAACTCTCTCTCTGCTCCGCTCGAGCTTCTTGCTCCCTCTACAAACTCTAATCTCCCTCAATTCCAAATCGCGCGCACTCAATTCTCTCTTAGTCAACAAGTAATCCTCCGCGCGACGATGTCTAGAATGTTTAACAGCTAGCAAGTGGACGCGCGCAGCTAGCACTAGAAAATGAAATCGCGAATTCAAGAATGGGACGTCCTCCGTCTCCTGGTCGAAGGTCATGGTCGGCTCTCGGTCGTGAGGGTCGAATCACTTGATGGCCGCGCCGGCTCCGCGCTATAACGGCCTCCTCTCTCACGCGCGGCTTCACGCTCCGCCGACGCCGACTTAACTCACACACTCGAATTTGGCAATTTGAACTCCGCTAGCGTACTACGCAGCGGACATGGGTGCGCAGCGCCGAAGGCAGATTTCTCGCCTTGCGCGCTACACTCGTTCGTACCACTCTTCGGCCAATCCCCCTCCGCCGAAGGCGATCGTCCGCGCATCGGACAAAAGTTGAACTCCCTTCTGCGTAGGCGGAATCCCCGGCGGAATCTCCGCCGGCGCGGAACTTCATCTGCCTGTGCGTAGGCGCTCGCCTACGCGTAGGCGAATTCCGTCCGCGCTGCTGCGCTGGCGCCGAAGGCGTTGACCGCGGTCAAAAGGCTCCGTCCAGTCTATCCATTTCTCGCCTCTCCGTCGGAGCTCTTGTCGCCGTCACTCCGTCCGACCGAAGGCGCATCCATCCGATCCGTCCGTACAGTCCGTACGGTTCGTACGGATTTTACTACTCCGGTGGGTCCTCTCCCGTCCGCGCTGCTGCGGTGACGCGGAAGGCGTTGTACAATTTCTAACCCCGAAGGCGCATTTCTAGGGCCGAAGGCGGATTTCTCGCCGACGCCGAAGCGCCTGTGCGTAGGCGGACTTCGCTCGTCCGCCTGGGCAGAGGTTTCCTCGCCTACGAGTAGGCGACATTCGTGGCGGACATCGCGCCGACGTCAAACCCTATTTCGCCTACGCGTAGGCGAACTGCCTTCGTCCGCGCATAGGACAAACTTTCCTCGCCTACTCATAGGCGAGAAGCTGAGTATCTTGCGACCTTCATAACTCCCGGAGTCCTCATCCGTTCGTGGCGTTCTTGGGCTCGTTAGAATCAGCGCGTTGAGCTCTTTCCAACAAGACCCTAACCAAGTCGAGGCGTTCAGGAATTGACCAAGTTCTGAAGGATTTCTCTAGCGCCAAAGGTGCAGCGCCGAAGGCGGATTTTGCGCCTTGCGCCGAAGGGGTTATTTCTTCAGAGCCCGCATGTAGGGTGGTGTCCGTCCCCGACGTTGCACCCAACTCCTGGATTTTACGAGTTCTCTCGAGAATCTCTGCGATCTTCCGATTTCACTCTGTTTTGATGCACTGAAGGCTATTTACAGTGCTGCCGCGGTAAAGTTTTCCAAAAATGTTTTGATTTCCTCAAAAATACCAAAAGTGGGGTACCACATCCGCCGAAGGCGTTCGTCCGCGCATAGGACAAAAGCCGAAACACTCGAAGGTGTAGGGGCGAAACTATTCAAGTATCTAACTAGTCACTGGCTCTTAGCATCGGCAATCACCCGCAGCTGCAGATCCGAACTACTCAAGTCTCTAACCAATGTACTAGCTCGAAACATTAACGCTACGCTACACTACACTACGCAGAACCTATGCTTCGCCTCCTGCGCGACGGACTGCCGCGCACTAACTCCCTACCCTGCCAGTCTTCAGCTCGACTGCGCAGTCCCAACCGCTGCAACGCCGCGGACACCTCCGCCTCAAGGGTGGACATGGTATCTCGCGCCTTCGACAGAAAGGAATCTAACTTCTTCGCTACTCGCCGCCGACTCCTACTGTCACCTGACAACAACCCGGCTGCACAAAGCTCCAACTCACGCAGTGTGAGTTTCTCCTGCGCCGCCACTTCCCAGTGGGCGTAGCCCTTGAGACAGTGGCCGACGCGCCTCGCCATCTCCTCCTTCGTGCGATCTGCCTCTCGCCTGCGATCATCTTCAATTACCACCAACTGCGATTCAGCCTCCGCACGCTGAGCTCTCAATTCCCCGCACTCCGACTGTAGCCTGCGGATCAATTCCTCATCCGCCTGTTGTGCAAGCTGACACTCCGCCAACAACCGCGTCTGTCGCACGAGCTCCTCTGATAGAACTTGATTCTAAGTCTTCTTAGAAATCAGTTCTTCCGTGGTCTTCACCACATCCCTGGTGAGCTCTTCCAGTCTCGCCTTCTTCAATGTGTCGTAGTGGGTGTGCGACTTCCGCACGAGATTATACTGTCCCCACAAGCATGCATGCTTCTCCCGCAAATCCTTCAGTTCCCGGTCCACCCGAGCTAGTAGCTTGCTGGTGTGGACTCTAGTGCGAGTCCGCCTACGCACTAACTCGATGTAGGACCCAGGCTGGAGAGGATCTGCGTATTTATCAAATTTGCGATCCAAGTACCTCAGCAGAGGTACTACCTGCTCACAGAGCACCGCCGCCGGCGCTCCAACGATTTCCTCCTCCTCCTCGATGTCTCCCGATCCTGACATTGCTTCCGTGGATCCTCCTTCGTCATCGTCAAAGGGAAGGATTTCGGTCGCCATTGATTGCGTTGCCGATTGGCCCGAGTGGGGCTGCGAGTGGTCTGCGGGTGCTGCCGCCGATAGCACTCCTGCAGCTTCGCTGCTCACCGCTAAAATGTCCAAGGCGGTGGGTGAATGTGGCCGTGCTACATCCCCATCATCCGCCTGCCGATCGTCGATCGTCTCCTCTTCGCCGCCGACGTCTGCCGCCGAAGGCGATCGAGCGGAATGTGTCTGTGCGGGGTGTAATTGCGCATTGGGTTGTTGGCATTGCGCATCTAATTGCGCATTGGGTTGTTGGCAGGCGACAGCAGGAGTCGGCGGAAGGTGGCGAAGAAGCTAGACGCTTTTTTGTCGAAGGCGCGGGATACCATGTCCACCCTCGAGGTGGAGGTGTCCGCGGCGTTGCAGCGGTTGGGACTGCGCAGTCGAGCGGAAGACTGGCAGGGTAGCGAGTTAGTGCGCGGCGGTCCGTCGCGCAGGAGACGTAGCACAGGTTTTGCGGCGTGTAGCGTAGTGCAGTGTAGTGCTAGTTAGGACTTAGAAGGTATAAAATAGTTCAAGGCGTTTTGCCTTGGGTTCTTTCCCAATTTCGGAAGTGCAGATCAGGAACTCATTTTCTCTGCGTGTTTGTGTCCTTAGTTCTGTCACCACGCAAGAGGAGCTACCACTTGGCGTTCCGCATTTTGCAACTGACGGCCTTCGGCCGAATGTTCAGAGCTAGTACATTGGTTAGAGACTTGAGTAGTTCGGATCTACACCTGCGGGTGATTGCCGATGCTCAGAGCCAGTGACTAGTTAGATACTTGAATAGTTTCGCCCCTACACCTTTGAGTGTCTGTTCCTGATTGTACTCCTTTGGGATTTTTCCCCTAAATGCCAAAGTGAAGTTTTGCTACTTCGTGTAAGCCTTGGTTGTAAATTCAGGTTACGCTGCAGCAGGTGCCTTCAAGGTAACCCCTGTAGTATTTCTGGGAATGACAAGTGCCTAAGAATTCAAACTCTTCAATAGACTGTTGTTGTGTTACTGGAATGTTTCTCAGTGAGTCCTTCAGTGCGGACCTGTGTTCTCTGCGCGTTTTGTGAGTTGAGAGTGTTGTTCACCGCGTATGAGTGACTTCGATCCAAAGTAGGCAGTCCAACCCGGGTTTCCTACGCTAGCAGCAAGCTAGTGGAAGTGTTGTAAAAGCCGGAGTTGGAAGTCACTACCCGCAGCTTCGCTGAGTGTACTCTTGAGAGACCTTCCCCCTGAAATCTAGAGTAGAGGTCCTAACGGATCTCTGGGTTGTGTTTCTGTAGTTTCAGGTGTGTGTGTGTGTGTGTGTGTTACGCTGCACTGTGCGACCTCCGAGTGCGCTCCGAGTGGACACTTGCAGTATTTCTGGAAGTGACAGTCGCCTGAGAATTCAAACTCCTCAATAGTCTGTTAAACATGACACTTTGTACCCTGTGTGTTCCTCTGTCCCTGTGTGTAATAACCCACCAAAGGCTAAAACTGCAATATGGTGGTAAAAAGATCGAACCCACAGGGACAGAGGCAACACACAGAGTAAAAATGTCACGTTTTAACAGACTTTTGTAGAGTTTGAATTCTAGGCGACTGTCACTCCCAGAAATACTGCAGTGCTCGACTCGGAGGCTCGACTCGGAGGAGGATCTCGACTCGGAGGATGCTCGGAGGATGCACGGTACAACGTGGTCACTCAACACACACACACAGACACACCTGAAACTGGCAAAAGGCACAACTCGGAGGTCGGTCAGGACCTCCGCTTCGGATTTCAGGAGGAAAGTGTCTCAAAAGTTCACTCAGAGGTTTTGCAGGTAGTGCCTCCCACTCCGGCTTTTACTGCCCTTCCGCCAGGAACTAGCGGAGGGTACCCGAACTGGACTTCCCACTTCGGAACGAAGCCTCTTCATGCGCCGTGGACGTCACCCTCGACTATCACACCAAACGCAGGGAGTGCAGACCCGATTGAGAACTTACTGAAACACGATCCAGTAACACACACACAACCTGAATTACAAACCAAGGTTTACACGAAGTAATAAAACTTCACATTGGCATTTAGGGGAAACTTCCCGTAGGAGTACAATCAGGATATGTCACTCGAAGGAGTAAGGAGGAACTGTTCAAGTCTCTAACTCGCAGCCGGCTCTGAGCATCAGAAATCACCCGCAGGTGCAGATCCGCACTACTCAAGTCTCTAACCGGGTGCTAGCTCTAAACATTCAGCCGAAGGCCTTCAACTACAACATACGGTAACTTCGCTATGCTGCAGCTTCTCTACGTGGTGCCAGGACCAAAATGCACAAACACGCCAAGAAAGTGAGTTCCTGATCTGCACTTCCGAAACTGGAAGAGTCCCAAGGCAAAACGCCTTGATCTACTTTATACCCTCAAAGATCCTAACTAGCACTACGCTATCCTATCTACTACTCGCAGCATCTGCGCGAAACCAAACTATTCTACTGCACTCGGCTGATCCGGTGCTGCGCCTCCTGCGCGCCGGACTGCTCCGCTCACTTTCTCTACCTTGCCAGTCTTCCGACCGGCTGCGCAACCCCAGGCGTCGGAGCGCTGTAGTGACTTCCGACTTTAAGTGCGCCATAGTGTCGCGCGCACCCGACAAGAAGGTTTCTAATTTCCTCGCCACTCGCCGCCGACTCCGACAGTCACCCTCCGTCAATGCCGCCGCCCGAAGCTTGAACTCCCTGAGTGTGATCCTCTCTTGAGCTGCCACCTCCCAATGGGCGTATCTTTTTAGACAACGAGTCACCCGTGTCGCCAACTCTCCTCGCGCCCTGCAGCTGCTCTCCACCTCTGCTAGCTGCATTTCTGCTTCCGCACGTTGTGCCCTCAAATCCGAGCACTCGGATTGCAAGTTGCGCAACAACTCCTCATCCTCCTTGCGGGCTCTTTGACTTTCTTCTAAGGCGCGCGTCTGGCGCGCAAGCTCGGCTGCTAGGACGTGGTTTTGTCTCCGCTCTTCCAGCAATTCCGACTCGATCTTTGCCCGCATTAGCTCGGCATCCGCCTGACTTTTCGTCGCCGCATCTTCCCTTTGCTGCTGCAAGGCTTGGTATAGCTTCTGTGTGACCGTGTGGTAACCCACTTTTTGTTTTTGTCGGAACTAAAACATTTTTGAATAGTAAGTACCGCGGCAGCAGCTGTAAATAGTAATCGGTACGCGAAACCAGAGTAAAAAGAGGATCCAGGACAGTCAAGGGGTTTTGGGCTTAGGCCACAGTGGGACGCTTGGGACGGAACGGGCGGTTCATGCTGCAGGATCAGCTTCGAGCACCTTCGGCGGTAGATCACTCATAACTTTCTCAATTCGTAACGCCTTGAGTTGCTTCGGATCTTGTTGCAAAGAGCTCGCGACGCTCGTTCTAACGAGACCAAGAACTTGTGAAACGGATGAGAGGTCACTGAGTTATGAGTGTCGGAAGTTACTGATGTGGGGGGGGCCTTCGGCGGTAGAGCGACTTTGGCGGTACGCCTTCGGCGGAAGAACCGCCGGAAGATGCGCCTTGGGCGGTAGACGCCTTCGGTCAACGCCTTCGGGTCAACGCCTTCGGCGATACGGGAGAGTGCATTCGGCGGAAGAGTGAAACCCTCATAACTTTCTCAATGCGCAACGCCTCGACTTGGTTAGGGTCTCGTTGGAAAGAGCTCGACGCGCTGATTCTAACGAGCCCAAGAACGCCACGAACGGAAGAGAATTCCGGGAGTTTTGAAGGTCGCAAGATACTCAGCTTTCCGCCTGCGCACAAGCGAAGAAAGTTTTGTCCTATGCGCGGACGAAGGAAGTTCGCCTGCGCACAGGCGTTCGCCTGTGCACAGGCGCTTCGGCGTCGGCGGGAAATCCGCCTTGGGCCCTAGAAATGCGCCTTGTGAGGTAGAAAGTGTACGGCGCCTTCTGCGCCAGGTCATCGCCGCGGACGGACAAGTCAGCGCCGCGGACGGCCAGGTCATCGCCGCGGACGGACTGTGGATAGGCGAACGCCTTCGGCGGAAGAGTAAAACCGACATAACTTTCTCAATTCCTAGCGGTTTGACTTGATTCGGGTCTCGTTGGAAAGAACTCGACGAGCTGGTTCCAACGAGACCAAGATCTCTTGAAACGGATGAGGCATCACCGAGTTAGGAGCGGCGGAAGTTTCTGATATGGAGGGCCTTCGGTGCTAACATTTAGAGGGGCCTTCGGCGTTAACACTTAGAGGGGCGGCTGACGACGCGGACGCCTGTGCACAGGCGGACGGCCTGTGCACAGGCGGGTTGCAAGTAGGCGGCCTGTGCACAGGCAAGCCTTCGGCGGAAGGGTAAAATCGACATAGTGTTTTCAATTCTTAATGGTTTGCGGTGGTTAGGGTCTCGTTGGAAAGAGCTCGCGACGCTCGTTCCAACGAGCCCAAGAACGCTTGGGACGGATGGGAATTTAGGGAGTTAGGACTATCGGAAGATACGTAGACGTTCTACTTCGGCCCTAGATGTTCGCCTTCGGGGTTACGCTTCCGGGAATTCCGCCTTCGGAGGTAGGGAGATCGACTTTTGCCCGATGCGCGGACGGACGCCTTCGACGGTTGCAGGCCTTCGGCGGAAGAGTAAAACAGTGATAACTTTCTCAATTCTTATCCGTTTGACTTGGTTAGGGGCTCGTTGGAAAGAGCACAACACGCTCGTTCCAACGAGCCCAAGAACGTTGCAAACGAAGCAGGGATCCGTGAGTTATGGGCGTCGGGGTGACTGTTAGAGATTGACAAGGTGTGGAAGTGCGTCTTTGGCGGTTGGACGCATTCGGCGGTGCGCGGAAGGAGATTTCCTCCGGCGAGTATCGGGTGGTCATGAATGTAGAATGTTCAGGTGTGGCAGTGGCGGCCTGCGAGTAGGCGGCTTGCGTGTAGGACGCGTGGAACCCACAGTCCTCGGATTTTGGAGAAGGAATTTTGGCCTAGGTTCAGAGATCTTGCGGGGCCCATATCTTTGCGATGGACGGTCGGATGGATCTGAAATTTTGTGGGGCCGTTGATCTCGGCCGGCCACGCATGCCTGCAAATTTTCAGCCTCAGATCTTGGATGGTAAGGCGCTGGCGGCTCTGTACAGTAGGCTTAGGATTCAGATTTAGGGTTAGGGTTAGATTTAGGTTGTAAGTTAGAGGGGAAGGCAGCAGCCGCCGACTCCTCAGGTGTGGGATCTGTTGCGGCTCGCACCATGGCATTGCAGTGTAGTGTTAGGTAGGACTTAGAAGGTATAAAATAGTTCCAGGCGTTTTGCCTGGGGTTCTTTCCCACCAGAAGTGCAGATCAGGAACCCATTTCCTTTGCGTGTTTGTGTCCTTGAGTTCTGTCACCACGCACGAGGAGTTACAACTTAGCGTTCCGCATTTTGTAGCTGAAGGCCTTCGGCCGAATGTTCAGAGCTAGTCCATTGGTTAGAGACTTGAGTAGTTCGGATCTGCACCTGCGGGTGACTGCCGATGCTCAGAGCCAGTGACTAGTTAGATACTTGAACAGTTTCGCCCCTACACCTTCGAGTGTTTCTTTCTGATTGTACTCCTTTGGGATTTTTCCCCTGAATGCCAAAGTGAAGTTTTGCCACTTCGTGTAAGCCTTGGTTGTAAATTCAGGTTACGCTGCAGCAGGTGCCTTGAGGGTAACCCCTGTAGTATTTCTGGGAATGACAGGTGCCTGAGAATTCAAACTCTTCAATAGACTGTTGTTGTGTTACTGGAATGTTTCTCAGTGAGTCCTTCAGTGCGGACCTGTGTTCTCTGCGCGTTTTGTGAGTTGAGAGTGTTGTTCACCGCGTCTGAGTGACTTCGATCCGAAGTAGGTAGTCCAAACCGGGTTTCCTACACTGGCAGCAAGCTAGTGGAAGTGTTGTAAAAGCCGGAGTTGGAAGTCACTGCCCGCAGCTTTGCCGAGTGTGCTCGCGAGAGACTTTCCCCCCTGAAATCTTGAGTAGAGGTCCTAACGGATCTCTGAGTTGTGTTTCTGTAGTTTCAGGTGTGTGTGTGTGTGTGTGTGTTACGCTGCACTGTGCGACCTCTGAGTGCGCTCCGAGTGGACACTTGCAGTATTTCTGGGAGTGACAGTTGCCTGAGAATTCACACTCCTCAATAGTCTGTTAAAACGTGACACTTTGTACCCTGTGTGTTCCTCTGTCCCTGTGGGTTCGACCTTTCTACCACTATATTGCAGTTTTAGCCTTTAGTGGGTTATTACATAAGAAGCCGACAACTTCTTTTTGGCGCCGCTGCCGGGGATAGAGCGTCAACACAAGAGTACGTGTGCAGAAATGCATGATCAATATCAATTGCTATCACCAACAAAGAAGAGTGCGATGGTGATAGGCTACGGATTTTTTCCAATTTCTTGCGCAAGAAGGTCTGGAGTTGGTTCAATCACAAAAGTAGAGCACCTGACGAGATTGACACTTACTCTCAACGATGCGCGAAGTTGTTGCACAGATCGAGAGCTTGGCGATTACATCCGAATCCTGTCCAAGCTTCAAAATTTTCAGAGAGGGAAGAAGAAAAATTTTTGTGACTACACTGAGCAGTTTCAAGATCTGTTAGACCGAATTCCAAAGAATTTAGCTCGGCATCCGCCTGACTTTTCGTCGCCGCATCTTCCCTCTGCTGCTGCAAGGCTTGGTATAGCTTCTGTGTGACCGCCAGGTGTTGTCGGAGGGCGGTGTTTCTATCCACATATACTTGGCACCTAGAGGCCCACCTTGCCACCTTGCTCCTCGTCCTTCGCCTGATAGTCTCCACATAAGACTGCGGTTTTCCAGTACCCGCGTACTTGGATGTCTTGCGATCCAGATATCGCAGGAGTGGAACTATCTGTTCGCACAACACCCTTGTTGGCGTTTTCTGCACCGAATCCGCTTCCTGCTCTTCCGAGCTCGTCTCATCCTCAGTCTCGAGGATTTCAGTCGCCACCGAATCCCTTGGCGACTCCCTGGAACTGTGGCGCGCAGCAGCTTCCGCTGCGACTGCTGCTCCACTGCTTGCTAAAATATCCAGGGCAGTGGGAGATCCCACTGCTTGAGCCCCTGTTCCGGCTCGATCTTCGGTCTCCGAAGGGGTCGACGCCGCAGTGACTCTTGTCACTTTTGCACCGCCCACTTCTGCTGCCTGCCCTTCCGGCGCAATCTGCGCGGAAGGTGTCTTCGCTGAAGGTGCGTCCGTCTCGCAGTCGGCGAATCCGGCCGACTCTCTGTTGTCCGACTCGCAGTCGGCCGACCAGCAGTTGTCCGACTGGGAGTCGGATACATCCTGCGCGTCTTGACTCCACTTGGCCTGCTTGCTGGTGGCGTTTTCCCAGAAGTGCCTTCCGCCGAGGACGACCCTCTGAGGGTTGTTGGCTCGTCAGCCAAACTCTCTTCTGCTTCCGGCCTGCGGTCCGGTTCAACGCGCCGTTCAGTTGGCCTTCCTTCCGCTTGTCGGCCTTTAGTCGTCCGACTTGTAGTCGGCCGACTGTAAGTCCGTCCATCTCCTCCCGAAGGCCTTGGTGCCTTCTGTGTAGAGGTATTTGTCGTCTTCCCTAGAATCTGCGCGATTATCTCCTCCTGTGTGAGATTCCGCCGGGTCGGAGTTTGCCCTATCTCCTCAGTACCAGTTGGCATTTTGCGTGCCCTCTGTTTTGGTCGACTGTGATGCTTGGGGGTGGGCCGACCACGAGTCGGCGCAGCTGGCACTTCCGGCTGCCTGTCCTCAGGTCTCTCATCCCACTTCCGCTTTCGCGGAATGCGTTCACTACGACGTTCTTCTGCTGCTCTTGCTGGAGCCGGAGCCGGAGGCGTACTGGCAGGTTCCTCGTCCGGATCCGTGTCTACTTTGGCCTCCCTCGAATATCTACCTGGATAGTTCCGGGTCAGCTGTGGAAACCGTGTTTTCTCAGCATTTGTCAAACATCCCATCGCCCGATAAAACACGATCAGGTAAGGCGATAGATGATTGAGGGTTCCTCCTTTCTCTTCTTGCGCATGTTGGCGCGTCACCTTCCACAGGAGCCGTGCCCAATGCACTGGAGCTCCTGACAACACTAGCTCCACAAATTCTACCTGCCAACCATGCATGTAAGCGGTCTTGGTCGGCTGCAATATCTGCAGCAATGCAGTCGCGACATTTCTCCGCAATCGATCTTTGTAATCCCGTGTCCGGAAACCGTTCTTGGGATGCCTGGCAACTTTGAAGAGCTCATTGTAGGAGATTTCTTCCTCCTGGGACACCTTCACGCTATCGGCCTCGAAGAGGAGGTCGCCTTCCTTGCCGGCACACCTGCCCAACACCTGCGCCCAGTTGCAAATGTCCCATCTTTCTGGATGTGGACGGAATCCGCGAGAGGGCTTGTGTCTCTCCTGCAGATACTCGCGCACCATCTCCGGACATGTCCAGTTCCACCCCCACAGGAGAAAATCGAGCTTCAGCCTCAGCACCACATCTTGAAATGCGCGTAGACCGATCTGCGGCACCATGAGTGGAGACACTCGCATCTGGGGAACCTTCGACATTGCGTTTCCTGCACACACAAACGTTCTCCCTTTCGCTCGCTCTCTCACAATCGCCACTGCGCGTCGGCCGCTCAAGCACTGACTGCTCACTCTCTCTTCGCTCACGCTCAAGTTCGCTACTCGCAATTCTCTCCAAGGTCTGTCAAGATCCTTGCGCAACTCGTCTCCGCACTCTCTCCTCTCACTGCAGGTCGCTCCGCTCTTGCGCGTAATCTTGGAAACTGGAAATCGCAAAATCAAGAATGAGAGAATGAGAATGGAGCGCAGTCTTTTCTTCTCCGAATTCAAGAACGTCCAACGTTCTTACTGGTTACAACGTACGCAGCCGGCTATACGGCCTAACGGTTCGCCCTTTGCATGCGCGAATTCACGTCTCCGCACTGCGCGCATTCGCATGCGTGAATGTTGAATTCTCCCGCCGCCGCCACTTTCCGGACTCGAGTCCGCCGCAGGGTATACGTCTGCCATGTTGTCTTTTCCTAACCCGTCCCTCACCGGAGGCGTGTCGCCGCTGGTGCGTTCCTTATCCGTCGGCGCCTTGCTGGAGGCGCACATCTAGTCGGAGCGAATTACGCCGGCGCGCAGTCGTACCGCTTATTTTGTCCTTTATGCCTTGTCCATTGCTGCCGGCGCATATCCGCCAGCGCAACTCATGCCAGCGCATCCGGCCGTCAGCGCCACGTCGGAGGCGTACATCCGACCGGCGCTTTCCTTCCATGAACAGCCGCCAAAGGCGCTTCCGACTCTGAGTTGGTTTCCTCCTATGAGCGCGTGATTCCGCCGAAGGCGCATCGCCGAGGGCTTACGGGAATCCTTTCCGGCTGTGAACCCTAGCGCGAACGGCGCATGTCCGGCTACGAGTTTTCTGACGCTCATAACTTCTCCGTCCCTGATCCATCTCCGACGCTCTTGGGCTCGTTAGGGCGAGCGTCCCGAGCTCTTTCTAATGCAACTTCAACCAACTGGATCTACTGTGTATTCTGATCGTTATGAAGGTTTTCCTCTTCCGTGCCAACGGCGCATCGCCGCAGGCGCACTCATGGTCGGACGCCTTCAGAGGTCCGGGCCCTTCTCCTGACGTCTTTAGCAAAACCTCCTCCTGAGGTGTCTGCGCCGGAAGCGTAGCTTCCTTATACGCTGGAAGCGCGTGAGTAGAGACACCTCAGAAAAGGAGCTTTTGCCGAAGGCGCTGAAGACATTGGCGTTGGTACATCCGACTACGTGATTCTTCGTGTCCTCGTGACGATCTCATCAATCCACTCTATTTAACGTACCCTTTTCTAACTACAAACACTGCTTCGGTACTAGTTTTCTAAAATTGTTTAAATTCTGCAAAAAAAACAAAAAGTGTGTTACCACACTGTGGGTTCGACCTTTCTACCACTATATTGCAGTTTTAGCCTTTACTGGGTTATTACAATCGTGAAGGTCAAATCACTTGATGGCCGCGCCGGCTCCGCCCTATAACGGCCTCCTCTCTCACGCGCGGCTTCACGCTCCACCGACGCCGACTTAACTCACACGCTCGAATTGGCAATTTGAACTCCGCTAGCGTACTACGCAGCGGTCATGGGTGCGCAGCGCCGAAGGCGGATTTCTCGCCTTGCGCGCTACACTCGTTCGTACCACTCTTCGGCCAATCCCCCTCCGCCGAAGGCGATCGTCCGCGCATCGGACAAAACTTTCCTCGCCTACTCGTTAAACAAAAAACTGCATGTCTTGCAACCTTCATAACTCCCGAAATCCTCCTCCGTTTGTGGCGTTCTTGTGCTCGTTAGAATCAGCGCGTCAAGCTCTTTCCAACGAGGCCCTAACCAAGTCGAGGCGTTGGGGAATTGACCAGGTTCTGAAGGATTCCTCTAGCGCCGAAGGCGCAGCGCCGAAGGCGCAGCGCCGAAGGCGGATTTCGCGCCTTGCGCCGAAGGAGTTATTCCTTCAGAGCCCACATGTAGGGTGGTGTCCGTCCCCGACGTTGCACCCAACTCCTGGATTCTAGGAGTTTTCTCGAGATTCTCTGCGATCTTCCAATTTCACTCTATTTTGATGCACCGAAAGCTATTTACACTGCTGCCGCGGTACAGTTTTCCAAAAATGTTTTAATTTCCTCAAAAATACCAAAAGTGGGGTACCACAAAACTGTACCGCGGCAGCAGTGTAAATAGCCATCGGTGCATCAAAATAGAGTGAAACTGGATGATCTCGGAGAATCCCGAAAGATCTCGTAGAATCCAGGAGTTGGGCGCAACGTCTAGGACAGGCGCCGCCCTAAACGACGGACTCTGGAGGAGCACCCCTTCGGCGCAAGGCGCCTAAGCCGCCTTCGGCGCTAGAGAAATCCTTCAGAATCTGATCAATTCCTAAACGCCTTGACTTAGTTAGGATTTCGTTGGGAAGAGCTTGACGCGGTGATTCTAACGAGCCCAAGAACGCCTGGAACGGATGAGAACTCAGGGAGTTGTGACGGTCGAAAGATACAAAGATCTTCGCCTACGCATAGGCGAGGGAAGTTTGTCCTATGCGCGGATGAGGGAAGTTCGCCTACGCATAGGCGAAATAGGGTTTGACATCGGCGGGATGTCCGCCGCGAATGCCGCCTACGCATAGGCGGGGAGAACTTGCACCTACGCATAGGCGGACGGGAATCGCCTACGCATAGGCGCTTCGTCGTCGGCGGGGAGTCCGTCTTCGGCCCTAGAAATCCGCCTTCGGGGTTGGAACTTGTACGGCGCCTTCGGCGCCAGCGCATCACGGATGGGCGAAGACCCAACGGAGTAGTAAAATCCGTACGGACCGTACGGACTGTACGGACGGAACGGACAAGTGCGCCTTCGGCCGGTCGGGATTACGGAGACAAGAGCGCCGATGGAGAGGCGAGAGAAACAGACAAACTGGACGGAGTCCGTTGACCGCGGTCAACGCCTTCGGCACAGCCGCCTTCGGCGCTGCGCCTGCGGCGAGGGACCTGCGCGGATGAACGTCCTATGTGCGGACGGAATTCGCCTACGCATAGGCGAGCGCCTACGCACAGGCAGATGAAGTTCTGCACCGGCGAAAACTCCGCCGGGGATTCCGCCTACGCAGAAGGGAGTTCGACTTTTGTTCTATGCGCGGACGAACACCTTCGGCGGAGTGGGACTAGCCAAATTGAAGTACGAAGGAGTGTAGCGCGCCGGCGAGAAATCCGCCTTCGGCGCTGCGCGCCCATGTCCGCGGCATGGTACGCTGGCGGAGTTCAAATTGCCAATTCGAGCGTGTGAGTAAAGTCGACGTCGGCGGAGCGTGAAGCCGCGCGTGAGAGAGAAGGCCGTTATAGCGCGGAGCCGGCGCGGCCATCAAGTGATTCGACCTTCACGACCGAGAGCCGACCATGACCTCATACGAGGAGATAGAGGACGCCCCATTCTTGAATTCGCGATTTCAATTTCTGGTGCGAGCTGCGCGCGTCCACCTGCTAGCTGAGAGACATTCTAGACATCACCGCGCGGAGAGTTACTCGGTGGCTGAGAGAGAATTGAGTGCGCGACAGTTGGAATTGAGAGAAATTAGAGTTTGCAGAGGAGGCAAAAGCGCGAGCAAGAGGCTCGGGCAGAGCAAAGAGAGAGTTGCGCGGACCAATTTCAAGAACGCGATGTCGAAATCGAATAGGCTGCGGATGGTGCCACTCAAGCTCCCGCAGAATGGGTTGCGTGCCTTTGAGGAACGGCTGATTGCAAGAAAACTTGAGTTCTTGCTGTGGGGATGGAATTACGTGTGCGTAGACATGGTGCGCGAATGGTTGGACGAGGAGCGACCACCTACGCGCGGATTGCGTCCGCACGTAGATAGATGGACTGTCCACGATTGGGCACAGGCATTGGGGAGGTGTGCAGGCGACGACGGGTACCTCCTATTTGAGAGTGAGAGCGTCAAGGTAACGAAGCAGGACGAAACCTCCTTCGTGGAATTGTTGAAACGGGAGAGGTCTTCCAAGAACGGGTACAAGACCCGCGACTACAAAGATCGTTTCTGCAGGACCGTAGCGATGGCGCTACTGCAATTGTTGCAGCCACACCGCACTTCGTACACCACGTTGTGGCAGGTATCTTTCGTAGAGCTCACATTGGCCGGAGCTCCAGTTCACTGGTCGTGTATCCTACATAGGGTGATGCGACAACATGCATTTGAGGAGAGAGGAGGAACTCTCAATCACCTCTCCCCCTTCTTGATAAACTTTTATCGGGAGATGAATTGTTTAACCGCGGCGGAGCGTGCTCGATTTCCGCCATTGTCAGTCGACCATCCCGGGAGGTATGTGCGGAATAACGAGGTAGACACCGACGCGGAGGATTTGCCAGCTTCCACTCCACCGACACAATAGGATGAGGGAAGAGACACACCCGCAGCGAGAGTGCCGCGGAAGCGAAGATGGAGAGAGGAACCGGAGAGAGAGCAACATCGAGAACCCACTGCTCTCATACAGAAGCGGCCACTGCACGAAGTTTGCAGCCGGCCGAAGCAGAAGGCGCGCAGGCTTGTGTTACCAACCAGCAGCGCGGAAAAGGCGACGATCGCCACCGAGAAAGGAAGTTCGTCCCCGGAGAAGGATGGGACTACGCGGACGTCCGCAGGAGCGGTGGACCACGCTATGCTTTCGGCGGACGAGGGACGGCCTTCGGGTCAGGAGTTACCACGTGCGGTGCGGACGAGTGTGCCGCCTACGCATAGGCGACTCCCTGTGGATAGGTGACCCCTTGCGGACGTGGACCTCCGTCTACGCATAGGCAGAGAAAGTTCGCCTACGCATAGGCGGCCGCCTACGCATAGGCAGGACTCACCCCCGGTACAACGCAGGAAGTGGAAGGAGCCGGCGGAAGATCCGCCTTTGGCTCAAGGGCCTTCGGGGCAAGGCCCTCCGGCAGAAAGAGCGCCGGGATTTGCGCCTTCGGCGCCAGGGTGTAATAACCCACTAAAGGCTAAAACTGCAATATAGTGATAGAAAGGTCGAACCCACAGGGACAGAGAAACACACAGGGTACAAAGTGTCACGTTTAACAGACTATTGAGGAGTTTGAATTCTCAGGCGACTGTCACTCCCAGAAATACTGCAAGTGTCCACTCGGAGCGCACTCGGAGGTCGCACAGTGCAGCGTAACACACACACACACACACACACACCTAAAACTACAGAAACACAACCCAGAGATCCGTTAGGACCTCTACTCAAGATTTCAGGGGGAAGGTCTCTCAAGAGTACACTCAGCGAAGCTGCGGGTAGTGACTCCCAACTCCGGCTTTTACAACACTTCCACTAGCTTGCTGCTAGCGTAGGAAACCCGGGTTGGACTGCCTACTTTGGATCGAAGTCACTCATACGCGGTGAACAACACTCTCAACTCACAAAACGCGCAGAGAACACAGGTCCGCACTGAAGGACTCACTGAGAAACATTCCAGTAACACACCATAACAGTCTATTGAAGAGTTTGAATTCTTAGGCACTTGTCATTCCCAGAAATACTACAGGGGTTACCCTGAAGGCACCTGCTGCAGCGTAACCTGAATTTACAACCAAGGCTTACACGAAGTAGCAAAACTTCACTTTGGCATGCAGGGGAAAAATCCCGAAGGAGTACAATCAGGAACAGTCACTCGAAGGTGTAGGGGCAAAACTATTCAAGTATCTAACTAGTCACTGGCTCTGAGCATAGTGTAATAACCCACTAAAGGCTAAAACTGCAGTATGGTGGTAAAAAGATCGAACCCACAGGGACAGAGGCAACACACAGAGTAAAAGTGTCTCGTTTAACAGACTTTTGTAGAGTTTGAATTCTAGGCGACTGTCACTCCCAGAAATACTGCAGTGCTCGACTCGGAGGCTCGACTCGGAGGAGGATCTCAACTTGGAGGATGCTCGGAGGATGCACGGTACAGCGTGGTCACTCAACACACACACACACACACACACACCTGAAACTGGCAAAAGCACAACTCGGAGGTCGGTCAGGACCTCCGCTTCGGATTTCAGGAGGAAAGTGTCTCAAAAGTTCACTCAGAGGTTCTGCAGGTAGTGCCTCCCACTCCGGCTTTTACTGCCCTTCCGCCAGGAACTAGCGTAGGGTACCCGGACTGGACTTCCCACTTCGGAACGAAGCCTCTTCATACGCCGTGGACGTCACCCTCGACTATCACACCAAACGCAGGGAGTGCAGACCCGACTGAGAACTTAACTGAGACACGATCCAGTAACACACACACAACCTGAATTACAAACCAAGGTTTACACGAAGTAATAAAACTTCACATTGGCATTTAGGGGAAACTTCCCGTAGGAGTACAATCAGGATATGTCACTCGAAGGAGTAAGGGGGAACTGTTCAAGTATCTAACTCGCAGCCGGCTCTGAGCATCAGAAATCACCCGCAGGTGCAGATCAGCACTACTCAAGTCTCTAACCGGGTGCTAGCTCTAAACATTCAGCCGAAGGCCTTCAACTACAACATACGGTAACTTCGCTATGCTGCAGCTTCCCTACATGGTGCCAGGACCAAAATGCACAAACACGCCAAGAAAGTGAGTTCCTGATCTGCACTTCCGAAACTGGAAGAGTCCCAAGGCAAAAAGCCTTGATCTACTTTATACCCTCAAAGGTCCTAACTAGCACTACGCTATCCTATCTACTACTCGCAACATCTGCGCGAAACCAAACTATTCTACTGCACTCGGCGGATCCGGTGCTGCGCCTCCTGCGCGCCGGACTGCTCCGCTCGCTGTCTCTACCTTGCCAGTCTTCCGACCGGCTGCGCAACCCCAGGCGTCGGAGCGCTGTAGTGACTTCCGACTCTAAGTGCGCCATAGTGTCGCGCGCACCTGACAAGAAGGTTTCTAATTTCCTCGCCACTCGCCGCCGACTCCGACTGTCACCCTCCGTCAATGCCGCCGCCCGAAGCTCGAACTCCCTGAGTGTGATCCTCTCTTGAGCTGCCACCTCCCAATGGGCGTATCCTTTTAGACAACGAGTCACCCGCGTCGCCAACTCTTCTCGCGCCCTGCAGTTGCCTTCCACCTCTGCTAGCTGCATTTCCGCTTCCGCACGCTGTGCCCTCAAATCCGAGCACTCGGATTGCAAGTTGCGCAACAACTCCTCATCCTCCTTGCGGGCTCTTTGACTTTCTTCTAAGGCGCGCGTCTGGCGCGCAAGCTCGGCTGCTAGGACGTGGTTTCCCGTGTCCGGAAACCGTTCTTGGGATGCCTGGCAACTTTGAAGAGCTCATTGTAGGAGATTTCTTCCTCCTGGGACACCTTCACGCTATCGGCCTCGAAGAGGAGATCCCCTTCCTCGCCGGCACACCTGCCCAACACCTGCGCCCAGTTACAAATGTCCCATCTTTCTGGATGTGGACGGAATCCGCGAGAGGGCTTGTGTCTCTCCTGCAGATACTCACGCACCATCTCCGGACATGTCCAGTTCCACCCCCACAGGAGAAAATCGAGCTTCAGCCCCAGCAGCACATCTTGAAATGCGCGTAGACTGATCTGCGGCACCCTGAGTGGAGACACTCGCAGCTGGGGAACCTTCGACATTGCGTTTCCTGCACACACAAACGTTCTCCCTTTCGCTTGCTCTCTCACAATCGCCACTACGCGTCGGCCGCTCAAGCACTGACTGCTCACTCTCTCTTCGCTCACGCTCAAGTTCGCTACTCGCAATTCTTTCCAAGGTCTGTCAAGATCCTTGCGCAACTCGTCTCCGCACTCTCTTCTCTCACTGCAGGTCGCTCCGCTCTTGCGCGTAATCTTGGAAACTGGAAATCGCAAAATCAAGAATGAGAGAATGAGAATGGAGCGCAGTCTTTTCTTCTCCGAATTCAAGAACGTCCAACGTTCTTACTGGTTACAACGTACGCAGCCGGCTATACGGCCTAACGGTTCGCCCTTTGCATGCGCGAATTCACGTCTCCGCACTGCGCGCATTCGCATGCGTGAATGTTGAATTCTCCCGCCGCCGCCGCCTTCCGGACTCGAGTCCGCCGCAGGGTATACGTCGGCTATGTTGTCTTTCCCTAACCCGTCCCTCACCGGAGGCGTGTCGCCGCTGATGCGTTCCTTATCCGTCGGCGCCTTGCTGGAGGCGCACATCTAGTCGGAGCGAATTACGCCGGCACGCAGTCGTACCGCTTATTTTGTCCTTTATGCCTCGTCCATTGCTGACGGCGCATATCCGCCAGCGCAAATCATGCCAGCGCATCCGGCCGTCAGCGCCACGTCGGAGGCGTACATCCGACCGGCGCTTTCCTTCCATGAACAGCCGCCAAAGGCGCTTCCGACTCTGAGTTGGTTTCCTCCTATGAGCGCGTGATTCCGCCGAAGGCGCATCGCAGAGGGCGTACGGGAATCCTTTCCGGCTGTGAACCCTAGCGCGAACGGCGCATGTCCGGCTACGAGTTTTCCGACGCTCATAGCTTCTCCGTCCCTGATCCATCTCCGACGCTCTTGGGCTTGTTAGAACGAGCGTCCCGAGCTCTTTCTAAAATGACTTCAACCAACTGGATCTACCGTGTATTCCGATCGTTATGAAGGTTTTCCCCTTCCGCGCCAGCGGCGCATCGCCGAAGGCGCACTCATGGTCGGACGCCTTCAGAGGTCCGGGCCCTTCTCCTGACGTCTTTAGCAAAACCTCCTCCTGAGGTGTCTGCGCCGGAAGCGTAGCTTCCTTATACGCTGGAAGCGCGTGAGTAGAGATGTGGTACCCCACTTTTGGCAATTTTGAGAAAATTAAAACATTTTTGGAAAACTGTACCCTGGTAGCATTGTAAATAGCCTTCGGTACATCAAAACAGAGTGAATCCGGAAGATCGCGGGGATTCTCAAGGGATCTTGTAGAATCTGGGATTTGGGGTGCAGCAGTAAGGACAGGCACCACCCTCCCTGCGAGCTCTGCAGTTAGGATCTCTACGGCGCAAGGCGCAAAACCCGCCTTCGGAGGTTGCGTCCGCGGCTGTAGGGAAACCCTCCATAATTAGGTCAACCCTCGGGCGCCTTGACCAAGTTAGGATCCCGTTGGAAAGAGCTCGACGCACTGATTCCAACGAGCCCAAGAACACTTGGAACGGATGAGGACTTAGGGAGTCATCGCTATTGGAAGAAACGGAGGCGGTCGCCTACGGCGGAAAGAGTTCGCCACCGGCGCGAATTCCGCCTACGCGGAAGGGGGAATCAAGTTTTGTCCTATGCGCTGACGAAGGCGTTCGCCTGTGCACAGGCGAAGTAGGGTTAGGGGAGGCGCGAAGTCCGCCTACGCACAGGCGCTCGCCTGTGCACAGGCGCTTCGGCGTCGGCGGAAAATCCGCCTTGGGCCCTAGAAATGCGCCTTGTGAGGTAGAAAGTGTACGGCGCCTTCCGCGCCAGCGCGGCGCCGCGTACGTCGGAAGAGCCGCCAGAGTAATCAAATCGGTACGGACCATGCGGACGGGAAGGGTGGATGCGCTCTTGGACGGACGGAGTTGCGGCGGCGGAAGCGCCGACGAAGAGACAAGGAACGGACAGACTGGACGGAGACGGCTGACCACGGTCAACGCCTTCCGCGCCAGCGCGACGTAGCGCACGGAATTCGCCTGCGCACAGGCGAACGCCTGTGCACAGGAGGATGAAGTTCCGTGCCGGCGGAGAATCCGCCGAGGCTCCTGCCTGCGCACAGGCAGGAGTTGAACTTTTGTCCGACATGCGGACACACGCGTCAAGGCAGAGGGGGATTGGCCGAGGGGCGGTACGAACAAGTGTACCGCGCAAGGCGGAAAACTCGCCTTCGGCGCTACGCCCCCATGTCCGCAGGGTAATACGCTCGCGGAGTTCAAATCCGCCAATTCGAGCGTGAGAGTTTAATCGACGACGGCGGAGCGTGAAGCCGCGCGTGAGAGCGAAGACCGTTCCAGCGTACAGCCGGCGCGGCCATCAAGTGAGACGTTCTTCACGAGCAAGAGCCGACCATGACCTTCGACCGGGCGGCGGAGAACGTCCCATTCTTGAATTCGCGATTCCAATCTCTTGTGCGCGCTGCGCGCATCCATCTGCTGGCTGCGGAACACTCTCGACGTCGTCGCACAGGAGATTTCTTGTTGATTGAGGGAGAAGTGAGTGCGCGTGATTTGGAATTGAGGGCGATTAGAGTTTGCCGAGAGAGAAAGAAACCCGGGCGGTGCGGAAGTAGAATGAGCGGGCGAGCGAACCCCAGGAACGCAATGACGAGACCGAGCAGATTGCGGATGGTGCCACTTCGCCTACCGCACAACGGGCTGCGCGCTTTTGAGGAGCGCTTAATAGCAAGAAAGCTCGATTTCTTGCTATGGGGATGGAATTACATCTGTGCGAATATGGTGCGCGAGTGGCTAGAGCCACAGGGACCACCCTCGCGCGGATTGCGTCCGCATGTTGATCGATGGACAGTCCAAGATTGGGCGCAGGCGTTGGGAAGATGTGCTGGCATGCCAGGGCATCTCCTTTTCGACAGTGAGAGCATCAAGGTGACCAAGCAAGAAGAGGCGCAATTTGTGGAGCTGTTCAAGACCGGGAGGTCTACCAAGAATGGGTACAGGACCCGTGATTACAAGGATCGATTTCGCCGGACTTTGTCCGCGGCGCTGATGCAATTACTGCAGCCACACCGCGCCTGCTACATCACCTTGTGGCAGGTCTCTTTTGTGGAGTGCGTCATCGAGGGAACTCCAATTCACTGGGCGAGCATCCTGCATAGGGTGATGCGACAGCACGCGTTTGAGGAGAAGGGGGGAACTCTAAACCATCTTTCTCCTTTCCTCATCAATTTTTATCGACAGCGGAATTGTCTGACAGCGGCGGAGCTTGAACATTTTCCGCCATTGTCCATCGACCATCCCGGGAAGTATGTGCGGGAGAATGAGGTCGACACTGATGCAGAGGAGTCACCGACTTCTACCCCATCAAGACGGAGGGACGAAGGGAGACACACTCCTGCAGCACGAGTGCCGCGGAAGCGGCGATGGAGGGAAGAGTCTGAAGAGGAGCAGCATCAAGAACCCTCTGCTCCCATTCGACCGCGGCCGCTGTGCGAACCATACAGCCGGCCGAAGCAGAAGGCACGCAGACTGGTGTTACCAGCCGACAGTGCAGACACGGCGACGATTGCGACGGAGAAAGGAAGTGCGTCGCCAGAGAGGCATGAGGAAGCGCGGACGACCGCAGGAGCGACGGGCCACGCTGCAACCTCGACGGGAGAGAGGCTGTAATAACCCACTAAAGGCTAAAACTGCAATATAGTGGTAGAAAGGTCGAACCCACAGGGACAGAGGAACACACAGGGTACAAAGTGTCACGTTTTAACCGACTATTGAGGAGTTTGAATTCTCAGGCGACTGTCACTCCCAGAATTACTGCAAGTGTCCACTCGGAGCGCACTCGGAGGTCGCACAGTGCAGCGTAACACACACACACACACCTGAAACTACAGAAACACAACCCAGAGATCCGTTAGGACCTCTACTTCAAGATTTCAGGGGGAAAGTCTCTCAAGAGTACACTCTGCGAAGCTGCGGGTAGTGACTTCCAACTCCGGCTTTTACAACACTTCCACTAGCTTGCTGCTAGTGTAGGAAACCCGGTTTGGACTGCCTACTTCGGATCGAAGTCACTCAGACGCGGTGAACAACACTCTCAACTCACAAAACGCGCAGAGAACACAGGTCCGCACTGAAGGACTCCCTGAGAAACATTCCAGTAACACAACAACAGTCTATTGAAGAGTTTGAATTCTCAGGCACTTGTCATTCCCATAAATACTACAGGGGTTACCCTCAAGGCACCTGCTGCAGCGTAACCTGAATTTACAACCAAGGCTTACACGAAGTAGCAAAACTTCACTTTGGCATTCAGGGGAAAAATCCCAAGGGAGTACAATCAGAAAGAAACACTCGAAGGTGTAGGGGCGAAACTGTTCAAGTATCTAACTAGTCACTGGCTCTGAGCATCGGCAGTCACCCGCAGGTGCAGTTCCGAACTACTCAAGTCTCTAACCAATGTACTAGCTCTGAACATTCGGCCGAAGGCCTTCAGCTACAAAATGCGGAACGCTAAGTTGTAACTCCTCGTGCGTGGTGACAGAACTCAAGGACACAAACACGCAAAGGAAATGGGTTCCTGATCTGCACTTCTGATGGGAAAGAACCCCAGGCAAAACGCCTGGAACTATTTTATACCTTCTAAGTCCTACCTAACACTACACTGCACTACGCTACACGCCTGCACGGAACCACGCTACACTACACTCCGCGGAACCTGTACTACGTCTCCGGCGCGGCCGACTACCGCGCACTAACTCCCTACCCTGCCAGTCTTCCGCTCGACTGCGCAGTCCCAACCGCTGCAACGCCGCGGACACCTCCCCTTCGAGGGCGGACATGGTATCCTGTGCCTTCGACAGAAAGGCTTCAAGCCTCTTTGCTACCTTCCGTCGACTCCTACTGTCGCCTGACAACAACCCGGCTGCGCGCAATTCAAACTCACGCAGTGTGAGTTTCTCCTGCGCCTTCACTTCCCAGTGGGCGTAGCCCTTGAGACAGTGGGCGACTCGCCTCGCCGTCTCCACCTTCGTGCGATCCGCCTCCTTCCTGCGATCCTCTTCAATTATCACTAATTGCGATTCGGCTTCAGCACGTTGCGCTCTCAATTCGCCACACTCTGACTGTAACCTGCGGATTAACTCTTCATCCGCCTGCCGTGCGAGCTGACATTGTTCCAACAACCGCGTCTGTCGCACGAGCTCCTCTGACAAAATCCGATTCTGGGCTTGCTCAGAATCGAGTGCTTCCTTGACCTTCACCTGCTCCTTAGTGAGCTCGCCCAGTTTCTCATCCTTCATCTTCTCGGTGTGCTTGTAGAACTTCTGATTAAGCTTGTACTGACCCCACAAGCACGCATGCTTCTCCTTCAAGTCCTTCAACTCCTGGTCCACTCTAGCTAATAGCTTGCTGGTGTGGACTTTAGTGCGAGTCCGCCTACGCACTAACTCGATGTAAGATCCCGGCTGGAGTGGGTCGGCGTATTTATCGACCTTGCGATCCAAGTACCGCAGCAACGGAATCACCTGCTCAGAGAGCGCCGCCGCCGGTGCTCCAACAATTTCCTCCTCCTCCTCCTCGGTGTCTTCTGCTCCTGACATTTCTTCCGTGGAGCCTCCGTCGTCATCATCCGAGTGGAGAATTTCAGTCGCCATTTATTGCGTCGGCGACTGCCCCGAGTGGGGCTGCACGTCCTCGACGTGTGCTGCCTGCGAAGGCACGGCTGCAGCCTCGCTGCTCGTCGCCAAAATGTCTAAGGCGGAAGGCGAATGTACCCGAGCGGCATCCCCGTCGCTCGCTGGTTGATTGCCTACCGCGTTCCCTCTGTCGCCGTCGTCCGTCGCCGAAGGCGGTCGAGCGGAGGGTGGCTGCGCGGGGTTTGATTGCGCATCGCGCATCGAGATTTCATCCCGCGGACAGTCACTCCGCTCCTCCGTCTGCTGCTCCCTTGATCGGTCCGTGGGGACTGTGCCCGGCCCGTGCGCAGGCGCATTTGCCGGCGCCTTGTCCGCCGCAGGCGTAGCGCCGCGGACATCTATCGCCGAAGGCGACATGGCCGGGGGCCGCACGCCCGATGTTCCTTGGCCTATAGGCCCTACCGCCGAAGGCGCATCTATCGGCGGACTTCCCGCCGATGGTGCGGCCTCCGCACGCTCTCTGCTCGTATCTCCTCGGCTCGAAGGCCCTGGCGCCGAAGGCGCAAATTGCGGCGCGTGGTGCGCCGGAGGGTCTGGCCCCGAGGGCCGGTGTCTCGTAGGCGGTTCTTCCGCCGGCTCCTTCCCCTTCCTACGTTGGAACGGGGGTGATTCTTGCCTGTGCACAGGCGGCACGTGTGGAGGTGTCCTGTGCACAGGCGACCTGTGCAAAGGCGAGCGCCTGTGCACAGGCGGACTGCTCCTTCCCACGCGTAAGCGTAGATCCACGTCCACTTGTGTTCGCCGGTCCGCGGAGGCTCGTCCGTCCGCGGAGGTTCTCCTGTGCGCAAACGGAACATCTGTCCGCATCGCACGTGGTAACTCCGGAGGCCCTTGGCCCGTAGGCGGCCTCTCTCCCGACGAGGTTGCAGCGTGGCCCGTCGCTCCTGCGGTCGTCCGCGCTTCCTCTCGCCTCTCTGGCGACGCACTTCCTATCTCCGTCGCAATTGTCGCCGTGTCCGCACTGTCAGCTGGTAACACCAGTCTGCGTGCCTTCTGCTTCGGCCGGCTGTATGGCTCGCACAGCGGCCGCGGTCGAATGGGAGCAGAGGGTTCTTGATGCTGCTCCTCTTCAGACTCTTCCCTCCATCGCCGCTTCCGCGGCACTCGCGCTGCAGGGGTGTGTCTCCCTTCGTCCCTCCGTCTTGATGGGGTCGAAGTTGGTGACTCCTCTGCATCAGTATCGACCTCGTTCTCCCGCACATACTTCCCGGGATGGTCGATGGACAATGGCGGAAAATGTTCAAGCTCCGCCGCTGTCAAACAATTCCGCTGTCGATAAAAATTGATGAGGAAAGGAGAAAGATGGTTTAGAGTTCCCCCCTTCTCCTCAAACGCGTGCTGTCGCATCACCCTGTGCAGGATGCTCGCCCAGTGAATTGGAGTTCCCTCGATGACGCACTCCACAAAAGAGACCTGCCACAATGTGATGTAGCAGGCGCGGTGCGGCTGCAGTAATTGCATCAGCGCCGCGGACAAAGTCCGGCGAAATCGATCCTTGTAATCACGGGTCCTGTACCCATTCTTGGTAGACCTCCCGGTCTTGAACAGCTCCACGAATTGCGCCTCTTCTTGCTTGGTCACCTTGATGCTCTCACTGTCGAAAAGGAGATGCCCTGGCATACCAGCACATCTTCCCAACGCCTGCGCCCAATCTTGGACTGTCCACCGATCAACATGCGGACGCAATCCGCGCGAGGGTGGTCCTTGTGGCTCTAGCCACTCGCGCACCATATTCGCACAGATGTAATTCCATCCCCATAGCAAGAAATCGAGCTTTCTTGCTATTAAGCGCTCCTCGAAAGCGCGCAGCCCGTTCTGCGGCAGGCGAAGTGGCACCATCCGCAATCTGCTCGGTCTCGTCATTGCGTTCCTGGGGTTCGCTCGCCCGCTCATTCTACTTCCGCACTGCCCGCGCTTCTTTCTCTCTCGGCAAACTCTAATCGCCCTCAATTCCAAATCACGCGCACTCACTTCTCCCTCAATCAACAAGAAATCTCCTGTGCGACGACGTCGAGAATGTTCCGCAGCCAGCAGATGGATGCGCGCAGCGCGCACAAGAGATTGGAATCGCGAATTCAAGAATGGGACGTTCTCCGCCGCCCGGTCGAAGGTCATGGTCGGCTCTTGGTCGTGAAGAACGTCTCACTTGATGGCCGCGCCGGCTGTACGCTGGAACGGTCTTCGCTCTCACGCGCGGCTTCACGCTCCGCCGTCGTCGATTAAACTCTCACGCTCGAATTGGCGGATTTGAACTCCGCGAGCGTGTCACCCTGCGGACATGGGGGCGTAGCGCCGAAGGCGAGTTTTCCGCCTTGCGCGGTACACTTGTTCGTACCGCCCCTCGGCCAATCCCCCTCTGCCTTGACGCGTGTGTCCGCATGTCGGACAAAAGTTCAACTCCTGCCTGTGCGCAGGCAGGAGCCTCGGCGGATCCTCCGCCGGTGCGGAACTTGAACATCCTCCTGTGCACAGGCGTTCGCCTGTGCGCAGGCGAATTCCGTCCGCGGCGCTGCGCTGGCGCGGAAGGCGTTGACCGTGGTCAGCCGTCTCCGTCCAGTCTGTCCGTTCCTTGTCTCTCCGTCGGCGCTTCCGCCGCCGCAACTCCGTCCGTCCAAGAGCGCATCCACCCGTGCCGTCCGCACGGTCCGTACCGATTTGATTACTCTGGCGGCTCTTCCGACGTACGCGGCGCCGCGCTGGCGCGGAAGGCGCCGTACACTTTCTACCTCACAAGGCGCATTTCTAGGGCCCAAGGCGGATTTTCCGCCGACGCCGAAGCGCCTGTGCACAGGCGAACGCCTGTGCGTAGGCGGACTTCGCGCCTTCCCTAACCCTACTTCGCCTGTGCACAGGCGAACGCCTTCGCCCGCGCATAGGACAAAACTTGATTCCTCCTTCCGCGTAGGCGGAATTCGCGCCGGTGGCGAACTCCTTCCGCCGTAGGCGACCGCCTCCGTTTCTTCCAGTAGCGATAACTCCCTAAGTCCTCGTCCGTTCCAAGCGTTCTTGGGCTCGTTGGAATCAGTGCGTCGAGCTCTTTCCAACGGGATCCTAACTTGGTCAAGGCGCCCGAGGGTTGACCTAATTAGGGAGGGTTTCCCTACAGCCGCGGACGCAACCTCCGAAGGCGGGTTTTGCGCCTTGCGCCGTAGAGATCCTAACTGCAGAGCTCGCAGGGAGGGTGGTGCCTGTCCTTACTGCGGCACCCCAAATCCCAGATTCTACAAGATCCCTCGAGAATCCCCGCGATCTTCCGGATTCACTCTGTTTTGATGTACCGGAGGCTATTTACAATGCTGCCAAGGTACAGTTTTCCAAAAATGTTTTAATTTCCTCAAAATTGCCAAAAGTGGGGTACCACAGAGGCCGCCTACGGGCCAAGGGCCTCCGGAGTTACCACGTGCGATGCGGACAGATGTTCCGTTTGCGCACAGGCGAACCTCCGCGGACGGACGAGCCTCCGCGGACCGGCGAACACAAGTGGACGTGGATCTACGCTTACGCGTGGGAAGGAGCAGTCCGCCTGTGCACAGGCGCTCACCTGTGCACAGGTCGCCTGTGCACAGGACACCTCCACACGTGCCGCCTGTGCACAGGCAGGAATCACCCCCGTTCCAACGTAGGAAGGGGAAGGAGCCGGCGGAAGAACCGCCTACGAGACACCGGCCCTCGGGGTCAGACCCTCCGGCGCACCACGCACCGCAATTTGCGCCTTCGGCGCCAGGGCCTTCGAGCCGAGGAGATACGAGCAGAGAGCGTGCGGAGGCCGCACCATCGGCGGGAAGTCCGCCGATAGATGCGCCTTCGGTGGTAGGGCCTATAGGCCAAGGAACATCGGGCGTGCGGCCCCCGGCCATGTCGCCTTCGGCGATAGATGTCCGCGGCGCTACGCCTGCGGCGGACAAGGCGCCGGCAAATGCGCCTGCGCACGGGCCGGGCACAGCCCCCACGGACCGATCAAGGGAGCAGCAACAGACGGAGGAGCGGAGTGACTGTCCGCGGGATGACATTTCGATGCGCGATGCGCAATCAAACCCCGCGCAGCCACCTTCCGCTCGATCGCCTTCGGCGGCGGGCGACGGCGGCAGAGAGGATGCGGTAGACAATCAACAAGCGAGCGACGGGGATGCCGCACGGGTACATTCGCCTTCCGCCTTAGACATTTTGGCGACGAGCAGCGAGGCTGCAGCCGTGCCTTCGCAGGCAGCACACGTCGATGACGTGCAGCCCCACTCGGGGCAGTCGCCGACGCAATCAATGGCGACTGAAATTCTCCACTCGGATGATGACGACGGAGGCTCCACGGAAGAAATGTCAGGAGCAGAGGACACCGAGGAGGAGGAGGAGGAAATTGTTGGAGCGCCGGCGGCGGCGCTCTCTGAGCAGGTGATTCCGTTGCTGCGGTACTTGGATCGCAAGGTCGATAAATACGCCGACCCACTCCAGCCGGGATCTTACATCGAGTTAGTGCGCAGGCGGACTCGCACTAAAGTCCACACCAGCAAGCTATTAGCTAGAGTGGACCAGGAGTTGAAGGAATTGAAGGAGAAGCATGCGTGCTTGTGGGGTCAGTACAAGCTTAATCAGAAATTCTACAAGCACTCCGAGAAGATGAAGGATGAGAAACTGGACGAGCTCACCAAGGAGCAGGTGAAGGTCAAGGAAGCACTCATTTCTGAGCAGGCCCAGAATCGGATTTTGTCAGAGGAGCTCGTGCGACAGACGCGGTTGTTGGAACAATGTCAGCTCGCACGGCAGGCGGATGAAGAGTTAATCCGCAGGTTACAGTCAGAGTGTGGCGAATTGAGAGCGCAACGTGCTGAAGCCGAATCGCAATTAGTGATACTTGAAGAGGATCGCAGGAAGGAGGCGGATCGCACGAAGGTGGAGACGGCGAGGCGAGTCGCCCACTGTCTCAAGGGCTACGCCCACTGGGAAGTGAAGGCGCAGGAGAAACTCACACTGCGTGAGTTTGAATTGCGCGCAGCCGGGTTGTTGTCAGGCGACAGTAGGGGTCGGCGGAAGGTAGCAAAGAAGCTCGATGCCTTTCTGTCGAAGGCACAGGATACCATGTCCGCCCTCGAAGGGGAGGTGTCCGCGGCGTTGCAGCGGTTGGGACTGCGCAGTCGAGCGGAAGATTGGCAGGGTAGGGAGTTAGTGCGCGGCAGTCGGCCGCGCAGGAGACGCAGTACAGGTTCCGCGGAGTGTAGTGTAGCGTGGTTCCGTGCAGGCGTGTAGCGTAGTGCAGTGTAGTGCTAGGTAGGACTTAGAAGGTATAAAATAGTTCCAGGCGTTTTGCCTGGGGTTCTTTCCCATCAGAAGTGCAGATCAGGAACCCATTTCCTTTGCGTGTTTGTGTCCTTGAGTTCTGTCACCACGCACGAGGAGTTACAACTTAGCGTTCCGCATTTTGTAGCTGAAGGCCTTCGGCCGAATGTTCAGAGCTAGTACATTGGTTAGAGACTTGAGTAGTTCGGATCTGCACCTGCGGGTGACTGCCGATGCTCAGAGCCAGTGACTAGTTAGATACTTGAACAGTTTCGCCCCTACACCTTCGAGTGTTTCTTTCTGATTGTACTCCTTGGGATTTTTCCCCTGAATGCCAAAGTGAAGTTTTGCTACTTCGTGTAAGCCTTGGTTGTAAATTCAGGTTACGCTGCAGCAGGTGCCTTGAGGGTAACCCCTGTAGTATTTCTGGGAATGACAAGTGCCTGAGAATTCAAACTCTTCAATAGACTGTTGTTGTGTCACTGGAATGTTTCTCAGTAAGTCCTTCAGTGCGGACCTGTGTTCTCTGCGCGTTTTGTGAGTTGAGAGTGTTGTTCACCGCGTATGAGTGACTTCGATCCGAAGTAGGCAGTCCAAACCGGGTTTCCTACGCTAGCAGCAAGCTAGTGGAAGCGTTGTAAAAGCCGGAGTTGGAAGTCACTACCCGCAGCTTCGCTGAGTGTACTCTTGAGAGACTTTCCCCCTGAAATCTTGAAGTAGAGGTCCTAACGGATCTCTGGGTTGTGTTTCTGTAGTTTCAGGTGTGTGTGTGTGTGTGTGTGTTACGCTGCACTGTGCGACCTCCGAGTGAGCTCCGAGTGGACACTTGCAGTATTTCTGGGAGTGACAGTTGCCTGAGAATTCAAACTCCTCAATAGTCTGTTAAACGTGACACTTTGTACCCTGTGTGTTCCTCTGTCCCTGTGGGTTCGACCTTTCTACCACTATATTGCAGTTTTAGCCTTTAGTGGGTTATTACATAAGAAGCCGACAACTTCTTTTTGGCGCCGCTGCCGGGGACAGTTGCGTCAACACCGGGGTTTTTACGAGCAGCCATGCTCGGTGAATGTCGACTGGGGCTAGCGGGAGCAACCTAAGTGCTAGAGCTGTCCGCAAGTTCCGACGAGATTCAGAGAAGGCCGTGGAAGAGACACGGCGTCAAAATAAGAAAACACCAAAAAGAGTACCTAAGCCTAGTTCGGCCGACATCTTTGGGGAACCTACCCCCGGCGACTCGGAACCAAACTTGGTGCTTACAGTTCTACTAGATATTCCTTGCACGGACCCGCCTCGCGAAGTAGAACCGACCGCCCGAGAACCGTCGACAGACACACCGATGGCGGACGGACAAGCCAATGTGCGGCTACCTCAGCCGATTACTAAACATTCCTACCCGAAGTACAAAGGGAGTGGGGATGACGACGATGCAGATTCATACATCAAGTTGTTCGAATCGGTGTCTATTGCCAATCGCGAGATCGCAGACGACGACCGACTAAGGATCTTTCCAAGCCTTCTGCGGAAGAAAGCGAGGAGTTGGTACAATCACGAGAGCATCGATCCGACTGGGTTGACAACATGGGCCCAGCTGAAGGAGAAGTTCCTCCGCCGCTTCCGCGAGCTCGGCTACGACAGCCGGGTTTTGACAAAGTTACGTAATTTGCAGCGAGAGAAGAAGGAGAGTCTGCGTGACTACACTGAGAGATTTCTGGACCTCCTTGACAGAATACCGAAAACAGGACCAGGGTCCCCTTTCTCGGTACAACAAGCTGTGGATTGGTACGTGACCGGTTTAACTCGGGAGATGGAGACTTTTTGCCGACGCAGCAAGTGCGACACTATTGAGGATGTGATTGCATCGGCAGAAGCCTTCGAAACTTCCACTCTCAACCGAAGAGGGAGAGAGAGACGGGAGTCGAAGGAGCGAAAACCGAAGGGAGGGCGAAGACGACGTAGAGGTACAACTCCGTCATCGGAGGAATCGTCTTCGGACGAGAACCGTTCCTCATCCGAAGAAGAGGAAACCTCATCGTCGGAGGAGGAGAAGAAGAGGAAGAAGCATGGGTCAGCGAAGAAAAAGGGCACCCGACGAGTGACTACGGACAGAGCGCCGGGAGACATAGCCTCGAAGATGGAGACCCTTGTGAAGGACTTCGCCGATCTCAAGGTTCAAGTGGTAGGCGGGCATGATCGCCGAAAATCACCCGGGAGAGTGCGAGCGAACTTATGGTGTACTACGTGCGGGGCGGTGGGACATGCAAACACCGAGTGCCTTACCACCCGTCCGTCATATCCAGTCAACGCAGTAGAGTGGGCACAACCGTACTATGGAGAGCACCCTCAGTACTATGGAGAGGCTAGCAAAGAGACAGCCTACGCCGTCCAGTCGGTTCCTACCCCTCCTGCAGTTTCAGCAATGCAAGTCCCACGATATATCCCGGTGGATCGGGCCACTACAGTACCCGTGAGGCGGAGAGCACCTCCAGGGACGTTTGACCCACCGCCACCGCGAGCTTGTTATAATTGCGGGGAAGTTGGGCACTTCTCACCGCAGTGTCCCCATCCAAAAAGGCGAAACGATTATGCTCCGACATGCAGTAATTGCAAGAAGATCGGGCATACTGCGCCAGAGTGTGATCAGCCACCAGTCCCTCGGCCAGCGGTACGATTTGTGAACACTCCTGCCAAGGAGGACGTCCAAGTTAACCAGGTCGAAGTAGGTTCAGACGGGGATGACGAAGACGAAGAATGGCCGGCTGAAGAGGTTATGTGCGCACGGGTCGAAACTCGTAGTTCCAAGAAATCGAAGGAGCAAGAGCGTGACACTCGCAAGCACGAACGGAGAACCGACGACCGGACGGGAAAAGGGAAGGAGAAGACATCCAGCAAGTCCGACTTGCAACCTGCTCGGAAGTCTTCGGCTACGCGAGAGGCACCAGCAGTGCGCCCCCAGACAGCAGTCGAGGACGAGCTAGTGCGCCTACTGAAACGGGACTATGCTCCGGATATCCGCAACGAGGTAACCAACCTGTTGAAGGAAGCGATCCGCACTCAAAAGGACCCACCGCGGCCAGACTTGACATCCTCCCTTGGGGCGAAGTTGGCAGCCACCGTGGAACCTCGCAGAGCGTCGCCGACCCCGGCGACCCAACGCGCCCACTATGACTTGGTCGAAGATCTCGGGAGTCGAAAAGTGAACATCACGTTCAAGCAGCTCTTGGAGGACAATAAGACGTATCGGAGAATGTTGATGCTTTCGCTACGGCATCCGCGGAAGCCGCGCGCATCCACATCCTCTCAAGTATATCAAGTGGAGAGCGAAGACCAAGGGCCACCAGAGATCGATGTGGAAATAGCAGGGTGTTGTGTACGCAGGGTGCCAATCGACTCTGGATCAGGAGTCAACATAATGACGGAGGATACAGCGAGAGCCTTGGGGTTCAGTCAATACGAACCCTCGAAGCGTGTGTTGAGATTAGCGGATCAGACGCGGAGAATGCCTGCAGGTATGCTGCGCAATGTCAAGACAATCATCGGGGGTGCGGACTTTCGGTTGACGTATATCATCCTCCAACCGATGATGAAGCAGGGCTATGACGTTCTGCTCGGGCGACCATGGCTATATGGCGCACAAGTCAGATGTGATTGGCGAAGGCATCGCCTTAAGTTTCCCCATCCTTCGGAACCGACCAAAACCATTACGGTGCCCTGGAATAGGGTCAGACACGAAGGAGAGACCCCATCGACAAATGCAGGTTACACATCGGGCGAGGACAGTGAGTCGACCGCGCGATCGGATTCCAGTGGTACCGAATCCGATTATTTCGTGGGATTCGTTGCCTGCTGTTCGGTGGGAGAAGAAGAAGAGCCGGAAGCTATTCAGCCGGAAGACGAATAGCAATTAACTGTGGGACTGGGAAGGAGTGAGACGAGTCACACCGAGGGCATTGTCGACCCTAGTGACTGTCACGAAGTACAATTCAGTCCCGGCAAGCGCTTGAAGGTATCAAGCGCAGTGAGAGGAGATGAGCTAAGGAAAGTACAGGCATTCCTTAGCCATTATGTCGACGTCTTCGCCTGGAAGATCGAAGACATGAAGGGGATACCTGCACGGTATGGGGAACACCGTATCGATTTACTGGACGACTCAGTACCCATACGACAGCGCCAGTATCGCCTCAACCCAAAATACTCCTTGCTAGTTAAAGAGGAGATAGATAAGTACTTGAGCGCTGGCATTATTTACCCTGTGCTCAGCAGTGAGTGGGTGTCGCCGATTGTTATCGTACCCAAGAAGTTGACGGGTAAGATACGAGTGTGTCAGGATTTCCGGAAGTTGAATGCAGCAACACGCAAGGATCATCACCCGTTACCATTCACGGATGCCATTCTAGACCATGTCGCAGGACATGAATGTTATAGCTTCCTGGATGGGTTCTCAGGTTACAATCAGGTGTCTATCCGTGAACAGGACAAGGATAAAACTACGTTCACAACCGACTGGGGAACTTACGCATACCACAAGATGCCCTTCGGTCTGTGCAACGCGCCTGCCACCTTTCAACGGATGATGACCAATATCTTTCAGGAACAACTGAGGAAGTTCCTGGAAATATTCATAGATGACTTCTGTGTCTTTGGGAAGCGGTCTGAACACCTAAGTCACTTGAAGCAGACCTTCGATAAATGTAGAGAGAGCAGTTTATCACTGCATCCCGAGAAGTGCTTTTTCTTTATGACTAGTGGGATCTTGTTGGGTCATCGGGTCTCGGCAGACGGCATTGCGGTGGACATCGAGAAGGTCAAGGTTATACTCGAGCTTGAGCCACCCACGAATCTAAGAGAGCTGCGAGCATTCCTGGGTCATGTGGGCTACTACCGAAGATTCATACACCTGTATGCAATACTGGCGGCGGACCTGACCAAGTTGTTGAAGAAGGACGAGCCTTATGCTTGGGGTGCGAACCAGCAGTCAGCATTTGAGACTCTTAAAGCGAAACTCACGACTGCTCCCGTACTAAGGAGTCCAGACTGGAATCGACCATTCCATGTTTACGTTGACACCTCGGCATTCGCCATCGGTGTAGTACTGAGTCAAAAGGATGACAACAAAAAGGACTACCCGATCTACTTCGCGAGCCGACAGCTGTCTCTAGCAGAGCGGAAGTACACCACGATGGAGAGAGAAGCGTTGGGGATGGTGTACTCCTGTAAAAAGTTCCGTCACTACCTAATCTGCTACGAGTTTGTGTTCCATGTGGACCACTACGCATTGCAACACCTAGTCAAGAAAGCCGACCTATCCGGTCGGATCGCCAGGTGGGTGTTGTTACTACAAGAGTTCACCTACACAGTCCAGACCAGGAAAGGGGTGCACCACGAAAATGCGGATTACTTGTCCCGATTATGGACCCAGCCGACAGAGGAGGAATTGGTGGACGATTTTCCAGATGAAGAGTTATTTCAGTTGTCTGCAGGATATGAGTCCCGCTATGCCGACCTGTATCGATATCTGCTAACCCTCCAGTGTCCCGAAGGCATGGATTTGGAACAGCGAACTGTCTTTATTCATAAGGCAGGCCCGTACCAACTCCAGCAGGGGGTTTTGTTCAAGAAGATGGCAGATGAGCGCTTATGCAGATGCCTGGAGGAATCAGAGGTACCAAGAATAGTGAGTGCGATGCATACAGAGGAGGCGGGTGGACACTATGCCACCAGGAACACGGTCACAAAGATCCTAAATGCGGGGTATTGGTGGCCGACCATGTTTAAGGATGTTCTCGATTACATCCGCAAGTGCGACAGTTGCCAGAGGACGGGGAGACCGACGCCTACAACACGCTGGCCCCTGACTCCCATCATGCCTCTAGCACCTTTCGAAAAGTGGGGTATTGACTTTGTAGGGCCGATACAACCAGTGACTAGAAGTACACGAAGGCGCTACATTCTGGTAGCAACGGACTACGCCACCAAAATGGTAGAGGCCAGGGCCACCAGAAGGGATGATGCTGCCACAGTGGCAGCCTTCTTGTTTGAGTCGATCATCACACGCTACGAATGTCCCTTAGAGCTAGTCAACGACCGGGGCACGCATTTTCTGAATCAGATCATCGAAGATCTGACACGGTATTTCCACATCAAGCACCGGAAGACTACTCCATACAATCCCAAGGCAAATGGACTGACGGAGAAGTCCAATGGTCTGCTGTGTAAAATACTACTCAAGGTCACGGTGAATCACGCTCACGACTGGGATACGAAGCTAGCAGCCGCTCTATGGGCGTACCGCACAGCTGAGAAGATCACGACCAAACAGACACCATACTTTCTGGTGTATGGGCAACACCCGATCCTCCCGATCGAATTTGAAGTACCCACCCAACGAACGTTGGATTTGCAGAGGATGGGCGCAGAGGAGAGTCAGCTCTACAGGTTACAGGAGGTCACGCTGCTGGATGAGAGGAGACGAGACGCCGAAGATCGCACCAGGAAAATCCAGCTCCGCCGAAAGGAGAGATACGATAAAAAGATCAAACCGGTACTCCTGCAGGCGGGTGATTTGGCATTGCTTTACGACAGCAGGCATGCCAGATTCCCAGGCAAACTGCACCTAAGATGGATGGGACCTTACAGGGTTGTCGAAGTCTTCCCGAATGGATCCATCCAACTTGCGGACCTGGCCGGCGATTTGTTAGGCACCCGAGTGAACGGGTGGCGGTTGAAGAAATACCACATGTGAGTGTTCGCGTGGGCGCTCACAATTGAGGAGGGGGGCATGTGGTACCCCACTTTTGGCAATTTTGAGAAAATTAAAACATTTTTGGAAAACTGTACCCTAGTAGCATTGTAAATAGCCTTCGGTACATCAAAACAGAGTGAATCCGGAAGATCGCGGGGATTCTCGAGGGATCTTGTAGAATCTGGGATTTGGGGTGCAGCAGTAAGGACAGGCACCACCCTCCCTGCGAGCTCTGCAGTTAGGATCTCTACGGCGCAAGGCGCAAAACCCGCCTTCGGAGGTTGCGTCCGCGGCTGTAGGGAAACCCTCCATAATTAGGTCAACCCTCGGGCGCCTTGACCAAGTAAGGATCCCGTTGGAAAGAGCTCGACGCACTGATTCCAACGAGCCCAAGAACGCTTGGAACGGATGAGGACTTAGGGAGTTATCGCTATTGGAAGAAACGGAGGCGGTCGCCTACGGCGGAAAGAGTTCGCCACCGGCGCGAATTCCGCCTACGCGGAAGGGGGAATCAAGTTTTGTCCTATGCGCTGACGAAGGCGTTCGCCTGTGCACAGGCGAAGTAGGGTTAGGGGAGGCGCGAAGTCCGCCTACGCACAGGCGCTCGCCTGTGCACAGGCGCTTCGGCGTCGGCGGAAAATCCGCCTTGGGCCCTAGAAATGCGCCTTGTGAGGTAGAAAGTGTACGGCGCCTTCCGCGCCAGCGCGGCGCCGCGTACGTCGGAAGAGCCGCCAGAGTAATCAAATCGGTACGGACCATGCGGACGGGAAGGGTGGATGCGCTCTTGGACGGACGGAGTTGCGGCGGCGGAAGCGCCGACGAAGAGACAAGGAACGGACAGACTGGACGGAGACGGCTGACCACGGTCAACGCCTTCCGCGCCAGCGCGACGTAGCGCACGGAATTCGCCTGCGCACAGGCGAACGCCTGTGCACAGGAGGATGAAGTTCCGTGCCGGCGGAGAATCCGCCGAGGCTCCTGCCTGCGCACAGGCAGGAGTTGAACTTTTGTCCGACATGCGGACACATGCGTCAAGGCAGAGGGGGATTGGCCGAGGGGCGGTACGAACAAGTGTACCGCGCAAGGCGGAAAACTCGCCTTCGGCGCTACGCCCCCATGTCCGCAGGGTAATACGCTCGCGGAGTTCAAATCCGCCAATTCGAGCGTGAGAGTTTAATCGACGACGGCGGAGCGTGAAGCCGCGCGTGAGAGCGAAGACCGTTCCAGCGTACAGCCGGCGCGGCCATCAAGTGAGACGTTCTTCACGAGCAAGAGCCGACCATGACCTTCGACCGGGCGGCGGAGAACGTCCCATTCTTGAATTCGCGATTCCAATCTCTTGTGCGCGCTGCGCGCATCCATCTGCTGGCTGCGGAACACTCTTGTTGATTGAGGGAGAAGTGAGTGCGCGTGATTTGGAATTGAGGGCGATTAGAGTTTGCCGAGAGAGAAAGAAACCCGGGCGGTGCGGAAGTAGAATGAGCGGGCGAGCGAACCCCAGGAACGCAATGACGAGACCGAGCTGATTGCGGATGGTGCCACTTCGCCTACCGCAGAACGGGCTGCGCGCTTTTGAGGAGCGCTTAATAGCAAGAAAGCTCGATTTCTTGCTATGGGGATGGAATTACATCTGTGCGAATATGGTGCGCGAGTGGCTAGAGCCACAGGGACCACCCTCGCGCGGATTGCGTCCGCATGTTGATCGATGGACAGTCCAAGATTGGGCGCAGGCGTTGGGAAGATGTGCTGGCATGCCAGGGCATCTCCTTTTCGACAGTGAGAGCATCAAGGTGACCAAGCAAGAAGAGGCGCAATTTGTGGAGCTGTTCAAGACCGGGAGGTCTACCAAGAATGGGTACAGGACCCGTGATTACAAGGATCGATTTCGCCGGACTTTGTCCGCGGCGCTGATGCAATTACTGCAGCCACACCGCGCCTGCTACATCACCTTGTGGCAGGTCTCTTTTGTGGAGTGCGTCATCGAGGGAACTCCAATTCACTGGGCGAGCATCCTGCACAGGGTGATGCGACAGCACGCGTTTGAGGAGAAGGGGGGAACTCTAAACCATCTTTCTCCTTTCCTCATCAATTTTTATCGACAGCGGAATTGTCTGACAGCGGCGGAGCTTGAACATTTTCCGCCATTGTCCATCGACCATCCCGGGAAGTATGTGCGGGAGAATGAGGTCGACACTGATGCAGAGGAGTCACCGACTTCTACCCCATCAAGACGGTGGGACGAAGGGAGACACACTCCTGCAGCACGAGTGCCGCGGAAGCGGCGATGGAGGGAAGAGTCTGAAGAGGAGCAGCATCAAGAACCCTCTGCTCCCATTCGACCGCGGCCGCTGTGCGAACCATACAGCCGGCCGAAGCAGAAGGCACGCAGACTGGTGTTACCAGCCGACAGTGCAGACACGGCGACGATTGCGACGGAGAAAGGAAGTGCGTCGCCAGAGAGGCATGAGGAAGCGCGGACGACCGCAGGAGCGACGGGCCACGCTGCAACCTCGACGGGAGAGAGGCCGCCTACGGGCCAAGGGCCTCCGGAGTTACCACGTGCGATGCGGACAGATGTTCCGTTTGCGCACAGGCGAACCTCCGCGGACGGACGAGCCTCCGCGGACCGGCGAACACAAGTGGACGTGGATCTACGCTTACGCGTGGGAAGGAGCAGTCCGCCTGTGCACAGGCGCTCACCTGTGCACAGGTCGCCTGTGCACAGGTCGCCTGTGCACAGGACACCTCCACACGTGCCGCCTGTGCACAGGCAGGAATCACCCCCGTTCCAACGTAGGAAGGGGAAGGAGCCGGCGGAAGAACCGCCTACGAGACACCGGCCCTCGGGGTCAGACCCTCCGGCGCACCACGCACCGCAATTTGCGCCTTTGGCGCCAGGGCCTTCGAGCCGAGGAGATACGAGCAGAGAGCGTGCGGAGGCCGCACCATCGGCGGGAAGTCCGCCGATAGATGCGCCTTCGGTGGTAGGGCCTATAGGCCAAGGAACATCGGGCGTGCGGCCCCCGGCCATGTCGCCTTCGGCGATAGATGTCCGCGGCGCTACGCCTGCGGCGGACAAGGCGCCGGCAAATGCGCCTGCGCACGGGCCGGGCACAGCCCCCACGGACCGATCAAGGGAGCAGCAACAGACGGAGGAGCGGAGTGACTGTCCGCGGGATGACATTTCGATGCGCGATGCGCAATCAAACCCCGCGCAGCCACCTTCCGCTCGATCGCCTTCGGCGGCGGGCGACGGCGGCAGAGAGGATGCGGTAGACAATCAACAAGCGAGCGACGGGGATGCCGCACGGGTACATTCGCCTTCCGCCTTAGACATTTTGGCGACGAGCAGCGAGGCTGCAGCAGTGCCTTCGCAGGCAGCACACGTCGATGACGTGCAGCCCCACTCGGGGCAGTCGCCGACGCAATCAATGGCGACTGAAATTCTCCACTCGGATGATGACGACGGAGGCTCCACGGAAGAAATGTCAGGAGCAGAGGACACCGAGGAGGAGGAGGAGGAAATTGTTGGAGCGCCGGCGGCGGCGCTCTCTGAGCAGGTGATTCCGTTGCTGCGGTACTTGGATCGCAAGGTCGATAAATACGCCGACCCACTCCAGCCGGGATCTTACATCGAGTTAGTGCGCAGGCGGACTCGCACTAAAGTCCACACCAGCAAGCTATTAGCTAGAGTGGACCAGGAGTTGAAGGAATTGAAGGAGAAGCATGCGTGCTTGTGGGGTCAGTACAAGCTTAATCAGAAATTCTACAAGCACTCCGAGAAGATGAAGGATGAGAAACTGGACGAGCTCACCAAGGAGCAGGTGAAGGTCAAGGAAGCACTCATTTCTGAGCAGGCCCAGAATCGGATTTTGTCAGAGGAGCTCGTGCGACAGACGCGGTTGTTGGAACAATGTCAGCTCGCACGGCAGGCGGATGAAGAGTTAATCCGCAGGTTAAAGTCAGAGTGTGGCGAATTGAGAGCGCAACGTGCTGAAGCCGAATCGCAATTAGTGATACTTGAAGATGATCGCAGGAAGGAGGCGGATCGCACGAAGGTGGAGACGGCGAGGCGAGTCGCCCACTGTCTCAAGGGCTACGCCCACTGGGAAGTGAAGGCGCAGGAGAAACTCACACTGCGTGAGTTTGAATTGCGCGCAGCCGGGTTGTTGTCAGGCGACAGTAGGGGTCGGCGGAAGGTAGCAAAGAAGCTCGATGCCTTTCTGTCGAAGGCACAGGATACCATGTCCGCCCTCGAAGGGGAGGTGTCCGCGGCGTTGCAGCGGTTGGGACTGCGCAGTCGAGCGGAAGATTGGCAGGGTAGGGAGTTAGTGCGCGGCAGTCGGCCGCGCAGGAGACGCAGTACAGGTTCCACGGAGTGTAGTGTAGCGTGGTTCCGTGCAGGCGTGTAGCGTAGTGCAGTGTAGTGCTAGGTAGGACTTAGAAGGTATAAAATAGTTCCATGCGTTTTGCCTGGGGTTCTTTCCCATCAGAAGTGCAGATCAGGAACCCATTTCCTTTGCGTGTTTGTGTCCTTGAGTTCTGTCACCACGCACGAGGAGTTACAACTTAGCGTTCCGCATTTTGTAGCTGAAGGCCTTCGGCCGAATGTTCAGAGCTAGTACATTGGTTAGAGACTTGAGTAGTTCGGATCTGCACCTGTGGGTGACTGCCGATGCTTAGAGCCAGTGACTAGTTAGATACTTGAACAGTTTCGCCCCTACACCTTCGAGTGTTTCTTTCTGATTGTACTCCTTGGGATTTTTCCCCTGAATGCCAAAGTGAAGTTTTGCTACTTCGTGTAAGCCTTGGTTGTAAATTCAGGTTACGCTGCAGCAGGTGCCTTGAGGGTAACCCCTGTAGTATTTCTGGGAATGACAAGTGCCTGAGAATTCAAACTCTTCAATAGACTGTTGTTGTGTCACTGGAATGTTTCTCAATAAGTCCTTCAGTGCGGACCTGTGTTCTCTGCGCGTTTTGTGAGTTGAGAGTGTTGTTCACCGTGTATGAGTGACTTCGATCCGAAGTAGGCAGTCCAAACCGGGTTTCCTACGCTAGCAGCAAGCTAGTGGAAGCGTTGTAAAAGCCGGAGTTGGAAGTCACTACCCGCAGCTTCGCTGAGTGTACTCTTGAGAGACTTTCCCCCTGAAATCTTGAAGTAGAGGTCCTAACGGATCTCTGGGTTGTGTTTCTGTAGTTTCAGGTGTGTGTGTGTGTGTGTGTGTGTTACGCTGCACTGTGCGACCTCCGAGTGAGCTCCGAGTGGACACTTGCAGTATTTCTGGGAGTGACAGTTGCCTGAGAATTCAAACTCCTCAATAGTCTGTTAAACGTGACACTTTGTACCCTGTGTGTTCCTCTGTCCCTGTGGGTTCGACCTTTCTACCACTATATTGCAGTTTTAGCCTTTAGTGGGTTATTACAAGAGACACCTTAGAAAAGGAGCTTTTGCCGAAGGCGCCGAAGACATTGGCGTTGGTACATCCGGCTACGTGATTCTTCGTGACCTCGTGACGATCTCATCAATCCACTCTATTTAACGTACCCTTTTCTAACTACAAACACTGCTTCGGTACTAGTTTTCTAAAATTGTTTAAATTCTGCAAAAAAAACAAAAAGTGTGTTACCACACATAGGCAATCACCCGCAAGTGTAGATCCGAACTACTCAAGTCTCTAACCAATGTACTAGCTCTGAACATTCGACCGGAGGCCTTCAGCTACACAATGCGGATCGCTAAGGTGTAGCTCCTCGTGCGTGGTGACAGAACTAAGGACACAAACACGTAGAGAAAATGAGTTCCTGATCTGCACTTCCGAAATTGGGAAAGAACACAAGGCAAGACGCCTGAAACTACTTTATACCTTCTAAGTCCTAACTAGCACTACACTGCACTGCACTGCCATGGTGCGAGCCGCAACAGATCCTACACCTGAGGAGTCGGCGGCTGCCTTCCCCTCTAACTTACAACCTAAATCTAACCCTAACCCTAAATCTTAATCCTAAGCCTACTGTACAGAGCCGCCAGCGCCTTTCCATCCAAGATCTGAGGCTGATAATTTGCACGCATGCGTGGCCGGCCGAGATCAACAGCCCCACAAAATTTCAGATCCATCTGACTGTTCATCGCAAAGATATCGGCCCCGCAAGATCTCTGAACCTATGCCAAAATTCCTTCTCCAAAATCCGAGGACTCTGGGTCCCACGCGTCCGCGTAACAAGCCGCCTACTCGCAGGCCGCCTTGGGCCGAAGGCCCCTCTATATGTTAACGCCGAAGGCCTCTCTCCTAACCATGACAGCCGCTTTTGACGCTCATAACTCAGTGACGCCTTATCCGTTTGAAGAGTTCTTGGTCTCGTTGAAACGAGTGTCGCGAGCTCTTTCCAACAAGTTCCTAACTAAGTCAAACTGTTTAAAATTGAGAAATTTATGACAGTTTTACTCTTCCGCCGAAGGCGTTTGCTTATGCACTCGCAGGCGTCCGCGTCCGTCCGCGCTGTTGCGCTGGCGCCGAAGGTGCCGTACAAGTTCCAACCCCGAAGGCGCATTTCTAGGGCCGAAGGCGGATTTCCCGCCAACGCCAAAGCGTCTACGCGTAGGCGGACTTCTCTCGTCCGCGCATAGGACAAACTTTCCTTATCTACCCCTAGGCGAGAAGCTGAGTATCTTGCGACCTTCATAACTCCCAGAGTCCTCATCCGTTTGTGGCGTTCTTGGGCTTGTTAGAATCAACGCGTCGCATTCTTTTCAACGAGACCCTAACCAAGTCGAGGCGTTGCGAATTGAGAAAGTTATGAGGGATTCACTCTTCCGCCAAATGCACTCTTCCGCATCGCCGAAGGCGTTGACCGAAGGCGAACATCTAGGGCCGAAGGCAGATATTCCGCCGATGGCAAAGTGCCTACGCGCAGGCAAATTCCTTCCGCCGAAGGCGGATTTCCCGGGGGACTTCCCGCCGACCTCGAACTCCTTCAGCCTATCCGTAGGCGCTCTCCTTCGCATCTTTCGACAGTCACAACTCCCTGACGCCTAATCCGTTCCAAGCGTTCTTGAGCTCGTTAGAACCAGAGCGTCGAGTTCTTTCCAACAAGACCCTAACCAAGTCAAGGCGTTGCGAATTGAGAAAGTTATGAGGGATTCACCGCCGAAGGTGCTCGAAGCGGATCCTGCAGCATGAACCGCCCTCTCCGTCCCAAGCGTCCCACTGTGGCCTAAGCCCAAAACCCCTTGACTGTCCTCGATCCTCTTTTTACTCTGGTTTCGCGTACCGATTACTATTTACAGCTGCTGCCGCGGTACTTACTATTCCAAAATGTTTTAGTTCTGACATAAAACAAAAAGTGGGTTACCACACAGGGCCTTTGAGCCAACGAGTTACAGGCAGGGAGCCGGCGGAAGCCGCACCTTCGGCGGGGAATCCGGGGGAAGATGCGCCTTCGGCGGAAGGGCCTTCGGGCCAAGGGACATCAGCCGGGCCGCCTTCGGCTCTATCGCCTTCGGCAGTAGACGCCTTCGGCACTGCGCCGGGATTTGAGCCTATGCGTAGGCCGGACGCATCCCTCGCGCAAAACCTAAGGGGGGAGCAGGACCTAACGGAGGAGCGGATTGTCTGTCCGCAGGATGAAATTCGTGCGCGCGATGCACAATTACACCCCGCGCAGACACATTCCGCACGATCGCCTTCGGCGGTAGACGCCGGCGGCGAAGAAGTTACGATCGACGCACGGCAGGCGGACGATGGGGATGTGGCACGGCCACATTCACCCACCGCCTTGAACATTTTAGCAGGGAGCAGTGAGGCGGCAGGAGCGCCATCGGCGGCAGAACACGCAGACCACTCGCAGCCCCCCTCTGGCCAGTCGCCGACGCAATCAATGGCGACCGAAATCCTCCATTCGGAGGATGATGAAGAAGGAGGATCCACGGAATCAGTGTCAGGATCGGGATCCACTGAGGAGGAGGAGGAAGAATTAGTTGGTGCGCCGGCGGCGGCGCTCTGTGAGCAGGTAGTACCTCTGCTGAGGTACTTGGATCGCAAGATGGAGAAATACGCGGATCCTCGCCAACCTGGGTTCTACGTCGGGTTAGTGCGCAGGTGAACTCGCACTAAAGTCCACACCAGCAAGTTGCTAGCTCAGGTGGACCGGGAACTTAAGGAACTGCGAGAGAAGCATCAATGCTTGTGGGGTCAGTACAATCTCAATCAGAAATTGTACAAACACTACGACAAGGTGAAGGATGGGAGACTAGAAGAGCTCACCAAGGAGCAGGTGAAGGTCACGGAAGCACTTATTTCTAAGAAGACTCAGAATCGGGTTTTGTCAGAGGAGCTCGTGCGACAGACGCGGTTGTTAGAGCAGTGTCTGCTCGTGTGATACCCCACTTTTGGTAATTTTGAGGAAATTAAAACATTACTGGAAAACTGTACCCTGGCAGCAATGTAAATAGCCTTCGGTGCATCAAAACAGAGTGAATTCTGAAGATCGCAGAGATTCTCGAGGGACCTCGTAGAATCTAGGAGCTGGATGCAGCGGTAAGGAAGGGCACCACCCTCCCTGCGAGCTCTGCAGTTAGGATCCCTACGGCGCAAGGCGCAAAACCCGCCTTCGGAGCTGCGTCCGCGGCGGTAGGGAAATCCTTCATATTTAGGTCAACCCTCGGACGCCTTGACTTAGTTAGGATCTCGTTGGAAAGAGCTCGACGCACTGATTCCAACGAGCCCGAGAACGCCCACATTGGATAAGGACTCCGGGAGTGATGAAGGTTGTAAGATACTCAGCCCTTCGCCTGCGCGCAAGCGGAGAAGTTTTGTCCTATGCGCGGACGAAGGACGTTCGCCTGCGCACAGGCGAAATAGGGTATTGAGGTAGGCGCGAAGTTTGCCTACGCACAGGCGTGTGCCTGTGCACAGGCGCTTCGGCGTCGGAGGAAATCTGCCTTGGGCCCTAGAAATGCGCCTTGTGAGGTAGAAATTGTACGGCGCCTTCTGCGCCACCGCAGCGCCGCGGACGAGCAAGGAGCCGCCAGAATAGTAAAATCCGTACGGACCGTGCGGACTGTACAGACGGGACGGATGCATGCGCTCTTGGACGGACGGAGTTGCGGCGGCGAGAGCGCCGACGGAGGGACAAGGAACGGACAGTCTGGACGGAGTCGGTTGACCGCGGTCAACGCCTTCCGCGCCAGCGCATTAACGCGGACGGAGTTCGCCTGTGCACAGGCGGGTGAAGTTCCGCGTCGGCGGAGAATCCGCCGAGGAGTCCGTCTGCGCGCAGGCGGGAGTGGAACTTTTGTCCGACATGCGGACACACGCGCCGAGGCAGAAGAGGATTGGCTGAGGAGCGGTACGAACGAGTGTACCGGGCAAGGCGGAAAATCCGCCTTCGGCGCTGCGCACCCATGTCCGCGGCGTAGTACGCTCGCGGAGTTCAAATTCGCCAATTCGAGCGTGAGAGTTTAATCGGCGACGGCGGAGCGTGAAGCCGCGCGTGAGAGCGGAGACCGTTTCAGCGTAGAGCCGGCGGCGGCGCTCTCTGAGCAGGTGATTCCGTTGCTGAGGTACTTGGATCGCAAAATCGATAAATACGCCGATCCACTTCAGCCTGGATCTTACATCGAATTAGTGCGCAGGCGGACTCGCACTAAAGTCCACACCAGCAAGCTACTAGCTAGAGTGGACCAGGAGTTGAGGGAATTGAAGGAGAGGCATGCCTGTTTATGGGGGCAGTACAACCTTGAGAGGAAAGCGCACGCCCTCGACAGGATGCGGAAGGATAGAGTGGAAGAGCTCAGCAGGGATGTGCTGCAGACCACGCAGGAATTGATGTCTGAGAAAACTTAGAATCAGATTCTGTCAGAAGAGCTCGTACGACAGACGCGGTTGTTGGCGGAGTGTCAGCTTGCACGGCAGGCAGATGAGGATTTAATCCGCAGGCTACAGTCAGAGTGTGGCGAATTGAGAGCGCAGCGTGCTGAGGCCGAATCGCAATTAGTGGTAATTGAAGAGGATCGCAGGCGAGAGGCAGATCGCACGAAGGAGGAGACGGCGAGGCGTGTCGCCCACTGTCTCAAGGGCTACGCCCACTGGGAAGTGGCGGCGCAGGAGAAACTCACACTACGTGAGTTTGAACTTTGCGCAGCCGGGTTGTTGACAGGCGACAGCAGGAGTCGGCGGAAGGTAGCGAAGAAGCTCGAAGCTTTTCTGTCGAGCGCGCTCCGAGTGGACACTTGCAGTATTTCTGGGAGTGACAGTCGCCTGAGAATTCAAACTCCTCAATAGTCTGTTAAACGTGACACTTTGTACCCGGTGTGTTCCTTTGTCCCTGTGGGTTCGACCTTTCTACCACTATATTGCAGTTTTAGCCTTTAGTGGGTTATTACAGCTCGCACGACAGGCGGATGAGGAATTAATCCGCAGGCTGCAGTCGGAGTGCGGAGAATTGAGAGCACAGCGTGCGGAGGCCGAATCGCAGTTGGTTGTAGTTGAAGACGATCGCCGGCGGGAGGCAGATCGCACGAAGGAAGAGATGGCGAGGTGAGTCACCCACTGTCTTAGGGGCTACGCCCACTGGGAAGTGGCGGCGCAGGAGAAACTCACACTGCGCGAGTTAGAGCTTCGTGCAGCGGGATTGTTGACAGGTGACAGTCGGAGTCGGCGGCGAGTGGCGAAGAAGCTGGACTCTTTTCTATCGAGATCGCGGGACACCATGGCCACCCTCAAGTCGGAGGTTTCCGCGGTGTTGCGGCGATTGAGACTGCGCAGTCGAGCTGAGGACTGGTAGGATAGGGAGTTAGTGTGCGGCAGTCCGTCACGCAGAAGGCGAAGCACAGGTTCTGCGGAGTGTAGTGTAGCGTGGTTCCGTGTAGGCGTGTAGCGTAGTGCAGTGTGGTGCTAGTTAGGACTTAGAAGGTATAAAGTAGTTCAAGGCGTCTTGCCTTGGGATTTTTCCAGTTTCGGATATGCAGATCAGGAACTCATTTTCTCTGCGTGTTTGTGTCCTTAGTTCTGTCACCACGCAAGAGGAGTTACACCTTGGCGGTCCGCATTGTGTAGCTGAAGGCCTTCGGCCGAATGTTTAGAGCTAGTACATTGGTTAGAGACTTGAGTAGTTTGGATCTACACCTGCGGGTGATTGCCGATGCTAAGAGCCAGTGACGAGTTAGATACTTGAACAGTTTCCCCCTTGCACCTTCGAGTGATTGTTTCTGATTGTACTCCTTCGGGATTTTTCCCCTTAATGCCAAAGTGAAGTTTTGCTACTTCGTGTAAGCCTTTGTTGTAAATTCAGGTTACGCTGCAGCAGGTGCCTTCAGGGTAACCCCTGTAGTATTTCTGGGAATGACAAGTGCCTAAGAATTCAAACTCTTCAATAGACTGCTATGGTGTGTTACTTGATTGTTTCTCAGTTGAGTCCCTCCGTGCGGACCTGTGTTCTCTGCGCGTTTTGTGAGTTGAGCATGTTGTTCACCGCGTGTGAGTGACTTTGATCCGAAGTAGGAAGTCCAATCCGGGTTCCCTACGCTAGCAGAAAACTAGTGGAAAAGTTGTAAAAGCCGGAGTTGGGAGTCACTACCCGTAGCTTCGCTGAGTACTCGCGAGAGACTTTCCCCCGGAAATCTTGAGTAGAGGTCCTAACCGATCTCTGGGTTGTGTTTCTGTAGTTTTAGGTGTGTGTGTGTGTGTGTTGAGTGACTTACGCTACACTGTGCGACCTCCGAGTGAGCTCCGAGTGAACACTTGCAGTATTTCTGGAGGTGACAGTCGCCTGAGAATTCAAACTCCTCAATAGTCTGTTAAATGTGACACTTTGTACCCTGTGTGTTCCTCTGTCCCTGTGGGTTCGACCTTTCTACCACTATATTGCAGTTTTAGCCTTTAGTGGGTTATTACACTAGGTCGACGGACGAGCCGCCTTCGGCCCTAGGTCAACGCCTTCGGGGGTGAACTCCTTCGTGCGGCGCCTTCGGCGCCAGCGCATCAAGATTAGGTCAACGTCTTTGGGGCAAGCAACTCCGTATGGTCCGCCTTCAACCCAACGCCTTCGGTGGTACGGACATGTGCGCCTTCGGCGAACGGAAATCCTGCGGCAAAAGCGCCTTCGGGAGGACAAGAGGGATCGACACAACGGACAAGACCAGTTGACTGCGGTCAACGCCTTCGGCACAGTTGCCTTTGGCGCTGCGCTTTTGGCGATGCACCTACGTCGACGGACGTCTTCAAGAAGTTTGACTTCCGCGTTGGGAGTCAACGCCTTCGGCAGTAGATGTACGCCTTCGGTGCTGCAGGTCAACTCCTTCGGCGGGAGGAGTTCGCCTTCGGCGGTGTGGGATAGAACAAAGATGCGAGTCGGCCAAAGGCGAAAGCCTCCGTTGCCGCGACTTCGGCGATACGCCTTCGGCGCTACGCGAACCAGGCCACGGCGAAGTACGATGATAGAAATCAAATTCGATTTTCGAGCGTGTGAGTCCGCGCAACGGCGGAGCGTGAAGTCGAGCATGCGAGAGGAGGGCCGTTACGCCTCCAAGCCGGCGCAGCCATCAAGTGAGTCGACCTCCACGTCCAAGTGTCGAAGATGAAATCTTGTGAGCCGAAGGCGGGCGACTCATTCTTGAATTTGCGATTTCGATTTCTCGTGAGAGCTGCGCGCGCACGCATTTTGGCAGAGAGAAATCAGAGGAGAAGGCGACGCGCAAAAACTTGCAAGTTAGCAGAGGGAGAATCGAGTGCGCGACCGCGGGAATTGAGTGAGAGTAGAGCTCGCAGAAGGATCGCATCCGCAAGCAAGAAGCTTGGGCATAGTAGAGGAGAGTTTGCGAAGTGCGATTTCAAGAACGCGATGTCGAAAGCAACCCAACTGCGGATGATTCCGCTGAAGCTTCCGCAGATTGGGCTGCGTGCTTTCCAGCACCAGCTGTCTGCGGTGAAGCTCGATTTCCTCCTGTGGGGATGGAATTACGTGTGCCAGGACATGGTGCGCGAGTGGCAGAAGGAGAGAGACCAACCTACGCGCGGGTTTCGACCGCACGTAGAGCGATGGACCATCGAGGACTGGGAACAGGTATTGGGAAGATGTGCGGGAGAGTACGGACATCTCATACTCTATAGCGAGAGCATCAAGGTCACGAAGCAGGAGGAGATTTCCTTTGCGGCCCTTTTCGAGAGTGCCAAGTCCAACAAGAACGGGTACAAGACCCGGGACTACAAGGATCGCTATCGCAGAAATGTCGCGGTAGCACTTCTCCAACTTTTGCAGCCGCACAGAATCACCTACATCACTTCTTGGCAGGTGTCATTCGTGGAGATGGCGTTGGTCGGAGCTCCAATTCACTGGGCTCGCATCTTATGGAAGATAACGCGGCAGCATGCGTTTGAGGAGAAGGGGGGATCGATCAATCACCTATCCCCCTTCTTGATTAATTTTTATCGGTCGATGGGTTGTCTAACCGCGACCGAGCAAGTTCAGTTTCCATTGCTGTCACACAGCAATCCTGGGCGATATGTGAAGGACGTCGAGGTTGACACCGATGAGGAAGAGACTCTTGCCTCCACGCCACCAGCCCACCGAGAGCGGAAGGAGAATCACAAGCAGTGCGAGTGCCGCGGAAGCGGAGATGGAAGGGAGACGCAAAGAAGAGCCAACATCGCGATTCGGCTGCTCTCAAACGGAAGCGGCCACTGCACGAGGTCTGCAGTCGGCCGAAGCAGAAAGCACGCAAGCTCGTGTTGCCTGCAAGTAGCGCGGAGAGAGGGCGTGCCGCCGGAAAGAAGGAGTCACCATCCTCGGAGGAGGATGGGAACACACGGACTATAGAGGGGTCAGCGGACCTCTCTACGCCAAAGGCACGGACGACTTCGGCGGAAGCAAGACGGCCTTCGGGCCAGGAGAGACGACACGTGGCACCGACGAACGTGCCGGCGACGGATAGGTGTTCCACGCGTATACTGTCCGCGGACTCGCCTTCGGGGCTGGGGCCTTCAGCTCACTGAGTAAATCTCAGGGGCCTTCGGCCCAAGGGACTTCGGGCGAGCCGCCTTCGGCGCCAGACCTATCGAAGGAGCGAGATGACAAGCAGAAGGAGTTGCGAGTAGGAAGCCTTCGGGGCAAGCGCCTTCGGCCTTCGGCGGAAGAACCGCCGGAAGGTGCGCCTTCGGCTCAAGGGCCTTCGGCCCAAGGGACTTCTGGCGAGCCGCCTTCGAAGCAGGACCTATCAAAGGAGCGAGACGACAAGCAGAAGGAGGAGGCACGTGTGCATTCCGCACAGTCGCCTTTGGCACAGCCGCCTTCGGCACAAGCACCTTCGGCGGTGGACACCTTCGGCGATGCGGCATTGTTAGTAACAGATCGGGCAGGCGGTGCGAACTTGTCAAAACCAGGATCCCTCACCGCCCTAGACATTTTGGCCGAGAGCAGTGCGGCAGCAGCAGACGTAGTCGCTACGCAGCCCAATTCGCGAGAATCGCCAGGAAATTCAGTGGCGACCAAAATCCTCAATTCGGAGGATGACGAAGAAGGAGAATCGGGATTGGAGGAGGAGGAGGAGCAATCACTGGCAGGCACGCCGATGGCGGCACTATGCGAGCAGGTGGTACCTCTGCTGAGGTATCTCGATCGCAAGGTGACAAAGTATGCAGACCCCCGCCAACCTGGGTCCTACGTCGAGTTAGTGCGCAGGCGGACTCGCACTAAAGTCCGCACCAGCAAGTTGTTGGCACGCCTGGATGAGGATGTTAAGGATCTGCGGCAGAAGAATGAGCACCTGCGTGGCCACATTGCTCTTTCGCGGAAGCTGTAGAAGGCCGTCGACTAGGGGCGCGATGAGAAGTTTGAGTAGGCGAAGAAGGAGTTCGCCAAGGAGAAAGCGAAGCTTGCAGATGAGCTGGATTCTGAGCACACTCAGAATCAAATTTTGTCAGAGGAACTCGTGCGGCAGACACGGTTGCTGGAGTAGTGTCAGCTCGCACGCCAGGCGGATGAAGAGTTAATCCGCAAACTGCAATCAGAGTGCGGTGAATTGAGAGCACAGCGTGCGGATGCAAAGTTGCAGTTGGTATTAGTTAAAGACGATCGCCGACGGGAGGTAGATCGCACGAAGGAAGAGTTGGTGAAGCGAGTCAACCACTGTCTGAGAGGTTACACCCTCTAGGAAGTGGCTGCGCAGGAGAAACTCACACTGCGCGAGTTAGAGCTTCGTGCGGCGGGTTTGATGTCGGAGCCGGCGGCGAGTGGCTAAGAAGCTAGATGCTTATCTGTCAAGGTCGCGGGACGCCATGGTGTGGTACCCCACTTTTGGTAATTTTGAGGAAATTAAAACATTTTTGGAAAACTGTACCGCGGCAGCAGTGTAAATAGCCTTCGGTGCATCAAAACAGAGTGAATTCGGAAGATCGCAGAGATTCTCGAGAGAACTCGTAGAATCTAGGAGTCGGGTGCAACGTCAAGGACGGACACCACCCTCCTTGCGAGCTCAAAAGGTATGACCCCTTCGGCACAAGGCGCAAAATCCGCCTTCGGCGCTGCGCCTTCGGAGCTAGAAGAATCCTTCAGAATTGGGTCAATCCCCAAACGTCTCGACTTGGTTAGGGTCTTGTTGGAAAGAGCTCGAAGCGTTGATTCCAACGAGTCCAAGAACGCCACAAACGGATGAGGAATCCCGGAGTTATGAAGGTCGCAAGATACTCAGCTTTCCGCCTGCGCACAAGCGAAGAAAGTTTTGTCCTATGCGCGGACGAAGGCAGTTCGCTTGTGCACAGGCGAGATAGAGTTTTGACGTAGGCGCGAATGTCGCCTACGCACAGGCAAGGAAACCTCTGCCTAGGCGGACGAGCGAAGGCCGCCTGCGCACAGGCGATTCGGCGTCGACGGGAAACCCGCCTTCGGCCCTAGAAATGGGCCTTTGGAGGTAGAAATTGTACGGCGCCTTCCGCGCCAGCGCAACAGCGCGGACGGGCGAGGAACCGCCAAAGAAGTAAACTCCATACGGACCATACGGACTGTACGGACGGGACGGATGGATGCGCTCTTGGTCGGACGGAGTTGCGGCGGCGAGAGCGCCGACGGAGAGACAAGAGACGGACAGTCTGGACGGAGTCTGTTGACCGCGGTCAACGCCTTCCGCGCCAGCGCAACAGCGCGGACGGAATTCGCCTACGCGTAGGCGAGCGCCTACGCACAGGCGGGTGAAGTTCCGCGTCGGCGGACATTCCGCCGGGGATTCCGCCTGCGCACAGGCGGGAGTTTAACTTTTGTCCGATGCGCGGACGATCGCCTTAGGCGGAGGAGGATTGGCCGAGGAGCGGTACGAACGAGTGTACCGCGCAAGGCGGAAAAGACGCCTTCGGCGCTGCGCATCTATGTCCGCGGTGTAGTACGCTCGCGGAGTTCAAATTCGCCAATTCAAGCGTGTGAGTTAAATCGGCGTCGGCGGAGCGTGAAGCCGCGCGTGGGAGCGGAGACCGTTTTAGCGTAGAGCCGGCGCGGCCATCAAGTGATTCGACCCTCACGATCAAGAGCCGACCATGACCTTCGACCGGGAGACGGAGAGCGCCCTATTCTTGAATTCGCGATTCCATTTTCTAGTGCAAGCTGCGCGCGTCCATCTGCTAGCTGCTAAGCATTCCAGACATCGCCGCGTAGAGGATTACTTGTTGATTGAGAGAGAATTGAGTGCGCGCGATTTGGAATTGAGTGCGATTAGAGTTTGCTGAGGGAGCAAGGATCTCGAGTGGAGCAGAGAGAGAATCAGCAAGCAAGCGAATTCCAAGAACGCGATGTCGAAGCTGAACCGATTACGGATGCTGCCGCTCCGGCTTCCACAGAACGGGTTGCGCGCCTACGAGGAACGGCTGATTGCAAGAAAGCTCGATTTCTTGCTATGGGGATGGAACTACATTTGTGTGGATATGGTGCGCGAGACTTCTCCCGCTTGAACAACTCCACAAATTGCGCCTCGTCCTGCTTAGACACCTTGACGCTCTCACTATCAAAGAGGAGGTGCCCTGGGATGCCGGCACACCTCCCCAATGCCTGCGCCCAATCTTGGACCGTCCACCGATCGACATGCGGACGCAATCCGCGCGAAGGTGGTCTCTGTGGCTCTAGCCACTCGCGCACCATATCCACACAAATGTAGTTCCATCCCCATAGCAAGAAATCGAGCTTTCTTGCTATCAGCCGTTCCTCGTAAGCGCGCAGCCCGTTCTGTGGAAGTCAGAGCGGCAGCATCCGCAATCGGTTAAGTCTCGACATTGCGTTCTTGGAATTCGCCTGTTCGCTAATTCTCCCTCTGCTCCGCTCGAGCTCCTTGCTTCCTCGGCAAACTCTAATCTCACTCAATTCCAAATCACGCGCACTCACTTCTCTCTCAATCACCAAGTAATCCTCTGTGCGGCGATGTCGGGAATGCTTAGCAACTAGCAGATGGACGTGTGGTACCCCACTTTTGGCAATTTTGAGGAAATTAAAACATTTTTGGAAAATTGTACCCTGGCAGCATTGTAAATAGCCTTCGGTACATCAAAACGGAGTGAATCCGGAAGATCGCGGGGATTCTCGAGGGATCTTGTAGAATCTAGGATTTGGGGTGCAGCAGTAGAACAGGCACCACCCTCCCTGCGAGCTCTGCAGTTAGGATCCCTGCGACGCAAGGCGCAAAACCCGCCTTCGGAGGTTGCGTCCGCGGCGGTAGGGAAATCCTCCATAATTAGGTCAACCCTCGGGCGCCTTGACCAAGTTAGGGTCTCGTTGGAAAGAGCTCGACGCACTGATTCCAACGAGTCCAAGAACGCTTGGAACGGATGAGGACTTAGGGAGTTATCACTATTGGAAGATACGGAGACGATCGCCTTCGGCGGAAGGAGTTCGCCACCGGCGGGAATTCCGCCTACGCGGAAGGGGGAATCAAGTTTTGTCCTATGCGCGGACGAAGGCGTTCGCCTGTGCACAGGCGAAGTAGGGTTTGGCGAGGCGCGAAGTCCGCCTACGCACAGGCGTTCGCCTGTGCACAGGCGCTTCGGCGTCGGCGGAAAATCCGCCTTGAGCCCTAGAAATGCGCCTTGTGAGGTAGAAAGTGTACGGCGCCTTCCGCGCCAGCGCGGCGCCGCGGACGAGCAAGGAGCCGCCAGAGTAATCAAATCTGTACGGACCATGCGGACGGGACGGGTGGATGCGCGCTTGGACGGACGGAGTTGCGGCGGCGGAAGCGCCGACGAAGAGACAAGGAACGGACAGACTGGACGGAGACGGCTGACCACGGTCAACGCCTTCCGCGCCAGCGCGACGCCGCGCACGGAATTCGCCTGCGCACAGGCGAGCGCCTGTGCACAGGAGGATGAAGTTCCGCGCCGGCGGAGAATCCGCCGAGGAGTCTGCCTGCGCACAGGCAGGAGTTGAACTTTTGTCCGACATGCGGACACACGCGTCAAGGCAGAAGGGGATTGGCCGAGGGGCGGTACGAACAAGTGTACCGCGCAAGGCGGAAAACTCGCCTTCGGCGCTGCTGTAATAACCCACTAAAGGCTAAAACTGCAATATAGTGGTAGAAAGGTCGAACCCACAGAGACAGAGGAACACACAGGGTACAAAGTGTCACGTTTTAACAGACTATTGAGGAGTTTGAATTCTCAGGCAACTGTCACTCCCAGAAATACTGCAAGTGTCCACTCGGAGCGCACTCGGAGGTCGCACAGTGCAGCGTAAAACACACACACACACACACACCTGAAACTACAGAAACACAACCCAGAGATCCGTTAGGACCTCTACTCAAGATTTCAGGGGGGAAAGTCTCTCAAGAGTACACTCGGCAAAGCTGCGGGCAGTGACTTCCAACTCCGGCTTTTACAACACTTCCACTAGCTTGCTGCTAGTGTAGGAAACCCGGTTTGGACTGCCTACTTCGGATCGAAGTCACTCATACGCGGTGAACAACACTCTCAACTCACAAAACGCGCAGAGAACACAGGTCCGCACTGAAGGACTCACTGTGAAACATTCCCGTAACACAACAACAGTCTATTGAAGAGTTTGAATTCTCAGGCACTTGTCATTCCCAGAAATACTACAGGGGTTACCCTCAAGGCACCTGCTGCAGCGTAACCTGAATTTACAACCAAGGCTTACCCGAAGTAGCAAAACTTCACTTTGGCATTCAGGGGAAAAATCCCAAGGAGTACAATCAGAAAGAAACACTCGAAGGTGTAGGGGCGAAACTGTTCAAGTATCTAACTAGTCACTGGCTCTGAGCATCGGCAGTCACCCGCAGGTGCAGATCCGAACTACTCAAGTCTCTAACCAGTGGACTAGCTCTGAACATTCGGCCGAAGGCCTTCAGCTACAAAATGCGGAACGCTAAGTTGTAGCTCCTCGTGCGTGGTGACAGAACTCAAGGACACAAACACGCAAAGGAAATGGGTTCCTGATCTATACTTCTGATGGGAAAGAACCCCAGGCAAAACGCCTGGAACTATTTTATACCTTCTAAGTCCTAACTAACACTACACTGCACTACGCTACACGCCTGCACGGAACCACGCTACACTACACTCCGCGGAACCTGTACTACGTCTCCTGCGCGGCCGACTGCCGCGCACTAACTCCCTACCCTGCCAATCTTCCGCTCGACTGCGCAGTCCCAAACGCTGCAACGCGGCGGACACCTCCACTTCGAGGGCGGACATGGTATCCTGTGCCTTCGACAGAAAGGCATCGAGCTTCTTTGCTACCTTCCGCCGACTCCTACTGTCGCCTGACAACAACCCGGCTGCGCGTAATTCAAACTCACGCAGTGTGAGTTTCTCCTGCGCCTTCACTTCCCAGTGGGCGTAGCCCTTGAGACAGTGGGCGACACGTCTCGCCGTCTCCACCTTCGTGCGATCCGCCTCCTTCCTGCGATCCTCTTCAATTATCACTAATTGCGATTCGGCTTCAGCACGTTGCGCTCTCAATTCGACACACTCTGACTGTAACCTGCGGATTAACTCTTCATCCGCCTGCCGCGCGAGCTGACATTGTTCCAACAACCGCGTCTGTCGCACGAGCTCCTCTGACAAAATCTGATTCTGGGCCTGCTCAGAAATGAGTGCTTCCTTGACCTTCACCTGCTCCTTGGTGAGCTCGTCCAGTTTCTCATCCTTCATCTTCTCGGAGTGCTTGTAGAATTTCTGATTAAGTTTGTACTGACCCCACAAGCATGCATGCTTCTCCTTCAATTCCCTCAACTCCTGGTCCACTCTAGCTAATAGCTTGCTGGTGTGGACTTTAGTGCGAGTCCGCCTGCGCACTAACTCGATGTAAGATCCCGGCTGGAGTGGGTCGGCGTATTTATCAACCTTGCGATCCAAGTACCTCAGCAACGGAATCACCTGCTCAGAGAGCGCCGCCGCCGGCGCTCCAACAATTTCCTCCTCCTCCTCCTCGGTGTCTTCTGCTCCTGACATTTCTTCCGTGGAGCCCCCGTCGTCATCATCCGAGTGGAGAATTTCAGTCGCCATTGATTGCGTCGGCGACTGCCCCGAGTGGGGCTGCACGTCGTCGACGTGTGCTGCCTGCGAAGGCACGGCTGCAGCCTCGCTGCTCGTCGCCAAAATGTCTAAGGCGGAAGGCGAATGTACCCGTGCGGCATTCCCGTCGCTCGCTTGTTGGTTGTCTACCGCGTCCTCTCTGCCGCCGACGCCCGCCGCCGAAGGCGATCGAGCGGAAGGTGGCTGCGCGGGGCTTGATTGCGCATCGCGCATCGAAATTTCATCCCGCGGACAGTCACTCCGCTCCATCGTCTGTTGCTGCTCCCTTGATCGGTCCGTGGGGGCTGTGCCCGGCCCGTGCGCAGGCGCAATTGCCGGCGCCTTGTCCGCCGCAGGCGTAGCGCCGCGGACATCTATCGCCGAAGGCGACATGGCCGGGGGCCGCTTGCCCGATGTCCCTTGGCCTATAGGCCCTACCGCCAAAGGCGCATCTATCGGCGGACTTCCCGCCGATGGTGCGGCCTCCGCACGCTCCCTGCTCGTATCTCCTCGGCTCGAAGGCCCTGGCGCCGAAGGCGCAAATTGCGGCGCGTGGTGCGCCGGAGGGTCTGGCCCCGAGGGCCGGTGTCTCGTAGGCGGTTCTTCCGCCGGCTCCTTCCCCTTCCTACGTTGGAACGGGGGTGATTCTTGCCTGTGCACAGGCGGCACGTGTGGAGGTGTCCTGTGCACAGGCGACCTGTGCACAGGTGAGCGCCTGTGCACCGGCGGACTGTTCCTTCCCACGCGTAAGCGTAGATCCACGTCCACTTGTGTTCGCCGGTCCGCGGAGGCTCGTCCGTCCGCGGGGGCTCGTCTGTGCGCAAACGGAACATCTGTCCGCATCGCACGTGGTAACTCCGGAGGCCCTTGGCCCGTAGGCGGCCTCTCTCCCGTTGAGGTTGCAGCGTGGCCCGTTGCTCCTGCGGTCGTCCGCGCTTCCTCATGCCTCTCTGGCGACGCACTTCCTTTCTCCGTCGCAATCGTCGCCGTGTCCGCACTGTCGGCTGGTAACACCAGTCTGCGTGCCTTCTGCTTCGGCCGGCTGTATGGCTCGCACAGCGGCCGCGGTCGAATGGGAGCAGAGGGTTCTTGATGCTGCTCCTCTTCGGACTCTTCCCTCCATCGCCGCTTCCGCGGCACTCGTGCTGCAGGAGTGTGTCTCCCTTCGTCCCTCCGTCTTGATGGGGTAGAAGTCGGTGACTCCTCTGCATCAGTGTCGACCTCATTCTCCCGCACATACTTCCCGGGATGGTCGATGGACAATGGCGGAAAATGTTCAAGCTCCGCCGCTGTCAGACAATTCCGCTGTCGATAAAAATTGATGAGGAAAGGAGAGAGATGGTTTAGAGTTCCCCCCTTATCCTCAAACGCGTGCTGTCGCATCACCCTGTGCAGGATGCTCGCCCAGTGAATTGGAGTTCCCTCGATGACGCACTCCACAAAAGAGACTTGCCACAATGTGATGTAGCAGGCGCGGTGCGGCTGCAGTAATTGCATCAGCGCCGCGGACAAAGTCCGGCGAAATCGATCCTTGTAATCACGGGTCCTGTACCCATTCTTGGTAGACCTCCCGGTCTTGAACAACTCCACAAATTGCGCCTCTTCCTGCTTGGTCACCTTGATGCTCTCACTGTCAAAAAGGAGATGCCCTGGCATGCCAGCACATCTTCCCAACGCCTGCGCCCAATCTTGGACTGTCCACCGATCAACATGCGGACGCAATCCGCGCGAGGGTGGTCCCTGTGGCTCTAGCCACTCGCGCACCATATTCGCACAGATGTAGTTCCATCCCCATAGCAAGAAATCGAGCTTTCTTGCTATTAAGCGCTCCTCGAAAGCGCGCAGCCCGTTCTGTGGTAGGCGAAGTGGCACCATCCGCAATCTGCTCGGTCTCGTCATTGCGTTCCTGGGGTTCGCTCGCCCGCTCATTCTACTTCCGCACTGCCCGCGCTTCTTTCTCTCTCGGCAAACTCTAATCGCCCTCAATTCCAAATCACGCGCATTCACTTCTCCCTCAATCAACAAGAAATCTCCTGTGCGACGACGTCGAGAATGTTCCGCAGCCAGCAGATGGATGCGCGCAGCGCGCACAAGAGATTGGAATCGCGAATTCAAGAATGGGACGTTCTCCGCCGCCCGGTCGAAGGTCATGGTCGGCTCTTGCTCGTGAAGAACGTCTCACTTGATGGCCGCGCCGGCTGTACGCTGGAACGGTCTTCGCTCTCACGCGCGGCTTCACGCTCCGCCGTCGTCGCTTAAACTCTCACGCTCGAATTGGCGGATTTGAACTCCGCGAGAGTATTACCCCGCGGACATGGGGGCGTAGCGCCGAAGGCGAGTTTTCCGCCTTGCGCGGTACACTTGTTCGTACCGCCCCTCGGCCAATCCTCCTCTGCCTTGACGCGTGTGTCCGCATGTCGGACAAAAATTCAACTCCTGCCTGTGCGCAGGCAGGAGCCTCGGCGGATTCTCCGCCGGCGCGGAACTTGAACATCCTCCTGTGCACAGGCGTTCGCCTGTGCGCAGGCGAATTCCGTGCGCGGCGCTGCGCTGGCGCGGAAGGCGTTGACCGTGGTCAGCCGTCTCCGTCCAGTCTGTCCGTTCCTTGTCTCTTCGTCGGCGCTTCCGCCGCCGCAACTCCGTCCGTCCAAGAGCGCATCCACCCGTTCCGTCCGCATGGCCCGTACCGATTTGATTACTCTGGCGGCTCTTCCTCCGTACGCGGCGCGGTGCTGGCGCGGAAGGCGCCGTACACGTTCTACCTCACAAGGCGCATTTCTAGGGCCCAAGGCGGATTTTCCGCCGACGCCGAAGCGCCTGTGCACAGGCGAGCGCCTGTGCGTAGGCGGACTTTGCGCCTCCCCTAACCCTACTTCGCCTGTGCACAGGCGAACGCCTTCGTCCGCGCATAGGACAAAACTTCCTTCGCCTGTGCGCAGGCGGAATTCGCGCCGGTGGCGAACTCTTTCCGCCGTAGGCGACCGCCTCCGTTTCTTCCAATAGTGATAACTCCCTAAGTCCTCATCCGTTCCAAGCGTTCTTGGACTCGTTGGAATCAGTGCGTCGAGCTCTTTCCAACGGGACCCTAACTTGGTCAAGGCGCCCGAGGGTTGGCCTAATTACGGAGGGTTTCCCTACAGCCGCGGACGCAACCTCCGAAGGCGGGTTTTGCGCCTTGCGTCGTAGGGGTCCTAACTACAGAGCTCGCAGGGAGGGTGGTGCCTGTCCTTACTGCTGCACCCCAAATCCCAGATTCTACAAGATCCCTCGAGAATCCCCGCGATCTTCCGGATTCACTTCGTTTTGATGTACCGAAGGCTATTTACAATGCTGCCAGGGTACAGTTTTCCAAAAATGTTTTAATTTCCTCAAAATTGCCAAAAGTGGGGTACCACATGCCCCCCTCCTCAATTGTGAGCGCCCACGCGAACACTCACATGTGGTATTTCTTCAACCGCCACCCGTTCACTCGGGTGCCTAACAAATCGCCGGCCAGGTCCGCAAGTTGGATGGATCCATTCGGGAAGACTTCGACAACCCTGTAAGGTCCCATCCATCTTAGGTGCAGTTTGCCTGGGAATCTGGCATGCCTGCTGTCGTAGAGCAATGCCAAATCACCCGCCTGCAGGAGTACCGGTTTGATCTTTTTATCGTATCTCTCCTTCCGGCGGAGCTGGATTTTCCTGGTGCGATCTTCGGCGTCTCGTCTCCTCTCATCCAGCAGCGTGACCTCCTGTAACCTGTAGAGTTGACTCTCCTCTGCGCCCATCCTCTGCAAATCCAACGTTCGTTGGGTGGGTACTTCAAATTCGATCGGGAGGATCGGGTGTTGCCCATACACCAGAAAGTACGGTGTCTGTTTGGTCGTGATCTTCTCAGCTGTCCGGTACGCCCATAGAGCGGCTGCTAGCTTCGTATCCCAGTCGTGAGCGTGATTCACCGTGACCTTGAGTAGTATTTTACACAGCAGACCATTGGACTTCTCCGTCAGTCCATTTGCCTTGGGATTGTATGGAGTAGTCTTCCGGTGCTTGATGTGGAAATACCGTGTCAGATCTTCGATGATCTGATTCAGAAAATGCGTGCCCCGGTCGCTGACTAGCTCTAAGGGACATCCGTAGCGTGTGATGATCGACTCAAACAAGAAGGCTGCCACTGTGGCAGCATCATCCCTTCTGGTGGCCCTGGCCTCTACCATTTTGGTGGCGTAGTCCGTTGCTACCAGAATGTAGCGCCTTCGTGTACTTCTAGTCACTGGTTGTATCGGCCCTACAAAGTCAATGCCCCACTTTTCGAAAGGTGCTAGAGGCATGATGGGAGTCAGGGGCCAGCGTGTTGTAGGCGTCGGTCTCCCCGTCCTCTGGCAACTGTCGCACTTGCGGATGTAATCGAGAACATCCTTAAACATGGTCGGCCACCAATACCCCGCATTTAGAATCTTTGTGACCGTGTTCCTGGTGGCATAGTGTCCACCCGCCTCCTCTGTATGCATCGCACTCACTATTCTTGGTACCTCTGATTCCTCCAGGCATCTGCATAAGCGCTCATCAGGGAGGGTGGTGCCTGTCCTTACTGCTTACAGAGCTCGGGTAAGCTCTGTGTTACAGAGCTCGCAGGGAGGGTGGTGCCTGTCCTTACTGCTGCACCCCAAATCCCAGATTCTACAAGATCCCTCGAGAATCCCCGCGATCTTCCGGATTCACTTCGTTTTGATGTACAGAAGGCTATTTACAATGCTGCCAGGGTACAGTTTTCCAAAAATGTTTTAATTTCCTCAAAATTGCCAAAAGTGGGGTACCACAGCTGCGCTCCCATGTCCGCGGGGTAATACGCTCGCGGAGTTCAAATCCGCCAATTCGAGCGTGAGAGTTTAATCGGCGACGGCGGAGCGTGAAGCCGCGCGTGAGAGCGGGGACCGTTCCAGCGTAGAGCCGGCGCGGCCATCAAGTGAGACGTCCTCCACGAGCAAGAACCGACCATGACCTTCGACCGGGCGGCGGAGAGCGTCCCATTCTTGAATTCGCGATTCCAATCTCTTGTGCGCGCTGCGCGCATCCATTTGCTGGCTGCTAAACATTCTCGACGTCGCCGCACAGGAGATTTCTTGGTGATTGAGGGAGAAGTGAGTGCGCGGGATTTGGAATTGAGGGCGATTAGAGTTTGCCGAGAGAGAAAGGAGCTCGGGCGGTGCGGAAGTAGAATGAGCGGGCGAGCGAACTCCAGGAACGCAATGACGAGACCGGGCAGATTGCGGATGGTGCCACTTCGCCTACCACAGAACGGGCTGCGCGCTTTCGAGGAGCGCTTAATAGCAAGAAAGCTCGATTTCTTGCTATGGGGATGGAACTACATCTGTGCGAATATGGTGCGCGAGTGGCTAGAGCCACAGGGACCACCCTCGCGCGGATTGCGTCCGCATGTTGATCGGTGGACAGTCCAAGATTGGGCGCAGGCATTGGGAAGATGTGCCGGCATGCCAGGGCATCTCCTTTTCGACAGTGAGAGCATCAAGGTGACCAAGCAGGAAGAGGCGCAATTTGTGGAGCTGTTCAAGACCGGGAGGTCTACCAAGAATGGGTACAGGACCCGTGATTACAAGGATCGATTTCGCCGGACTTTGTCCGCGGCGCTGATGCAATTACTGCAGCCACACCGCGCCTGCTACATCACATTGTGGCAGGTCTCTTTTGTGGAGTGCGTCATCGAGGGAACTCCAATTCACTGGGCGAGCATCCTGCACAGGGTGATGCGACAGCACGCTTTTGAGTAGAAGGGGGGAACTCTAAACCATCTCTCTCCTTTCCTCATCAATTTTTATCGACAGCGGAATTGTTTGACAGCGGCGGAGCTTGAGCATTTTCCGCCGTTGTCCGTCGACCATCCCGGGAAGTATGTGCGGGAGAATGAGGTCGACACTGATGCAGAGGAGTCACCGACTTCTACCCCATCAAGGCGGAGGGACGAAGGGAGAAACACTCCTGCAGCACGAGTGCCGCGGAAGCGGCGATGGAGAGAAGAGTCCGAAAAGGAGCAGCATCAAGAACCCTCTGCTCCCATTCGACCGCGGCCGTTGTACGAGTCATACAGCCGGCCGAAGCAGAAGGCACGTAGACTGGTGTTACCAGCCAACAGTGCGGACACGGCGACGATTGCGACGGAGAAATGAAGTGCGTCGCCAGAGAAGCATGAGGAAGCGCGGACGACCGCAGGAGCAACGGAACACGCTGCAGCCTCGACGGGAGAGAGGCCGCCTACGGGCCAAGGGCTGTAATAACCCACTAAAGGCTAAAACTGCAATATAGTGGTAGAAAGGTCGAACCCACAGGGACAGAGGAACACATAGAGTACAAAGTGTCACGTTTTAACAGACTATTGAGGAGTTTGAATTCTCAGGCAACTGTCACTCCCAGAAATACTGCAAGTGTCCACTCGGAGCGCACTCGGAGGTCGCACAGTGCAGCGTAACACACACACACACACACACCTGAAACTACAGAAACACAACCCAGAGATCCGTTAGGACCTCTACTTCAAGATTTCAGGGGGAAAGTCTCTCACGAGCACACTCGGCAAAGCTGCGGGCAGTGACTTCCAACTCCGGCTTTTACAACGCTTCCACTAGCTTACTGCCAGTGTAGGAAACCCGGTTTGGACTACCTACTTCGGATCGAAGTCACTCAGACGCGGTGAACAACACTCTCAACTCACAAAACGCGCAGAGAACACAGGCCCACACTGAAGGACTCACTGTGAAACATTCCAGTAACACAACAACAGTCTATTGAAGAGTTTGAATTCTCAGGCACTTGTCATTCCCAGAAATACTACAGGGGTTACCCTCAAGGCACCTGCTGCAGCGTAACCTGAATTTACAACCAAGGCTTACACGAAGTAGCAAAACTTCACTTTGGCATTCAGGGGAAAAATCCCAAGGAGTACAATCAGAAAGAAACACTCGAAGGTGTAGGGGCGAACTGTTCAAGTATCTAACTAGTCACTGGCTCTGAGCATCGGCAGTCACCCGCAGGTGCAGATCCGAACTACTCAAGTCTCTAACCAATGTACTAGCTCTGAACATTCGGCCGAAGTCCTTCAGCTACAAAATGCGGAACGCTAAGTTGTAACTCCTCGTGCGTGGTGACAGAACTCAAGGACACAAACACGCAAAGGAAATGGGTTCCTGATCTGCACTTCTGATGGGAAAGAACCCCAGGCAAAACGCCTGGAACTATTTTATACCTTCTAAGTCCTACCTAACACTACACTGCACTACGCTACACGCCTGCACGGAACCACGCTACACTACACTCCGCGGAACCTGTACTACGTCTCCTGCGCGGCCGACTGCCGCGCACTAACTCCCTACCCTGCCAATCTTCCGCTCGACTGCGCAGTCCCAACCGCTGCAACGCCGCGGACACCTCCCCCTCGAGGGCGGACATGGTATCCTGTGCCTTCGACAGAAAGGCCTCGAGCTTCTTCGCTACCTTCCGCCGACTCCTACTGTCGCCTGACAACAACCCGGCTGCGCGTAATTCAAACTCTCGCAGTGTGAGTTTCTCCTGCGCCTTCACTTCCCAGTGGGCGTAGCCCTTGAGACAGTGGGCGACTCGCCTCGCCGTCTCCACCTTCGTGCGATCCGCCTCCTTCCTGCGATCCTCTTCAATCATCACTAATTGCGATTCGGCTTCAGCACGTTGCGCTCTCAATTCGCCACACTCTGACTGTAACCTGCGGATTAACTCTTCATCCGCCTGCCGTGCGAGCTGACATTGTTCCAACAACCGCGTCTGTCGCACGAGCTCCTCTGACAAAATCCGATTCTGGGCCTGCTCAGAATCGAGTGCTTCCTTGACCTTCACCTGCTCCTTGGTGAGCTCGCCCAGTTTCTCATCCTTCATCTTCTCGGAGTGCTTGTAGAATTTCTGATTAAGCTTGTACTGACCCCACAAGCACGCATGCTTCTCCTTCAAGTCCTTCAACTCCTGGTCCACTCTAGCTAATAGCTTGCTGGTGTGGACTTTAGTGCGAGTCCGCCTGCGCACTAACTCGATGTAAGATCCCGGCTGGAGTGGGTCGGCGTATTTATCGACCTTGCGATCCAAGTACCGCAGCAACGGAATCACCTGCTCAGAGAGCGCCGCCGCCGGCGCTCCAACAATTTCCTCCTCCTCCTCCTCGGTGTCTTCTGCTCCTGACATTTCTTCCGTGGAGCCTCCGTCGTCATCATCCGAGTGGAGAATTTCAGTCGCCATTGATTGCGTCGGCGACTGCCCCGAGTGGGGCTGCACGTCGTCGACGTGTGCTGCCTGCGAAGGCACGGCTGCAGCCTCGCTGCTCGTCGCCAAAATGTCTAAGGCGGAAGGCGAATGTACCCGAGCGGCATCCCCGTCGCTTACTTGTTGATTGCCTACCGCGTCCTCTCTGTCTCCGTCGTCCGCCGCCGAAGGCGGTCGAGCGGAGGGTGGCTGCGCGGGGTTTGATTGCGCATCGCGCATCGAGATTTCATCCCGCGGACAGTCACTCCGCTCCATCGTCTGCTGCTCCCTTGATCGGTCCGTGGGGGCTGTGCCCGGCCCGTGCGCAGGCGCATTTGCCGGCGCCTTGTCCGTCGCAGGCGTAGCGCCGCGGACATCTATCGCCGAAGGCGACATGGCCGGGGGCCGCACGCCCGATGTTGCTGGGCCTATAGGCCCTACCGCCGAAGGCGCATCTATCGGCGGACTTCCCGCCGATGGTGCGGCCTCCGCACGCTCTCTGCTCGTATCTCCTCTGCTCGAAGGCCCTGGCGCCGAAGGCGCAAATTGCGGCGCGTGGTGCGCCGGAGGGTCTGGCCCCGAGGGCCGGTGTCTCGTAGGCGGTTCTTCCGCCGGCTCCTTCCCCTTCCTACGTTGGAACGGGGGTGATTCTTGCCTGTGCACAGGCGGCACGTGTGGAGGTGTCCTGTGCAAAGGCGACCTGTGCACAGGTGAGCGCCTGTGCACAGGCAGACTGCTCCTTCCCACGCGTAAGCGTAGATCCACGTCCACTTGTGTTCGCCGGTCCGCGGAGGCTCGTCCGTCCGCGGAGGTTCGCCTGTGCGCAAACGGAACATCTGTCCGCATCGCACGTGGTAACTCCGGAGGCCCTTGGCCCGTAGGCGGCCTCTCTCCCGACGAGGTTGCAGCGTGGCCCGTTGCTCCTGCGGTCGTCCGCGCTTCCTCTCGCCTCTCTGGCGACGCACTTCCTATCTCCGTCGCAATTGTCGCCGTGTCTGCACTGTCAGCTGGCAACACCAGTCTGCGTGCCTTCTGCTTCGGCCGGCTGTATGGCTCGCACAGCGGCCGCGGTCGAATGGGAGCAGAGGGTTCTTGATGCTGCTCCTCTTCAGACTCTTCCCTCCATCGCCGCTTCCGCGGCACTCGCGCTGCAGGAGTGTGTCTCCCTTCGTCCCTCCGTCTTGATGGGGTAGAAGTCGGTGACTCCTCTGCATCAGTGTCGACCTCGTTCTCCCGCACATACTTCCCGGGATGGTCGATGGACAATGGCGGAAAATGTTCAAGCTCCGCCGCTGTCAAACAATTCCGCTGTCCATAAAAATTGATGAGGAAAGGAGAAAGATGGTTTAGAGTTCCCCCCTTCTCCTCAAACGCGTGCTGTCGCATCACCCTGTGCAAGATGCTCGCCCATTGAATTGGAGTTCCCTCGATGACGCACTCCACAAAAGAGACCTGCCACAATGTGATGTAGCAGGCGCGGTGCGGCTGCAGTAATTGCATCAGCGCCGCGGACAAAGTCCGGCGAAATCGATCCTTGTAATCACGGGTCCTGTACCCATTCTTGGTAGACCTCCCGGTCTTGAACAGCTCCACAAATTGCGCCTCTTCTTGCTTGGTCACCTTGATGCTCTCACTGTCGAAAAGGAGATGCCCTGGCATGCCAGCACATCTTCCCAACGCCTGCGCCCAATCTTGGACTGTCCACCGATCAACATGCGGACGCAATCCGCGCGAGGGTGGTCCCTGTGGCTCTAGCCACTCGCGCACCATATTCGCACAGATGTAATTCCATCCCCATAGCAAGAAATCGAGCTTTCTTGCTATTAAGCGCTCCTCGAAAGCGCGCAGCCCGTTCTGCGGCAGGCGAAGTGGCACCATCCGCAATCTGCTCGGTCTCGTCATTGCGTTCCTGGGGTTCGCTCGCCCGCTCATTCTACTTCCGCACTGCCCGCGTTTCTTTCTCTCTCGGCAAACTCTAATCGCTCTCAATTCCAAATCACGCGCACTCACTTCTCCCTCAATCAACAAGAAATCTCCTGTGCGACGACGTCGAGAATGTTCCGCAGCCAGCAGATGGATGCGCGCAGCGCGCACAAGAGATTGGAATCGCGAATTCAAGAATGGGACGTTCTCCGCCGCCCGGTCGAAGGTCATGGTCGGCTCTTGGTCGTGAAGAACGTCTCACTTGATGGCCGCGCCGGCTGTACGCTGGAACGGTCTTCGCTCTCACGCGCGGCTTCACGCTCCGCCGTCGTCGATTAAACTCTCACGTTCGAATTGGCGGATTTGAACTCCGCGAGCGTGTTACCCTGCGGACATGGGGGCGTAGCGCCGAAGGCGAGTTTTCCGCCTTGCGCGGTACACTTGTTCGTACCGCCCCTCGGCCAATCCCCCTCTGCCTTGACGCGTGTGTCCGCATTTCGGACAAAAGTTCAACTCCTGCCTGTGCGCAGGCAGGAGCCTCGGCGGATTCTCCGCCGGCACGGAACCTCATCCTCCTGTGCACAGGCGTCCGCCTGTGCGCAGGCGAATTCCGTCCGCGGCGCTGCGCTGGCGCGGAAGGCGTTGACCGTGGTCAGCCGTCTCCGTCCAGTCTGTCCGTTCCTTGTCTCTCCGTCGGTGCTTCCGCCGCCGCAACTCCGTCCGTCCAAGAGCGCATCCACCCTTCCCGTCCTCACGGTCCGTACCGATTGGATTACTCTGGCGGCTCTTCCGACGTACGCGGCGCTGCGCTGGCGCGGAAGGCGCCGTACACTTTCTACCTCACAAGGCGCATTTCTAGGGCCCAAGGCGGATGTCCCGCCGACGCCGAAGTGCCTGTGCACAGGCGTTCGCCTGTGCGTAGGCGGACTTCGCGCCTTCTCTAACCCTACTTCGCCTGTGCACAGGCGAACGCCTTCGTCCGCGCATAGGACAAAACTTGATTCCCCCTTCCGCGTAGGCGGGATTCGCGCCGGTGGCGAACTCCTTCCGCCGTAGGCGACCGCCTCCGTTTCTTCCAATAGCGATAACTCCCTAAGTCCTCATCCGTTCCAAGCGTTCTTGGGCTCGTTGGAATCAGTGCGTCGAGCTCTTTCCGACGGGATCCTAACTTGGTCAAGGCGCCCGAGGGTTGACCTAATTAGGGAGGGTTTCCCTACAGCCGCGGACGCAACATCCAAAGGCGGGTTTTGCGCCTTGCGCCGTAGAGATCCTAACTGCAGAGCTCGCAGGGAGGGTGGTGCCTGTCCTTACTGCGGCACCCCAAATCCCAGTTTCTACAAGATCCCTCGAGAATCCCCGCGATCTTCCGGATTCACTCTGTTTTGATGTACCGAAGGCTATTTACAATGCTGCCAGGGTACAGTTTTCCAAAAATGTTTTAATTTCCTCAAAATTGCCAAAAGTGGGGTACCACAAGGGCCCCCGGAGTTACCACGTGCGTTGCGGACAGATGTTCCGTTTGCGCACAGACGAGACTCCGCGGACGGACGAGCCTCCGCGGACAGGCGATCACAAGTGGACGTAGATCTACGCTTACGCGTGGGAAGGAGCAGTCCGCCTGTGCACAGGTCGCCTGTGCACAGGTCGCCTGTGCACAGGTCACCTGTGCACAGGTCACCTCCACACGTGCCGCCTGTGCACAGGCAGGAATCACCCCCGTTCCAACGTAGGAAGGGGAAGGAGCCGGCGGAAGAGCCGCCTACGAGACACCGGCCCTCGGGGCCAGACCCTCCGGCGCACCACGCGCCGCAATTTGCGCCTTCGGCGCCAGGGCCTTCGAGCCGAGGAGATACGAGCAGGGAGCGTGCGGAGGCCGCACCATCGGCGGGTAGTCCGCCGATAGATGCGCCTTCGGCGGTAGGGCCTATGTGGTAACACACTTTTTGTTTTTTTTGCAGAATTTAAACAATTTTAGAAAACTAGTACCAAAGCAGTGTTTGTAGCTAGAGAAGGGTACGCTAAATAGAGTGGATTGATGAGATCGTCACGAAGGCACAAAGAATCACGTAGTCGGATGTACCAACGCCAACGTCTTCGGCGCCTTCGGCAAAAGCTCCTTTTTGAGGTGTCTCTACTCACGCGCCTCTAGCGTATGAGGAAGCTACGCTTCCGGCGCAGACACCTCAGGAGGAGGTTTTGCTAAAGACGTCAGGAGAAGGGCCCGGACCTCTAAAGGCATCCGACCATGAGTGCGCCTTCGGCGAAGCGCCGCTAGCGCGGAAAGGGAAAACCTTCATAACAATCGGACTACACGGTAGATCCAGTTGGTTGAAGTTGCCTTAGAAAGAGCGCGGGACGCTCGTTCTAACGAGTCCAAGAGCGTCGGAGATGGATCAGGAATGGAGAAGTTATGAGCGTCGGAAAACTCGTAGCCGGACATGCGCCGTTCGCGCTAGGGTTCACAGCCGGAAAGGATTCCCGTACGCCCTCGGCGATGCGCCTTCGGTGGAATCACGCGCTCATAGGAGGAAACCAACTCAGAGTCGGAAGCGCCTTTGACGGCTGTTCATGGAAGGAAAGCGCCGGTCGGATGTACGCCTCCGACGTGGCGCTGACGGCCGGATGCGCTGGCATGAGTTGCGCTGGCGGATATGCGCCGGCAGCAACGGACGAGGCATAAAGGACAAAATAGGCGGTACGACTGCGCGCCGGCGTAATTCGATCCGACTGGATGTGCGCCTCCAGCAAGGCGCCGACGGATAATGAACGCACCAGCGGCGACACGCCTCCGGAGAAGAGCGGGTTAGGAAAAGACAACAGGGTCGACGTATACCCTGCAGCGGACTCGAGTCCGGAAGGTGGCGGCAGCGGGAGAATTCAACGTTTAAGCATGCGAATGCGCGCAGTGCGGAGACGTGAATTCGCGCATGCAAAGGGCGAACCATTAAGCCGTATAGCCGGCTGCGTACGTTGCAACCAGTAAGAACGTTGGACGTTCTTGAAATCGGAGAAGAAAAGACTGCACTCCAGTCTCATTCTCTCATTCTTGGTTTTGCGATTTCCAGTTCCAAGATTACGCGCAAGGGCGGAGCGACCTGCAGTGAGAGTAGAAAGTGCGGAGACAAGTTGCGCAAGGATCTTGGCGGACCTTGAAAGAATTGGGAGTAGCGATCTTGAACGAGCGCAGAGAGAGTGAGCAGTCAGTGCTTGAGTGACCGACGCGCAGTGGCGATTGTGAGAGAGAGAGCGAAAGGGAGAACGTTTGTGTGTGCAGGCAACGCAATGTCGAAGGTTCCCCAGCTGCGAGTGTCTCCACTCAGGGTGCCGCAGATCGGTCTACACGCATTTCAAGATGTGCTGTTGAGGCTGAAGCTCGATTTTCTCCTATGGGGGTGGAATTGGACATGTCCGGAGATGGTGCGCGAGTATCTGCAAGAGAGACACAAGCCGTCTCGCGGATTTCGCCCACACCCAGAGAGATGGGACATTTGCAATTGGGCGCAGGTGTTGGGCAGGTGTGCCGGCGAGGAAGGGGATCTCCTCTTCGAGGCCGACAGCGTGAAAGTGTCCCAGGAGGAAGAAGTCTCTTACAATGAGCTCTTCAAGGTGGCTAGACATCCCAAGAACGGTTTCCGGACACGGGATTACAAGGATCGATTGCGGAGAAATGTCGCGACGGCATTGCTGCAGATATTGCAGCCGACCAAGACCGCTTACATGCATGGTTGGCAGGTAGAGTTCGTGGAGCTAGTGCTGTCAGGAGCTCCGGTGCATTGGGCACGGCTCCTGTGGAAGGTGACGCGCCAACATGCGCAAGAAGAGAGGGGAGGAACACTCAATCATCTATCGCCTTACTTAATCGTGTTTTACCGGGCGATGGGATGTTTGACGAATGCTGAGAAAACTCGGTTCCCGCAGCTGACCCGGACTTATCCAGGTAGATATTCGAGGGAGGCCGAAGTAGACACGGATCCGGACGAGGAACCTGCCAGTACGCCTCCGGCTCCGGCTCCAGCCAGAGCAGCAGAAGAACGTCGAAGTGAGCGCATTCCGCGCAAGCGGAAGTGGGATGAGAGACCTGAGGACAGGCAGCCGGAAGTGCCAGCTGCGCCGACTCGTGGTCGGCCCACCCCCGAGCCTCACAGTCGACCAAAACAGAGGGCACGCAAAATGCCAACTGTTACTGAGGAGACCAGGCGAACTCCGACCCGGCGGAACCTCACACAGGAAGAGATAATCGCTCAGATTCTAGGGAAGACGGCAGAAACCTCTGCACAGAAGGCACCACGGCCTTCGGGAGGAGATGGACGGACTGACAGCCGGCCGACTGCGAGTCGGATGACTGAAGGTCGACAAGCGGAAGGAAGGCCAACTGAACGGCGCGTTGAACCGGACAGCAGGCCGGAAGCAGAAGAGAGTTTGGCTGACGAGCCAACAATCCTCAAAGGGTCGTCTTCGGCGGAAGGCACTTCTGGAAGAACGCCACCAGCAAGCAGGCCAAGTGGAGTCAAGACGCGCAGGGTGTATCCGACTCCCAGTCGGACAACTGCTGGTCGGCCGACTGCGAGTCGGACAACTGCTGGTCGGCCGACTGCGAGTCGGACAACAGAGAGTCAGTCGGATTCGCCGATTGCGAGACGGATGGGGCCAACGACGAGTGTGCGGACGCCTTCGGCGGACGCACCTTCAGCAAGAACACCTTCCGCGCAGATTGCGCCGGAAGGACAGGCAGCAGAAGCGGGCGGATCAAGAGTGACAAAAGTCACTGCGGCGTCGACCCCTTCACAAACCGAAGATCAAGCCGGAACAGGGGCTCAAGCAGTGGGATCTCCCACTGCCCTGGATATTTTAGCAGGCAGTGGAGCAGCAGTCGCAGCGGAAGCTGCTGCGCGCCACAGTTCTAGGGAGTCGCCAAGGGATTCGGTGGCGACTGAAATCCTCGAGACTGAGGATGAGACGAGCTCGGAAGAGCAAGAAGAGGATTCGGTGCAGAAAACGCCAACAGGGGTGCTGTGCGAACAGATAGTTCCACTCCTGCGATATCTGGATCGCAAGACATCCAAATACGCAAGTGCCTTAAAACCGCAATCTTATGTGGAGACAATCAGGCGAAGGACGAGGAGCAAAGTGGCAAGGTGGGCCTCTAGGTGCCAAGTATATGTGGATAGGAACACCGCCCTCCGACAACACCTGGCGGTCACCCAGAAGCTATACCAAGCCTTGCAGCAGCAGAAGGAGGATGCGGCGACAAAGAGTCGGGCGGATGCCGAACTAATACGGGCAAAGATCGAGTCGGAATTGCAGGAGGAGCGGAGACAGAACAAAGTCCTAGCAGCCGAGCTTGCGCGCCAGACGCGCGCCTTAGAAGAAAGTCAAAGAGCCCGCAAGGAGGATGAGGAGTTGTTGTGAAACTTGCAATCCGAGTGCTCGGATTTGAGGGCACAACGTGCGGGATTGGAAATGCAGCTGGCAGAGGTGGAGAGCAGCTGCAGGGCACGAGGAGAGTTGGCGGCACGGGTGACTCGTTGTCTAAAAGGATACACCCATTGGGAGGTGGCAGCTCAAGAGAGGGTTACACTCCGGGAGTTCGAGCTTCGGGCGGCGGCCTTGACGGAAGGTGACAGTCGGAGTCGGCGGCGAGTGGCGAGAAAATTAGAAACATTCTTGTCGGGTGCGCGCGACACTATGGCGCACTTGCAGTCGGAAGTCACCACAGCGCTCCGACGCCTGGGGTTACGCAGCCGGTCGGAAGACTGGCAAGGTAGAGATAGTAAGCGGAGCAGTCCGGCGCGCAGGAGGCGCAGCACCGGATCTGCTGAGTGCAGTAGAGTAGTTTGGTTTCGCGCAGATGCTGCGAGTGGTAGATAGGATAGTGTAGTGCTAGTTAGGATCTTTTGAGAGTATAAAGTAGATCAAGGCGTTTTGCCTTGGGACTCTTCCAGTTGCGGAAGTGCAGATCAGGAACTCACTTTCTTGACGTGTTTGTGCATTTTGGTCCTGGCACCACGTAGAGAAGCTGCAGCATAGCGAAGTTACCGTATGATGTAGTTGAAGGCCTTTGGCCGAATGTTCAGAGCTAGCACCCGGTTAGAGACTTGAGTAGTGCGGATCTGCACCTGCGGGTGATTTCTGATGCTCAGAGCCGGCTGCGAGTTAGATACTTGAACAGTTCCCCCTTACTCCTTCGAGTGACATATCCTGATTGTACTCCTACGGGAAGTTTCCCCTGAATGCCAATGTGAAGTTTCATTACTTCGTGTAAACCTTGGTTTGTAATTCAGGTTGTGTGTGTGTTACTGGATCGTGTTTTCAGTAAGTTCTCAGTCGGGTCTGCACTCCCTGCGTTTTGTGTGATAGTCGAGGGTGACGTCCACGGCGTACGTAGAGGCTTCGTTCCGAAGTGAGAAGTCCAGTCCGGGTACCCCCGCTAGTTCCTGGCGGAAGGGCAGTAAAAGCCGGAGTGGGAGGCACTTCCTGCAGAACCTCTGAGTGAACTTACGAGACACTTTCCTCCTGAAATCCGAAGCGGAGGTCCTGACCGACCTCCGAGTTGTGCTTTTGCCAGTTTCAGGTGTGTGTGTGTGTGTGTTGAGTGACCACGCTGTACCGTGCATCCTCCGAGCATCCTCCGAGTTGAGATCCTCCTCCGAGTCGAGCCTCCGAGTCGAGCATTGCAGTATTTCTGGGAGTGACAGTCGCCTAGAATTCAAACTCTACAAAAGTCTGTTAAACGTGACACTTCTACTCTGTGTGTTGCCTCTGTCCCTGTGGGTTCGATCTTTTTACCACCATACTGCAGTTTTAGCCTTTGGTGGGTTATTACAGCCTATAGGCCAAGGGACATCGGGCGAGCGGCCCCCGGCCATGTCGCCTTTGGCGATGGATGTCCGCGGCGCTACGCCTGCGGCGGACAAGGCGCCGGCATTTGCGCCTGCGCACAGGCCAAGCACAGCCCCCACGGACCGATCAAGAGAGCAGCAACAGACGGAGGAGCGGAGTGACTGTCCGCGGGATGAAATTTCGATGCGCGATGCGCAATCAAACCCCGCGCAGCCACCCTCCGCTCGATCGCCTTCGGCGGCGGGCGTCGGCGGCAGAGAGGACACGGTAGACGACCAACAAGCGAGCGGCGGGGATGCCGCACGGGCACATTCGCCTACCGCCTTAGACATTTTGGCGAAGAGCAGCGAGGCTGCAGCCGGGCCTTCGCAGGCAGCACACGTCGACGACGTGCAGCCCCACTCGGGTCAGTCGCCGACGCAATCAATGGCGACTGAAATTCTCCACTCGGATGATGACGACGGAGGCTCCACCGAAGAAATGTCAGGAGCAGAGGACACCGAGGAGGAGGAGGAGGAAATTGTTGGAGCGCCGGCGGCGGCGCTCTCTGAGCAGGTGATTCCGTTGCTGAGGTACTTGGATCGCAAGGTCGATAAATACGCCGACCCACTTCAGCCGGGATCTTACATCGAGTTAGTGCGCAGGCGGACTCACACTAAAGTCCACACCAGCAAGCTGTTAGCTAGAGTGGACCAGGAGTTGAGGGAATTGAAGGAGAAGCATGCATGCTTGTGGGGTCAGTATAAACTTAATCAGAAATTCTACAAGTACTCCGAGAAGGTGAGGGATGAGAAACTGGATGAGCTCACCAAGGAGCAGGTGAAGGTCAAGGAAGCACTAATTTCTGAGCAGGCCCAGAATCGGATTTTGTCAGAGGAGCTCGTGCGACAGACGCGGTTGTTGGAACAATGTCAGCTCGCACGGCAGGCGGATGAGGAGTTAATCCGCAGGTTACAGTCAGAGTGTGGCGAATTGAGAGCGCAACGTGCTGAGGCCGAATCGCAATTAGTGATAATTGAAGAGGATCGCAGGAAGGAGGCAGATCGCACGAAGGTGGAGACGGCGTGTAATAACCCACTAAAGGCTAAAACTGCAATATAGTGGTAGAAAGGTCGAACCCACAGGGACAGAGGAACACACAGGGTACAAAGTGTCACGTTTTAACAGACTATTGAGGAGTTTGAATTCTCAGGCAACTGTCACTCCCAGAAATACTGCAAGTGTCCACTCGGAGCGCACTCGGAGGTCGCACAGTGCAGCGTAACACACACACACACACACACACACCTGAAACTACAGAAACACAACCCAGAGATCCGTTAGGACCTCTACTCAAGATTTCAGGGGGGGAAAGTCTCTCGCGAGCACACTCGGCGAAGCTGCGGGTAGTGACTTCCAACTCCGGCTTTTACAACACTTCCACTAGCTTGCTGCTAGTGTAGGAAACCCGGTTTGGACTGCCTACTTCGGATCGAAGTCACTCATACGCGGTGAACAACACTCTCAACTCACAAAACGCGCAGAGAACACAGGTCCGCCCTGAAGGACTCACTGTGAAACATTCCAGTAACACAACAACAGTCTATTGAAGAGTTTGAATTCTCAGGCACTTGTCATTCCCAGAAATACTACAGGGGTTACCCTCAAGGCACCTGCTGCAGCGTAACCTGAATTTACAACCAAGGCTTACACGAAGTAGCAAAACTTCACTTTGGCATTCAGGGGAAAAATCCCAAGGAGTACAATCAGAAAGAAACACTCGAAGGTGTAGGGGCGAAACTGTTCAAGTATCTAACTAGTCACTGGCTCTGAGCATCGGCAGTCACCCGCAGGTGCAGTTCCGAACTACTCAAGTCTCTAACCAATGTACTAGCTCTGAACATTCGGCCGAAGGCCTTCAGCTACAAAATGCGGAACGCTAAGTTGTAACTCCTCGTGCGTGGTGACAGAACTCAAGGACACAAACACGCAAAGGAAATGGGTTCCTGATCTGCACTTCTGATGGGAAAGAACCCCAGGCAAAACGCCTGGAACTATTTTATACCTTCTAAGTCCTACCTAACACTACACTGCACTACGCTACACGCCTGCACGGAACCACGCTACACTACACTCCGCGGAACCTGTACTACGTCTCCTGCGCGGCCGACTGCCGCGCACTAACTCCCTACCCTGCCAATCTTCCGCTCGACTGCGCAGTCCCAACCTCTGCAACGCCGCGGACACCTCCCCCTCGAGGGCGGACATGGTATCCTGTGCCTTCGACAGAAAGGCTTCGAGCTTCTTCGCCACCTTCCGCCGACTCCTACTGTCGCCTGACAACAACCCGGCTGCGCGCAATTCAAACTCACGCAGTGTGAGTTTCTCCTGCGCCTTCACTTCCCAGTGGGCGTAGCCCTTGAGACAGTGGGCGACTCGCCTCGCCGTCTCCACCTTCGTGCGATCCGCCTCCTTCCTGCGATCCTCTTCAATTATCACTAATTGCGATTCGGCTTCAGCACGTTGCGCTCTCAATTCGCCACACTCTGACTGCAACCTGCGGATTAATTCTTCATCCGCCTGCCGTGCGAGCTGACATTGTTCCAACAACCGCGTCTGTCGCACGAGCTCCTCTTACAAAATCCGATTCTGGGCCTGCTCAGAGTTGAGTGCTTCCTTGACCTTCACCTGCTCCTTGGTGAGCTCGCCAAGTTTCTCATCCTTCATCTTCTCGGTGTGCTTGTAGAACTTCTGATTAAGCTTGTACTGACCCCACAAGCACGCATGCTTCTCCTTCAAGTCCCTCAACTCCTGGTCCACTCTAGCTAATAGCTTGCTGGTGTGGACTTTAGTGCGAGTCCGCCTGCGCACTAACTCGATGTAAGATCCCGGCTGGAGTGGGTCGGCGTATTTATCGACCTTGCGATCCAAGTACCGCAGCAACGGAATCACCTGCTCAGAGAGCGCCGCCGCCGGCGCTCCAACAATTTCCTCCTCCTCCTCCTCGGTGTCTTCTGCTCCTGACATTTCTTCCGTGGAGCCTCCGTCGTCATCATCCGAGTGGAGAATTTCAGTCGCCATTGATTGCGTCGGCGACTGCCCCGAGTGGGGCTGCACGTCGTCGACGTGTGCTGCCTGCGAAGGCACGGCTGCAGCCTCGCTGCTCGTCGCCAAAATGTCTAAGGCGGAAGGCGAATGTACCCGTGCGGCATCCCCGTCTCTCGCTTGTTGATGGTCTACCGCATTCTCTCTGTCGCCGTCGTCCGTCGCCGAAGGCGATCGAGCGGAGGGTGGCTGCGCGGGGTTGGATTGCGCATCGCGCATCGAGATTTCCTCCCGCGGACAGTCACTCCGCTCGTTCGTCTGCTGCTCCCTTGATCGGTCCGTGGGGGCTGTGCCCGGCCCGTGCGAAGGCGCATGTGCCGGCGCCTTGTCCGTCGCAGGCGTAGCGCCGCGGACATCTATCGCCGAAGGCGACATGGCCGGGGGCCGCACGCCCGATGTTCCTTGGCCTATAGGCCCTACCGCCGAAGGCGCATCTATCGGCGGACTTCCCGCCGATGGTGCGGCCTCCGCACGCTCTCTGCTCGTATCTCCTCGGCTCGAAGGCCTTGGCGCCGAAGGCGCAAATTGCAAATTGTCGCCGTGTCCGCACTGTCAGCTGGTAACACCAGTCTGCGTGCCTTCTGCTTCGGCCGGCTGTATGGCTCGCACAGCGGCCGCGGTCGAATGGGAGCAGCGGGTTCTTGATGCTGCTCCTCTTCGGACTCTTCCCTCCATCGCCGCTTCCGCGGCACTCGTGCTGCAGGGGTGTGTCTCCCTTCGTCCCTCCGTCTTGATGGAGTAGAAGTCGGTGACTCCTCTGCATCAGTGTCGACCTCGTTCTCCCGCACATACTTCCCGGGATGGTCGATGGACAATGGCGGAAAATGTTCAAGCTCCGCCGCTGTCAAACAATTCCGCTGTCGATAAAAATTGATGAGGAAAGGAGAAAGATGGTTTAGAGTTCCCCCCTTCTCCTCAAACGCGTGCTGTCGCATCACCCTGTGCAGGATGCTCGCCCAGTGAATTGGAGTTCCCTCGATGACGCACTCCACAAAAGAGACCTGCCACAATGTGATGTAGCAGGCGCGGTGCGGCTGCAGTAATTGCATCAGCGCCGCGGACAAAGTCCGGCGAAATCGATCTTTGTAATCACGGGTCCTGTACCCATTCTTGGTAGACCTCCCGGTCTTGAACAGCTCCACAAATTGCGCCTCTTCTTGCTTGGTCACCTTGATGCTCTCGCTGTCGAAAAGGAGATGCCCTGGCATGCCAGCACATCTTCCCAACGCCTGCGCCCAATCTTGGACTGTCCACCGATCAACATGCGGACGCAATCCGCGCGAGGGTGGTCCCTGTGGCTCTAGCCACTCGCGCACCATATTCGCACAGATGTAATTCCATCCCCATAGCAAGAAATCGAGCTTTCTTGCTATTAAGCGCTCCTCGAAAGCGCGCAGCCCATTCTGCGGCAGGCGAAGTGGCACCATCCGCAATCTGCTCGGTCTCGTCATTGCGTTCCTGGGGTTCGCTCGCCCGCTCATTCTACTTCCGCACTGCCCGCGCTTCTTTCTCTCTCGGCAAACTCTAATCGCCCTCAATTCCAAATCACGCGCACTCACTTCTCCCTCAATCAACAAGAAATCTCCTGTGCGACGACGTCGAGAATGTTCCGCAGCCAGCAGATGGATGCGCGCAGCGCGCACAAGAGATTGGAATCGCGAATTCAAGAATGGGACGTTCTCCGCCGCCCGGTCGAAGGTCATGGTCGGCTCTTGGTCGTGAAGAACGTCTCACTTGATGGCCGCGCCGGCTGTACGCTGGAACGGTCTTCGCTCTCACGCGCGGCTTCACGCTCCGCCGTCGTCGATTAAACTCTCACGCTCGAATTGGCGGATTTGAACTCCGCGAGCGTGTCACCCTGCGGACATGGGGGCGTAGCGCCGAAGGCGAGTTTTCCGCCTTGCGCGGTACACTTGTTCGTACCGCCCCTCGGCCAATCCCCCTCTGCCTTGACGCGTGTGTCCGCATGTCGGACAAAAGTTCAACTCCTGCCTGTGCGCAGGCAGGAGCCTCGGCGGATCCTCCGCCGGTGCGGAACTTGAACATCCTCCTGTGCACAGGCGTTCGCCTGTGCGCAGGCGAATTCCGTCCGCGGCGCTGCGCTGGCGCGGAAGGCGTTGACCGTGGTCAGCCGTCTCCGTCCAGTCTGTCCGTTCCTTGTCTCTCCGTCGGCGCTTCCGCCGCCGCAACTCCGTCCGTCCAAGAGCGCATCCACCCGTGCCGTCCGCACGGTCCGTACCGATTTGATTACTCTGGCGGCTCTTCCGACGTACGCGGCGCCGCGCTGGCGCGGAAGGCGCCGTACACTTTCTACCTCACAAGGCGCATTTCTAGGGCCCAAGGCGGATTTTCCGCCGACGCCGAAGCGCCTGTGCACAGGCGACCTGTGCGTAGGCGGACTTCGCGCCTCCCCTAACCCTACTTCGCCTGTGCGCAGGCGAAGGCCTTCGTCCGCGCATAGGACAAAACTTGATTCTCCCTTCCGCGTAGGCGGGGTTCGCGCCGGTGGCGAACTCCTTCCGCCGTAGGCGACCGCCTCCGTTTCTTCCAGTAGCGATAACTCCCTAAGTCCTCGTCCGTTTCAAGTGTTCTTGGGCTCGTTGGAATCAGTGCGTCGAGCTCTTTCCAACGGGATCCTAACTTGGTCAAGGCGCCCGAGGGTTGACCTAATTATGGAGGGTTTCCCTACAGCCGCGGACGCAACCTCCGAAGGCGGGTTTTGCGCCTTGCGCCGTAGAGATCCTAACTGCAGGGCTCGCAGGGAGGGTGGTGCCTGTCCTTACTGCTGCACCCCAATTCCCAGATTCTACAAGATCCCTCGAGAATCCCCGCGATCTTCCGGATTCACTCTGTTTTGATGTACCGAAGGCTATTTACAATGCTGCCAGGGTACAGTTTTCCAAAAATGTTTTAATTTCCTCAAAATTGCCAAAAGTGGGGTACCACACGGCGAGGCGTGTCGCCCACTGTCTCAAGGGCTACGCCCACTGGGAAGTGAAGGCGCAGGAGAAACTCACACTGCGTGAGTTTGAACTTCGCGCAGCCGGGTTGTTGTCAGGCGACAGTAGGAGTCGGCGGAAGGTAGCAAAGAAGCTCGATGCTTTTCTGTCCAAGGCGCAGGATACTATGTCCGCCCTCGAAGTGGAGGTGTCTGCGGCGTTGCAGCGTTTGGGACTGCGCAGTCGAGCGGAAGATTGCCAGGGTAGGGAGTTAGTGCGCGGCAGTCCGCCGCGCAGGAGACGTAGCACAGGTTCCGCGGAGTGTAGTGTAGCGTGGTTCCGTGCAGGCGTGTAGCGTAGTGCAGTGTAGTGCTAGGTAGGACTTAGAAGGTATAAAATAGTTCCAGGCGTTTTGCCTGGGGTTCTTTCCCATCAGAAGTATAGATCAGGAACCCATTTCCTTTGCGTGTTTGTGTCCTTGAGTTCTGTCACCACGCACGAGGAGTTACAACTTAGCGTTCCGCATTTTGTAGCTGAAGGCCTTCGGCCGAATGTTCAGAGCTAGTCCATTGGTTAGAGACTTGAGTAGTTCGGATCTGCACCTGCGGGTGACTGCCAATGCTCAGAGCCAGTGACTAGTTAGATACTTGAACAGTTTCGCCCCTACACCTTCGAGTGTTTCTTTCTGATTGTACTCCTTGGGATTTTTCCCCTGAATGCCAAAGTGAAGTTTTGTTACTTCGTGTAAGCCTTGGTTGTGAATTCAGGTTACGCTGCAGCCGGTGCCTTGAGGGTAACCCCTGTAGTATTTCTGGGAATGACAAGTGCCTGAGAATTCAAACTCTTCAATAGACTGTTGTTGTGTTACTGGAATGTTTCACAGTGAGTCCTTCAGTGCGGACCTGTGTTCTCTGCGTGTTTTGTGAGTTGAGAGTGTTGTTCACCGCGTAGGAGTGACTTCGATCCGAAGTAGTCAGTCCAAACCGGGTTTCCTACACTAGCAGCAAGCTAGTGGAAGTGTTGTAAAAGCCGGAGTTGGAAGTCACTGCCCGCAACTTTGCCGAGTGTGCTCGCGAGAGACTTTCCCCCTGAAATCTTGAAGTAGAGGTCCTAACGGATCTCTGGGTTGTATTTCTGTAGTTTCAGGTGTGTGTGTGTGTGTGTGTGTGTGTGTGTTACGCTGCACTGTGCGACCTCCGAGTGCGCTCCGAGTGGACACTTGCAGTATTTCTGGGAGTGACAGTCGCCTGAGAATTCAAACTCATCAATAGTCTGTTAAACGTGACACTTTGTACCCTGTGTGTTCCTCTGTCCCTGTGGGTTCGACCTTTCTACCACTATATTGCAGTTTTAGCCTTTAGTGGGTTATTACAGGACGCGCGCAGATCGCACTAGAAAATGGCATCGCGAATTCAGGACTGGGACGCTCTCCGTCTCCCGGTCGAAGGTCATGGTCGGCTCTTGCTCGTGAGGGTCGACTCAATTGATGGCCGCGCCGGCTCTACGCTAAAACGGTCTCCGCTCTCACGCGCGGCTTCACGCTCCGCCGACGCCGATTTAACTCACACGCTCGAATTGGCGAATTTGAACTCCGCGAGCGTACTACGCCGCGGACATGGGTGCGCAGCGCCGAAGGCGGCTTTTCCGCCTTGCGCGGTACACTCGTTCGTACCGCTCCTAAGCCAATCCTCCTCCTCGGCGCTTGTCCGCACGTCGGACAAAAGTTCAACTCCCGCCTGTGCGCAAGCGGACTCCTCGGCGGATTCTCCGCCGGCGCGGAACTTCACCCGCCTGTGCGCAGGCGCTCGCCTGCGCATAGGCGAAGTCCGTCCGCGTCGATGCGCTGGCGCGGAAGGCGTTGACCGCGGTCAACAGCCTCCCCCCAGACTGTCCGTTCCTTGTCTCTCCGTCGGCGCTCTCGCCGCCGCAACTCTGCCCGACCACGAGAGCATCCATCCGTCCCGTCCGTACAGTCCGTACGGTCCGTACGGATTTTACTATTCTTGCGGCTCCTTGCTCGTCCACGCCGTTGCGCTGGCGCAGAAGGCGCCGTACAATTTCTACCTCCGAAGGCGCATTTCTAGGGCCGAAGGCGGATTTCCCGCCAACGCCGAAGCGCCTGTGCACAGGCGGACGCCTGTGCGTAGGCAAACTTCGCGCCTACATCAAAACCCTATTTCGCCTGTGCGCAGGCGAACTTCCTTCTTCCGCGCATAGGACAAAACTTTCTTCGCCTGTGCGTAGGCGGAAAGCTGAGTATCTTGCGACATTCATAACTCCCGGAGTTCTACTCCGTTTGTGGCGTTCTTGGGCTCGTTAGAATCAGCGCGTTGAGCTCTTTCCAACGAGACCCTAATCAGGTAGAGGCGTTTGGGGGTTGACCTAAATATGAAGGATTTCCCTACCGCCTAGGGCGCAGCGCCGAAGGCGGATTTTGCGCCTTGCGCCGAAGGGATCATACCTTCAGAGCTCGCAGGGAGGGTGGTGCCCTTCCTTGACGCTGCACCCAACTCCTAGATTCTACGAGTTCCCTCGACAATCTCTGCGATCTTCCGAATTCACTCTATTTTGATGCACCGAAGGCTATTTACATTGCTGCCGTGGTACAGTTTTCCAAAAATGTTTTAATTTCCTCAAAATTACCAAAAGTGGGGTACCACATGCAGCTGGGTTGTTGACAGGTGATAGTAGGAGTCGGCGGAAGGTGGCGAAGAAGTTAGACTCTTTTCTGTCGAAGGCGCGGGATACCATGTCCACCCTCGAGGTGGAGGTGTCCGCAGCGTTGCAGCGTTTGGGACTGCGCAGTCGAGCGGAAGACTGGCAGGGTAGGGAGTTAGTGCGCGGCAGTCCGTCGCGCAGGAGGCGAAGCACAGGTTTTGCGGAGTGTAGTGTAGCGTGGTTCCGTGCAGGCGTGTAGCGTAGTGCAGTGTAGTGCTAGTTAGGACTTAGAAGGTATAAAGTAGTTCAAGGCGTTTTGCCTTGGGTTCTTTCCCAATTTCAGAAGTGCAGATCAGGAACCCATTTCCTCTGCGTGTTTGTGTCCTTGAGTTCTGTCACCACGCATGAGGAGTTACAACTTAGCGTTCCGCATTTTGTAGCTGAAGGCCTTCGGCCGAATGTTCAGAGCTAGTACATTGGTTACAGACTTGAGTAGTTCGGATCTGCACCTGCGGGTGACTGCCGATGCTCAGAGCCAGTGACTAGTTAGATACTTGAATAGTTTCGCCCCTACACCTTCGAGTGTTTCTTTCTGATTGTACTCCTTTGGGATTTTACCCCTGAATGCCAAAGTGAAGTTTTGCTACTTCGTGTAAGCCTTGGTTGTAAATTCAGGTTACGCTGCAGCAGGTGCCTTGAGGGTAACCCCTGTAGTATTTCTGGGAATGACAAGTGCCTGAGAATTCAAACTCTTCAATAGACTATTGTTGTGTTACTGGAATGTTTCACAGTGAGTCCTTCAGTGCGGACCTGTGTTCTCTACGCGTTTTGTGAGTTGAGAGTGTTGTTCACCGCGTAGGAGTGACTTCGATCCGAAGTAGGCAGTCCAAACCGGGTTTCCTACACTAGCAGCAAGCTAGTGGAAGTGTTGTAAAAGTCGGAGTTGGAAGCCACTGCCCGCAGCTTCGCTGAGTGTGCTCGCGAGAGACTTTTCCCCCCTGAAATCTTGAAGTAGAGGTCCTAACGGATCTCTGGGTTATGTTTCTGTAGTTTCAGGTGTGTGTGTGTGTGTTACGCTGCACTGTGCGACCTCCGAGCGCGCTCCGAGTGGACACTTGCAGTATTTCTGGGAGTGACAGTCGCCTGAGAATTCAAACTCCTCAATAGTCTGTTAAACGTGACACTTTGTACCCTGTGTGTTCCTCTGTCCCTGTGGGTTCGACCTTTCTACCACTATATTGCAGTTTTAGCCTTTAGTGGGTTATTACACATGGCAAACCTCGAGGCGGAGTTGACGGTGGTGTTGCGGCGGCTTGGCTTGCGCAGTCGAGCTGAAGATTGGTCTGGTAGGGAGTTAGTGAGCGGCAGTCTGTCGGGCAGAAGGCGCAGTACAGGATCTGCAGAGTGCAGTAGCATAGTGCGGTTTAGTGCAGGTGTGTAACGTTAGTTAGGACTTAGAGGGTATAAAGTAGTTCAAGGCGTCTTGCCTTGGGATTCTTCTAGTTTCGGAAGTGCAGATCAAGAACTCATTTTCTTTGCGTGTTTGTGTCCTTAGTTCTGTCACCACGCAAGAGGAGCTACAACTTGACGAAGATACCGCATTTTGTAGCTGAAGGCCTTCGGCCGAATGTTCAGAGCCAGTGTACTGGTTAGATACTTGAGCAGTTTGAGTCTACACCTACGGGTGATTGCTGAATGCTCAAAGCTAGTAACTGGTTAGATACTTGAACAATTTGTCCCTACACCTTCGGGTGATTGTTCCTGATTGTACTTCTTCGGGATGTTTCCCCTGAATGCCAAAGTGAAGTTTTGTTACTTCGAGTAAGCCTTGGTTGTAATTTAGGTTACGCTGCAGAAGGCACCCTCGGGGCAACCCTCTGTAGTATTTCTGGGAATGACTAGTGCCTAAGAATTCAAACTCGTCAATAGACTGTTATGGTGTGCTACTGGATCTTTTCTCAGTTGAGTTTCTCAGTTCGGACCTGTGTTCTCTGCGCGTTTTGTGAGTTGAGTGTGTTGTTCACCGCATGTGAGTGACTTCAGTTTGACGAGGATACCGCATCCGAAGTAGGAAGTCCAACCCGAGTGCCCTGCACTAGCAGAAACTAGTGGAAGGGTTGTAAAAGCCGAGTTGGGAGTCACTACCTGCAAAGCCTCTGAATGTACTCGTGAGAAACTTTCCCCCTAAAATCTTAAGTAGAGGTCCTAACCGACCTCTGAGTTGTGTTTCTATAGTTTCAGGTGTGTGTTGAGTGAACTACGCTGCACTGTGCGTCCTCCGAGTGACCTCCGAGTTGAGCACTTGCAGTATTTCTGGGAGTGACAGTCGCCTGAGAATTCAAACTCTTCAATAGTCTGTTAAATGTGACACTTTGTACTCTGTGTGTTGCCTTTGTTCTTGTGGGTTCGACCTTTTTGTTGCTATACTACAGTTTTAGCCTATGGTGGGTTATTACATAAGGAGCCGACAACTTCTTTTTGGCGCCGCTGCCGGGGACATTGCGTCAACACCGGAGTACGTGAGCAGCAATGCTTGGTGAATGTCTACAGGAGCAAGTGGGAGCAAACTAAGTGCGCGAGCGACCCGCAAACTCCGTCGAGATTCAGAGAAAGCCGTGGAAGAAAAACAGCGTCAAAAGGAGAAAACCAAAACATCGAAAACATTATCCAAGCCCAGTTTGGCCAGCACCACTGGCGAAGAGACCACTAGTGTGTCTGAACCGAACTTCGTGCTCACGGTGCTATTAGAAATACCCTCCACAGAACCTTCCCTAAACTTAGATCAGACCGCCCCGGAGCCGTCGACAGACGAACCAATGGCGGACGGACCAGCCAACCCTCGCCCGGTGTACTCTCAACCCTTTACAAAACATTCATATCCGAAGTACAAAGGGAGCGGGGATGACGATGATGCCGACTCATACATCAAGCTGTTCGAGTCAGTGTCTGTCACCAACCGCGAGATCAGCAATGACGACAGACTGCGGATATTTCCCAGTCTGCTGCGGAAGAAGGCGCGCAGCTGGTACAATCACGAGAGCACCGACCCAAATGGTTTGCAAACGTGGGCTCAGCTGAAGGAGAAGTTACTTCGACGGTTTTGCGAGCTTGGCTATGACAGTCGGGTGCTGACCAAACTGCGTAACCTCCAACGGGGAAAGAAGGAGAACCTCCGTGATTACACGGAGAGGTTCCAAGACCTTCTCGACAGAATTCCGAAGACGGGACCAGGATCCCCGTTCTAAGTCCAGCAAGCGGTGGACTGGTACGTGACCGGGTTAACAAGGGAGATGGAAACTTTCTGCAGACGTGGGAAGTGCGATACAATCGAAGATGTCATCGCATCGGCAGAAGCCTTTGAGACCCCCACTCTCAACCGGAGAGGAAGAGAGCGACACGACTCGGTGGGGCGAAAGCCGAAAGGAGGACGAAGGAAACGCCGAGGAGCTACGCTTACAGATCTTGCTGATTAAATCATGGCACCGTTGATTAAAGATGTGAGCATACTAATTATCTAATGGGTGGGTGAGTTCAGGGTGCATCCCTCTGATGATTACAGACAACCAGCACAGAGATTAAGGAGGACATGTCACGATTACCTAAGGTTCTCGTGAAACTCCAGCTAAAGTCTTGAGCGACAAAAGTCAACTTTAAGCACTTTCTAGCGTGGTACACAAGTCTTGGCCACTGAAGATGATACTAGAGCTTGGATTTGGATATGAAAAAAAATCGTTCTCTTTTTTAAGTGCCATGCAAGTGCAGAATCTGATTAAAGCATGACCTTTGCACACTTGAGGATTATCGTCATCATCTTCCTGACCCTGGATTGCAGACGTTGTCATTCACGATCAGTGAACTCTGATATACTTAAGATATCTACACCTGTTTTTCAACCCAGAGAACAAGACTTTCTTCATTAGCTTCAACGTTTACTTTCTTTGCCAATTACCTGTGTCATTCGAAATTTTACAACTCCACATATAATGTATCAACTCGGTAGAAATGTAATTTCGCGTTATTATGTGGTTCTTAGAAAAATGCACTCAGCTCGCTTACAATGCTCTATAACTCACATACAGCTAACACAACTATGCCTTCAGCTTCTGTAGATGGCTCAATCGTAACCATACAGCTGCCAAATCCTTGCCTCTCTCTAGTCAGAAGCAGTACGAAGTGATATAGCAAAATTTCTATGAAGAAATCATCAAGTTGTAGATAGATGAAACCAAAGGTGTAACATGGGGTAGACCCCGAATATGAGCCTTCCAGGATTCCGCATGAACTTACAAATTTGGCACGGCGTTATAATTTCACTTTGTGGGACTAAATTAACGGCTTCTCATTATGCACACAAATCGAAGACACAGATAAAGGGCTCCTGGAGGTGATGTCACTGTGTGCTCCTTTGGAACATCGGACCTACCAAGTTCATTTTCCAAGAAGCCAAATTTATTTCCGCACATTGCGGGGATAACGTTGGAATCAATAACGGTGACACCAAACAGTTGGTCAGTCAGGTTTGAGACCTTTTGTCTTCAACAGTAGCTTACTTCCCAAAATGGAGAACGAAAGTTTGCATTCTGCCCTTCAGCTCACACTGCAACCAGACTCAACATCTCAGCGACAGAGTACGCTTCTCTCCTCTGAGCACAGTACAGCAATTGCATAGATTTTGCAATTCGAGCTTGCTGACCTTCAGATCTCTTCACCATTACTTTACATATGCTAGAATTGGGCAATCTGTTCTCATATCTTGATGCTCAATTCAAGCTCTATGTACTTGCAGATGTAATCAACTTCCAATCCAGAATCATGTAACCCTGCAGGTTGATGAACTTTGCTTCCAAGACAAGAGGAAGGAAAGAAGGCTCATTGGCGTAGATTAGCCTTTCAAAGGAGACAATGTGAGGAAGAAAAGGAAGCCCCGCCAAAAAGTCTTTGCACACGTCACGACGATTAAAAGCTTTGCATGGTGGCCTATGAATCCAAGCGGGGAGTTGATAATTGAAATATCCATGACCCTAGACCACCTAGTTCGTTCATGCGTGCCCAGGGAGGCGTAAAGAAAGCATTCGATCCTCAAAGTGAAGTGATGGCTTAGCCACTTCAACTTTCACTGCCCATTCTCGGAACCCAGCAGGGCATTTGGAAGATCCCATGTTGTGGTCTGAACGACATTATCTGAGCTGATGCTCATCAGAGGCCAAGAGCTGGTTTAAGGTTGGGGAGCCAATACGTGATTTCATCCATTGTCTAGCGTCGATCAAAACATTGCGAAGTTGCAACTTTCTAGGTTGCGAAGTTGCAACTCTCCAGAGAGCAAGCCAGGAGATGTGCATCGGCAGGTCTTTTCCCGAATTGGAGGACCTCGAAGTCAGAGGAGACGCCGGGCTGGTCATTTAGCGATCTAGTCGTCCAAGTTTAGATGATGAAGATCAGTGTGGACCGGCTGAACTTTTTGGGAATCACGTAGTTCTCAGCGTCGTTCACTGCTGGGCTAGCTAGCTGTCTCGCAATTCCACGATGCATGGAGATTGAGGAGTACATGGAGAATTGAGTTTTATATTTCTCTGGAGGTGGACACCATGCACTCACTCAGAAGATCTACAGGTCGGGCATCGGTCGTTTCCTCTCCTGATCTGCCCGCTCTCCGCGAACGCTTCAGGATGCTGGTGATTCTGGTGCTTTGTTGCCTCCAGCTCGGTGCTTGCGCCGTTGGTCAGGAGGATACCACCTTCGGAGAAATAAGCAGAATCGAGACTCTTCATGAGACTCTCCAGGATCCAGATTTCGATGCACGTGCAGAATCGGCCGGGAAAGAGCATGGCAGCATCAACATCGAGAGTGGACTTCCTCCGGCTTCCTCCGTAGAAGCACATATGGGCCAGCAACAAGCACACGGCGGTCCCAGGAGCCAGCGAGAGCTGCAGCAGTTTAGACTTCAGGACCAAGCCGTCGACACTTTGTTAACGAATCGTCATGAGCCTCTCCATCGTTTTCAAGAGGAATCTGCACACTCCAGAGCAATATCTCGCACTTTGCTCCAAGACAGCTTCGGGTCAGTGACATTTAGCAGCAAGATATCATCTGATAGAGAAGTGCACAGTTCTGCACCTGTCGCTTGTGGCCTTCGTCCGAGCATGTGCACAGCAATGGGCATGCTCGGACGAGTGAGTGAAATTCATCTCTAACGCCATGCGAGTCCAATGTGTTGCCACTGTCCCAGGGAGGCCGATGCGCTCCTGAAATTCAAGGCCGACATCGAAAACTACACGGACAACGCTTTGGATGGATGGACAACGGGGAATCGCTCCGCCTACTGCTCGTGGACGAGGGTCATCTGCAACGATGAGCTACACGTGATCTCCCTCAACTTCTCCGGGCTGAAGATGAACGGCACTTTGGGTCCTTCGTTGAGCAAGCTCGAGTACCTCGTGGACCTCGATCTGAGCCACAATTTCCTGTTGAGCGAGCTTCCCGTGGAATGGGGCCGGCTGCAGAGACTGCAGACCTTGAACGTCCACGATAATTTTCTCTTCGGTGGAGTTCCCGCAGAGTACGGCAACATGTCCAGCCTACGAGTCCTCTACATCGGAGCACAGGACGATTTCGATGGGTTCATTCCGGAGGAGCTGGGTCTCCTCTCTGAACTCGAGGTTCTGGCCCTGGGCGCAGTCTTCAATTTTGACGCCAAGCAGGAGTACTACCGTTACGGGTGGAAGGGGATGAGAGGTCACATTCCCAAGTCCATCGCCAACTGCACGAATCTGTGGTACTTGGATTTCTTCGGCAACTCCTATCTGACGGGTCCCATTCCGAGAGAGTACGGCCAGCTCGTCAATCTGGAGTATCTGAGCTTCGAGCAGAACAATTTCACAGGCTCCATCCCATCCGAGCTGGGCAACCTGACGAAGATCAAGTATCTGCACTTGGGAAACAATGCCCTGGAGGGAGAGTTCCCCGTGGAGCTGACGTCGCTGTCGGAGCTCGAGTTCCTGAATGTGAGGAACAACTTCCTGACGGGGAGTTTTCTTACAGTGGATTCCACTTCGTGGAGCCGGCTCGAAAAGCTCTTCATCGAAAGGAACAACTTTCTTGGCGGCTTTCCCAGAGCTGTGACGGCCATGACGGCGCTGACGATCATCTACATGTTCGACAACAAGTTCACCGGCGGCCTCCCCGAGAACCTGGGGCAGCTGGCCAACCTCCAAGTGTTCGATTTCAGCAGCAATCAGCTGGACGGGGAATTACCCGACAGCCTCAACAACTGCACGCAGCTCCAAAGGCTTGAAGCAGCGGGCAACAACCTCACGGGCACGCTGGACCCGGTGAGAAACCTCTCGCTGCTCGTTTACCTGAACGCAGCGAACAACAGGCTCACGGGCACGCTGGACCCGCTGCGAAACCTCTCGCTGCTCATATCCCTGTCCGCAGGGAACAACAGGTTCACGGGAACGCTGGACCCGCTGAGAAACCTCTCGCTGCTCTATTGGATAGAAGCAGCGAACAACGATCTCACGGGCACGCTGGACCCGTTGAGAAACCTCTTGCTGCTCTATCAGATAGAAGCAGCGAACAACGATCTCACGGGCACGCTGGACCCGCTGAGAAACCTCTCGCAGCTCATCTACCTGAATGCAACGAACAACAGGCTCACGGGCACGCTGGAGCCGCTGAGAAACCTCTCGATGCTCACTTACCTGCTCGCATCGAACAACAATCTCAATGGCACGCTAGAGACGCTGAGAGATCTCTCGATGCTCTCGAACGGCATCATGTACTTGCACGGCAGGTACTTACTCCTGAACAACAACAACTTCCGAGGCCACATTCCCGTTGAGCTCGGCAAGATGTCGAACTTGAAGATCCTCCTACTGCACAATAACGGGCTGTCGGGGCCCATACCCTCGAGCTTGGCCGACCTAGAGAGCATCAACGAGATCAATCTGGGCAACAATTCTCTGACGGGAGGAATCCCTCCAGAGCTGGGGCGACTGCAATACATGGAGTATCTCATCCTCCACAGCAACAACCTCACGGGAACCATTCCCGGGTCTCTGGCGAACTGCAGCTCCCTGAAAAACATCAAGTTGAGCAAAAACAAGCTCACGGGCACAGTCACTCAGATTAACTTCTTGCATCTGCGATCTCTCGAGAGCTTCTCTGTCAACGGGAACCAGCTGGGCGGAGAGTTTCCCATGAACGTGTACAACTGCGCGGCACTGAAGCTCCTGGACCTGAGCAGCAATGAATTCTCAGAGGAGCTCCCCGACAACTACAAGTACTCTCAGCCAGTGCTGCGCGAATTGCGGGTTTTGAAATTATCATCCAACAAATTCGTTGGCAACGTGCCCGGCTGGATCTGGAAGCTTCCGAAGCTGCAAGTGCTCGACTTGTCGCACAACTCGTTCACGGGAGTGTGCCCGACCAATCTCTCGGGGTTGGAAAGCTTTATTCGACTCGAACCGTCGCCAGATGACGCCGGGGGAGGCAGCAGTCTCATCGACGACTTCATCTCCGTCGAGGAGGTCATCCCCGTACGTGTCGAGGTGGACGGGGGGAAATTGCTCGAGCAAATCTCCATTGAGGCCAAAGGTGCGCGACTCGAACTCGAGTACGTCCTCGAGACTCTATTCTCCATCGACCTGTCATACAACCAGCTCTCCGGGAGTCTCCCGTACGCGCTTGGAGACCTGCGCGGGTTGACGTACTTGAAACTGACGCACAATAATTTCTCGGGCGAAATCCCTCAGGTTTTTGAAGATCTGCTGCATCTCCAGTCGCTGGATTTGTCGGCCAACTATCTCACGGGGAAGATTCCTGCGGTGCTGAGCAGGGCCAGCTTGAGCTATCTGAATCTCTCCTACAACTTCCTCGAGGGCGAGATCCCCACGGCGAATGCTTTCTCCACGAGGTACGACATTTCGTCCTTCAAGCCCGGGAACGACCAGCTCTGCGGGGCCCCGCTCGAGACCACTTGTGCGGCGCAGGACAGCAACGCAAGCGGAAGCTCGGCCACACTCGGGGCTCCGTCGTTCGAGCTCCTTGATGGTACATTCTGGCGGGCCTTCGAGATCGGAATTCCGATCGGATTCGTAATTGTCATCGGGGTCGTGATCGGAACGCTGAGAACAATGCCCTGCGCACGACACTGGCTACTGCATACTAAAGATTTCCCTCGCCATTTCAATAAAGGTGGATACGGAGTGTTCAACGAACCGACATAGACCAAATCATTCAGCAGCTGACTGCTGCGTACGCGACTGCTCGCTAGAACAACCCCGACCGTATGTTCTCCGGGTTGACGGTATACGTACACCGTTCTTCAGTCACAGTCACCTAGTGGGTTTCATCGTCACCCGGGTTCGGGCTTCTTGCCCAAGACGAGACCGCCCGACGAGGCATTTCTTGTCGATGGCGGAAATAAGATCGATCGATGGTGGATCAGTGTCGATGGCGGATTTAAAAGGTCGATAGATGGCGGGTCGATGTCGAAATTCAGATCGATAGGAGCGGTTGCTGAGACCGGAGAACGCAGATATCGGATGAGAATGAAAATAATAATCTCGAATGGGAGACTGTAAGAGAATGAAAATAATAATCTCGAATGGGAGACTGTAAGAAAGGATAGGCTGTGGTAGTGTGCTTAGGGTTTAGGTTATTGGGAAATCTTGGCCTCCGTTTGTAATATTTGGAAATTTCGGGGCATTTTTTCAGCTGTTGTGATATGGCGATGGCCACTATTCTGCAGATGCCGGACTGTAAAACGGAGAGAAGTTTGGACCTGCGCAGGAGTGAAAGAGAAGAGAGATTCGGATACGGATACGCATGGGCCTTCGCCGTCGCAATATTACGGTTTCTAGCTTATCAGTGTGTGGATGGATGTCTGGTCAAACTTTCCATATCGTGTTTTCTTTATGTTAAGATAGCTTATCCGACGATAGTCCAGATTTTACAGCGCGCTGGTAGTCGATATTCTGTCCAAACCATACTCAAAAGAACTGGAATAGAACCTACGGAGCTGGGGGCAGGGCTAAGGTACTGAGGCGGCTCGGGTTGGGTTGGATACCTCAAGTTACGGCCCGGGGCGGGGCTCGATTGATCTGTGTACTGTACCCTATCGAGCAGAACAATCAGACGATTATCAGAGTATTACAAAAGAAACAGCCGACCAATCAGCCATAATATTTGTCTTTCACCATGTTTCCGCAGTAGAGAATGCCACCAACAGGAAAGTTAGTCTATCTCTCTTAATTCCGTTCCCCGAGAAAGCCTCAGTGAGTCCATCAAATGACCAACGATCGAGAACCAATATGATTGCCAAATTATGACTCCCACTGCCTCGGAGACTCAGTCAGCTGGCTCATCATCATCCTCTCGACTCTAGTCCCACCTAAACACCACCCTCCTGCAGTTCAGTCTGGACTCATCACCACCAAGGTGGTGCTGAGTCCATCCCTCTGTTCCCATCAACCGAACAACGATTGAGAACCAATATGATTGCCGAATCATGACTTCCACTGCCTCGGCGACTCGGTCAGCTGGCTCATCATCATCCTCTCGACTCTAGTTCCACCTAAACACCACCCTCCTGCAGTTCAGTCTGGACTCACCACCACCAAGGTGGTGGTGAGTCCAGACCACGTGCTCGAGAACTCTCAAAGTTCAAGCTCGTGTGTCTCCTCGGTCCATGATCTACCTGGATTCTGGCCAAGGTAAGCTTATCCCTGCCAGATAATCCTGAGATATGGCCACGGAGAACAATGTAAGTTATATAATCGAGAATTAAGTTGGAATATGCTCGATTCTGCTCCTTACGCCCACCCTTGACATCTCTTAACCTGCGAGCTTTCTATTATGATAATACTTTAGTCCTAACCAACTATCGTTTCATCTGCCAGAGATGGGTGGGCTAAGCTTGAACGGTTAAGCAAGGAGATCTGTATGAGTGTAAATATCTTTCAGCACTTGGTTAACTACGGGTTTGTAGAAATAGCCTGGAAGAATTGCTACGGAAAGGAACTAACAGGTAAGTCAGGTGTTGAAGCTTCACAGGCTTCTCCACATGGTTCACTTCGACATTTATCCTCTATTCGGCAGTAGTGATAAATTCCATGTCTATTCCTAAGTGTAGATTTCACGAGAGTTTTTCTGTAACATATCAATTTTCCTACTTTAACATACAGACATGTTTCCACGATTATTCCGAACTATTCTGTTCCATTAGTTTTATTTGTGACTTTTTCCACATATGTTTTAGGTTGTACATATGTTGGTATTCTTTTTTCCTTTCTGAATTATGACCTTGCATGGAATATAATTACATTTTCTTGGGTATTATGAAATATTGATATGGTCTTTTGCATTAACCTTTATTTTAGTCTGCTCTGATCGTGAGCTTCTGTAAAATACCTCCCCAACATAGAGTGATGGGTTCAGACCACGCAAATGCACTGTCCATACTAGGAATAGATTTTCAAAAATATATTACTTTTTTTCGTAGTATAGAGTAATTGGTAACTCTTCAATCTGAATGTTGTGGGTTCGAATCGTCAACTGTTTTTTGCACATGCAAGACCTTCGGGCAGTTCATAATACATTTCTTTCTATATCCTACACATACATGTATAGAAGTTGGTTCTGACCATTATGTCCAATTGCAGTCTTCTGGAATATTACCATGTTCTGCAGCGCGTACATTGGAGAGGTGGTGTGGAAGAGCTTACGTGGTTCATAAGTGGGTCCACCAGTGGGAAGGTACTATAACTATTTGCTACACAATTCCAGGTTACTTCCAGCTTCACATGCTCCTAAACATGTGATACATTGATTTGTACGCCCATCTGAATTCATCAAGAACTCCTAGAATCCACTCGATTATGTTTGCCGCTATCGAAAAAATCTGGTCTTAAACCAGATTTCATACGAAACTCTATGAAACTTCTCCCCCTCTAAAACACATCTCCCTACTTCCCTCCCTCCCCTTCTGAAACATTACTCTATATGGTACTCGTGTCGTGTCCTTCCTGTCTACTACATGATGGCCTCACTTTTCCTTTCACCCGACCTGGAGGGCATGGTCAGCCGCGGGTTGCCGAATCGATGGCTTTTCTGCAATGCGAGGTGCTTGTTGAATAGCCACGAGCAGCAGGCAGGCAGCTCTGTTCTCATGCTGCCTTGGCTTGCGTTGCTCACTCGGTCTTCGGCTTGTCTTGGCTCAAGCCGGGCTCGCGTAGCTTTGCAGCGCGCCGACACGTGTCTCCCATCGGTGCACATGTGTCGAATGTGAATACCAAAGGGTACCCGCTCGACGGGTGACTTCTTGAGGCGACGGTGTAAAAGGAGAGACCGTCACGACATTGACCGTATGCCATCAGCGCACAGTCATACGGTCGGGGTTGTTCTAGCCGTACACATGTACTACTGCTAATGGGCTGTAGATAGCACAGCGTTGTCTGCACTGAGTTGTTCCAATTGGACTGTGTACAGTAGAGCCAGATTCCACGACGATTCATGATTGCAGGATTACTCCTCTTGGAAGCTTTTGTCTCCAGATTGGAGAAGCTTCATTGTAAATACTTGATGGGAGACCGTTGGAGACTCAAATCAGTTGATGGGACCCACCACGTTTCATTTTACGATAGGACCACATTTGACGGAAATGCAGGTCGCTCCTCCCTGAAGAACTCAGGAATCCTTTCCTCTCGACGGGGTCCACTTCCAGCGACGAGACTTCCACACTTTCGCTTTATCAGACTGGGAAATGATTCTTGGATCTATTCGCTGAACGTAACCTGGCCGCTTTCCAGATGCGCTGAGACTTCCAGAAAGTGTCGGCTTTCATAAGACTGCAGCTGGAATCGAGAAAGACAATCCACAGGAAGCTGATCAGATGCATGTTCAACCAAGCAAGATCGACTTCGACGTCCTGATCAGGCGACTCCTCCGTCAATGTCACAGACAATTTAGTATAGCCCGTTCTAATGCTTCCAATGGAGACCCGCCACATGTTAAAACTAGCTCCAATAATTGAGCCCCTTCACTGGGAGACGTACCTTGTTACAACGTTGATGCATATCAGTCCACAAGTTTGAGGATCGAAACCACTACGGGCGAAAATATGGCAGCGCAACCTTTATAATTTATTTCGATTAAGACCATTCAAATGTAACAAGAATGATAAGCAGTTGTAGAACCTTCTCGCAGAACTTGGACCTTATATTTGATGTTTATATGAAGTATTAAAATGTTCTTGCTCTTGTTGAAGCTCACTTGCTAAATTGACTCTATTGTGAAATATATATATATATATATATATATATATATAAAAGATGTGTGTGTGTCCTGTGGTATCGGGTTCTGGTCAAAAATGGGACTGAAGACCAAGGACCAAGTTGTATCGAAGAATGGCATACAAACTTAAGCTCAAAAGGCGAGGGGCAAAGCTCTTATTCATTGTGAACTTGTGCTTGAACCTGGATCAGAATCCTCAGAGGATGAACCTACAAATGAGGTTGACCCCGAAGAATAAGATGGTCTTGATGAACCCATTTCCAAGATGTCACCAAGTAATCATCGCATTGAATAAATGTTGGTAATGCAAAAGAGATTAATGAGAATGAAACCTTTGAGTTGAAATTTGAAGAGAAATATTGGCTAATCATGGATATTGAGTTCAAATGGCTTCAGGATAATCAAAAAGTGGGCATTAAAACTTACTCGTGAATTTCACTCGAACGTGGAGAGTCGGCAAGGTGGACAGCTCATAATAACTCATGAGCTCTACTTTGGATCTCACAGAAGGGAAAACAGGCTTGCTGGAGCCTCTAGCTTCATTGAAAAACCTAATGGGCTTTGGAGCTTGAGGGTGATAGAACTGAACCGTAGGATGGAGTCGGACAGAGCTGGAAAGATAGACACTTAGAATGATCGTTAGATGAAGATGGGTAGTAACAAAAACAGCGAGCAGGGGCTACAAAGGATCTCTCAGCGAACCGTCCTAATCATAAAGTACCCATATCTGGAACAAACATGAAACGTGAAGATAGACCTGGAAGGTTTGTTATCTTCTTTCTGCATTAGCACCATGTTTACATATCTAAAGGAAGAGGGATGTGGAGGGTTAACCCCCAACAGCCCTTGCAGCACTATGTGTAGAGGGAAAGGCTATCATTACAATAATCAGGACGATAATCAGGGAAAGACTATCATTACAATGTATCAGTAAGAGTACAGAGAACTGCCTCTGTTTAATAACAAAAATGATTTACGCTCCTTATGTCACTATTTTCTTCTTTCATCAACGTCGATTTGTATTCTTCGCCACTTTTGATTGCACTCCATTGATCTCTGGCGTATTCCTTCATCAGAATGATGCAGCAATAATTGTGACATTGTTGTTTCTGATTCATCGGAACGGCTTGCAGAGCATCTCATTGGGCCTTGCACAGCCGTCTTCATGACAGACTTTCTGTGCATCCTGCTTCATGTCCCACCTCCGGGGTCTTTTAGCTCTATGGTTCTCCGCCTTATCTACACGTCACTTCCCTAGAGCCTACATAAAACATACACGCAAGCCTCGAAGATACTTTACGTTGTACGACATATCCACGGATCTTGCCGATTAAATCATGGCACCGTTGATTAAAGATGTGAGCATACTAACTATCTAATGGGTGGGTGAGTTCAAGGTGGATCCCTCTGATGATTACGGACAACTGGCACAGAGATTAAGGAATACATGTCACGATTACCTACGGTTCTCGTGGGACTCCTGCTAAAGTCTTGAGCGACAACAGTCAACTACAAGCACTTTCTAGCGTGGTACACAAGTCTTGGCCACTGAAGATGATACTAGAGCTTGGATTTGGATATGAAAAAATATCGTTCTCTTTTGAAGTGCTATCCATGCAAGTGCAGAATCTCATTAAAGCATGACCTTTGCACACTTGAGGATTATCGTCATCATCGTCCTGACCCTGGATTGCAGACGTTGTCATTCACGATCACTGAACTCTGATATACTTAAGATATCTACACCTGTTTTTCAACCCAGAGAACAACACCTTCTTCATTAGCTTCAACGTTTACTTTCTTTGCCAGTTACCTATGTCATTCGAAATTTTACAACTCCACATATAATGTATCAACTCTGTAGAAGTAAACCTTGATCTTTTCGCGTTATTATATGGTTCTTAGAATAGTGCACTCAGCTCGCTTACAATGCTCTATAACTCACATACAGCTAAAACAACTATGCCTTCAGCTTCTGTAGACGGCTCAATCGTAACCATACAGTTGCCAAATCCTTGTCTTTCTCTAGTCAGAAGCAGTACGAAGTGATATAGCAAAATTTCTAGGAAGAACTCATCAAGTTGTAGATAGATGAAACCAAAGGTGTAACATGGGGTAGACCCCGAATATGAGCCTTTCTCGTTTCCAGGATTCCACATGAACTTACAAATTTGGCACGGCATTATATTCTCACATTGTAGGACTAAATTAACGGCTTCTCATTATGCACACAGATCGAAGACACAGATTAAGGGCTCCTGGAGGTGATGTCACTGTGTGCTTCTTCGGAACATCGGACCTTCCAAGTTCATTTACCAAGAAGCAAAATTTATTTCCGCACATTGCGGGGATAATGTTGCAGTCAATAACGGCGACACCAAACAGTTGGTCAGTCAGGTTTGAGACCTTTGTCTTCAACAGTAACCGCCAAAATATCTTTGCACACGTCACGACGATAAAAAAGCTTTGCATGGTGGCCGATGAATCCAAGCGGGGAGTTGATAATTGAAATATCCATGACCGTAGACCACCTAGTTCGTTCATGCGTGCCCAGGGAGGCGTTAAGAAAGCATTCGATCCACAAAATGAAGTGAAGGCTTAGCCACTTCAACTTTCACTGCCCATTCTCGGAACCCAGCAGGGCATTTGGAAGATCCAATGTTGTGGTCTGAACGATATTATCTGAGCTGATGCTAATCAGAGGCCAAGAGCTGGTTTAAGGTTAGGGAGCCAATACGTGATTTCATCCATTGTCTGTCGATCAAAACATTGCGAAGTTGCAACTTTCTAGGTTGCGAAGTTGCAACTCTCCGGAGAGCAAGCCAGGAAATGTGCATCGGCAGGTCTTTTCCCGAATTGGAGGACCTCGAAGTCAGAGGAGACGCCGGGCTGGTCATTTAGCGATCTAGTCGTCCAAGTTTAGATGATGAAGATCAGTGTGGACCGGCTGAACTTTTTGGTAATCACGTAGTTCTCAGCGTCGTTCACTGCTGGGCTAGCTAGCTGTCTCGCAATTCCACGATGCATGGAGATTGAAGAGTACATGGAGAATTGAGTTTTATATTTCTCTGGAGGTGGACACCATGCACTCACTCAGAAGATCTACAGGTCGGGCATCGGTCGTTTCCTCTCCTGATCTGCCCGCTCTCCGCGAACGCTTCAGGATGCTGGTGATTCTGGTGCTTTGTTGCCTCCAGCTCGGTGCTTGCGCCGTTGGTCAGGAGGATACCACCTTCGGAGAAATAAGCAGAATCGAGACTCTTCATGAGACTCTCCAGGATCCAGATTTCGATGCACGTGCAGAATCGGCCGGGAAAGAGCATGGCAGCATCAACATCGAGAGTGGACTTCCTGCGGCTTCCTCCGTCGAAGCGCATATGGGCCAGCAACAAGCATACGGCGGTCCCAGGAGCCAGCGAGAGCTGCAGCAGTTTAAACTTCAGGACCAAGCCGTCCACACTTCGTTAACGAATCGTCATGAGCCTCTCCATCGTTTTCAGGACGAATCTGCACACTTCAGAGCAATATCTCGCACTTTGCTCCAAGACAGCTTCGGGTCAGTGACATTTAGCAGCAAGATATCATCTGATAGAGAAGTGCACAATTCTGCACCTGTCGCTTGTGTCCTTAGTCCGAGCATGTGCACAGCAATGCGCATGCTCGGACGAGTGAGTGAAATTCATCTCTAACGCTATTCGAGTCCAATGTGTTGCCACTGTCCTAGGGAGGCCGATGCGCTCCTGAAATTCAAGGCCGAAATCGAAAACTACACGGACAACGCTTTGGATGGATGGACACCGGGGAATCGCTCCGCCTACTGCTCGTGGACGAGGGTCATCTGCGACGATGAGCTACACGTGATCTCCCTCAACTTCTCCGGGCTGAAGATGAACGGCACTTTGGGTCCTTCGTTGAGCAAGCTCGAATACCTCGTGGACCTCGATCTGAGCCACAATTTCCTGTTGAGCGAGCTTCCCGTGGAATGGGGCCGGCTGCAGAGACTGCAGACCTTGAACGTCCACGATAATTTTCTCTTTGGTGGAGTTCCCGCAGAGTATGGCAACATGTCCAGCCTACGAGTCCTCTACATCGGAACACAGGACGAGTTCTTCGATGGGTTCATTCCGGAGGAGCTGGGTCTCCTCTCTGAACTCGAGGTTCTGGCCCTGGGCGCAGTCTTCAATTTTGACGCCAAGCAGGAGTACTACCCTCACCGGTCGAACGAGATGAGAGGTAACATTCCCAAGTCCATCGCCAACTGCACGAAGCTGTGGTACTTGGACTTCTTCGGTAACTACTATCTGACGGGTCCCATTCCGAGAGAGTACGGCCAGCTCGTCAATCTGGAGTATCTGAGCTTTGAGCAGAACAATTTCACAGGCTCCATCCCATCGGAGCTGGGCAACCTGACGAAGATCAAGTATCTGCACTTGGGAACTAACGCCTTGGAGGGAGAGTTCCCCGTGGAGCTGGCGTCGCTGTCGGAGCTCGAGTTCCTAAACGTGAAGAACAACTTCCTGACGGGGAGTTTTCTGACAGTGGATTCCACTTCATGGCGTCGGCTCGAAACGCTCTTCATCGACGGAAATAACTTTCTTGGCGGCTTTCCCAGAGCTGTGACGGCCATGACGGCGCTGACGATCTTCTCCATGTTCGACAACGAGTTCACCGGCGGCCTCCCCGAGAACCTGGGTCAGTTGAGCAACCTCCAAGTGTTCGATTTCCGCATCAACCAGTTGGACGGGGAATTACCCGACAGCCTCAACAACTGCACGCAGCTCCAAAGGCTTGAAGCAGCGGGCAACAACCTCACGGGCACGCTGTACCCGCTGAGAAACCTCTCGCTGCTTGAATTCCTGTCCGTAGAGAGCAACAGGTTCACCGGCACGCTGGACCCGCTGAGAAACCTCTCGCTGCTCAACTCCCTGTTCGTTTTCAAGAATATGCTCACGGGCACGCTGGACCCGCTGAGAAACCTCTCGTTGCTAAGATCCATGTTCGCAGGGGACAACAATCTCACGGGCACGCTGGACCCGTTGAGAAATCTCTCGTTGCTCGTTATTCTATACGTAGAGAACAACAGGCTCACGGGCACGCTGGAGCCACTGAGAAACCTCTCGCTGCTCAAATCCCTGTACACAGTGAACAACATGCTCACAGGCACGCTGGACCCGCTGAGAAACCTCTCGTTGCTCGAAACCCTGTTCGTAATGTACAACAGGTTCACGGGCACGCTGGAACCGCTGAGAAACCTCTCGTTGCTCGGATCCCTGTTCGCAGGGAACAACAATCTCACGGGCACACTGGACCCGCTGAGAAACCTCTCGTTGCTCGTTAGTCTGGACGCATCGGAGAACAATCTCAATGGCACGCTGGAGCCGCTGAGAAACGTCTCGTTGCTCGGATCCCTAGGTTTAGGGTACAACAGGTTCACGGGTACGCTGGACCCGCTGAGAAACCTCTCGCTGCTCTATCAGATAGAAGCAGCGAACAACGATCTCACGGGCACGCTGGAGCCGCTGAGAAACCTCTCGCAGCTCGTTTACCTGAACGCAGCGAACAACGGGCTCACGGGCACGCTGGAGCCGCTGAGAAACCTCTCGCAGCTCGTTTACCTGCTCGTATCGAACAACAATCTCAATGGCACGCTAGAGCCGCTGAGAGATCTCTCGATGCTCTCGAACGGCATCATGTACTTGCTCCTGAGTAACAACAACTTCCGAGGCCACATTCCCGCTGAGCTCGGCAAGCTGTCGAACTTGAAGATCCTCTTCCTGCACAATAACGGGCTGTCGGGGCCCATACCCTCGAGCTTCGCCCACCTAGAGAGCATCAACGAGATCAATCTGGGCAACAATTCTCTGACGGGAGGAATCCCTCCAGAGCTGGGGCGACTGCAGTACATGGAGTATCTCATCCTCCACAGCAACAACCTCACGGGAACCATTCCCGCGTCTCTGGCGAACTGCAGCTCCCTGAAAAACATCAGGCTGAGCAAAAACAAGCTCACGGGCACAGTCACTCAGATTGACTTCTTGCAGCTGCGATCCCTCGAGAGCTTCTCTGTCAACGGGAACCAGCTGGGCGGAGAGTTTCCCGTGAGCGTGTACAACTGCACCGAACTGAAGCTCCTGGACCTGAGCAGCAATGAATTCTCACAGAAGCTCCCCGACAACTACGAGTACTCTCAGCCAGTGCTGCTCGAATTGCGAGTTTTGAAATTATCATCCAACAAATTCGGCGGCAGCGTGCCCGCTTGGGTCTGGAAGCTTCCGGAGCTGCAAGTGCTCGACTTGTCGCACAACTCGTTCACGGGAATGTGCCCGACCAATCTCTCGGGGTTGGAAAGCTTTATTCGACTCGAACCGTCGCCAGACGACGCCGTGGGAGGCAGCAGTCTCATCGACAATTTCATCCCCGTACGTGTCGAGGTGGACGGGGGGAAATTGCTCGAGCAAATCTCCATTGAGGCCAAAGGTTCGCGACTCGAACTCGAGTACGTCCTCGAGACTCTATTCTCCATCGACCTGTCATACAACCAGCTCTTCGGGAGGCTCGCGTACGCGCTTGGAGACCTGCGCGGTTTGACGTACTTGAAATTGACACACAATAATTTCTCGGGCGAAATCCCTCAGGTTTTCGGAGATCTGCTGCGTCTCCAGTCGTTGGATTTGTCGGCCAACCATCTCACGGGGAAGATTCCTGCGGTGCTGAGCAGGGCCAGCTTGAGCTATCTGAATCTCTCCTACAACTTCCTCGAGGGCGAGATCCCCACGGCGAATGCTTTCTCCACGAGGTACGACATTTCGTCCTTCAAGCCCGGGAACGATCAGCTCTGCGGGGCCCCGCTCGAGACCACTTGTGCGGCGCAAGACAGCAACGCAGTCGGAAGCTCGGCCACACTCAGGGCTCCGTCGTTCGAGCTCCTGGATGGTACATTCTGGCGGGCCTTCGAGATCGGAATTCCGATCGGATTCGTGATTGTCATCGGGGTCGTGATCGGAACTCTGAGAACAATGCCCTGCGCACGACACTGGCTACTGCATACTAAAGATTTCCCTCGCCATTTCAGTAAAGGTGGATACGGAGTGTTCAACGAACCGACATAGACTGAATCATTCAGCAGCTGACTGCTGCGTACGCGACTGCTCGCTTTGCACCAGGCTGGACCCCGGGGTCCAGCCGGGGCTTACGAGATTCCGCATGAATGGGGGACTCGTTGTCCGCCATACACATGTGCTACTGCCGCTGGGCCTGTAGATAGCACAGCGTTGTCTGCACTGAGTTGTTCCAATTGGACTGTGTAAAGTAGAGCCAGATTCCACGACGATTCATGATTGCAGGATTACTCCTCTTGATTGAAATTAGCTTCATTAAAATTACCTGATGAGACCGTTGGAGACTCAAATCAGTTGATGGGACCCACCACGTTTCATTTTATGATAGGACCATATTTGACGGAAATGCATGTCGCTCCTCCCTGAAGAACTCAGGAATCCTTTCCTCTAGACGGGGTCCACTTCCAGCGACGAGACTTCCACACTTTCGCTTTATCAGACTGGGAAATGAGTCTTGGATCTATTCGCTGAACGTAACCTGGCCGCTTTCCATATGCGCTCAGACTTCCAGAAAGTGTCGGCTTTCATGAGACTGCAGCTGGAATCGAGAAAGACAGTCCACAGGAAGCTGATCAGATGCATGTTCAACCAAGCAAGATCGACTTCGACGTCCTGATCAGGCGACTCCTCCGTCAATGTCACAGACAATTTGGTACAGCCCGTTCTAATGCTTCCAATGGGGACCCGCCACATGTTAAAACTAACTCCAATAATTGAGCCTCTTCACTGGGAGACGTACCTTGTTACAACGTTGATGCATATCAGTCCACAAGTTTGAGGATCGAAACCACTACGGGCGAAAATATGGCAGCGCAACCTTTATAATTTATTTCGATTAAGACCATTCAAATGTAACAAGAATGATAAGCAGTTGTAGAACCTTCTCGCAGAACTTGGAGCGTATATTTGACTCTATTGTGAAATAAATAAATAAATAAATATATGTGTGTCCTGTGGTATCGGGTTCTGGTCAAAAATGGGACTGAAGACTAAGGACCAAGTTGTATCGAAGAATAGCATACATACTTAAGCTCAAAAGGCAAGCGGCAAAGCTCTTATTCATTGTGAACTTGTGCTTGAACCTGGATCAGAGTCATCAGAGGATGAACCTACAAATGAGGTTGACCCCGAAGAATAAGATGGTCTTGATCAACCCAATTCTAAGATGTCACCATGTAATCATCGCATTGCATAAATGTTGGTCATGCAAAAGAGATAAATGAGAATGAAACCTTTGAGTTGAAATTTGAAGAAAAATATTGGCTAATTATGGATATTTGAGTTCAAAATTGCTCCAGGATCATCAAAAAGTGGGCTTTAAAACTTACTTGTGAACTTCACTCGAACGTGGAGAGTCGGCAAGGTGGACAGCTCATAATAACTCATGAGCTCTACTTTGGATCTCACAGGAGGGAAAACAGGCTTGCTTGAGCCTCTAGCTTCGTTTAAAAAGCTTATGGGCTTTGGAGCGTGAGGGTGATAGAACTGAACCGTAGGATGGAGTCGGACAGAGCTGGAAAGATAGACACTTAGATTGATAGTTAGATCAAGATAGGTAGTTACAAAAAATAGCGAGCGGGCTCTACAAAAGATCTCGCAGCGAACCGAACTAATCATAAAGTACCCATATCTGGAACAAACATGAAACGTGAAGATAGACCTGGAAGGTTGGTTATCTTCTCTCTGCATTAGCACCATGTTTACACATCTAAAGGAAGAGGGATGTGGAGGGTTAACCCCCAACAGTTCTTGCAGCACTATGTGTAGAGGGAAAGACTATCATTACAATAGTATTAGTAAGAGTACGCAGAACTGCCTCTGTTTAATAACAAAAATGATTTACGCTCTTCATGTCACTATTTTCTTCTTTCATCAACGTCGATTTGTATGCTTCGCCACTTTTGAATGCACTCCATTGATCTCTTGCGTATTCCTTCAACAGAATGATGCAGCAATAATTTCTTAATAATCGGAACGGCTTGCAGAGCATCTCATTGGGCCTAGCACAAACGTTTTCATGACAGACTTTCTGTGCATCCTGCGTCATGTCCCACCTCCGGGCTCTCTTAGCTCTCTTTTAGCTCTATGGTTCTCTGTCGTATCTACAAGTCACTTCCCTAGATCCTACATAAAACATAATGTCCAGAGTTAAAACTCCCAATAATGTCATCTCTTTTGAGTGATATCTTCCCATTAGTGACATGAAAGTGTAGAACCATTAGTTTCTAACGTATAAATTTGTTTAATAAGAACCGTACGTCACTATTGACAATAGTGACATGAGAAGATTCAACAGTGACATGGTGGAGCTTTAATGACTATCATAAATATCAAAAGTATCCGTTCATAACTTCCGGATTTAGAATTCTATTTTTTTTCTATGCTTCCAGTGAGGTTGAATCATGATTGTAACTATATTATGAGAATATTGAATGCGTCAAATGTTAACTGCTCTTGTTATCATCTGCTACTTTTCTTTGACAGACGTCAAATATATGTCTAACAAGACATGTCCCAAAAATACGTTGATGTTCTGATTTTATTCTCAGAGCATAAGTTAAGGAAGTGTGGTCTGAATTTCGCTATGAAATATATCTTATCGAAATTGATATCATTTTGCACATCATTTGTACAAAGGTTGTTCCAGGGTGGCGTTAGTGCTCAATGTGATCCAAACACTTTGCATTGAGATATTCCGAGTCATATAAAGGAAAAATTGAAAAATTCAATTTCGACTAGAATCTTGGGCTCTTCAACCAGCTCAAATTTCTGAGTCAGGTGAAAAATGGAAAAATTCAATTTTGACAATTGGTATTCAATTGTCAAAATTAAACATGTTATTATAACATGTTGATTATAACCACCATTGTAATCTAGAGAGTTTTGCAAAATTTTGCAAAATTTACCGAGCAGAATTGACTCCTAATATTTCTTAAACGAGAAAAATTGTTTCTCGATTGAGCCATGTAATTCTTTGAGTAGTAAAAAATTTCTATATACAATAGAGTACAGAAATCTTAAAAATCTTATATAGTAGAAAGTGTTGATATACAGGCAAGTACATAAATCTTATGTATTGGAAATCTTCTCATCGTGAACATCAAATAACTGTAATTTCATTTATCATTGTTAATGTAAGTTCAAATTCGAACCGCCAAATGATTCGCTAAATATTTAGCGGATCCGCTAAACATACAATAAGAATGTCTCCACATGATACACTGTATATTATCCAACCTCGTGTGAGTGACACCTCCCAATAGTGACATAAAACTAAAGAACTGATGTATGTCACTATTGGGAGGTTTAACTCTGTACATGCAAGCCTCGAAGATACTTTACGTTGTACGATGTATCCACGGATCTTGCTGATTAAATCATGGCACCGTTGATTAAAGATGTGAACATACTAATAATCTAATGGGTGGGTGAGTTCAGGGTGCATCCCTCTGATGATTATGGACAACTGGCACAGAGATTAAGTAGGACATGTCACGATTACCTAAGGTTCTCGTGAGACTCCTGCTAAAGTCTTGAGCAAAAAAAGTCAATTACAAGCACTTTCTAGCGTGGTACACAAGTCTTGGCCACTCAAGATGATACTAGAGCTTGGATATAGATATGGAAAAAAATCGTTCTATTCTGAAGTGTCATCCATGCAAGTGCCGAATCTGTTTAAAGCATGACCTTTGAGGATTATCGTCATCATCGTCCTGACCCTGGATTGCAGAGTTGTCATCCACGATCAGTGAACTCTGATATACTTAAGATATCTACACCTGTTTTTCTACCTAGAGAACAACACTTTCTTCATTAGCTTAAACATTTTCTTTCTTTGCCAGTTACCTGTGTCATTCAAAATTTTACAACTCCACTATAATGTAAAAGTAGAAGTAAATCTTGAGCTTTTTCGCGTTATTATGTGGTTCTAAGAATAATGTTGTGAGCACAAAAATGCGCTTTCAGTTCTTTTTAACCTTATGAGAGTTAAATTTTGGATTTAAGCTCTTGCAAAATTATGCTTAGAGATTTTTAATGTTAATGTTGGCAAGATTAGGAGTTGGTGTAATGGCTAGTAGGCAAAGGTGCAGAAAGGGCCTTCGGGGAAGAGTACCTTCGGCGGTAGCATGCCTTCGGCGGAAGAGTGAAACCGTCATAACTTTTTCAATTTGTAACGACTTGACTCAATAATGGTCTTGTTGAAAAGAGCTCAACACGCTTGTTCTAACGAGCCCACAAACACTTGAAACGGATAAGGGATCACTGAGTTATGAGTGTCGGAATTGACTGTTATAGATAGTCAAAGGTACGGAAGAGTGTCTTCGGCGGTAGGGGGCCTTCGGGGCAAGGACTTTGGCGCAAGGGCCTTTGGCGGTAGGATTTCTTCGGCGGTGCGCGGAAGAAGATTTCCGAAGGCGTGGTCATGAATGTGGAATGTACAAGTGTGGTGGCGGCGGCGGCGTGAAGTCAAGCATGGGAAGCAAGACGGCGGAGCGTGAAGTCGCGCATGGGAAGCAGGCCGTTACCCATCATTGCGGGAACGGCATTCAAGCGGCCGGTGGGCACCTCGACCCTCGGACAAAGCAAAAGAAAATTTGGCCTTGGAATGGAGATCTAGAGGGGTGCCATTGTGTATGGAAAAAGGTGAGATCGGTCGCATGGTTGGAGTGTGGATGTGAGTGATAATCGCAAGAAAGTGGTGAGAATTAGGAGGGGAGTGTTGAGAATTCAAAGGAGGAGGGAGCGAATTCTCGAGGTTGGAGAGTTAAATCTGAAAGTGAAATTCAATCGGGGTCTGAGATCGAAGTGTCAAATATGTGAGTGGGAGCTGAAATTGACATGAAATCTAACAGTTGGGATCTGAATTTGAAACTGAAATGTGAGAGTTAAATTTGAGAGAAAAATCTGGTGGTGTCTGGGGCTGTTGAAGGAAGGTGGGCAGTGTGTGTATTGGCTGTGAGAGTGTGGGAGAGGGCAGAGAGGATCGCTGTGTGGGAGTGAGAGGGTGGTCTCTGAGATTTTTGAAGTGGAATCAGGGTGCTGGAAGGGAGAGTCAAGAGTGTGTAGTGTGCAGGCCTAGTGGATCGCTGAGAGGGCTGAGGGGATCGCTGGGCTGAGAGTGAGTTGATCACTAAGAGGAAGAATTGAGCAAAGTGTTGGGAGTAGAATCGTGTTCCCTCGTTGTGAAGATTGTTGTTAGGAAGGGTGTCACCTTGTGTTGCCGGTGTGTCACCTAACTTAGTCTGAGGTAGTGTGTCCGAGATGTGGCACTCATTCTAGGATAGGCCCACGGCGGCTGTAGTATTGAGAAAGTCACCGAGAGTTGGGTTAGATCTTTATGTTACAAGAGCTTGTCTGCCGCTCTTGTGAAAATAGCAGACAACAAGTTGTTAGTTTTAGTTTTGGACAATTTGTGTGTGGAAGAGCAAGTGTTTATGATCTCGTTGTCTTGAATAAACTTAGAGCATATGGCTTGAGATCAGAGAAGTTAGATTATGGGAAACGAAGTTATTATTTCGCCTACGCACAGACGTCCGCCTGTGCACAGGCGCTTCGGCGTCGACGGGAAATCCGCCTTGGGCCCTAGAAATGCGCCTTGTGAGGTAGAAATTGTACAGCGCCTTCTGCGCCAGCGCACCGCCGCGGACGAGCAAGCAGCCGCCAGAATAGTAAAATCCGTACGGACCGTGCAGACTCCACGGACGGGACGGATGGATGCGCTCTTGGACGGACGGAGTTGCGGCGGCAAGAGCGCCGACGGAGAGACAAGGAACGGACAGTCTGGACGGAGGTGGTTAACAAGGGTCAACGCCTTCCGCGCCAGCGCATCGACGCGGACGGATTTCGCCTGTGGTGAAGTTCCGCGCCGGCGGAGAATCCGCCGAGGAGTCCGCCTGCGCGAAGGCGGAATATGGACTTTTGTCCGACATGCGGACACACGCGCCGATGCAGAAGAGGATTGGCTGAGGAGCGGTACGAACGAGTGTACCGCGCAAGGCGGAAAATCCGCCTTCGGCGCTGCGCACCCATGTCCGCGGCGTAGTACGCTCGCGGAGTTCAAATTCGCCAATTCGAGCGTGAGAGTTTAATCGGCGACGGCGGAGCGTGAAGCCGCGCGTGAGAGCGGAGACCGTTTCAGCGTAGAGCCGGCGCGGCCATCAATTGAGTCGTCCTCCACGAGCAAGAACACAATGACCTTCGACCGGGCGGCAGAGAGCGTCCCATTCTTGAATTCGCGATTCCATTCTCTAGTGCGAGCTGCGCGCGTCCATCTGCTGGCTGCTAAGCATTCTCGACATCGCCGCGTAGAGGATTTCTTGGTGATTGAGGGAGAAGTGAGTGCGCGTGATTTGGAATTGAGGGCGATTAGAGTTTGCCGAGGAAGAAAGGAGCTCGAGCGGAGCGGAAGTGGAATGAGCGGGCGGGCGAACTCCAAGAACGCAATGACGAGACCGGGCCGATTGCGGATGCTGCCGCTCCGTCTACCACAGAACGGGCTGCGTGCTTACGAGGAGCGCTTGATGGCAAGAAAGCTCGATTTCTTGCTATGGGGATGGAACTACATCTGTGCGGATATGTTGCGCGAGTGGCTAGAGCCACAAGGACCACCTTCGCGCGGATTGCGTCCGCATGTTGATCGGTGGACAGTCCAAGATTGGGCGCAGGCATTGGGGAGATGTGCCGGCATGCCAGGGCACCTCCTCTTCGACAGTGAGAGCATCAAGGTGACCAAGCAGGAAGAGGCACAATTCGTGGAGCTGTTCAAGAACGGGAGGTCTACCAAGAATGGGTACAAGACCCGCGATTACAAGGATCGATTCCGCCGGACTTTGTCCGCGGCGCTGCTGCAATTACTGCAGCCACACCGCGCCTGCTACATCACATTGTGGCAGGTCTCTTTTGTGGAGTGCGTCATCGAGGGAACTCCAATTCACTTGGCGAGCATCCTGCACAGGGTGATGCGGCAGCACGCTTTTGAGGAGAAGGGGGGTACCCTAAACCATCTCTCTCCTTTCCTCATCAATTTTTATCGACAGCGGAATTGTTTGACAGCGGCGGAGCTTGCGCGTTTTCCGCCGTTGTCCGTCGACCATCCCGGGAAGTATGTGCGGGAGAATGAGGTCGACACTGATGCAGAGGAGGCACCGACTTCTACTCCGTCAAGGCGGAGGGACGAAGGGAGGAACACTCCTGCAGCACGAGCGCCGCGGAAGCGGCGATGGAGAGAGGAGTCCGAAGAAGAGCAGCATCAAGAACCCTCTGCTCCCATTCGACCGCGGCCGTTGTACGAGTCATACAGCCGGCCGAAGCAGAAGGCGCGCAGGCTGGTGTTACCAGCCAACAGCGCGGACACGGCGACGATTGCGACGGAGAAAGGAAGTGCGTCGCACTTCCTTTCGCGCTCGAGGGAGCGCGGACGTCCGCAGGAGCAACGGACCACGCTGCAGCCTCGACGGACCAGAGGCCGCTTACGGGCCAAGGGCCTCCGGAGTTACCACGTGCGTTGCGTACAGGTGTTCCGTTTGCGCACCGGCGAGCCTCCGCGGACGGACGAGCCTCCGCGGACAGGCAAGACTCCGCGGATGGACGAGCCTCCGCGGACAGACGACCACAAGCGGACGTGGATCTACGCCTACGCGTGGGAAGAAGCAGTCCGCCTGTGCGCAGGTCACCTCCACACGTGCCGCCTGTGCACAGGCAGGAATCACCCTCGTTCCAACGTAGGAAGGGGAAGGAGCCGGCGGAAGATCCGCCTACGAGACACCGGCCTTCGAGGCCAGATCCTCCGGCGCACAACGCGCCGCGATATGTGCCTTCGGCGCCAGGGCCTTCGAGCCGAGGAGATACGAGCAGGGAGCGTGCGGAGGCCGCACCATCGGCGGGTAATCCGCCGGTAGATGCGCCTTCGGCGGTAGTGCCTCAGGGCCAAGGGACATCGGGCGAGCGGCCCCCGGCCATGTCGCCTTTGGCGATGGACGTCCGCGGCGCTGCGCCCGCGGCGGACAAGGCGCCGGCATTTGCGCCTGCGCACAGGCCAGGCACAGCCCCCGCGGACCGAGCGAGGGAGCAGCGACGGACGGAGGAGCGGAGTGACTATCCGCGGGATGAAATTTTGGTGCGCGATGCGCAATCAAACCCCGCGCAGCCACCCTCCGCTCGATCGCCTTCGGCGGCGGACGTCGGCGGCAGAACAGATACGGTAGAAGACCAACAAGTGGGCGATGGGGATGTAGCACGGGCACATTCGCCTACCGCCTTAGACATTTTGGCGAAGAGCAGCGAGGCTGCAGCAGTGCCTTCGCAGGCAGCACCCGTCGACGACGTGCAGCCCCACTCGGGTCAGTCGCCGACGCAATCAATGGCGACTGAAATTCTCCACTCGGATGATGACGACGGAGGCTCCACCGAAGAAATGTCAGGAGCAGGGGATACCGAGGAGGAGGAGGAGGAAATTGTTGGAGCGCCGGCGGCGGCGCTCTCTGAGCAGGTGATTCCGTTGCTGAGGTACTTGGATCGCAAAATAGATAAATACGCCGACCCACTTCAGCCGGGATCTTACATCGAATTAGTGCGCAGGCGGACTCGCACTAAAGTCCACACCAGCAAGCTACTAGCTAGAGTGGACCAGAAGTTGAGGGAATTGAAGGAGAAGCATGAATGCTTGTGGGGTCAGTATAAGCTCAATCAGAAATTCTACAAGTACTCCGAAAAGGTGAGGGATGGGAAACTGGAAGAGCTCACCAAGGAGCAAGTGAAGATCACGGAAGCACTAATGTCTGAGCAGACTCAGAATCGGATTTTGTCAGAGGAGCTCGTGCGACAGACGCGGTTGTTAGAGCAGTGTCAGCTCGCACGACAGGCGGATGAGGATTTAATCCGCAGGCTACAGTCAGAGTGTGGCGAATTGAGAGCGCAGCGTGCTGAAGCCGAATCGCAATTAGTGGTAATTGAAGAGGATCGCAGGCGAGAGGCGGATTGCACGAAGGAGGAGACGGCGAGGCGTGTCGCCCACTGTCTCAAGGGCTACGCCCACTGGGAAGTGGCGGCGCAGGAGAAACTCACACTACGTGAGTTTGAACTTCGCGCAACCGGGTTGTTGACAGGCGACAGCAGGAGTCGGCGGAAGGTAGCGAAGAAGCTCGAAGCTTTTCTGTCAAAGGCGCGGGACACCATGTCCACCCTCGAAGTGGAGATGTCCGCGGTGTTGCAGCGATTGGGACTGCGCAGTCGAGCGAAAGACTGGCAGGATAGGGAGTTAGTGCGCGGCAGTCCGTCGCGTAGGAGACGTAGCACAGGTTCCGTGGAGTGTAGTGTAGCGTGGTTCCGTGCAGGCGTGTAGCATAGTGCAGTGTAGTGTTAGTTAGGACTTAGAAGGTATAAAATAGTTCAAGGCGTCTTGCCTTGGGTTCTTTCCCAAACTCAGAAGTGCAGATCAGGAATCCATTTCCTCTGTGTGTTTGTGTCCTTAAGTTCTGTCACCACGCAAGAGGAGTTGCAACTTAGCGTTCCGCATTTTGTAGCTCAAGGCCTTCGGCCGAATGTTCAGAGCTAGCACATTGGTTAGAGACTTGAGTAGTTCGGATCTGCACCTGCGGGTGACTGCCGATGCTCAGAGCCAGTGACTAGTTAGATACTTGAACAGTTTCGCCCCTACACCTTCGAGTGTTTCTTTCTGATTGTACTCCTTCGGGAATTTTCCCCTGAATGCCAAAGTGAAGTTTTGCTACTTCGTGTAAGCCTTGGTTGTAAATTCAAGTTACGCTGCAGCAGGTGCCTTTGGGGTAACCCCTGTAGTATTTCTGGGAATGACAAGTGCCTGAGAATTCAAACTCTTCAATAGACTGTTGTTGTGTTACTGGAATGTTTCACAGTGAGTCCTTCAGTGCGGACCTGTGTTCTCTGCGCGTTTTGTGAGTTGAGAGTGTTGTTCACCGCGTAGGAGTGACTTTGATCCGAAGTAGGTAGTCCAAACCGGGTTTCCTACACTAGCAGCAAGCTAGTGGAAGCGTTGTAAAAGCCGGAGTTGGAAGCCACTGCCCGCAGCTTCGCTGAGTGTGCTAGTGAGAGACTTTCCCCCCTGAAATCTTGAGTAGAGGTCCCAACGGATCTCTGGGTTGTGTTTCTGTAGTTTCAGGTGTGTGTGTGTGTGTGTGTTACGCTGCACTGTGCGACCTCCGAGTGCGCTCCGAGTGGACACTTGCAGTATTTCTGGGAGTGACAGTCGCCTGAGAATTCAAACTCCTCAATAGTCTGTTAAACGTGACACTTTGTACCCTGTGTGTTCCTCTGTCCCTGTGGGTTCGACCTTTCTACCACTATATTGCAGTTTTAGCCTTTAGTGGGTTATTACAATGTTGTGAATACAATTTTGGTCAATATGAAAACTTAAAGTACTATGTGCTTAAAGCCAGCTTGCGTTTTTGTCAAATCTTTTCTTTAGGTCCCCTTATTCGGCAAAAGCGATACAAAATTAATGTAACAACATTAGACGACGGTTCCCACGTTAAGATCTTTGGTCCATACTCAAGTTCGTGAGCTAAATTATGCGAAGTTTTGCGCTTCTTTGACGATATTTGATTGATAGCTATTCTTCAATAAAGTAAAACAATGAATATCATGAACTTTTCAGTAGCACACAAGAGCAAGATAATAGCAAACATAAACTTGGATTTACAATCTAATCTATGGTAAAAAAGAAAACATTACAGCAATTCTTTAGCCGCGGTCGCTCTTTTTCATTACTGAAGAGTTGTAGTTGATCGTTGCATAGCAATAGACAAGAGCAATTGCTGACTCGACCAGCCACCAACTCAAAATTTCAACTTTATTTATGCCATCCAACAAATATTATTTATGACAATTCTGGAACGAGAGTCTTTCAATGTCATATTTTAAGAGACCTACTTATAATTGTTTGATGAAGTTTCATAACATATTTCCAACACATAGATTATCAAACACATAAACAATGCGACATTGTCTTGTGTGAAGAGAACATTAGATATTTTAAAATATATGATGACAATTTAAAATACAGATGTATTTAGGTATACTTCTCAAAGGTAAATATATGTATAAATTATTTCTCATATGAATAGAAAATTGGTTTACAAAAAAGCTTTTTTTTAATGTGACAATATCGTCATTATATTGCATAACTGAAAGAATTCTAAAATTTTGAAAATCTATACAATTGACACATTTTCAATTATTCATTAATTACTTAATATAATTTACACCAAAAATATTTTTTTAAAAGAACCAAATAGAAAAAACTCAATGAGCTTTTACAAGTAGATGCAAAACTTAGAAGATAAAACCTTAAACTCTGGTAATTGTAGATAATTCGGACTGTAAGGAAATAGTTCCTCACTACATCTAAAATCTCCAACAGTAAGGAATGATTTCTTACAAGCTCTACGTTTATATGTAAAAACGATTCAAATACTTTGACGAATATTACCATTGCTCAGAATCATGTTGCAAAAATATTCAATATTACAATCGTCATGTTTAGCCATGGTCAACAGTAACTCTTGAATACATCTGGAAATCATGGTGTCTTATATTTTGCTCTTTAGCATGAGATATATCGATAAAATTTATCATCAATGTTCTCCGGAATTACTTACGTGATACTTGTACAAATCCAGCTATTGTCATTGCGATACCCCAAATCATTCATTACAAGACAAAAAATTCGTGAATATAGCTAATCTTTTAATAATTTATGATGCCTATAATTTTCATACTAAATTGCTGAAGATGCTTAGATTTAGATATTTTCTTTAAAGTAAATATATTATTCACCATTTAAGTGTAAGGATGTGCAAACTTACACCAATAATTGTCTGACAAATATTGTAGAATCACGCAGCTATTCTTCACCTTAGTGTAATATAGATTGATTCCTCAAATCTATTTTGAAACTGGAACAACACATAAGAATCATACTACGTCACCATGATGCCTAATCTTCGATTCACAGAAATCAAAGAGCACTTATGAAGAATAGATCATCTATTGACAATCTGACACATTTTGATCTAGGTTCAAAGTCCGCAATATTTTCTGAAAGTCCAAATTTCCTCAATCAAAATATTCACATGGCGTTATTTTTCACAATCTCTTTATATATAAGTCAAATATTCAATATCATGTATAATCAACCAAATGATTCAACTCGCGATTTTCTTGCATTGGATCGATTAAGAGATACAAAGAATGAAATCTTCTAATCTCTGGGTGCTAGAATTATCAAGTAAAAGTTGATAATCTAAAGGTGTTTGAATTACATATTATCAGTACATATGGAACCTAGGTGCTTTTGGTAGCGCACCATAAAAGTGAGCTCCGTACACAAAACGTACAAGAATGAGAAGACAGACGAAATTCCCCTACAACTTACTGGAATTGTCAACTGCGGCAGAAGTACATGAAGAATGCAGACAGTAAATAGGCACGAGTTTATTCATGTCTGTAGCTTTTGCTTCTGGGATCGATCTTTCAAAAGAATCTATGTTCTTGTGCAACCTGGTTGCAGACACATGTTCCCATGTCGGAATATTGTAGCTATACAAATGGAGCTCAGACTTAACCAAGACGTGGAACTTTGGCCACATTTCCGTTTTTGTCCACGTCCAACCACACTCGGCGTATATCGATGTTCATTATGCGGATAAATCCCTCCGGTCCGAAAATCACATTGACCCCAACTTCTTCCGAAACTATCGTTTCAATTGCTTCCTTGTACGGTCTGCCCAGAAGCTCTGGCCATCCCGGACTTGCTCCTGAAAACATGTCGCATCGTGACCAAGCAAGCGAAAGTGAGATTGACGATAAGCAAATTCCTGGAAGGAGAACATCGGTTCCTAGCAGAGAGTTTCTAAAATTTTCTAAAAGAATCTAGATCTTTAAGTTCGATGAAACCAACAGCAGAGACTCCATTTTGGAAATCGTCATCCCTTCTGAATGTTACGCTTTCAGAGTGATGAGTGGAGGGTATAATTCTTTTCCACCAAGTCTCAGCAACTTCATGCGATCTCTCTTTGAGCCTGCCTAAATGGCTGCCATTCGGCATCCAGCAGCGCCGCCACGATTAAGGAAGAATTTCAGCCAATAACGATGACCACTATCTTGCCCCGACTTCTGTGCACGTAAGTACTACTTACGATTGTAGTGCCAGGTTCCACGTTTGGGAATGCCCAGAACAGTGTCGAGCCCGCTGTCGTAGACCCACACGTCTTCGGGATTACCAGGATTGATGGGAGGTGAGTCTTCTGCAGACATCGGGCCCTGCGTGTACACATTCGGTATCGATGACACAGCACTCAAACGGTCCACGGCTTCTAGTGTTGACGTACCTAGGTACTCCACCCAGGCATTTTGCACCTTCCCTGCAATTTGTGTCAGGCACAAGCTTATTCCCCAGAACAAAAGAACGCGAGAGAACGCAAAAGATACTCTCCTTCTGGATATAAATCACTCACTGACCATTCAGAAAACCATCATGGAAGCTTAATCTTGCCAGAACATCGGAATAGTAGATTCGTCGCCATTCTGCATGTTTTGCTGTACACCTCTTGAGACATTAGGTGCCGATACGATCGAGCGAGTGGCTGAGCTGAGTAAGGCTGATCCACTCCAGCTCAAACGGAATTGGAAACTTGAGGAAGTTACTGGACGTACCATTTTCGTTGAAAGCCATCGACCAAACAGAGCTCAAATCTTGACTTCCCGAACGTGTTCGCCTAATCGGTCTGTGAGATCAGTATCAACAAGTCTCTAGAGTCAAATCCAACAGTGATCTGTCAACCGACCGACTACTCACAGCATACGATTCCAACAACTGTAGTACCAGCTTCACAATTGACTCGAGCTCCTCCTATTCATATGACGGTAATATTACTGGAACCTGATGAAAACTACTGCTGCATGCATGCCCCTCTGAATTCAACTGACACCTCGTACGTTGATGTTACTTAGCGCGTTGTCCTCGGCCTGCTGCTTGAAGAAGAAGACAAGAAGGATACATGATATAAGTGGCCAAGACACTCGTTTATATACCAACAACACATTCATCTGAGCCCCGGTGTGGGCTCAGATGAATGCATGGACTATCTCGTCACAAGAAGTCATCCGTGGACTGGACGCCAAGACTCGAGTGGTCTACTGTGGACCTCGCAATATCCGATTCACATCCTACATTGTCCACACTATTCATGAGAATCACGTGAGCGAATATGTCCCTTCAATGAAGACCAAGTCCTTCAATTGGCCAGAATCCACGTCGTTTAAAGCACGAGAATCAATTGCTAACGTGTTCCCGTTTTATCCACCTTGTTACCTCGGACAACAATGTGTCCACCGTTCGAATCTTGCTTTGTTGCTTGCTGTGATGGCTAGCTGCAGGACTGAGAGTGTGAGAGAGAGGAGGGAGAGAGAGAGAGAGAGAGACTGCAGTATCTCTGATGGCAGTATCTCTTTGCTGGTCTCGTTGCCTTGTGATCAAGGGCCTCCATTTGGCGCAAAGGCCCCAGACGTTACTCTAAAGGATCGGAATCAATGTTTCAGATTGGCAGGCCCTAATCAAGCTGCCATGGTAAAACTTCAATGCTTTCACGAGCATATCTATGCCCACTTGCCCCTCGGCCGTCGCCGTCTAGCAGCGTCCAAACTCCACGAGTTGACATAATCAGTAGCTTCATCGTCACAACCTGAGACTTTGCTCATGGACTGTGTACGTGGAACTGAAGCTTGTCTGTCTGCCTGGAGTCTGCACCCGAATGCTTCCGGCTCGTTCGGTTCTGCATGCAACAGCTGCTGGTGATGGGGCAAGGAGAAATTCTGACTCAGACCGGTACGTCACCGCGGTTCCCTTCGGACTGCCACTTTACTAAAGTAAAGTGGCAAGCCGAAGGAAAGAGTATTGCCAAGAGCTTTCGGCCATTGTTCTAAAAGCTAAAACGGATAACTCCGTAAGCTTCAATATCTGATCGTCTATTATATGAATTGTTTTTAATCTATGTGTACCTTCTTATTGATTGATTGTACTTCCATTCCATTCTTGCGATCTCTAGTTAGAGGCATTCCTTCCTTACACCAGAAAAACACTCTCTATTCTTCTATACAGGTCATTTGTTTCTATTTTGGCCGGAAATGCAATTCTTCTTGCTTGTGCTTTTCGGAAAGCACGTTGAACCAGCGTGTTCCAAAAGCGTAATAATAAACCTCGCTTGACATGTTCTGTGACAATATAAATTGAGTTCAGAGCTGCTTCTCATGGCGTCTGATTCATCCTATCCTACAATTCTCATCCTCACGATTCTCTATGCATGTAACATGAATCTACATAACATGTATAAAACATGTATATATATACATGTTTTATACATGTTTTTCCTCCTTTTTCCTCCATTTTTAATATTATTACACCATACATGCAGGGGAATTATACAATGCCGTACGGACATATAGCATAATAAAGATGACAACGTTACTAGATTTCGAGAGGTCGGTTGGCTATTTTTATTACCAATTCATTCTCAAGACAATTGTTACGCAGCCACAAGACAATATATAAGATGCATGAAAAAGTGGAGAAAGACTTTCCCTCGAATTTTGAATTTTTTTTTCAATTCAACCCGAGCAAATTTAACTGAAATATTTCAAAATATATGAGCGAGAAAGACATGTTGTAAACATAAAATCAACAAGAATTTGCAGAATACACAGAAATCCCCGTTCATTTTCTGCTATTGCCTCTACTACCTACTTACATTTTTGGATTTTAAATCTTCAATTGACTAATTTGTTTCAAATGAAGTTTCTTTGCATAAGTAAGAATATATTCAAGAGGTGAATGTTGATTCACCCCTCGAAGTTATCTTCCTTTATGAAGTAATCTAACGCGGTATTGCTGACGTGTTCATGTCTGAGAGATTCTTTGGTGCTCTTCAATAATACTTCAATACATATAGATGGCCTAAAGACAAACGAATATGGTTAGTCTAAGCACACTGGTTTTTTTTTCATATGGACATGGCTTGTCATTCACTTATCTGAAGATTACCATGCTTTCCACGGTAACTTTCTTACCCATTGAAAGGTTTCTTGTACGGATCTTGTTTTTCCTCCCGGTTAGAATATTTTTGTCTCGGGTGGTTGTCTCTTTTTAGAAAACAGCTTCTCAATGATCTTTCAGCTTTTCTGTTTTCGTCACTATTTTGTAATTTTTTGAGACGTGGTGACGTTGCTTTACTTGCATGTGAAGCTTCAAGGATCTATGTTACATTTATTTTGTTACTTTGAATTCCTCTTCGGCTATGAGCTTTGGCTCATGAAATTTATGTTGAACAAAATCCATGCCAGTGTGATTCATTTCGGTAGATCTTCATGCTTTTGATTATTATTATAAAATTTGCATTCTAAAAATTTATGTTGAACAAAGTCTATGCCAGTGTGATTCATTTCGATAGATCTTCATGATTTTAATTATTAAAATAAAATTTGTATTCTGAGCTGTATAGATATGTTTCATGCCGTCTGTGCTCGTTTCCCATACGTTGATACCTCGTGAATGTGTTTTCATGTACAGTTGGATTCTGATTGAAGAGAGGCTAAAGATATAGGTAAAGATTTTGCACTGTATACAAGAAGCCTGAAAATAATCTTCATGAACATCTGCAATTTTTTTTTGTCCCATCATATGATGCTATTTCAATTAAAGATAAATTAATTATATTAGTATTTATGAAAAATATTAAATCATCTTCAAGTACATAACTTATTAACCTGCAATACGTGAATATAAAAAATCATGAATAAAATGCAATTGTCTATGTTCATGTGTACATTGAGAAAACCAATTGTATCATCAATCTTCAACTTTAGACAAAAAAAAAATTCAATTGGAAAATATTAGAGCATGTGGTTTTATCATGGTGAGTTTTTGATAATAAAATCTTGATTATATTCTTAATCTTTTATTATTTTAGGGTATGAAAAAAAGACCTGAAATCTAGAGTGAAGTAATTTTATAAATCAAAAGCTTTATAAGATAGATTGCTTTAAAAAATAATTATTTTATCATAAAAAATATCTGTATAGATTTGGTTTCAAGTAATTGAGACAATAAGATTTATTTCAAGTTATAAGTTGAATAACATGTTTTAAAATTTAAGAAAAAGTTAGAAATCACATAATATTTTTAATTTCATTCTTAATTTCTTACACATCTACGTGAGGTTGATAAATAAAAACACATAATTTATCAATATATATTATAAGTAAAATTTGATGATATTGTCAAATTTATAAGCAAAATTTTCATATTATTTCATTTTATGATGATAAGTATATATGTTTACACTATAATGAATCACTAATTGCATGCAATAACGTAAACATTCACATTAAAGATAAAATTTTGTCAAGATACAAAACGTGCTAAATATGAATTAATCTTTTGATAACATATTATTTATCATTTAATCATCTCATCCTTAGCTTTTGCTTTTTTGTTATAATTTGTACATGTAGTAACATAATTGTTAGATTATGTAACACTCTAGATCAAGATACTAGTTTACTTGAAGATGAAACACAACTTAGAAGATAAGATGTCTAGAGTGCTTATATACTTCATTATATAAATCTTTCAAACACATAGATGAAGACAAGCTCTACTTTCATTTATCCAATTCACTCCTATTGGATTGATGACATCGTGGATAAACATATTTAGCACATGGCTTGCTGAGGCGTCACTTGCAAGTAACACACTAACTAGCAAATTCAGTCCTACTTAATACGCATATGGATTGCTGACGTTTCTCTTTCAACTAGCAGACTTATTTTCATATTACCAAGTACATGGATTGTTGACGTGACAACTATAAATGTAACTAAATTTTGATTGTGAATAACATTTACTTTAGTTCCAACTAACTAAAGATGGTTACAAATCTTACTACTTTTAAGACACAACATACTTTTTGCACATTTGTTTAAATTTCCTTGAACTATCAACGGTGCATTACTTAAAATTTTAGCTAGTTTTTAAGTTGATTTATATGATGGATATACTTTACATTTAACCCAATATTTTATTTTGAGATATTCATGGCCTCAAATTAGCTTCTTGAGTATATTCTCTACCACAAATTGCTCATGATAAATTACCAAGATTGATAGAGGAGTTGGTGTTGGTTATGACTCCGATCGGGTTTAGGTAAAATTCGAGTTCAGATCAGATAGTATCCGGGTTTGGATAAAGGACTACACCCAACCCGAAATCTAAAATTTAAGCTAGGTGGACGGAGCCGTTGAAACAAGATGATGTTTTGTTATCCAAGACCTCTAGTATTGACTTTCTTGTAAAAAAAAGGCAGAGAGATTAGAGCGTGCTATCAGGTGATTCACCGAAGCGACGAGACCTTGAAAGCATCCTCGCAAAGCTTTTTCAAGTGTCAGTAGCAGAGCATGCTGTAAATTGTCAAAGGTTGTTGATAACAACAACTGAAGATATCCGAAGTGATTATGTTTACATGAGTAAAGTAACGAGCGATAAGAGCTCAGCTGCAAATCCAGCTGGTCTGTCATCGTCTTCCACTCCGTGTTGCGAAACTCTCCTCCTTCTCTTGTGTCTGGCACTCCTCTTCCTCATCCCACTTGCTGCGCACCTCGCTCGATGCGATGCAAGCACACGCTCCCTTGCTCGCTCGCTTCTACGTCTAGGTAGACCGCGTTGCGCTACCTATGCTAGTCAACCTGACTCTTCAAAAAATTCTCGTATCGTCTACTCATCAAGAAAATACTGGCGACTTCCATTTCTGTCACATTGCCGTCCTTTCACGATCATCCGTTCATGATCATGGAACGCCATAGGTTGATTCAGGTTTGACCTGATTTTTTGGGTCGGATTTGAGTTGAATGTCAAATCCGACTTGTACCGATCGGAGCTCTAGTGTTGATCAATTGATGAATTGTTTTGGTCATGATACATTTTTTTGCAATCGTGACACATATAATATATAATGTATTTTCATAAGCGACGGATGTTTCAATTTGTATGACACTTCATCAATATGTTATTGAATCAATTAACTATCAATGAACCTAGGGTTGAACTTTGATGTTACTACAAGGAAAAAATTTATTATTGATAATTAAACATGGTCTTTTACTAGAAAAAAAGACTGCCTAAGATGAATATTTGCATACTCTTTTTATCAATTTTAGACTATTGTTAAATTTTTCTTGGATGGATGTAATTTTCTGTAAATATGCTTGACAAATTTGTTCACTATTGCAACTTTGGTTCGAAACTACTCTCTTTTCAAAAGTCTCATCAAACTTGAAAAATTTATGGAATGAACACTATACATGAAACAAAATTGGGTATTCTTTTACAAATGCATCAACAGAGATTTCATATGCAAATTTCACAAGATTCAAAAGGAAATTTCACTATTTTGGCTCTTTTAATATGAATGTTCTTGGCATACTTTCTATTAGTTCTCTCTGTTTGCCCATCAGTTTAAGAATGATACACAATTGATATTGCTAGTTTTTTTAAAAAAAAATTAATTGCATTTTTCAAAATAAACTAGTGAAATGATTATCTCTATCAAAGATTAACACTTTGACTAATTTATGATTGAGTAAAACCGCATCTATAAACAATTGAGCTAGTTGTGGAGCTATTATTTGTTTGTGATAGGCTTGATGTAAATCATCTTGTTCAATTTGTCTACAAAAAATATCTTTGAATCATTTACTAACAAAAATCTTTATAACTCACATATGAGATCCATGGTGACATGTTTTGAATACTATTTTGGAATAGTGAGAGGTTGTAATATACCTGCTAATTTTTTATAACTTGTCTTGTTATGTTGCCAAGCAACGCAACTAAGAATGTAAGTCTCCACATACTCCCGTATCCTGGAATAATAATAAACTCATTGTATACTTTCCAAGGTTTTTTCCATTTCTGCGTGGCTTCTATTAGTTGTGTCATACTTTTCTGCTAAAATCATAGTGTAAAATTTTTCATCTTGTGGAATCCAAATGCGTTGATTGTAAAACGTCAAACCTCAAGACTTCTCGATCTTCCCAACTTGTAGTTCTTTAGAGATCTTTTCATACTCCTTTGTCACCTTCAATCAGATTCAAATTTTCAATTCTGCAAAATGATTAAAACAAGGCATATGTGTGAAAACATCTGCAAGTTGCTTCTTGGTTTCCACGTACAAATCTTCACATTAAAGTGTTTTTGTTACTTTGTTTAATAAAATTGTCGTTAAGATAGATACTTTTGAATTTCCAAAAAAATTAAGAGTTTTTTTAGAAAAAAACTATTGGTTTATTTCCAATTATGTCTTTAGCCCAAACTTTTTATCACTCTAGTAATGTTTCTAGTGTTACATTACCAACACAATGTACAATTTCTCTTGTTACATTATGTAATAATTTTGTTTTATTGCCACCAACTTTTGAGAAGTAAAAGCAATTCAATGACATGCTCTCATTTTTGTTGAATTATGTCATTCTATTATTGTACTTGATGCATTAGTAGTTAACTTGAACAATTAGAATCATATCACTTGAAAATAATTGTGTGAAACCAATTATCTTTCAATGTAAAGAAAAATAACTCTTGAACTATTTTCCATTTTCATTTTTACTTTTTCTTTACATGAATGTGAAGACTTGAGCTACACAAGCAAAATCTTTCACAAATTTATGATAAAATCCAGTGAGTGTTAAAAAAACTCTTTAACTTAATTTAATTTTCAAGTACAATTCATTTTTTAATGGCTTCTATCTTCTCATTCATCATTTGAATTTATTTAGCTATAATTCTATGGCCCAAATAATATACTCTTAATTTGCTAAATTTATATTTTGAAGTTTTGGCATACAATTCAATCATTCTCAAAACTTGAAATACTTCTCATAAATGAAATCTAGAATCACTCAAAATTTTGTTATATACAAAAATATAATCTCTAAAGACAATAACAAATATGTCTAGAGAAAAAAAAAAATTTCTGTTCATAAATTTTGTGAATATAAATGGAGCATTAGAAAGATCAAAAGTCATTACTAAATACTCAAAACGATCATTTTTCGTACAAAAGATAATTTTGTGTGTATCTTCATCTTCAATTCAATTTTGGTTGTAACCACTTCTCAAATCTAGCTTGATGAAGTATTTTTTCTTGAAGTTGATCAAACAAATAATCTATATTTATTTTTTACTATTTGCTAGTTCAATCTCCGATAATCAATGCATAGTCTCATAGATACAATATTTGTTTACAAATAATCACTACCAAAGCTTCATAAGATAAGTAACTTGGTTGAATAAATATTTTGTTCAAATCTCTTCCATTCAACTTTTGCATTCTTCCAATTCATTTGGAACCAAAAGTAATTTGGAGCAAGAAACTTTGCAAGTTTTTTTGCTACTTAATATCTTAGAAAGTGTATATCATATCTTGATAAGGATGCTTTACGCATCATAAAAAGTTAAATTTAAAATTTAAAATTTATTTCTATCTACAAAGATTTTTAACCACTGTTTATTATCAAATTTTTCATCCAATGAACCTTCAAATTATATTGCTCCATCCATGTCATTTTTAGAATGACATTCTATTGATATTGAGATAAACAAATTATTTTTCATTCAATGTTCTTCTTGTTATCTACCTATGAATAAATCTACAATCTATAGTAATTTTTCTACTAACTGAACTTATTTGTTGGCAATTCAATTTCTTCACTTATGTTCTTCATCAACATCAAATGTAACTTCATAGAAAGTTTTGTGTTGTTTCAATATCAATCAGAAATTGCACCTTTTTTAGTTCTATCATGCCGTTAATGACAATTGGTTCAGCTTGTTTTTTACTCCTTCCGTGAACTTTCAACCATTGTTCTCTGTCAATCCTGTCTATTCTTTATTTTTTTAAATCCCTAAGATTGCAAGGCAAATTTATAGGCAATTTTTGTTTCTCAAAGCTATTTCATCACATTTTTGATATTTTGTGTTCTCCATGTTGTTGAAAGGACGTCTGTGCATTTGAATTTATTTTTGTGTTATTAGTCTACAACCTCCGGGCTGACTCTCACTCAAGTTTACATCTGATGGCTTTGGTTCTAAAAGACTAAGATTCAGCCTCACTCGTAGCCCAAACATTCACTCACATAATCACTCAAGGTAGCATTCTAACTCACACACACACATCAACACTCTAAAGTATTGAAAATCGTCACTCTTTCATTTATGAAACAAGTTCTCACACATTGTTCTTGTAACACTAGGGTTTAGAGAGAAGTTCACTCGAAGATAGAAACGTAAACTCTGAAGATGAGAGATACCAACAATGGTTCTCCTCTCCCTTATATAGCTCTCACCAACAAGTACAAGGTGATAAGATCTAATCCCCACCATCCATACCACTCTAGTGGATGGATGACGTGGCGGATAACCCTAACAAGCACACGGATCGCTGACGTGGCGCACCCAACTAACACACTAACTAACACACTCAATCCTTACCTACAAGCACACGGATTGCTGACGTGGCACTGTCAACTAACACATCCACTCTGTACCTACCAAGTGCGCGGATCGCTGACGTGGCAGCTATGACTAGTGCACACTAAAGTATCTACATCAATATTCAGAGTAACCTCTACTTTAGTTCTAACTAACTAAAGATGGTTACAAACCTCCCTCCTTTTAAGATGCAACGTCCTCGTTGCACATACGTTCAAACTCCTGAACTATCAAAGGTGCATTTGCTAAATTTTTAGCTGGTTCCCAAGTTGATTCATACGATGGATAGCCTTTCCATTGAATCAAATACTCTACTTTGGGATATTTATGACCTCGAATACGTTTCTTGAGTATCTTTTCTACCTCAAACTCCTCATGATGTGCTATCAAGGTTGGAAGAGGAGGTGGTGCTGGTTGGTTGGTGAATTGTTTTGGTCGTGGTACATGTTTTCGCAATCGTGACACATGAAATACTGGATGTATTTTCATATGTGACGGAAGTTCCAACTTGTATGACACTTCACCAACACGCTTCAAAACCAAAAATGGACCAATGAACCTAGGGTTTAACTTTGGTGTTCCTACAAGAGACAAATTCGTTGTAGATAACCAAACATGATCTCCAACCTAAAAAATCACTTCTCTACGATGAGCATCGGCATGCTGCTTTTGCCGATTTTGAGCTATCACCAACTTCTCCTTGGCCTGATGTAGTCCTCGGTGAATATGCTCCACGAATTCGTTGACTGCTGCAACTTTGGTCGAAAACTCCTCTCCTTTCGGAAGTCTCATCAAACTTGAAGGAGTTATCGGATGAGCTCCATACATAAGAAAAAATGGAGACAATTTTGTGGATGCATTAACAAAATTGTTATATGCAAATTCCACAAGTGGCAAAAGGTTGTCCCACTCTTCTTGCTCTTCTAATGTGAATGCTCGTAGCATATCCTCTATGATTCTATTTGCCCTCTCAGTTTGTCCATCAGTTTGAGGGTGATAGGCCGTTGACATTGCTAGTTTTGTTTTGAAAAAACTAAACAAAGTTTTCCAAAATAAACTAGTGAAGTGAGTATCTCTATCCGTGATTAACACTTTGCTTAAGCCATGATTCACAAAAACTGCATCTAGATACAATTGAGCTAGTTGTGGAGCTGTTACTATTTTTGTGGTTGGCCTGATGTGAATCATCTTGTTCAATTTGTCCACAAAAACCACCACTGAATCATGTCCTAACGAAGTCCTTGGTAACTAACATACAAGATCCATGGTGACATGTTCCCACCGCTGTTCGGGAATAGGAAGAGGTTGTAATAAACCCGCTGGTTTTTGATTACTTGCCTTGTTTTGTTGACAAGCAACACAACTTCGAACGTAAGACTCCACATCCTCACGTATTTTGGGCCAATAGTACACTCGTTGTATACTCTCCACGGTTTTCTCCACTCCCACATGACCTACAATGGCTGTATCATGACTTTCTGCCAAAATCATTGTGCGCAAATCGTGATCTTGTGGAATCCATATACGTTGATTGTAAAACGCCAAACCTCGAGATTTCTCTGCCTTTCCAGTTTGTAGTGCTCGAGTGATCTCTTCATCCTCCTTTGTGGCTTGTGACATCTTGCTCCACCAATCTGCCTGAATTTTCACTTCTGCAACATGATTCAAACAAGGCATGCGTGTGAGAGCATCTGCAAGTTGCTTCTTTCCCTCCACGTACACAATCTTCATGTTGAAGCGTTGACGCCACTCTACCCATCGAATTTGTCGTTTGGACAGATCCTTCTGAGTTTCCAAATAAACCAAGGGTTTATGATCAGTCTCCACCACAAACTCCTTATCACCCAAATAATGCTTCCAATGTTTGGTTGCCAACACGATAGCTAACTCCTCCCGTTCTGTCGTGTGATAATTTTGTTCCGCCGCCACCAACTTTCGAGAATAGAAAGCAACTGGATGCCATCCATCCTCCCATTCTTGTTGAAGTATGCCACCTACTGTTGTACCTGATGCGTCAGTGGCCAACTTGATAGAACGGTTAGGATCATACCACTTGAGAATAGGTGCGTGTAACAAAGCATCTTTCAATGCTTGAAAAGCTAACTCTTGAGCTGTTCCCCATCTCCACTTCTGACCATTCCCTAACATGGAAGTCAAGGCCTGAGCTAGTCGAGCAAAACCTTTCACAAATCTACGATAGAATCCAGTGAGCCCTAGAAAACTCTTCAATTGAGTTTGATCTTCAGGTGCTATCCATTTCTAAATGGCATTTATCTTCTCACTCATCACTTGGATTCCTGTAGCTGTAACTCTATGACCCAAGTAATCTACTTCTGACTTGCCAAATTCACATTTTGAAGCCTTGGCATACAATTGATTGTCTCTTAAAACTTGAAGTACCTCTCGTAAATGACTTCTATGATCACTCAAAGTTTTGCTATACACCAATATATCATCTAGAAAAACAATGACAGATTTATCTAGATAAGGGCGAAAGATATCGTTCATCAATCCCATGAATGTAGCTGGTGCATTAGTGAGACCAAAAGGCATCACCAGATACTCAAAGTGTCCATACCTAGTACGAAAAGCTGTCTTGTGAACATCTTCATCTGCAATTCGAATTTGATTGTAGCCGCTTCTCAAATCTAGCTTGGTGAAGTACTTCGCTCCTTGAAGTTGATCAAACAAATCATCCATACGAGGTAATGGATATTTGTTTTTCACCGTTTGCTAATTCAACCCGCGATAATCGATACATAGTTTCATGGATCCATCCTTCTTCTTCACAAAGAGTACTGGAGCTCCATAAGGTGAAACACTTGGCTGAATGAATCCCTTGCTCAACATCTCCTCCACTTGAGCTTTGCATTCTTCCAATTCGTTTGGAGCCAAACGATATGGAGCTTTGCAAGTTGGTGTACTTCCAGGTATCACCTCAATCTTGTGATCAACTCGCCTCTTTGGTGGTAATCCTGCAGGTAGATCATCTGGAAAAACATCTTTATACTCCATAAAAATGTCGTTCAAGGACTCCGGGATGTAAGGTTTGTCCGTGGACCCAATATCTCTTATAAGTCCAAGGAAACAAACATCATCTCTAGAAATGGATGCTGTACCCATCACAAAGAGGGGTAAATTCCTATTCTGAGATCTAATTCTATCTCCATAGATCTTCCATCCACTACTTGTAATCACTTTTCTTCTCCAATCTACCTTCGGATTATAATGTTCTATCCATGGCATTCCAAGGATGACATCTCTGGTAACACACTTTTTGTTTTTTTTGCAGAATTTAAAAAATTTTAAAAAACTAGTACCGAAGCAGTGTTTGTAGTTAGAAAAGGGTACGTTAAATAGAGTGGATTGATGAGATCGTCACGAGGACACGAAGACTCACGTAGTCGGATGTACCAACGCCAATGTCTTCGGCGCCTTCAGCAAAAGCTCCTTTTCTGAGGTGTCTCTACTCACGCGCCTCCAGCGTATAAGGAAGCTACGCTTCCGGCGCAGACACCTCAGGAGGAGGTTTTGCTAAAGACGTCAGGAGAAGGGCCCGGACCTCTAAAGGCGTCCGACCATGAGTGCGCCTTCGGCGAAGCGCCGCTAGCGCGGAAAGGGAAAACCTTCATAACGATCGGGATACACGGTAGATCCAGTTGGTTGAAGTCGCATTAGAAAGAGCTCGAGACGCTTGTTCTAACAAGCCCAAGAGCGTCGGAGATGAATCAGGGACGGAGAAGTTATGAGCGTCGGAAAACTCGGAGCCGGACATGCGCCGTTCGCGCTAGGGTTCACAGCCAGAAAGGATTCCCGTACGCCCTCGGCGATGCGCCTTCGGCGGAATCACGCGCTCATAGGAGGAAACCAACTCAGAGTCGGAAGCGCCTTTGGCGGCTGTTCATGGAAGGAAAGCGCCGGTCGGATGTACGCCTCCGACGTGGCGCTGACGGCCGGATGCGCTGGCATGAGTTGCGCTGGCGGATATGCGCCGGCAGCAACGGACGAGGCATAAAGGACAAAATAAGCGGCACGACTGCGCGCCGGCGTAATTCGCTCCGACTAGATGTGCGCCTCCAGCAAGGCGCCGACGGATAATGAACGCACCAGCGGCGACACGCCTCCGATGAGGGACGGGTTAGGAAAAGACAACAGGGCCGACGTATACCCTGCAGCGGACTCGAGTCCGGAAGGTGGCGGCGGCGGGAGAATTCAACATTTACGCATGCGAATGCGCGCAGTGCGGAGACGTGAATTCGCGCATGCAAAGGGCGAACCGTTAAGCCGTATAGCCGGCTGCGTACGTTGTAACCAGTAAGAACGTTGGACGTTCTTGAAATCGGAGAAGAAAAGACTGCGCTCCAGTCTCATTCTCTCATTCTTGATTTTGCGATTTCCAGTTTCCAAGATTACGCGCAAGAGCGGAGCGACCTGCAGTGAGAGCAGAGAGTGCGGAGACGAGTTGCGCAAGGATCTTGGCAGACCTTGGAGAGAATTGCGAGTAGCGATCTTGAGCTTGAGCGCAGAGAGAGTGAGCAGTCAGTGCTTGAGCGGCCGACGCGCAGTGGCGATTGTGAGAGAGCGAGCGAAAGGGAGAACGTTTGTGTGTGCAGGCAACGCAATGTCGAAGGTTCCCCAACTGCGAGTGTCTCCACTCAGGGTGCCGCAGATCGGTCTACGCGCATTTCAAGATGTGATGCTGAGGCTGAAGCTTGATTTTCTCCTATGGGGGTGGAACTGGACATGTCCGGAGATGGTGCGCGAGTATCTGCAGGAGAGACACAAGCCCTCTCGCGGATTCCGCCCACACCCAGAGAGATGGGACATTTGCAACTGGGCGCAGGTGTTGGGCAGGTGTGCCGGCGAGGAAGGGGACCTCCTCTTCGAGGCCGATAGCGTGAAGGTGTCCCAGGAGGAAGAAGTCTCTTACAATGAGCTCTTCAAAGTTGCCAGGCATCCCAAGAACGGTTTCCGGACACGGGATTACAAAGATCGATTGCGGAGAAATGTCGCGACTGCATTGCTGCAGATATTGCAGCCGACCAAGACCGCTTACATGCATGGTTGGCAGGTAGAATTTGTGGAGCTAGTGTTGTCAGGAGCTCCAGTGCATTGGGCACGGCTCCTGTGGAAGGTGACGCGCCAACATGCGCAAGAAGAGAAAGGAGGAACCCTCAATCATCTCTCGCCTTACTTGATCGTGTTTTATCGGGCGATGGGATGTTTGACAAATGCTGAGAAAACACGGTTTCCGCAGCTGACCCGGAACTATCCAGGTAGATATTCGAGGGAGGCCGAAGTAGACACGGATCCGGACGAGGAACCTGCCAGTACGCCTCCGGCTCCGGCTCCAGCAAGAGCAGCAGAAGAACGTCGAAGTGAGCGCATTCCACGAAAGCGGAAGTGGGATGAGAGACCTGAGGACATGCAGCCGGAAGTGCCAGCTGCGCCGACTCGTGGTCGGCCCACCCCCGAGCCTCACAGTCGACCAAAACAGAGGGCACGCAAAATGCCAACTGGTACTGAGGAGACCGGGCGAACTCCGACCCGGCGGAATCTCACACAGGAGGAGATAATCGCTCAGATTCTAGGGAAGACGGCAGATACCTCTGCACAGAAGGCACCACGGCCTTCGGGAGGAGATGGACGGACTGACAGTCGGCCGACTGCGAGTCGGATGACTGAAGGCCGACAAGCGGAAGGAAGGCCAACTGAACGGCGCGTTGAACCGGACAGCAGGCCGGAAGCAGAAGAAAGTTTGGCTGACGAGCCAACAACCCTCAGAGGGTCGCCTTCGGCAGAAGGCACTTCTGGGAAAACGCCACCAGCAAGCAGGCCAAGTGGAGTCAAGACGCGCAGGGTGTATCCGACTCCCAGTCGGACAACTGCTGGTCGGCCGACTGCGAGTCGGACAACAGAGAGTCGGCCGGATTCGCCGACTGCGAGACGGATGGGGCCAACGACCAGTGTGCGGACGCCTTCGGCGGACGCACCTTCAACGAGGACACCTTCCGCGCAAATTGCGCCGGAAGGACAGGCAGCAGAAGCGGACGGTGCAAGAGTGACAAGAGTCACTACGGCGTCGACCCCTTCGGAAACCGACAATCGAGCCGGAACAGGGGCTCAAGCAGTGGGATCTCCCACTGCCCTGGATATTTTAGCAGGCAGTGGAGCAGCAGTCGCAGCGGAAGCTGCTGCGCGCCACAGTTCCAGGGAGTCGCCAAGGGACTCGTTGGCGACTGAAATCCTCGAGACTGAGGACGAGACAAGCTCGGAAGAGCAGGAAGCGGATTCGGTGCAGAAAACGCCAACAGGGGTGCTGTGCGAACAGATAGTTCCACTCCTGCGATATCTGGATCGCAAGACATCCAAATACGCAAGTGCTTTAAAACCGCAGTCTTATGTGGAGACTATCAGGCGAAGGACGAGGAGCAAGGTGGCAAAGTGGGCCTCTAGGTGCGGAGTATATGTGGATAGGAACACCGCCCTCCGACAACACCTGGCGGTCACACAGAAGCTATACCAAGCCTTGCAGCAGCAGAGGGAGGATGCGGCGACGAAAAGTCAGGCGGATGCCGAGCTAATACGGGCAAAAATCGAGTCGGAATTGCAGGAGGAGCGGAGACAAAACCAAGTCCTAGCAGCCGAGCTTACGCGCCAGACGCGCGCCTTAGAAGAAAGTCAAAGAGCCCGCAAGGAGGATGAGGAGTTGTTGCGCAACTTGCAATCCGAGTGCTCGGATTTGAGGGCACAACGTGCGGAAGCAGAAATGCAGCTGGCAGAGGTGGAGAGCAGCTGCAGGGCGCGAGGAGAGTTGGCGACACAGGTGACTCGTTGTCTAAAAGGATACGCTCATTGGGAGGTGGCAGCTCAAGAGAGGATCACACTCAGGGAGTTCGAGCTTCGGGCGGCGGCATTGACGGAGGGTGACAGTCGGAGTCGGCGGCGAGTGGCGAGAAAATTAGAAACCTTCTTGTCGGGTGCGCGCGACACTATGGCGCACTTGCAGTCGGAAGTCACCACAGCGCTCCGACGCCTGGGGTTACGCAGCCGGTCGGAAGACTGGCAAGGTAGAGACAGTAAGCGGAGCAGTCCGGCGCGCAGGAGGCGCAGCACCGGATCTGCCGAGTGCAGTAGAGTAGTTTGGTTTCGCGCAGATGCTGCGAGTAGTAGATAGGATAGCGTAGTGCTAGTTAGGATCTTTTGAGGGTATAAAGTAGATCAAGGCGTTTTGCCTTGGGACTCTTCCAGTTTCGGAAGTGCAGATCAGGAACTCACTTTCTTGGCGTGTTTGTGCATTTTGGTCCTGGCACCACGTAGAGAAGCTGCAGCATAGCGAAGTTACCGTATGTTGTAGTTGAAGGCCTTCGGCTGAATGTTCAGAGCTAGTACCCGGTTAGAGACTTGAGTAGTGCGGATCTGCACCTGCGGGTGATTTCTGATGCTCAGAGCCGGCTGCGAGTTAGATACTTGAACAGTTCCCCCTTACTCCTTCGAGTGACATTTCCTGATTGTACTCCTACGGGAAGTTTCCCCTGAATGCCAATGTGAAGTTGTATTACTTCGTGTAAACCTTGGTTTGTAATTCAGGTTGTGTGTGTGTTACTGGATCGTGTTTTCAGTAAGTTCTCAGTCGGGTCTACACTCCCTGCGTTTGGTGTGATAGTCGAGGGTGACGTCCACGGCGTATGTAGAGGCTTTGTTCCGAAGTGGGAAGTCCAGTCCGGGTACCCCCGCTAGTTCCTGGCGGAAGGGCAGTAAAAGCCGGAGTGGGAGGCACTACCTGCAGAACCTCTGAGTGAACTTTTGAGACACTTTCCTCCTGAAATCCGAAGCGGAGGTCCTGACCGACCTCCGAGTTGTGCTTGTTGCCAGTTTCAGGTGTGTGTGTGTGTGTGTGTTGAGTGACCACGCTGTACCGTGCATCCTCCGAGCATCCTCCGAGTTGAGATCCTCCTCCGAGTCGAGCACTGCAGTATTTCTGGGAGTGACAGTCGCCTAGAATTCAAACTCTACAAAAGTCTGTTAAACGTGACACTTTTACTCTGTGTGTTGCCTCTGTCCCTGTGGGTTCGATCTTTTTACCACCATACTGCAGTTTTAGCCTTTGGTGGGTTATTACATAAGGAGCCGACAACTTCTTTTTGGCGCCGCTGCCGGGGACATCATACCGAGCTAAACGAATTACTCTCCATTCAATGCTCTCCTTCTATCTACCTATGGATAATTCTACACTCCGTGGTAGTGTTTCTATCACTTCAGTTTGCCCGTTTGGCAATTCAACTTCTTCACTCACGTCCTTCATCAACATCAAACCTAACTTCATAGCAACACTCCTTGATAGAAAATTCTCAGTTGCTCCAGGATCAATTAAAACTCTCACCTTGTGTCCTTCCATGAAACCATTAGTGACAATGAGTTGAGCTTGCTTCTTACTCCTTCCATGAGCTCCCAACCATTGCTTTCTTCCAACCTCGCCTTTTCTTCGCTTTGTAGAACCAGTAAGGCCGCGAGGAAAGATTACTGGTGATCTTCGTTTCCCGAAACTGCTTCCTCCACCTCTTCATACTCTATCCCCTCCATATTGTTGAACGGTCGTCGCTGCATGGGCCGTCCTCCTTGTTGTGTCGGCCGAACTCGACAAAACTTGGCTATGTGACCCATTCGTCCACATGCATAGCATTCGCGATTGTCACGAACTCCAGCTCCTCCTCAAACTATTCCATTATTTGCATAACCTTCTTGCAAATTTGGAACTCCTGGTCGCTTAATCTCACCTCCAAATCTTGGTGGTGGTCCTCTTGTTGGTGCAAAACCTTCTCTACGTCGAAGGTTTCCCAACTCCATCGGTGTTGGACCAGATGGATCTCTAAAATTGCTCACTGGCTCACCGTGTGTGACACCAAAAGCACCTGAAATTCGTTGAGCAATTGCGATTGCTTCATTCACAGTAGATGGATTGGTTACCATCACCTCCTTTCGAATTCGATCTTTCAAGCCTCGTTTGAACACGTCCAAGGCTTCAGCTCCACTCATATCCATGATAGATACTTGAAGATCACGAAATTCTTCAATGTACTCATGAATACCTCCTTTCTGCTTCAGATCCCACAACTTCATTCTTGCAGTTTGAAGAGAATCCACCGCTTGAAAATTTTGCAGAAGTCCTTCCTGCATTCCACTCCACGAAATGGTAGCACCTCGTTCTGAAAGCATTCTCTCCCATGTTGTGTACCATGTGAGAGCCTTATCCGTAATATAAGATCTCATGAACATTCCTGCAATATAATTAGAAACATGAAAATGGGATAAATGAATATTCATCCTCATAATCCATCCCTCTAACACTCCCATTGCTCTACTCCCTTTGTAAGCTTCCACCTTACAGGATTTTCCCATTCGAAGCAAAAGATTTGCTTGATCTTCAATCTCTTGAAGACGTCTCCTATTTGCCTCTGCTGCATCAATAGGAGTTGGTTCTGGCTGAACTTGGGAAGCTTGAACTTGAGGTTCAACTTCCATCTCTCCAACTCTCTCTCTCTCTCTACTTTCTCACTCTCTAATGCAAAGATTTTATCTTCCATGGCTTGCTGCTTGGTATGCCCATCTACTATCGCTTTTCTCAACTCCTTCATCTCTGCCATGATTGCATTGAGAACCTCACCCATATCAATTGATGTTCCCATGCTTTTTCACACTCCCTCTAATACAAAGTGAGTATAATCATTATGTGACCTCTCAACAAAGGAGTCACAAAAGGTGCAGGTGACTCTATCACAGCTCTATAGTACTCCTCTCCATAATTCCTCACAAGAAAATCTCTCCATATCCTCTTCTGTCTATATACTGTTCTAATCTCTACATAAGTGCTGAATCGAACCGGGACAGGTGGTTCGCGATTCAAATCCATGAAACAATCAGTATAGAATGTATATAGTACAATCCCAAGTCTCTCCATAAGTAACTATTGGAAGAATCAGTGGCACTCTTGACTCCATCACTCTAGTCATAAAATCTGCACCCCAACAAGCCACAAGGTACATCCGAAAATGATGTTTCTCCATGCAACGAAGGTGAATATCGAATAGGTTAGGAATTGGCCAGTGCGGTACTGGATTCCTGTCAATCCCGTCCATATCTGCAAAAACACAATGTCCCCCTTCCACCTCTCTCTACATGCAGATGAATGACCTCTGCCAGCCTCTATACACTCTCAAGACTACACTCCATCATCACTCACTTGCTATTCCATGAGAGGTAATCCACACTCAAGGAAAGAGCAAGGTCGCTCTGATACCATTGTAACACTAGGGTTTAGAGAGAAGTTCACTCGACGATAGAAACGTAAACTCTGAAGATGAGAGATACCAACAATGGTTCTCCTCTCCCTTATATAGCTCTCATCAACAAGTACAAGGTGATAAGATCTAATCCCCACCATCCATACCACTCCTAGTGGATGGATGACGTGGCGGATAACCCTAACAAGCACACGGATCGCTGACGTGGCGCACCCAACTAACACACTAACTAACACACTCAATCCTTACCTACAAGCACACGGATTGCTGACGTGGCACTGTCAACTAACACATCCACTCTGTACCTACCAAGTGCGCGGATCGCTGACGTGGCAGCTATGACTAGTGCACACTAAAGTATCTACATCAATATTCAGAGTAACCTCTACTTTAGTTCTAACTAACTAAAGATGGTTACAGTTCTCCAAACTTGCTTGAGAAGTGCTTGTGGTAACACACTTTTTGTTTTTTTTGCAGAATTTAAACAATTTTAGAAAACTAGTACCAAAGCAGTGTTTGTAGCTAGAGAAGGGTACGCTAAATAGAGTGGATTGATGAGATCGTCACGAGGGCACAAAGAATCACGTAGTCGGATGTACCAACGCCAACGTCTTCGGCGCCTTCGGCAAAAGCTCCTTTTTGAGTTGTCTCTACTCACGCGCCTCTAGCGCATAAGGAAGCTACGCTTCCGGCGCAGACACCTCAGGAGGAGGTTTTGCTAAAGACGTCAGGAGAAGGGCCCGGACCTCTAAAGGCATCCGACCATGAGTGCGCCTTCGGCGAAGCGCCGCTAGCGCGGAAAGGGAAAACCTTCATAACAATCGGGATACACGGTAGATCCAGTTGGTGGAAGTTGCATTAGACAGAGCTCGGGACGCTCGTTCTAACGAGTCCAAGAGCGCCGGAGATGGATCAGGAATGGAGAAGTTATGAGCGTCGGAAAACTCGTAGCCGGACATGCGCCGTTCGCGCTAGGGTTCACAGCCGGAAAGGATTCCCGTACGCCCTCGGCGATGCGCCTTCGGCGGAATCACGCGCTCACAGGAGGAAACCAACTCAGAGTCGGAAGCGCCCTTGGCGGCTGTTCATGGAAGGAAAGCGCCGGTCGGATGTACGCCTCCGACGTGGCGCTGACGGCCGGATGCGCTGGCATGAGTTGCGCTGACGGATATGCGCTGGCAGCAACGGACAAGGCATAAAGGACAAAATAGGCGGTACGACTGCGCGCCGGCGTAATTCGCTCCGGCTGGATGTGCGCCTCCAGCAAGGCGCCGACGGATAATGAACGCGCCAGCGGCGACACGCCTCCGGAGAAGGGCGGGTTAGGAAAAGACAACAGGGCCGACGTATACCCTGCAGCGGACTCGAGTCCGGAAGGTGGCGGTGGCGGGAGAATTCAACGTTTAAGCATGCGAATGCGCGCAATGCGGAGACGTGAATTCGCGCATGCAAAGGGCGAACCGTTAAGCCGTATAGCCGGCTGCGTACGTTGCAACCAGTAAGAACGTTGGACGTTCTTGAAATCGGAGAAGAAAAGACTGCGCTCCAGTCTCATTCCCTCATTCTTGACTTTGCAATTTCCAGTTCCAAGATTACGCGCAAGGGCGGAGCGACCTGCAGTGAGAGTAGAGAGTGCGGAGACGAGTTGCACAAGGATCTTGGCGGACCTTGAAAGAATTGGGAGTAGCGATCTTGAACGAGCGCAGAGAGAGTGAGCAGTCAGTGCTTGAGTGGCCGACGCGCAGTGGCGATTGTGAGAGAGTGAGCGAAAGGGAGAACGTTTGTGTGTGCAGGCAACGCAATGTCGAAGGTTCCCCAACTGCGAGTGTCTCCACTCAGGGTGCCGCAGATCGGTCTACGCGCATTTCAAGATGTGCTGACGAGGCTGAAGCTCGATTTTCTCCTCTGGGGGTGGAATTGGACGTGTCCGGAGATGGTGCGCGAGTATCTGCAAGAGAGACACAAGCCTTCTCGCGGATTTCGCCCACACCCAGAGAGATGGGAAATTTGCAATTGGGCGCAGGTGTTGGGCAGGTGTGCCGGCGAGGAAGGGGATCTCCTCTTCGAGGCCGACAGCGTGAAAGTGTCCCAGGAGGAAGAAGTCTCTTACAATGAGCTCTTCAAGGTGGCTAGACATCCCAAGAACGGTTTCCGGACTCGGGATTACAAGGATCGATTGCGGAGAAATGTCGCGACAGCATTGCTGCAGATATTGCAGCCGACCAAGACCGCTTACATGCATGGTTGGCAGGTAGAGTTCGTGGAGCTAGTGTTGTCAGGAGCTCCGGTGCATTGGGCACGACTTCTGTGGAAGGTGACGCGCCAACATGCGCAAGAAGAGAGGGGAGGAACGCTCAATCATCTATCGCCTTACTTAATCGTGTTTTACCGGGCGATGGGATGTTTGACGAATGCTGAGAAAACTCGGTTTCCGCAGCTGAGCCGGTCTTATCCAGGTAGATATTCGAGGGAGGCCGAAGTAGACACGAATCCGGACGAGGAACCTGCCAGTACGCCTCCGGCTCCGGCTCCAGCCAGAGCAGCAGAAGAACGTCGAAGTGAGCGCATTCCGCGCAAGCGGAAGTGGGATGAGAGACCTGAGGACAGGCAGCCGGAAGTACCAGCTGCGCCGACTCGTGGTCGGCCCACCCCCGAGCCTCATAGTCGACCAAAACAGAGGGCACGCAGAATGCCAACTGTTACTGAGGAGACCAGGCGAACTCCGACCCGGCGGAATCTCACACAGGAAGAGATAATTGCTCAGGTCCTAGGGAAGACGGCAGAAACCTCTGCACAGAAGGCACCACGGCCTTCGGGAGGAGATGGACGGACTGACGACCGGCCGACTGCGAGTCGGATGACTGAAGGTCGACAAGCGGAAGGAAGGCCAACTGAACGGCGCGTTGAACCGGACAGCAGGCCGGAAGCGGAAGAGAGTTTGGCTGACGAGCCAACAATCCTTAGAGGGTCGTCTTCGGCGGAAGGCACTTCTGGAAGAACGCCCCCAACAAGCAGGCCAAGTGGAGTCAAGACGCGCAGGGTGTATCCGACTCCCAGTCGGACAACTGCTGGTCGGCCGACTGCGAGTCGGACAACAGAGAGTCAGCCGGATTCGCCGACTGCGAGACGGATGGAGCCAACGACCAGTGTGCGGACGCCTTCGGCGGACGCACCTTCAGCAAGGACACCTTCCGCGCAGATTGCGCCGGAAGGACAGGCAGCAGAAGCGGGCGGTGCAAGAGTGACAAAAGTCACTGCGGCGTCGACCCCTTCACAAGCCGAAGATCGAGCCGGAACAGGGGCTCAAGCAGTGGGATCTCCCACTGCCCTGGATATTTTAGCAGGCAGTGGAGCAGCAGTCGCAGCGGAAGCTGCTGCGCGCCACAGTTCCAGGGAGTCGCCAAGGGATTCGGTGGCGACTGAGATCCTCGAGACTGAGGATGAGACGAGCTCGGAAGAGCAAGAAGAGGATTCAGTGCAGAAAACGCCAACAGGGGTGCTGTGCGAACAGATAGTTCCACTCCTGCGATATCTGGATCGCAAGACATCCAAATACGGAAGTGCCTTAAAACCGCAGTCTTATGTGGAGACTATCAGGCGAAGGACGAGGATCAAGGTGGCAAAGTGGGCCTCTAGTTGCCAAGTATATGTGGATAGGAACACCGCCCTCCGACAACACCTGGCGGTCACCCAGAAGCTGTACCAAGCCTTGCAGCAGCAGAAGGAGGATGCGGCGACGAAGAGTCAGGCGGAGGCCGAACTAATACGGGCAAAGATCGAGTCGGAACTGCAGGAGGAGCGGAGACAGAACAAAGTCCTAGCAGCCGAGCTTGCGCGCCAGACGCGCGCCTTAGAGGAAAGTCAAAGAGCCCGCAAGGAGGATGAGGAGTTGTTGTGCAACTTGCAAACCGAGTGCTCGGATTTGAGGGCTCAACGTGCGGATTTAGAAATGCAGCTGGCAGAGGTGGAGAGCAGCTGCAGGGCACGAGGAGAGTTGGCGGCACGGGTGACTCGTTGTCTAAACGGATACACCCATTGGGAGGTGGCAGCTCAAGAGAGGGTCACACTCCGGGAGTTCGAGCTTCGGGCGGCGGCCTTGACGGAAGGTGACAGTCGGAGTCGGCGGCGAGTGGCAAGAAAATTAGAAACCTTCTTGTCGGGTGCGCGCGACACCATGGCGCACTTGCAGTCGGAAGTCACCACAGCGCTCCGACGCCTGGGGTTACGCAGCCGGTCGGAAGACTGGCAAGGTAGAGACAGTAAGCGGAGCAGTCCGGCGCGCAGGAGGCGCAGCACCGGATCTGCTGAGTGCAGTAGAGTAGTTTGGTTTCGCGCAGATGCTGCGAGTGGTAGATAGGATAGCGTAGTGCTAGTTAGGATCTTTTGAGAGTATAAAGTAGATCAAGGCGTTTTGCCTTTGGACTCTTCCAGTTTCGGAAGTGCAGATCAGGAACTCACTTTCTTGGCGTGTTTGTGCATTTTGGTCCTGGCACCACGTAGAGAAGCTGCAGCATAGCGAAGTTACCGTATGTTGTAGTTGAAGGCCTTCGGCTGAACATTCAGAGCTAGTACCCGGTTAGAGACTTGAGTAGTGCGGATCTGCACCTGCGGGTGATTTCTGATACTCAGAGCCGGCTGCGAGTTAGATACTTGAACAGTTCCCCCTTACTCCTTCGAGTGACATATCCTGATTGTACTCCTATGGGAAGTTTCCCCTGAATGCCAATGTGAAGTTTCATTACTTCGTGTAAACCTTGGTTTGTAATTCAGGTTGTGTGTGTGTTACTGGATCGTGTTTTCAGTAAGTTCTCAGTCGGGTCTGCACTCCCTGCGTTTTGTGTGATAGTCGAGGGTGACGTCCACGGCGTACGTAGAGGCTTCGTTCCGAAGTGAGAAGTCCAGTCCGGGTACCCCCGCTAGTTCCTGGCGGAAGGGCAGTAAAAGCCGGAGTGGGAGGCACTTCCTGCAGAACCTCTGAGTGAACTTGCGAGACACTTTCCTCCTGAAATCCGAAGCGGAGGTCCTGACCGACCTCCGAGTTGTGCTTTTTGCCAGTTTCAGGTGTGTGTGTGTGTGTTGAGTGACCAAGCTGTACCGTGCATCCTCCGAGCATCCTCCGAGTTGAGTTCCTCCTCCGAGTCGAGCCTCCGAGTCGAGCACTACAGTATTTCTGGGAGTGACAGTCGCCTAGAATTCAAACTCTACCAAAAGTCTGTTAAACGTGACACTTTTACTCTGTGTGTTGCCTCTGTCCCTGTGGGTTCGATCTTTTTACCACCATACTGCAGTTTTAGCCTTTGGTGGGTTATTACATAAGGAGCCGACAACTTCTTTTTGGCGCCGCTGCCGGGGAACAGTGCGTCAACACCAGAACCCTTGAGCAGCAATGCTCGGTGAATGTCGACGAGCGATAGTGTGGGAAACCTGAGTGCGAGAGCCACACGGAAACTCCGTCGAGATTCAGAAAAAGCCGTGGAAACAAAACGGCGAACTAAAAAGAAGACTCCCGGTGAGGACTCTGCAGAAAGATCGCCATCACCGACTACTGGAAGACAAAGGCGTTCCAGTTCACCTACCGAGAGCATTGAGCTAACAGTTCTATTGGACATCCCTCCGACAGGAACTCTTCCTGAGTTTGGCCAACCTAGGATCAGTCCGTCGACAGGATCACCGATGGCAGAACATCAAGCCAATCTCCGCCATGTGTTTTCCCAACCTACCACCAAACATTCGTATCCAAGATACACGGGAACGGGCGACGACGATGATGCAGATTCATACATAAAGCTCTTCGAGTCTGTCTCCATCGCCAATCGTGAGACCAGTGATGAAGACAGATTACGAATCTTTCCTAGCCTGCTACGCAAACGAGCGCGTAGCTGGTACAACCATGAGAGCACCGACCCCACTGGCATCCGGACCTGGGCTCAGCTCAAGGAAAAGTTTCTGAGGCGGTTCCGCGAACTCGGATATGACAGTCGAGTTCTGACCCGGCTTCGAAATCTTCGACGCGAGCGGAAGGAGAATCTTCGAGACTACACTGAGAGATTCCAAGACCTCCTAGATCGAATTCCGAAGACAGGCCCGGGAGAACCGTATTCGGTACAACAGGCAGTGGATTGGTATGTGACAGGGCTCTCAAGAGAAATGGAGACCTTCTGTAGGAGAGGCAAGACTGACACAATCCAAGATGTGATAGCTTCCGCGGAGACCTTTGAGACGTCAACCCTTGACACTCGAAGACGCGACCGACGGTCGACGAAGAAGAAGTCGCAAGGCGGACGTCGGAAGAGAAGGAACTCGCCTTCCTCGACAGAAGAATCGAGCTCCTCCGAATCAAGTTCTTCCTCGGAAGAGGAAGAGGACTCGTCATCTTCAGAAGAAGAAAGACGGAAGAAGAAACGCAGTGCGATCAAGAAGAAGGATCGAGGTAAGGGAATCCCAGTGAAGACTCAAGGGGACATCGCAGCCAAGGTAGACAACCTGGTGAAGAATTTTGCGGACCTGAAAGTTCATGTAGTGGGAGGCCAAGACCGACGTAAATCACCTGCGAGACAACGAGCGAATCTCTGGTGTACTACGTGCGGACAGGTGGGACATGCCAACACGGAGTGCATGTCCGCGAGGCCATCTTACCCAGTGAATGCGGTCGAATGGGCACCACAATGGGAGAACCCCATGTATTATGCTGAGCCGCCTATGTATTATGCTGAGCAGGTTGAGGACACCGCCTACTCGGTACAGACAGCTCCAGCTACAACTCCGAACCCACCGGTGCATATACCGCGCTTTGTTCCGAGGGAAATGGCGGGTACACTCCCACCAAGACGCATGGCACCTCCAGGCAATCACAACCGACCTCGACCACAATTCGATGGTTGCTACAACTGCGGAGACATGGGGCATTACGCGCCAAGTTGTCCCCACCCGAGGAAGCCAATGGGGTATGCACCATTGTGCAGCAATTGCAAGAAGTCCGGACATACAGCAGCTGAATGTGACCAGCCCCAAATCCCTAGGCCAGCCGTGCGTTTCGTATCAACACCTGGCAAGGAAGAAGTGCAGGTCAACCAGGTAGAACTGAGTCTGGACCCAGCTGAAGGAGACGAAGTATGGCCAGAGGAAGAAGTAATGTGCGGTCGGGTAGAAACCCGAAGTTCGAAGAGGAAAGGAGAAGGCCACGAGGACACTCGCCGCCTCGAGCGTAGGGAAGAAAGGAGGAAGTCTAAAGAAGTTAGAGAAGGCCAGAGGAGAAGGCCGGGTACACCTCCGGCTATGAGAAACACCCAGCCGGAGCAGAACTCAGAAAAGGCGGACAGGTATTCAGAAGAGTTCCGGACTCGAGATTACCTTCCGGACATCAAAGATGAGGTGAGTCACCTCATCAAGGAAGCACTGGGCGCCGGAATGACATCCGACGACCGGAAGGCAGTTAGGCCCCCTACACCCCTTCCGACCGCGAGTACAGGGAAACTTCCGGCCGTGACTTCCAACACTCCCTACGACATAGTGAAAGACATGGGGAGCCAGAGGGCAAATATTTCCTTCCACCAGTTGTTGGAAGACAATAAGACGTACAGGAGGATGCTGATGCTTTCGTTGCGCCGACCACGCAAACCCCGAAAAGAGAAACTTCCGGCTGTGTACAGAGTGGAAGGAGGAGACCTGGGACCTCCAGAGATCGAAGTAGAGATCGGAGGCTGCGTCATTCAGAAGGTACCAGTGGACTCCGGCTCGGGCGTGAATATCATGACCGAGGAGACAGCGAACTCCTTGGGGTTCCAGACCTTCGAACCTACATCCCGAGTATTGCGACTGGCCGATCAAACACGCAGAATGCCACTAGGAATGTTGAGCAATGTGAGAACCAACATTGGAGGAGTGGACTTTCAACTGTCCTACATAATACTGCAACCTCTGATGAAGAAAGGTTATGATGTGCTGCTTGGCAGACCTTGGCTATACGATGCCAAAGCAAGGTGTGACTGGAGTAGGAAGAGATTACAGTTCCGTAGCCCTGCGGACCCTCCGACTGTCATTACCGTACCGTGGACCAAGGTACCCCATGAGGGCGAAACACCTTCCACCACCTCCGGTTACACAACTGGAGGGGAGACCAGCTCATCATGCACTTCAGAGACCGAAACGTCAGAGGACTTTGTGGGCTACGTCACTTGCTGCTCCATTGAGGAGGAAGGAGACGAGGTGTATCCGGATGAGGAATAGCAACTAGCAGCCGGACTGGGCAGAAGCGAGATCAGTCACACAGAGGGGATTGTTGACCCGAGTGATTGCTGCGAACTGCAGCTCAGTCCAGGTAAAGGCTTGAAGGTGTCAAGCCAGGTACAAGGAGAAGAGTTGAACAGGGTACAGGCGTTTCTTCGCCAGTATGAGGATGTCTTCGCATGGAGGATTGAAGACATGAAAGGCATACCTGCAAGGTATGGAGAGCACAGAATCGACTTGTTGGACGAGGCAGTTCCGGTTCGCCAACGCCAATACAGGCTCAACCCAAAATATTCATTATTGGTGAAGGACGAAATCGATAAGTACCTGAGCGCAGGAATCATCTACCCGGTACTTAGTAGCGAGTGGGTGTCGCCTATCGTGATCGTGCCCAAGAAACTGACGGGTAAGATCCGGGTGTGTCAGGACTTCAGGAAGCTGAACGCAGCAACGAGGAAGGACCATCACCCTCTTCCTTTCACGGACTCTATTTTAGACCATGTAGCAGGGCATGAATGCTACAGTTTCCTAGACGGATTCTCCGGCTACAACCAGGTGTCCATCAGGGAACAGGACAAGGACAAAACAACCTTCACGACCGACTGGGGGACCTATGCCTATCACAAGATGCCGTTCGGTCTGTGCAACGCGCCAGCGACGTTCCAGCGGATGATGACAAACATTTTCCAAGAGCACCTGAGGAAGTTCCTAGAAATTTTCATCGACGACTTTTGTGTCTTCGGTAAGAGGTCGGAGCACCTTAACCATCTTCGGCAAACGTTCGACAGATGTAGGGAGAGCAGCTTGTCCTTACACCCTGAGAAATGTTTCTTCTTCATGACCAGCGGAATCCTGCTAGGGCACCGAGTTTCGTCCGATGGCATTGCAGTGGATGTAGAGAAGGTGAAGATTATTCTCGAACTGCAGCCGCCAACGAATCTGCGTGAGTTGAGGGCCTTCCTTGGCCATGTAGGTTATTACCGAAGGTTCATAAATATGTATGCCATCTTGGCGGCCGATCTGACGAAGCTGCTTAAGAAGGATGAACCCTATGTGTGGGGCAAGGAGCAACAGCTGGCCTTTGAAACGCTCAAAGCCAAACTGACGACTGCTCCGGTTCTGAGAAGTCCGGATTGGAACAGACCTTTCCATGTCTATGTAGACACGTCGGCGTTTGCAATCGGGGTGGTTCTCAGTCAGAAGGATGACAACAAGAAAGACTACCCGATTTACTTCGCGAGTCGTCAGTTGTCAGCAGCAGAGAAGAAGTACACGACAACTGAGAGGGAGGCGTTGGGAATGGTGTACTCCTGCAAGAAGTTCCGACATTATTTGATCTGCTATGAGTTCGTGTTTCATGTAGACCATTACGCCTTACAGCACCTGGTGAAGAAGGCGGATCTGTCCGGACGAATTGCCAGGTGGGTGCTACTGCTACAGGAATTCACCTATACTGTACAGACACGGAAAGGCGTTCACCATGAGAACGCGGACTACCTCTCCCGACTATGGACCGAACCCATAGAGGAGGAAGTAGTGGATGATTTTCCCGACGAACAACTTTTTCAGTTGTCCGCCAGCCATGAGTCCAGGTACGCGGACTTATACAGGTTCCTGCTCACACTCCAATGTCCGGAAGGATTGGATGCAGAGCAGCGCACAGTCTTCGTTCATAAAGCGGGACCTTACCAGCTCCAACAAGGGGTCTTGTTCAAGAAAATGGCAGACGAGAGGTTGTGCAGATGTCTAGAGGAGTCTGAAGTCCCGCGAGTTGTCAAAGCCATGCACACAGAAGACGCTGGTGGTCACTACGCCACCAGAAACACAGTGACCAAAATTGTGAATGCAGGATACTGGTGGCCGACGATGTTCAAAGATGTACACGACTACGTTCGCAAATGCGACAGCTGCCAGAGAACGGGAAGGCCGACTCCGACCACGAGATGGCCTCTTACACCAATCATGCCATTGGCACCGTTTGAAAAATGGGGGATCGACTTCGTGGGACCAATACAACCTGTCACTAAAGGCACGCGCAGGCGCTACATATTGGTAGCAACAGACTATGCGACCAAGATGGTGGAGGCAGAAGCCACAAGGCACGATGACGCAGCCGCAGTAGCACGGTTCCTATTCGAATCCATCATCACACGCTACGGGTGCCCCCTAGAAATAGTCAGTGACAGAGGCACGCACTTTCTGAATCAGGTGATAGAAAGTTTGACGCGGCACTTCCAGATTAAGCATCGGAAGACCACTCCATACAACCCCAAGGCAAATGGTCTGACAGAGAAGTCCAATGGATTACTCTGTAAGATACTCCTCAAGGTGACTGTAAACCATGCTCATGACTGGGACACCAAGCTACCGGCCGCCTTATGGGCATATAGAACGGCAGAAAAAGTCACCACCAGGCAAACACCTTACTTCTTAGTTTATGGGCAACATCCGATCTTACCCATCGAATTCGAGATACCTACCAAGAGGACCTTAGATCAGAGAAGGCTGGACGCGGAAGAAAGTCAGGCATATCGACTGCAAGAGGTAATGGCACTGGAGGAAAGACGTCAAGAGGCCGAAGATCGGACAAAGCAATTACAACTCAGGCGGAAGGAGAAGTACGATCGAAGGCTCAAACCAGTACTGCTGGAGAAGGGCGACTTGGCTCTGCTATACGATAGCAGACATGCTAGATTTCCAGGCAAGCTCCACTTGAGGTGGATGGGACCTTACAAGGTGATAGAAGTTTTCCCAAATGGATCAATCCAACTCGCAGAACTGACGGGAGAATGGTTAGGCACCCGCGTGAACGGATGGCGTCTGAAGAAATACCACGTGTAAATGTTCGCGTGGGCGCTCACAATTGAGGAGGGGGGCATGTGGTAACACACTTTTTGTTTTTTTTGCAGAATTTAAACAATTTTAGAAAACTAGTACCAAAGCAGTGTTTGTAGCTAGAGAAGGGTACGCTAAATAGAGTGGATTGATGAGATCGTCACGAGGGCACAAAGAATCACGTAGTCGGATGTACCAACGCCAACGTCTTCGGCGCCTTCGGCAAAAGCTCCTTTTTGAGGTGTCTCTACTCACGCGCCTCTAGCGCATAAGGAAGCTACGCTTCCGGCGCAGACACCTCAGGAGGAGGTTTTGCTAAAGACGTCAGGAGAAGGGCCCGGACCTCTAAAGGCATCCGACCATGAGTGCGCCTTCGGCGAAGCGCCGCTAGCGCGGAAAGGGAAAACCTTCATAACAATCGGGATACACGGTAGATCCAGTTGGTGGAAGTTGCATTAGACAGAGCTCGGGACGCTCGTTCTAACGAGTCCAAGAGCGCCGGAGATGGATCAGGAATGGAGAAGTTATGAGCGTCGGAAAACTCGTAGCCGGACATGCGCCGTTCGCGCTAGGGTTCACAGCCGGAAAGGATTCCCGTACGCCCTCGGCGATGCGCCTTCGGCGGAATCACGCGCTCACAGGAGGAAACCAACTCAGAGTCGGAAGCGCCCTTGGCGGCTGTTCATGGAAGGAAAGCGCCGGTCGGATGTACGCCTCCGACGTGGCGCTGACGGCCGGATGCGCTGGCATGAGTTGCGCTGACGGATATGCGCTGGCAGCAACGGACAAGGCATAAAGGACAAAATAGGCGGTACGACTGCGCGCCGGCGTAATTCGCTCCGGCTGGATGTGCGTCTCCAGCAAGGCGCCGACGGATAATGAACGCGCCAGCGGCGACACGCCTCCGGAGAAGGGCGGGTTAGGAAAAGACAACAGGGCCGACGTATACCCTGCAGCGGACTCGAGTCCGGAAGGTGGCGGTGGCGGGAGAATTCAACGTTTAAGCATGCGAATGCGCGCAATGCGGAGACGTGAATTCGCGCATGCAAAGGGCGAACCGTTAAGCCGTATAGCCGGCTGCGTACGTTGCAACCAGTAAGAACGTTGGACGTTCTTGAAATCGGAGAAGAAAAGACTGCGCTCCAGTCTCATTCCCTCATTCTTGACTTTGCAATTTCCAGTTCCAAGATTACGCGCAAGGGCGGAGCGACCTGCAGTGAGAGTAGAGAGTGCGGAGACGAGTTGCACAAGGATCTTGGCGGACCTTGAAAGAATTGGGAGTAGCGATCTTGAACGAGCGCAGAGAGAGTGAGCAGTCAGTGCTTGAGTGGCCGACGCGCAGTGGCGATTGTGAGAGAGTGAGCGAAAGGGAGAACGTTTGTGTGTGCAGGCAACGCAATGTCGAAGGTTCCCCAACTGCGAGTGTCTCCACTCAGGGTGCCGCAGATCGGTCTACGCGCATTTCAAGATGTGCTGACGAGGCTGAAGCTCGATTTTCTCCTCTGGGGGTGGAATTGGACGTGTCCGGAGATGGTGCGCGAGTATCTGCAAGAGAGACACAAGCCTTCTCGCGGATTTCGCCCACACCCAGAGAGATGGGAAATTTGCAATTGGGCGCAGGTGTTGGGCAGGTGTGCCGGCGAGGAAGGGGATCTCCTCTTCGAGGCCGACAGCGTGAAAGTGTCCCAGGAGGAAGAAGTCTCTTACAATGAGCTCTTCAAGGTGGCTAGACATCCCAAGAACGGTTTCCGGACTCGGGATTACAAGGATCGATTGCGGAGAAATGTCGCGACAGCATTGCTGCAGATATTGCAGCCGACCAAGACCGCTTACATGCATGGTTGGCAGGTAGAGTTCGTGGAGCTAGTGTTGTCAGGAGCTCCGGTGCATTGGGCACGACTTCTGTGGAAGGTGACGCGCCAACATGCGCAAGAAGAGAGGGGAGGAACGCTCAATCATCTATCGCCTTACTTAATCGTGTTTTACCGGGCGATGGGATGTTTGACGAATGCTGAGAAAACTCGGTTTCCGCAGCTGAGCCGGTCTTATCCAGGTAGATATTCGAGGGAGGCCGAAGTAGACACGGATCCGGACGAGGAACCTGCCAGTACGCCTCCGGCTCCGGCTCCAGCCAGAGCAGCAGAAGAACGTCGAAGTGAGCGCATTCCGCGCAAGCGGAAGTGGGATGAGAGACCTGAGGACAGGCAGCCGGAAGTACCAGCTGCGCCGACTCGTGGTCGGCCCACCCCCGAGCCTCATAGTCGACCAAAACAGAGGGCACGCAGAATGCCAACTGTTACTGAGGAGACCAGGCGAACTCCGACCCGGCGGAATCTCACACAGGAAGAGATAATTGCTCAGGTCCTAGGGAAGACGGCAGAAACCTCTGCACAGAAGGCACCACGGCCTTCGGGAGGAGATGGACGGACTGACGACCGGCCGACTGCGAGTCGGATGACTGAAGGTCGACAAGCGGAAGGAAGGCCAACTGAACGGCGCGTTGAACCGGACAGCAGGCCGGAAGCGGAAGAGAGTTTGGCTGACGAGCCAACAATCCTTAGAGGGTCGTCTTCGGCGGAAGGCACTTCTGGAAGAACGCCCCCAACAAGCAGGCCAAGTGGAGTCAAGACGCGCAGGGTGTATCCGACTCCCAGTCGGACAACTGCTGGTCGGCCGACTGCGAGTCGGACAACAGAGAGTCAGCCGGATTCGCCGACTGCGAGACGGATGGAGCCAACGACCAGTGTGCGGACGCCTTCGGCGGACGCACCTTCAGCAAGGACACCTTCCGCGCAGATTGCGCCGGAAGGACAGGCAGCAGAAGCGGGCGGTGCAAGAGTGACAAAAGTCACTGCGGCGTCGACCCCTTCACAAGCCGAAGATCGAGCCGGAACAGGGGCTCAAGCAGTGGGATCTCCCACTGCCCTGGATATTTTAGCAGGCAGTGGAGCAGCAGTCGCAGCGGAAGCTGCTGCGCGCCACAGTTCCAGGGAGTCGCCAAGGGATTCGGTGGCGACTGAGATCCTCGAGACTGAGGATGAGACGAGCTCGGAAGAGCAAGAAGAGGATTCAGTGCAGAAAACGCCAACAGGGGTGCTGTGCGAACAGATAGTTCCACTCCTGCGATATCTGGATCGCAAGACATCCAAATACGGAAGTGCCTTAAAACCGCAGTCTTATGTGGAGACTATCAGGCGAAGGACGAGGATCAAGGTGGCAAAGTGGGCCTCTAGTTGCCAAGTATATGTGGATAGGAACACCGCCCTCCGACAACACCTGGCGGTCACCCAGAAGCTGTACCAAGCCTTGCAGCAGCAGAAGGAGGATGCGGCGACGAAGAGTCAGGCGGAGGCCGAACTAATACGGGCAAAGATCGAGTCGGAACTGCAGGAGGAGCGGAGACAGAACAAAGTCCTAGCAGCCGAGCTTGCGCGCCAGACGCGCGCCTTAGAGGAAAGTCAAAGAGCCCGCAAGGAGGATGAGGAGTTGTTGTGCAACTTGCAAACCGAGTGCTCGGATTTGAGGGCTCAACGTGCGGATTTAGAAATGCAGCTGGCAGAGGTGGAGAGCAGCTGCAGGGCACGAGGAGAGTTGGCGGCACGGGTGACTCGTTGTCTAAACGGATACACCCATTGGGAGGTGGCAGCTCAAGAGAGGGTCACACTCCGGGAGTTCGAGCTTCGGGCGGCGGCCTTGACGGAAGGTGACAGTCGGAGTCGGCGGCGAGTGGCAAGAAAATTAGAAACCTTCTTGTCGGGTGCGCGCGACACCATGGCGCACTTGCAGTCGGAAGTCACCACAGCGCTCCGACGCCTGGGGTTACGCAGCCGGTCGGAAGACTGGCAAGGTAGAGACAGTAAGCGGAGCAGTCCGGCGCGCAGGAGGCGCAGCACCGGATCTGCTGAGTGCAGTAGAGTAGTTTGGTTTCGCGCAGATGCTGCGAGTGGTAGATAGGATAGCGTAGTGCTAGTTAGGATCTTTTGAGAGTATAAAGTAGATCAAGGCGTTTTGCCTTTGGACTCTTCCAGTTTCGGAAGTGCAGATCAGGAACTCACTTTCTTGGCGTGTTTGTGCATTTTGGTCCTGGCACCACGTAGAGAAGCTGCAGCATAGCGAAGTTACCGTATGTTGTAGTTGAAGGCCTTCGGCTGAACATTCAGAGCTAGTACCCGGTTAGAGACTTGAGTAGTGCGGATCTGCACCTGCGGGTGATTTCTGATACTCAGAGCCGGCTGCGAGTTAGATACTTGAACAGTTCCCCCTTACTCCTTCGAGTGACATATCCTGATTGTACTCCTACGGGAAGTTTCCCCTGAATGCCAATGTGAAGTTTCATTACTTCGTGTAAACCTTGGTTTGTAATTCAGGTTGTGTGTGTGTTACTGGATCGTGTTTTCAGTAAGTTCTCAGTCGGGTCTGCACTCCCTGCGTTTTGTGTGATAGTCGAGGGTGACGTCCACGGCGTACGTAGAGGCTTCGTTCCGAAGTGAGAAGTCCAGTCCGGGTACCCCCGCTAGTTCCTGGCGGAAGGGCAGTAAAAGCCGGAGTGGGAGGCACTTCCTGCAGAACCTCTGAGTGAACTTGCGAGACACTTTCCTCCTGAAATCCGAAGCGGAGGTCCTGACCGACCTCCGAGTTGTGCTTTTTGCCAGTTTCAGGTGTGTGTGTGTGTGTTGAGTGACCAAGCTGTACCGTGCATCCTCCGAGCATCCTCCGAGTTGAGTTCCTCCTCCGAGTCGAGCCTCCGAGTCGAGCACTACAGTATTTCTGGGAGTGACAGTCGCCTAGAATTCAAACTCTACCAAAAGTCTGTTAAACGTGACACTTTTACTCTGTGTGTTGCCTCTGTCCCTGTGGGTTCGATCTTTTTACCACCATACTGCAGTTTTAGCCTTTGGTGGGTTATTACAGTGCTACTCTACCTCTCTATTTATACTACTTGAGGAGTTACCATTGTAACATGTGGTAATTTCTCCTAACTTACTTTTACCTAGGTAAATTTGACTAACCCACTATACGTGGCAACATGCCATTGGCCTACCTAAACCTTCTAGAAGTCTTCGAAATCCGAGGTTAAGGTGGCGACATGCCATTGGAAGCTTTTAAACTTCTACAACCTTCTTAGCCATTAAGTCAACATTAGATTTATTCTAGCCAATCATCTTTCATATATTGAGTCAAACCAATCAAATCCAAGCTTCGAGTCAAATATCTAATCCCTTGGAATCTAGAACTTTGTAAAAGACAAAATAGAAATGCTCACTCCACTCTTCTGAAATTCCGCTAATTCTTCCGCTAACTATAGACATCATAGCTAAACTTAGTCGTGACTAGATAATCTTAGTTATAACTAACTAGTTTAGTCATAACTAGATAGACTTAGGTATGCATTGGCTAATCATCCTTAATCACTTGAACACTTCTATGATTTAGTACCTATGTGCAACACCCGGTCTTACAAGTCAAATTGGTAGAACTTGGCAATGTGATACACTCTTCCGAATACATAACATTAACAAGTGTCAAAAAACTCTTGTTCCTATACCTATCTTTAGCTAGTTAGAATTAAAATAGAGGTTACTCAAGATGAAATTAGAGTTTATTTAGCGTGCATTAGTCATTACTGCCATGTCAGCGATCCGCGTGCTTGATAGGTATATAGTAAATGTGTTAGTTGACAATGACACGATATGGTTATTTGCCACGTCATTCATTCACTAAGAGTGAAATGGATGATGGAAATTTTATCTATTCTCCTTGTACTTGTTGGTAAGAGCTATACAAGAAAGAACAATATCATTGTTGGTATTTCTCATCTTCAAAATTTATGTTTTCATCTTTGAGTGAGTTTCTTTCTATATCCTAGTGCTACTGTTACTCCTCAAATCATTCCATTATTTGCATTCCTCTCTTGCAAATTTGGGATTTTTAGTCGTCAAATTTCATTTTTAAATTTTGAAACTAAGTCTATTGCTAATGCAAAATCTTTTTAACATCAAAGTTTTTTCAACTCCATTGGTATAAAATCAAATAGATCTCAAAAAAATGTTTGAAGGTTAGATGTGTATGACATGTGATTTGTAGGCTTACTTTCATTTAGGTTTAACTGACATGGCTTTTTGATAACTCATTATGATTCTAGAAGCTAAGGATTTTTTTATGTGTTCCCGTACCAATCATTTCCTCATACAAGCTTTCCACTCATCACTTCAATCAATCACACATCAATATTCAAAATGATAAGGTAACGTAGACTTATATTGATGAATTAACTCACACAATGAACTCTCAAAACTTGCTTGAGAGTTTTTCCTCTACGTCTCTATTAATACTACCTAAGAATTTACCATTATGATATAAGATAATTATCATCTAACTTTCATAAAGATAAATTATGGTAGATGTAACGAGATTTCAATATGTGGTAAGATGTCATTGTGTTATCTAAATTTGCTAATGTTTCCTAATCCCTAAAGTAAGGTAGCGACATGTCATTTGAGACATTCAAAGTTCTAAAATCTCCACTTGCCACTAGATCAATTCTAGATTTTGTTTCTCCAATGAAGCTTTTATTAACTAGTCAAACCAATCAAACTAATCATATAATAAAAAAATTCTTTTAGATTTTAGATGTTTGTAAAAGACAAAATACCGATATTCACTCAAAACTTCTATAGTTAATTATTCTGTCAATTATAGAGTTAATAAATAAACTTATTCATAATCACATAAACTTAGCTATAATTAGATAAAATTAATTATAACTAAACTAACCATGATCAATTCTTTGGCTACTTCTAACATACAACAATTGATCTTATAGATTCTATAACCATCCAAAATTCGTTGAACAATTGTGATTTTTTCATTCACTGTGGATAGATTGTTACATCAATATTTTTTTTAATTTGATACTTCAAACCTTATTTGTACATATTCAAGGATTCTACTCTTCTCATATCCATGATAGATATTTGAAAAATCAAAAAAAATTTCACTATATTCATTTAATCTCCTTTTTGTTTCAAATTGCACAATTTTATTCTTGACATTTCAAGATAGTTTATTGCTTGAAAATTGAAACAACTTGTTTTAAAAGCATTTGTTCTATGTAATGTATCATGTAAGAGTCTTATTGAAAATTAAAATCTCATCAAAATTTTTACAATAAAATCATAAACATGAAAATGGAATAAATGAATATTCATAATCATGATGAACATTCCAAAACTTTCATTGATCTATTCTTCTTGTAAGTTTTCCCTTACAATATATTATACATGAGATAAAAAAATTGAAAAGAACCAACTCAAAAATATTCAACAACTCGCTATTACAACTAGATGCAAAACTTAGAAAATCGAATCTTAAACTCGAGTAATTGTGAATATTACGGAATGTAAGAACATAGTTCCTCACTATCTCCAACAATAGGGAATGATTTCTTACAAGCTCTATAATTATATATATAATCGATTCAAACACTTTGATGAATATTACAAACCATCACCATCATGTTACAAATGCAGGCAAATACTTCATCTTCATGTTTAGCCATGGTCAATATTAACTATGAAGTACACATGGAAACCATGATGGCTTATTTCATTCCAAATTCATGTTCATTTGTACTTCAGCATGAAATATATCGATAAAATGTATCATCAATGTTCTCCGGAAGTACCCAATCCAACTCTTGTCATTGCAATACCAATATCATTCATTACACTACAATCCATTTTTGCATGTAATTGATCTTTTCATAATTTTATGATGCCCATAATTTTCATACAACATTGCTAAAGATGCTTAAACTTAGATATTGTCTTTATTAAAAAATATTATATATACCATATTATATACATAAGTGTAAGTATGTTCAAACTTACATAAATAATTGTATGAAAAATATCATAAAAATACTACGATATTCTTCATTTACGTGTAATATACATTGGATTTTGGAAATCTATAATACAACTTGAACAACACATTAGAACCTTATCGCCTCATCATGACAACTACTCTTAGATTCAAAATAATCAAAGAGCACTTATGAAGAATAAATCCTCTATTGACAAGCTAACATTTATTTAATCCAGGTTCAAAGTCCTAAATGTCTTCTAAAAGTCCAAACTTCCCAAAACGAAGTATTTCCAAATTCGCATTGAGTTAATTTTCACAATCTCTTTATATATTTGTGAAATTTTCAATATCATGTATAATCCAGCAAAACTCACATGTAGTGGGCAATTTTCTTGTACTGGATCGATAAGGAAATACAAAGAATGAAATCTTGTAATCTCTGGGTGCTAAAAATATTATGTAAAAGTTGAAATTGTAAAGGTGTTTGAGAATGTCCTGTAAACTTGTTACTTATTATCTGTACATATAGAACCTAAGTGCTTCTCGCAACGGACCATAAAAGTGTGCTCTGTGCACAAACCGTACAAGAATGAGAAGACAGAAAATTCCAATACAACTTACTGGCATTGTAAACTGCACCGGCAGTACATGAAGAATGCAGAGAGTAAAAAGGCACGAGTTTATACATATGTCTGTAGCTTTTGCTTCTGGGATCGATCTTTCAAAAAGTTCTATGTTCTTCTGCAACCTGGTTGCAGACACATGTTCCCACGTCGGAACATTGTAGCTATACAAATGGAGCTCAGACTTAACCAATATGTGGAACGATGGCCACATTTCCATTTTGGTCCACGTCCAACCACACTCGGCGCATATCGATGTTCTCTATGCGCCCAAATCCTTCTGGTCCGAAAATCACATTGACCCCAACTTCCTCCGAAATTATAGTTTCAATTGCTTCCTTGTACGGTCTGCCCAGAAGCTCTGGCCATCCCGGACTTCTTCCTGAAAACATGTCGCATCGTGAACAAGCAAGCGAAAGTGAGATTGACGATAAGCCAAGTCCTGGAAGACGAACATGGGTTCCTAGCACAGAGCTTCTGAAAGTTTCAAAAGTAGAATCTAGATCTGTAAGCTCGACGAGACCAACAGCAGATCCACTCCATTTGGAAATTGACATCCCTTCTGAATGTTACGCTTTCAGAATCATAAGTGGAGTGGATTATTCTTTCCACCAAATTACAGCAGTTTATGCGATCTTTCTTATAGCCTTCCTGAATGGCTGCCATTCGGCATCCAGCAGCGCAGCCACGATTAAGGAAGAATATCAGCCAATAACGATGACCACTATCTTGCCCTGACTTCTGTGCACGTAAGAACTACTTACGATTGTAGTGCCAGGTTCCACGTTTGGGAATGCCCAGAACGGTGTCGAGCCCGCTGTCGTAGACCCACACGTCTTCGGGATTACCAGAATTGATGGGAGGTGAGTCTTCTGCAGACATCAGGCCCTGCGTGTACACATTCGGTATCGATGACACAGCACTCAAACGGTCCACGGCTTCTTGTGTTGACGTACCTAGGTACTCCACCCAGGCATTTTGCTCATTCCCTGCAATATGAGTCAGGCACAAGCTTACTCTCCAGAACAAAACAACGCAATTTACTCTTCTGCTGGATATAAAATCACTCACTGACCATTCAGACAACCATCATGGAAGCTTAATCTTGCCAGAACAGCGGAATTAAAGATTCGTCGCCATTCTGCATGTTTTGATGTACACCCCTTGAGAAAGTAGTTCCCGATACGATCGAGCGAGTGGCTGAGCTGAGTTAGACTGAACCACTCGAGCTCAAACGGAAATGGAAACCTGAGGAAGTTCCTGGACGTACCGGTTTCGTTGAAAGCCATCGAGCCAACTGAGCTCAAATCTTGACTTCGCGAACGTGTTCTCCTAATCGGTCTGTGAGATCAGTATCAACAAGTTTCTAGAGTCAAATCCAACAGTGATCTGTCAACCAACCGACCACTCACAGCAGACGATTCCAACAACGATTCTAAAACTCTTGTACCAACTGCACAATTGACTCGAGCTCCTATTCACACGAGGGTAATATTACTAGAAGCTGATGAATCCCATTGCTACATGCATTCCCCTCTGAATTCAACTGACACTTCGTACGTTGATGTTACTGAGCGCGTTGTCCTCGGCCTGCTGCTTGAAGAAGAAGACAAGAAGGATACATGATATAAGTGGCAAAGACACTCGTTTATATACCAACAAAACATTCATCTGAGCCCAGGCCGCCTACAATCTGGACTATCTCGTCACAAGAAGTCATCTGTGGACTGGACACCAAGACTCGAGTGGTCTACTGTGGACCTCGACATATATCCTACGACTCACATCCTACATTATCTACACCATTCATGAGAATCACGTGAGCGACTTTGCCCCTTGAACGAAGACCAAGTCCTCCAAGTGGCCAGAATCCACGTCGCTACAAGGACGTGAAATTATTGCCAACGTGTTCCCGTTTTAAAGACCTTGTTACCTCGGACCATCATGTGTCCACAGTTCGAAATTTACTTTCTTGCTTGCTGTGATGGCTAGCTGCAGGACTGAGAGTGTGAGAGTGTGAGAGGGAGGCAGGGAGGGAGGGAGAGAGAGAGACTGAGTGCAGATTTGTCTCTATCTCTTTGCTGGTCTCGCTGCCTAGTGATCGAGGGCCTCCATTTGGCGCTAAGGCCCCAAAAGTTACTGTAAAGGATCAGAATCAATGTTTCAGATTGACAGGCCCTAATCAAGCCGCCAAGGTTAAATTCAATGCTTTGACGAGCAGATCTATGCCCACATGCCCCTCCGCCGTCGCCGTCGAGCAGCGTCCAAACTCCACGAGTTGACATAATCGGTAGCTTCATCGTCACAACGTGAGACTTTATTGACGGACTTTGTACCTGGAACTGAAGCTTGTCTGTCTGCCTGGAGTCTGCACCCGAATGCTTTCGGCTCGTTCGGTTCTGCATGTAACAGCTGCCGTTGATGGGGCAAGGAGAAATTCTGACTCAGACCAGTACGTCACCGCGGTTCCCTTCGGACTGCCACTTTACTAAATTGAAGTGGCAGGCCAAAGGGAAGAGTACTGCCAAGAGCTTTTCGGCCATTGTTCTAAAAGCTAAAACGGATACCTCCGTAAGCTTCAAGATATGATCGTCTGTAATCTGAATCGTTTCTAATCTATGTGTACCTTATTATTGATTGATTGTACTTCCATTCCATTCTTGCAATCTGTAGTTCCAGGCATTCCTTCCTTACACCAGAAAAACACTTACTATTCATCTATACAGGTCTTTTGTTTCTATTGTGGCCCTAAATGCAATTCTTCTTGCTTGTGCTTTTCAGAAAGCACGTTGACCCAGCGTGTTCCAAAAGCGTAATATTTAACCGCGATTGGGCTGTTCTGTGACGATATAACTCGAGTTCAGACGTGTTGCTTCTGATGGCGTCTGATTCTTGCTATCCTACAATCCTCACCCTCACTATTCTCTATACATATAAGTATAGATATATGTATGAATCTACTTGTATATACATGTAACTCTCTGTATATATAGTTATGTGATTTTTTCTTACGAATTTGTGTTAATTCACCAGACATGCAGGGAAATTATGCAATACCGTACGGACGTATAGACAAATATAGATGACAACGTTAGTAGGTTTCGAGAGGTCGGTTGGCTATTTTAATTACCAATTCATTCTCAAGATAGTTGTTCCGTAGCCATAGTCTATTAATTTATCTTTCAATTCAACCTAACTAGATTTTAGCTGAAATATTTTAAAATTTATGAGCAAGGAAAACATGTTGTAAGTATAAAGTGAACAAGATATCTCTACATGTAGGTGTTTCTTCAATTTTTACGTCACCATCGAAATAATTAACTTTTGGGCCTGGAAAAGTCCAACATCGGAAGGTATATCTAACTTGGAGAAGCCAAAACTGCGAACATAAGTTTGCCTGAATGCCGAGCCACCACCTAGTGGAGTAATCTGTTGACATATAGGATTGGCCAAGGAAAGATCTGGGGCACAAAATTATCTCCATCTTTAGCCATTACCCAATATAGTAAAATTTATATGTACCATTTTAGCCAAACCTAGATCCAAAGTACGAGTTTGCAGAATACGCAGAAGTTCCCGTTCATTTTCTGCTATTGCCTCTACTAACTACTTAGATTTTTGGATTTCAAATCTTCAATTGACTAATTTGTTTGAGATAAAGTTTCATTGCATAAGTAAAAATAACTTCAAGGGGTAAATGGTGATTCACCCCTTGAAGTTATCTTACTTTATAAAGTAATTTAAAAAAGTTCAAGGCTAATAGATTCTTTGGTGCTCTTCAATGATACTTCAATACATATATGGCTTCAGTGGCTGAAAAAAACGAATATGGTTAGTCTAAGAACAATGGTTATTTTTTCATATGGCCATGGCTTGGCATTCACTTATCTAAAGATTATCATGCTTTCTAAGGTGACTTTCTTAGCCATTGAAAGGTTTATTCTATGGATATTGATGTTACTCCCGGCTAGAATATTTTTTCATCCGGTAGTTGTCTCTTTTTAGAAACCATTGTCGTGCGACTTGGTATCGCCATACATTATACATCGTTGACATGCTCTACTCACAACTCACACATACATACACAAGGAACGAGAGTGTCCACACACAAAGGTATCACAACTCGCCCCCATCAGTTGGCTGTCAGGTCCCTCTGACTCCCAGGTAATCCTATCTACAACTACATGTTATGCACCTTCATGGGTGCGCAAACCAGTTGGCCGGGTGCTATGTCGCCCCATCGTTAGTCGCCTATCTGCAATCCATAACATGTAAAGAGCAAGTCATCTACCCTCTGAAGTACATCGAGGACAAACCCACCATCCAGTAGGAACAACATCAATATGTGGAGTTAAGCACGACATGTGACATCCCCTAGAAAACCTATCACACACCAACATATGGGCCGCCTGATCAGCTGATCCATGTAACATGCACCTCAAATCTGCATGTAAAATTCCCAAGCTTGGATCCAGAGTACCATACACGTTTGGAAGGTGGCATGGCACACAGTTGCGCACATGATCCTTCCAAACGACACCGTCACGACCCTCTAACATGAGAATTCCATAAGTTAACACCTCCCGCACTCGTAAGATAGTGCGTATAGAGTCGAAGCTAATGGGACTGACATATCCTTACGCGAAAGGCTCAATTCGAAGAACTGACAGTTCTTCGACCTTGCCTCGACTATATCCTACGTGAAGCGTCGACCCAACCCAATGCTTCTCGATCATCTGCCCGCGGCTCAACGTCAGCCGCGTACCAACGTGCCTCCGACTCAAATCTGAACTCAACGTGCACACACATGACACCATCTTCTCAATTATCTTTCACCTTCTTTGTTTTCGTCACTGTTTTGTAGATGCGAAGACGCATTGATGTTGCTTTACTTGCTTGTGAAAGCTTCAATGTTATGTTTCATTTATGTTACTTTTAATTCCTCCTCGGCTTTGAGCTTTGGCTCATGAAAAGTTTATGTTCAACAACGTCTATGCTAGTGAGATTCATTTCGATAGATCTTAATGCTTTTAATCATTACAATAAAATTTGCATTCTAAGCTGTATAGATACGTTTCATGTCTTTTGTGCTCGTTTGGCGTAAGTTGATACCTCATGATTGTGTTTTTGCTAAGAGGTATCGTTCATGTACAGTTGGATTGTGATTGAAGAGAGGCTATCATAGGTAAAGATTTTGCACTGTATACTAGAAGCCTGAAAGTAACCTTCATGAAAATCTGCAATTTTTTTTGTCACATCATATGATGCTATTTCAATTACAGATAAATTAATTACATTAGTATTTATGAAAGTTATTAAATTATCTTCAAATGCATTGCTTATTAACCTGCATTATGTGGTTATAAACAATCATGAATAAAACGTAATTGTCTATGCTCATGTGTATGTATTTTCAATCTACAGGTAAGCATAGACAATTTTCATCTTTAGGATGTTTTTTTTAAATTGGAAAACACAAAAGCATGTGGTTTTATCATGGTGAGTATTTCTACTTAAAAAATATATTAAGTTCTTGATTTTTCATAAAAAACTTTTTAAAAAATTAAAAAAATATATACCTGAAATCTAGAGTGAAGTAATCTTATAAATCAGAATTTAGTCAGATACATTTTTTTTTAAGTAATAATTTATCATAAAGAACATCTATGTAGATTTGGTTTCAATAAATTGGGATATCAAGATTGGTTCTAAGTTATAAGTTGAAGTATATGATTTATTTGAAATGAAATTATTAAAATTTCAAATTGAATTAAAAATTTGAATCAAAAAAATCACAAAATATTATTCAACAAGTTTATACCTTCTAAAACATATACTCGAGCTAAGAAATTATAAACACATAATCTATTAATATAAATATGAGTAAAACTTGATGATAGTCAAATTTATAAGCAGAATTTTCATATTATTTCATTGTATTATGATAAATATCTTTCTTTGAAAATGATTTATCACTCATAGCATGCAGTAACGTAAAAATTCACACTGAACTTGAAATTATGTCAAGGTACAAAATATGCCAATTATGAATTAATCTTTTCATGACTTTTTATTTATCATCTAATCATCTTATACTCTGCTTTTGCTTAGAGTTTGTAGGTGTATCAACATTTTTGAAAAATTATGACACTAGGTATTAAGACATGAACTCATTCCAAGATGAAATACTAATTGTAAATATCACAAATTATTCTAATAAATCTACTCCTTATATGGATCTTTCCAACAATGGAGATAATATCTCAGTTCCACCATCCATTTAATTATAAATTACTTGATTGACATGCACATGGATTGTTGGCATATCATGTTCAATTAACACATTTTTTAACATATATAATATTTATTTAAAAAATATATGGATTGATGATATGTTAATATTAATAAAAAGATTATTTTTTTTACCAAAAAAACGGATTTTTGACTGTAGATAATGCTATTTTATTTCTAATCTGATAAAAATTCTATTTTTTTCAACGAACTAAATATGCTGGCACAATTTAATTGGAATCAACCTTCTAATTTTCTTATAGTAACCTATTTTATAGAATCTATATTTCTAACTTCTCAAAAAAATTATTACTTCCCACCTTTGTTCACTAGTGAAATGCAATTTTCTCAACTTATGTCATACTTTTCATACGTAGTTGTGGCCTTGGTGCACAAAAAGGGCCGATTGGACATTTCAGCTTTCAAAAAATTCCTAAGTGTTTGAGGCAAATTTTTTCATTATGAACTTCCATCTACATCCGAGGAGACACTCTATTATATGTCTATATATGATATGGCCGAAGAATATCTACATTTGATTGGTAAGATAAAAAAAAATTGGAGTCAACTTTTTCTCGTGTAGTGAGCCAATAAGAATTATGAAAAGAAAATCTCTTATATGTAAACTACAATATATGCATCCAGAGTTTACATCTCTCAACATTGTCATGCAAGAAGCCACAGGACTTTATCATATGCCTCATAAAATGAACACATATTTTACAGATTTTTAGTTGCATGATTACTGAAAGGTCCCAAATTATTATTATGCAATCAATATATGTAAACCTCAATGTGATCAGGATTTCGAATTTTTTTTCACGGTTGGTAATTATTACTTAACCGTTGTTTTAGACTGTGTCAAATGTTCGGTGTTATGTATTTTCTATTTTGAAGAAAGTTTATCGAGTGTTAACAACAGATCAACTTTTATTCCACACAGAGCATCCGTTTCCATTGATGCTAAAATTTCATAAACCATTTTAAAAATTATAATATCATTTCCATTACTTCAAAAGTATACACACATGTATCAACCTTTTGATCGTATTGAAGACATATATAGTAAATGAAGAGTTGATATATGTGGTTTAGAGAGATTTGCTTGATAGAATCACTGCGGAAAGTAATTTGCTTGATGGGACCCCTCAGGTTTTGTTTTACCCGATTGTACCCCAACGATTGTATGCCGTCGGCCATAATTCTTGTAATTATGATTGATAATTACAATGGGGAGATTACAATTAGAGATCAATCCCTGATTATAATTTCTGGTGGATTATCACGGGTACAAAAATCGATTTTACCCGAAGTGGAATTTGTTGTGATTCAATTCTCCTGATCTCATCGATTCGCGGATTTCTTTGCTGCCTACCGCCTGCACCCTCCTTCCGTAATCCTGCGTATTGGACAAGAAGCTCGTACCGGAGAATGGTTTCGCAGTCCCCATTTGTGGCGAACAAATAAACTCCGGATGAGCATTTCTTTGCTCGTCACGTGGAGGAGTAACCGGATACAGAATGACAAAATAAAAACAAGTGAGTGTGATGGAGTTCGAAAAGTCTTTATTATAATTCTCAGTTTCATTATTAAAAAATAAACATTTAAATGACATATTTTCTCGTTGAGAAATAAACTCTACTTTGATTATTATTTTTCACTGAACTTTCAACTCTTTACAATTATTACAATTGATAGAGACAGATTGCACACCGTAGACATGTCACTGTCAACTATTATATCAACAATTAAGTATTTTGGACCTAAAAATTATCCACCATATGACGTGGAAGAACGACTTAACTTGTGAGTAAAATATATAAACACAAGAGGTTTGTAATTCAAACCTCGAAGTAACAGTATTGTCTAATGAGCTGAGTTGTGCTTTACACACTTTTTGCAGCGGTGTGAACTTTACTAGCTTCATGAGTGGACTGGCCAACTCAATTTTCTAGGTCAGTGTGCTCATGAAAAAGATTAGCTTCGTAGATTTCGTCGTTATTTTGGTGGGATATCATGAGGAGTTTATGGTAATACGTATCATCTATTCTGTAAAATTTTGAGAAGTCGAGGTACATGTTCAAATCTACTTCTAACTCGATTAGAAGGTGTAGAAGAATTATATCGACATTTATTATCGATTAACATTTATATCGATTGCTCATCTCCGACACATTTTGATGTTCATATCGTATTCTCCACCTGAATAGTAAGTTCCGTTCGAAAAGTTTTACTCTAAGGTGAAGGATTGCTGAGGCTCCGAGGGCGGCGATCTGTTTATATTGCCACAACCCACACTTTGTCATGAACTTAGGGGCTTAAAACATTTCAGGGTTCAACACGAACCACAACAGTGTGCAAGTATGAAAGACCACATAATCTCAAATTCAATTCTCAAGATACGGCTTTACTATTGATACGACATGCTATTATACAGTCAAAAGCTTCAAAAGAATACAATCATCGTGCCCGTATGAATTGAGTACATCTTGGAGTATTGCCAACCCCACCACCTTTTGATACATACGCCATACTCATTCGCATTTGCCTGTCAGAGCTTCAAGAACGTAGATCACTCTCTTTGACTGTGCTGCGGAACTCTCCATGTATGATTTATAAGATGAGCTATGAAATGGCATGACCGAAACATTTTCAAGTTTCCCTCAACCAATTGTCTTTGCTACAATATGTCTGTGAGGTTAGAAAAGCTGTAACTAGAAACAGATCCATCATTTCTCGCTCCCGTTTTGAAGATTACACATGCCAAAAACCCTCCAAACAGAATGACAGGACGAGTGCAGTACTCCATTCCAACCACCAAACACACAGAAGGGGTAAGGGTAAGGACATGCACACTTCACTTTACTGTACAATTTTATCAAAAAAGGTAGAAAATTAGCAATGTCAAAAGCAGCTAATCCTAAATAAGAACTTTGATAGTCGCTGACAGAGCACTTCCGTCATGATTCCGTAAGATGGAGAACCTACTACTCAACGTCCATGCTCATGAATGTCGAGAACGCTAGCGTTTTGACTACGTAAAAAACAGGGCTCCATGTACAAGAGAAGTTGAATATGTACCATGCATCATTTTGAATCTCTAACATTCCGCTTCTGCCGCAAACAAGTTCAGCAGCAACTACGTTATGCACGCTTATAATACGTTGGTGTTGACTTCTTCACAGACCAGCATGACTCCACTTCCCATACAATCACTTTCTCTTACCGAATCCTAAACTGGTGCTCCTCTGCTGGTTCGTCGCCGTCGTTGTCCAGATAGTTCAAAGGTAAAAGTGGGACGTACGCGGAAAGAGGAAGCTGACTATCACGGTAAGACAGAAGAATTTGATTCAACTTTTCAGCACCCATGCGTGCAGTTCCAAGTGCTTGTGGAACCATAGGCAATGACTGCACCGATCGCCATGCTTGACTACCGTAAGCTTGTGCGGTCGGCTCACAATGGGCAATGTAAGTTCGTGCTGTATTGTAAACTCCATTTTCTTGCACGTCATTCACGATAGAGCCTACAACGTTCTTGGCAGCATCTGTCGCTTGGTAAGACTTTTCCTTCACCGACTGGGGCAGAATAGCGTCCAACAAGTGCACTGTATCATCGACCTGCAGAAATTATATGAATAAATTAGGCCTTGTATAATTAGGAGGACAGCAGTACACAGCTCGACAAGCAAAAAAACAGCTTTTCGAGAGTTTGATTTGATGTATAAAGTCTACTTTCTGGAGCAAAACTGAAACATTGAAAAACAAACGGGAGCGATTGCAAAGAACGTAAATCATACCCTTCTGTCCACAAATTGTAGGATCTGATATGGCTTCCCATCAACCTTCTCAACTATCGGTCCAACAACAGACTTCACAGTTCCCTCAACTTCCTCCACCCTCGACTTGAGTGCGCCTGAGTTCTCCTTTCCCACCTCATACAGATTCATAGCGAAGGCTGTACCATATTTCGCGGCTATTCGGACAAAGTCCAGATACTTGAGATCTGTTTCTGGAATCTGCAGTAAAAAACTTGACGATTAGTGAAGATAATCCGACAAACCTGCTAAGTGAATGCAATCAGCCTTAAGAGTACATGGAAAGAAACATCGCCCCCAGAGAACTATAGTCGAGATCAAATTTCCAGAATTAGCCACGACTATGTGCAATCCTTTCAGAGACAGGTACCCTAACACGTACAGTGTCCTTAAAGTATTCAAACTTGAAACCACACGGTCAGGAAGTCGATATGAAAGATGTCACAAAACGCGGTAGATGAGACCATGTAACATTCGACAGATCCTTCAAGGGCTTTCAGATTACCAAGATGTCCTAGAAATTAGTGTAAACTTGCTTTCGTCGAAGAGCTACTAGATGTCACCAACATATCTTTGCGACCAACGGATTCTACTAAGAATTATCTCTGAACCGATGGCATATGGATCTTGCCATCTCTGTGATCTACAAGCTAATAGATCAACAATCTCTACTTGGATACGATACGTAGAGATTTCCGAAGTCTCTACTGGCTAGACCACGAAGGCCCTATAGAATAGCCCTAACTGACGCAACTCTGTTGTCACGAACAAATTGCCAATTCTTGAAGCACTGTTAACTCCCCCGCAACTATGATGAAACTAGCATCCTCCCAAACTGATTCTCCTTCCCGAACCACACAAGTCCGTGAAACTTGTCGGACAACCCACAACCTTGTCTTCAAAATCTTCAAAAACACTATCTACGATTCTCAATTTTGTACTGGAGCAGAAAGCACATCACATCCAATTGAGCCAGAGGAAATCAACATCTGTCACCTACCTGCTCATACCCTGCTCCCGACGTTTCGCCCGACATATCGTGATCGTCCGACATTTCTCCACCCATACCGACGACAGACTTCTCCGAACTTCCTCAAAATCACACACAATCTACGAAAAACTCAAAAAGGAACGACGAGATTCCAAAAGCGAACTCCCAATCAGCAAATCGAATTTACACGAGAGAAGTAAACAACACTTGTATACAACGATAGAATGAATAGAATGGATGATTGAGTGAGTGGGACGTCGACGAGGAAAGCACTCGGGCCTTAAGGGAGTCCGGAGCAAGAAAGCCGCGACGTGACAGCTCAGCAACGTCGACGCTCGTGGTGGGTGTGTGTGTGTCGCAATTCTCGGCGGTCGGCCGACGACAGCCCGAAGTACCCGCTTGCTTGGCAACTCCCACTGACCTCCATCGGTTCCACCTGTCGGCGCTCGCTCTGAGCTGGGCAATGACTTGGCGTCGAAGCTCTGAACCGCGTAGATTGGGACCTACGTGGTAAAGTTCCGATGGTTGACCATGTCATGAGAACGGCCGAGGAGTCTTGTCTGTGCCCCTTGGTACAGCGGGGCAGATGATTTGTCCGGGCCAGATGTCGCCGTGTGACCGGGCTAAAACTTGTGAACCCAGTGATGTATGCTAGAACATACGAGAACATCTGTCAAAGCAACGGTGGGTGAATGTGATGCGACTACGATACGAACAAGCGTCCTGCATTTTCTTTGACTTGGTTCTTGTGATGGTTCTTGTCCTACCCAATCAGCGCTGGTATAACACATTTCGATCAGGATATCCTGACCGCAATCGATCCTAATCACGGCTCCAACATTTACACGTAAGTTGTAATATAACAACACAATCGTATAACTTGGATCTAATATTGTCTCTAACTGCACAAAGATAGTATGTTTATAGTTCCATATATTATAAAAGAAACGTAATTTTTCTCATCTTTTAAGATAAATCGTCATCAGTTTCAAAACTTTAAACATCCAAAGAAGATTATTTATTTAAACGTTATTATTGCGATACCATTGTGAAATATCTTTTTAAGTTTTTTTCGCAGAAACTATATCATTCTAAACATCATAACAATTAGCTCGTATGTATCACTTCACAGGATATATGATGTCATAGCGCAGTATGACCATTGTTACATATAAAAAAAATTCATACGTATCCAAAATATTTAGAAATGTTCATAAATATATTATATGTTCAGGCTAACTTCGGTTAAAGAATAGCCTCATGTGTAATATGGACTGTATGTGTAATATTTATAACTCAGGATTTGTGTATTACAGAACGTTTTTTTCAGTAGAACTCTAACGCACGGAGTTATCCGTGTATGTAGCACTCTCCTCGTGAGGATGAACCGCGTTATATCGTGTCTTAGCTATGATTTGATTTTTTGAGTTTTATGTCATCTCGATTAACGCTATTAATGTATTCATCATCAAAAGTAAAAAAAAAAAAAATTTCACATTCAAATCAAGTGGTTGTTTCATATATCCAATGCTTTTGGCTTTTAAACCCTAAGTCTTATAAAAAAATATAATTTTGAATTTAATGTCAAATAGTCATAAGAAATGAATTATTCATTCAAATTATTGGTTTGGTTGTGCATAACATTCTATACTTTTTGAAGTTTTCACATGCACATTGTTTTATTCTGATGCTTGAGAGTATAATTATAAAATATTTATTTAGATATTTACATCTAATATTCTGTTTAAATATTATCCTCCCTCCTTCCTTCCTCCTTCAACATTGTTCATTTAGCAATTGTACAACATTTAACAACTATCTCATATATAAAGGTCCAATTTTTAAAATTAATTTTTACTTCTGGAATGCTATGAAAAGTATATTTCACAATTTTGATCCTTTGATCACTCATATTGATAATTTAAACTATACATTGTAGCACATTATAATATGAAATTTTTTTTAAAAAATTTACCAAAAGTGTTATTTTTAATTGATCTTAAATATCTTATCAAATATAATTTTATGTTCAACACATATTGAAAAAAATATTTTGTTGAAAATGTGTACTTTATACATCTCACAATTGACGTAAATTTTTAATTGGATTAGGCAGATAAAAAGTATTTTTGATCTTTATTGGAAAGAAATTCAAATTTATTAGAATTAAAAAATAAGTAATATCTAACTGTAAAAACTAAAAAATTTATCATATTTTCTTCAATTTAATCATAAAATATAGCTACAAAAATTAAATTAAAAAAAATCAATGTTAGTGTTTTGTGAAATTAATTGCAATTCAATTTAAATTTTAAATCTAGAATGATTATTTATAGTATAAACGAAGAGATTATACATTAAAAAAAAATCATTGAGAAAAAAAGCTGCATATGAATCAACTAAATTTCAGTTCTATCTTTTTTTTAACAAAATAATAATCAAAAAATCCTTTAACAATAAAGGATTCATCAAATTTGAAACATATGACAAATTCAAATTCATATTCATATTGTCAACTTTAAATCAATATATGCATTATCTAATACCAAATCTTAACCGTAAAGTGATTTAGCTTGCAAAGTATATTGCTTCTCATGAAGTAAAGTAATTTTAAGAAAGTGAAATGTCAATTTAATTGTTTGAATATAATATCGGAATTCAATTTACTTCTAATTGAATTAGATGGGTACGATATACATAAATTACCAACTCACACAAGAGGCAAGTTAGATTACTTTATAGCCAACCTCTCATGGTGAAATTTTTGAATACGCTATCATATTCAAATTATCCCCGTATTTTTCATTTTTACGTGGCACTATTTACTCGACGATAAATATGGATGTTCCTAGTGAGTTAGTGACAAACTACGGTGACCATGCATATAGAATAGGATTTTACGGATAAAATTAATTGTAATGTAGTAGTGATCGGAGAAAACGGACTTCTCTTTATACGTAAGAAGAAATACACGAAGGAAACTCGTAATATTTTATACAAGAAGAACCCATAAGCAACGAGGTTGTGAGAGCCATTCGAAGACCATCGCAAGTCCATCGCAAGAATCAGGCAGTCATGAAATTGGTAAATACCAACTTTCAAAGTGCTTCGCAATCCGCACAAAAACAATTCGCACCATCTTTATTGCAAGACAAATGACAAGGAACAAGGTTCACGTGTCCTCCTCCTCTGCCTGCGGAGGCGGTGCTTATATACATGGACGATTCTGCATCCGCAGTAACAGGAAATTTAGTTTTTTGCAAGCGTCCTGTCTTAGAAGAAGGAAACACAATAAATCACAAGGTTTTCGTAAGTAGCAGCAGAACAGGAGTTCGAACAATGAAGCATTGCTAATTAAGGAAATTTTTAAACTGAAAGAACAGGAGTTCGAACAATGAAGCATTGCTAATTAAGGAAATTTTTAAACTGAAAGACCGGTAATATACAGAGTCCTGAGTTGAAGCAGGTCTTGAGTGTTACAGCAAGTTATAAAAGCTCCGGACCGAAATGTGCTCTAAATAGATGCTGCCGTTTCAGGAATCAGTCGTAACCTATGGCCGCTGGAACTGGTGAATGGATGTCACGGGAGTTAATGAAGAATAATGCAAAGGGCCAGACTAGGACCCATTTTTGTTACGGTCACATATGTTACATACAAACAACTGATTGACTCTCTTCAAACCCAGCTGCTAAACCGAGGTTGTCCGCGAGGCAGATGAGAGCGTAGTCCAGAGGGTTCGAGGGGCGAGGAGAGGAGCCGCTTTGCGTAATGACAAAAGTGCGCTTGGTAGTAGCAAAAGCGAGAGGGCAATTAATTAGCGTAATTAGCGGGCGAGTGTGGCCTTAGCAAAAAAACAAAAGCGTGGCCCTAGTCTGCCCCTAATGCAAATAGGAAGTCCCTCAATTAATAAATACTGCAGCTAATATACGACCTCTTCAAAAGGTTGTGAATTCCTTGGACCCTTGTAATGTTTGACCTTCGAACCAGATGCTTATCATAGTTGAGAATCGTCAAGTAAACGTGTACCACATTTTATGATGCTCTGTTCAGCATCATCTGGTCTTCCCTCCATAGCTTCATCAGAACAGAGAAAAGCCCTAGGCATCTCGTGTTGATTGCGAGAGGGAGCAAATAATGCTGATCATTAAAAAACTAATGACATCCCTTCACGAACAATCAGGAGTCTCCTTCGCACCCGAATACTAGAATATTACTATAATATTCATCGGTAGCCAACATCGGCATGATCGATCTCGATTGATTCGTTGTGTGATGGAGTAATCAATTCATGTGCATGGTTTTTTGAAAGTTGAGAATATCAATGGAGCATTGATGGCGTAAATTTTGACTTGAAGTTTATTTTAAATGCCAAAAGGTGTTGTGATCGTTGTCATATCTGATCAGTAGTAACACTTTTCACCAATTGAAAATTTACTGATCTACTTCGCAGGTTAAGTCACGATTACGGCTCCGATCGGTTCGGTCGGGTTTGACCTTCAGCCCCAACCCGGTGGATCCATTATCGTGAGGAACGGCAAGGGAAAATCGAGAAATTGGAGCTGCGAATAGTTTCTTGACGAGCAAGCGATACGAGAATATTTTGAGGAGGCAGGAGCAGAAGAGTTAGGGCAGCGCGGCCCAGCTAGACGCACAAGGGAGTGGGTGCCCGTATCGAGCTGGGTGCGCAGGCGATGCGAGGAGAGGAGGAGAAGGTGTGCCAGACACGAGAGGAATGGAGGACGGACCAGCAGGGCTTGCACCTGAGCTTTGATCAGTCGATACTTTATTAATTTTCGGGTGGGGTACAGCACTTTACCCGACCCCAACTCAAGTTTTCGGTTTTACCTCAACCCTATCTGATCTAGTAGTGTTGCAGTCACAATAAAATACTTCCAGTCAAACTCGTGTTAAAATACTTATCTTTTACATATGAAAAAATTTACTTCTGTGGAAATAAAGCGCTCTTACAAGAAAAACTGTTGAAAAGCTTTGGAGATACATATGTTTTTCTATGTACATACGGGTAGAGATTTGTCCATGTTCCGACCTTAGCTCAGTTGGTAGAGCGGGAGACTGTAGTATTCACGCTGTCATTTCTAGGTCGCTGGTTCGAATCCGGCAGGTCGGATATTGAATCGTTGAAGAGGGATCCGTGCAATGATGAGATGGCGCATAGCATGCAAATCATCTTTTTCCTCCAACTGTAATCGGAACCCTAGTCACGATGGTATTTTTGGTTTGATTTTCAATTGATGAGCAAATCAAGTAAAAGTTCACGCTTGCTTGATAATTGAAAATATCAATGGAGGATGTTGATGACATAGATTTTATTTGATATTATCATTAATAAAAATGATGTTGTGATGGAATGTCAAATCTTACAGGGTTTAATATTCATCTCGAATTTATCTGTGAAGTTGATGATTACTATACTTTAGCTTCAAACTTAACTTGTGATTGTAGTGATTTTGATAACTTTTATTTATAATTTTAAATTTTTTTTTTGTGTGTAAAACTATGAAATTTTATTCATCTAGAAAATCGAAATTATTTTTAGAGTTAAATACATTCTAATTACGATGATAATCTTAAAATTAATTAATCAAAATCTATAGTACATTGATCAAACTTTAGAACTCTTCAATGCTTTGAATATTTATCACAATTAAATAACCTCGTCTTGAAGACATATACAGAATATTATAAAATAATGTCATTTCTTAAAATGAAATTATCTAGATCTGTTTATGTCTCGTTTGTACATCATAACGGTTGAAAAATGAATGAATGGATTAGATGATTGCTGTTCAATTGAGGGATCCAAATGTAATAATCTTTAATCATGAGTGGGTACTTTTGTAACTTAGTTACATTATTGGCTCAACAATTTAAAATTTATTTCTTTTTCCATAGAATAATAATAGTCTTTGACTTTCATTTGAATGTGGAAATAATATGGAAAGTGCTTGCTCTCACGTAATAAACATATTTTTTTTGTGGTGAGCTTTTAATAATTTTAATATTATCCTGAAAATAGAAATCAATTTTAGAAATTGATTAGAATATGCAGTCAACCTTATTTACATATTCGTGTAAGTATGATCATGTACGTATGCCTAAACCAATTTCCGTAAGACAATAGAAAAGAAAATTATGGATGAAGTTTTCGAGAACACATGATTATTACAAAGTATGAGATATGAAAACTTCACAATCCAATACATGACAATTGCAGTAATATGTTCATGCTTTACACCTCTTACACCTCTCGTCACAATTATTTAAAAATTGAGATAATTCACATGGGTTGAAAGCCGAAAATAATATCTTTAAAGCCAATAACATTCTGGCAATAATAAAGTCAGAGAATTGAAAAATTTGTAACCTACTGTTCGGCACTTTATCTGCTAAATTAACAGGGCATGGAATGAGTTTACAACTTCAAGTGAGGAAAATATAATCTATGTTTTCTTTCAAATGTACCTCCATTCCAATCAGGACCACCGCTCTATGGCTCTATACAAGATTCAGGGCAAAAACCCCGTCCGCTGTACATTTTCTTTCTCGGTGGACATTCACAAAGTTTTTACAATCCACTTGGCTCTGAGATCAATTTCTCTCAATTGCTGCAAAACGAGCAAACCCCGACCTACCCAATCTGCAACCGTATTGCACTAGTCTAACTCCGATGTACAGGAAGTCTACACTTCACAGTGAAACTCAATCTGCTATGACCCTCTGATCGGACTCTCCATCGCTGATATTATACTGTCTTTGGCAGGTACAGCACGCGAGCTAAAATACAGCTTTCTAGAAACCCACGCTCGAATCGCTGGAAGAGTAGTTTCTCCAAATCTGATAAGAACGTAGAAAATGATCCGATAGAGTGCAGCCATCAGCAGAAGAATTGCCAGATTCCACCATTTGCTTCGCCCCGTCGAAACTTGGTACAATTCTTTGAGAATATAATCGCTGGCGACTCGCGGCTCGTTGGGCCCGTTGATGTTTTCGAAAGTCAGGCCAGTAAAATCGTTTTGCAACATTCCCTGCCGCAGTTCACGATAAGAATCAGCGAGTAGGCAAAGCAATCAATCGCTCGGCAGAGAAGAATATTGATACAATTTTTTTTAGAACTTCCGATGATCCAGTACTTGAGAACTGGAGCTTCGATATCGACCTCGGCTGTATGCAACGAGATCATGAGCTTGTAAAGCAGACGCCTTACCTGAAATGCGTATGGATGGAAGGCTATATAGAACATAGGGTAGCGCCAGACAGGATCAGGTAGATCGTCCGGGAGTCTGTAGAAACCTGCAACGAGAATGAACATGCCCTGCAAGGCCATAATTGATTTGTTGTCAGTACCAGAAGATGTGTTGGCTTCACGTCGTTAATCGATGATAGTCATCACGTTCACGCATAGAATGACAATAGTGACATGACTGGCAATGCTGAATGTGGAGGGCGTGCAGGTTATGAATCGGACCTGAATTCCGGCGCCGATAATGATGCCCATCAGGAAATTGGGAACCAGGCTTGCAATGGCCATCATGAGACTCTCCACGACCAGAAGGCAGGAAAACAGTGACAGGACGAAGTAGAAGAAGTATTCTGCGCCATGGTGTAGGTCCACGAGGAAGTAGACAATGACCGTGGAAATGAGCGAAATCAGGAGCAGAAAGGGAACCGACGAAAGAGTGTTTCCTAACACGAACGCAGCCACGCCGTAGTGTCCATTCAATCTCTCCATCGTGAATACCTGCAAAGCATTTAAAATTTTTTTCTCCTCAGCATATGCCCATCCTCCGAGTGCGTGCACAAGTAAAAGAGATGCATCCTCAAAGCTCGTAAGCTGTAACTAGACATACCTTCATATCTTCGATAAACGACGGAAAACCTCCGACCGACATGAACGTGAGGAAGGCGACTACAAATGACACGCAAGCAGCTCGGGCCTGCAGACGCATGGCGTGTCAGTCCTTGAAAACAGGTGATTTCAAAGCTTGCAGACATTGCGAACGTGATTATCGAGATCCGAGACGCACCGCGATCGCAGTGTATGAGTATCCTGCTTTGAAGAATATGGTACCAATAGCTAAGGTGAGCACGATGTACATCCCCAGCCTCAGCCAGTAGTATCCGAAATCCCGGTTCATATTCGTGAATGATCTCATGGTCAGCGTATAAACCTGCGTGAAGAAGTTGGCCTCACTGCCACTGGAACTCAGCAATGGTCCTTCCTGAAATCACATTGCAAGTACCAACTATTAATCTGTATTCCGTGACACTGAAGTGCAAAACCACCCGTGCATCCAATCAGAGCAATATCAGCTGAGCCTCAGCCTGTCCAGAGGAGTGATCCGAGTCTGCTACGGACCGCTTTATTCATTTCCTGAATGTGCGATTCTACTTCGAGCTTGTTTTGTGATTCGGAGTATGCATGTGTCAAGCTTCTGACTACTGCTGCCACGCTCTCGAACTGTGGGACATGGGCCACTGCTTCTTCTTCGTCGAATGCATGCCCCTCTTCTTTGCGGTGCTCGAGGATAGTTTGCAAAGACTTTTGAACTTTGTCGAAGTCGGAGTTGACGCATAGAAGATAATGATCAGCTGGGTTCTGCAGCGATGGGCAAGGGTAGCCAGCCTCCTTGAAAAACTGCGGGAATCGCAAAGGGATGGGTGTGAGACTTTGAGCGAAGCCAGCAAGCATATCGACTTTGGCAATCCAGATGGCTTGGAGTTATAGACTAGATATGGCTGGTCCCCGTGGAGAATTCCACACAATTTCAAATGCTGTGACTGCCAACTATGACATTTTTTGAGAACGTAGCAGTCGACTAGTCCTGACGGTTTGCGGGCAACTGACCGTGAGTGAGCCCGGCAGATCTCCGAAGTATATTTGTTTGCCACCGGAGAGCAAGCAGAGGATGTCAAATAGCTGAAAGACCTGGCTGCTCGGTTGATGTATCGAACACAGCACGGTGCGTCCATCGTGGGCCAAATTTCTCAGCGTGCTCACAACGTGGAACGAAGAGGCACTGGAATCCACAAGCAAAAGTGCGTCAAAACAAGTTTCATCGCAAAATCGAGTGATCCCACAACCGAGGTCATTGAGCGGTGATAGTACCTGTCTAATCCACTCGTAGGTTCGTCGAGGAACAGGAGCCGAGGCCGGGTGAGTAGAGCGATTGCGATACTCACCCTTCTCTTCTCACCACCACTCAGACCTCTCTGATGCCAGTTTCCGATCGGAGTATTGATGGAGTCTTGCAGACCTACTTCCTCGATAGTGCTCTTTACGATACGATCCATGTCTTTCGTAGTTGTACTGCTTGGAAGTCTCAGCTTGGCCGAATAGTATATAGTTTCCTTGACTGTCAGCGTCCCCAAGAGGTCACATTCTTGTGCAAGGTACGCCTGTTATAGCCAATCCGTGGGACGGAAAATATTAGAGGGTCGCACCATCTGTAAGCCTCCAGATGTTGGTTCTGAGACACATGGAACGACGATCGAGAAGTGAACATAGAAAACCAACGAGACAGTCTCCGGCTCAAGAGGAATTCAACTGCGATTGACATGGTGGACTTGAGAGAGTAGAACATAACACGCATTTATAATAATGAAACGATTCGATAAAGTTCTCAGTTCAAGCACCAGTGACTTCAAATATCATGGACTCTTGGCTCCACAGACTGAATAATATCAACCCGGACAAACTCATGAGGGTGAGAGTGAGGCGACAGGATGTTGTAGCCATGGCTGTGAAATTGCAACTTACCGCAGTGCCATAAGAAACTCGAGTGCTCCTGCCATTGAGCCTGATATCCCCGGTCAGCGTGATATTCTTCGATATTCTTCCTAAAATCCACCGAAAAGTTTGGTCAGAAAGGTTCGAAGGTTATAGCCAGCCAACATGAAACAAACGATGTTACAAAGTCCGCGAAAAATTACCTGCAAGAGAATCGAGAAGAGTGGACTTCCCTGATCCAGAAGGGCCCATGATAGCGCAGATGCGTCCCGGTTCAACATAGCCTGAAAGGTCATGAAGAATCCGCACGTCGTTATCGATGTAAGCGGACAAGTTTTTCCACGATAATCGAGCGACCAGGCGCTCATCATCTGTCACAACACCACGACGCTTCTCTCCGGCGTCCATGGCTGGAGCTCGATTACTCGATGTCGAGCTCCAGCTGATGCAGCGGTGACTGAATCGCTCAAGCCTCAGTTCCTCGACGTGCCACGCTCAGCTTAGATTGACATTCTGCCCGGCCTTCGATCTGCTCTCACCTGCTGTCGATCATTAAATGTTCAATCGAGCAACAGACTTACCAGCCACTCCCACGACGACCAAAATCGTAGGTCCTTGGTCCTCAACGCCGTCTCTCGAAGCGGGACTTTAATCGGCTGACAGATACCACCTTCTACAACTTGGTGGCAAATGTGGGTCACGCTACAGAAGAAGCACAACTTATTGTCTGCCCGACGGAGTACCCTCCCTCCTTGAACTCAGTCAGCCGGATGATATCCTCAGGCACAATCTTCGAAGATTCTGATCTCGAGCCGACCTGACCCACAGCTACGAAACAAATTTATGTTCCATAGATGGCTGTGCAAGTTGGTTAACCGAGTAAAGTCCAGGCGACGCATTGTCGCCTTAAAATTGAATGCTCCAGAATGTTTTTAAGCAGATAAAGCAGGTCTTGACTCGGCACAATCAATCTTCTTTAATCTCTCTTGTTCAAGTCTGACATGTGAAACTACTTTGCCCGATTAGATTACTGTAAAAGCTTCATCATGTGTATTACTAACGATCAACATTACAATGAGTGGAGAGCAAATTTCGTTCCAAAGTTACTATGCTTGCAATATAAAACAGATGCATGCAGGTGATGAGTAGGACAAGTAAACCGACCTGACAAGTATTCATGTCAGTTTCCTTTTACAGATGCATGGTTGTACGCGGGGTTTTGAACAGTCAGTTCAGAACCGATTGTCATTCATTCAGGGCGGATGAGAATGAGAATTTCCTTTCAGTCAAATCCACAGTCACGTTGACTTGGTCCACTGTGGGCTTCCTGTTCCACCGTTTGCAGGCATTCGGATCTATAGTATCGCAATAGGATCGCAAGTATCGTCGTGACACTCACACGGATAGGTTAGCAAAAAGCACGGCCAATCACGATAAGCTAATTGATCCTGAAGGAATGCTCAGAGTGATTATGATTCCTGAGTTTGATCTGAGCTTTCTGTTCCCCATGATGGATGAAATAGATTGCCTTACTAAGTACTTTAATTTAATATGCGTTATGACAATCATACGCGTAAATGGTGACAGGCATAACATCTGACTGTACGCGGATGAGATTACACACTATTACCTCGAACAGTTACATTATTTAAATGATGCGTCAGATGAACACCTGAACTTATTTGCTAGCTACAGCTGTTGCTGGCTCAAGATAGCAATAAATTGAAGTATTGTTAAAAATCTTTTCGTATTTTGCTGCATGCTTTCCATCTTCACTATTTCCAAGCAACATGTGCCCGCAGGTCGGGTCAGGGACTTTAGAGATGCATATTACGCGAGAACGGAGGGCCAAGTAACCCATCACTAGGAGGAAACGGTAACCAGGGGCTAGATCCCAATAGACTCACAGTGGTACGTATGCATTACACCACGTCATTCTTGGAAAGGAAAGTATTCGTCTCCAATGCTAAATCACAGATGGTTAATAACTACGGGCTGTAACAGTTAATGGACGAGGACAAAAGGTGTCTCGTCTTTGTGTCGCTTGTGGCAGAAATTCGAGGAAGCGAGAACCACAGAGGAGTGGCAATGTTTCTTAAACCCCGTGCTAAACTCCAGTCCTCTCACTCGAACTTGTCCTAGAACGAACACTAGAAGGCAGTTCGACCATACAGAATCGAGCTGAAGGAAGTCAACACAATCGCTGGTCGCTAGTCGGTCTGCAGATTGTTGATTGCAATTGTCCACTGTATGAGAAGTATAACCAAATATTGAGACATTGAAAAAGTACATATGAGAAGATCTACCGCAAATCTTGAGCGTAAATTAGCTTCATTCTTTCCGGGATTTGGATCGATAGGATGAACGAGTGATGCCGGAGGAGTTATCAGCGGTGATAGAAGTCCACGCTTCAGAAAATTAAACATGAGGCCGCTAGGAGGGTGACATTTCAGCTGTGTGCATCCGAGTCCTTTCAATGATGGTACTTGAGCTGAGAATGAGAGTGGGAGCGTGAGTGTAAAATCCAATACATATCGAGTGCGTTGAAGTTACTGCTAGCTAGATCAGAGAATTGATTTGTGTATACTACAGCCAGAGAGCAGCATCTCGAGGTTCAGGGATGAGGATCAGGATCAAGAGTTCGTCAACGGAGTCGAAACCATCCAAGAATAAGACGGGCAAGGGAGGGAGCACTCACCTTTCGATTGATGAGTTTGAGGCCGCTGAAGCTCACGACTTTCCTCCGACTTTTTTTGAACAAGCTACTTCCTCGCAGAAGCTAGAATGGCTACGGTCCCAAATAATCGGGAGTCAGATTGAGTTCCTAACTCCCTTCGGAAAAAGGCCTATACTGTACGCCGATCACACCGCCTCGGGCCGAAGCTTGCTTTTCATAGAGAAATATATCCTGCAACACCTACTTCCAATATACGGTAAGATTTCGAGCATCGGTTGCGATTTCTCTTCCAGCTTCATCGTCTGCACTTCATCTCGGAAGCTTTGTATGTGTTGCTGCACAAGCTGATTGAATCGCCGACAGCATTTCCTGTTCTCTCTGAGATTTCCGTTTCAGATGGCTAAGTCAATTGTTGCGGGCGAGCCTTCTGATCTCACTCCTCTCTTGTTATAACGTCCATACAGAGCGTCTGAACCTCACCTGTAATAAGACATGATGAATCGGTCTCTGAAATGTCGGAATCGCATGAAGAGGATGACTGACAGGGTTCATTTCTGTCAATTATGCCGGAAAGTTCGAGGTAACAAGAAATCTGTTTACTGACTTGCAGGAAACACTCATACGGATGACAGTTTTGTGGGCCAACGGACTACCCAGTTAGTCGAAGAAGCTAGTGCTTATGTCAAGAGATGTCTGGGAGGTGTGGAAAGCGACGCACTTTTCTTTTGCGGAACCGGCTGCACTGCGGCGATTAAGAAGCTGCAAGAGATTATGGGCATCGCCATCTCTCCCCCTCTGAGAAAGCAAACTCTCGCAACCATTGAAGAGAAGAAGAGATGGGTGGTCTTTGTTGGTCCCTACGAGCACCACTCCAACCTGCTCTCTTGGAGACAAAGTTTGGCCGAGGTCAGTGTCTCTAGCTTCTCCAATCTCCGACGGGATCCCCTGAATTTTGTATAACTTAAATGTAGCATGAATTTTGTCAGCCTCGAGAAATTCTGTCTTCAGACTTCGAGCGTATGGTTCAAGTCCAGGTCCAGGTCTTGCATAAGCCTGGATAACCTGGATTACGGAAGTGTATGTCTCCAGAGGCGATTGTAAATGCCTGCAATCATCTGCAAGATGGTCCACGTACACGATCACGCTACTGATCTCGAGGTCATTCGACAATCTACTATTGTTCGTCGTTTAGTGATCTTTACTCTCACGAAGGTAGTTGGAAATTGTTCGATGCTTACGTGACGAGAGTCTGAGAACGGTCTGAAAACTCTGGAAGGGCCCCGCTCGGTTTCAGCTCTTGAAAAATTCTCGCCAGAGAGAGAGAGCAACAAGAATTTGCATTTGACAGTCTCTTTTTTGGATTTTGCAACGGACCCCAGAAGTCGTCCTGGCCGTGTGGCGGCTCACTTGGAGGCGGCGTAGGGTGAAGAATATTGGTCCAAAAATCGAGGAATGAGTGTTATTATACGTACTATTCTTCGACGATTTAATCTTGAGATGAGTCCCGATTTATTATCTACCAGAATCTGAAAACATCCTCCTTGCTCGTGCTACAGGTTGTGGAGATTCCACTGAACAAAGACGGGTTCATCGACATGGATGACCTGCGAGCTGCATTGCAGAATCCGGTGTACGAAGGCCGGCCGAAGCTGGGTTCGTTTTCAGCTTGTAGCAACGTGACCGGCATCGTCACCCACACACGGACCATATCGAAGCTTCTGCATGCTCATGGATGTTTCGCCTGCTTCGACTTCGCCGCCAGGTCTGGAAACAGTCTTGATCGATAGGCAGTGAGCATAACTTTGGGCAGAACGCGTGTACTTTTCTCCTTCACCTAATCGTGGGTAATTTCTTCGCAAGAACTAGGTAGACATATTCTCAGCACATTTTATCGAAATTCGACTTTGCGTCACGACAGTGATAGACGATCGACGGGATTCCAGAGCTATTCTGGTTTCTTAGTTTGCATAGTAGGGTCAAGGCTGCAGCCTTGACAGGTCCGCTGACAGTGTTTCCAGATTGAAAAGATGGAGTTATGCGTGATGACACTCACGCCTGTCTACTTATTGCAACCATGCTGTGTCCAGTGGTCCCTACGTGGAGATCGACATGCGATCGGGAGAAGAAGACGGCTACGACGCGATATTCTTGAGCCCTCACAAATTCATGGGTGGCCCGGGGACTTCTGGCTTATTGCTCATGACCAAGAGACTCTACCTTCTGGGAACAGGGCCTCCGTCGACGTGCGGCGGTGGCGTTGTCGACTTCGTCAACCTCGATGAGCGGGTAAGACTGGAATCGATCCCTTTGAATTCCCTTCATGATTTCTTTCGTGTGCCAGAGACAGCCTGTGCGTAAAGGGGATTGTGAAATGCTTGTTCACTATTGAAAAAGTTGAAGATTACATCTTTTCATTGTGTTGGGGCGAACAGGAAACCATTTACTACAATAATATTGAGAAACGAGAGGATGCCGGCACTCCGGGGACGGTGCAGAAGGTTCGGACTGCACTGACCTTCTGGGTGAAGGAAGTGATGGGCACGGATTTCATCTCGTCGAGAGAAACGCTTCTGATCGACACGGCCATGTCCAGGCTCAGAGACAACCCCAACATCAAAATATACGGCGCCACGACTGTCAAACGCATCGCCATCTTATCGTTCTCCGTCTACTCGACGACTCTGGACCCAGCAGAAGATTTGTATTTTGGCCTCAAAGGAGGCAGAGGAGCAGGAAGCCCCACGCTTGCGGCTGAGGATAGGACTAGTCCCTTGCGGTTGTTCATGAAGGCAGGAAGGCGAAATCCCTTCATCTCTTCCAGTAAGACGCATGGATCCGGGTCCCATCCAATGAAAGAATTTCTGAGCCCGAGGAAAGAGCGAGCTGCGCTTAGAGGAAAGCCTCTGCACGGTCGCTTCGTCACCAAGCTTATGAATGACCTTTTCGGCATTCAGGGACGCGGCGGGTGCTCTTGCGCCGCACCTTACGCCCACTCGCTTCTGGGGATCGACGACGAGCTGTCGCTGTCGATACGCGACGCGATGATGAAGGTACGAGAGAAATCATGAGCCTTAGATCGTCGATGTCGATGCTGCTGACTTGGTCGCAGTCGGGGCTGACGCTTGTCGTCGTGGTCGCTTTCAGGGGTGGGGCGGCGTGAAGCCAGGATGGGCGAGGGTGAGCTTTGCTTACTATTCGACGACAGAAGAGTTCGAATTTCTCGTGGCGGCCATAGAATTTATCGCGCAGTACGGTCAACGATTTCTGCAGGTCTACGATTTTGACTGGCAGACAGGCGACTGGACTTTCCGAGAGGAGTACAGGAAGCTGATCCACGACACCGAGAGGATCGTCCTTGGCCGAGTCAAGCAGCACTGGTGGTCGGGCACAGATGCACCGCCCAGTAGTTTCGCCCGGGGCCCCCATTCGACGCAGGCCGCCATGACCGGCAAGCTCAACCCGAGTCTCCTGAGCTACTTGCAGCTGGCCGAGTCCATAGCCGAGTCTCTCCCAGGTCAACCCCCGATTCGACAGATTCCCGAAGGTCTAGATCCAAACCTTCTCACCTTCAGGGTCTGACCCTTTTGTCCGACGTCCTCTCTGTAGATCTACACCGTAACCATACAGTAGACCGGACTCCATAGCACCGCCCCCGGGGATCTTGCGAAAGGAGAAGTGTACGCAGTACGGGATCCTTGGACAGGTAATTTTTCGATCTAGGAATCTCGGGATGGGGCCTGATGCGAGAGTGGTGCTGATCGACCACCGGTGTTCACGCTCAGGGATAACAGGGGATTCTCCATCTCATATGGATCCGCCGTGTAGTTATCAGGCATTGACAGGTATCAGCTAGAGTAGCAAGTTTCACTCGAGGACAAATTGGGCACGGGTCACGCCATGTGCGTCACTTCGTGGGTCATGCATGGGCCCTATGCGACGGGTGCTGTCGAAGACATGGCTGGTGCAAGCCAATTGACACAGGCGGCGACCTTTGCCCCGTTGCCATCAGCTGGGATTGTAGGGTTGACTTCCAGTTATTGGGATACCTCAAATGCCATGTGTGGCAGTCAGCCCTGTTGGTTATGGCGGACTTTAATTGCACACAGTTGCACCCTTCATCCTGGAACGTATTCGGGAGGAGGAAGAAGGAACAACAACGACCACACATGCGACTCCTGGTGCCGAGCAGGCGGAATGATATGTGGATCAGACGATTCAAGACCACCTGGGCAATAGGCTGCGGTGCAGTCGAGCATCGTCACTTGTACAAAGTTGCACTACTGGAGAGGACATTGGCGTGTGCCCCGTCGAGACTTCACCGGGATGCACGAAAGCTGGAGAGCCAGCTAGCTCCCACACAAAAACTCTGTACAGATTAGTCTGGATTGTGTTTCAGATTTTGCGCCCCCGAACTACGAGTAGTCGTAGGAGTAGCAGTCATAGGTGTCTGGAGGAAAGGGGTACCCAGTAGTAGCTGTCACCTTTAAAAAAATTTGTCGACCGAGGACTTTGACTTTACCCAAGATTTCATTCCCTTCACCCAGGGCAGGGCTTTAGGGAAGACAAGTAGCAGATCCTTCCATCTCTCGGATACCCAACAATTAATCATTTGTCTTATTATCAGCATGTACTTTCCAGACACTTGGTTCTTTCATGTTCATTCTGTAAATTACGCTTTAATCAGTAACTGCACGTGCTCGTCGTACTTTCTCCGTATTCTCTCGATGTGTGCTGGTTCTTTTATGTTCGTTTTGTAAATTATACTTTGATCAGTAACTCCACGTGCTTGTCGTACTTTCTCCGTATTCTCTCGATGTGTGTTGGTTCTTTTATGTTCGTTCTGTAAATTACGCTTTAATCAGAAACTCCACGTGCTCGTCGTACTTTCTTCGTATTCTCTCGATGTGTGTTGGTTCTTTTATGTTCGTTCTGTAAATTAGTAATTTATAAAACGAACAAAGCGTAATTTAAAAGTACGCTTTGATCAGTAACTCCACGTGCTCGTCGTATTCTCTCGATTTGTGTTGGTTCTCTCATGTTCTTTTTGTAATTTACGCTTTAATCAGTAACTCCACGTGCTCGTCGTACTTTCTCCTGTATTCTCGCGATGTGTGTTGGTTCTTTTATGTTCGTTTTGTAAATTATGCTCTAATCAGTAACTCGTCGTATTGTCTACGTATGTCAGCGTATTCTCTCGATGTATGTCAGCGTACTTTGTCCGTATTCTCTCGATGTGTGTCAGTTTAATTCTTTTCATTCTTTTATGGAAAGGGTTAGTTATTACTTTTTGCTTTGTGGTAATTAGACCTCACCCTAGTATATAGTATTCCGATTCATCCAAAGTTACAGGGTTACTGGAATTTAATTGATGTTTCTTCTGACGCTCTCGTGTTCCTCTCTATTGTATTCGTGAGTCACGTCAAGCTTGCCACGAATACAACCTAGATTTATTTTTGACACGTTCGTGGCCAGTTTGGTGTCACGTGACTTGGAAGGTATCTGGAATCTCACCGCCCTCCGAGAAGTAGAAAGCGCAGGCACAAGCAAAGTTGTCGAGAAGAGGGCCTTCTTCCACCTCAAGAGCTCAGCACCTCCGAACTCGAGGTTCTTGGAAGGCTGGAGGGAGCGAGTCCCCTGCATCCTGGCGAAGTAGGAAGGGAGAAAACTCAATCGCGATCGCAGCACAAGCCTCTGCCTTACATCCACAGGATTGCCAGAACCAGCAGCTGATTCCACCCGCCAGCTGAGCGGATTCACCACAGCCGTGGCCCCCACGGCGGTCGCCACATTGCATCCCACGCACCAAATTCACCTGATCACATGCCAATCAGAAGTCCAAAGCAGAATTTCACTCAAGTCGCCAACTTGCTTGAAAAACTAGCAGCGCCCAGCTGGGCTGCCTCTGCAGATGACACCACCACTTCTAAGCACTCGCATCGAACTATTCCTCCGGCCCAATGCTCTCAAATTCACGCAATGAGTTCTCCAATCGCCTCGCGCATACAGCAAATTCGAATTCAAATCGATAAGTGAAATTGCATCAACCACGAGTTGCCATTTCAGAATGATGCAATCGGAGTTGCGATCGAGCTCACTCACCAGAGACGGATCCGAGGCGCGAACGATGAGGCGAAATCTTGCGCACAGTAGTCGCACAAGGCCTCGAGAGACCAGCGGCTGCACGGGGCTCGGATCGTGGGCCCACATCTCCGGCTTTGGCAAACGCAACGAGAGTCCTTCTCGACCCCTCTCATCGCAGTAATCGACAGCATGGCATCCACGTCGGCCGCGTTACAACCCGGAGAGAACACGAACCCGTGAAACCATGAATTGATTTCCATTGACCCTATCACTTTGGACCAATTTTTGAAGATAGTATATTAGGGCGAATGTTAATTAATCCAAAGTGAGAGATAATTAATACTTATAATTTTTTATTATATTATTTTTTTATTTGATAGATTCTCATGAAATTATAAGAGACTAATTAACACAAAGTGAACGATAATTAGTATTTTTTTTAATTATTTTCCTTGATTTGAATGTATTCTCATGAAATCAATGTGAGATTAATTAATCCAAAGTGAAAAATAACTAATATTTTTATTTTTAATTATTTTTTTATCTATATTTTTGACTCGGATGGATTCTTATTAAATTAATGAGAGAATCATTAACCCAAAATGAAAAATAACTAACCCTTATATTGTTTTTCTTCTCTATTTTTTTGACTTTGGATGGATTCTTATTAAATTAATGAGAGAATAATTAACCCAAAGTGAGAAATAACTAACACTTGTATTTTCTATTGTTTTTCTTATTACTTTGCTTGACTTGATGTATTCTCGTGAAATCAATAGTAGACTAATTAACCCAAAGTGAGAGATAACTAGTCTTAACATTTTTTACTATCTTTCCTAGAGACTTTTCTTGACTTGGGTGGATTTTCATGAAATCAATGGGAGACTAATTAGCACAAAGTGAAAGATAACTAGCACTTACATTTTTTATTATCTTTCTTATCTACTTTCCTTGGTTTGGATAGACTCTCATGAAATCAATGGAAGACTAAGTGGCCCAAAGTGAGAAATAACTAGCTCTTCCATATTTTATTATATTTCTTATAGACTTTACTTGACTTGGATGGATTCTCATGAAATCAATGGGAGACGCATTCAAACACGCATCAATGACTCCTCATTCCGAAGGAATCACGATTGTGGAGTTCATGTCGTTCCTGATGTCGGACTCAAACGTAATTCTTTTGTTTGCTATTTCCGCGGTGGTACAGTGTGTGGAGACAGATAAGCATGCCATCTTCGTTGATATGCCCTCATCAGATTTTTCTTATGAGCCGCAATGGTGATTCCTCACATCGCCTTGCTTCCATTGTACTTCTTCGAAATTGATTGAGCAGTGGTAGAGCACAGTGACACCAGATTCCTCGTCACCACTTCACAAATTCAAAACCATAAATGTAAGGAACGTCTTCATCAGTTATTGACTTTTTATAATTAGTAAAGAATTGTCAACGCGATGCTTGATCATGCGATAAAGCCGAGTACCATTGAGGTCGTTTTGTGAATGTCATCATATATACATCTCCCCACGCTAGGACTTGGCTGCAAAGGGTATACAGTGTGATTTTATAATCGAAATGAGTGTGTCAGAAATTTAAGAACATTGACCAATAAATCATTCTTCACAAAAGTGATCATCTAGGTGCTTATATTTGGCAGGAAGTAAGAATGAGGTAGAAGAAGTTTTAAATGTTGAAATAGGGGATTAGAGTCTGTCTACTAGAATTAGGAGACTATAAAATTCCAATGAGAACCAAATGTCCAGCCCCAAATGTGGTCTAGTTTGCCAGACCACAAAGAAATCCTTCTGACAAAAACTAGTTCTTTCGATCTAAATTTGGGTACAGTCGCTGATAGTACCTGAATAAAAAGCGGGCAGAACGAAGGGACGTCATATAGCAGCATAAAATCGTAATCGCAGCTGCGTCATGGATTCGTCTACAGTGTTCATTGGTCTTCAATCCAAGAGGTGTTCGTCTTTTTCCTAGCAGATTGTTGTAAATATATTTATACAGTGTGAGCTGGTGGAATCTCATAATCTACAGTGCCCAGAGTGCAGTTTTAAAAAATGCTTTGACCTTCGACGACGAGTTTCAACTTCATTTTACTTTTCAGAAGTACTGTAAGCAACGTGATATGTATTGTCGTGCTCAGCGTGTACAAAATTTGGAGCCAATAGAACTATTTGAGAAATCTACATCCCCCCGGAATAGAATCATCTGACAAAAATAGATGATGATTTCAAGTATGAAGTCAATTTCCATGCCAATGTGACTTCACGAATTGAGTCTCCAGATGTATTGAGGTTCTAAAGTCCTGAATATTTGTTTGATAAATATACTAAGCTATTTTCACTTGGCAGAAGCGAATAACAAACAACTGTTAAATTCTGTCTATGTAAATTTGCCTGAACCATCAAGAAATTCCATCGAAGTCCGCGCACAGAGTGGCCAATCACTCTTGATATCTGATCATCACCTATTTGTTGTGTGCACAAGCACTTGAGTAGGTAGATTATTCTTTCATCAATATTCATTTCTCATTATTCCACTCTGAAATATTCCATCACTTTTATTCTACAACCTTTCGTGACACTTAAAGCATTGGCCCCATCACTCTTGTCAATGTATTATAATCGTTCAATTAATAATTAAAAAAAATTAATTAATCTACAATTTTGATTCAGATTATAATGATGAATGCCAAGAACAAAATAATGCGTCTTACGTACATCAACACGGAGGAAAATAATGCTAAGATTTAATTACAAGACATATTGTGGTAACGTAATTTTTCAATTTTTTGAAATGAAAAAGTTTGAAAAATTGAGTAATAAAATCTATACTTTTAAGATAAGAATAATTAGAAGTAGATTAAATAAAACATTTTGTAACAGATTACAAGTTATGAATAGTTGGAATCTTTGAATACATCTTTGTTGGAGTTAATGTTTTACTTGCAATCAATAAAGTTAAATTAGATGGTTTATGATATGATACATTAAATACCTCATAACTTTTTCAATTAGTGACAACTTGACTTAATAATGGTTTTGATAAATAGAACTCGGCATGTTCGTTCTAACGAGACTAAGAATTATTGAAATGAATGAGAGATCATCCGAGTTATGAGTGTTTGAAGTGGTTGATATATATAGGAAGAAGGCAAAGAAGTAACTTTAGACTTCGGCTTTAAAGAAGAAGTTACTTCGGCTTTTAGGTCAACCAGAAGCGACTTTGGGCGATGATCTTTTGTCTTTGGACGAACAAACTTTGGACGTGTGCGAAGAAATTGGGAGGACTCCGGAGGTTTCTCCTTCATGCGAAGAACCTTCGCGTTGAAGTTTGCATAGTTTAGAAGGCAAAGGAAGTACTTCGGATAGATTGGAGGAGTCTCGTGCAGCATTTCAGAGAGAAGTCAAGCGCGCGGAGGAGCTGACGGCTCGGATCAAGCGGAGCCTTGAATTGGCTTGCTCGGCGAAGCGGTAAGCTGATTGCGAAGTTGTACGAACTTTGGAGTTAGAGCGTGGGAAGTATTTGGACACAAATTACAACAGATTGCGATCTCAATTGTCGGCAGTTGGGGAGCAGTTGGTCGCGGCTCAAGCGAAAGTGGTGAAGACATATGCAACTATCCAACATCTTGAATAGTAGATGTATGTTGGTTTGTGCGCAAGGGTATAGTGATGTATTCATGATTATGTGGATTGGGAAATTCATATCACGAAGTGGACAAAATTGGATTTGATAAAGCGTTGATTGAAAGAATTGGGAGCCAATGGAGTTGCAGGACATCGGCAGTTAGGTAGAATGGCCAGTACTTTCATTTCAGATTTAGAGGAGAAGAAGTAGAATTTAGATTTAGAGTTTGCAGCAATTTTGAGTAGGATAGGAGTAGACAAGAGCTTTGCGTGTGAGTCAACTACCGCATTTGCGGATGTCGCACTTGATGGAGGCTCACAGCTAGAATGTGATACCTCCAGGTGTTTATTGTGAATAAAGAGGCTCAAGGTTCTACCTTCGTGGGCTTTTCCATGAGTTAGTTTTCAGTCTTAAGTCTGCATTACTCCTCACGTTCGTGAATTGAGTGTTTTGTCACAATGCGCGAGTTGCTTCAGTTTGTCAAAGATACTACATTTGAAGTATAGAGTCCAATTCAGATGTTCTGAGTGGTACATAGTGTAGCTAAGGATTTAAGCAAATCTATATATTGGAAGCTCGGTGCAGCCGGCTGAGTGTGTAATCTTGGGAAGTTTTCCACTTGAATATCAATTGTAGAGTTGCTTGCGATTTTTGTGTACTCTATTGGATGAATTTCAGGATTTGGATGTGATTTCACCCTACATTTGTTTCGCTTTCGGCTTTAGCAATTGCAGATGCTTCCGGGAGTGACATGTGCCTGAGAAGTAAAACTCTTCAATAGAATGTTAATTCTTGATAATAATTAAATCTCTGGTGTTGTTTCTATCATCATGTAATCAAATTTTTATCATTATGTTCCATTTTGATAATTATCTGTTATTACACATATACATGAATTTGATATGATTAACGATTTGTTTAAAGTCGTGAAAGGAATGTACAACTTTAAAATAGTTTTGATCTCTGCCATTTATTTACTTGTATGTGCTTTAACTCAAATATTTTACCCCAAATTTGAAAACAAACTACCAAAATTTGGAACTAATTTAGAATCATATAAATGTGTGTCTTCATTAAAGTACATGTCTATAAATAGATACTCAAATACTCCTATAAACAATTAGTAGCATATGAGCATCTACAATTCAGTAAATAGAGCAAAGGGTTCCAGATTTCTTTGGATTTCAATACACCCATTACTCTTCAGTACAATAATCCACATCCCGAAGAAGAATACTGTTCCTGTGGAGTAAAGAAAACTTTCATTCTACCCTTCAAAGTTAGTTGAGATTTTACTATGTGAATATTTTAGTACGTGAAAAAATTTATATTTCATGTAGGTTGATTGTTTACAGCTGGAACAAGTGCGAAAAGAAGCTTCATACAATGAAGCAAGTTTATATCTGACCTCGTTCTCCGTGCAGTGTGGAGTTAACCAGGCGGATGCTCATTGATCTGAACAGCATGACTCGACTGATTGGTCACCAAGACTTCCTTGTGTCATGGCTAGCAACTAGCTTTTATATACCCTTTAAAGAGAACCAAATGTTCTGAGAAGTGCTACTCCTTGCACTTCGCTATGATAGTGTTGTCTGCGGCATTAAGCTCAGCCAACCAAACTTTAGAGTATGTTAGATATATTGCGAGCTTGATGAAAGAGGAAGCTGATCGTCGCATCAGCCAGCAGGATAACTAGGAGGCAGTCCAGGATGGAGGAGAACTCAGTCGATGTCGACTACTGTTTCTGTCAAAATTGTTATCCGTGTTATCCATGGCCGGAATCAGGTCTTATATAGATTATATGTCAAGAGTCAAACAGCACACGATATATAAGATCTGCCAGTTTGTCAAATGACCATGAGATGAGGTCTTATGAATGATTCAAGCGCAATGTGTTGGTAATGTTTTGTCTTGCAGCTGACTCCACATTGTGATACAGTAATACTTCCGACGAGTGAGTATTTCATAGAACTGTAAACTTGATTCCAGACAGCGCCTACGCTGGGACCAGCAGCGACATTGCCATTGAGAACAGCAAGGTAGATGCGTGGACATCACTTGCTGAGAATCTATCTGAGACTTGAGATAAGCCCAGCTGGATAAAATGAGAGATCCATCACAGAGCCCCGTTGACTCGTAACAATTAAGACGACCATCAGCAACATAACATGCAAGCAACGAACACACTACACAGTGCAAGTTGAGCTTCATATTGCACTTGCACTTCGTAATTCTAGGATAACACCGCAGAAGTCAGCACTGGCCAGGGAAGCGGGTCTCAAGCAATGTGGCGAAGAGGTTTCAGTCAGATCTAAGACCAACAATATGGATGTGGAGTGGGCATTATAACAACGAGGTACAGCAGAGCAGAATCATATGCCATTATGAGTTTGTGTCCACAAAGTTGTGATACTGCGCTAATCTGCATAGTTTTTCCTCGTACTTTTCAGTGAAATTTCCATCCCCAGCTAAATCCACAGTCGAAGAATTCGGAAGGTTTGCGAGACTAGGCAAATAGAATACGTTTCAGTATCGTCCAGTGGAGGCCTTTCTTCAAACAACGCAAATGAGGCAGAAAATTATGTGAGACAAAGATACGACTTGCTTCAAATGGCAAAACTTTTCCATCAGCATCTTAATCCAAAATCTTCTAACTTGCTGTTCACGATTTAATCTTGTAAAGATTGAGCATATTTCAGCCTACAGGCTTTTCGCTCTTCGCGCTCCAAGCTATTGACATATTAACATAGTCACATCACGCACCAGAGAAGCAGTTTGGGCTGGTGTAACCAGCCCAAACCTCGAAGACAGTCCCCGGATCCGTACAAGTTTCATTGAGGTTAGTAAATTCATATAGCTACTGGGCCTCGTTGGCCCAATCTGGAAACAGCATCTACGTAAGGTTTACTTCTTCGAGCCAGAGCGGATATTCTAGTTGTTATGGTAAACTCACGTCCGGATGTCGGACTTAACTACACTTGCTTCAGAAGATTATTGGTGTGGTAACACACTTTTTGTTTTTTTTGCAGAATTTAAACACTTTTAGAAAAGAAGTACCGAAGCAGTGTCTGTAGTTAGGAAATGGTACATTAAATAGAGTGGATTGAGGAGATCGTCACGAGGTCACGAAGAATCGCGAAGTTGGACGTACCAGCGCCAAATGCCTTCGGCAATATCTCCTTTACTGAGGTGTCTCTACCCACGCGCTTCCAGCGTCTAGGGAAGGTACGCTTCCGGCACAGACACCTCCGGAGGAGATGTTGCTGAAGACGTCACAAGCCGGCAAGGACCTCTGAAGGCTTCCGACCATGAGTGCGCCTTCGGCGATGCGCCGCTAGCGCGGGAGGGAAACCTTCATAAAGATCAGGATTCACAATAGTTCTAGTTCGTTGAGGTCTCATTGGAAAGAGCTCGGGACGCTCGTTCTAACGAGCCCAAGAGCGCTGGAGATGAATCAGGGTTGAAGAAGTTATGAGCGTCGGAAAACTCGCATCCTGACATGCGCTGTTCGCGCTAGGGTTCACCGTCGGAAAGGACTCCCGTATGCCTTCGGCGGAACCACGCGCTCATAAGAGGAGACCAACTCAGAGGCGGAAGCGCCTTCGGCGACTGCGCAACGGAAGAGAAGCGCCGGCCGGATGTACGCCTCCGACGTGGCGCGGACAGGCGGGTGCGCTGGCATGATTCGCGCCGGCGGGATATGCGCCGTCGGCAATATGCGGGGCAGAACGGACAAAACAAGTGGTACGAATACGCGCCGGCGTAATTCGCGCCGACTTGATGTGCGCCTCCCGCGAGGCGCCGACGGAGAAGGAATACGCCTGTGGCGATACGCCTCCGACGATGGGCAGGTTGGGAAAAGACAACATAGCCGACGCATACGCTCCGCTGCGTTGAACTCGAGTCCGGAAGACGATGGCGAACTCGAGTCCGGAAGACGATGGCGGCGGGAGAATTCAACGTTCACGCATGCGAATGCGCGCAGTGCGGAGACGTGAATTCGAGCATGCGAGGGAGAACCGTTAGGCCGTATAGCCGGCTGCGTAATCAAGTTTGATTGTACCCAGTAAGAACGTTGGGCGATCTTGAATTCGGAGAAGAAAAGACTGCTCTCCAGTCTCATTCTCTCATTCTTGATTTTGAGTTTTCCAGCTGTAGAGATTAAGCGCAAGGGCGGAAAGACCTGCAGTGAGAAGAGAGAGTGCGGAGACGAGGTGCGCGAGGATCTTGACGGACCTTGCAGAGAGTTGGCGAACAGCGAAATTGAGAGCGCAAGAGAAGAGAGAGCGATTTCAGTCAGTGTCTGAGCGGCCGACGCGCAGCGGCGATTGTGAGAGATCGAGCGGAAGGGAGAACGTCTGTGTGTGTGCAGGAAAAGCAAGGAAGATGTCGAAGGTCCCCCAGCTGCGAGTGTCTCCACTCAAAATGCCGCAGATCGGTCTGCGCGCATTCCAAGATGTGTTAACAAGGCTGAAGCTTGATTTCCTCCTGTGGGGATGGAACTGGACATGTCCGGAGATGGTGCGCGAGTATCTGCAGGAGAAACACAAGCCCTCGCGCGGATTCCGCCCACATCCCGAGAGGTGGGACATTAGTGACTGGGCGCAGGTGTTAGGAAGGTGTGCAGGCGAGGAAGGGTATCTCCTCTTCGAGGCCGAGAGCGTGAAGGTGTCCAAGGAGGAAGAAGTCTCCTACAATGATCTTTTCAAAGTTGCCAGGCATCCCAAGAACGGTTTCCGGACGCGGGATTACAAAGATCGATTGCGGAGAAATGTCGCGACTGCATTGCTTCAGATATTGCAGCCGACCAAGACCGCCTACATGCATGGTTGGCAAGTGGGATTTGTGGAGCTAGTGTTGTCAGGAGCTCCGGTTCATTGGGAACGGCTCCTGTGGAAGGTGACGCGCCAACATGCGCAAGAAGAGAGAGGAGGGACCCTCAATCATCTTTCGCCTTACCTGATCGTGTTTTATCGAGCGATGGGATGTTTGACAACTTCAGAGCGGACACGGTTTCCGCTGCTGACCCGGAGTTATCCAAGTAGATACTTGCGGGAGGCCGAAGTGGACACAGATCCGGACGAAGCACCTGCCAGTCCAACTCCAACTCCAGCTCCAGCTCCGGCTCCGGCTCCAGCAAGAGCAGCAGAAGAGCGTCGAAGTGAGCGCGCACCGCGGAAGCGGAAATGGGATGAGAGACTTGAAGACAAGCAGCCGGAAGCTCCCACTGCGCCGACTCGGAGTTGGCCAACCAACGAGCCTCACAGCCGGCCGAAACAGAGGGCACGCAAAGTGGTGTTGCCAACTAGTACTGAGGAGACCGGGCGTACTCCGGTCCGGCGGAGTATCCTGCCCACGCAGGAAGAGATAATTGCGCAGATTCTGGGGAGGTCGGCGAACACCTCTGCGCAGAAGGCACCGATGCCTCCAGAAGAAGACAGGCGAACTGACAGTCGGCCGACTGCGAGTCGGGCGACTGAAGGACGGCCAACTGAGCAGCGCGTTGAATCGGATAGCAGGCCGGAAGCAAAAGGGAGTTTGGCTGACGAGCCAACAACCCTTAGAGGGTCGTCTTCGGCAGAAGGCGCTTCCGGGAAAACGCCTCCAGCAAGCAGGCCAAGTGGAGTAAAGACGCGCAGGGTGGATCCGACCGCCAGTCGGACAACTGCTAGTCGGCCGACTGCGAGTCGGTCAACTGAGAGTCGGTCAGATTCGCCCACTGCGAACCGGACAAGGCCGGCGACCATTGTGCGGGCGCCTTCGGCGGACACACCTCCGGCGAAGACACCCTCCGCGCAGATCACGCCGGAAGAGCAGGCAGTAGAAGCGGGCGGTGCAAAGGGGACAAAAGTAACTGCGGCGCCGACCCCTTCGAGAACCGAAGATCGAGCCGGAACAGGGGCTCAGGCAGTGGAATCCTCCACTGCCTTGGATATTTTAGCAGGGAGTGGAGCGGCAGTCGCGGCGGAAGCTGCCGCGCGCCACAGTTCCATGGAGTCGCCAAGAGATTCTGTGGCGACTGAAATCCTCGAAACAGAGGATGAGACGAGTTCGGAAGAGCAGGAAGCGGACTCAGTGCAGAAGACGCCAACAGGGGTATTGTGCGAGCAGATAGTACCACTCCTGCGATATTTGGATCGCAAGACAGCAAAGTACTCGAGTTCCAGAAAATCGCAGTCTTATGTGGAGATTGTCAAGAGCAGGACGAGGAGCAAGGTGGCCACTTGGGCCTCTAGGTGCCAAACATTGTAGGATAGGTATACTGCCCTCCGACAGCACCTGGCGATCACGCAGAGGCTACACCAAACCCTGCAACAACAGAGGGAGGATGTGGCGACGAAAGCCTAGACGAATGCTGAGCTAATGCGGGCAAAGATCGAGTCGGAATTGCAGGAAGAGCGGAGACAAAACCGCATTCAAACAGAGGAGCTTGCGCGCCAGACGCGCGCATTAAAAGAAAGTCAAAGCACGCGCAATGAGGATGAGGAGTTGTTGCGCAACTTGCAATCCGAGTGCGCGGAATTGAGGGTGCAGCGCGCAGATGCGGAGATGCAGCTAGCAGAGGTGGAAGGCAGCAATCGGACGCGAGAAGAGTTGGTGACGCGGGTGACTCACTGTCTAAAAGTATACGCCCATTGGGATGTGGCGGCACAAGAGAAGATCACACTCAGGGAGTTTGAGCTTCGGGCAGCGGCATTGACGGAGGGTGACAGTCGGAGTCGGCGGCGAGTAGCGAGGAAATTAAAAGCCTTCTTGTCGGGTGCGCGCGACACTATGGCGCACTTAGAGTCGGAAGTGACTGCAGTCCTTCGGCGACTGGGGTTGCGCAGCCGGTCGGAAGATTGGCAGGGTAGAGAGAAAGTGCGAGGCAGTCCGGCGCGCAAGAGGCGCAGCACCGGATCTGCAGAGTGCAGTAGTGTAGTTTGGTTTCGTGCAGGAGTTTAGAGTAGCAGATAGTGCAGCGTAGTGTTAGTTAGGACCTTAGAGGGTATAAAGTATTTCAAGGCGTTTTGCATTGGGACTCTTCCAGTTTCGGAAGTGCAGATCAGGAACTCACTTTCTCGGCGTGTTTGTGCATTTGGTCCTGGCACCACGTAGAGGAGCTGCAGCATAGTGAAGTTACCGCATGTTGTAGCTGAAGGCCTTCGGCTGAATGTTCAGAGCTAGTACACCGGTTAGAGACTTGAGTAGTGCGGATTTGCACCTGCGGGTGATTTCTGATGCTCAGAGCCGGTTGCGAGTTAGATACTTGAACAGTTCCCCCTTACTCCTTCGAGTGACATGTCCTGATTGTACTCTTACGGGAAGTTTCCCCTGAATGCCAAAGTGAAGTTTTGTTACTTCGTGTAAACCTTGGTTAGCAATTCAGGTTGTGTGTGTGTGTGACTGGATTGTGTCTCAGTTAAGTTCTCAGTCGGGCCTGTACTCTCTGCGCTTGGTGTGAGTCGGGGGTGACGTCCACTGCGTATGAGGGACTTCGTTCCGAAGTGGGAAGTCCAGTCCGGGTTCCCTACGCTAGTTCCTGGCGGAAGGGCTGTAAAAGCCGGAGTGGGAGTCACTACCTGCAGAGCCTCTGAGTGAACTTTTGAGATACTTTTCCCCTTGAAATCCTAAGCGGAGGTCATGACCGACCTCCGAGCTGTGCTTTTCCAGTTTCAGGTGTGTGTGTGTGTGTGTGTTGAGTGACTTACGCTGCACTGTGCATCCTCCGAGCATCCTCCGAGTGGCCTCCGAGTCGAGCACTGCAGTATTTCTGGGAGTGACAGTCGCCTGAGAATTCAAACTCTACAAAAGTCTGTTAAACGTGACACTTTTTACTCTGTGTGTTGCCTCTGTCCTTGTGGGTTCGATCTTTTTACCACCATACTGCAATTTTAGCCTTTGGTGGGTTATTACAATTGGGAAGGAGACGAAAGAACTTAGTTTCTGATTGAAATCAGTAAAGTTACATATCCAAATGCAGCTGAACCTTCGTCGAATCGAAGTAATATTGTAAAGTATTATTATTTTTCATGATTAATCCACGTTACTTTTTTATTTGTTCATTGCATTTACTTTTTATACTTGATTTTTTTGCAGTTATTTGATGTTCCTAAGTAATGCTACACACGATATTTCTATTTTTATTTGTTTCTTAAAATGTAACAAATTACGGTTTATATCCATGAGAAATGAAAAGCTACAGATATTTACGATCAACAATGATACTCTATGTGTCTAAAGAAATTTAAGCTTTCTCTGGAAGAAGATTGCAATAAATGATATAATGTTGAAACATTTCCATTCACTTTCTTTATCTTTGATCTTGATGTCTTTTTCATGTAGACTCTTAAATTTCTTTCATCAACATGTCAAATTTTCTTTGGATGACGTTGACCAAGATTTGATTTTGAACAACGTAAAGTTTGCGTCACAAGTTTAGGATTTGAAAAGTATACAAGCAAACTGATATCTTGTTGTCGTGTCATAGTACAGTACTTGGTGCTGTACTATTGCCTAGACAGTTTTGAAAGATACGAAATCTAGAGAAAAAAATCAAATTCCTGATATCAACTTAAATTAATGTTGGGGTCCCAAGTAAAATTTAACATCAATTTTTCTTCAAAAGTTTTTATGATGTATCTAAATAATTATGATGCTTATGAAATATAAATAAGAGTATTTTTTACTATCATACATGCTTTAAAATACAGCTCTCTTTTAAAAAAACCCCAACATCGATTAGAATATCTCCAATAATTAACAAATTAATAAAAAATTTACTAAAAAAACTTCAAAATTGTGATTAAATAAGGTCTTTTTTTACATCTTATTCATATGTGGTGCACTAAGGTGCAAAAATGTTGTTTTAATTAAGCACTGTTGTTTATTTAAATCAGTCCTTGATGAAATATAATTTATATATGTATCTCAAATACATATATATCACCTGGCGACTGTTCCTATATTCCTGAAGGAAATGACTTGTCTACCTGAAGCTGAAGGTACTTTACTTGTTGAGAAAAGAAAAATGTAACAGATGTATCGAGGAGTGATTGGACATTCTACGTTTATGATAATGGAAAGTTTTTTAATAAGTATATCGTGTTCTTTTCTTAAGTTCATGATGCCTCTTGCTCAACTCTTCCAATATCCATTTCCCACTTTGCAGTAAATTTTCTTTAAGTTTGAACAGTCTAAGTCCTATCAGTTCATTAAGAAGATATGGAAATTGATAAACTCCTTACTCTACACGCACAAGTCATCACGGGGTCAGTATTCCTTAAACGTGGACTATAGTAATGGCTAGTATTGCACGTGTAGTACGAGGCAAATTTGATTCACAATGACACATTTCGCCCAAACATACAAACTACGCCAGCTCAAAAGTAGTCTTGCTTAAATCCCTTCACTCACAAGTCGTATTCGGAACTGTTTTGAAGCCACTCCACACCATTTTTAACATCGGATTTATAAGCAGGAGTATGTCCTCGAGTCAATATGATATGGGCTGATCGATTACGCACCATAACTGCCTATCGTAAGTCACGTTTCTCCAGACCGAATCCAAACTCAGAATGAAGGATATGTCAATTTCCCTCATTTGTGTTTTGCTTTGTTACGGTGGGTTGGTCGTTGAGGTCCAGTATATGATGAAAGAACAATCGCGTAGTCCTGGAACGGCGGCTCTTTTTGGAGTGAAAGGTCACAGGATATATTCAAAAAATTGCGTGAATATCATTACCAGCCAGAGTGAGTCTAATCACACGATGTTATTGCTGTAGAAGATGACGGGGCGTGGAGCAGTCAAGATCAGTGCGAGTCATCTGCTTTTGAGGCTTCCGTTCAGTTTCGAGACGTGGTGGGAGAAAAACGGTTATGACTGACGACGAAGTGAGTAATCTATCAGCAGCATATCCACCAGTATTTTACAGTGACATGTTGCTGTTTTCATTTTCGCAAAGAAGATGCCAGTTTGCAGCCATCACCGTACACTTGGCACTCCAAAACATTTTCTACATTGAGTTCCTCCAAAACTGATTCCAGTGGAGTATCTGATGCGGTGGAAATGCTTACTTATCAGTTTTTAATGTAATATCAGGGACTCCGACTGGCCTGATGTTGATTAGATGTATTCTTTGTAAGCTTTACACATACCAGCCCTGTTTACACATCCCACTCAAGTCTGACATTGAACCTTTGACTAAGACATATTATGAACATCTGTAACACCCCCACCCACCTTCTCGCTAGGAGCTAGAAACCAGGGACCTTAAATAGTCGAGGAAGCTTCAGTTCTTCATTCTCAGACTTTATCAACGTAGTCTTTCTTGTGGATATTTTGATGTTCTCTCCCTTTACTCTAATTTCGTGCCAGGATCAGCATATCGCATTGTGCCTGTTCCTATGGTTAGATATATCCACGGTGAAGGACATGGACGGTATGGCGAAGACAGTATTTATCACTTTTTGGAGCTCCAGTTGCAAAGGAAGGTGAAACTTTAAAACTGAACCCGAATCTGCTCTCGTGCTTAAATAAGCTTGCTCGACCCAGTTTGATTTTTTATATTGGCCCTTACTCATCCATAGGATTTTCTTACGAATTTGGTTTCATTGTTCCTTAAAGATGCATAGCTTATCACCTTTGCTGTCTAAAGCTTTGAACTCACCTCTGAATGTTTGTTCACAAACAGGGAAAAAAGGGCCTCGTTCAACAGCAAATATCTAGAGCTAGCTAGTTGAATTCTGACGTTCTCAAAGTTTTCTTTGTTTAACAGGCACGAAGAACTTCCTTCCAAACCTCGAACGTTCAAGAGATTTTTAGCGGTGGGCTTTACAATGTGAATTCTGCTTATAACTACACAGCGGACTATTCAATCCACGAATCTGAGGAGATGTATTGGAGGAGTCTACCGCCTCCTTTCATTTTTCACCCCATGTTTTTCGCAAACTCTGAGTGGACTGATTTGAAGTCTGAGCACGGAGTTCTCTACCCTCTTGATTATGCGGCATCTCAGCTGGCTACAACAAAGTCCAGAGAACCTTATGTCATCAAGATACCAATCAGTTCTGCCTTCTGTGGTGCAATTATTGGGAAGAAGGGAAGCAATGCAAAGCTCATATGTCAAAGAACAGGATTGTGGAACCTTACGGTTCAAGATCAAATATTTTCTGGCGACTTCAAGTACCTGGCCATGGGCGGTTCTGTGGATGCGCTTTGTTTAGCAGTTGAGTTTGTGCGCCATCTGATCATCCGCGAATGTTTATCTGGAAGGCCGTTGGACGAGAGGTATCGACATGAAAAGTACAAAACAAAGCTCTGTACAAAATATTTATCGGGGTTCTGTCCATACAGCAACTTCTGTCAATTTGCTCATGGAACAGAAGAAGTACGTATTCAGCGTACCAAGAGCCATCACTGATGGCTTCACTGATGACCCATCAGTGAAGCCTCAGCTTTTAGGAATGGATGTAGGTCGGTTATGATCGATCATGATCGATCATGTGCTTTGTCCATCACTTCGCCCATTTTAAATCATCAGCTTTATAGCTATAGATACGATATAATAATTGGGACCGTTCGTATTAAATCTGAGATACTAATCTGCATCACTTTTCTTTTCTTTATAGCACTGATAATTATGACCAGAATTCATGAAGTTGCGGGAAGATTGCAATCTTGCATATCCTGTAAACCTTCAAATTATTATCTTTTTGGAAAAGCATGATTAGTGGACATGATCATTCAACATAAAGATGTCTAAGTGTGATTCATCAAAACAAGCTCCATCGATTTTTCCCCAAAAAGAAACATGGAAAATAAGATCCTTGTAATTTTAGAAAAGAAAATTCTCCTGTCCCATCTATTTCATCCATGTAGAAAACTTAAACAAGAAGGCTACGGGTCCGACCGCGGTCAGTTACATCGATCGATGTGACAAGCAAGAACACCAGTTGTTCTTGCTTGTGGAACACAAGGAAGAACATTGGTGGTTTGTAAACGTAATCCTTAGTGGTCAAACCACATTTTTTGATTGTTAATGTGCGTGCATGTATTTGTGTGAGTACTATGTGTGTGTCTTGGTTTTGATTTTACTTATGATAGTTGATATAAGAGAATTTTTCAATATTTATATTTTAGAGCAGTGACGGTAGAACTATCCTCAAATGTCATACAAAATTTTTACATTGATGAAGACAACAGCGTTTTCCATTGTCAGTTCTTCCTCAATCTCACTTAGTATGAGGACTTGGGCTAGATAAATATTAAAGAAGTTTGCATCAAAAAGAAGTAAATTTTGTTTTGTGATCTCGGGTTTGAATAAGATTTATCTCGGATGATTTTTAGTAAACTTATCATGATTCTAAAAGGTTGGATTTTATCTATAAACATGTTCATGTGTAAACATACTCTCAAACAATCCCTCCACTCATCAATTTATTCAATTTTCATTGATTAAAAAAAGCCTCACACAAAGATATTTTCAAAATTGTTTAAAGAAAAAGGTAAATCAAATTGTCTACCTTTTTCTTTATATTATTTGAAAACTACCATATTTATGTTAAGTATTACTAAACTTATTTCCCATGAAAAATATTAGATGATAACATATCATTTGTCTACTTAGATGCTTCTTTGTACTTGTATTGAAATGGTGACATGTCATTGATAAAAATGAAACTTTTTGGAATCTCAACTTACCCTAACTCAAACTTTAGACATAGTCCAACAAATAAAAACTATACCACTTAGCAAACCGATCAAACTATGATGTATCCAAATTTTTCTTTGTTTGAATCTAAAGTTTGATAGCATACACAATCTTAATTCTCATCCATGATTTCTAGAAGTATTTTAATTATTCCGCCAAGCATAGATTTGATAGTTTAAATTTAGTTCTAACTAGATAAACTTAGTAATCACTAAGCTAATCACGATCAAATTTTTAATTAGAATTGTAACTACGGCACTCATACAACTATAAGTCTTAAAATTCATGATCAAAGATTAAATCAAGCAAAAAAGGTTCTAAGGCTAAACAATTATATCGACATTGTTGTTATTGCTGTGAAAAAATAGACAATATAGCTTTCAACGCTTATTGTCTTCTTCTATCAACTACTTAATGTATTATTGCAAAATTAGTGATCTATTGGATTCAATTTTTCTTTTGGAGCTTCTTTAAATACTTGATCCAATTTAAAAAACAACAAGCGCAATAAACAACACAATAAACTAAGTGCTTTTTTTTTAAACAAATCTTGCATTTTTTACAACGATAGATTAATCAAAATCTCATGAGCTTCAAATCTTGATGATAATCAATTTTGTCAAAATGTATCAAAATTAAAAATACACTACCGCATGAAAATGAAATGATAATTAAAATGAAAGATCAAGTTCATTGAAGATTATGGTGCGGGCAAAGACTGAAAATTTTAAGCCTATCTATGATTGTGTTTGAACAGCTTGATTGAATTTTTTAGCATGACTAGTTGTAAATTTTGAAGGGCAAAAAAATTTATTACTTAAGAAAATGTTTTGCAAATGTTTAGATTTTTATGGCTGAAAACAAGTGAAATGTGTCTTATATCATCAAATTAGTTTTTTTTCTTGAAAGCAAATTCAATATGTTGCATGTACGTCATTATTATAAGTCAAATTTTCAAAATAAAAATGAAAACTAACTACGACTTGATAAGAAAAAATTATTAAGATTTGAAACTCAAATGCTAGAATTTTCATCTAAAATACCATATGTGAATCTAAGTTACGTGAATTTTTTACATGAATGAAAATAAAATTTATTCATGTAGACTACACAAGGAACAATTTCAAAAATTCAACGCAAGGAGATCACTACCATGAAATGTAGGTTAGTTGGATATGACATAAACAACTACGATGAACACAATGAAATTCTATTTTGAGAAAAAAATTCAACGACAAGCTCAAATATTTGTGCTCAAATGGGCAAGATGTTGAGGGCTAAATGTTTCACTTTCAACTAAAATATTCGATAGTATCTACATGAGCACGCTGTGAATATTTCTATATTATATATGCAACGTTTGATTTTGAAGCAAATGGATGAAAATGATGATTTTAATCTATGATTGAAAATTTTTGAATGAAAATTACATTGCAAAGAGTTGCTAAACACTTATATTCATGAAAGAATAATAAGATGAAAAATTTTAATAGTAAGATCTAACGTCACAAGAATAACTTTTAAAATCATATCATTAATGTTCACAATCTTGAAGAAATGATTGAAAAAAATAATATATTTCTTTTCTTTAGTTCATTATTTGACTCTAATTAGCCACTATCATGTGTGCTACTTCATTGTAATAGACATTCAATAACTTATAATTTTGTTGTAATTACTACTTTGATACATTACTTACATCAAAAAATGAAAAAAGTATCTGAATAATTTGCTTTATATGATATAGCATTAAATATAATTTGAATCTGGTCATATCATAATCATATAATGATAAAGATGACAAATATTTTGAATAAGATGTAACTCAAAGCTTAAAGAACATCTTTTATAAAAAAAAATGTATAATTCATTAGAAATATGGCAGTAGTGTGTTAAGATTAGATGTAATTGTAGGATCTCTGTTCTATTCTTCAATCAAGCTCATACATTGAAGACTCCACAAGAATCACACACTTATGTACATGGTTCATTTTCACATGAGGTTACGTCCACGGCTTGCAACCTCCGGACTGACTCTCACTCAGGTTTAACTCAGATGGCTGTGGTACTGTGGTAGCTCATCATGATTCTAAAAGACTAAAATTCCCACTCATACTCGTGTCTCAAATATACTCTCACACAAGCTCTCCATACATCACTCAATTCACACAAACTCAAACACATGTCGATACTCCAAGATACTAAAAACCTTCACTCCTTCATTCTTGAAACAAGTCCTCACACATGAACTCTCTAAACTTGCTTGAGAGTCTCTTCTCTACCTCTCTATTTATATTATTTGAAAAATTACCATAGTAACATGTGGTAATTTCTCTTAACTCACTTTTCCCTGTGTAAGTTTGACTAACCCACTATACGTGGCGACATGTTATTGGCCTTCTAGAAGTTTCTAGAATCTGAGATTGAGGTGGCAACACGTCATTGGAAGCTTTAAAACTTCTAGAAGCTTCTTAGCCACTAAGTCAACATTAGACTTAATATATACAATTATCTTTCATACATTTAGTTAAACCAATCAAATCCAAACTTATAGTCAAAAGTCTAATCCTTTGGAATCTAGATCTTTGTAAAAGTCAAAATAGAAGTGATCACTTCACTATCTAAGACTCCGCTAATTATTCTGCCAACTATAGACATTATAGCTAAACTTAGTCATGACTAGATAAACTTAGTTATAATTAACTAGTTTAGTCATAACTAGCCAGACTTAGCTATATTTTGGCTAATAATCATTAATCACTTGGCTACTTCTACAACTTAGTACACATGTGCAACATTTGGTCTTACAGGCCGAAATAAAAGCTTCACTAAAGCAAAAATGTACACTAGGCCTCCATAGTCAAACTCTCCATTAGCATTCTACTGCAGTGTACATGTGAGATTGAAACAGAATCATGATTATCCTCTTATTAAAAATAAACAACACTCTGATTAGAGGCCAAGTCTAACTAGGATTAGACTGACTATGGTTAACAAGATGCGGATTAGCCTTACAAACTTCCCTTTAACTCAAGTCTTGGAGGTGTAGACCGTTTCTATGATCCATATATAGTTTCAACAAGAAGTTTTAAAAAGTAAAACTAAACCATAGCTCTCCCTTTATGAACAAGTGTTAACTCCAACTAAGTCGTAGCTGACAACATGTTAGAGATAAACTACATACATAGAAACTATCATGTAATCTAACTCAGTGCTGCTAGAAAATCTACAAAGTTGCACTGTGTCTTGAAAACTTATCAGAAGGAATTACCTTGGTAAAGTTATCAACTGAATTAAGCTCTTCATCAATCTTGATGATCTTTAGCGCGTTCTCAGACACAAACTATTTTATAAAATGGTACTTGATGTCAATGTGCTTCATCCTACTATACATCACTTGATTCTCAGCAAAGTGAAGCGCATTCTCATTATCACAATGAATATAGACATTATGCTGAATCAATCCCATCACAATGATAAGCTTGTTCAACCATATTATTTCCTTTGTTGCCTCTACTGCTGCAATATATTCAGTTTTCTTGTATGACAAAGAAATGCACTTTTGAAAAGTAAATTTCCAACTAATCTAGCCATCTGTAAAACTGAAAATATATATAGTTGTTGATTTTTCTTCTTCAAATCTCCCCCATGATCAGCATCCACATTTTCCAAAAGTGACTTGGCACTCATTGCTTTGGCATCAAACAATAAGTCATGTCATGTAGATAACTTAAGATATATAAGTATCCACTTCACTGCTTCTCAATGCACCTTGCCTGGATATAACATGTACATATTCATCTTACCTACATTAAAAGCTATATCTAGAAGTGTGCACACTATTATATACATAAAACTATCCACTACACTCTCATAGGAAATAGAAAACATTAAGACTTTTTTAATCCCATCTATATGACATTGCGCTACTGAAAGTTAAAAATTAGTAATCACTTCATCAAAAAAACTATGAAAACATTCATCTAATAAAAACTATATCATGTAAAATCATAAGGACACATAGCAAACGTATTGTAGAGTATTTGGCTACAGGTGCAAAAACTTCATTGTAATTCACACCTTTGTGTTCTATGAATCCATTGGCTACCAATCTAGCCTTGATTTTTTTTAACTGTATTTATGAGTCCATCCTTCTTCTTGTAAATCCACTTAGAAACTAACATTCTTTTACCTTTGAGCAACTCAACAAGTTTCCAAGTGTTGTTGGCAAGAAGTGATTTCATCTACTTTTGCATCATTGCATTCCACTCTTGCTTCTCACTAGACAGAGGTTCAATGAAAGAAGATGAATCTCCATGTTCCGTGATCAAGGCGTCAACTGAATACTTAGCATCAACTTCAATATTATCAAAAATTGAAGAGTCAAACCAAGTGTCATACCTAGCCGGAGCTTGACATTCAGCTGCACTCTTCAACTGCCGCCTTGATGAAAATTCCGCTTGATCAATTTGTGCTGGTTCTAAATGTGGCTCACTAGCAATCAGCTCCTCTTAATCTAAAAAAAGTAACCTCAAAGTGTGGTATTCATAGTAACCTCAAAATAACATGACAAAATGTGGTAAGAGTAAGCTGAATCCAAAATCCATTCATCGTTTTCAATATGGACGGAAGAACAAAGGTAATAATCCGAATACTTTGCTACACCCACGTTTTTTTAGGGTTCACCAGTTGGCTTACTACAACAAATCTTTGAGAATGTGATCAAATTTGTCATATTTTGAACACTTGATGTTCTTACCATCTCTAAACTTAAACGTGTATCTAAACTTGATCTTTGTCTTTCTATTTTCTACCACTCTAGAAGGTGTCATACCACAAAAAAACAATCAAAGTACTAGACGATGAGGTGGATTGATCAGAAGAGTAATGGACAGACACCAACAGCTTCTGTTGCATATTGTCAGTCAATAAAGTAGTAACAACTTCATTGTAAATGATAGTTTCCTTGTCACAGTAAAGCAACACTCGTGACAAGGACTAAGAAGAGGCAAGCAAAGAATTTAACAATTGCATTGCTTTTTGCTCATCACTCAAATCTTTTTCAAGGTTTTCAAGATCCACAATCAAATTATTGAAATCATCTACATGATCTTGAAAATTTGATATCTTCCGCCATTCCAAAGCTGATAAGCTTCCAAATTGTGTACAACCGGTTTAAAAGCTTCTTCTTTTGATACTTTTCATGCAATGTTGCAAACAAATCTGCTACCATTGACGTAACTTCCATTTTCTTGAGGACATTTAGTTTGAGATACAATAGCACAATGATCACCGCTTGGTATTAGATGTCGTTCTAGTCATCATCATCTACGTTGTTAGGTCATGGCTTAAGCATTTTGCCCAAATTCATGACATCAAGTACAAAAGTAATTTGTCGCTCCATAAGACATAATCATTCCGTCCATCAAAGTTTTCCATCTCAAACTGTGGACCTCCAAGCTTACTCATCGCCATGGATCGTTTTCTCTATTGAAACGTATTCTGAGTTTGCCCCGTAGTGTATTTCTCTCCCTGATGCAATTGAGTTACTTTTGAGAACTCTCAACTCGCTCATCCCTCAGTGAGTTGGCAAAAACTCAATACTTCCAACATTTATCCACAAAAATGATCAAAAAATGAAGTTTCACAAAATAAATATTTAATTGCATTACCGCATAGCCTGGAAGGTATTGCACTATAATCTGAAACATTTGTCACAAAAGTTGTTGAGTAAAAAGGTTTTTGACCCAAAGCAAAGGAAGGTCAAAAATTGAAAATCAACCCCCAAGATGATACTTTGCCGTAAAAAATTAACCGCTGAACAATCATCAGCTAAATAAATTTTTATAATTTTTCAATTGCGCTATGTATCATCTAAAAAAATCTGAATTCCAAAAAGTTCCGTTTGATCTTTTGTTTCTCATGATTGTGTAGCAAAAATCACCTCACTAAAAGAAGTCTCTTTCAAATGGGTCTTTTCATAGGTTTTCACAAGATTTAGGCGACGATGCGTGTACTTCTCGAAATACGGGTCATGACTGTAAGACCAGATATTGCATGTGTGAAATAAAACTAGAATTAGCCAAGGAGTTAATCATGGTTAGGATAGTTATGACTAAATCTAGCTAATTATGACTAAGTCTAGCTAGTTTAGCTATAATGTCTATACTTGTCGGAATAAGTAGAGAAGTTCTAGAAGATTTGAGTGAGCACTTCTATTTTGTCTTGTACAAAAGTCTAGATTCCAAGAGAAAAGACTTTTGAACTTCATGTTTAGTTTTGATTGGTTTGACTAAAGTAAGGAGTATTCCATTGGTTAGACTAAGTCTAATGTCGACTTAGTGGAAAGTGGAAGTTCTAGAAGTTGGAAAGGCACAAATGGCATGTCGCCACCTCAATCTAGGGATTAGTAAACATCTAGAAGCTTTAGGGGGCCAATGGCATGTTGCCACATATTGATAACTAGTCAACCTTACTATGGTTTATCTTCGTAAAAGTAAATTAGATAGAAATTACCATTTGTTACTATGGTAAATTCTCAAGTAGTATATATAGAGAGGTAGGGAAGAGCCTCTCAAGCAAGTTTGGAGAGTTCATATGTAGAGACTTGTTTCATATATGAAAGAGTGACAAATTTTCAGTACCTTGAAGTCTCGATGAGTGTATGAGTTGGAGTGATACCTTGAGAGATTGTGTGAGAGGGTGTTTAGCTTATGAGTATGATGCGGAATCCTAGTCTTCTAGAATCATGATGAGCTACCGAAAAGCCATCTGAGATAAACCTGAGTGAGAGTCAGCCCGGAGGTTGCCTGACCGTACTGACCTTACTTCTTTTGTAAAACAAAAAGTTCTTAAAACAAACTTTTAAACTTTAGCTAAAGTTTTAACTTTAATTTTAGCTAATTGTTACTAACAATATTTACTTTAGATTTATTTTGCTAACAACCTAAAGCGATGTATGCAAACTTCCAATGACAGCCCGAATAATAATTTTCCATACAATCTATCACGTGTTGTTTTCATCAAAAAAACAATGTGAGACAGTGAATGCAACTTGCATTTTGTACAGCACCAACAACCACTTCGATGCAAGACATGTTTCTTCTCACCACTTGAAATATAATTCAACAAGTGCAAAGCAACAACCTTGTTGCCCAACAGATGAAAACAATCTATGGAAAAATTTCTAACCAAAAAACAAATTTCCAACTCTTCAAACAGCCATGATTCTAAAATCCAAACTGTCTTGAACATCACTTTGATGATGCAAACTTTAAACCGATTTGCTACAGCTCTTCTTTCTTTATGAGATGATACAGTCGGTTAACAATAGTATGATAAGATGTCACAATAATAAATAATCGGTCTCTGATACCAATTGTAAGATCTTTTACTCTGTTCTTCAGACAAGCTCATACATACAATACTTCACAAGAATCACAGATTGATGTATGTGGTTCACCTCTGCATGAGACTACGTCCACGGCCTAGATGTACATGTACGGGAATGTACATAAGACCTTTGTAGCCAAGCTCTCCACTTTCTTTCCACTAAGGTGTACATGTGAGATTGAAACAAAAACGTGTTTATACTTAGGTTAAATATCCCAAATCTGACTAGAGACCAAGCTTAATTAGGCTTAGACTAACTATGATTTACAAGACGCAAATTAGGCTTATAGTAATGATACTTTTCTAATATATGTGGCTAAAAAGATTGATTTTGAAAATTATGATAAACTAAAAAATGTATTATGAAACTATAAGTATGTTCAATGCAATTTATCAAAAAATGTTGGTGACTTATTGTATTGAATAATGTTTTTTTCCATCACATTTGCTTTATTAAAGAATTTTTTGTACATTTTGAATATCAAACGAATCAATTTCAATTAGAAATTGAAAAATCATAAAAATAAATAAAAATAAAAATCTTTTCAAATTCAAATATTTGATGAAATAGAATGTATATTGATTCAAATTATATTCATATTCAATATTAGACCAAATATTATTATTATTTTAAAAGTAGACTCAAAAGTACTTGAATGTAACTCAAAGAAACAATGATAATATGTGATAAAATTTTGTTATGAGGATACAAACCTCCAAATTCAAACGTGTTAGAGTGTAATAAATTTTGTGTTGAATTCATATACTAGTCTGGAATTAAGATGACTTATGTATATCATTCAAGGTTGAGAGTATTAGATATTTCATAATACTTGGCAATAAAAGCTTGTTAACTATCAGTTTCAAAGTTGGCTTAAAGTTTTATGAAGATTATGTTATAGTAAGATATCATAGAAAAAATTTTGATGTTGGAACCCATCATTTCAAATATTATAATTTGTACATAATAAGAGTTGGTGTAATTTCAAAAAATATATATACCATATATTGAAGCTTATTCAATATTTGTGTGAACATATAAATTCTCACAAAATTGTATGATCTTTATGGTTTTTAAACGTTGGAAACTTGAATTAAGAATTAGATTGGACACAATAAGTGTTGGAGTCACGACTTCAAAGGCATGCCTCGGCGAGGTCAAGGGGGCATGCCTCATTTGCATTGTTTATAGAGGCATGCTCTTATGTATAAAAAAAATTATAATTATATTCTAGAGTTATAGACGGTGGGATAAGTCAAGATAAAAAAACTGTTCGGGAATGTATACTTTGTATACTACATATATACGTCAAATGTACTTATTGTAATACGGGCATGCCTTTTGATCTTGAAAAGGGTCAGAGACATGACTTGAAAAAATTTGTTGTGCCTCCAATACTAGACACAGTGTGAGGTACAAGTACAAATAATGGCGGAATTTATGTTTGTGAAAAAATTAAAAATTATTGCAAAGAGAATGATATCACTCTTCATCAGAGTATGAATTTTTTTCTTGACTTTACATATATATAACTTTACATCGTTAGATACACTTTGCAATGTAATGAATTCATATGATTTGTCATATGAATTTTGGACTTAACAGCAAGATGTATTTAGTAAATCTTCCTCCTTGTAGTACAATCCATTTTATGACCCTCTTTCAATTGAGTTCCGTATAAATAATTGCTTATTATAGTTAAAAAACTTTTTGGTTGTAAATTTATACCCCAGTGGCAAATGACAAAAGAACTAACTTGGAATATAATCAAAAGATATTTTCTTGAATGTACCTATGGAACGAAGTGTTCTAATCTATGGGTTTCGGTAGTTTGCAAATGTATTGCCAGTGGTGATTTTTTTTCCCAATAAACCTATATCTTTAAATGAAATGGAGATTTTACAAGTTTGAACTCCACGGATGTTGCATTGCTGATGATTGTGGATTTAGTAATACAGCACAAAAATAAGTTCCTGTGCATGTGAAATAGATCCTTGCAGAGAAAGATTGGAATACCATTGATTGGCCTAAAGTCCCCACATTAGAATAGTGATAAACAAAAACCTTCGACTGAAAAGTCATCAAACTGGATTGATAGAACTCGTGGAATACGACTTTTGTTTTCTGCCATTCTTAACATCGGAGCCAACCTTGATGAGTGCATGTTGCGACCGTTTTGCATAGTTGTGTTCCGTAGGGTATTTCAATGTCGTATGTTCATGGTCCATGAAAAACCTCCTCGACGCACTTTCTCACTCCCTAGTCACTTATTGACTTCTCGCTTTGATTGGTGACGAGGTGATGATAACTGGAATAAAACCTTGAGGAAAAAATTTAATAAAAAAGCAAGCAAACAAATCCTTCTGAGTCAATGAGAATGGGTATCCAGTTTCTTTTGCTCTCGCTGGCTAAGAGCATACAAATAGCTTCAGGGGAAAATATATCCTCTTCAGCTCATCTGTCATCGATGTAAGAAAGTAATCAATACTTCGAACTTAATACACCTTCTGTGTACCACTGTTCTATCTGGCGTGCTAGATGTGCAGACACATTACACTGATGGCAGGGCTTAAACTACTGTTTGCGATAGAAGATCTACAAGTTCTACAAGTCGACAAATCGAGATTGACGTGCTTCCACCAACATCCGTTAGTGAAAGAAATAATCGGGAAGGAAAGACCCAGTTCACGCTGCGGCGTGTCCGGCAACATACAGTAGAGATTGCTGAATTGCAGGAACTGATACAAGAATCGAGCAACAGATCCCTGTCAAGGCATACGCGATTGCACAGAATGGAAGAGCTTCTGGTTCTTTGGCAGAGAGAGCAGCCGTGCCTAGTCCGTGTGCACTGCACAGGGAACCAACAGTTCCATGCGTACGTCAGTTCAAAGAAGCTGAAAGGAAGGAACGAAAGAAGGAACGAAATCCTGACGAAGTTCGACGAGAACCGACTATGTTGCAGTTAGTACCTGGTGGCAGTTGCCATGCCCCTTGTGATCGGGTCACTGAAGCCTAATTTATCCATCAGAGCTTGACCGAAATTGGCTCCGATGAGCCCCGTTAAGACGACTACTGCTGCTGTGAGCGAAGGATTCCCCGCTGCATGACAAAGATTTAAGACAGAGGTTAAGATCTGTAGGACACATATCATCAGTAGAGTAGGGCTAACTTTGACACATTAATGTGAAGGAGCTATGAAAGGTAGTAACTGGCTGTACCTTCAAGAAGACCAGCAATAGGAAGAGCCAGAGCCACAGTGATACATCTTGGGACAACGGCCAGGGTAAGATTTGATGACAGTCCAATTAGTCTACCAGCAGCCGCCGTGGAGTACATAGAGAAAAGAGACGATGCAATAACCGCAGAAAATATCTCCGCGGCATGTCGCTTGACAAGCTAACCTCATATCATTTTTCGGTGTTGACAAATTTTGCACAAACGAGACCAAAATTGTAAACAGAAACTGGAATGTTAGAATATTGCTCTCATATATGGTTGTCTAATTAACATTAAACTCAAGATGGGATACTGTATTCGTATCAGATATGTTCATCTTGATTATGTAAAGCAAGCGTCCATAATACCTATTTATCTCAAATAATAAGAGACAAAATCAGTGAGGCTCTTACCACTCGCTGGCGGAACATGGAAAATGCGAACGAAAGGATCACTGATCCAAGAAAGCCCATATATATGTCTCCTGCTCCTGGATTTCCTGCCTGCTTTGTCATGTAATACTCTGCCATGGAGAGACAGACAGACAGACAAAGGCTAAAGTCAAGTATCTGACCACAAAACAATCCATAAAAGAAAAACAGAGATTTCTTTCGTTAAAGAGTAAGCGCAAGCACATATATTCCAGCAGCAGAAAAAACTCAGATTTGAAATTACTTAGTGCTCCTTCAAAGCCTACTCCAGTCACTTTGCCATAAATAAAAGCTGCCAAATCAGCGGTGACTGCGCAAGTGATAATTGGGTGGCAGATTTTCTTGAAATCTGCAGGAAGGCTGTTGACATTAACAGACGGTCGTCCAGAAGCAGTTAGTTCAGAATATGTCATAATTTCGATTCTTAGTAAAGCTCGCTAACCACAAATCTGCTTTAAGAAGGTCCACCTCCTCTCGAATTTCATCAAACATCAGCAGTTGCCATGAGATTAAAGCATGTTACCCAGCACATACTATAGAGGGAAACGCCTTACAGACAGACTGGTACAGACTGGCTCGCATCCTTACCTGGTGCCGAAGACGTAACCAAGAGCAGTCGCAGAGAGGAAATATGGAAGAGTTGTCATAGCAGGGGTGCCGAAAGCAGTTGGTTGCCAAACTGCAACAGCGAGGAAAACCACCGCTGCAGCGGCCAAAGCCTTAAATTCCACATCTGAAAAAGGTGGGGGCTTTGGGGTGTACTCGGCGGGCTGCACCACTGTCTTCACGATATTTCGCATCATCACAGTGGTATATCCTGCTACGGCAAGACTGGCCATCCAGCCAACAACTGCGCAACAAACAAGAAGAAAAGACGCCTCAGGCGATATAGACAACACCGACCGGAATCATGACCCGTCGAATCATTGATGTCCTTCATCTCTGTGTCGTACTTCAGAAGGATTTGGAATCTTGATTACTGAAATACCACGGGCTCGATTTTTCTCCCCAGCTACCAACCTTCGACTACGCAGACCACAGTGAAAGACATATGCAAAGTGTCTTCCACATTTCATTCTTTCACGGCACACATAAGACTGACTCTTTACACGCTCCTCCTTCGGACAGTCAGAATTCCTTACGAACTTCGAGACCGCTCCACCTCATAACCCACAGCTACAGGTTGGACGAAAGGAGCGTGTTTGACAATTAGTCTCCAACTGCGAGAGTCATTAGGTCTGAATTCTCAACTTCAATTTCCACTTCTACAGTTTGAACTTCCGGTGCATTGTTGAAAGAGTCGCCAATCCAGGACGATTGCAAAGAAAGGTCGAGAGACGATAGATATTGTGGAAGTACTTTCGTCACACGGTCCCTCTGTATTAATATGCCTTTTGCTGACTCTCAAGGAAGAAGCAGTATACTGAGAAATTGTGTGATGCCTAGCTCTAATGAACTTTAGCAGGGAGGGAAGGATTGAACAGATCTGCTTACGATGTACTTGGCATTTCAGGAGATGGCAAGAATCTTAACCTTATGCAAGAGATTCGAAGGTATGAGGGCATTACCAAAAACGAGAGTAATTTTTGCTGCAGCTGCTGTTGGGATGCCCTGTATGGCCAACGGGACGACGACGAGGGACGGAACGTAGAAAAGGGGAAGCCAACGCTGTATAAACATGATACCGGGCTGGAAGAAACTAATAAACGCAGCGGCAGCCTCCGGTTTTACCAGATCCGTGATAACCAATGAGGTGAAGATGCAGAACATCCCGAAAAGAGCACTGGGAAATTTAATTCCTGCCGTAACAAATGATTGTTTCAAAAACATATCTAGCGCCAGGAACAATCCAAGCGAAACAACCCATTGAAGAAGTCCCGCAGCCTACACAGCACAGGATAGTAAATGCTGAATTACGAGCTACTGATCATCCCGATTCTACGGCAAGTATTTTCGTTTGCAGCTGCCTAGTCCGAGGTACGCTAAGCCAGACTTAAGGAACTTCGACAATTGTAAAGTTGCGAAACCAAGAACCAAAGGGTGAGAATTGATAGAACAGATCAAATAAGTCTACTTTACAAGACAAATTGTCCGTGGCGAACGCAAATGAACAGCTACTCTTCAGCCAATTAAGGACATTTTACCTGTTGAAAGAGGGACTTTTCCGTGGAGCTTGGATCAGCATCAGCTGCCTGCACTAGCAATAAATTCGGCCTTTCCCTCTTCGTAATGTGGCTTCCAAACTCGATGTTAGGCGGACCAGAATTTCCAAGCGGTAATTCCGACCGAATTCCACATCGCAGAGCAACTTTTCCACTACGGTGATGTTTCTGGCTTCTCACCCGCAGTTCTGGCAAACCCGTTGCTCCCATGCCAATGAGGCTATTTCCCGTTAGTTGGCTCATCTGGCGACCGCGCAGAAACTCTCTGCAGCCAGAAACTCCTGGCAGCATTCTTGCCAACCCGCTCTGCATCTTTGAAATCTGTGGCTCAATCGAGGATTGCACAATTCCAGAAGAACAGGGTCTTCGCAGAGCAAGTGTAGACATCCCTGACATTTTATCCCTCTGATTTCCCTGCACTTTCCTTCGTTCCTCAGAGGCAGGAGGCGAAAGTGGAGCGAAGTATAGACGCTTCAAATGAAGTCGACGAATTTCAGAACCTTTCAATCATACTTTCAAATTTCTCCGTCTTCCTCCATCGCGGGAACGATCAGAGAAGGAGCCACATTCCCCTGCGCAGCTACCACATCTGTCCGAAAATCCACAACAAGGGGGGAGGAGAGAGGCAAGTGCGTCGTCAATTGGAGCCAGACACGCGACAACCAATCGCGGCTGAAGGCTCGACGGCATGGCTAAAGGAGCCGGAGCGGGCCACAATCTGGGCCACGGAAGGCATCCGCCATCGCTGGGACCGAATCTGTCAACCCAATCACAAGTCATCATTATTGCCCAATCAGTCCCTCGTTCGCCGCCATAGAAACTTTCGCTTTCCATCTCGTCCCTCGTTGCGCTATTTTGTCCGTCGCGCTGCGCGCGGGGCCATGCATTCAAGATCGTCGGCCTCGTCCTCATCTGGAATCGTGCTCTCGCCGCTTCTTCTTCGATCCGCTGCTTCCTCACTTCGCTCGACGACTATGGATGGCCGCCCGCCATGGACTTCCACCGCAATTTTCGCTGCAACAACTGGCAGGAGATTTTCGGTTTTTTCGGCCATCCCGTCAACTCAGAAGCTTATACTCTGTAGTAATGATTCCCGTGAAGTTAATTATAACCCATCAAATTCTCCATTGCTTAAGACTTTCAACGCAACTGGTAGTCTGGCAGGTGGGCAGATTTCTTGTGAACCTTCGAAGTCCAGACCTCATCATTACCATTTCAACAACAACCTTCTTCAACGAGAATCGTTCCTGTTGCCGTCCTCGTACATTTCTCATATCTGCCAATATCGGCACGAAATGGAAGACCATGTGAAAAGGAGGAGGGGGGAATATAAAAGGAAATAAATGGAGGGAGGGGGGCATATTTTTCCTTCGGTACATAGAGCATGATTAGAGGGAAAGAAAGAGAGAAGCATTTTTCTAAGACAAGGGCATAAGGAACATTGTCCTGAACATTTTCCATTGAACTCTGTGAACGCAAAGATCGTGAAGGCAGGGGATAGTTACTGTCGTGGCTTGAGGAAGTAGCAATGAGAAGGCCCAACAAGGATGACACCTGACGGTTATCCAGGGGCTAGGCCCCAGTAGTATCACATTGAGGCTTTGTATTCCACGTATTGTGCACGTGGGGGTAGTTGAGGACTCTATTTGTGTGCCCCACATGGTTCGAGTAATCGCAAACCTTTCGAGAACAGCTGCTACGACATTTGATCTGCAGCTTTCAGATCCTGCGATCTTCATTCAGGTTTACCTTAGTTTTTTATAGATACCTTTCAGTCCATGATCTACTCGAGAGCAGATGAACTACGCTGGTTCAATCGGGCATTTATTCTGGTAGATGTTGAGCATAATTTTCATAATGTTTCTCGAGGTATAACTTGCAAGAATATTTTTACTTAGCTACAACATATTTATCACGAAGCGGAGCTCCCATTTCTCTTCAATACCAAACATATACACCCTGAGCACAGGGAGTTTTCACTTTTGGATGGTAATGCCAGGATTAAAAAGGGTTCATGGTTTACAGGTACACAACGATAGTATTTATGATGAATTAGGTGATCATGAGAACTTAAATAATTTAATTCTATACTTTTTTCCCTAGAGAAAATAATTTAATTCTATACTTTTTTCCCTAGAGAAAGTATCTGTTCTTGACGACTACCTTTCACGTGTTAAGATTGTAAGCATTGTGTTTTTATTGTAAGTGCATGCAACAAATAAAGCAAAGATGAGTATACTCAAAGTGAGATTATATCATTGGGCTGAAGGATTCTGAACTATCTAGACGCAAGTCTCATACTGATGCATTGATCATAGTTATGTAAAGGATTAGTGTTATCAATACGCAAGCTTCCATTTGCTCTTGTTTGTTATTTTTTTCACATCTAATATATTCAAATATTCATGAAACATTACAAACTTGATTTGGAATGGTCTAGTCATAAACGACTAGTTTGCTCCTCTCTTACTGTAGACGTGTGAAAAATAGTGTGATATGTGATATTTGTGACCCTTACATACACATCGGCCTACATTCAGTACTCCTTACGTGGTCATGCAAGTGAGTCCAAACGTCAAAAAAACTAGCACTACATACTGTGGGCCGCAGAACGATCTCCTGGTTGACAACTGGCTCACTTCATGTGTGCAGATTGTCAAACGTTTCTTCCTCTCTGAAACTTCGCTGCGTAAGTCCGAGACAGGTGGTCAAACACATTTCCTTTTGGAAGTCCTCTGTCCGTTCATTCTGCAACTCGCGATTCAGAACTTTCTTGAAACTTCATTCATTCCCAAGCTGATCTTCTCGTTTCCTCTTAAAGCTTAATAAAATTACAAGCAAAATAGCATTAACCACCAGACGAAACGGAAACAGAAACGAAAGCGAAAAGTGTGACTGACTTCCCCCCTTGATACACTTCGAGTGCTACAAAAACGAAGACTATCTCATGCACAAAGGCGAGCCACCCTAGCGCAGCTCATGCACCCTACCCGAAATTAAACTCAGAAAGAAACCGATAGAAAAGCAATTCACTTGGAACAAATCAACAGATCGAGCTCATTACATCGCCAGATTATTTATGTCGTAGTGAACAGAATTTGAAACAGGTTTCAGATTAGAAATCCCTGCTGAAACCCCTGGCCTGTAAAGCTTCAAACTAAAACCACGGTCGCGTAAAGCTCTCCATAAGGACCCTCCTTTCAAGGTCCAATGATGGATGATATCCAACCGTGTCTACTGCTTCCACCCAGCTACCTAAAAGCTCCATACGGTATAGGCATAAACTGCATCTCATAACTACACGAAGAGCATTTCCCAACATTCGAATAGTCCACCTGCTTTGCTGAAGAGATTCTTCTGCAAAAACCCGCATCAGGTCCAGGAGACAAGTTGGAGGAGCAACCTCCCTTTGAGAAGAGAAACATTTCATCAACATCCTGCGAAGCCAAGCGGGTTCCACAACGACTCCTAGACTGGAGTGTTGCTTGATCATAACTTGTAGCCACATAGCATGGTCGCTTGATATCAACCTTGATGCGCATGACCATTGCAGTTAACTAGAACCAGAGCATACCAAGTATTTCCAACTCTGAAGCATTTGATACATCTGTAGCCTGCACTCTCTTCAGATTCTTCTCTCTACGGCAGTAGGTGATCCAAGCTCATAGAATTTGAGGGCAAAAGCCATCCGACAACAGGTGACAGCTGGGCTGGGTTAGAGGATCACCAGTTTCTCATCCACGCTCGCCGAAAGCACACTCAGTAATCATTCGGATTCCATTCCAGAGCAGCACCCCCTTAATCTATGTCGAATTTTCCCATGCTACATAAGATGAGGGTGAATGAGCCTTCACCCATGTGGGCCCGGGCGGGAATGTGAGCGTTGACCTTCTTTCCATCGGCGGTCTAAATTGGTATCATTGAGGACCAATTTGGGATAATTGCAGGCATCAGAGTCCTAGAAATGACTTCCAACCACAATGAACAGCTCCTTCGGAAGTTTCTCATGGCCCAGAAGTGTTTGCACACATAAGCGTGCACTTCTAGGATTAGCATTCAGACTGAGAAGTTCACCTGAGCAGAACCAAAACATTTATTAAGTTGCGGTCAGTCCCGATCAATCCAAAGAACTCTAAAGCGGAATTCTGATGTGTAACATTTCACAGCAACTCGTCGTGACCACCTTTTACAGACGTGCACTCTACTCAGAGCATGCCTTGAGAGTCCTTAAGAGTGTTGTTTCTTAAGAAAATGCTAGATTGACATTCAACAATTCTTTGCAAGAGTAGCAACCCTCTAACTCACGAGGAGATAAGAAAGGATGTTCATACCAGACGAGACATAGTAGTTTTACGACACAAAAGGATCCCGTGAATGGTACTGCCCATACCACTGTTGCTGCTGCTGCTGCTGTTGCTGCTGCTGTTGTTGTTGTTGCTGCTGCAACAAAAGAAGTTGATGCTGCTGAAGCTGGTATTGCTGTTGAGAATCATAATCGTACTGCTGAGCCCCATATGGAAGCTGTGGCTGATCGACTCGATAACCAAGCCTCTGGCTCTCGAAATGCTGCTGCTCTTGCTGCTGTTGCTGCTGTAACAGCTGCTCCAATAAGGTGTACTGTTGTCTTTGGTTGTCAATTTCTCTACGGTTGGATAGCTGTTCCTGCTGAGAAGCACCCATTCCCGGAAAAGGGTACACTGTAGCTGCCGTGGCTTTTCCGCCAGGGACTGGAGTGTTCATAGCTCCACTGGACCAGATACCGTAGTCTGAGCTATATAAAGAAGAACCCTGACCTTGATAGTAACCCGTCTGACCAATATTTCCCTTGTTAGAATAGTCATCGAGCCAACCATAGTCATCAACTGCATGATGCTCATCTCTCTCATTACCGCGTGAACTAGGAATTATCTTTGATACATTTTGCTGACTTTCGATTGCTCCACTCGAGGCAGTAGAGGAAGCTTTCGTGGGAAGTGGACCAAAACCAGGAGGAGGTCGCATCCCAGTCCTAGTCGCACTTGTTGGTGTATCTTTGGAGTTTTGCACGCTGTTTGTTGAAACGGCTGGGTTCGTTGATGCTCCATCATTGGCATTTGAGTACTTGTTCGCTGAAGCCAGCGACGACTTACTCAGCTCTGCCTCGGCGGAAGACTCTCTTTCTGCTGTCATTGTAGCAGACTGAGAATACGAACGTCCAATTGAACCATTTCGGCTGCTGTGCACATGCAAATCCCCACTAGAGAACATCCCGTTTGGGATAGTAGGAGCTTCCTTCACTGAAGCTTGAATCAAGCTATCTAAAGACATTGTTGAGTGTGGAAGGGTCCCCATCGCAGAAACTTGTGGACGATTATAATCTGAACTGCCAAGTGATAAACTTGTCAGTCCCGCTAAAGTTATACCATCCAGGTTAGTACTCCACAACGAGTTGCTTACGGCAGCTTGTTTTGGTTGTCCAATCACTCCAGCAAACTTCTCCGTACCGTTGCTGAAGATATTGGATTCAGACTGCACATCCCAGGATGTTGTTGGGCCGGAAGAAGACCCAGTTATACGGTTTAACCAGTCCTCTGCTGAGCTCGGTGGGAAACCATAAGTACCGTTCAGTCCTCCCAGTTCTTCAGTAGCCAAGGCATGGGTCCCTGGTAATCCAGACATGAACCCAGCCAAGGGCGAACTAGCAGTGCTCGAGGGGCTTGTTCCGACTGATACCGTGCTTGTGACGGAGGTTGTGGACACTGGGTCCGTTGAACCCAAATTCCGACTTGGCAGCAATGGAGTTTCCGTAACAAACTGCCTTCCACTTGCAGCAGTCGGAGTAGGTAGCAATGAAGATTCTGGCCTCATGTTGGAGGCAGTTGAAGTCGGCCGTTGGACGTCTAGAGGAGGCATCTGAAGAACTCCCGTGAGTACCCTCGAAACGTCTAGGTTCTCGGAGCCCAGGAAACCAGGTGCCACAGCAGCAGGCGTATCGACCTTCACGCTAGGAACTTGTACGGCAACGACATTCTTCCAGGTTTCCTCAGACGGAGAGACGTTGGTTTGAATCTCCTTCACCATCGGCTTAAAAACGATCAGTTCCTCATCTTCTTCCTCTCTTCGAAGAAAGGTACTTTCCGTTGAAAGAAGCGAATTATTAACTTCAAAGGACTCTTTTACCCGGCTGCCTCCTGACATACTTTCTTCATCCACAATCTCCTCTGGTAACGCCCTGCCATTGTCCTGCGCGCTAGGAGCATCCACATGAGTGTCCTTTTTCTCCCGCAACTCTCCAGCCAAGACGAACCTCTCTCCGTCGTCATCGTAATAGATGCCCTTTTCAGTACCCTCTAAAGCGCTAGCAATGGCTTTTCCAGCGGCCAACAATCTCTGGATACGGACCTCCCTTTCCCTTGTATCTCCTAATCCAACGCGTGGAGCGCGCTTGGAATAATCCAACGTGAGCTGCGCTGGAATGACAGGAACAAAGCCTCGGAGTTCGTAATCTTCCCACAATGCAACTCCACCGACACTTTCCTCATCTCCATATCCAATACCACCTGCCAGACCTCCCTCCAATCCACCTTCTCCGTGACGTTTGTTGACTTCAGAACAGCTGTTCAAGAGAGAAATGCTCTGTCTCCAGAAAAATGTTCGCGCATGAGCCTGTTTCTCATCAACGTCATTACCAGCAGCCATCTCTGGCCTGCATGCCAGCCATTCTAGGAATACCAACATTGCCGGAAGAAGCGGACTTTTTGACACTACTCTGGAATCTGCGCACCTGCGCATTAGGCGGCCAGCACATTCAAATGCGGCGGTAAAAGCATGCTGAAAAAGTGCAGAACGCTGCAATATTTCGGCATAAGTTGGATGATGTGAATCAGGACCCCAATTTATGTTATGCACAGTGAAGATAAGAATAGCGATCACTTGCAAAAACCCTGCAGCTCCACCGCTGCCTGTTCCAATACCACTTCGATGGTCTGCACCAAGCCCCGCTTCCAATATAGAGTCCTCGGGAGATAACAGTTCTTCAAGCTCTCGAACAGTGGCCGAGTACACTTCAGAAAAAGTCTCTAGACTGCCAAGAAACAAGACAACTACCAATTTCAGTCTTCCCTTTCTTGCGAGCTAGAGTCAAACTTAAACTTGTATGTGATGAAGAAACTAAAGCGCGTTCAAGTTGATAGAACCCTCCGAAGAGTACTGCAAAAGCAGGAAGTACGCCTCATAGATACCCAAAGAAGACCCTTTGGGTACTGCGAAGACCCAAGCAGAACCGAATGCAAGCATGGTGACTAAAACTTCATCCTGTGAATAACTCACAGGCAAGGAGCAGGCCATACTAATCTCAAAATAGAAGAGGTTACTGAATTGCGTCCTACTGCTTTTCCTACACAGATAGGAGAACTCGTACACAGTACCTTGTCTTCGTGAAGAGAATTCCATTCAGTCGAACAAAGCGAAGGCGAAAGCGCTTGCGCATTTCTCCGATTTCTACGCCTTCAAGTTGATGATCTTTCACCGCAAGCTTCAGCGCTCCATCACCGACTGGTACGATTCGATCTCCTCTGCTTGCTTTTGGCTTGGCAGAAGTTTTGTTGGAGTCCACTTTCCCGCCAGTCGCAGACTCGTGATATGGAAGTTGAGCATAATGATTTCGATTCTGCAAAACCACATTCACATGTAAGAAATGGATCACCGAGACAAGACCTATGATGAGAATATTGACACGTGATCAATTTTACCTGTGCATTTCTCCAAGCTCAAAACGACTGCATGATTGAAAAGGTTTACAACTTAATCACAGAAGCAGATGGTGGATGGCAGCAGCAGAAGCAGATGGATTGACATGCAGTCTGTGCAAACATCCAGTGTCTTCCAAGACCAAGTTGCAAGAAACCTTCTTTGAACGTGGTAGTTCAACAGCCTCTTTAATTCCGACGGATCACATTTGAGATAATATCTAAGCAGACGGGTGGCTAATCGATTATGGCTTGCAAAATAAAGACACCAATTTTTTTACTTCTTTGGGATATACAATAATTTAGTTCTTCCCCAGGCAGTTATAGCAAGGCAAACGGACTAGCTTTTTTATAAGCCCTGTATAAGTACCCAACGGTCTGAAAAATCTTGAAATGTAAACACAAGTTGCACCAGCCTCTCCGCAGTACTTTCACTTCAAGAGCATCTTATTCGTAGCTGAACCATAATGAGACTGTTCTTTAGGTAAAAGAAGACTCTGTTCGAATCAAGTAAGAACACGGAACCATGACTCCAAAGTTAGGTGTAACTCGCAGAGCTCTTGTAAACGTGTCCTGCTTTCGAAAGGGGAAAAGGAAACCCTACCGAAGTTTATGCGAGCAGACTCACAGCGATGAAATAGAGACCAAACTCTACTACTATCTATAATTAGGAACTGAAGGCTCATAGAATGACTGGCAGTTTCAAAAAGCTTTGTTCATATGCAAAGAGCTGAAGCATAGAACAAGGCGCATACCTTTTCAAAGAGAATAATCAGGTTGTCTCTTGCAGTAAGAAACGGACTCTCGACTGCAAGGCTGCGAAAATAACGATACACTGCTAGCAGCTCATCATTCACATAGGTTGCCAGCACCGCTAGCTGCAGAAATCAAGATTACACCGGAGGCAGCGTTAGTCAAAGAACGTGGATGTGGCAACATCTTCTTTATCCTACTTAGTCTGGAAAGCCTTATCTCAAATTCTAGTGTGGGCTTCCTAAATTTGATAGTTTCCTGTCTCAATTTCTGAAAACATTACTCTCGTAGTCATAAACTGTAACATCTCACAACATTTATCCTCACAAATATTCACGACAGTGTACCTGGTTGTGTGGGTTGCCGCTCGATGGCCACAGAGAAATCGCCTGCTGGTAGTACCCAGCTGCAACAGACCAGTCCCGACTACGCACGTCTGCATCTCCATGCGATTCCTTGTACCTTGCAAGGTCTCCCAAAAAGATCAAACAGCGATGACATGATTGATCACAACTCTTCAGTTCCGCCGTCCGCCTCTCATCCCTTAAGACACCACCCTGCTCCACCTCGAACGGAGAGTAGTCCTGCGGTAGTCCGTGCTTTGCTCTGAGCTTTAGGATCAGGTTGTGATAAAATCCAGTCGCTTCAGCTAGAAAGCTTTTGAACACGGCAAGAATTTTGACAGGCGAATCTCTCCGTGAAGATACTTTAGCTCCTGGCATTGGAATCGCAGGAGCTGAAGCTGCGGCAGCAGCGGTCGCTGTGCTCTTGCGAATCCGAGCCCTAAACTCTTCAATGCATTTATATTGCAATCGCCAGATTGATTGCTCAACTTCTTGGGACTCAGCGAACTCATGATCTTCCAGGATAACGGCCTCATAGCTCTCACAAATCCGATTACGGAGTGCCCTCACACTGGGATCAAACGGCCCCTTCCCTTGAAGCAAAGTTCTTAGCTGTTTTTCAAGCTCAAGAGCCTGCAAAGTAATGTCATACGCCAAACACAATGAATCCATCAGCGTCACGTAGAAAAGGATATCAAAATCCGGGCAGACAGTTGAAGAACAAGGAAAATAAAAGCTAGACAAACGCTCGTGTAAAAGCGTACATGTTGCCGCAAGTGAGGCAAACGGCTCTTTCTAGACTCCAACGGCCAGTGAGACAAACCATTCCAGTGACGCAATCTACAAAGAGATTTTCTTCAGAAAACAAAGTTTGAAGAACTGAAACCAGTATCAAAATCTATAGCGCGACCTGCCTAAAAAACAACACGGACACTTCGGCAGATTTCGCATCAGAAGGAGAAAGGCATCAAAAGTTTTTGGACTGTTTAGACTTAGACATTCTAGATCTTGATATCACTTCAAGGCGCTGAGACCTCAACTCATACATAGATAGGTCATTTCAGCGAGAGGGCTGAAAGTGAGATTCTCTAAGAAGCAATGGCTCTATCATCCATGTTAGTGTGCTCAACCTAGTCATCATAATGAACGAAACACGCGGTTTATGCCATTACTTAGCAGGCATAAACTGAAAGGCTCCCTACGGCGAGGAAGAGAAGCAATCATGGGCTGGCAAGAATAAGATATGTAGCTAATCCCGCGATAGCTAAGACCGAGCCTAAGAGAGCATCAAAACGTAATGAAAAGGACTGGAGATGGTAGCAAAGGTGCCAATCTCGCGAAGAGATAACACCTAAACCAAGCGGGCGCAGGACAGGGTCATACGGAGCAACGACATTATGCATCATCCACCAAAATGACGAGCGAACCCTGAGGAAGCGATGCAAAACAGACGTAAACGTCTCACGAGTCTCATCAAGGGCAGGTGGATAACCTGATTGTAACGTTGCTGAGCCAGGGCTCGAGAAGTTGCAGCAGCAGAGGTGGGGTTACTTGGCAGGGTCATCCTCCATCGCTCATCAACCTCGCATCTTTGTTCTTCTCAAAATCGTCGTCTTCTTCCTACTCTTCCTCGAGTGGCCACGGTCCGTCTCCTCTTTTGCACACACTATTCTTCGCGAAACTATCTCTCTTTCTTGTCTACTTATCTCCTCCCTATATCCTTAACCGCAACTACCAAGTCTCCTGCTCCTGCCCTCCTCCTCTTCTCACACCTCCACCACCAGACCACCAAAATCCTCGAGTCTTCCTCCTCACCTGGCGCCACTCTCCTACAAAATCTGCTCCGTCTCTCACACGCTCGCTCGCTCGCCCTCCCTCTCTCTATTCCTCGACCTCCTCCTCCTCTGCGCCTCAAAACCTCGCCCCGCTGTCGAGGTCCCTCGCTTTCCCTTGCTTCCTTCCTCTGGATCCGCCCTTTACCTAAAATCTTTATGACACCAGCACCATGTGTACTTATCACCTTCACCCCTCGTCTCTTTCTCTCTCTCTGTCTCTCTCCCCACTGCCTGTCCCCTCTTTCGTCCTCGCTCTCGCCCTCGTCTACGCGCCCGTCGACCTTCCTGCCTGCCTTCCTTCCTTCCTTCTGCCTGGCTTCCTTTTCCTGCTGCTCGCAAGCTCTCACTTGCTTCGTGCGTCCCTCGCTCGCTAGTGGCCGGCGAAATCGACCTCCCTTTTTTCACAAGAAAACGAGTGACAAATAATACTTCGCACCAGGCCTCCTCATGTGGACGACGACAACACACTCACTGGCCGGGCCGCTCTTCATCATCAGATACTACTCCAGGCTGCCCGAGCTCTGCCCTGCCCTGCCCGGGAATCTGTCGCTGCCCCGCCCTGCCCCGCTCTTATGCTCTGCCCTCCTCCTTCGTCGAGGAACTCATTTTCCGCAAACTCTGCTGCCCCTGTCGCCGCACCGTTGCCCTCGCGGACGACACCGCCGCGCGGTTGCTCGGTCCTCCACCGCACGCACGCCTGCCTTTGCGTGCCACCTCGGTTCGCCCCTTTTGCCAGGCCCGCCAGCCCTGCGGCCACTTCTGCTGCTACGTCGTTAACGGAATTTCCTCGAGACCGTTGGATCACAAGTCTCAGAGTCGGTACTGCCCGGTCCGTCGCAACCCCGCCTCCTTTGTGGGGCCACGTCTTCCATATCTGCGTCAAACCATCAAAATTTAGTCAATATCTGCTGCCGTGAGGACATTCTGACGGCTGGAGTTCGGGTTGTCCGTCGGTTCTAATTCGATCCTGGGTTTCAATCTCGAGAACAGTGTTAACTTCTCTGTTCGACGGACTGCCAATATTTGATGGACTATTCTTTACGAGGTCGCATCCACATGCCCACTAAAAAAATCGCTGTCGAGCGCAGTTCTGTTCGATGGAATGAGCGCCGATGTACCAGCAGCGAATCGGAACGTGATCTGGTGGGGAATGTTCTGCATTCGGGGTGAGCCAGACCTGTTCCGTAATGTAGTTGTATCCAACTATAGGTTGTTTAAAGCACCTGGATTGCTCTGGAGGGAACGATACGTCTCTTGCTGCATGTACTTGGAGCCGAGAACTTCATAAGATGAAACTGAGCATTTCTTTGTCCAGCTTCTACTTTATCATAAATGAGCAGATATTGTACATCACCATGCACTCCGAACTTCCTTAAAAAGGGGCTGCCCCGAGAAGAACAGTACCTCAAGCCAAGTACCATGACTTATTCAGGAGGGCAGTCTACGGAATAATATGCTTAAAAAAATTTGTTTCTATCGGTGTGTCTAAATTTTGAAAAATATCCCAATAAGTAGATGAGATGCTCGAGGTCAAGTTTTGGTAGCTTACGCATAAAAATCTCCTTCAGGACCTTCAAGTTTCTTGCTTTGACTTTCTCTGAGTTTTGAATATTCTTTTGAGGGTTGATATGGTTGAACATAAATCGGCAGATTATAAATCATGATTGAAAAAGCACCACATTGCGTTAATCATATCTGCCTCTAATCCAATTTTCACCTTGTTGCATATCAAAAATAGCGAATTCAAGAAAGTGCAAATATGATACTGGTCACCTTGTCACTTGGTTTGAGGATCTGTGAAGAGGCTTTATACTAATATTTGAACTCTTCATGGTTCTTGTTAGACTAAAACTGAATAGTTAGCAGTGCTAATGATATTACAGAGACCTGTATCTTTACTCGTATCCTAGAGATCAAATTCAACTTCTAACAAGTAAGGTGAATTAATGTAATAAACGAAAATGGACGGGGAGAATATATTAGATGATACATGGATGAAGTCTACCAAAGTAGAAAGATGGACTGACTCACGTTCTCAAGCTTCTCATAAAACTATGAGAATTATGAGTTATCACGTTCACTTGCCTGTTACACATACCATCCAGTGTGAATATACTTCATAGCCCAAGATTTTGAAAGTTCAAGTAGTTTGATAGGAAGACAACACGATTGTTGGGAAAGCAAGTAGAATATAGCTCGATTGGGATTTTCACGTCTTTTGGTTGAATTGATTATTTGGTCTTGAGTTTTTTTCTAGGCTTTATATGAACTGATTCAACTCGGTCAATGACACATGTATAGTTCTCAATAAATTTTATCTACGACCATCACAACTATCACGAGTTTCATATCGACATCTTAATTACTAAGGTATCCACATGTACACAAGGGTGTGTACATGATAAGAAGGTTATAGAAGATACGGTGATTATATTGGTTTTGCCTTCAGGTTAGGGTCCAGAAGTAGATTAAAGTTTTTAAATTGAACTATCTGTATTGTGGTTGTAAAATAATAACGAGTTTCATCATATAAAGTTATTTCAAACTAGTCAAGTTCAGACGAAAGTTTGATTTGGAACCGTTTGAAAGTACAGTTTTTCCAGCCTTCGGCAATTCTTTCGTAAAGCCCAATTGATCTCATTCGGACCCAAAAGCTTGGCATCGCTGAGCTGTTTCAATATATAAAGACCTTGTTTTGGCCAACAAAAAAATACAAAGCGGATGCCTACCGAGCAAATTATCTATCTCATTTCTCAAGATGGAGGAAGATTGAATTTTCACATGATGACATCACAGCTTAGTACAGTTCTATAAATAACATGTATTTAGTGAAATATTTTATAAAAAGTATCAAGTTATATTGATCATTTTATAAATATCATAAATTGGAATTATTTTTCTACTTTTGAAACACTTTACTCCTTTTGGAAAACACTTTTACTTACATATATGTATGTAACAATTCTGTGAAAAAAACTTATATTAAAGAATAATTAAATTGAGTAAGTAATTTCATCATATCTAAATCATTTTATATTAATTTTAAATTCAAGCAATTATTACACTAGAACCTAGCAAAATTATTGATTCAATGCTAATTCAGATTGAAATCAATGAAATTTAATGATAAATTAATTTATGTGATTAAGTTTTTTATATGGAGGTATTATTCTAATTTATTTTTTTGATTTGATGTCAACATATATCATATGGCTAAGAAAGTCGATTCGTTTATATTGAAGATGTGTACTTTAATATACATATGCATAATTTGCAGACATCAAATTATTATGTATGATAGGATTTATCAATGATTTATATAAGCAGCCTTTTATATACAAATTTAAACTATGAATATGTAAGACGATTGATTTCAAATTCATTTAAATTGAAGGTTTTTTGTATGACGTTTTCAAAAATCTGATAATACTTGGCATGATGCTTTTGAGAAGATTTTTTTCAATATGTGATAATTATCACTGTATCATCTACTAAGTAGTGGTTATTTTTTGTTAATAAATAAACAAATATTTTATTTTATATATTTCTATAAATCTATGTTAAAATTTATTAAAAAATCAATCCTAGAAATGAAATAAAAATTAAAAATTATTTTCGTATTTTTGTTGATATAAAAATGATTCGGAAAAAATTGCATATTTTGCATATATAACATAACTATATAAAAAGAAAAATGTTAGTGTATGATAATTATTTAATTATAAAAAACATAATATTATTGCAATTGTTATTTTTTCCAAATTTCTTTTAATATCAAAAGTATAAAAATTATGTATACAAATCGAGTTAATATCATGTTAATGTTTAGACACAAAGTGTTGTTGCTCAATGCATGATTTAGATTTACAATATCTAATCAGTGAGTGTCACAAATTTTTTAAAGAAAAGCATCAATACATAATATTAAGGAAATAAACATTATATTATTTGTACCATATAACAATATTTGTTATCAGATTTATGATACTATTGACTCAATGATGATTGTATTTTACTGATTAAATTAGTTTACATTACAGGTTCTATGAAGTTGAATTTTCTATATGAAAGATATAGCAAATTTTTAAAACTATACAATCATACATAATCATATCAACATTAGTCTATATATCACATTGACATGACCATCAAACAATCATGGGAAAAAAACTTCCCATATTTGTCTTATTTTTCAATTTCACAACAAATCATGTGACACTAGAATTTTTAAGCATTTTGAATTTTGATAAATTTTATAATTGTGTAAAATTGCAATATTTTACATATGAATTATCAAATACACCTCACAATCGAATTATTGCTTAAAATATAGATTATGTGCAAATACATGCACTAATTTAATTTCAATAAGTAATTTATATTTATGATAATACAATAATCACAATCTACATAAAAAATCATGAAAATATTAAAAATAATAATTTATGTTGATTTTATTTGATTTTATAAAATAAAATAAATTATAAATAAATAATAATTTATATATAAATATTTATAATATTAATTAACCATCATTTGAATATATATTAACAAACCAAATAACTTCAAATAAATAAATAAAAATATTATTTTTAATGAAATTTTATAAAAATTATGGATTAAAATTTATAAGATTAAATTTGTGTAAATAATACTCTATTCTAAAATTAGGATAAAAAAATAGAAATAAAATATTGAAATATACGGGTTTTTTTTTACAATTTCACCTTTAAAACATGTTTAGTGTTGAAAAAATGAATAAATTACTGTAATTAATTCATGTGATTATAATTTTTTTTAATATGTTAAAAAAATATACAAAAAATCACAAAAATACAAACTTAAGAACTACTTACATTAAAAAAACAGAGAATGCATTTTATGAAATTATTCGTCATAATCTATGATAATAATATCATTTCTAGAAAAAAATAATCATATAGCTCAATGAAAAAAATGATGTTTTGATACACAATAAAAAATTAATACATTTTTCCTTTTGAAAAGAGAAAAAAATGTAAGAAATCAAAGCTTTTATAAGTTTCATCTGAACTAGGTTTACAAATTTGAGATTGAAATATGATACTTCGATTGATAATTACTAGAAGTATAGTTTACAAACAAATTACATGAAAATATTTGTATATAATGAGGAAATAAATAATCTAATCTTCAATCAATTATCATTGAAACTGAAAGTTTCATTAACAACAATATATGACTTTAAAAAGTCTGAAATGGACTAACTTTTTCAACTCATGGGAATGATATTGTTGTTCCAAAATCCACCTCATAATACTGTTAATCAAAACAACTTCATGAATAATAATTTTGGCTTGTTTAGATCAGGAGATTAGATTTCTTATGGCATGAAAACAAAGTGACAGTAACAATGACCAGACATTATGAATAATACATGTGAGACAACAAATTAAAAATTATGTAAAAAAAACAGCTATAAAGCTATTGCTTTGAAACTGTTATGGTATTTTCCGCTTTTCTGAAAAAATATATAAGTGCTCATTATTTGGTATGAGTGGATCATCAAGAAAAGATTCATTATGAACTTTGTGACTTGTTTCGTTGTTATTGTATATATATAAAAAACAGGAGTTGCAAGTATAAATATATCTTTGAGCTTGGGGCAATGACACAGTTAGTGAGGTGAAACCGAGACGCGTCAATTGCTGGTTGAAAACTATTTCCAAATTATTTATGATACTAATACAATAGATTTTTGTAAAATTATGACATGAACAACTCTTTTCATAAGCATGCGCTTTTAAAAAAATACAAATTTATTTTAAATTTGTATTTTTTTTACTCAAATTAGAAGTCTGAGTATTATCAATGAAAAATGAACGAGTTTGACATAAATTTTTCTTAAATAACTTTCACTTATAATAATGTATGTTTTGGCACAAATAATCTATAACATGGTTTGATATTATTTCACTTACATTGTTGATTACATTTATCATATTGCTGATTAATGCAATCGTGATGAAAATTTAAAGATGAAAATTTATAATTTAAAAAAAGCATAATATATAATTCCACAACAGTTTAGAGTGGTATATGTTGATTTTCAAAAAAAATAGAACTCAACTTTAAACCATGAGCATTTGACTATGTTATGCATGGTGTTAGCATGATAATGAAATCGAATAAGAATAAAATACACTTATACGGAGTATGTTATGATAATAAATTTATTGTAACCTGATGAGAAGATGATTTCGAACTTATTTCAAAATTTCCAAGTTCTCATGGATGACATTGGATTATTTCTGCACTTTTAATGGAAAATTTGATCTAATTACAATATCTAAAATCTAATTGTAAAATCTAATTTCAGTATCACGTGGAAATTGATCTTCATGTGAGACACATAAAAATTAGTTTCCTGCATGGATAGATGCCATTGTTTGTGATGCGTGTAAAATAAATAATATATATAAAAACACAAAAGATAAGGTGCGTTGTCCTGGCGTGGACCATGTCTCCCAAAATTGACGAATCAGTACATACGGCCTATCATGATTTCACATATGGAGGTGGAAATGGGATCGGGTGTTTTCACATCTTACCGGCTCTCAACATTTTTTCTCTTGAAATTGTCAAAAGAAAAATCAAAAGAAATTCACCAATGACTGTCATTTCATATCTCATGCATACAAGGTATAGTGCCAATCTGCTTATTTATCAGATAGGCTGGATTCGTAGATTTTGAGTATGTTATTCTTGGATGTACAAATGTATGATAATGAGTGTATGGTGTGTTTCCAAACTAGAAGTTAAAAATTGTCGATATCTATAGTGTTTTTTTCTCTATGTCGCGATAAGAGATAGTATTGTGGATTCAACGCAGTATACATATACTGCAGTGGATCCAGAATTCACTTAGCAAAATTCATTTATTAAAAATTTGTCACGTGAAATGTAGGCAATCCCAACAACTGTATATTAAAGCTGAAAGCTGAGTTGTCCGAGAATGAACGTGTCACTGGACTGGTGGAGCACCTACCCCCCTTCATGATGGATTCTACGGTTTTGAGGGACACAACAAATAGTAGCCAATAAGTAGCTCTGAATATTCATGTAACAAAACTAAGTCATCGCCGTTCCGCAAAGTGACTCACATCTTTTGGATTTTATTTTGTTTATCCAAGAGATCAGACGCAAAAGTTGTGAATAGGTTCGTGTGATTTACGATAGAGGTGGTTATATATACCACAAGATGCGAAGTAGGTTGAAAGTCAAGGTTTTGTGTGAGAGAGAGACTGCATGACAAAAACTATATGATACTAAAAGATATCCAAAGTAATGATATCTAAAGCAAGTTTGGTGTACAACTTCTATCATATCATACATTACAATATAAGATAGAGACGTCGGCCTAAAAACCTTTTGATCTGATTCGAGAAACCGATACTCCAAACCAGCATCTTCCTTTTTTCAACTATTCAGTAGTTCGCAAATATGAACGAGCGGCCGAATCAGTGGCATGTTTGCGCGTCGTTGTTCATCGAGCAAGATCGGGGCCGTCGTCTAGGCAAGCTGCCAATCAGAACGTAAGCGCCCAAGCGCCGAGAGCAGCGACCAGACACTCATCGTCGCGAAAGAGAAGGCGGCCCAGATTCCTTACCACGTAAACAGCTTACTCGGTAAAGTCAGTTCAGTTGGCTTTCGCGTTTACGCGATCCCGTCTCCGGAGTTGTCACCCGACCGGCGATCCTCGTCATCCACGTGTGACGACGCCGTCGACAACCTCGATAGACGACAGACGCGTGGGACGACCGTTGCGACACTCCGGCGCCGGGCGAGTGTGCTATGAGAACCGGCGACGTCGCGCGCGCCCGAGAGGAATACCCTCGTGAGTCGAACGAACGGAACGAACGGCAACGGGGAACAGCTGGACCGGCCAGCCGCGGGCACCGGCGCGACCGTCAGCCAAGACGAGGACGGACCGACGGGTGAGGAGGGCGGCGAGTCCATGTGGCGCTACGAGTTTCTTTGCCCGGCCTGGTACTACGAGCGAGCGTCGAGGGAATCACGGTGGCAGCAGCCAAGGATCTGGATCCGCCAGAGATAAGGACCGTCCGGAGGATCTTGCCCTTAAACAGCGGAATTCGGAGCCTTGTCCGAATGGTGTTTTCAAATGTTGCCGGTGCGGTGCCTCTCGAGCGAGCGTAGGTGGTCGCCGGGGAGGCAGACGCAGAGCGAGAGGGAGCATTCATTCTCTCGGAGGCACGCACGAAAAGAATCAGCTCCGAGTGCTCGGATTTCAGTTCGTTCCCGAGGCTCGGCCTGGCCCTCTGCTGCTGGCATAGCGAGCCCTGGGCGGCTTGCGAGTGCTCGGCAGTTGTTAGAGGTTTCCACTGTATTTGTCCGTCGAGAGGAGGAGGAGGAAGGCGAGCTGAGCAAGTGGAAGTGGCAAGAGGAGGGAGGGGCTGCTCCGGGAGGGAGGTTGGTGGAAGAACGTGGAGTGGATTTATTAGGCTCGCATTGAAGGAAAGGAGAGAATTGTTGTAGTAGTGCTGCGCTTGATGGGGCGTGGCTAACTTTCGGACTCGGCAGTGCTGCTGGGTGGAGAGGGAGAGGGAGAGGGAGCACCGGAGGGGAGAGGAGGGACGGGGAAGGAGTAGTACATAGTTGCGCGTTTCTGCAGAGGTTTCGATCGTGTAACACCTGACATGCTTTTGCAGGGTTTTGCCCCGCACTGGTTGATCGTCGTTGAGCTTCGCTGCAGCGGCGTTTAAGCTGTCGGGAGCGGAGCTGGTTCTGGGGATTCGGTGAGAAGAACACCTGGCAATACGTCTGAAAAAGGATTGGAGTTGACGTGCAGAAAAGATTTTGACTCGTGACAGGTAGATTACTTGCAATTTCTTTGAGAGTCGGTGTTTGGTTGTGTAGAAATCGGATCACAACGGAGGAGCTATTTAGCTTACTTCAGAGCGGGCACCTTACACTCTCGATTGCCATCTGTGGTCGCTTGCGATCGCCCTGGTCGATGTCAGGTTGTAGTTGCTAGGTGGTTCTTATGGTTCTAGTAATAAGCGCGTGGATGGTAGGCTCTAACCTTGAAGTTCGGCGAAGTTTCCGAAGTCCGCTGTCGGACTTGTAATGAACATCACGCATACATTCACAGCGAAGGATCTCAACCTCAAGCTGTGAAAGCCTATTCCACAGTATTGTTTCCACGTACCTGCAGCTGGAAGAAAATTTGGGGTGTTAATAACATCAGTGTGAAATATTTTACAAGATGGTTCAGCGATATTAGTCATTCTCTGGATGCGCCTCGTTATCGTTCTTTACCATGTGACTAACTCCAGGAGCAGCCGTTAGTTCGTAGTTATTTCAGATCTGGAGTCGGGAACTGCAGATGGAAGTATGGTAAAATGTTCAAAATTTTGATTGAAGATTTCAGGAACCTATTCTCTTGCTGTCCATTGAACACTAGGAGCTTGCTTTATGTTTCGTATCCTGCATATAATAAAATGTAGACCGGTTCCTGCCGATGGTCTCCTAGCATGACACTAAAATGGATATAGTGAGTGTACTAAATTTGAATCTGTATAGTGTAGGGAGTTCTCGGTCTGCGATTGAACTTCATAACCACGTGACCGCTTAGTCTTTGTGTTTCCTCGCAGCAAGGCGTATTAGACGTGCAATGCGGTTCTGTCATGTTTAGAGGCTTTCGCATTCCACCGCTCGATGTAAGATGAAGATGTCCTTGGCTCTCCTTGTTCAATTTCTTGGGTGATTGTTTGAGTAGTTTAGAGATATATGGTGGTAGTGATTTTGTGTTTCCTACAATTACGCAAACATGTAGAATTACCGTTGAGTGATAGGTACTACCTGTCACCCGCTGCCAGGTCTACTGGTTGTCATACCCTCTAATCTTGAAATATCGCCATAATCTATTTTCGCTGGTATGAACATAGTATCTCACGTGGAGACGCTTGTACTTGTTAAATGACATCTTTTTTCCTTTTATCCAGAGTCTCTTATTGTTTACAACAGTGATCGTCATATCATATGGTTCAGATTGGGCACCTGATTGGCCGCTCGAGGCTGTTTCTTAAGATTCCCTACGAATATAAGGTATCCCGAAGATTTCGGCCGAACTATTTGTCAGCTTTGTAATTACGGGAAAGGCCTGGCTCTTTTGCAAAATTGACGAAAAACCGATCGAAGGTGAGTCCATATCTATGTTAGCAAGTGAGTTGATCCGACGAACTACGACTAGAAGACCTTGTCTGTGTATGGATCCATGAAGTCTCGGTTTTGAACTTATCAAGAACTTGGACTTAAAGTTGAGGTCCCACTTAACAGTCTTAAAGCATAGCTTTCATCCCTTAATTCTCGTCTTTGAGTATGAGGTCACCAGTGGAACCTTCTAGTTTCGATTAACGAGATAGAAGCCCATGTCCGCCTTTCTTTGTCGGAGGGAGGTGATGATGTTGTTGTGAGACAAAAGTGTTTCATGGATGGTGTAGATGATAATAAGTTAGAATGAGTAACATCTCAGGTGCGCAACCTAGCTCTTAATAGGTCTTCTCACACTTCTTTCAGGTACTTATACCTTAATCCTGCTTACTATTCTTCACTTTAAGACAGGAAGGCTTGGTCTGTTCATAATTTATGTTCACACAAACCAAGTTCTCTGATTTGCAAAACCAATTATTATGGTGTTGGTTTGGCGGATGTTCGATTGTTCGTCAAGAGTTCATGTTTGAAATTCCTTTTCTATTCTACTATGTGCTTTCTAGATCACTTAATATACATCTACAACTTACTATGCTCATTATTTGCCTTATCATTATTTGTTCTCCACTTCCGTAATTCGATTCAATGGTCTTCACTAATTTGTTTTGAATCACACACGCCTCGATAATAGAAGTCAGTGCTTTTGCTTTCAGTACTGATACTTCACGTGCCAGATTCCAAAATCTTTTTCTTTTGTCTCCAAGGTATCGTGACATCTAGTATTTTGACGACATTTATATCATCACTGTCCACTGCATATTCCATATGGCTGAGAAACTGATAATCGATCCAAGAGCAATCTTGTGTCGATTATCTCATTAGGAATTGTACTAAATCCTGATAAAATACAAACTGAAAGTTTCTGATTGTATGTAAGTCGGATGAGAATCTGAACTCCATCTGACCACATCCTTGATCAAGGTTTGCAGGGTGTTCTTGCGTGCTGACCCCATCTTTTCTGGACTGGACAATAGAAAATTTTATTATTTGGTTCATACTTGTGCCCTTGTTTTCGAGAACATTTTTTCAATGTTTCATGATTATCTTGAGATCTTCTGTCGGACAGTATGGCACTTCTAATGTAAGCCTCCACCCTTCTTTTGCAGCTTATGACTTACTCGAATATGCGCCATTTAGGTGATGCCGGAAGTGACCAGGTCATCACAGCAATTTGCCTCTGGAGATTCTGACAAGGCAAAGGAGCCAATCTAAGTTCGTCGAAATTTTGGAATCCACAATGTCAAGCTGAGAATGATCCCGTTAGCTGTATGATCTCGCATCTTTTTGCTATACTCAAAGCCTTGATCATCACCCTGTTACTTTCGGTGGTACTCCAGTTCAGTCGGAGGAATTTAGATTTGTCTGCGACTAAACTGGAAATTTTCACGTCATGGCCTCTAAGAGAAGGAATCCTAGCAAGGATGGGCTGACACTTACGAAAACAGCCCCTACTTTGAAATTTTGGGACGATTGTGCTGATCCGGAGGATATACAAGCATTGTGGGCTCACCAAGCCGTGAACAAAGAGTGGACGGCCGCAGGGGAGAAACCAGGGCAGAAAGTACATATGTCACGGACATTTGAAGGCCCAGCATGTATTACAGAGACTGAAATGAGGGTGAGTTTTGAACTTAACCCATGGAATCCAGAGAAGGGTCCATCTTGAGTACTAGGAAAAGAAGACTGAGTGGAGAGTGCTACACAGCGTCATAGATGCAAGGATTTGTGAACTTAACGCGTTGTCGTATGTTGTCAACACGAGCTTTCCTTTGAGTCAGTGTAGAACGTCGAATGGAACTGTCTTCGAATGGATAGAACATATACCAGCAGTCTGGTTTTTATATACTAGGAGGAACTAGGATTGGTCGTGGATTTTTGAAAGGTGAGTCTTCCATGTCCATTTCATGTTGTCTGGTAGTTGCTTCGATTTCTTGCTGATTACTTGGCCGTCCTTTCTCACGTTTCTCGCCAGGTGTTACTAGTGCATGTAGTTATTAGTGCATGTAGATCCCATAAGTTCATCGACTTTGGCAGTTTTGAGATTGTTTCTGCAGTATTTTTATCATAAGGAATCGACCATACGCTTCTACTTTTTTTTCAGTTCCTGTTACTGTCCATTTGTGCTCATCCCAAAGCGAATATCGGGGACTCTCAGATGCCTCTCGTTGATGAAATAATTGTGACTTGATGCAGGCTATAGCGGAGATAATCATTGGACGTTTTTTTACGAAAATTGACCCTGTAAGTAATGCTTTCAACAGCCTCTGAATAAATTTATTTCATGTAGAAGTCCCATGATTGGTTGTAAGGCTCGGCTGATGATGCATTGAATAAGCCCGTGCGAGTCATGAAGGATACCCTATGTTAGCTCCCTGCCAGGCATGATGCTCAGTGATTGCAAGATTCGGCCAGCTTCGGTTGAATATTAGGCAAGATTAAATATTCTAATTGCCGTTATGCCTTTTCAACATTTTAACATGGATGCCTACCTTGCTAAGGGTGCAGGCTATGATTTGTGCGATAGCTGAAATTGAAAGTGCTCGGAATCCTCTTGCGTATCGTTGGGAGGAAAGTGTACAAGAGGCAAGCACTGGCCTGATGCAGACTCTTCAGTCTACTGCAGATTGGCTTGCAAAGTAAGTTCAGCTGCCTCGTTATAGATAGGCGCATTTAAACTATGATGTTGAGCAGTGGGATTCTTTGGATTCTTAACAACAACGTCCGTCCGAAGGTCCTGTTTTTTCACCACGTTTTAGTTTTATCGTGGTGGAAGTCACTGCGAAAATGTACACGATCTCTTAAACTGCTGAAGAAATCTTATTAGATTTAGCCGTTTTGGAATGTTGCTGCAGAGACTTGGGATATCAGGCGTACTCCGTCGATTGGGCTTCTTCAATGCTCTACAGACCGTTTGTCAGTGTCTACTTCGGGTGTGCGTACCTGAAGTGGTTGTCAACCTACGATAGCAAGTAAGATATAAGGAGCAGCCCCTATTTCAGACACAGGAGGTTTTATCCTATCATTTGCCTAACCGTCATGATCTAGTAAAGACCTTTAAAGAAGGCACGTCCCGGCTCTCTACCTATCATGTGGTTGTTAAGATTAATATTTACGGATGAAGCCAGCATCATGTTTTGTCCCCCAGTCTATGAATCATGTGTATAAATTGCCTCAATGTATGCTTGACGTTCGCTTCTAAATGAATACAAAGAAGAACATACTGGTGGTTTTTCGTTTACGTGCTTTGGTTTATGGCTCTCGTCGAAGTAAAAGAAGTGTTGTTTCAGCTACAGTTTGCACAATTATGTATTAATTTGAGAGTCATGTGCAGAAGGAGAAGTGAGGAGTTCATGGTTCGAGGATACAATGGAGGTCCGAAGGGAGCTACAAATAAAATCACCCTAGACTACTGGAACAAGTATTTGGTTGCGAAACAGAATCTTTACATGAAGAGGTGAGCTTATGTTTTTATGAGATAAAAAACTCATTTACTTTCTGCGAAAGCAAGAAATGATGTCAATGAAGGAGTAGAATTCTGATCTTCGTTGTTTTCATTTTGCAGTGATACTATAGCCCCACCTTTGGCTCCATCTGTAGCAGTACCTGAAGTCCAGCCCGAGAGCTCGAAACCGAAACCGTGGCCACGAGTGAAGCCTTCTAATGCTCCCTTAGCTGTCGTTCATCCTCAAGAAGGTGACTTTCAAAAGTTCATATTCGCTGTATGTACGTAGAGTCTGCAAGATGATCGAAGTGTACATCCTCAGCTTTAGGTGGTGATTCGTACAAACTGTTGCAGAGATTGTGGGCTGTAGATAAGAAATATTTTATTCCTGCAGAAAAACGCGTCGACGTAGCGAAGGATTGGACATACTGGGAGGAGAAATGCTCTGTAGAAGATATGGAATATATGTGGAGAAATGCATCTGTTAAGAAAGAGTGGGTAAGAGCGGGAGAAAGAAGGGGAAGAGTGCGCTTTTCTCGTGACACGAAAATGCGTCCATTTCTTACCATTGCCGAGCTTCAGGTACTGGGCCCCACCATTGTTCGCCTTATTTTATAAGGTTCCCTTGTGTCAATGAAGGACAGCCATGTAAGAATTCGGTTCTGAGTCTGAACTTTATACTTCCTGTTATCTTTCGTATCGTAACTTCTTATTGTGCATTTTCTTGATACACTGCCCCCAAGGTTTGACTCTTATGTGATGCATTTTGACAGCAAAGACCACACAGTAATCAACACATATAGGAGTCTAAAAGATCATCATGCATTGTAAAGCAGGAGGGTAAAGAAATATACAGATAGAAAATGGCAGACAGATATGTTCCTCTAGAGAACGCCTGCTTGGTGTAAATAATCATTTGTGGTAGCTTATATAGGTGTACTGATTTAGCTACTCGGTGAATCTATTTCTGGGACTTGCGATGACTCACAACATGGTCTTGATATCACCTTTGTTATTGAAAGCCATATCTAGATCCCCTTTGGTTGTACCTCCCGGGTCTCTACTCTTCAGTCCCCTTACTTTTTAGGCGCTTGTGGTTGATCACGTGTCATTTTATCTTTAAGCAACCTGTTAAGTGAATATCATGCCCATCGATGGAAGTATCCTATTTGATTCTATAATCTGAAAAATTTACTCTGGTGGCAGGCTATAGCAGAGAACATTGCCGGACGATTTTTCTCCCACAGAGGAATCAGCCCAGTAAGTAGCTTGTGGGGAAGTTACTCGTTCACGCGGGGTTTTTTTGTGTGTTTTCAAAGTTCGAACAGATGAAATGCAGAGAGATACACCTCGTATGACGATACAAATTGTTGGTTGTTTTTGTAGAACTGCAAGCATGCATAGGTCTGTATCCTCAGGGTACGTAAGCATGAAATATTCTCTACCTGGTCGTGCAGGTCATGTTATGCTCCATCGCAGAAATTAGTAGCAATCGACTGTTACTTGGACTCGATGGCCAAAGTGGCATTTTGGGGCTTCCCTTTGAAACAGCTCTATGGCTATATCGGTGTGTAGGCATTACTTCGTATACCCTTTGCTCTTTCATTCAATGTAGTCAGTCTACGTTGTCAGCTTTGTCATCTTTGTCATCTTTGTCATCTTTGTCATCAGTCAGTCTAGGTTGTCACCTTTGTCATCTTCTCAGGTGTGCAATTATCGCCCTACTTTGGCTTTACACCATGCTCACATCCCGATCTTATTCACTACTGTCCATTTGTAGTGGATGGAATCTGAGAACGTCTGGTAGTAGTAATTGAATGAGTTGTTGCAGGATTGACGATTACAGGAAAACAACCACAAAAAGACTTCATGGATACTCGTTGTAAATAATAATTGCGAATCGAAGAGGTTGTGCCACCGAGCTTACACGGGGTTTGTGTGGTTTATGCAGAGACATGGGATACAAATCCTACAGACTGAAAGTGACTGAAGACCTCTTCAAGCCATTTGTATCCATGTACTTCGGTGCAGCATATGTTTGCTTTCTGTCAAATCACGGAAACAGGTAGGATCGTTTAACATCAGAATAAGCGGCCGAACACTGCTTTAACCTCTGCATGGCACATACATATTGTCAATTATTATCAAGTCTACGCGCTAGATCTAGTTTAGTTGTCACGCTGACTGTATTTGATGTGTACAAATAGGCCTAGGAGCGACGAGTTTGTCGTTCGGGGCTATAAGGGTGGAGTGGATGCGGTGGACGATCCAGAAACAATGTCTTTCTGGGTCCAGTATTTGGAAGCCAAGTCCCACTATCGGCTACAAACCAGGTTATATGCTTCATAGCCATGAAGTCGTTTCGTCATTTCTTATTCTATAAAGGAGACCTTTCTGGACAACTCCTCAGCATTGTCCTCGACGTCCGCTTTAGCTGCGATTGAAGTTCGGGGTTGTCCTAAACTAAGACGGGTGCTCATAGAACCTCTGAACAGCTAAGTGTTAATGTGTGGGGGAACACTTCAAGGACCGCGGCAAATGCAGCTATTAAAATCTTAGACCTAAATTGCTTTGTTTAAGATCAGATGTTTAGGCACTCTTCTGAAGTTGCATAGGGCGTAGATTGAGTAGCCCTAAAGTGGCAGTGGCGTTTTTGTGAACTGCTTCAGGAAAGGCGAGGGGAGTTGTTGTATACAATAGTATTGATCTTTTAAATTCGCCAACTGACATCGAAGGAAGCTATACAAACAATATCGGGCGCCATCTACTGATCTCTACCACCTACAGCTGGTAAGTCCCACAGAGGGTTTGGATACCCCTCAACATCCAATGTATTCTATTTATATCTCCAAGAAGAGATTTTCGGAATTTATATCCAAGCTTCCATTGCTCCCACCAGCAGACGCCTACGCGAATCAGGAGACAGTGAGTGCTCAGCCGAACCCGAAGCTCCCAAAATTTAGATACAACACAGGAAGCTTTAGAATGCTGACTTGTAGATTTTACAGCGATTTTGTTTTCGCACAGTATCCCATGCACCATCTCTAGAAACAAAGAAGCTCTTTAGAGCATACACTTGATGTTTTTGTGTGGGTTGCCTGTGATGAATAGTGTTATTAAACCCTCCGATGGGAAGGCATTTCGTTTGAATTAGAGCAGGCACAAGGGTTGCATTAACCAGGATACTGGACTGCATTCAATACCCTTTGTGTACCGTGGAGTAATGTATGTGTACTATGAATAGAACCTGCCTCACTTATGTTCACGTCTCTTGGTAAATTGTCAATGATGAATCCACCTTTCAGTTGCAAACTCCGTTTTGTGTAGTGGTGATATCGAATGTTTATGTGCTTTCTGTAATGTATAGCTATTCCACATTTGTTTGTATGATAGGGGCCGTCTCATTTGTGCAAAAGTGGGTCCAAATAACTTAGAAATCCATTGTCCAGGATCTTCTGTTTTGTTTGAGAAAGGAATGAAAGGCAAATAGTGGGTAGATTATAATATGCTTCTACGTTCTTGCTGGAATCTCATTCGTAATCAGGTTAGCCGACAGCCTCTTCATTAGCAAGGTAAGAGTTGCCGCAAGCGGAAGGAAACACATCACTTGTCGAAACAGTTTAGCTGTTATTAACTTCCATAATCTCTGTGGGGAATTAGAACCTCAAGGTGCAGCTATATCGAAAGGAAATATGTTTCTTAAAGACATTTTTGAACAAAATGTCTTATACCAAAATGGCCGGAAAAGGTTGGTTCTTATTTTGAATTTAGTAACACGGCCCTTGTTTTTGATTTATTATTAATGAGCGAAATGTCACTGTGGATCAGGGTCCTGAACTAGTGTCTGTGCTGCAGATACTTCTTACGCTAGTATGAGTATGACTTTATTTCTGCTCTCATGTTCATACTGGTCATTCGTTGTTATCTGGCGTTGAATAGTGAGGAGTAGTCTGTACCCTCATGATCTGCACCACTTCAATGCTGTTGACCACATGAGAGCAGGCACTAGAGAATATTACGTTAAACTTAAATGTTTTTATCAGCTGACACCGTGCGTAGTAAATGACTAATATATGCAGACAAGAACACGATGACTAATCCCACCGACGGAGTACAAAGCAAATCGGAGAGGGATCGGAAGGTAAGAAGCAAAACATATAGGGCTCTTTCGAGCTGCACCTGTCTTGTCAATCGAGTTGATTCCAGACATTTTTGTTTCTGAATAATGGTTATTCGCCTACTTCTCTGGGCGGGAGTGCAAAGAGCTTACATTTGAAGAAAATGTACAAATGTATTCTACGTCCATATGTAGTACATGACATGGTTCTCTTAAGTTGAAAATCGAGATACGGCGAGGCATGGAAACAAACCCTATGTCAAACTCCAAAGAGAGAATACAAATCACATGCCAGGGAATACAAAGTGAAGGTCAACCAGTGCTTATAGAGATCCAGGCCGAGGGCGAGGAAGATGAGACTAACTAGTGGATCCTGGAAATACTGAAGAAACATGTAGTGTGTCAGTACAAGCAAGGTGCTTATAGAGATCCAGGCCGAGGAAGACGAGACTCACTAGTGGATCCTGGAAATACTGAAGAAACATGTAGTGTGTCAGTACAAGCAAGATAAGTAACCAGAGGAAGACTAGCCCAAACTAGTACACTGTCATATGACAGAGACAGAACAACGAACCTCTTTTCTTGTTTATTCCTAAAACTCGAAAAAGTCCAACCCACCCAATGTATTCAATCCTTATCAAAGTACGTGGTGTGTATATCAGATGACGATCATAAATTAATCAACCTGACCTAAATACCGAACAACCTGATTCAATATTTATATCTATATCAGTCACAACTAAATCTTCAAATGCAAAGGTTTTCCACATTTTACCTTTAACAAATACTACACACATAATTACTTTATACATGTAATATTACGTTGCTTCCACTAATTGTGAATTTAATATTAAGAAGATGATGAGTTCGAATTTGAAAAATCAGTCGGAGTTGTCAAACAATTCATGATTCTCGGAGTCATCAGTCTAATCGGCAAAAGAAGTCTAAAAATGATTAGCTTTTGAAACTTACAGAATCAACTAAAAAGTATTAATCACAAAGATTCAACAATGAGTTAAACCATGTATTTGTGATTTATTTCATTGAGATTAGATTCACATCAACACGTCAATATTTTATTGAGAATGTACTACTGTAATCTATCATTGAGATTAGGAATCAACACTCGTTCAAAACAATGACAATTAACTCTAGCTAGCATCCCATAGATTAGTGATCTAACCGAACTTAATCAAGATCTAAAAGTAAAATTAATAATCTTATTTTTAATTCTAACCTTGAGATATTTAATTTCTATTTTTAACATTATTATAATCAAGCCAAAACCCAAGATGCGTGAATCTCTATAGTCGAGTTCACTAAAATTCTTATTGTTTTTTTACAAATTTCTTAAGATCAATTCAATGATTTTTGTTTAAAAACATTGTTAAACATTTAGATTGGACGATAAACTAATCTATGCCTTTTTGCATCAATCTTTGACTCTTTGCCTTTTTGCACTTATGCATTCAATGAAATAAGAAAATCATAATATATAATGAAAATAAGAAAAATGTCCAACATAATTCTTTAGATAAATCTTAATTTTTTAATGAATGATTTATCTATCTAATCGTTGTCAGAAATCATACTGTTCCAATTCTTTTCAACTATAATTATTCGTTAAATTTTTAAAAAATATGCGTATATGTAATATATATAAATCTTATGATTTAATTAAAATATTTAAATACATGAATTGTAAAAGTACTCATAGGATTTTTCAATCTGAATAGTTTACAAAATTTCACCTCTATATCTATGATTGTGTATATCTGCTTTGATGTTTAAGCATTGAAATTTAAGTCTCCTTGTATGAAAAATTGATGTAAGAAAATCACAAGAAGATTTTCATTGTCATTTTAATCAAATTTTTCCTCATCTCAATCCATAATAATATTCGAAGGATTATTTTTTTTCAAATTGAATAGTTTAAACTTTTAGATTTCTTGTTTGTAGCTTTAACTCTTTCAATTCAAACATTTCTACTAACAACTTTCTACTAAAAAATAAGATCTCATAATTGATGGTCCATTTATATTTCTAATAAAAATATTTTTCTTTCGTTTGAAAAAATAAGAAATATATATTTTTTGGTGAAAAAACGTAAAAGTATAGTTATCACAGTCATCACATATCTCCAAACATGAATCAAATGACAGATCATTTAGAGCTTAATATGATGTTCATTAACTTCAGTGTGTTTGTCTATGAATAGTTGGATAAATGTTGGCAGAAATGTTTGATCACATATAATGTTTTTATTAAAACAAATATGTACAACCCAATAGGTAGCTTCAATACGAGTTGAATCACATTTATTCTCTGTTACCTTATGTTGCGCAAGCATCTTATGTATAATGTTTATTATGGTATATGGAAAATAGATCAAGCCCCAGGGACCCTTAGGGTTTAGTATCAATATGGATCAATTGCACATTTTATTTTATTTAATATAAAATTACAATTCAAATTAATGTGTAATGATAAATCTATAATAGTTCCATTAAATTTTTTTTTTTCACATATATATGTGAAATACTTACACTTTAATGCATATATTATAAAAATGTACGATTTAGATTTCCTATCCATCCATCGTTAAAATCTAAAGCATATAATTTTAACTCAAAAATAATAAATCCTTTTAGACTATATCAAAACTAATATGGCCTTGATATTGAGTAGATTAATTTTTTGCAACTATTTGATTATATATTTGGGAATAATTCATTTTTTGAATAATTGAAATATACTTCATGCACATGTCTTGAAAATATTGCTTTCCGTCACATTTGTATTTTGGTCCGAATCAGAAACTCCTGTCTTAGTTTAAATTTACAATAAATAATCTTCAAAAAATGACGGGGAATAATTAAGTGAAGTGAAGTGATTTTTACCAAACAGATTTTTTTTTGAAAATTTGGTTCAATAATGAATATTTTTCAATTGAGGTACAGTTTTTTAATTGAACAGAGAAATAAGATTGATTGTTTTTCACGACCGTTAATGACATGTCCCGAGAGTGGGCATGGTTTACGGAGAAAACACTGATACACCATTACATCTAAAACCATAGTTTGAGCCGAACGTTATACAACAGATTATTGTTTTAGATGAGGTAGAGCAAGGGATTTTGCATACTTTATCCGGAGGTAAGCACTTCTGGTATGATCCAGGACAACAATCCTCCAGTGTTACAAGAGGATTAAGTTTATATTTTTAGCGTTTGTAGACACATGGATATATGGGATCAAAGATGACTATTTTTTTTTCAAATGTGTCTGATTTAAATAATAATAAGCGTCAAGACCATATTTATGGCTGTTATTTGCATTCAAGACTTCGGAAGACACATCTGCATAATGTTACGTATGATTAGAGATGCTATGAGGATTGCGCTTGCGTTAGTTCGTTCTAACCACACTACCAGTTGCGTTCATGATTGGTTTCACGCAGGCAACATTAGATAATGAGCTGTACATTATTATATCCTATGCTTTTTCCTGGCCTTTAAAATGAGTTTCCCCCTGTCCTTGTTGGACTCTATCATGTATTGAACTTAGTAGAACCAGATATGAGTATAGCGGAATGCTTATACTCATATCCATCGGTTATTCAGTTGATGCAACTCTTGGACATGTAATGAAGGGTTTTGTCCATATTGCATATTTTATAATAAAATAAGTAAGTTGATATAGACTTCAATAAAACTCAATCCAATACTTGTCAAGTACATAAAAACATAAACTAAAAGATTGTAATAAAAGTCTAACGAAAGGTCCTTATTATGTCTGGACGCTTTCTAGTGTCACTGGATCACATGATCTGCATGTAATAGATCTTCAACTAACCTCGTTGACGTAAGAAAAGAAATTGTCTTTTCGTTTTCGCTTTCGTTTGGGCAGGATTCTGAAGCTGTGTCGTTTGAAACGAATAAGCAATTGAAGGTCGGATTTGAGAGAAGAGATCGTGGAAAACGGGAAAGGTCGGTGATCATTTGGGCCATCGATCAATCATGCGCGCAGTACGTCGACCATTAAATTGAGGCGGAGATTTACAAGATCCATGATGAAATCGACGTACCGTACAGAAGGGGGCAGTGTTCAATGTGCAAGATCTGGGCTTTCATAGTTATCCTGCATGGACTCCGACGGCCATGCACTTGCAGCAGCACAAGGAGGAGGTGGGAGCTAGCTAGCTAGCTAGCTAGTCAGCCAGCCAGCCAGCCAGCCCTCGGGTACAAGCCTCAGCTGATGCATGAATGAATAAGGATCAGTGAAAATCAAAGCCTCATAATCTGATGCTCGGAGTTCAATCGGAGTGTCGTGTGCGTGGTTCGCTTGACTCAGCTTGACTTGACTTCACTGCCGCCGCTTCTGCTGCTGCTGCTGCTGCTTAAAAGCTTGACTTCACTACTGGCTGCCCCCGCCTCCTCTCCCTCCATCCCTCCCTCTCATTTTCTTTCTTTCTCTTTCTCTTGCTCTTGCTTTCTTTGTCTCCGAAATCTATTCTCGATTCCCGACGTCGATTTTTCCACAATCCGGATCAAAATCTTTCGAAGATCTTTCGTCGAATACTAACGACTTGTCGGCACCAGTCAGTCCAGTCCAGTCCAGTCCAGAACAGAAGGTACTGTCCTTTCTTCGGCTCTCGAGTGCAATTCTCTACGTGAAAGAAAAGTACAGCGTACTACTGCGCGTGCCTGCAGAGAATCAGTTCGCGCATCGACACTAGAGAGAGATAGAGATAGAGAGAGAGAGAGAGAGAGAGAAAATGAGAGATTGCAGTGGTTTGGACGCCTGAGGGGGCGATGGAGGGCTTGGCATGTAGTGAGTAAGAGCAGACGCAGACAGTGTGGGCAGAGGGCGATGGCGGGTGTACAATCTTGAGATGGCAGCAGGTCCGCAAGGACGAGGTGGTGGTGGCGGGCGGAGAAAGGGCGAGAGTGGTGAATGGCCCTAAACGCGTCGCATGGCGGCCATGAGTCCGTTGGAGCATGGAAAGAAAGATCTTTCGGGTGTTCTTGACCGTGAGCCATCGGAGGGATGGGGCTCGTTCAATCAATCGATCGACGTGATGCCAGGACAAGGACAAGGACAGACGACGACGACGACTGCAAGGACAGACGGAAAGAACCCCGCCCTGATCGGATCTTGAACGATCGATCGTAAACCCTCGCATGCAGCAGCAGCGGCACAGGTAGTCGACGACGACGCCTTGTCTCGTCGAGTCGACACGCATTCTTGATTGCGACGCGAGTCTTGGAACCTTTGGTGGCGGTCGTCTGCTGCAGCCGCTGCGACTGTCTGCCGGTTAGTGGATGCCATGGCCTCGGGGTTCTTCTTGACCACTTTGTACTTTATCTTCGCAAGTCTCGTCGGCACTTTTGGCATTAAATGGCTCTACGACAAGGCCCCTTCTTTCACAAAACTGCTCATCCTGCTCGTGAATACGGCAATTATCTGCTGCTATCTGATTTGGGTCATCGTCTGGATGGCACAGTGGAATCCACTCGTAGTTCCGATATTGAAAAATCCAAACGAGTGACAAAGTATACACTGAGCTCAGCTTTTTTCTTCTCTCTCCGGGGATCTCTCAAGCATTGGGAGGCCCTGGACATTTGGGGACTCCCTGCAAATTTAGACCGGAGACTTTTGAGAGCGAGTTGAATATTCTTTGGTTCTGTTCAGCCGGTGACTGCGATGATGCGGTTTGCAATATCTTTGTGGCCAGATGGTACTTTGTCCTTGTAATGGCTACCGGTAGTGTGGTCGGAGCTGTGGACATCTAGCAATCAAGGCCGAGATTTGCCTCATTAAATTCGGTGACAGTCCGTTGCTGGTGACATAGCAGCCATGTACTATGATTTCGGTCTGGGTCTCGGATTGGGTCGGATTGGATGGTACAGCGGCATCCTCGCATGGGGCTGGAGGGAGGAGAATGATGGAACTCACATCTCTGAATCCGGATGCAAGCCCCCTCATGATAGGAAAAGCAAAAGCTTGCGAGCTGCCATTAGCAGGCAGGGAGTGTGAATGAGTGGCCTAAGAAGAGAAAAATTCTGGTAACAGCCTAAGAGGCGCACGCTATCTATCAATTGATTTTACAGTACGATGCATCGACTGTACAACAGAAGGTGGATTGGTTTAGTTGATGGTGATAGATAGATAGACAGGCAGACAAATAGCGTGATAGGTGGGTACAAACAGAGCATGAGATCTTCGGACATGAAAAGAAGCCAAAGTGTGAAGGCAATGATGATTGGCAAGAGCTGCAAGCAATTGTTGATCATGTGCTCTCTGCGCAAAAGGGACCTCGGGGCCAACCAATCTCTGTAGTGTGCATGGCGGGCAGTAGAGTGCATGCATTGGATCTGCATCAAGTCCCATAGAAGAAGAACACAGAGAGAGAGAGAGAGAGAGAGAGAGAGAGAGAGAGAGAGAGAGAGAGAGAGAGAGAGAGAGAGAGAGAGAGATGGTGTGAGAGGTCGGAGAGAAGTAGTACAAGAAGAAGCAGGGTCGTCTTTAATCCATAGCATATTGCTTGACGTAATGTACAACTCGAAAGACAATGATCTTTCAATCTTTTTTTGGGTCAGAGGATGCGCAGAGGAGGAGCACTCCTTCGGGAAGAAGCAGGGCCGAGCCCATGCACAAACTTGATGGATTTGCGGATATTAAACATATTTTTTCAAGAAACACATTAAATTTATGTATGTATGAATCTATATGCATATAAAGGTTCAGTAGGCTGTGGTGAGCCTGGGGACTGGAGACAGACAGTGCTCTGCCGCTTCTTTGAGTACTAGTGAAACCTTACTGATTCTTTGCGAAGAATCCTCAGGTTCCAGTGAATCTTGCTCGTTGTTATTCTGGTGACCTTGGTCAAATTCGGAATGCCGCAGGTGGCAAAGAGCTTCGTGCAGCAATTCCTGCGAATCATCGTGCGTGTCGGTGTCCTGCACCTTCGTTGGTTGTTTCGGCTCCACATGGTGAAGGTGGGTGGCGATGGCTGCGATCTGCTCCTCAGCAGCCGCCTCCTCGTGCTCGAATTGCGGATGGCTAGAAATCGGTGCAATCTGAGGACCGGAGAACTTCCCAAACAATGTTGGGGCTTTGTGAGAAGGAGAAGGTGAGGGCGACGGGGCGACCGACCTCGTCTTGCCGATCAGTCGCTCGTATGTCTCGATCCTCACCTTCACGATTCCTTCGGGGCTTCCTGGGCCTCCCGATCGCGGAGGACTCGATGGAGGACTGTCCGGAGCACAGCTTCGTGCCCTCGCACGGAGCTTCATCGAATCGGACTTCAGGTCTCGACTCTTCCCTTTCATTCCTGGCCGCGATTCCTGCTTCTTGGTCACATGGAACGCATCAGCCGTGCCGAACGACAGAGCAGGCAGCGCTTTCCTCTTGCCGGATCCCGGCAGCCTCGGCAAGCTCGGCTCTCGCGGCTCTCTTGGCTCTCTCTTGAGCGACGGCTCTCGCTGCAGCTTGCCCTCTCGTGCCCTCCAGTGCACGAAAATCCCCGCGGGCTTCTCTGCCGCCGGTGCTGCTGCTGCTGCTGCTCCTTCTGCAATTTCCTGCTCGAGCTCAGGAATGGTCACGGTCGGCGGTGCGTGCTTCCCATGCCCAACCACCTGCTGAGCAGCAGCTGTGGCCTCAGCAGCAAGGCCTGGAGATATCTCGATCTCTTCGACCACCAGAATGTCGGATTCGGTGGTCGAAGTCTCAGCCAGAACAACCGCCTCCGCCGTCTTCTCTGTGGCCACGCCCCCATCTCGAGCCGTGGCTTCCACCACACCGACTGCTCCCAGCGTGGGCTTCTCCTTCTCCTTCTCCTTCTCCTTCTCCAGGTCGGTGACCGTCGATAGATCGTTCTCGACCTCGTCGACTGCAATCTCAGCTTCTGAGTTGGAGCTTGATGATCCAGGAGTTCTGGAAGCATTCAAGTCCGAACCGATGGCGTCAAAAGCTCCCCTGGAATCGATTTGAGCTGTTGCATCAAGAAGGACATTTCGTGTCAGTGCTTTAATTGGATCCTCGTCGAGGGTGATGGGCATGAAATGATGAAGCATGGAAGCATCCAATCGAGCGAATCAAATGGCTAAAGAGGCAATAATGTCAAATGTCAAATTGAATTTCGCGAACCTTCAGACGCGTCATCCCACGACCCTTCGATAGCATCGGATCCATGAACCTCTCTGCGGTTCTTCTTAGGATTCCTCTGGAACGTCCACAAGTCTTCTGCAGCCCCTGAATGATCATGTGAAGAAGCTTCAGGCATTTCTTGTTTCCCAGCTGAAAGATGAGAATCAATGGCCACAGAAGAGGTAGTCTTCTCTTCAACGACGACGACGTCTGTCACTCGAGACTCAGTTGGATCGGATTTGTTCTCTTCAGCTTGATCCATTTTGAGATCACAATCATCACCCACTGGCCCAGTGACTACAACCTGAGATTTCGAAGTGGGCAGAGTCTCAGAGCTTTGGCCGGAGATTCCCATGGCAGCAGCGCTCGGTGTAACAAGATCAGCAGGCTTCACATCCAAGGATTCCTGCACCATCTCATGACCAGATCGGCCAGAGGACGACTCATCCTCTGCATCAGGGGCAGTTGTTGTGGACTGGGTGGACTGGGTTGGTGGGATGAGAGTTTCCATGCAGCTGGACTGGAAACCCAATTCAAGAGTTGTAGGTGGAGCTTGAGCTGCATTCGAACAGACAAGCGAGGTATCAGTAGTTTCTTGCACTTCAGAAAGGGACTCCATCGGGGATTCACTGGCATCGAGAAGCTCCTCATGAACCGGAGGAGTCACGAGGTCGTCAACCTCCTCTGCAGCAGCAGACAGGTCAGCTGAATGTTGATCAGCTGAGAGAACCTCAGAGCTCGAGATGGCAAGGTTCCTCTCCTCCGTGTCCTGCACAGCTCCAGCAGTGACTTCTACTGGAGGTTGTTGTGGTTGTTGGGCAACGAGAGCTTGAAGGCCCTTATCCTCCACCTCCACCTCCTCTTCCTCTTCCTCTTCCTCTTCCTTCACGGCTTCGACAGCGACTGGCAGTGGAGGTCGATCAGCAGGAAGATTCTCAGAGCTCGAGGTCGGGAGATCCATGCCCTTCTCATCAGCTTCGACGGTGATTTCCACCGGAGGTTGATCGGCGAGAAGAACCTCAGGGCTTCTCAAGGTAGGAAGATCCCTGTTCTCCTCATTCACAACTTCAACGGTGATTCCCACTGGAGGTTGATGGGCGCAACTGACCTCGGAGCTCAGGGTTGGAAGATCATCGCTTTCCTCCGTTTGCTCCTCGACTGCAACGGGGGATGTCGCTGTCACAGGAGGTTGATCACTGGGAAGAGTCTCGGAGCTCGAGGCAGCAAGGTCCCTGTCGTCCCTGCCGTCCTGGTTCACAGCCTCGACGGTGGTGTCCACTGGAGGTTGATCGCCAGAAGCGACCTCGGATCTCAAGGTCGGAAGATCCTCGTCCTTCTCTGACACAACTTCGACAGTGGTGGCCACTGGAGGTTGAGCAGCAGCAGAAGGGACCTCGGAGGTCGAGGTCGGAAGATCTCCGTCTTGCTCTTGCACAGCTTCGACGGTGAGCTCTTCAGGAGGTTGATCGGCAGAGGGATGCTCAGAGCTCGAGGTTGGGAGATTGGTGTCCTCTTTCACAACTTCAACGGTGGTGTCCATTGGAGCTTGTACGGGAAGAAGCTCAGAGCTGAAGCTCGGCAGATCCCTGTCCTCCTTCTCCTCCTCCTCCTCGTCCACAACTGCGTCAGTGTTTTCGAGTGCTGCAGCACAAGCAACAACCCCGACAGGCAGGCCTTCGTCTTCAGTGTCAAGTACTGGTACATTGGTTGGCGATTCAGAAGAGTGCGAATCACATGGTGATTCTAGTGCTGATGCAAAAGCTACAGCAGATCCAGTTTTGTCCGAGGCCTCCTTTCGGTCTGTTATTTCTAGAGGTTTTGCGCAGTCCAGCTCGAAGTCATCTGCCTCTATTTCTGCACATCGTTACACTCTTCCCATTAAGAATCATGGGCGGCAAACTTTCAATATCAACTGTCAAGCAAACAACTCTAAAATTAAACTGCCCATTAAAGCAGAAAGTTATCCACTCTGCGCCATGGATGAATTATGAAGACCATTTTCTCCCTCTATCCCTCACCAATAGCAACCCACTCAACTCTACCACACTGTTCTACCACGACACGGAATGTTTGAGTCGAAATAAAGAGGTGAAGGTTACCTAGTTCTTCTCGAGACTTGATACCTTGCAAAGTTACTTCATCTGTGGACATTTCTCTTCTTGCCTCCTGGGACGAGAAGTCATTATCTAGAGTTACTGTTGAGTTGGCGACCACATTGTCTGTCATCAGAAGATTAATCGAATCCAGCTCTTGGCAGCTTTGACCTTCAATATCTTTCTCCGCCGAGAGTACATTGACACAGTCAGTCTCACCCAAAATAAGACTCCTGTTCGTATCTGGCAACGGAGGAACAAAAGAAGTCAGGCCATTGACGATCCAGTTGCTGCGAGGCAGAAACATCGACAAACATGATGAACACGAAAAGATCGACAGAGCAAACACAAAACGTGAAGAGATTCGGAAAGAAGCGAACCTTGAGATGCCCCATCCGAAGACTCTCCAACTGCGAGTGTCATCCTCGAAACATGCTCCTCCGAGACTGCAACGTCTGTGTTTGAACCCAACTTTTGCTCGTGATTATTGTCGACAGAAGCAAGTGAAGTACCCAGTTCCTCAGAAAGGCTGACTTTCTCATCATCTTCTATGGCCACCTCGGTCTCCTTAGCCACACAAATGGGCCCTGTTACTGCTGCCTGTAGTTCAGTACAAGGACTTGCATCAACTGGTTGAATAATATTTACACTGGAGACTTGTTGAGATTCATTCTGATCTGCTGCTGCTGCTGCTGTTGGTGCTGTTGGTGCTGTTGGTGGGTGTGACATTGAACTGTCAACCTTCGGCAAAGCCTCACAAGTGGGAGATTGCGCCAGTTCAGGCACAGCCTCGCAGCTTCGCTGGTCAACAGCCACTTCATCCGTAGATTCATCCTTCTGGCGATGTGCATCTGAACTGAAAGCTGCTGCTTCTTCTTGGTGAAGAAGCTGTTCAGTGACCTCTTCATCCGTCTCTTCCTGATCGGAAGTCTTGGGTTCGTCGTCGTCGTCGGTTGTGGTGGAGTTGGTGGTTGTGGGGACCGGGAGGTGGCGGGTCTGTAGAACTGAGACGGGGCTTCTTGCTGCCTCTCCATCCGAATTGTTGAGATCAGATTCATCAGACAACGACCTCCTTCCTTCTTGCAAGATGTCCCCTCCAACACTCTCGTCTACTGCTGCTGCTGGAGCAGTAGATCGAGGGATGGTGACAGTTCTCACTGTCGGAAGATTCAGGACTACTTCTGGATCTTCATTTTCTAGGTCGCTCACAGCTTCTGACTTCCTCTCGGTAGCGATGGTCGGCGCGATTTCTTGAGCCTGAATATTATTTGCAGCCTTCGGGTTCTTCATGCTGCCTCGAGGGCTCAGGAGTAGAGAAGGACCTTCTCTTCTGTGTCGCGGGCTTAAAAATGTGTCCCTCCTCGACGCGGGTCTCGGGCTCAGTAATATAATGGGGGCTTGCAGCTCTCTCAAGCTCGCATGCTGTGCCGAGCCCCCATTCATGGAACCAGATCTGCTCAAGAAAGCCTCCAATGAGAGACTGGCAGGCATGGGCAGATTGTTAGGCATTGGCAGATTGTTCGTCTCAGGAGCTTCCGCATTTTGGAGTGCAGCAGCTGCGACATATCAAGCACGTTCATGAGCCTTCTTCTCGTCGATCTGATCTAACTTGCAAATTCGAAAACGCTGCTATCAGTCTAGAGCTTTCAGCGTGTGCACATTCCCAAATTCAGGCGAGTTTTTGCAATTTTTCAAAAGAGAATCATCCTCGTCCTTATACTCATCATCGAATCAAATCTGGATCTTCGATCTGGATCGGCACCTACCTCTCTGAATACGGTTCTCTTCATCAGAGGAGGCGTCGTCTGAAGATCCACCAGCTGCCACTGCATGTCGTGTGACGACAAGAGCTGGGCATTTCTTCTTGTGCTTCCTCCGGTGCTTGGCACTCGGGTGAGCATTGGGATACGTCCATCCGCAGTGCCGGCACACCCAAACCCCTTCCAAAGCGTGAGCTGAGCGTCTTCTCACTGCATCATGGCGATCAGAACGATCCAAGTGAGCCAGCTACTTCTACGTGTACTCAAAGGCCAGTGAAAGCCCAGCACAACCGATCTCTCAGTTTCGATTAGCTCAGACAGCAATGGACGATCTGTAGAGGAATTGAAATCTGTGGGGAAGAATCGAAAGACCTGGAACTGGAGGTGCGAGAGAGAGTACGTACCATGCTGGGTTTTAAGAGCAGGACTCAGATTCGACGCAGTCGATTGTAGGGCCTGACGGTTGTTCTGGTCCGACAAAGTGCGCTCGGTCAATGGAGCGGGCTTCAGAGCTTCTTCGCCGTGAAGGCACGGCTCTTTGGATCGATGCGAAACGCACAGCGACTTGGCAGCACGAGGTCCACCATGTTGCACGGTGTGCAGAGAGACTGCAGCAGCGGTCTGCTGCATCGGTGCAACCTTGGAGGAAGGATGAGGGTGGCCACACTTCTCATGAGCTGCAGCAACGAGCAACGAGCAACGAGCAACCCACGACACAGAGTCAAGATCTAATTAGACCCCAGTCCGATCAGGTCACCCTGCAGGAACGAAGTTTCTGCGTCATGAATCAACAAAATCAATGCGTCTGGTCACGTACTCTTGTCTGGGGTGGATTCATCGTCGGAGGAAGCATCGTCCGACGACGCTCCATCCATCATGGACGGCTCAGGTTCAGGTGGTGCTTTCCTCGACGAAATTGTACCAATGAATCCTGGTATGGAACCACAGACCTTCTTGTGATTCCTGCGGTGCTTCGCACTTGGGTGATGGTTTGGATATGTCCATCCGCATTCGTGGCATGTCCATAGATCCTCAGGGGCTTCGGTTGCGCTTAGGTGACCTGGCATTATATTCTCCAATCAATATAAATCTCCGGTGTCGTTCCTGCAGTGCGATGCTCGTGTTAGCTTCAGATCGAACCGGAAATCTGAAATGTTTTGTTCCGCACGCAGATATATACTCAAATATTCTACAAAATCCGCGTGCAGCATCTCCAATTTGAAGGCCGATGTACCGGATTTCATGCGGGTTGAAATTCAGATGCTGCCAAAATCACGTGAGGAGAAACCAACTCGAGGAACTGCATCAGTTCGGAGATAGATTTAACAGATCTATAGATGGCTCGAGCAATCATGGTGTTTACAGGATGGATGAGTTTAGTCGGAGTCCAGAGGAACGTGATAGTCCATTCTGAATTGGTCACGTTCACTGCTGAACAAGAGGTTGATTCTGCTGAAATTTAGAAGAAGAAGACAATTCGTCCTTCGACCGGAGATCACAGCAGCAACGCTCGTAGAGAATCATCCATTCTACGACTGCAGTGCACAGGCGAGTGAGCCAGGGGGGAAATTGACTGACGACAGTGATGTGGACGTATGTACTTACGTGTGTTGCAAAAGTGTCGTGGGACTTCGCCGACAAATGATGATGATGATGATCTTACACGCAACCTGATCGATGTCTCGGCTGCTTCCAGTCACGATCAGAATGTTGATCAACGTTGACACTGAACTCTGTGAATTGAGCTAATTAATATTCTTGAGATCCGCAGACCTTTAATTGATCAATAGAGCGGCAGATTGTTGATCCACTATAATGTCTTAAAATGATGAAGTTGACTACTTTGAGAATCTACCCAATCGACAGACAGATCCTGCAGGTGTTGTGATCGTAGCCAAAAGAAGAAGCAGAGATCTAAAATTGGATTTATCTACCGAAGAAGGGAAAGGCAGTTTATCTATCGATGCTTTGTCCTCGTTTTGTTCAACATCTATCTGCTTTAGTCTAACCTGACTATCTTAACCCGCTGAGAGAATTGTATGAATGTCTGTGCACAGAAAGAGAGAGAGAGAGAAGAGAAGAGAGAAGAGAGGCTGTTGAACGAAAGAGTGTTGGTGTGTGTGTGAGAGAGAGAGAGAGAAAAATTGGGGAGAGGGGGGTGAGGGAGGGAGGGAGACAGAGACAGAGAGAGGGAAAGGGAAAGGGGAGGGGGAGGGGGAGAGAGGAGAGGAGAGGAGAGAAGAGAAGGGGGATGAGGAAGGGGGGAGCGTTTGTGCAGAGGATGGTAGAGAGCCGAGGGTGTAAAGACTAACAAAGAGATTCTGAGCTTAGATCTGAAACCACAATCCAAAAATTACAGCCGAAGGAAACCGGGGCCCTGTAGACCCTGACCGCATTGCATCTGGAATCAACGTGATGCATACCTGTCATCATCAGCCACAAGGCACCAATGTACAGGAACAGCTTCATCAGTACTATAGTTCTCTGAGCCACCCCCACTCCCATCCTCGTGTGGGCCCCTTTCTCTTCTCATAATGCACCTCTAGCCCTGCTTCTTTGGACACCTCATAATTTCTCAGAAAACAACGAATTCTACTCACCTGCGACGTGTTTATCTTTCCTTCATGCTCGCACGTCCTCCATTCAGCCCTCCCTCCCTCCCTCCTCTCCCCCCACCTTCGGCTGCGCAGCCACCTCGCCCTCTAATCATGACCCTTCCCCATCCCCGTGCTCCTCGATCCGAGACCAAGATGACTTTCCGGAGTCAACTACACTCGTCCTACTCGTCTCACCTCTTCACTTCTCTCTTTCTGCTGCAAGTGATCGCCATTAGCTCCTCCTCCTCCTTTCTGATTACGCCCCTCTCGCTTCTTCTTCCTTTTCCTCCCCTTTTCTTCGGCACAGTGGAGCACCTCCACGCTCATATTTTATCCAAACCTCTCCACAAGCTCCGGGAAAAGCGTGCACCTCCCCCTCCCCTCCAACTTGGAACGCATTCTTAGATCCTTTCGGAGCAGGGGCCATCATGCTTTGAGCAACGATGGATGTTATCTGCATTAGTTTGTGTCGGAATTTGGCTTCGGTTTTTGTTTGAGTCCGCAAGCTCTGTTGCGGGTGACGTGCCATTTCCATCTTGGCGGTTTCTGGCGCTCACTGTGCTTAGAAGAAGAATCGTCCGGAGGATCAAAAAAAGATGAGAATCGTAAGAGCTTCAATTCGTTCGATCTATATCACGAGAATCTCTGTGCTAGCGCGAGCATTTTCCGAGCCACGTTGGGACGAATTCCTTCCTTCGGCGAGACTCCTGCCGCCGCTGTTTGCAAATTTGTAATGTTCTCATTCTCGAGCACCCATCCCCGGCATGGGGATGGGTGCTCGAGAATTATTCATGGGCCTGGGCTGAGTCGGACGGAATGGACTGGAACCTCGAACATTGAGGCAACTCGATTCTTCCTTGCCATCCAGCCAGCCAGCCCCCTTGCTCAACTCAAGAGACAAGGTGCGGGTCAAATGATGGAACAACAGCAGCAGCAGCAGCAGTCTTGAGAACTGGTGCTGGAAAATCCACACTTCCAATGTTGAACTAGGTGGAACAGCTCCCCGTCGCTCCCGAGATCACAAGACATGCACTTCTTTTCACCATGATCATGCATTTGCGTAAAATTTACGAGCTGCCAGCGTTAATTTAGAAGTACCACCAACTGTAAAACATGCCTTGTGCAAGCTGTCGTCTACGCTCGTAGCACAAGAGGTGATGCAACGATCTGGGGACAATTCGGAATGTCATGCTTGCTGGATGAGGAGGAAGGGCCGCAACAGTGTGAGCACCAGGTCACAAGTCCAGCTCTGCTGTTGACGAGGAGGCCAACCGTAGTTGCCGTCGAGTTAACTCACGTCCAGGAATGAATGGAGCATACACTACATGACATTGACATTGACATTCCTGCGACGGTGGAGTCTGAAAAGGAGATGGCTACTGAGCATCTTGAGGATGTGGTATTTCGTGCGAAAAAGTGAAGGGGCGTGGATTCGAAGCTACTGATCTACTAAATGGCCTGATCAACTGGTTTTCTCCTCAACTACGGATGGAGGCTGAGTGGGAGTGGGCAACGAACAGTACAGCAACAGCAACTGCGCTTTAGACAGCTCATTTGTGCAGATAATGATTCCTAAGTGGTTGTCTTTGATTCTTGGGGTTCTATCTATCCTCATAGAGCTTCTGCTTACTCGGTACTCCTTCCACGAAGTAGTAGTACCATGTGAAGCGCAACCCCTGTGGAATTTCTCGAACTCAGCGTAGTTTCCACTTTCCCTGGCCCTGGTCATCACAAGGTGTTAAGCTTTCTGCATGATTCTTGTTCAGAAATATGCTTTTAATTGTAAAGTTGAGAATATCGTAATCACGTGTTCTTCCGAAATTGATTCCTCGTGTTCTCAGTACACGTACTAGAGAGCCTTATGACAGTACTGATTTCAGCTTGAGATACATAGTCAGTCAGCCACCCATACAGTCTTTCTATTTTCAGCAAATCTGAGTGTTCTCCTGCTAAGGTTTAGTCCAGTCCCTCTGTCTCCAGAACGATGGTCCAGATCTCCATGGATGGCCCCGTTTGACCATGTCACGAAAACAGATCCATCTCTTGCAGCAGGAGCCATTCGGAGGGCCATTCCAGCGGATTATCATCTTCTCTCTTATTTTGGGATGTTGACCTGTACTGTACTTGGTCCCCTGCTCTGCCTCCCTCACTCTCCGAGCATAACTTACGGATTATGGCCGACGACTCCAAAACCGATCGATCAGCTTTCGTCGGTTTGGATGTCTCATGGGAGGCATGATTTGACTGTTTGGCTCAGGCCCATGAGATGTCAGGACTTAGCATAGGTGTTCATAAAATCTTGTGTGCGCCATGACAAGATCAGATCGAGAATTCAGAGATGTACTTAGAGAGTATACCAGTTCACACGACGACTGAACAACGATATTGTGATCACCAGTCACACCAGTCAATTCACAATGATGACCCACATGCAAATACTGTCTCGAAGGCTAAAGACAAAGTCCTGACGAACTTGAGTCACGAGCAGGAGGAGTAAATTCTTGATGATATGAAACCGTTCTTTCGTTACAATGAGTATCACCAAATTCATAGTTTCCAAGTGAGAATATCCTCATTACTGGTCACTCTTGTCCTTGTCTCTTCTTGTGTTTTACTATCAATTCAGCACCCTCATCTGCGTTCATAAACATGGCTCAATGTTCGCTATTTGCAAGCGGAGATGTGATTTTATCAGAATGCACGACGTGCTTTATATTTGATGTATATAAAATAGATATTGCCTGATGTTTTGATATTCTAAGGCATTCAAACAATCGATGGCTCTTATGACTCTCGATCTGTCAAATCGAAAGAATATTCCTTGTAGATTCACTAAGACATGAAGCAAGTCTAGACGTCAACAAGCATACTACATATTATTGCAATAGCATCGGATTTTTTTTGCGGGAAAAATAATAACTTGTTTGGAATGCAAATATTCGTAGTGAAGCGAACTATGGAAGCCCTCTAAATGTTCCTCGTCACATTCATGTTTGCAATATATGAGTAAAATGTGTATAGATAATCAAATAATTGAATGATTTGAACATCTATACACATTTCAAATATATCTGATAAGGATCTAATTGTTCCAAAAAATATTTGAAGTAAAAATATTGTGAAAAAGATTGTCAATAGTTTTTTCTACTTATCCAAGAATAAGTAGAAAGAACCAAAGACAAATTTTGCTATATTAACACAAATGGCTGACATCAATTCATATTTTAGAGTAGATATATGTTTGCTCTCATGAATTCTTCTTTAAATCAAAAGGTTGGTTAAGCTTTAGAATTTGTAAAACAAGCTGAGGAAAATGACTGAATAGATCACATCATTCATTGAATATTCCAACATAAACTTTGGGTCATGCACTGCAAGTAGTTTGTACTTTGATACACATCTGGAGATAAAAAGAAGAAATCTATGGAATTTTTTATGTCGAATAGTGAAATTAATTTTGTTCGCTCTTGGCTAGTGGTTTTAGTTGTTCTTATTATTTGTTAGATGCTGATTGGGGATAGCTGGCAATAGTAGATAAGAGTCTTCATAAAACTCTTTGTAACACATTAGATTCAATAATTTTAGCTATGTCTTTGTTTTTCTTTGCATTCCTTCAAGGAAGTGAATCATATATCGAGATATTTGCTCGATGGGACCCCATCAAGAACATATTTGCTTGATGGGACCCATCAAGTTTCGTTTTACCCAATGGGATCCAATGGACGGTGTGCCGTCGATGAGTTCTAGTATATGTTCTAATATGAATATGTCCTGTTGCCTGTTTTTGTATTTGTTCTTTAAAGAGTATGTTCATACTTCAGAAGATCCGAGAGCCGAGCCGAGAAACATTCTATGATGCTCACCGTCCACCGAGCGGACTGCTCGATTCAGCCTCAAATTTGTCGTGACACGCAACGATATAACTCCTACACGCATCCAGTGCAACAAGGTCTTGCAGTCTGCCGACCCAATCTGAGCTCCCAATGAAACCTGTCCCGACACCGAATTATCTATCGATACTCCCTCACGGCCAAAACTTCATGCTTCTCCAGATAACCTGAGATTCCATATCCGCTGCCTGACGATACCCTTCCGGCACCGTCGAGTCCGAGGTGCAAGAGATGATCAATACTTCACTTCACAGCCGCAGCAGAGAGCCCAGAATTGTTGCTGCTCATGACCACCACCGCCAACACAACCTTCGGCTCCACATCGGCGAGCTCCCACGCTCGAGCGAGCTCGTCCCATCATTTCTCGAGTCAGTCATCCTAGTAGGGGGGAAGTGCCGTCGTTTAGGGCCTCATACTCCTCGCTGCGCTCTCCGAGCGCGAAGAGATGTTTTCGTCGAGCGGCAGCCGCTTGGCCATACTTCACGCCGTCTGTTCATACTAGAACATTCTGATTTGTACCGTCGTTGGGGTCCCATCGGGTGAAACTAAACTTGATGGGTACCATCAAGCAAATATGTTCTTGATGGGGTACTATCAAGCAAATATCTCATCATATATCCGATGTACATTTTCATGAGCATCTGTTTTTCCGTAATCTTGTTTTAAATAAATTAATAACACAACTTTTATGCTTCTCGGATTTCTCAAAAGAAAAAATTATATAAGTGAGCAGAGATAAAAGCTACCAAGTCATGATGAATTTTATTTTTCCTCATTTACATGGAGAACTTTAGGTAAGTATAGCAAACGAGCATTTTCAGGCAGATAAAAACTTTTTCTTTGTATCAAAATTCATGATATACATAAAAAAGTGAGTACATGACACTACACACATCACTTGAATTTATATAGAAACATTATCAATATGATAATCAAGTAAATCAATTCACTAATTCAAAAACATTACATGTAATTCATGTTTTGTTATAGGTTGAAGAAAACCTAGTAAGCTAGTTACGGAACATTTAAAATCACATTATTTGATACAAATCTATAATATGTTAAATCAAAGTTTCAAAGTTGGAAACAATATTATACATGTGGATAATCCTAATTCTAATTATCGTTCAAAATATTATTTTTAAAATAAAATTTAAGATGATCATGATATAGTATTTTTCATGGAAAATGAACAAAAATTTGAATTTATTTATGAAAAAGAATGATAATCTATATAATCTGATACGTATATGTATGTAAATATAAAAAATTGGTGAAGGAAATTTTTAATTCTGAAGAAAATTTCATCTTAAAATACTAAAAAATACGTCAAAATTCTTATAAAGAAGCCAAATTTCTGATATGAAGCTTTATTTAAATGAATCTTAACATGTTTAAATATTTCTTTATTTATTCGATATAATTATGATATTATGAAAATTATAAAGCTGTAATTATTTTAGTAATTCTAAACCTGATATTAACTTCATATCAGAAATCTCAAATTTTTATCTATATATTCGTTGACTATCTTTCTTTTTCAAGCATGTATAAGAAACATAATCTTTGTAATTAATATATTTGACTTTGTAAAATTATATTTTATTGTGAATTAAAATTTTGAAATTTACTAATTAAGAAGGAATTTTTTATTTTTTATTTCATTTCAGTTTTATTGGAAAACGTTTTCATCTTATAAAATAATATTTGGAAAAAAATTATTCTTTATTTGAGTTTCTTCAAAATCTTGAAAGCTATTGACTGAAAGTCAATCTTCATTTAAAAAAATATATTCTAAGGTTCTAGTTCTTTCATGACTTCTACTAATTCTGCTTTTTTTCATGTTTTACTAACTATCATGCAGTCTTATAGAAATTTGCTATGATTTCTATTTTTGATGATATTTATTATGATAATAATAAATATATATTCTTAAATTTATAAATGAAAAAAAATCCTTTCATTCCTTAACATTGATTTTTATCACAAATTTTGGATTATAAGTATTCATCATGAGTATTCGTAACAAGTGTTGATTTCGAAGCCCATTCAAAACCTTTTTAATATCATATATTACCAATGTAACGTAGATGTCAAGTACATTTATCTTTTGCATGAAAAGAGTACTTCGAATCCAAATTTTTTGACAAATTGACAAAATAATTTATATTTTTATTACTGAAATCTACTTGAATGTTAATGAATATATATATATATATATATGGAATGTGTGTTTCCGACTAATTGTTTAAAAAATTTGCAAAGAATATGAAAAATGAACTGGCTAAGATAAAGAGGGTTCGCAATTTGAAACTATCAATTGAGAACATCTCCATGTTCCGAAACCAAACTGAATTATGTAGTCAAACATTTCATTTATTGAAATACTGATATATGTATGTAGTTTACAGTTCATGAGCTCGTAGTCAACAGTCATGTCAAGGATCTATTCCAAGAAGCTACTTCATTGAAAATTTGAAAAAATATTTCCTAGCCATGAATAAAATCTCAATGAGGAAGAAGTCTGAAAAGATGGTCGGAGACTGTCTGACAATCAAATCACCAATCCAGAATGTTATGGATCTGTGTAAAAATCACTGCTCAGAACAGAGAGATCCCTATTATTTTTGGATGCATGATCCATAAGTGATCATAAAGCATATAAACTAGAACTTGGATAAAAAGTTAAATAATTTCATGATGACATGAGTAGAAACTTGTGTCTCATTCGAAGATTCGTAAAGTTCATCTTTCATCATGATCAAATCACCTGGTCTCTCGACCTGTAAAAGTAGTTATGAACTTGCAATGAATTCGAAATTGATTAACAGTTCTGTGATATATATATATATATATATATATATATATATATACATACATACATGTGTCCATCACCCAATACATGACAAGGTCATTGAGATCTATGTGGTCTGGACATTTGTAGATGCAACTTCCAAAACGTATTTGAGCAACTTGTGTCTATTACATGTGTTTTACCCGCTGACGGTATTCTTCAATAGACCTAATGATCACAGAAACTGGTAGGTCACTCTGAGAACTAAAAGTGAAATGCTACTCTACATGCTGTTCATAGATTAAACAACGAGCATAGCACCTCAAGCACCTTCATGCTATGTGGAAAAAGAAATAGTTCCGAAGTTGAAGATAAATCAGGGTAGCATACAAAGTGTACTAACTTTAGTTGCTAAATTTAATTTGAGAGAAAAGAATAACATGAAATATGTATACACGAGATCTGACTTGTGTAAGAAATTTCTAGGCGGTATTTAAGCGTGTCAACTGAAATCATCACCTCTCAAATCGTGAATCCCTTTGTTGCTTTAGTTTATTACTTGGTAATATATAACCGAGTAAAATATCAAAAAGGAAGCGATTGCTTTAGGATAAGATGTGTATCACGTACATTTGAGAGAGAGGTAGGAAAAGAGAGTACGCAGTTTACACGAGTGACATAGAGCTCAACCTACTCCATAGTAAGAGCAATCGTAGGCACTTTTCTGTTGAGAGTTTTATTTTTGAGGATTTAAAAAATGGTGAGTTGACAAATATAGTGAAACAACTTTTTCTGTCCCCTACAAACGTGGGACATATTTGGAAGACCTCAAAAAGTTTCGTCCAATAAGAGATTATATATGATGTCATAAGGATGGCGCAAATGAAAAGAAATGTACGAGAGAAAGAACTCTACCGCCGATACGAATACAATACAGCAAAAGAATGACTGAGAATCATGTCATCAGACTACATATGACAACTAATCATTCATAAACTCATAAAGGTAACGGCCATGAATATGAGTTGAATATCCGGAAAAACCACTTTTCTTATAGACTTTCATTGCGAGCTTGAAGAGGGACCAAACAATATAGGAAATACAAAACTAGGAATTTGTAGAATTGGGTAAATCTCCGATAATTATAAAGAAAGGATGATTTTTTCAGACATGAATCTCTAAAGATAAAAAGACCAGAAAGCTCTGCTGTTTTGTGTTGACTAAAAAGGTATGTCCACCCTAATGATCCGCCAGAATAAATCAGAAAAGTAAAGAATCTCAAGGAGAATAAACGTCAACAAAGCGATCATGTGTATGATAGAACAAGAGTGATGACATTCTCTAAGCAAACATCTATATTTACGTCTAGAATACGAGTATACGAGTGGCACATATCCCCTTAGACCTTCTAGTAAGAGGAGGGTAATGAAACCATGTTGGAAAATGATTATCTGCTACTCAAGCAAATGGATAAAGACAATGAAAAACTCAAGTACATCAATGAGCCGCTGAAGGGAATAAATATCTGGAAAGAAGAGGTGACCTACATGGAATAGACATGTGAATGTTAATGCAACCTTGTAAATGGATATCATCACACGGAATCAGAAAGTCCACTACGCGAAAGCTGTTTGAGCACAGTAAGACAAAGGGGCACCAGAAGGCAATAAAGATGTTGAGTGTCAACGACGACCCAGTTACCGTGCCTAGTTTAGATGATAAATAGATCGTACCTGTTCAGAGTCGACATACTGTACAGTATATATGTACATGTACAGGCGTGTATCACATGAAGCTGGTTGACACGATCTGCTGGCAGAGACGTGAGATCGGAGAAAGAAAACCGTTGCTTGTGTGGGATACATGGATTGTGGAAAATATTACAAAGAGTGCAAATCTCCAAGCGTGCTGTGCTGGTGGGGCGGTAAGGTTCAGAATGTTTTGCCTATGTGCTGTCAGTCGTGCTCGGACCGGTATAGCATAGCCAGCCAAGACACGAGGTTCGGGACCAGTACAGGGAAGATTTTACTATGGCAGGTAGATTCTACTGATAACTATCGGCAGAGTCTCGGGATTCGTTCGTGTACAGCGCACCTTGCTCGATGCACAAGTAAGCAGTGGTCACCATCAATCTTGTAATTAGAGTCCTTGTGACGTGGTATTACTCGTAGCAGGTGGATGTAAGTACCTGGCTTGTTACGTTGTTGTTTTCCCCAAGCTGTTTGCCTGTGGACTCGTTCGATCAGGCTCTGAACATGCTAGCAACTGGCTCGACTGCAGGACTGCAGATCCCGTACTACTTGTCACTGTAATTGGATATCCCGACTTTTTTTCCCCTAAATGAACATTGAACATGGATACAAATGATTTGCACGCCTCATGCTATCAGTGAACGAACATTCAGACAAAGGTCGCACGTAATGCTAAATTCTCATCGAAGTCCACACCACATACTCCTGAAGGTACAATTTGCTAAATGCTTCCTTAAACCGTCTCTGGTTGATAGAAAGTGTCTTTCTTCCTCGTCTTCTAGCCAAACCAGTAACACATGAAGCTAAACGGTGACACTGCAAGATTTTAATTTGCATATCCAACCCCGCGAACAATATGTGCGTAAACGTTTCAGATGCACCATTCGATAGCGACGACGGATCATTTCACTACCTGCCATGTGGGCAGAATCTAACGTTCTCTGCTAGAGAGAGATTTAGAGTGGGACAGAAATTTCGGTTTCTCCAAGACGTGAGCCACGCTGTATTTCAATTGTGCTACCATATCAGTGTAGATTGTGTTTATCGAGGTTCAGAACCACATTCTCCGATAATGACAAGATGGACGTTTACGTGTGAATGAGCGACACAGATGTCCGACAGGTGTTAAACCGGTGCAAGAGTTAACCCGAATTCTTCTAGCTTTACGCTGACGTGAACATAATGACGTGAACCACTCGCATGTGTATCTTTTGTCAGATCATGAGGTTTTGCTCATCGTCTAAAATGCGTATGCATTGTTTTTGTTTGTCTCCATCATCATAGTTTAGCAACCTGACTATTTCGCAGGTTAAAGACGGGGTTCCCTGCATCTGTCCAGGAAGTAACAGATGACGAGGTAGTTCACATGAGACTTTTGCAATAAGGTCCTCTCTTCACTGCTGATGGAAACTAAGGAGTGACGACAATTTGACTCTTCTGCTTGCCATCGGCCACAGAATTCCAGACAAAAGCATGGTTACATAGTCGATCCAAGGCCGTAGGGAGCTGACTTAGCGACATCGCGTCTTCGCATCCGGAGACAAACCTCGCTTGTTCTAGATATCCAGGATATAGTTGACCTGACATGAGTACAGTTATACGACAAGATTCCTCGGCTATTAGGCTATCTCTTAGGGCATGACTGCTGGAAATCTGATGCCGAGTGTGTATCGTTACATATTGGATCATTCAAGTTTCAACACACCATCAGCAAGAATTAGATTCTAGATGCGTCACACGATTGAGATATTTTCGGTATTACAAGATAATATCCATGAACATTCAAGTCTCAGTGAAACAATCTATGGGCTAAATTAGAGATAGTGTCACACTGTTGATTCGGAAAATTTGCAAAACTGGAGGTCTCTTACATCATACCTTGCCGGCAAAAGCTTTTTCGTTGCAAAAGTCCTGTAAGGTTTCTCCTAAGCATTGACATATGTGAATCTCATACCCAATTACAGGTTCCTACAGAACTCGACTAAATTCTAAAGTCGATAATCAACCAACCAGAACGAGGATATCCTGAAGCGCACAACACCTTACAGCCTAGGGCTCTTCCTAATAATTCAGGAAGATGCAGAACGAGGTCCAACTAAACCATGAAGGCAATGATAAGCCACGAAAATCTGATACATTTGTAGATGTATCGTCACGTATGTCGGCATAATTGCATTCCATCACATGTGAATTTCACCAGGACAATATGTAAAAAAAATATGACAATAAAGTTTAAGGAAATGAGTTTGGTCGTATGCTTCAGTCTTCAAGACTTACTACAACCGAAATAGCAGTGCGCCCAAACGAAGTAAGGGACAAACGAAGAAGGGGAGACAGACATGAGATTCGGTTAGAGGACGAGTGGAGTCCAATCTGGCTGAAAACTACGAAATTTGAAACCAAAAGGACCAGAGTAAGACTCCTCTATGCCATGGTAAACTTCCATGCTACCCGTCCATCGCATGTTGCAAGTCTGCGTTTTCAGTAGCGAGCGAATTTCGCACTCCGGAACCGCTCTCAGACAGACTCGGTCACACGTTCAACTTACAGCGCGTCAGTTAACAAGGGGTCCACTAGTTCAGACTTCTTCTCAACAGACGACGATGCAGTACAGACTGACTCCAGATGCTTCAAGTAACATGTGCTGACGTGCTCCCAACACCTGGAACTTTTGAGGAATGTTCAATCTGTCCTGCCTTACTATATCTCACACAAAGTATTAGGGCCTTAATGTATATTTACGTATGTAATAAGCATCATAATTGTCTCACCTGAAGGTCGGCAGGTCTGTCTCGCCAAAAGACTACGTCAGGCACTGCGTGATGACAACTCTCTCTCTCACTCTCTTCCTCCCTGGCTCTCTCAAATGAAGTATGGGTTTTTATTCAGTAGCAGTTACGCATACTTCGCCATCCACGATGAAGTGAGTGGTGGCTTCGATGCCGGCTTTGCGCTCGCCTCCTTGCCCCGTTGCACCAGATAATTGCTGTAAGTTGCGAAGAATCTGAGATGCTATAGGACTAAGGGAGGAGTTTCTTTGGCCAGGATTGTCGCCCACCTGGCCCCCATGTAAGAAAAAGCCTAGAAGGAGCGACACCATGTTTTGTTGGCTCTGCACCATCTGAGCTTGCATTTGCATCATGGAGGCTTGGTGCTCGAGCTGCAGTGTTGTCATTCGCTCCCTCCATTCCTGTTTCTCCTTCTCCCTCTTCTCTTCCCAGACGCGCTCCCTCTGCCTCTCCTCCTCCCACCTTTCCCGCTCCACCACCTCGCGCGCCTTCTCTCGCTCTTCTCGCTCTCGCTCCGATTTTCGCTCCTGCTCCTCGCGAATCCTCTCACGTTCCAGCCTATTACGCTCCCTCTCCCTCTCTGCGTCCTCCCTCTCGCGCTCCCTCGCTTCCCTCTGAGCTTCCCTCTCCCTCTGATCTGCGATGTAAGCTCCTAGAAACGCGAGAATTTTGCCCTCGGACAGAACACACCCTCCGCTGTCGGCGGACACCTTACCCTGATTCCTTCTCTGCTTCTTCTTCTTCGACCCGAACTCATCATCGTCGTCCCTTGCGTCATCGTCCTCATCCCACTCGTACTCCAGACTCAGAACAGGGGGGCCGGGCTCACCAGGGGCCGCTTTGTCTCCTCTATCCACGACCCCTCCTGCAGGGAGAGATCCTCCACCGCCCTCGCCCGCTAGGCGAGTGGTGTTCCCATTGAACAGGCGCACCTTGGACTTGCTCGACAAGCGGCTCCGACCTCGTTGCCCCTTTCCCTCGAACTTGAGATGATTGGTGGCAGACCCGACGCCTCGGGCCACCAGCTCATTCGACTCGAGCTCTAAGTCTCCGAACACTTCTTTGTACTTGAGGAAATTGGACCAGTGTACAATGCCCTCCTGCCAGTCATACTCCTCCTGCTCTCGCACCCCTTTGGAGTCAGGCGGACGACGAATCTTTTGCTTCACCCCAAGGTATTGATGTCTCATGTTTTGAATTTTCACGGACAAATCTCGCCACGTCCATTCCCAGGGAAAGGAGACCTTGTCCTGGCAATGATGCAGCGAGTTCACATGTGCAGCTATAGGCTCAAATTTCTTCTCTCGAGTCTTCAACCGATTTAATGTACCTGCCCGGTAAAGCTCACCATACTTCGAAATCAAGGTCTCCTCTTCCTCCTCACTCCATTTCTTACGACGCATGTGAGCGCTAGTCATCGTGTCTCTGTTGCTTCGAGTAGCCACCGCCGTGCCATCCTGGTCAGCCGCCCCTCTTCCGGCACTCTCTGGTGGGGTGCCAGGAGGCGGCAACACCCCCACCCTTTCCTCCATGTCCACGGTTTACTCGATGTTGAGCTAGAAAACGAACACACACAACATGGCTCAGAACACAGTCATGGGTGCTCTCATCCGAGATGAGGCACTCCATTGCGCCTTCCAATGACATACAAAAGTACAACATTCTTCGACTTGGCTCAAATTCTATCAGCTGCTTGCTATCCGCCTTTCCTCTGCCTCGGCAGAGAAGGTTCAATTGAGTTTTCGCAACTGTGCAGCGACGGAAGGCCCATGACACACGTCTAGGCAGACAAACGGTAAGAAGTGTGAGGTAAGCGGGCAGCTTCCTGTGGAGCCCCACAAAACCACTTCCCCGGCATTGTAACAGACATCAAACAGCACCAAACTGAAACACAAGTAAAATGGTCGAACCATTTGGCTAATTGATTGCGGAAGTACCAGATTTTTAGAAGAGAGAGAGCACAACTGAATGCAGACGACAACGAAAGGCACGGGGTGCGTGAGAGCCATGGCTGTGATCTCCGGAGTCCTGCTCCACCCCGCCATCGCTGTGGTTAAAACAACGATAATTTGTGGAGCTGCGCGCAGACCGGCCTTTTGTGTATCGAGGCCGATAAAAATAAAACTAAACCCTGTCTCCCTTTCCTTCCCTTCTCCTCCCTTAGCTTCTATTCTCCTCTCTCTTGCCTGAGTCTTCCGGCTCCCACCTTCTCGACACACTCCGGATGCCCTTTAGAACGAATGCTCGAGTGAGCGAGCGCTCAGGTCTCAGAGACAACACTGCTGTCCTGCAACCTTCAGAGTCCAAGGACTAATCGCACTAGCAGGTCTGGCCTGGAACGCGAGCTCGAGAGGGACGCGAGAGAGAGAGAGAGAGAGAGAGGAGCAGAAGCAGCGGCAGCGGCGAAGAGCAGCAGCAGGAGCAATAGACAAGAAGAGAACGAGGGCCAGGAAGAGAATGACAAAGGAGCGCTTCCCTTCTTCAACTTTTCTTCTCGCCCTTCGTGCTTTGCGCTTCCTATCTAGGGCACATTCGCACGTGCGTCGTCTTCGTCGCAGTGGCACCAGGCCCGGACCTGAAAGTCGAGCCTCTTCTTCCGATATACTACTGTCCCTAAATTTGTCAGATTGCTGGCTGCTCTGCACTCACTTATTCATTATGAGAGAAGAGAGAGAGGGAGAGACGCAGCAGCCGCAGATCTGTCACTTTGCCATCAACTCCCAAAGTTGCACTGATGCAGTTGCACATCCCAATACCGATAGATAGATAATAGCTGTAACAAACCTCCTACAGTGTCATCACTAGTCTTCTGCAACGCACGGGACTCATCATCCCTCTTCCTTCTTCCTTGGCACCCGACCTCAGGCTGTTCGAATCTTACGCACTCTCCCTGGTACATAAAGTGCTCTCCAACCTTCATTCACCGCCATTGTGTGCTAACGTACTGTACCCTCCTCCTCCTCTTCCCCTGTCCCTTCCCTCCCCTTCTCCTTCCCTCCCTCCTCCACCACCACCTCCGCTCTCGTGGACTTTGCTCCCTTCACCTGCACATAAAGTGCTCTCCACTCCTCGTTCCCTTCCTTTCCTAAAACACCCCTCTGCGTATTCTTTCCTCTCCCTCCTTCAGCTCGCTTTCAAATCCGAACTTCCTCTGACATCCACGGCTCTCTATCCTCCGACCCAAGGCCATCAGCCTCGACGCTTCCTTCCTTCCCTTCCAATTTCGACGCACTCCTGGCCAAATTCATCGACATTTCCGGCACTTGGCGTTCCTGCGCTCGACCGGTGGCGACAGTGCATTTGGCCCACATTTCGCGCACATGTATGTCACGTAGTTTTCGGTGATCGGAAATGCGGACCTCGGACAAGCCGGTCGTCTTGTAGTTCCACGGTGCTACGTATTTGTTTATGGTAGGATATGATCCACAAGTTAAAGAGGTTTGGGGTGAAACTTTATTGTGAGTATGACCCCCTACCTCTTGGCATTTGCATGGCCTCCACATGGTTTGGCTCCACAAAGCTGCATTCATTTGCATCGTGTAGTATTTTAATTTACCCCATGCAGCGCGAGCAAAGCATCGAGAGTAAGCGCACCTTTGATCATACTCACATGACTCGCATCCGACCTACTTATGAGCACGTACGAGGAAATTTAAGATCCCGACTGCCCTTCAAATACCACTTGTCCTTCCTTCGATCTTTCACATGCTTAACTTTGCTTTGCTGCAGGTCTTCTCATCTCGTATCATTTTCCTTGGCAGGGGATTAATATCTCTGCCCAGCAGGAGGTTCACATGGCCAAACCCTGGTTGTTGGCGAGGAGGTACGGTTAATTAAGGCTGATTAAGGGGTTCATTTTCTTGCCTCCGAATTTTCCTCCGTGTTCATTTGACCTCATGTCTGCCCATCATTCATTACCTACCTATTGCCTCGCTCCGAGGATTTAGCTCAGGGCTCATGTCTTGCACTGAAGCAAGTTGAGGGTTTTCCTGCACACATTTTGGCTGGCGTGAACAAGGAAGGAATCCATATGGAATCTGAGTTCCAAGAACACCACAACGCTGGGAGAAGTTCGAACCATTGCATGAGAATCAGCGCATCAATGGGTGTTTGGAGCTCGTTGACTCGTTTGATTTCCACATCTATAGAATTGATTACATGTGCGAGTAGAGTGAAGAACTTTACATGATATGCTGAGTTTGCAGATGAAGTAATTAAGTTCATATCTCGTCGTACCTCCCCGTGGAACAATATTTTGTCGAAGGTTTCGTCTGGTCGGAACAGTTCAGCCTTTCTAGGTATATCCTTGCCTATATGTCTTTAAACTGCATTGTTTATTCAAGACCCTCCTTCACTGTATATTCTTTTGTCTTATCGTGCCTAGTTGTACACCATGACCTTTCAAAGCCCTACGAAAATCTTACAATATATTTTTACACGACAAACTGAGTAGTCACCTCAAGCACAGTAATCTGACGGCATTCTCATCAATGATTGGAGCATGTTTTCCAAGAAGAAACACGTAGAGTCTTCTTATAAAAATTTGGTTGATAGTGTTAATACAATTACTTTACTTAGATATTTCATTCCCTCAGAATCTTAAAAAAAAAAAAAAAACCAAAACAAAACTGGAAGACTGAAAGGAGGACCAGAATCGTTTTACAAATTTAACTTACAATGAACAGATAAAGAATCAAATTAGCCAGTGATGAATTGCTATATTCACGATGAATTTTACATGAACCTTAGGAATATTGGATAGAATATATATACTTCCTGTAAGCTTCAAACTGACAAGCCGGTCGAGAACATCACGACAAGAAGTAAGATGATTATTAAATTCAATGAACACGCTACCCCTAGCCATGAGCACACTAACAATCAGCTTTCGAATCATTTGAACTTACAAGTTTGTGCTTCCTGAAAGAGATTCATAGGAGGAAAAGTATCAAATACATGAACCAGTGGAGGCACATATGTGAGTAACTTCTTGTCATAGCCATTTATGTGAGGATAATCATGATTGAATTGCTCCGCTCAAGTCTCCATCGTATTGAATGCATACTTCAAAGGGTTGTGGAAACCTACAAAACTGGATTTTTGCTTCCTTTTTTAAAAGGAAACCCTCTCACTATGCCAATGCTTCACAATTGCTTGTGTAGCGATGGTATCTAGCCTTGCGGATTCTTATTCGACATGACGGTCAATACTACTTTTATCTTTTTTTTCCTTTAGAATATATCATATCTGGATTTATTAAAAGGTATTATTACATATTTCCATACATGAATAAATCCATAAATGGAAAGAATGATGTGATCATATTTAGAAAATTTATAATCAACTGATGAAATATTTACATAATTATTATAAATCTGTAAAAAAATGTACTTGAAAAAATCTAAAAAACGAACAAATATGTTTTCAGGAAATTCTTAAATAAAAAGAGATATATAATAATTAGATCTATTCTGATTTATCAAATTACTAATTTTTATAAGTGAGGAAGTAATCAGAAGGTGAGGATTGAAATAGAATCTCATATATACCTGCTGACTATAAACATTTTTTGACTTGGAACAAAATGACATACGTAGAAAGTACATTCCAAGTTTGAACAATAATTTGGTGAAGCTTTCAATGGATTACATCGATTCTCTGTAAGAGATACAAATAACTGCAGATAAAGGAAGAAAGTTCAATTTGTAATCTTTAGGCGTTTAAGTATTTTTTTGAATTGCTGAAGCCTATTGCAGTTTCATGTGATCTGATTGGAGTATAACAACAGACAACATAAGCTTTAGGATAAGTACAAGCTAATGCATACACGCAAGCAATGTATACTTCAAAATTTCAGTTGTTGTCTTCAGATCTTTGTTCCTTTCATTAAAGTATAATACAACAATCTTGAAACATACACCGAACAATGTGTAGTCACATGCACACCAACTTCGTTATGTGATTCATGTAAACATGTTTAAGGTTATGATCAATAATAATCATTCCAACTTTGTAACGTATGGAATTTCTTGAGTGTCACGGTTAAACAAATGGTTGTTGTTGATAGAAAAAACCGTAACTAAAGTCAAGTTCTCAGGCATGAGGACGGTGCAACCAACCACTTGTGATTCATTTCAACAAGATATGTCATCATCATTGTAGGTCATAATTCAATCAATTAGTTGAATGTGTGCTCCCTCTCCAAGCATATTTCAATGAGCAGTTTTTAAAAAGGTCGCTTGAGGGTGCAAATTTGTATATATTACTATGTAGAATAATCCTTGTTATAGGATTATCGTGTAAATTACATTCCTACTTATCAGTTTACGCTCCTGCTTATTTTGTTGAGTTCATACAATATAAGCTGTAAATAGATGAACTGTACAACTACATTGGACCCTTGTTTCTTTACTCATTAGTACTTCATACGACATCATGATATGATTGTCACACAACCGAATCAAATGTTATTTGAGGAGGAAATATGTAACTGTATCGTGAGCATCAGATACATTCACTCCATACGCAAATTTCCAAGTTTATGTACGTTGTAGTTACTTTCGTTGCACTATGTATGGAAAATTGTCAAAATACCGTATCATGTGGGGTCAAAAATTATATTCTGAATAGTAATGACTGTTTAAGGTTCTCAAAACAATTAATTACGGTGACTAGTGTACATGGGCTTTACAAAGTGAAGATCCACATTGATGTGGTTTGTACGCTAAATCTGGACTCGTTCTCACAAGGCTTCCTTGAGACATGGAGTTAAGGCAAGAATAAAAATGTCTAGTTTTTGAGGACTGGGGAATCACTCCACAACAAGTAATCCTCGATGGCCGGATGCTTTTGCTGAGAGTGAGACATAAGGCCCCAAAAAATCACAACTTGCAAAGTGGATAGTTTTGTTCCATTCCAAGCACCACCCTTTTTCTCATACAACTCTATTCCTAGTAGAATCCCATGACGATGAAGATATCCTAATGATATCCTCCATCAAAGTGTTAAAAAACTGGATTCACAAAATATATGTATATTCCCTGTACATCGATCTTTGTAAATAATACATTTCCAAATGAACACTTAAAATCAAACGATTAAGTTAAGAAACTCCTGTAAAGCCGACATGTGCTATCATATTCCACAGTCATCGTGACATGAAATTCCCTTCCTCTGATTCAGAAGTTTTGTCGGAAGCTTCTCTCGCTCGCTCGCCTCGCTCTCTCTTTCTATCTCTATCGAATGTGAAGGCGCGGGTAGGTGAAATGACCTTCCCAAATTCTTCCGGATGCTAATTTCCACCTATCTTCTGTGCATCGAGTGCGCGAGAGGGCCAGTAAAGTACCCGCTTGGGCCCCCGTTGTCGAGCGAGGGCCAATGAAGCTCGTGCACTCGGAACGAGGATGCCGGTCATTCGATGGCATTCGGCTTTTGCAATGCCTTGAATCGCCGAGTGGCGCTGTTCCATCTTTCCGTTACTTTTGTGCGTTCTTGCACTGAATCCCACGCTCCGGGATGGATGAGCTCAGACTCGCTCACTTCTTGTCAACCCTGGTGGACCCGCCCGATCAACTCCAGTTTAGACGCGGGTTAGGGAGGTCGTCTCGACGGACGGCCCTCGTAGTGCGAGGCCCCCGAGCCGTCGGATCCCAAGGCTAAACCGCCTAATTATCCGTTAATACAGATAAGGGAACGCAAATGGTCGTCTGCGTACTTGTCGTGATTCGCAGTCGGCCGTGGCATCATCCGTCCGCCGAAGCAGCTGGCTCCCCTTCCGTCGGGAGGTGTCGTCGGGACGGAGGGAGCTCGCGGCGACGCTCCGGGAGTGGGACACGACAGCGAATAGAATCCTGCGAGAGACGCGCGGGAGGGAGGGAGGCGGGCAGGCAGGCGCGCGGGCGAGCAGCGGGCGGACGGGGAGGGCAGGCGCGGGGGCGATACGAGGGAGAGCGAGAGGGAGAGAGCGAGAGGCTCGGGGAGAAATCTTGGAGTCGGACGAGGACAAGCGCGGAACATGGAGATGGCATTTGAGGCAGCAAAATAGCAGGTTCCCTCGCTCGGACGTCACATTGGTTCCGCATCGAAGGGAATCGTCGGAGGTCAGGCGAGTTCGCGAGAGCCACTGCAGTCTAGCGAGCGAGCGAGCATTATTCCTCTTTTTGCAGCTGGTCTTTTCCGCCTGCGTTGGTCGGTCGAGTGAGCTCGTCCTTGCGAATTCCAGGCGAGCGAAGCCATGGCGTTCCTTGCCACCAGTACGAAGATCCTCTCTCCCTCAGTTTATGCAATGCGCGTTCTGCTCGTAGACCTGTGGCGGAGGGCTGGATTTGAATCTTCGGGGGTATAAGGAAGGGTGTTTGCGGTGTTTCAGACCAAAATGTTTGTGCTTAATTGAACGATTTTTAGAGTCAAGTTTTTATTTTCTTGCTGTGCGTTTGTCATTTACGCATTTGTTTCGGAAGTGGAATGGTATTAATTACTAGATCTCTTGGTTCGGTCTTCCGTTCTCTTGCCTTCAGCCGGATTCCTTCGAGGGATCCTTTTGAGATTCAGTGGTTTTAGCTGCCACACTGTATTGAGAATTACGCTGTGTAAGCGTTTCATTTTGAGTCAGTGATTAGTGCTGCTTTGTGAATTTCTGAAATCCGGCAGTCGGGATTTTAGTACTTGTGTTTGTTGGTTAAAAAATTGCTCTGTCCTGTCGGTACGACTTTCAAGTATGAAGGTTTGAATTTGGAAAAAAAAACGAATTTAGATACCTTAGTCCTATGAAAAGCTGGGTTTCATCTAGGTTATAGCTCGCCTCCTCGTCGAGACTACATCCCTTTTTTGAGAAGCATGTGCCCGTGGTACTGTTATCGAGCACGCCGAGATTGTCACGTTAGTCCTGTTATCTCCATTTTCGTGCATCTATCGAGTAGAAATTTCAAGTTCTCCACATTCCGAGTTTTCAAATCCCTCGTCTTCCTTCTTGCCCATCCAGGTAGAATTTTCGGCAGGATACGAGTTTCAATCGGAGTATTGACGTGGGTTGAATAATTTGCTGTGCACACTCAAAATAATTTACCATCCATGCAAGCGTGTTAGCTCAGGACTTCGTGATGAACGAGAAATGCACTTGCTTTGTGACGCAGGATCATTGAGTTCCAGATTTGGACCACATGTTTGCGTGGGCAGAATTGATGCCTTTTCTGGCCCAGTCACTGCCTATGTGCCTTCTCCAAGATCAACTGCAGGTGGCTCATCGGCTGCACAAGCTCAGCCTAGCTTTAGTACAAGTCGCAGGCAGACAACGTCTACCCGACAACATCGACCACTTGTGACATGTGTCGCAGTCTCATCCGGTCAGTGCCTGTGAAGTTTGTGAAAGCTTGGAACCTTCCAACCTTCCAACCTTCCAAGCTTGGAACGTATTCTCTTTCTTGGAAGTCTTCAAGTGGTGTATGGTCGCCCTTGTCATCAATGAGCCTACATTAGCAGTTAGAAAAGTCCACAGAGGATTGTATGTTTGGTTTTTTGTTGAGTACATTCCAGCGGAGGGTTGAAAAGATGCGGAACAACTCTGAAAAGTTTTTTTCACTGAAGGGTCATGTAGAGTCCCATAACTGGACGCAGCACATTGCTTTAATTTGAACACCGAAATTTGTTACTTCACTGAGGACTAAGTTGTTCTCGGAAATGTAGATAAGCTTTTCCTTTTTCTGAGACATGGTATGTCGTGGTGTGATCAAGGACTACTCGTATCATGAGACGAACATGGAATGAGCAGCTTGTATTGAGCATCATGAGCTCGAAGAAAACTCGAAGTCTCATTCGTGCCTTGGAGAATGTATTTTTAATTGGTTACAATGAATCGAAAAGAATGGTGTTTTGCTACGGACTGAGTCTTTCCTTTGTTTAGGAGCTTGACTTGCGGTTAAAAAGGTCCTAGGCTTTTCTTGGAGATTTTCAAGAAGTTGAAAAACTAAAATTTACTGAGGTTATTTCTTGGATAGAGATCCATATAGGAACTCTGAGCACTCTTAGGGATAGAGTTCCTCAGCAGAGTAGGATTCGTTGGAGGTGAGTTCAACATTACACTTGCTCCTTCTCAGGGTCTTTAACTGGTGCTGTTATGGATATAAGTGAGAATACTTGGGTTCCCATTATGGGCTAACGACACCCATTCGTTCTTACAGATGCTCTGGTCGATGTGGAGGATGAACAATCTGCACCCGAGGAGGAAATCAGCCCCTTGACACCTACTTCATTTGAGGTAATGAAACAATCATTCGATGCTCGTCAAGCTGAGCTTGATCCTTTCGATAAAAGGGGACACTGGCAGGCAGCGACATCAGAGAGTGCAGTGCTCTCATCTCGTTTTGCATTGTGATCTGCAGGTGCAGTCATTGCTCATGGAGCTCTGTGATGAGACTAGCATAGCTGAGCTTCAGCTGAAGGTAAAAGACCTCGAGCTACAAGCTAGGATCATCTGCGTAGCGATTGGTTTTACTTTGTAGGAGAGAGATCGTCTGACATTGATACTTCTTATTCGAAACTAAAATTGTTTTTTTGCCTGTGTTGAGCTACTCATGTGTATAGTTCGATGGTCTAATTGTTTTACCTTCGAACCTCAAAAACCATGTTCTAAAATATATTTCCTGCAGGTAGGTGCTTTCAAGCTGAGCGTGAAGCGGGATGTGGGGAAAATAAAGTCCACAACTGCTACTCCACAAGCAACTCCTCCACCAGTTCCATCTAGGCCGATGGTGGACTCACTTCCGGCTGCTCCTCCAGCTCCCGCCTCTGCGCCTAAGACTTCCACTTCAACGTCGATGCTTTCATCTGTTTCAAAGCCACTCTCTAGCGTGTTCGCGCTGTTGGAGTCAGCAGCAGACGAGGGTCTGCTATTTGTGAAGTCACCAAAGGTTTTTCGAGTTCCATGCCTTTTGATTCTTGCCATTCCGTCTTTCAACCTGTCTCTGCATGCTAGCGCTTATTGTGGGATCACCAATTTGTTCTGATTGTATGAGGTAGTTCCCTATCGCCACGAAACGACGAGGTGGTTTCTAGACTGATGGATTAGTGAGTGCAGCTTAATTAATTTCCTCAGGATGAGTTTTACACGTTGTTACAATGTTGTACAGGTTTTAACGCAAACTTTTTGTGGACAGGTTGGATACTTTCGGAAAGGGCGTGTTGTGAAGGGAAAAAGTGGTCCACCGTTGTGTGAAGAGGTAAAAACGTGGAGATGAGGGATTGGTGAAAAGTAGGCTACTAAGCTATGGTTGATATGGTATCATTCTCTTCATGATTTGACCAATTCTGCAAGATTTTGTCGTTGACTGTCGTTGATGTCTCGTGACTATTTCAGACTTCTTCGACGAATGCAAGCTAGTTATGTAGCTCTGTCAAAGACGCACCTCTTTTAGGTTGTGGTGAGTTCTGTAAGCTAGCTTACTAAATCGTGCACTATATCGGATCCATTGCAGGGCCAATCGATCAAGGAAGGTCATGTGGTGTGCTATTTGGAGCAACTCGGGACTCAGCAACCAGTGGAGGTAGGCGTGTAGATCGTAGTCTGCTGTTGTATGCTCTGAATGATTACCTTGATTTCAGCCGGTCCCTACCACCAGGATTACTGAGACATGTGAGTCTGGATGATCTCAGAACTTGATTGGTTTTCTGATTGCAAACTTAGTTGCTCTATCTGCAAATTCAGCACGGTGTCGATAATTCCAGTTCAAGATAGTTTTTTGAGTATGAGCGACTGTTAGGAAGCACTTTTAGGATATCATTTATGATGTGATTACAACCTTCTCTCCACTGCTAGAGATAAGGTTATCTGTGTAGGAGGTGTGAATTCAGATTGTATGTTAATAACTCTGAAGCGTGATTTGCAGTCCGATATATCTGGAGAAGTTGTGAAGGTTTTGTGGGACGACGGAGGTACGTAATTTTTTGTCAATGTGGAATGACAGCTTCATTTGCCTGATTGAAGCATGTATACCGTATATGTCCAGATAACGGGGATATTTCCAACGCAGAACCCAGTTTTTGAACTCAGGTTCCTTTAAATGCAACTCCACTTCGGTCTCTTTTTAGTAGATAGGGGAGTGTTTAATCAGAGTTTTCCCCTTTCAATATGTGTGCAGAACCTGTGGGATACGGAGATCCCCTGATCGCCATAAGGCCATCGTTTCCTGGTATCAAGAAGTTGACGTAAGGTAATATAAGTAATAGCTAAAAGAGATCTTTTGTGAGCTGTTATAGATGTACCCATTGGTACAGATAAGTCAGGACAATTATCAGTGCAGGTTTTTTATTTGGAAACTCTGGTTATCGCTCATTGATCATCTGGACTGTTAAACGCAGCTTCAGATGTAGAAGCCCAATTCACAATTTAGAATGAACGAGATTTATGACAGCCGTCTAGGGGAAGAGGTGGTAGCGTATGTAGCAGTGTAATTTACATTGATGGCCTGCTCTGAAGCAATAAAGCAACATCATGTTTGCCAAAGCTCACTGTTGGTACGTCCAAGACTCGTTGGTTACACACGGGCGTCAAATGTATTCTGCATGATCTTCAAAGAAGTAAAAGCTCGGAGGTTTGATGGAAAACTAAGGACAGGATAGCTTTGAAATTACGAAAACTGCTTTCAAAGAATATCGTAATCACCTTCTGTTTCTGACGAAGTGGTCCAGTTTGACCTTTTTTATACACGCTGGGTTCTGGGATGGAAAGGCGGTGGCAGACTCAGAGAAGTACGAGACGACTTACAAGTCGAGTACATCGTTGGAATGGAGCATCATTCATCAAAGCCTGCGGTAGTGTGTTGTCTCCATGAAGGATGTGGACTTTTCAACATAGTGTGGCGAGCCGTACCTATACGCTTCTAGAATCATCGGCATGAGAAAGAACTTGAAGAGAATGTTCAACACGTGGACCTGTGAACAAGCGCCACATCTACAGTTAATACAAGGCATATCAACAGTTTTAGTCAGACACGTCAGGAATCCAATCACCATCATCCCTTTAGAGATGGAAAGGTGGCGAGTAAATACCTAAAAAATTGGGAAGACTATCATATAGACGGAACAAGTTTTGAGAACCCTCTTTACATTCTTATTCGTTCCGCCTGTCTGTCTTATTCAGTATTCTCAAATAACTTTTCAAAGGAGAGAGAAATCTAAAGACCTTTGCTTTTGAACCACTTTAATTTCCGCGGCTGATGCCACTTCCTTCGGACTGGGCAAGGCTCATGTGGCATTCTTTTCTGGATCATTTTTCCGCAATTGAGTATTTTGATTACTACCGCATTAAGATCTATAATTATATTCCAGTTTCTCATACTATTTTATCTTAGTCCTTTTTCCATTCTCTTCATAGGTTTGGGGGCTTGTTCCAACAATAGATTTTGCCGTTGAGACATTTCAAGTAACCATGCGACAACGATTGGGTTCAGAACTGCCATTTAGCGTTCAACGGTAATTTCAGTAAAGAACCTACGTTTTATAGGAGTTGTTACAGAATTTGTAGGTGTTTCGAATCTTGATGTGAAGTACCTTGTAACTTGTATATCATCATGTTCAGTCCTGGTGATTTACGGCGTGTTTAAGTATATAACACATGTGTTGACCTGAATAAACACCTGGCATAGGAGCAGGTAATTAACCTTCTTCATCTCATTATTCAGTTTCTTCACTAAGGTAAAGTGAAGAAATCAATAATTTCATCATGAAATGGATTTTTTTAATATTATTTTTTATATTTGGCTCTTATGAACTCTGTGACGGAGCCAAGAGCTCCATTATCGATACCACTCAGGACTCTAGCTTTACATGCCGTTAAAGTGAAGAGCTCGACTTGTGTGGGGATGCTTCTTTCCATCCTATATGGGATTTTCGTCTCCAACGAGTGTTAGCACGAAGAGAGAAAGTAGTACCTATTATACTATTCATCAAGATCTGAGGTGTTGTATCCGACATTGGACAGGAAATGCGTCATATGGATTGTAAACATCGGATTGGCGTAGCGAAGATGCATCCTATGCATCCTTGATGGGGAGGAAATTAATAAACTCTACCCTGACAACACGGTCTTCTATCTCTAGCTTTGACGAAGAGGGGATATCAAAGTTAATCTCCAGCTAATTGGGTGATGTGGCTTCAGAGGACAGCAACTCAGTGTATCGTTGTTTAGGTTTTCTGGTCAAGCTATGAAGTTTTAATATGTAAGTACTGTACAGTAACAAGAGAAAATACTAGAGAGTGGGAGTTTTGCTTAAGTTTTCAAATTCTAATAGATTTAATTGTTTGTAGGAACCAAAGAGATGAGTTGATTTGAAGATTTTTTAGGAATACAGAAAGACTAACTGGACGGAGAATGTGACTGACTTCCTATCTTTCACATAAATGAAAACAATGATACAAAGGAGATCGTTTTGTCGCATTCAGCGAACTGGTAAGAACCACACTTCTATAAAAAAAATTTTTACATTCGCAGATGTATTTAAATCATTTGGCCTTAAACTTGAATGTAAGGAAAAGTCGAAAAAACCAAAACACTGTTCAAAATTTCAAACTTAAGAGATAAAAAATGAATGAAACTTGATACCTCACTTGCTTTGAACTTCAAACTCATTTGAAGATGCCATAAATTAGCGTGATCATATTATACATTATCTGTTTTACTACACCACAAGAATCTTTCCTATAAACCAGACTACTTTTTTGAAAAAAAAGATGATTATCCAACATCTTTCAATTGCACAATGTGACGAATTGATTTAGTTTTCATCACTTAGACATTTATGGACCTTGATAATAATTTGAAACATCATAATTTTAGTTGAACAAAATAAGAGCACATGAATGAAATATCATGACAAAATTCACATGTCTGTAACAATCATTTGAATTTGAAAAGCAAAAAATTATAAGAAAGGTATTCACTGTCTCATTCAACATTCTGGTCAGATGCGAATGTGAAAAATTGCGTTTTTGGATTTGAAACATATATTTATTACGAAATAATTTTTATACACCATGACTTGTAATAATTTTTTTTAGAAAATATGTAAATATATTAATAAAAAATTAAGAAAATTCTTTGAAATGAAAATAATAATTTATGTAATATTTGAATTTATTAATTTCGACTTTGATTTAAGTGTTTGACCTTTATTGGTTGTCTTTCATTCATAGATTAATGTAAATTTTCAAATGATGAATACAGTTGATACGACTGAAAACGTGAAATATTCAACACATATCAATTTTCAGTAAAATGCAGAATATAATATCTTCTAAGAGAGTCTGTTGAATATAATCTATTGATGATTGATATACAGATGCTTCAATATTAATGTAACTTTGGAGAATTATTTTGCTATAAAAATGCATGAATGACTAGTGAAAAGAACATTATTTTGAAATAAGATGTAATTTTCTATTTTAGTCATTTATCTTTAATTTAATTAATATAAGCGTGGCTAAAAATTAGGAAAACTTTATAACATTAAAGCATATACGGCTAATTCTTAATTATTTTTATCTTTTGTACTCTTAAAATATAAGTAATTTTTCTCTCATGATACCTCACAATGATTTTATAACAATCAAAGAAATTAAAATATCATCATTAATGTCTTTCATGGAAACAGCAAATATTTTTTGCTTTTCTCTACATTTTGCTATAAAAGTTATTTTAACCTTTTTACATTCTGGATATTTTGATAGATAAGAATGAATCGAATATCTTCAACACATATATTTTCTAAAATATTTAGTTAAAAAATAAATTAAATCCAAAATTAATAAAAAAATGATGCATTTTGATTCTAACAAAATATATTCTTCATCAGTATTAAATTTTTTATTAAACATTTGCATGTGTACATTCAATTCATGTGATTATAAAGTTTAAGTATATTTTAAAAAATTGTCAATAGCATAGATTAATAAATTTTAAATAATGAATAATGGCTTTTTCAGAACATGATTTATATGGGATCAGATTACAATGATTTGAGACTTAAAGGTATATTTTATTTTGGATTGGTTAAATTAAAAGTTTTTTATTCGAGTTTTTTATTGAAACTATTGTTTTATTATTGTGAAATCTATAAAAATCTTCAACTTTTTATATAAAAATGACAGTAAAAAATCCAAAAAAGCTTAAGCGAGAGAAAATTTGAATATTTTTAAACATTCATTCAATAAATACACTTATATCAATATAAAATGAATATTATTTGATTTAATGATTAATGCTCGTATTACAACACAATTTGAATATTAAAATATTTTTCAAAGTACAAAAAAGCTTGAAAATGTACAGTAGTAAAAAAAATCTATGTTTCATTATTATAAAAAGCTTTTTTTATATTGACTTGTGATTATATATATTTATTTGTCAACTTAATTCAATAAAATTTCACACATGTAATTTCAAAGATGTTTTTTTGCAAACTCTTTCAAAATATATCTAAAATCTTATGAAAACTGGCTGGGTTAAGATTTCATAGTAGGCAGGAGAAGTTTATCACCTTTCTTTGTTATGCCTAGTTTTAGGAAACTGATTTTAATTTTGAGATATATGATTAAATTAATCAGTACAAATTTTGAAATTGAGTAATAAAGTTTTTTACATACGTTGTATGAAGACAAACTTTTTTCATGAGAATTTGATTGTTATTAGCAGACCTTGAAAATCGTTGTGAGAATCCATTATTAACAAAAAATTGTATATATACATATTTTGGTACTTCATCTATATGTGTAATAGGGATTAAGGGATATTTCAATCGAATCAAATCAAATTTATGCACGTAATCATTTGTGTTAATATTAATTTTACCTTTAGTGGGCCTCAAATGTTCAATTTAATTTTTCTAATCTTCTTAATTTGTTATGATGGTGTTTAGGGTTACATTGCTAAGAACACCATCAAGGAGATCGTATTGTACAAGTTAATTCATGAGGTCATAAATCTTATCGAACAAAAATAAAGTTAGTCAAACTTGAAATTGTTTGAAGAATATCAGATTATTAAAAGCCATTCCAATAAAGCTATCTCTGATGAGTCTGACAGTTACTACACATTTGTACTTTGTGGATTTTTCTTTAATTTTGCTTCTGTACTGTACAATGTTCAATCTTGCCCAGCTTTTGATCGTTCCATGTTGAGCTCTATCTTCCGAATGTGTTTGACCACACTCTTCACTTTAACCCTCCACTAGCTACTTGCTTTATCTCGATTCTCTCTGACACCATCAGATCTCTAGGCAACTCCTCGAGTGTATTTCACACCCGTATTGCGATTCGAAACTGATTATTTCAGATAAGAGTATGAATAAAAAATGGGAAATCCTTCTGCAGCACGTCCATTCGAATTCGTGTCTGTCTGAGCTTCTCGGGCGGCCCAATACTTTTGGGAGGATTTCTATCGCTCACAAATAGATAAAACGTAATCGTACCGCTTTTCCGTAGGCAGTCACTGTGTTCCTGCCAATACCATGTTTTCTAAGCATACATACACCAAATTGACGTACAAATTCCAATCGGTGACACACATGCATGCGAGCGATCGTACCGTACTGTCATTGTACAAGGCCAGCCCTCCGTATCATCGGATTCCAACTCTGAAGTTGTGTGGAATTTTTTATGCTAAATCGCAGGTGCAACAGAAAAGATCTGGATACGTTACCCAAGAGCGGGCACTTTCAGCTTTCCGCATTCCGTTCTGCATTTCCCGAGTAAGAATGTATGGAAAGAGCATGTCATGAGATCTGGAACGAATTAGAACATTGTAAACTACTATACTACGATTTACAACAGACGAGGCGGTTTCGAGGCCCTCGGCAGGTTTCGCAATCCCGACTGCAGGTTCCTGAAGCGGGAATTTTGCACCGGATTTGCTTCGTCATCGCGTGCACTGCTCACCGCTGAGCTCTCGCCACGGTACACAGTACGTACTCTGAATAAGAAACTCAGATGCGGTTACATTCATGAGACCTGCAGTACTCAAATCCTTCATCGCGAGGGAGCTCATTCATTATTTCATGTATACTCTGCACGGCAGTGGATTCCATCGGTGTATGCAAGCGCAGGCTGTCTCAGCGAAGTCTCTACTCTCAGAAATCTCAATCTTGCCAGTAACGACTTTGGTGGTTGGATCCGAATCCGCAGCTGGCTTGGTAATCTCGTGAAGCTGGAAACTCAGAATCTGATCACGAATCGCCCGATGGAAGAAATTAATTCCCGTCGCGTTAGAGGAATTTCAATTCATCTGAATCTTCTTGGCATTTGCATTTGCTCGCTCACGTATATGCGGAACTCGGAACATTGATCTCGATCTGGGAATGAGGAGCTTCTAGGATACCATTCGCGTTGGAGTGTACGGTGGAGCTGCAAGCTCCGATGTGGATGACTACCGACTGTGGACGGCCTCGGAAACTGGAGTCCATTGAGTCCACTGGCAAGAGTGACCTCAGAAGTGACGAGGAAGATCAACGCCAAGTGAGCTAGCTCCCATGGTCTTGTCAGCGTATCCGAGAGCTTCGACGGGCCTCCATCGCTGGAGGTCCATTCATTCATCCAACATTTGAACACACTGTAAGACATGGTGTTGTCACCATGGCAAGCTGCATGGCCTCCACGGTTTTAACTTCAGGTTCCTGTCATCCAAGGCCATCTATCGTAAAGCAAGGAAGGCATCTTTTTTCTAATACGATGTGATTTCTGCGTTTGAACGATATCCATCTAAGCTCTCACGGTCTCTAAGAATTTCAGAATTTTCCTTCACGTCACAAAGAGATCTGACTTCTCCTGCTCACTTTAAATTCTCAAGCTTGCATTGATCTTCCTTGTTAAGACTTAATGCTCAAGCTTAATTTCGTGAGTTGATATCGCAGGGATCAAGTGAGCAGCTCTCTCTTTCTTTCAACTCATGAAGATCAGGATCTCTTGATCATGAAATGCTCTGTGACAAGATGCATCTACTCGACCTTCCAGGCAGAAAAAGAACCCAAGCTAGTTACAGTGATCTTCAAACTCATGTTGTTGCATCAATAGTTGCATGATCATGGAGGCATTTCGAAGGTCGTTCAGAACAAAAGGAATCGTTCTCAATAGGAACAATCGCATCTGACTCTACATATGACCAGGCAAGACCGCCACGACCATCACGAACAAGCTGGAAGAGGTGCGTTGTGTCATAAGGAACTCTCTAGCATTCGCTCTAGTACCTTACATTAGATGAACATCGACCAAGCGTGAAGCTTCAATTTGCCCAGTGAATTATAGTTCCACGGTTTTTCATCTCAATCTCGAGGCTTGTAGAGGGTTGAGGATTGTGTTTAAGAGAAATGAAGAAAGCTTAAACGATGTAGTATGAAAACAACAATGGTGCTGAAGGATGGCATGATTTCACAATCCTTCTCCAGGTTGTACGTACAGCTACGACAAGTGCAGATCATTTTCCAGAAAGAAAGAATCTTGATTGATGGCAATCACATGAGTCCGATGCTGGGTACAGTACTGCTGCGACCGCTAACGATTATATTGTTTTCATCGCTTTCGGTCAAGGTCTCCAACGAATGAGGTAAATGTATGAATGAATGAATGAATGAAAGAATCTGTACAAGGCGTCTTCGCAGCAAATCCTTACTGATGGAGGGAAGCTTGTCTTCCCGGAATTCACAGTGCGAGCCCTTTCTGCAACGTCGAAGCATACACAGCCAGCTAAATGTGCTTCCTTCCATGCTGCAAGTGAGAAATCATGTCAATGTTGTCGGAACGCTGTCGATCGCTTCTTCGGCATAGCCAACTTCAAGCTTTTTAGCGACCCGTAGGAGCTTGTCCTTGTCCATGACATCTCCAGGTCTCTGGAGATATATATCGTGAGTATATTTGAAATTTGGAATACAATGTTAACTGTTTCGGATCAGCTCCTTCGAAATTCAGCATCAAAGCTGCACAATTTATGAAATCATAACTGGAATCCGACAAAAGGGGACCGTATTGTACTTTCACATGCAACCTGTTTATTTGTTGACTGACAGGAAGACTTTCAAGCGTCCATTGACTGGATGAAGAAGGGGCAGATTATTGTATTTCAGAATACGGGTGACAGGAACACCCGGCGTAATACATTCTTGGCTAGCGAGTAGAGCAGCAGGTTTCAAAAGCCCTGTCGTATGCAATTTACTGACGACTCAATCATCGAAAGAGCATTTGATCTCGATAAAGCCTTCGACAGCTCGGACGACCGATCTTCCTCGTTTTGTCCTTCCGGGCATGGCATCCAAACGATAGTCAAATGATACTTTACGCCAGAACATGCAAAAGTAATGACCAAAGTCGAGGAAAAAGCTGCTCCTCATCAGCTTCGTCTATTCTCCCTGCGTAACATATTCAACCGTACCTCGACTTCGTGTTGAGATCGGACCATACAGTGACACGGAAAGAGTTTTCCATGTTACTTAACGAGTACAAAACAGGTATTGTTCACATTCAAGTACCGTGTATTGAAAGGCTAAGGCGGATGGGATTTATTATGAGCTTTTGTCGCTAGGAAACAGTGGAGAGCTTCCTTTCGAGGGCCTTTAATAATCTCTTGTTTAAATTGCGTACGGGAGGAGTGCGTTACTGACAAGACATACATTCAGTTTCAATGTGTGTACAGGCCTGGACTAACCTGAGCCAGAGCTTTCACCGAGATTTGCATACATTAATGCAACCGATGGTCGAGATATAGTCATAAGTCTGTACATTTACAGTACATATATTCTCGGCGCCGCATGAGTTTTGTACATGCCGTATTTCAAATCAATTTCGAATCATAGCTTTGCAAGCTATTGACTTTGTCCATTCAACATTTATTGACATGATTGATGAAATGTGATGCGACTGAAGGCAGACGCTAAAGGTCAAGATCACCAGGCCACGTTTGGACAAGCAAATAACTGTTACTAGGCTCGAACTGCAAGGTGCACAGAAGCATGTTTCCATTACAAGCTGCTGAGAGAAGAGTCTAGTCATTTGGAACTCACGAGGACTTTTCTGCATCTGCGTGGAAAAGCGCTAGAGCTCAGATTTCGACCATAGGTTATTTGTTGCACAATGTCCACACGAGTTTTTAAAGGACCACATGGAGTATGTTCGAAGAATGACTGATAACATGAATTGCCTGACCGAATGTTTCCTAAATTTACCAAAAGTCATCAAATTCAGAGACACAAAAGGTCTGAAAATATTCCTTGGCTAAAGTCAAAGGGAACAATAATATACGTAAAACTTTTGTCTGATATTTCTCAATCTCGAACGAGCCCCACCTACCTTAGCAAAGTTATTTCTTCCAATTGTGGACTCTAATGTTGCAGCGCAATATTGATTTCCACATTGAAATACTATAACCGACAGGATAATGATTTTGTAGTTTCATCTGTCAGGTACTCCATCCAAAAGCAGAGAAATATGATTGTATAATTTTTACTTTTGTAGACCCAAAGTGATTTTGCGATATCGCAGCCTCATGTCTCACTCAAGTACAAATGCTAATGATGATATAGCACCTTTGAACATATAATTTGGCATAGCTTGTGGGAATGAAATGCAAGTGCACAAGTATTCAACACTAAAGACTAGCACATTTTGAATATTTGCAATATACAAGATCCTGAATAGTTATGAAATTGGGATCTATTGCCACCTTCTATTGCATTCTTTTATCATAAGACTACAATGTAGCCAATTATATCGAGTCGATGAAATCGTCATAGTAGTGAAAGTACATAGCTAAATTTATTCACGTAACATTAGAAGTATCAAATTAGATAGACTTCAAAAGTTGTAAAAGTTGTCACTTCACAATATTAACTTTTCACTTCATGAAATTATGAGTATATTTATGTTAACATCACATTTTTTAGCAGGCAAAAACCAAAGACCTAAAATCTATTACTTTTTTTAACTTAACATTTAAGTTAGATCAAATTGAATTTTATATTGAAATGGATAGAAAGTATATCTTAAATTGTATATAATCCATATTGATTTAATGTACCAGCCAAGAATTAAACTACAAATATTTTTTAATCTGCATGAGCTAGTATTTAATCATAGTGACATATTTCAAAGCTTATAAGATATATAGATTAAAATTATTTGATGACGTAGCATGGATGGTAGCATGATGGACGTAGCATCAACAAGATGAACTATGTAGCTCTTCTGTTAATTATGTTTTTCACAAGTTTGGACCAGCTATTTTTGTTTGAGTCTAAAAATCTACCATGGACTTCAAAGAGATTCAAATAAAGTTCTAACACAAGTTTCAAATGCTAAGTTTTGACTAATAGATTCCTTCAATCAAGCACAAACAACAGCAGTTGCAAGTTCAAAACTATAGTTAGATAAAAAAAATCAAACAATATAAGGCGAAGACAACAACTACAAGCAAGGTGATAATTGGCAAGTTCAAATATGCAATAAGATAAAAAAAATCATTCAACAACACACTATGAAATCAACAACTCCTAGCAAAGGCAACAATTGACAACAACAAAGAAAAAATACATCTAGCTTGAACAATGATATTCAATATAGTCTCTTGTTACGACAAATTGAGAGAAGGCATAATACTCCAGTGTGAGGAAGCCGGATTTCACTAATCTGTTTTTGTCGTACATTTTAAGCAAAACCCATGACATCAACATCATCATGTATTTTCTCTTGGATTTTCTTCTCCAAACACAAATTTTTGAATAACATCCAAAATCCATAATTTTGACACTTACAATCGCAATATCAACTATTTTAATTAGAAAATGTAACCTGAATATCAATTCCTAAATAATATAGAATCCAAAGAAATCAAGCCGAGTTGTTGGTATGAAACACAAAAATAAAATAAAATCCACAAGCATACAAAGACTAGACACAACAAAACATAGATACTAGCATACGCAAAAATGCCGTCACAAGAGTATGTGATTTGTCATTACGGTCTACTACACAAGAATTCAGAGAGGTTTACAAATGTAAATGTAACCATCTTTAGTTAGTTAGAACTATAGAAGAGGTTACTCTAAATATTGATATAGATACTTTAGTGTGCACTAGTCATAGCTGCCACATCAGCGATGTATGTACATAGTGTATGTGTTAGTTGACAGTGACACGTCAGCAATCCGTGTGCTTGTAGGTAAAGATTGAGTGTGTTAGTTGGGAGCGCCATGTCAGCAATCTGTGTGTTTGTTATGGTTATCTGCCACGTCATCTATTCACTAGGAGTGGGGTGGATGGTGGGGCTAAGATCTTATCTCATTGTTCTTGTTGAGGAAAGTTATATAAGGGAGAGTAGAATCATTGTTGGTATCTTTCATTTTCAGAGTTTACATTTCTATCTTCGAGTGAACTTCTCTCTAAACCCTAGTGTTACAATGGTATCAAAGAGATCTTGCTTTTTCCTTGAGTGTGGATTACATCTCATGGAATAGCAAGTGAGTGATGATGGAGTTCAGTTTTTGAGAGTGTATAGAGACTAGCAGAGGTTATTCATCTGCATATAGAAAGAGGTGGAAGGGGGGATATTGCGATTTTGCATATATGGAAGGGATTGACAGGTGTCCAGTACCGCACTGGCCAATTCCTAACCTATTTGATATTCACCTTCATTACATGGAGAAACATCATTTTTGGATGTACCTTGTAGCTTGTTGGGGTGCAGATTTTGTGACTAGAGTGATGGAGTCGACAGTGCCACTGATTCTTCCAATAGTTACTTATGGAGAGACTTGAGATTGTACTATATACATAATATACTGAATGTTTCATGGATTTGAATCACGAACCACCCGTCCCGGTTCGGTTCAGCACTTATGTAGAGATTAGAACAGTCTATTGACAGAAGAAGATACGGAGAGATTTTTTGGTGTGGAATTATGGGGAGTAGTACTATAGAGTTGTGATAGAATCACCTGTACTTTTTGTGGCTCCTTTGTTGAGAGGTCACATAGTGATTATACTCACTTTGTATTAGATTAAGTGTGAGAAGGGATGGGAACATCCATCGATATGGGTGAGGTTGTCAATGCAATCATGACGAAAATGAAGGAGTTGAGAAAAGCGATAGTAGATGGTCATACCAAGCAGCAAGCCATGGAAGATAAAATCTTCGCATTGAAGAGTCGGAAAGTGGAGAGAGAGAGAGAGAGTTGGAGAGATGGAAGTTGAACCTCAAGTTCAAGCTTCCCAAGTTGAGCCAGAATCAACTCTTATTGATGTAGTAGAGGCAAATAGGAGATGTCTTCAAGAGATTGAAGATCAAACAAATCTTTTGCTTCGAATGGGAAAATCTTGTAAGTTGAAAGCTTACAAAGGGAGTAGAGCAATGTGAGTGTTAGAAGTATGGAATATGAAGATGAATATTCATTTATCTCCTTTTCATGTTTCTGATTATATTGCAGGAATGTTCATGAGAACTTATCTTACGTATAAGGCTCTCACATGATACACAACATGGGAAACAATGATTTCAGAATGAAGTGCTACCATTTCGTAAAGTGGAATGCAGGAAGGACTTCTGCAAAACTTTCAAGCGGAGGACTCTCTTTAAACTGCAAGAATGAAGTTGTTGGATCTGAAGCAGAAAGAAGTGATTCATAAGTACATTGAAAAATTTTGTGATCTTCAGGTATCTATCATAGATTTGAGTGGAGCAGAAGCCTTGGACGTGTTCAAACGAGGCTTGAAGGATCAAATTCGAAAGGAGTTGATGGTAAGCAATCCATCTACTGTGAATGAAGCAATCACAATTCCATGCTCAACGAATTTTGGATGCTTTTGATGTCACACACGGTGAACCAATAAGCAACTTTTGAGATCTATGTGGCTCAACACCGATGAAGTTGAGAAACCTTTGACGTAGAGAAGATTTTGCACCAACAATAGTACCACCACCAAGATTTGAAGGTGAGATCCGGCGATCAAGAGTTCCAAATTTGCAAGAAGGTTATGCAAATAACGTAATGGTTTGAGGAGGAGTTGGAGTTTGTGACAATCGTTAATGCTATGCATGTGGACGAATAGGTCACATTGTCAAGTTTTGTCGAATTCGGCCGACACTACAAGGAGTACGGCCTATGCAGTGATGACCGTTCAACAACGTGGAGAGGATAGAGTATGAAGAGGTGGAAGAAGAAGTTTCGAGAAACAAAGATCACCAGTAAACTTGTCTCGCGGCCTTACTAGTTCTACAAAGCGAAGAAAATACAAGGTTGGAAGAAGACAACGGTTGGGAGCTCATGGAAGGAGTAAGAAGCGAGCTCAACTCATTGTCACTGATAGTTTAATGGAAAGACACAAGGTGAGAGTTTTAATTGATCCTGGAGCAGCTGAGAATTTTCTATCAATGAGTGTTGTTATGAAGTTAGGTTTGATGTTGATGAAAGACGCGAGTGATGAAGTTGAATTGCCAAACGGGCAAACGGAAGTGATTAAAACACTACCACGGAGTTGTAACACTAGGGTTTAGAGAGAAGTTCACTCGAAGATAGAAACGTACACTCTGAAGATGAGAGTCACCAACAATGGTTCTCCTCTCCCTTATATAGCTCTCACCAACAAGTACAAGGAGATAAGATCTTGATCCCCACCATCCATCTCACTTGTAGTGGATGGATGACGTGGCGGATAACCCTAACAAGCACACGGATCACTCACGTGGCGCTCCCTACTAACACACTCAATCCTTACCTAACAAGCACACGGATCGCTGACGTGGCGCTGTCAACTAGCACACCTACTCTCTACCTACCAAGCGCGCGGATCGCTGACGTGGCAGCTACGACTAGTGTACTCTAAAGTATCTACATCAACATTTAGAGTAACCTCTACTTTAGTTCTTACTAACTAAAGATGGTTACAAACCTCCCTCCTTTTAAGATGCAACGTCCTCGTTGCACATACGTTTAAACTTCTGAACTATCAAAGGTGCATTTGCTAAATTTTTGTATTTTTAATCAAATTTTGGTTCCCAAGTTGATTCATATAATGGATAGCCTTTCCATTGAATCAAATACTCTACTTTGGGATACTTATGACCTCGAATACGTTTCTTGAATATCTTTTCTACCTCAAACTCCTCATGATCTGCTATCAAGGTTGGAAGAGGAGGCGTTGCTGGTTGATTAGTGAAGTGTTTAGGTCGTGGTACATGTTTTCGCAATCGTGACACATGAAATACCGTATGTATTTTCATATGTGACGGAAGTTCCAACTTGTATGACACTTCACCAACACGCTTCAAAACCAAAAATGGACCAATGAACCTAGGGTTTAACTTTGGTGTACCTACAAGAGACAAATTTGTTGTAGATAACCAAACATGATCTCCGACCTCAAAAATCACTTCTCTACGATGAGCATCGACATGCTGTTTTTGCCGATTTTGGGCTATCACCAACTTCTCCTTGGCCTGATGTAGTCCTCGGTGAATATGCTCCACAAATTCGTTGACTGCTGCAACTTTGGTCGAAAACTCCTCTCCTTTAGTAAATCTCATCAAACTTGAAGGAGTTATAGTATGAGCTCCATACATAAGAAAAAATGGAGACACTTTTGTAAATGCATTAACAGAATTGTTATATGCAAATTCCTCAAGTGGCAAAAGGTTGTCCCATTCTTCTTGCTCTTCTAATGTGAATGCTCGTAACATATCTTCTATGGTTCTATTTGACCTCTCCGTTTGTCCATCAGTTTGAGGATGATAGGCCGTTGACATTGCTAGTTTTGTTTTGAAAAAACTAAACAAAGTTTTCCAAAATAAGCTAGTGAAGTGAGTACCTCTATCCGTGATTAACACTTTTGCTTAAACCATGATTCGAAAAAACTGCATCTAGAAACAATTGAGCTAGTTGTGGAGCTGTTACCGTTTTTGTGGTTGGCCTGATGTGAATCATCTTGCTCAACTTGTCCACAAAAACCACCACTGAATCATGTCCTAACGAAGTCCTTGGTAACTCACATACAAGATCCATGGTGACATGTTCCCACCGTTGTTCGGGAATAGGAAGAGGCTGTAATAAACCCGCTGGTTTTTGATTACTTGCCTTGTTTTGTTGACAAGCAACACAACTTCGAACATAAGACTCCACATCCTCACGTATTTTGGGCCAATAGTACACTCATTGTATACTCTCCACGGTTTTCTCCACCCCCACATGACCTGCAATGGCTGTATCATGACTTTCTGCCAAAATCATTGTGCGCAAATCGTGATCTTGTGGAATCCATATACACTGATTGTAAAACGCCAAACCTCGAGATTTCTCTGCATTTCCAGTTTGTAGTGCCCGAGTGATCTCTTCATCCTCCTTTGTGGCTTGTGACATGTTGCTCCACCAATCCGCCTGAATTTTCACTTCTGTAACATGATTCAAACAAGGCATGCGTGTGAGAGCATTTGCAAGTTGCTTCTTTCCCTCCACGTACACAATCTTCATGTTGAAGCGTTGACGCCACTCTACTCATCGAATTTGTCGTTTATATAGATCCTTCTGAGTTTCCAAATAAACCAACGGTTTATGATCAATCTCCACCACAAACTCCTTATCACCCAAATAATGCTTCCAATGTTTGGTTGCCAACATGATGGCTAACTCCTTCCGTTCTGTCGTGTGATAATTTTGTTCCGCCGCCACCAACTTTCGAGAATAGAAAGCAACTTGATGCCATCCATCCTCCCATTCTTGTTGAAGTATGCCACCTACTGTTGTACCTGATGCGTCAGTGGCCAACTTGATAGAACGGTTAGGATCATACCACTTGAGAATAGGTGCGTGTAACAAAGCATCTTTCAATGCTTGAAAAGCTAACTCTTGAGCTGTTTCTCATCTCCACTTTTGACATTTCCCTAACATGGAAGTCAAGGCCTGAGCTAGTCGAGCAAAACCTTTCACAAATCTACGATAGACACCAGTGAGCCCTATAAAACTCTTCAATTGAGTTTGATTCTCAGGTGCTATTCATTTCTGAATGGCATCTATCTTCTCACTCATCACTTGGATTCATGTAGCTGTAACTCTATGACCCAAGTAATCTACTTCTGACTTGCCAAATTCACATTTTAAAACTTTGGCATACAATTGATTGTCTCTTAAAACTTGAAGTACCTCTCGTAAATGACTTCTATGATCACTCAAAGTTTTGCTATACACCAATATATCATCTAGAAAAACAATGACAGATTTATCTAGATAAGGGCGAAAGATATCGTTCATCAATCCCATGAATGTAGCTGGTGCATTAGTGAGACCAAAAGGCATCACTAGATACTCAAAGTGTCCATACCTAGTACAAAAAGCTATCTTGTGAACATCTTCATCTGCAATTCGAATTTGATTGTAGTCGCTTCTCAAATCTAGCTTGGTGAAGTACTTTGCTCCTTGAAGTTAATAAAACAAATCATCCATACGAGGTAATAGATATTTGTTTTTCACCGTTTGCTGATTCAACCCGCGATAATTGATACATAGTCTCATGGATCCATCCTTCTTCTTCACAAAGAGTACTGGAGCTCCATAAGGTGAAACAATTGGTTGAATGAATCCCTTGCTCAACATCTACCCTACTTGAGCTTTGCATTCTTCCAATTCGTTTGGAGCCAAACGATATGGAGCTTTGCAAGTTGGTGTACTTCCAGGTATCAACTCAATCTTGTGATCTACTTGCCTCTTTGGTGGTAATCCTACAGGTAGATCATATGGAAAAACATCTTTATATTCCATAAAAATGTTGTTCAAGGACTCCAGGATGTAAGGTTTGTCCGTGGACCCAATATCTCTTATAAGTCCAAGGAAACATACATCATCTCTAGAAATGGATGCTGTACCCATCACAAATAGGGGTAAATTTCTATTCTGAGATCTAATTCTATCTCCATAGATCTTCCATCCACTACTTGTAATCACTTTTCTTCTCCAATCTACCTTCAGATTATATTGCTTCATCCATGGCATTCTAAGGATGACATCATATCGAGCTAAACGAATTACTCTCCATTCAATGCTCTCCTTGTATCTACCTATGGATAATTCTACACTCTGTGGTAGTGTTTCTATCACTTCAGTTTGCCCGTTTGGCAATTCAACTTCTTCACTCACGTTCTTTATCAACATCAAACCTAACTTCATAGCAACACTCCTTGATAGAAAATTCTCAGTTGCTCCAGGATCAATTAAAACTCTCACCTTGTGTCCTTCCATGAAACCATCCACCGCTTGAAAATATTGCAGAAGTCCTTCCTGCATTCCACTCCACGAAATGGTAGCACCTCGTTCTAAAAGCATTCTCTCCCATGTTGTGTACCATGTGAGAGCATTATACGTAAGATAAGATCTCATGAACATTCCTGTAATATAATCAAAAACATGAAAATGGGATAAATGAATATTCATCCTCATAATCCATCCCTCTAACACTCCCATTGCTCAACTCCCTTTGTAAGCTTCCACCTTACAGGATTTCCATTCGAAACAAGAGATTTGCTTGATCTTCAATACTCTGAAGACGTCTCCTATTTGCCTCTGCTGCATCAATAGGAGTTGGTTCTGGCTGAACTTGGAAAGCTTGAACTTGAGGTTCAACTTCCATCTCTCCAGCTCTCTCTCTCTCTCTCTCTCTCTACTTTCTCACTCTCTAATGCGAAGATTTTATCTTCCATGGCTTGCTACTATCGCTTTTCTCAACTCCTTCATCTCCGCCATGATTGCATTGAGAACCTCACCCATATCAATTGATGTTCGCATGTTTTCTCACACTCCCTCTAATACAAAGTGAGTATAATCACTATGTGACCTCTCAACAAAGGAGTCACAAAAGGTGCAGGTGACTCTATCAGAGCTCTATAGTACTACTCTCCATAATTCCTCACAAGAAAATCTCTCCATATACTCTTCTGTCTATATACTGTTCTAATCTCTTCATAAGTGCTGAATCGAACCGAGACAGGTGGTTCGCGATTCAAATCCATGAAACAATCAGTATATAGTACAATCCCAAGTCTCTCCATAAGTAACTATTGGAAGAATCAGTGACACTCTTGACTCCATCACTCTAGTAATAAAATTTGCACCCCAACAAGCCACAAGATACATCCGAAAATGATGTTTCTCCATGCAACGAAGGTGAATATCGAATAGGTTAGGAATTGGCCAGTGCGGTATTGGATTCCTGTCAATCCCTTCCATATCTGCAAAAACACAATTTCCTCCTTCCACCTCTCTCTACATGCAGATGAATGACCTCTGCCAGCCTCTATACACTCTCAAGACTACACTCTATCATCACTCACTTGCTATTCCATGAGTAGTAATCCACACTCAAGGAAATAGCAAGGTCGCTCTAATACCATTGTAACACTAGGGTTTAGAGAGAAGTTCACTCGAAGATAGAAACGTAAACTCTGAAGATGCGAGATACCAACAATGGTTCTCCTCTCCTTTATATAGCTCTCACCAACAAGTACAAGGAGATAAGATCTTGATCCCCACCATCCATCTCACTTGTAGTGGATGGATGACGTGGCGGATAACCCTAACAAGCTCACGGATCGCAGACGTGGTGCTGTCAACTAGCACACTCAATCCTTACCTAACAAGCACACGGATCGCTGACGTGGCGCTGTCAACTAGCACACCTACTCTCTACCTACCAACCGCGCGGATCGCTGACGTGGCAGCTACGACTAGTGTATTCTAAAGTATCTACATCAACATTTAGAGTAACCTCTACTTTAGTTCTTACTAACTAAAGATGGTTACAGGAGTATAGAATTATCCATAGGTAGATACAAGGAGAGCATTGAATGGAAAGTAATTCGTTTAGCTCGATATGATGCCATCCTTGGAATGCCATGGATGAAGCATTATAATCCGGAGGTAGATTGGAGAAGAAAAGTGATTACAAGTAGTGGATGGAAGATCTATGGAGATAAAATTAGATCTCAGAATATGAATTTACCCTATTTGTGATAAGTACAACGTCCATTTCTGGAGATGATCTATGTTTCCTTTGACTTATAAGATATATTGGGTCCACGGATAAACTTTACATCCTGGAGTCCTTTAACGACATTTTTACGGAGTATAAAGATGTTTTTCCAGATGATTTACCTCTAGGATTATCATCAAAGAGGCGGGTAAGTCACAAGATTGAGGTGATACCTAGAAGTACATCAACTTGCAAAGCTCCACATCGTTTGGCTCCAAAACGAATTGGAAGAATGCAAAGCTCAAGTAGGGTAGATGTTGAGCAAGGGATTCATTCAACCAAGTGTTTGATCTTATGGAAATCCAGTGCTCTTTGTGAAGAAGAAAGATGGATCCATGAGACTATGCATCAATTATCGCGGATTGAATCACCAAATGGTGAAAAACAAATATCCATTACCTCGTATGGATGATTTGTTTTATTAACTTCAAGGAGCAAAGTACTTCACCAAGCTAAATTTGAGAAGCGGCTACAATCAAATTCGAATTGCAGATGAAGATGTTCACAAGACAGCTTTTCGTACTAGGTATGGACACTTTGAGTATCTAGTGATACCTTTTTGTCTCACTATTGCACTAGCTACATTCATGGGATTGATGAACGATATCTTTCGCCATTATCTAGATAAATCTGTCATTGTTTTTCTAAATGATATATTGATGTATAGCAAAACTTTGAGTGATCATAGAAGTCATTTACTAGAGGTACTTCAAGTTCTAAGAGACAATCAATTGTATAGCAAAGCTTCAAAATATGAATTTGGCAAGTCAAAAGTAGATTACTTGGGTGATAGAATTACAGCTACATGAATCCAAGTGATGAGTGAGAAGACAGATGCCATTTAGAAATGAACAGTACCTGAGGATCAAAGTCAATAGAAGAGCTTTCTAGTTCTCATTGGATTCTATCGTAGATTTGTGAAAGGTTTTGCTCGCCTTGCTCAGACTTTGATTCCATGTTAGGGAAAGGTTAAAAATGGAGATGGGGAACAGCTCAAGAGTTAGCTTTTCAAGCATTGAAAGATGCTTTGTTACACGCACCCATTCTCAAGTGGTATGATCTTAAATGTTCTATCAAGTTGGCAACAGACGCATCAGGTACAACACTAGGTGGTATACTTTAACAAGAATGGAAGGATGGATGGCATTGAGTTGCTTTCTATTCTTGAAAGTTGGTGGCAGCGGAACAAACTTATCACACGACAGAACGGGAGGAGTTAGTTATCGTGTTGGCGACCAAACATTGGAAGCATTACTTGGGTGATAAGGAGTTTGTGGTGGAGACCGATCATAAACCCTTGGTTTATTTGGAAACTCAGAAGGATCTGTATGAACGACAAATTTGATGGGCAGAGTGACGTCAACGCTTTAACATGAAGATTGTGTACGTGAAGAGGAAGAAGCAACTTGCAAATGCTCTCATACGCATGCCTTGTTTGAATCATGTTGCAGAAGTGAAAATTCAAGTTGATTGGTGGAGCAAGATGACACAAGCCACAAAGTAGGATGAAGAGATCACTCGGGCACTACAAACTAGAAAAGCAAAAAAATCTTGAGGTTTGGCGTTTTACAATCAGCGTGTATAGATTCCACAAAATCAAGATTTGCGCACAATGATTTTGGCAAAAAGTCATGACATAGACATTGCAAGTCATGTAGAAGTGGAGAAAACCATGGAGACTATAAAACGAGTGTACTATTGGCTCAAAATACGTGATGATCTTATGTTCAAAGTTGTGTTGCTTGTCAACAAAACAAGGCAAGTAATCAAAAACCAACGGGTTTATTACAGTCTCTTCATATTCCCGAACAGCGGTGGAAACATGTCACCATGGATCTTGTATTTGAGTTACCAAAGACTTTGTTAGTACATGATTCAGTGGTGGTTTTTGTGGACAAATTGACAAGATGATTCACATCAGGCCAACCACAAAAACAGTAACAGCTCCACAACTAGCTCAATTGTACTACTTCAAGTTTGATGAGACATTCAAAGGAGAGGAGTTTTCGACCAAGGTTGCAGCAGTCAACAAATTTGTGGAGCATATTCACCGAGAACTACATCAAGCCAAGGAGAAGTTGATGATAGCTCAAAATCGGCAAAAGTAGCATGCCGATGCTCATCGTAGAGAAGTGATTTTTGAGGTTAAAAATCATGTTTGGTTATCTACAATGAATTTGTCTCTTATAAGAACACCAAAGTTGAACCCTAGGTTCATTCGTCCATTTTTTATTATGAAGCGTGTTGGTGAAGTGTCGTACAAGTTGGAACTTCCGTCACATATAAAAATACAACCAGTATTTCATGTGTCACGATTGCGAAAACATGTACCACGACCCAAACAATTCACCAACCAACCAGCACCACCCCCTCTTCCAACCTTGATAGCAGATCATGAGGAGTTTAACGTAGAAAAGATACTCAAGAAACGTATTCGAGGTCATAAATATCCCAAAGTAGAGTATTTGATTCAATGGAAAGGCTGTTCATCGTATGAATCAACTTGGGAACTAGCTAAAAATTTAGCAAATGCGTCTTTGATAGTTCAGGAGTTTGAACGAATGTGCAATGAGGATGTTGCATCTTAAAAGGATGGAGGTTTGTTACCATCTTTAGTTAGTTAGAACTAAAGCAAAGGTTACTCTAAATATTGATATAGATACTTTAGTGTGCACTAGTCATAGCTGCCACGTCAGCGATGTAGGTACATAATGGATGTGTTAGTTGACAGTGCCACGTCAGCAATCCGTGTGCTTGTAGGTAAAGATTGAGTGTGCTAGTTGGAAGCGCCACGTCAGCGATCCGTGTGCTTGTTATGATTATCTGCCACGTCATCCATCCACTATGAGTGGGGTGGATGGTGGGGAGAAGATCTTATCTCCTTGTTCTTGTTGGGGAGAGCTATATAAGGGAGAGTAGAACCATTGTTGGTATCTTTCATCTTCAGAGTTTACATTTCTATCTTCGAGTGAACTTCTCTCTAAACCTTAGTGTTATAGTAAATTACTAAAAAATTCACAAATGTACAAGCACAAGCTTATATGTAAACACCAGAGCCCAACATTGGATGCGTCATGGGCAAGCCTGCTTATAATAGACGATCGCCTAAATTATCTAAATTAGCTTATTATAATCGTCGTTTTAGACTTAATTTAGGCGCTAGCACATTTACTTGAGGTTGAAGACCAATATACGAGAATTGGAAATTTGTCCCTCTCCCTTCCTCCCTCAAACTTACGAGCAATCGGTCTGGGGCAAGTACATTCTAGCCGAAACGAGCTTGAGTTGCACCGGAGTGTGGAATGCTTTGCATCCTTCTGTATATTATATCCCCACTTGTTGTCGCCGAAATACGATTCATCGAGCGCTAAGTGATCTTCGTGAATTAAATTTTGCTAGTGGAATAACAGCCCCATTCATCGAAGAAACGCGAAACACGTACAATGTGTGGCATGCAACATATCTACAAGATCTAACGAGTTTCGAGTGGTCTGGATAGTTATGTATCGGAGTTCGATGACAATCGAGAGCAGTGAAGAAATTCCATAAAGCAGTTGCAACGAGCGGAGAAATGAGAGTCAAAAACCGCTGCCACGTAAATCGACTCACTCACACGTGGATCCACAGACAGAAAAGCTCGGTATTCCATTGAGAAAGGAGGAGAGACACAAAGCTCAAGATTTCATCGAGAGAGTACGAGAGACAATCCATGAATATTGGAAATTTTATTCGTGCAAGAAGATGTGTATTATCGATCAATCGACTGATAGGTAATCAAGATGCGAGGTCACTCCCCAACTATCACAATCTACAAGTGACTCAATTTGCATATACTGCTTCGCCTGCAACACACCTTCAAGTCCAAAGTCTGAAAGACTCTTGCGGTGATCACATTTCTCCCACCTTAGAATCGAGAAGTTAGACTCCACTGTACTCGTGCCAGAAAATATTGTTGCAATGCCACCGCAAAACTCGACCAAGCTTGAAAATCGAGCACCAAGTAAATCCCAAGCATTGTCAAAGGATGTCTTTTGGTTACAGCCATCAGTGCTCTCTTGCAGCACAGGCTCATTGCGGTAAGTTTGAGGAAGAGCGTTATGCTCGTCAGCAATAAAGTCTATTTGTGTCGTAGAGTATCGATGTTGCAGGCGAAAGCTCTGTCTACGAGCCTTTTGAATGAAGTCGGCAGCGGAAGCGCGAACAAGCTCTTGTGGTAAAACAAGTGGTAGCGCGAGTGGATCGACAAATGGGTTGTTGTCTACATCACGCTGCATAATGATTTTCTCAATGCGAGCACATGCTTTGACGAAGACTAGACCAACATCTTGCAGCAACTCCTTACGTTCCGTCTCATATGTAGTGTCTATAATGACTTCAACCCACGATGCGAGTCTGACAACAAATTCTTGCACGTTCAGAAGTGTGAGAGCGTAGCAACCCCTGATGATTTGCGTTGTCACATCCATGACAAAAATCATTTCTTCTGTCAACGGCCCATTGATACCAAGATCTTCGATGAAGGTGCCAACGAGAGCGTTGAGCTCCGCCTCCTGTTACGATATTAGGATCGTGAGGCCTTGAATCTTACAAAATGTTTTGCCGCTGTTCACCGTGAAGGTATCCATGGCAAGAAGCTACATCCATCAAAGTCGAGACGGGGCACTCGTAGACTACTTCAACTCAATGTAAGCTAGAAGCTCAGGCTCGTGCTTCTTGAACCAAGTTGTAACCTTGTATGTAGAAAGCCATCGGTTTACAACACGATGACATGTCGTACTCATTTCTGCAATCAGGTTGTGCTGTCGCTTGATATGCGTAATGAAACTTGTCATCACATAAAAGAATTGCTCCTTCACACCTGCATTCATGATGTGCTGCATAACTAGATCAAGCTGGTGAGCTCCGCACCAGATTTGGACAAGATCACAATCTTTATGAAATTCTACCTGAAGCCTTGTCACGATGCCTGCGACATGTACGGTCATATTTTGAGCTGCATCGCTCGACACGCCGAGAAGACAAATTCTCCAATGAAGATAGAGTACGTCAAGAAATTGAGAAATCATGTTGAACATGACTTCGCTTGTGTCTCGTTCAAAAATTGGCAGTGCACACCCGTGCAGGGTTGTGCACTATCAATTTTTGACATAACGCGGTTTTTCTTCACATACACACAAAGACGAACATCCAAATATGATGTGCTCTGATGCGATGCTGAGTCTAGCGCTAACAAAAAGATCCAAGTTTTTTTCAACAGCTCATATAGACGTTGAAAGTTGGCAGCACAAACTACCCTTACGAAGCTGCTGACATTCTCATGAGAGCAAAAACGTAGCGACGGAGCAGATAGGACTTGATATGTCTCACCGATGATGTTTGTTGTCATGGGGAACGATGCTCCACATGCAAAGTATCAAATGGCAAGGTTGAAGAGTTGAGTTTTGAATTTTGCAATTGTGACAGTATATAAAGAGGGCATTTTGTCATCATTATCAACTGGCTCACTGCATTTGAAAAGTGTCATCGCTCACTTTTTCGTCTTCACAGCACTGGCATGACGGTTAGCGACCACAATTGCATGTTTGAGCTCACTCCCAAACGCATGCTCTTGCTTGTCGTCATCACTGATCTCATCCTTCGTTGAATACAACATCTCACCGCCGATTACTTCAACGATGCCCTTGTTGATGATGAAGAAAATCTCACGGTTGCCTGCAGCTTCATAGACAAAGCGAGCCTTGAGAGTGCTTCTAAAAGGGACTTCGATGTCATCAAAGAAATGTTTTTCCTTCGCTTTTGATAGCAACTTTTCATATTGTCCAAATTTGAAAGTGTGTTGCTTCTTCATGTGAAGCTCAATGTTGTCGTAGCCAAATGATGCACTCCAACCTTGCACGTTGGTAGTGATCTTGCGCTTTGTGCCAACATTCTCCTCACGACCGAACATAATGCAGAAAAGACATTGCAACCCGATGACGGCTGAAGTAGAAGCACAACGCGATACCACTTTTAAACTATATTTAGCATCATTGGCCTTGACATAGACAGAGCTGAGCTTGTTCTTCGACATTGAACTTGTGACGGGAGCAATCTAATGGGGCTATGACCATGGTTTCAAGAGCCTTAATTTAGGAGCTGTCTTGAGGGTCTTAATTAAGTGTTGCAATTCAGACGGATGCACTCAGCGGCTGGTGAATGCAAGTTTTTTCTCAGGCATGAAGTGCGAGTACTTTGACTGTGTTGTCACGAGCTGCATAAGCAAGGATGTATGAGCATGAAACGACACCAGGACAGACAGCTTCCACAACAGCTTTGGCAACGTCTGTGACTTCAAAACCGACCAGCTTTTCGTTGACACGATATGTTTTCTCTGTTCCAGGGACTTAATTTAGGCGCCTCACAAGAATTAAGAGTCATTAAGAATTAAGAGTTTCATTAAGGTATGGCAATGATCTCAAGTACCTTAATTTAAGAGCAGTATCGAGGTACTTAATTTAAGCACCTCCTAAGAATTATTTTAGTTAATGTAGGCGCCGAAAACTCTAAACGTCTATTATAAGCAAGCCTGGTCATGGACCATGCTCAAATCCACCATGTCCATAGGTTTTTGTAGAGCTAGCAAGTGTCAACGTTGGAACCTCAGCCCCAAGAAACTTAATACTCCTCCACCTCGCATTTTTGTACCAAGATCAACGCGTTTGGCTCAAAAGATCGAACTACTCTCAAGATCAATCATCATTTGCGCCACTAATCCCCAACATCACTTCATGAACTCGCCCTAGATTTCCAACTGCGAAAGCATGGAACAATTTAATGTGCACAATGTAGAATCTTCTTGCTCTCCATGACACATGTCATGTTAACACATTGTATTGAGATGACAAACAGGTTAGGTCTCAAGCAATATTGATTGACATGGGCTATGTATCCATTTTGAAGTTATGTCCATCCATATCCACCTTGAAACAATAATCACGTTTGTCTATCCATGAATAATAATATCACCTATGATAGTTTTTTATAGTTTTTTTTTGAACAAAATATGCATGAGAATGCATGTTGGAGAATTTATATGAATGAATATTTCAACTATTCAACTTAAAATCAAAATTTCAAGTTTCTTTTGAAAGTAATTCATTGAATTGAAAGAAATTGCTTGATGGAATAGAGATATAGATACTAACTAATGTGTAACAAAACACTCTTTCTCTAATTTATTATTTCTTATTCATATATTTCTGATTGGATAGTCATAGTTTGAATGACATTTTTATACACTTATTTGGACAAGTTAAATCTATGTGAAGAGGTTCCTTAGAAAAAAAACATAATAGATTGTGACGTTACAAGTTCTATCTACTGTCAATTGAATGACATTTAACTAGTTTTTTCCTGGTACTTTTGAAATTGTTGGGAAGTTTTTCACGTGCATTACTCATGCTATTTATCAAGGTTTGCTATTTTAGATTTTCGTAGAAATGATGTTAAGACAAGTCATAAGTTTAATGGTAGTTTTTCATTAATTTTGAAGTGTGATATGAAGGTTACATATGATATGAAGGATATGTTCACTCCTCTGAAGAAGAAACTTCTCTTTCTTTTGTACAATCACTAATTTGAAAGGAAAAAAAAAACTCTGGCCGCAATAAATACTACGCTTCAAATCCGAGTTTTGCGAGTGGGAGTCACATGGTGATAAAGTCTTGATGAATTGAAGATTCCTGAGTTGCAGCGATGCAACATATGTCATTCAGGAGTGTTGAAAAGAACCTGACGTTTCTTTACATTTGGATACTTTCCAAGAATAGTTCAAGAACCAATCCTCCTCAGCTCCTCGAGGTCCCATCTCCCCACTTCAGCTCCGACAGCGCTAAGAATCTGGGATCTGCTTTCGTACTTTCACTTCCAGAATCACAAGCTCGTGACACAAAGACACAAAATTTTATTGAAGATTTCTAAAATAATCGATCGACAGTATGTACATTGTAAATTGAATTAGAGCAGATCTCGTGTCACTCGAATCTAAGGTGGCGATTCTGGTTCCATCCAATATACATGATTAGGAAGAAGTGGCATATGCGAAAAGGTTTTGATGGGCAGGGTCGCTGAGAAAATCAAGAGCATTTTCGACAGGACCTTTTCCTGTGACAACAGCCTGCGCGTAGAAGCCCAACCACGCCACCATAGCCAGGCGCCCATTCTTGATTTCCTTCACCTTGAGATCCTCGAATGTGGAGGGATCCTTGGAAAGGCCGAGCGGATCGAAAAGGGCACCGCCAGGATAATTGATGTCTCCGGGCAAGAACACTCCCAAAGGCTCCAGCGCCTCGATGCCGCAGTACCTTGCGTACTCGGGGCCTACCATGAGAAGAACCTGGCAGAAGGCGATCACCAACACTCCCTGCGCTCCGGCGACATGCAGACCGGGGATTCCGAAGTAGTCCAGAGTTTCGCCCTGCAGCTTCGCGTAGCCTACCCGCCACCAAACTGGTTCGCTGAAGCTCAAGCCGCCGTATCGGACCAGAAGCTCGGGAATGACTGCGCCCATGGCTCCCAACATCGCCCATCGTGCGTGGAGGATTTCGAAGTTGAAGAATTTGTCGAAATTTGCGGTTTCTCGGCCCAGTCCAAGAATGTCGAATCCATAGTCGCCTGGGGATTCGCCTTGTAAGTGCTGGGGATAATCGAAAGGGAGAGGCCCGAGGAATTTGGGCCGAGAATCGCCGAACCATAAACTCTTCGCCCTCGCGTCCGCTTGAGCAGCTTTCGCGGCCTCTGCATCGAGCTGCGCCGCAGCCTTGGTTTTCATCATTCGCTCCTGGAGAGCTTCCCCTAAAGAACTGTTAGCGATTGCCTTCACCACCGAGAACGGAAGCGCAGAAAATACCACCACGCCTGCCAGCTCTTGCCATGACGACCTTATCGTCGTTGTAGCCCGTCCATTGACAAGCCCCTGCTGCCACGGGCGATTCGGATTTCGCCTCAAAAGGTTGCTCGCATCGCCTTTCCAGCCACTCAGATGACACGAACCGTGGAAACTGCCAGCGATAACTACGCAGCTCATGTTCAAATTCATCGTTGGAAAAGTCACAAAATTTTCCACTTCATTCGCTTTCTTTGAACCCTAGAGCTCGGCGTGCAAGAGTGCGACACCGCACGAATGAACCCAGCAGCTCGTACGTTGAAAAGAATAGAAGGAAATTGAATCCGACAGTGCTCGTGAAAAACGCACACGTTCGTTTTCAGATTTTCTGGTCGATTCTTCTTCTCTTCGATTCCTCTGCGAATAATTGGAGCCTTGTGTCGCCACATGTATACACGAATCGAGAGGCGAACTTCATACGGAACAAACAATGTGCGGTGCTAGCGGAAGAATGCAATTTGTCTCGGGGGCACATCCCAATGAAGGTCCATTGTTCGAAGCACCAAATGTCGCGAGGCAGTGAGAAGTCGTGAGAGGAGCACGGCCACAAATTGTATGAAGATGGCGGAATTGGTGCATAATATTTTTAAGCCACGTATCGAGTCTTCAGATCCTGGGTTCGAACGCTGTTGCCTGCCACCACCAGCTCTACCACAAACTTCTTCGCATCGAAATGTAATTCCATCGCCACGCGAGAACTTTATCCACATCCGAAGTCGCGAGGCCCACACGGTGAATTTTGATCGACAGAAGTATAAGTAAATTTTTTTGTGACGCACTTACGAGATTACTGTCAATTAGCATGCTCACGTTGTGAACACAAAATACTTCATGTGTTAGATAGAGTTAATATGTAGATAAACTTGTATTCCTTCACAAAATGTCAAACTTTCTAAAATGTGACATGTGGACGGGGCTATTGACCCTTGGTCTTCATCTGATCTGGTATAGATTCTCAATCACCCTAATCTGGCCAGCATGATCATGATACACAACCAAGTAAACAACAATTCGTCAATTCGGAGATATGCAAGGCCGAGCGAGATGGAACTTCCTCCACGAAGCACAAAGGTATTTGATATTGTTAAATGTCTTGCATAACTAGTGTCTCATCCATCGGAAATAATATGTTGGTTTCGTGAAGAATTCGAAGTAATTCTCTTGTATTACATTATTCTTGCATTTCAAACATTTGAAGTAAAAAGAGAGCTAACAGTGTATTCCATTCATCTGAAAATAAATAATTAAAAACGAATAAATTTTAAAACTATATGATATCAAGAATGTACATAGAATTTGATTAATATAAATAGTGATCTCAAATATTGAATTGATGTGTTTATAATATTTAGATTACACCATCTATCTTTGAATAAAATGGTATTTAAAAATATCCAAAGAAAATAGAAGACATCACATGATTAAAAACTATTTTTTCATATAGAAATTCATATTTTATACTTATTTTATATTACATTTTTTCAATATTTTAACATAATAGTTGGTATAAATTCATCAAAAATTTGAATATCATTATCAAAAAACAGAGGTCTAAAATTTTGAATTCTCTGCTTTGTAACCAATTGTGTTGATGTTAATAGTTATTCCTTTGAAGATATTTCATGTACTTTTTTCCAAAGCTAATTTATAAGAATATTCAGTTTAGAGACTAACATGTAAGTAATCTAGAAGTAATTATGTTATTTTCAATCACAAAGTGTCTTGTTAAGTGGTTTTGAATAGATTATGTTTTCACACAAGCAAACAAATGTTATGTTGTGATATCTCATTCGACTATATTTCTTTAGTAAATGAAAATTATAATGCAAATTTGTGATATAATAATTTTTTTTGCATAATAATCTTTAAAGACTTGATTATTTTCATATGAAAAAGATTCATATTCAATGATGCTATAATTCGTGAGAGTGATGTTTCAGAAAACTTCACATTATAATTAATATACCATACACTTATCTTATTCATAAAACATTCATATTTTATCATAAGGTTCTTCATTAAAATTCTATAAGAAAATGATAAGTTAAGCCATGTTATTTTATCAAATTTAATGCATTAAATATTTATCTATTTCACAGAAGTAAGGATTATAATCTCATAATTCAATATATTTTATCAGATTTTCATACAAGGTTATACTTTGATAACTTTGAACTGAGTCCGATTTTTTTAATTTTAAAAACTCTATCACAAGATTCTTTATTTTAAATATTTTTATTATTATATATATTAATGTATTTATAAATTAAACTTTTCAAATTTTTAACGTTCAAAATTTTCTTAATATTTATTTATTTCATAATATCTATTTAAAATTCTAATTGTTTTATAAGATAAAACAAAAATTTCTACAATACAATCATTGAAAATATTTCTACTTAGTTACAATATTTTTACAAACTTCTAATTCATGGCTAAAAAGTGTCATTGTTGTAGCATGTCACTGGAACACAAAAATCAATTTGATCACAAAAAACCAAAGTTAACAAAGTTTTAGTTCAAAAGATTTATTGGAAAGAGAAAAATATCATTCATTATTCCATCATAATTTTAAAAAATATACATTAAGAGATTTTATCAAAAAGTTTAGGAAATACAACGTTGCTAACACAATCTAGTAAATCATTCAAATTTTTGATTGAATGATGTCAATAGCACACTATATTTCATAAATATTTTTCATTTTGGTGTTGTTAATTTTTTTACATTATTGTAATAGAGTCACAAACAAAGAACAGATTGTTGTTGTTTGAAACATTCTGTTTGTATAATTTATGAGTTTATATGTAAGAACAATATCATCAAGTTGAATTTTATGCCAAACACGTTGATGATGTTTATGATTCTTTTAATATGATGTGAAAAATGGTTTACAAGCTATGGAATATTATAGCTTGTGAAATATTTCCTTTAATGATTCCAAATTATTTAAAGAATAGTATATTACTAGTATTTCCATTTTAAAAGGAAAAATTTTCACTCATTGTATGTTATTGAAAGAAAGATTGATACTTATTAGATTAATGATGTGATTTATGTGATTTATTATTCATTCTTGATCTTAGGATTGGAAATGATGATAACAATGATTAAGAATACACATTTAAAATAAATGCGTAATTTTGAGTGGAAGAAAATTGTTTTTATTATAAATTTAGATCTTTGTTACATTCTGGAATAAAATATTTTTATGTAAAGTGAGATGAAATTGATGATTGATAATAAGATGTGAAAACTAGTAGAACTTTCTTAAAATACTCTTGAAATGATAACAAACGATTATGTTCTGACCAAGCTAGTGGAACTTTCAAAAAATTAGTCTTGGAATGATAACAAGTGATTATGTTGTGACTAAGCTAGTGGAATTTCCAAAAAAATAGTCTTGGAATGATAAATAATGCTTATGTTGTGATAGTCTAGCTCACTCTCATTTAGAATTATCTTAGATAGTTCTTTGAAAGCTCATTATGATACTATAAGATATCATATCAAATTAAGGTTGGATTGCATCTACATGTCATAATTTTCAAAGCCAGGCTGATGCTTAGTTTTCTCACAAAAGATTTTTGTTTGATCTACAACAATGTAATCTTATTTATAGAAACGTTTTCTATAATTTGATAGATATGTGCTTCCATATTTGTTCTCTTTATAGTTATCAACTGTATACAATCATACAGATAATTATTAATGGATCTTTAAGGGAGAACAACTATTGGTTTTGAAAAAACTCAAGAAAATCTGATTTGTAGATTGCTACAATGACTATGGATTGGAGAAGAATCTTATATGGTGGATTGCAAGGATTGCTGATCTCAAGAATACCCAAGGCTATTTATAGAGTGTATGTAATCCATGAAGAATACAAATAATTAGATATGATAAAAAATTTGTGAATGGTATGATAAAATTTCAAATCTGATATTTACATATGCAAGAATCAACTGAAGTGTGTTTTTAAGATGAAGGAATAAGAAAAATTAAAAGAATATCAGGATGTACATGTATGAAAATTTGAAGAAAAAAAATATGGTCAAATCAAATTAAGTATTTTGAATATGTCCTTGATAAGTTTAACATGAAAAAAAATTTAAATATTTTGGATTCATTGGCAATATAATTCAAACTTTTTTCAACTCAATATCTAATTTATGTTATAGTGAAAGTAAATAATTCTTTGCTTCAACCCATATAACAAATTTTTAAATTTTCATTGTTCTATTTTCATAAATGTTGTAAAATAACTCATGAACATCACCTTATGTATCCAAAATTCACAATACCATCTTCAATCTACAATGATGAAATCATTATAGCAAGATCGTAAAAATACCTATTTCAAACATATTCATGGTTCAAAGAAGAAGTGTTTTCTATACTTGTATAGTATGGCGAATATTAATCATAAAGAAGATATGAGTACTGAATAAGGAGTATAATTTGCAGTATTAGATTAGTAGCAATCTAGCATCTGGTTGTGCATAGACTTGAACTTGGCGACTGGCAGCAGCGTTGATAAAGTAGTAAGAAAAGCACCACATGGATGGAGAATATTCGCTTATGAGGAATGCCACTTGGCCAAAGTGGACCCCTTCGTCGTTGTACCTTGCCCACACATTCGATAACGGCCAGCTTTTTGTATAGCTCTAGGTAATTTAAGCTGTGAACTTATAGATTGGAGTCTGCCACAAAAAGGTCAAGAGATTGTGGACTTCATGCGATTCTTAAGATAACCAAAAGGAGGAGGAGAGAAGAAAAGATCTGGTGACATGATATGGTAGCACTGATGATTGAAGGAAGGACGATCTATGCTGTCTAGCCCATAGTGATGGAGATCCGAAACTCAAGGCTTTTTAGTAATGGCTTCTGATTAATTTTATATGAACGATTATTATTCATCACGGAAGATTGATAAGATTGACAAACGGAGAAACATCGTTTCTCCGTTTGTCACGCATGTGCATTGCACGTCCACGAAAATAAAGGTATTTTTTACGCATGGCGTCAACTTGGACGAAAGATCCGAAGCTGAAGGCTTTCAGTACGCTGATTTTGTTAAAAGAAGCTTAACTCCGGTCTCGAAGAAATACATATATATGGAAATAGTTTTCAACCAGCAATTGACGCGTCTCGGTTTCACCTCAATAACTGCGTCATTGCCCCAAGCGCAAAGATATGAAACCATAGGTTCTGACATTACGGTTTTGGTCAAGATTTTGAGTGTGTTTACATCAGTAACCATTGTGAATTATAATTCAACAAGGGAACTTCTAAATATGGCTCATTTTGACATTTATTTTAAATTTTCTAAGGATTCCATAAACAATGTTCTATTCATAGTTGAAACTTATTCATATTCAACTTTTTTCAAATGTCAATATTTGAGGGTGTGATTTCTGATATTAACGAGCTCTGATATCAACGAGCTCTTCATCAGAAGATTTTTTTTTCCTTTTTAATGGAAAATTACTTGATGTGATCTTATGGAAAGCAAAACATTTGCTAGTACCCAACTCAATTTAGTTTACTAGATGGTATCCACTCCCCCGAAATCTTGTAACTCTTGTTACAAGAACTAAAAAGTGACTCCAGACAATGCTTCAATTCCTGATCTAAACGGATATAACTCTTCTTAACTGTAAACCAAAAATTATGAATAACATTGTTAGAAAAAAGATTTTCACAATTAGTTTCTACATTAAAATCATCAATTTCATAAATTATCATGCGTAAGGGTCATCAACAGATGATACTGCTCATAACAATGAGCAGTATTAATTGATGTGAATGGATATCATATTGTCAATTTTTGTTGATTCTACTTGAACTTGGTTCATGTGAGGCAGTTTTGTTAGCACCTGATTACCAAATTTGGGTCTATGTGTTGGTAATCACTCATGGATGAAGAGCTTACATGGAGTCATTTTTGAAAATGTCAAGAAGTTGGTGCTTTTTAGGATTCAAGGCTAAGCTTTTGAGTAGGAAATGATCTTTGACGTTAATATTTACTATTACTTTATCAGGTTATAATGACTCTTGTTGGAACAAGAATGACAGTGGATTACACAGCTGGAGGTTCCATATGATAAAATAAATTATGTTGGATTCTAGCAAGTGCTTTACATTTTGTAAGGGTCTCATCAAGTAATTTTCTCCCATAAAATGCCTAAAAAGTCAACTTAGACTATAAGCTTGACTTTAGAGTAAAGATGTGATATTTTGTTTCAAAAGTTTAAAGAATTTAAATACAGATAAATTTAATGTTGTGATTTGACATGATATAGGTATGCAGTGAGATGTTGTAGGTATCCAACAGGGAAATAATATTCTTTTGCTAAAACATGATTGTGTTATATCATTGTTAAAATATTCCAAACCTTAGAGGGATGTATCGAGTTTAATTTGAAACATTATTGTATTAATCATATGATTAGTGTAGGTCTTAGCATTTGACTGACATAGAAGATAAGATTTTTACACTTGCGTTGACCTTAACAAAATCAAAGATATTATTTGAAAGAAATGATTTTGAATATATTATTTATATATTTATATATTAAATATATATATTAAATATGTACACATACACATCTAAATGATCCATTTAAAGTATGCGAATTTCTCTTCTAGTTTCATAGATATGCAACTAACCTATTACTAGAAACTATTTCTATAAGTGTTAAAGATATCATCATTTGTAGATTTTTTTAATTCAATCAAATTACAACATGAAATATCTATTCACGAATATATGAATTTTGACATATGAAAAATAAATTCAGAGCTACTTCAAAAAAATAGAATGAATAATAATATTAATTTCAGTTTACTTAGCATGTAGGAGTTATTTTGATGTTAAGATTATTACATAGTATTATGCAAAAAATATTCAGGTTTGAGATGTAATTTTAAAATGACAGGATATAAACTTGTATACCATCATTTCAAATTTCTTAACAAAAAATCATGTATGCAAGATACATACCGATAGGTACATGATTATTCAAATGATTCTTGAAATGATTCTTGAAATGAGTTCAATCAATCTTTATACTGAATTCTAAGAATATTAGAATTACACTTGAATTTCTTTAACATGATAAAAAAAACTGGAATAAAAGTTTCTCCATTTAGAGTAACACTCTTATAATAATTCTCAAATGATTTTTACCATCATTTTATAAAGTATAATTTTTACTTTTTGAACCATTCCGTGATTCTGAATATTGCGGAATGGTTTGCATAACCCTCAGAATAAAACCAAATATACATCTTCAATTTTTATTAGCATTCACTAAAATATACTGAAACTTTGATTTCAATGAAAATATATCCAAATAATGTTGGAATGTGAATAGTTATTTCCAATTTTGTTGATGAAATATTGATATAGTAAAGAAAATTTTCCTAGATATTAAAGTTTTGATAAATTTGAGAACTGAGAATTACAATTTTCTGTAATTTTTTTTCCCTCAAAAAACTTGCCTAACTTGCTAAATTGTCGTCATGCTAAATTGCGACTGTCAGACTTACGATAAAGAAAGCTGGCTGCTGCCCATGTTCCAGTCTCCCGTTGCTTCTTGCCACGAGGAGCAGATGGGGACGAAGAGCTGTTCCCCCGCGACTGCTTGCAAATGCTTGGATGAGACGGGATGCGCTTACCAAACACCTGCATTCATTCAGAGAATGAGAGCGACATTACATGACTGCATGACAATTCCTTGGTGATATTGATTTTAGTGTATATACACTAAAATCACTACATTCCAATTCAATTTGGTGATATATATTCGTTTTCCTCAGGGGCCTCGGTGCTTTCTGACAAAAGAAGCTAACCCGTAACCGAGTGCGATTTGATATAAGAAATCCTGAGAAGATCAATTGCCTGCTATCCTTGGTCAAGAACAATTTATATACTTATACAAACTTATACAAAAGGATACTTATAGTATTCAAATATTTCACGATTTTTACACAAATTTATTAACAGTTTAGGATTTACATTTAATTCTATATTGTAGAAAAGTAAATAGTGCTGAATTTTCAGCGATCATAAGTGATTTACTTAATTCTAAGACCCTAATTTTCAAGACATTTTGATTATAAAAGTATTTTTGCTATGAAAATAAAAATAAAAATTTCTATTTACAAGCCACTTTTTAAATTTTTTTATCATTACTTTTCATTCCTTGCCCTACTAATGTCAAAGCTCTTTTGTTTTTGATTTCTTGAAATTTATGTTTTTGGAAACGTAAGGTGATAAGACAATAATCTAGTTAATGATTGTTATTATTATAGCTTCGGGTCATACTTCGGGTCATACAACTGTCCGTGATTAGGTGTCATAATCTTAATCTGGACCTCCTACATCAATTTACTTAGCAGACTCTAGTTATTGTCTGATTACAAACATGCATTCCGTGACTCCAAAATGTAATGCCATTTCTCTTCTCGCAACTAAGGGATACATGTAATTCAAGAGTATTAATAGAGACGTGATATGGGGTTTAAGTTGTTTACGATTCCAGGGTCGTTGAAGGAGCTACATGGATTATGCGAAAGGAGGTCATAAAATACGAAAAGAAGAACAAAAATAAAGTTCATGCTATCAATCGAGGCTGTACTCTGATGCATGGATTGTACTACACCGTCAACATCATATTCTCACCATGGGAGATCATTCCTTTCGTTTGATACTGTCCAAATTTAGATGCGCAGAATAATTGCACCAGCACCAGCACCAGCTGGTGAAGGGGGATTGATTTAAGTCTTTGACTCAAACTGCCGTGTTGTTCCTATTGAGTCCGTCACTCCGTGAACTGTTGGACGCAGTTTGACCGGGGCACGGGACCCAGCTGTGCGCAGGGAACAGGACCCCAGAGCATAGAAGGAAATGCGGGCTGAGACAAAAACTTATCGAATTTAGACGCCGGTGATGTGAACAATCTGAAAAAGGTAGGGCAAGAGGGAGGGGAGAAATGCAAGCGAGAAGAAAAGACATAGCTCAGTACAGGAAATAAATGGCAGTACATGGTCTATAACTTCTTCAAATTCAAGAACTTTTAAGTTCGGGTACGGGGAGGACGGTTCTTTAGGGGGAGAATGGAAAGTTTAGTCACGGAGAGGATGCTGCACTTACGAGAATATTAGTGGGAATAAACAGGTTTAGGAGACTGACGTCGTAGAGCGAGGATTAACGTTTCTTTGTACTCAGGGGCTTGGGCAACAGTTGTTCATCCGTCTCTCTTTGTCTCTGGCTCTCCCTGGCTATGGCCGTTCGTTCTTCTGGATCTTTCTCTGTCATCAGGCGCTGATTTCAGGGGCTCAGATGCAGGGGATGACACTCTTGGGCCTGGAGATGATTGTCAAACTCTGAATTGCGAGGTTCTGTTTAGACTGCAGTGCATGTGGACAGTGCAATCGAGCAGTTGAAAGGGAGGAGGGAGGGAGTCATGTAGGTGGGAAAAGCGCGAGAGCAGTACGACAGGATTTCTATCTTTCTGTGCAGGTTTGTAGTCTTCAGATCCGCTTTGCACTTCTGTGGTGCTGCGTGGGTATGGATCGGTGTAGGATATGTAGCACTGAAGATAGAGGACTGAGAAATTCTTGACGAGGCTGGTGTTTGTAATAGGTCCGCACGCACCTCAATTTGTAGATAGTTGATGAGCACCGTATTTTCTTGGGCTTCGGAGTTTCCGAATTGTATTTCCTTACATGAAAAATTGAAACAAAATTCCTTCTGTGCTCATTGCCAGATCAACTTCTTTGACTTTTTCTCGCGTTTCTTTTTCAATATGCAGATTTGTAAGTTGAGTTTGCTTTTTACATTTCTTCTCTGATATCAGTCTTAGTCTGGAGAAGTCCTGTGCTTTTGATCCTCCAAACATTGCTTCACAGCTTTGGATTTGCTGTGCCAGGTTTCTTTCTTTTGACTTAGCCAATTTTATCTATCTTTTTGTCCGGTCTCACTGCATCCGTGCTGTCTGGTGATGTCCAAAGCCAATGACAATTATATTTCTTGATTTCCTGCAACTTGGGCTGGGATTAGATGATTTTGCTGTGTTTGATTTTATCAGAAGGTTTCAATCGCAGTTTTTCCATTGGCATTACCGCTCTGTGGATTTACTAACGTCCCGTGTCATCATCAAGATCGCTCTTTTTTGCCGCCAATTGCACGGACAAGCATCCAAGCAATGTGATTTGTTGCAATCTCTCCGTTTAGTCATGAGTTTCAAGATGTGAAATCCTCGATGGATGGAGTATTGAAAACTTTCAGACATGTAAATTTAACAAGATATCCGGATTCTCTCAACCATATCTCTTGAGGTAACATGCATGTGTAACATTACAGTGTGAACTTGTATCTAGTATTTCGCTGAAAGGGACAGTTCAATTGAATTGTAATCTTTCAAGCTTGTGCTGATTCAGATTTTGTTTGTGGCAGTATGCAGTTGCACCCTAGATGACTATCGACGCGTTTTCTGGTCGATGAATTGGGCATTCCTGTCTGATTGTTAGATAGGTAGATCGTGAGACATTTTTCCTTCCTATTGGAAAGTCACCCAGCGGTTTCTTTCTTTTGATTGTCAAGGTTGTGCTCTGCCGGTGCAAATGAAATTTTATCTAAACGTTTCATTGCTGGTCTTGAGAGATAGCTGAATAATTTTTAAATTTTAAGAAATATCTAGACCCCTGCATGTGCAAGTCAGTCTAGTGATGAGCTTGATTATTCACAAATGAAAACCTTTGTCTTTCAAGTAATGAGGACGGGATAAATTTGTTGTCTATGCAGCGGACGTATATGCTGGTTGTGAGTTATGCTGGACTCAACACTTCTCGAGAGCAAAGGCACTCCAGGTCAAGTAGCAGGCAAAGATGGAGTGCCGTCACTAACAGCTCCGAAAATCCTTGATGAAGTATTCGTTGATGAGGTCGTGTTGACGACTGTCAAGGTTAGCCCTGTTTAAAATATCCTCTAATTCTTCCTAATCTGACAATTTGTAAATTATGGTTCACCTTTTTGTGCTACAGCTGGCTATCTTAGCTCCTCGAGCAAGCTAGCTACTAGAGGCGCACTCATTTATTTAACACAGAAATTTAAACTTTTGCAGAGATCGCTAACTTGGTAATCTTGTGCAGCACTCCACGTACAAATTAGATTGTTGATTTAATCGGCGTTCGTAGATTTTCGAATTTATACAACATCTAGATTTGGATGATCTGAATATTTTATGATTCCATCGAAGAAACGGACTCGATGGTTCAAGTAGTTATTGGAGTTAACGATCTAAATTGACCTCTATGATAGCCTTGGTTGCTCAGTTTCTCTGTACAGTTAACCTGGCCTTTCCCCATCAGTCTATTTCTCATGACCACTATAATCGGTGACGATAATAGTAACACGCTGACTCCTAGTCACTGCAATAATTATATTTCTTCCAATCGGAGTATGCAGGATAGAGCTGACGAGAAATTTCTGCCTTCAACGGAAGATGCAAATATTGAGATGAACTCGTTGTCAGTTGCGGAAGCAGATCCATCTCAAAACTTTCTGAATGACGACGAGCACATGATTCACTTTGATGGTGACATGGATCAAGAATCAGATACAGATGATGATTCGGATGAGAAAGATGGATCAACAGGTAAAATTTCCTATTCTTCTCTGTCAATTGTACATTAGCATTTTGCGGTACGGTCTGTCTATAATGAAATAAGATTCCACTCTCCTTGAAACGCGTTAACCCATCCATGAAAGAAATTATGACACTATGTCAACATATAAAAAAGATTCATGTAGTCAATTTTTTCTTTCTTTTATGGTCAATACTATTCTGTGTTGCACTGATACATCAAAGGACACCTCTAGGAAAGAGCTATTTATGAATGGCTTGCATAATTTTGTGCTCTTGAAACTGCTGCTGAAGAAAATATTATCAAGTGATTTTTGGCGCTTGTTGCGAAGTGCAGCTCTGCTTGAAGATTCCGATCCAACAGCTCAGAAGAGGAATTTACTTGCACGTTTAAAGGTAGGATGGATGCAACATGTTTGTTTTAGATGACTTTTAGTTAATTCGTACCTCCCACTTAAATACAACATCAACGGTCTCGAGTTACACTGCTTGATTGTGATAATTCTATTTTTAAGAAAAGCTGTTTGTTTAACAGTCATCCACATGTCTTTTGAGTCATAGTCTGAATGGGTTCATTTTACAGGTTGTGGAAGCCATGCTTCAGCAAGTGGCAAAAGAGGAACAATTGCGAACTCAACGAGAAGCCTCATTTACTAAAGCAGGCACCAACAATAGAGTCATCTCTACTTCCCCTGTCCTCGCTGAAAACGGAGTCGATCATAAAAGACAGAGGCGGCCAAATCCGAAGTACTTTGACGCAGAGATAGACGCTGAGTTCCAAATATCTGGAAGCTCTCTACTAGCCCGTGCTTCCTTTGGAGAGGGCGGAACAGGGGTTGTCAACATTCCTGACTCCCAGCCATTGCAAAATGGAGAAAATACTACAACAGCTGCAGTTACAAGCATATCACCACCAGATTACCTGAATCGCATACGTCCACCCATGATTCAGCGAGCTCGGACCGCGCTTGCACAAAAACATCGTGTGTTTTCTCTGTCCGAGAGCTCAACGGTGGCAGTGAAAACTGATAGTAATCTGGATAATTTATCAATTAGAGAGCTACATGAGGCTTACAGGAAAGCTTTTGGTAGAGATACGTCTGTAAAAGATAAGCACTGGTTGAAACGTCAAATCTTCATGGGTTTGAGCAAACAGAATGCAACTAGCAATGGCAAGGAAAATAATCGATCAAAGTCTACGTTGACCGACTCCAACTTGAAATCTAGGGCGGAAAAGATCTCTTCTGCAGAAGCGCCTCTTGTGACGTTCTCCACTGTTGGTGTCAATGGGAAGAGGAAGAGCAAGGGAACCGAGGCAATTTTCAGTCCTCATGAATGTAAGAAGGCACACCGGAAGACACTATCCTTGTCAGGACTATCACCCTTGAATTCTCCAAATCCAGGAATTACTGGGGATTGCAGCGGAGGAACCAATCAAGAGGGAACTCTCAGTGTGGTGCAGACTTCTGGAAGTTTGGTTGGGGAAAAGAGAATTCGAAAACCGAACCGCAGATATATCGAGGATGAAGGAGATGAATCCCTGGGACTCGCTGCTAATGGTAGCAGGTCAGTACTTAGTACACTTCCAGACGCTGGGAATGGGCTTCGGTCTGCTCCGCTAAGATTATCTTGGAAGAATGATGCGGAAGTTGTTGAGGCTGAGAGCAAAATCAACGTAATTAGAAATAAAAGCCTACGAGCTTCGACGCGGTCAACGTCTTCGATCCGATCGACATCTTCTAATGGAAGACGCAGCAAGCATGGCAACAACGGCATCGTAAGTATCTCCCAACAATATAAGGAAATCTTATTATGAAACTTATGATTGTTATAATTTTGCCAGACTAACTTGTATATTACTCAATTATGTACACAACCACAAACTGACCTCTCCTCATGAGATAAAACATGAAACCAATTCACTGCGAGGAATTGACTGTTGTTGGTGTTCTTTCACAGCAAAAGAAAAAGATTGATTCGCGGGCTGCAAAGCTTGTGAAAATAGCACATTCTGCCCGAGCTGCCCGGCTTGATATACAGAAAACAATCCGCAAAGTGAAGTTTAGGTTACCAGCAGCTCCTGGTCAGGAAAAGGTATTTCATTCGAAAAATCCTCACCACCAGGATGGAAGGTTTCATAGTCAAATAGGGAAAGTAAGATGCAATACTAATCGTAACCTTGCTTGACATCTGCATTGCTATTTGACTTGTCTGAAGAACTAGAGTAATCTACCACCTCCTTCGCAGAAAGGTGAAATTTAGAACTAAGATACACTTCCCTAAGGTTCAGATGTTCGTCGTCAATGGCAGGGTGAGGTGTTAAACGGTGGAGATGGAGAACAGGTATCGTGTTTGCTGCCGGTACGAATCGACGAAACCATAGGAGACCATGAACTGCTAAATTCTCAGTATCAAACCAGATCGGAATCAAATGATGAACAGGCTGTGGTGACAGTGCCCACAGCCAATGGCGGCACACGCCGTAAACATCATAGACCTTGGACCCTTCGGGAGGTTCTTACCCTCGTGGAAGGGGTAGCTCGATGTGGGGGTGGGAAATGGGCTGATATAAAGAAGCTGGCATTTTCCACCGTTAGTTATCGTACAGCGGTTGATTTAAAGGTGAGGTCCATCTTGCTCTCAAATTCGTACTCGTTCGTTGTGGATAGGGTGTTGATGGGTGTGTGGATATGATTATATGTTCATGTATTTTGGATTACAAATCTTTGTTCTCTATGGTCTTCTGGATAACAGACTTTATAAAATGGAAGATCATGTTACTCGCCCTCACTGTTTAGATTTGAGTTCTGTTCATATCATTTCATTGATTGATTTCAAGTGATATTGTTATGGGTGGATCTTTTACGAATAGATATGAGACCACCCTGAACGCGGACGGGATTTTAGGCTCTGCCAGGATCAGACTACTAAATAGATAAACATAGAATATACTACCGAGTAATTTCTGTCTATACAGTGAAAGGTTGACAACGTGATGAATATCCATGTTGATGTTGATCCATGTGAATATGTATCTAATTACTTTAGAGCTGTGTCAATATATCAGGATAAATGGCGCAACCTTTTACGAGCGAGTAGAGCCCAGTTACACCCTCCCAAACAGGTAACCTTCGTCAATTTTTTTCATGCATAGCTTCTGCCAGCTTTTAGGAGGTCATCTTGCTCAATTGTTGAGTCTTAACTTGTGTTGTCTGAATGAGCCACTTCTGCTGTTTATCTCATCTGATTCTTGTCCATTAATGTAGTACTATTATCTCAAGAGAGCTCATGTTCTGATTGTATGGAGATTTAAGGGTTGGTGATTCTGCTATTCAAGATAACGTCAATCAACCTTGTGCTCATTTGAAAGCTTACCTACCGAGCTACGTCTGCTTCTGTTTGACAATGCAGGGAGAAACGCGCAAGAAGCAGTTTTCTGCTGCCATACCGTCGCAGCTACTTGCCAGAGTGAGGGAACTAGCTGCTCTCAATAACCAAGCTGTATCAAACGTCAGTGCAGGAAGTAGCACTAGCAGAAGTGGACGAGTTGTACATAGAAGATAACACCTACCTAAAGAGGCGGAGGTCTTAGCAAAGATGTATATGTAGTTCAATCATGTATATGTGTATGTACACTATTCAGCTTCCTCATAAATCACTTACTACAGCATATTTCACTCAAAGATGTAGACCTTATCTTCCACTTGTACTATAATTAGTGTAGTATGGCACCATGTAGCGCCAGGTAGAGCTCGAGGATGCCCGGGAATGATAGATACCCTGCTTTTGGTTTCAGTAAACAGATGACGGACCTCAGTTCCGTACTGTGATGTGCTCAAATTGGTTAGCTTTCATATACAGAAGCCATGTGATACACATCATTTTTGTTTTGATTAGTAAGATATTACTATATCTCTATAAAGTGTCCCAGAAGTAAATCTTTTCTTTCGTGATGGTGTTTTTTGGTTGCCGCACTGCGCATGGCTTGAGCAGATAAAGGCTTAGAAACTCTGAAGACTCTTGTTTGCAGTTTGACAGATCCATCTCACAATCATGTGTCAGAATACCTGTTGATAGTAAAAAAACAAAGTCTCGTGAAGAAGGTATCCGAGTATACAGACGTAAGTTACCACACATTCTCACGCACCATAAACGTACTCAACTATAGTTTTATAGTAATAAAATCCTATTGACTTATTTGTGCCTAACAATTTATCTTCTAATATACAACTATCATCACTGTGGAATCAAAAGTATCGAACTCAAATATTCATGAGAAAGTCAGCGTTTGAGACGAGTAGTTTGGTATCTAATACACAACCTTTCTATTGTATAAGTCTTGAGTTGATTGATAAAAATCAAGATCTTATGAGGTTGACGTCCCTTCCTGCACAATTTGTTTCTTCAAAATTTGTAAATTTCTAGGACGTCTAGTCTTGATCTCGGAACCAGTTACCAGTTTCCAAAGCCTAGAAATCAACAACCATCCTGGCTTCTACTTTTTGACAGAAACCAGCCGCTTTGCTCTGCCAACTTTAGGTGTAAATTTTTATGAGCTCTATCCTGGTCTTGAGAGCAATGACTAAAAAAATAGTGGTTTCATGATGGTAGGCCATTGAAAGCTTTCTAAAACATTCTCAAGATTTATACGTTTAAAGTAATCAAATGTACATTCATTATTCTCAGATTTATACATGAAATAATAATTTATACATTTTTTAGATATTATGGTAAAGAAATACTTCAAAGAAGACCCAAAAATATAGTGAATGAAGTTAGAATAGATGATAAGATTAATATGAAATTAACCAGCATAAAAATCTGTACAAGTTAGGGTGCAAAACTTATGTGATAAAGTACCCATAATAATTACAGAACTCTATGTGAACATTAACTAAATCAATTAACAGGATCATATTGCCAAGGAGTGTTAATGATACATTGGTCATGTGTACCATCTTAGAACTTCATACAAAAGTCATCTCAAGTCAAAATCTAGCAACACTGAATTTATTAGTACACGTGGTTACATGGAGAAATATGCGACATCAGTGTCATGATCAAATGATTGAGAATTAACATAGTTTCTGGAAGTTTCGTCTTCTATTTACCTTGACAGCATGATCATACTTCAAGTGACAAGAGAAAGCAGGTCCACTTAATTATTCAGGCCTAATATTGCCATCAAGACTATTCGACGCAACGGTATGTCTATCTTCATCGATTGTAGATGAGTTTGAGTGCATTGTAAGCATGTTAAACATTCAAATCAGTGGCTCTTATTGAAAATTGGGAGAAATTTGTTGGTTTCTTAAAGTCTTTGAGTACAAAATTTCATGAAATTTAGTCCTCACGTGAACCATTATAAGTTTACAAGGTCTAATCTTTTCGATTGGATCTGGTTGAGTTCAATGTCATAAACCATACCTGAACAAAACATTTCTTAAAATTCACAGAACGCAGAATTTCTAATCCGAGTAGTCATATGTACTAGCGTAAAGAAATTATTCCGAGGAAACTTCACAGTGGTAACAGGAGGAGTGTCTCTTCAAATGGGAATCAAAATCAATAGAAAAATGTGGATATTTCATGTCGCTCAACGCATTTCACTTGCGTTTTGAAAGCTAGTCGCACATTATACGGCGACTCGGTTCATAGTCTTGGAAGTAAGCTGGGCACCTGGGAGGATGTGCTTCAGTCTGTCGTAAGGACTTCGACATCCATTTCTTCATTTATCACTGCACATCTCTTGTGTAGCTTGCCGAGTCATTCCAGGGAATATCCATAGTGAGATCCAGAAACTCAAGGAGCTTGAGTATACAAAATTGCCCTCAACTCAGAATCATTGGATGTTTGGCATCGGTGGATGTCAAACGTGAGCTTGTTTCTACTTATGACTACAGGATTGCAAATGGTTTGGGTGGAACAATCAGGACACATAGTCTTCCATGACTCACATTTGCAGCAGACTGCGAACTGTCACTTGGACTACGTATATAACAATGTCAATCCTAATACCCTTCCTGGCAAATCGCTGGAATATAGTACTTGTATTCCTGCCAGTTGTGTGCTCTAACCTTGAAGCAAAGCTTATAATGGAGCAAAATCTGTTCGATCATTTCGAATTCCACCTTCCTACCTCGGGACTGTGGCAGTTTCAGAAGCTTAGCCACTAAGACCCGCATGTCTGCAACGGAGACAAATCGAGTGTCGCTGATGTGCTCGTAAGGTATCCCTGGCCCAGGCTGGAACAGGGGATCCACATTCTCCAGTTCTCCCAAAACATCTCGCAGTAGCCAGACATCGTCCATCACGACGAGGTCCTGTGCAGCTTCTATAAATGGAGATCTGGGGATGACGGTGATGGCGGCCATCTCTTCGAGGAATGAGTCCACAGCTCGCAGCAGTTTCTGTTTCTCGAAATCTGAGAGTCTGCGGTGACATCGTCTGAGAACTGCGTCTTTGGAAGTACAGAACTTGTGGAATTTATACAAGGACCAAATTGGACGTGACATAAGTTTGGCTGATATATCGGCCAGACGAGAAGCTACTACCGAGCAGCATTTGGGCCTCTCTAGAGTCAGTGGTGTCGCCGTCCGATAGTCATCAACGAATTGCAAAGCACTGTCAAGAACAAATTTCACATCCTCTTCGTCCTCGGTATTGATGAGCAAGGGTTCATCCCGATTGCGACCTTCTAGGATGCACTGTGGAAATTCCTCACGCAGCGATGTCATAATGTTCAGGACAGCATTCGGATCAAAACTCGACCCATGCTCCTCGAGAAGGGTCTTGTTCGTCAACACAGCAAGAATTCTGGGACTCTCGAGTACAAATGGCTTGGACAGTATGAGCTGTATCATCTTCTTCAGTTCCGCTCCGAAATTCTCAGACACTTGGTCCTTTAAGCTCCAGGTGCCGTTCTGGAGGTCAACCGGACTGAAAACATAGACGAACTCAAGTTCAGTCGCAACAGCAGACATTGGATAGACTATCGGGAGATAATGAGTACAGGCGGGTCCAGAAATGTCCCACAGCTGCACAACCGTGTCTTTATTTTTGCTTGGTATGTTGATAGCAGATGTACAGGGTTGGCCGTTTCGACCTCTTCTTCTGGAGGGGGAGCCTGCTTTTTCCGCTTTGATGCAACAGGAGAATCGTCGATTTGTGTTCATCGCGTTCACAATCCTCATCACGGTCGGCTGGATATCACCTGAGACAAAATCGATTGAATAATCAGTATCCTGGGCACTCGGAAAATTTACCACTTGAGTGGCTCCCCTGATCTCGTCTATGTTGCAAACTCACACACTTTTGATGTGCAAGTGTTCATCGATTGTCTCTTGGAAATCAGCGAGTAAATCTAAGGACGAAGGATAGATTCTAGAACTTCAAGAGCTACGACCCGCTCCGTTCTATCAAATCAAGTGGCCTTGTTGGTGTTCTGTACTAGAATATGGTCACCAATAATTTCGTGAGCCGATCACCGATATTGTATTTCGCTGATCCTCATATTCAGCAAAATTGGAATCCAAAAGGCAAAACTTCACATTTGATGGTGATATTGTGTATCGATCACAGGATTGACAACTTCAGAAAATAAGGAAAGAACTCTGACAGTAAGTTCACGTCTCGAAATTGCAACAGTGAGGTATGCAACCAAACCTGCTTTTGAAGATTTGCACACAAGGACCTTCGCCGGTTTTGCTCGACTATCAAAAGGCATTTTCTTGTCTTGGAGAAACCAGAGTGCTTCTGCTAACTGCCAATTTCTCAGCAAGATCTTTTGCAACAGCCTGGCCCTCCAATCATGTGCCCAGGAGGTGCCATCGACATTTATGCTCTCAAGCGTGAAATTGAACTGGAGGATCTCTGTCAAGCGGATGTAGTCTTCAGAATTGAACTCCTCACAGTGTCTGAACTCCAAGTATCGAACGCTTGTGTTCTCTTTCAAGGATTGGAAAAGGAACCCCCATCTGAACTTGGAACAACCATTGAAACTTAACCTCTTAATACCACCATTTCGATTTATGCTTTCGAATAATCTCGCGGTTGAAAAGCAAATCAGAGCATTGGATACAAATTCTAAGGATTCTAGGTAAGGAGATTGTAAGTAGTTTTCCAGTACTAAAGATGTTGACCGTGAAGGAATGGTACAGCTTAAACAGATCTGAAAGGTTGTCTTCGGTAGAATGTCATGAGTGGGATGATAGAAGCCATCATCAGCAGATGGCAATGCATCTAGAAGGTTTGAATCCTGTCTGTCTCCAATGAGGATTCGAATCCTGAATTCACGAAGAACTTTCGACCCCTGAAGAGAAATTCCAAGTCGCTGCCGTTGATCGAGGCTGAGCTTGAGATTGTGTTCCCAAAGGTCGTAACTGAGAGATATAATGTTTATTCTTCCTGAGCACAAGTCTGGTAGCGCATCTAGAAGACCTTCTAAACGACCAGTCAAGTGAAGCTCATGCAGAATATGGTCTGCGCGTGATCTGGCGAACGCCGCCACCAAAACTTGGGCAAAATCGACCTCTGCATCCTGCACCTGAAGAGTCTGAAGTTTCTTGCTCGAGCCAAGAGCTTCAGACATGTGTGAAATTTCCTCTTCGCTCAACTTGCAGATGCCACTCAGACTTAATTTGCTCAGGCGGGGAAGAGAAGAAATAACTCTGGAGAGCTCGTTTGGAACACCAACATGGTGCCAGTCGTAGACTTTAAGTTCATCTATGGGCGGGTGGGCATTGGCTTCCAAACCTGATGCTAGCGCAGAGGCGAACGATGGTCTCAGATTGCTCTCATGCGAGTGACAGTCTTCACAAATCGTAAGTTTGGTGAGGGTTTTAGTGCTTCTGAACACATCACTCCAGTAAGGAGCTACCTCAGCTTCCAATTCCACAGAAGCAATTGGATAGTAAACGACATCCTCCAAAACGAGACTGGATTGCAGTGCTTGCACAACAGCCTGCCACTCATGATTCGTTAGCTCGCAGGAATTCAGATAAGCTGTGTTGAAATTCTTCAAAGTCTTGCAGTTTCCCAGCGCCTTGAGGATTTGAAGCCGCAACTCCGACCGCAGGATGGATGGTGGAATTCCATGATTGAAAATATCACCATACTCTTCGCTTGTGAGACAGGGTATGCTTTCAATTGGCTGCGTGTCCTGAGAAACATCTCCATCTAGTGCCTGCAGCAACACTCTGACAGGGGGTGGAATTTGCATGTCCCCATCTTGATCGTCCGTCTGCCCAGACTCTTGCGACACCAACGCTATCGTTGCACTGGCTTCTGCAGCCTCTTCGTTGTTGTCCATGGTCACTGACTGCTACAGATTCGTGAAGCAGTGAAGCTTCAATCGATGTGGCCAAATGTCCAACATTTGTACAATCCTATTGGCATCAGTGCTCTGCAGTTCAAAATATACATAAATGGTCTGGTTTGATAAAGGATGAAGAAGTAGGGGAAGCAGTGAAGGTAATAAAGGGGAGCTGGTATAGTTACTGGATGTTATATAGCTGGTGTAAGTCCAAGATATTTCCGGTGATTTAAGTCTAATTTTCAAGCTGCTATTTTAATATTCGAGATGAGGATGCTTGAACCTTACTTCTTGAACTTTTGTGCTTACAAGTTCAGAATTATTTTGTCTACCATTGACCAGTAGTGCTGGAGATAATACAGCTATGACTGGTGTGACATGGCGTGCATGTGAATTCAGTATTTTACGAACGAAAGACTCTCCAACATTCATTATCATACTAAAGCATGAAACATTGTATTGAAGTGTGTAATAATTCATTTTCATATTACTAAAAAGGTAGGTGACTTAACCGAAAAGCCAAAAAATAATTAAATCTAGTAGTGCTAAGACATTGGACATTATCTGATTTATTATTACTGAAGAATAGGATGTAGATCATATTCAAGATATACACTATTTCTATTTTACTTATTGATATCAAAACCTGAAAATTAATATTTGATCTGAAATGTAACTATGTCATAATTTCAACAATGAGTATGATCTGAAATTTAACTATGTCATAATTCAGAGTGAGAATGATCAAACATATTAAATATAATAGAAGATAAACTTAAATTGACACAAGTTGAAATGAATTATATTTATATTAAATGCAAATTTTTCGATTTGATAAAGCACATTTTCATCATGTCTTGCATAAAACTGATTCGTATTAATTTACTTCATAATAAAAGAAATGCTGAAATTTTCAAAATTTAACTTTATTTTGCATGTATGTGTATATATTAATTTGGTTTTGAATTTCATGTTTCATCGTTAAATATTTTTTAATGAAAGATTTCAATTAGTAACAATTACTCGTACACACATTAAAAAATCCTCGTTATAAGAATGACAACACAATTCACTATATGATCTTGAAAGCTCTGTAAATTTCATACTTGTATTGAAGAAATTTTATTTTTTCATACTTGTGATTTCATTATTACATATCTGGAAGCAATGTTAAAACTTATTATATTTTAAACAGCTAATGACTAATATAAATTCATTTTATAAAATTTATACTTAGTTCATTTCATGATTGAATTTGAAAAATCTGTGTTATTACTATCACATGAATTTTAATATGATTTTAAATTGAAGTTTTAATTGTTTGAACGGAGTTTATTATGATATGTGTAATAGATTTGAATGAAAGTAATTTATAAAAAATTCATTAACTCATATGCAATACATTTGAGAAGATATTTGTGATTATTCAAACATGATATCATATTAGAAATTTTTTTGCTGCAAAGTAAATTTTACTTTGTTGACTATTTTCACTGACTTTTTGAAATATGGCATTTATCGAACTTTATCACGAAAAAAATCTTGAAAATCATACATGTAGGACATGATAATGCATGAAACTCAATTAAACCTTTGTATCGCATCCAAGTTTAGCTTTTTTTTGAAAAAAAACTTGATATTTGAATAAATTCACATTGATTAATATGTGTGATGATTCAAGTACCAGTTTGAGCTTCAAATTTTCGATTTAATAAAAAAATTATTCACATTTTCCTCATTGTTATTATTATATGAAAATGATAAATTGTGTTACCTTTGTATGCGCGCACACACTCAATTCATTATTACATTACATTTCAAATTTTAAAATGACGATGATAATTATGTCCGTAGGCCTACGATACACCCCCGTACATGTACACATTGGCTGACATTGATTCATTGAACATAGTTCTTTTGTTTGGTTCCATAAAGCTTTCTATATTTACACATACTTGAGCTATAGGACTTGGTCGCTGGCCTTCATGTGAGTGGAACATTCCATTTCGTCATACGCAAAACATTTCAGTTAGAAAAAGTTTTCGTTGAAAGAATCAATGAAAGTAAGCAGGAATTTTTAGGTACGGAGAATCATAGATTGCGAAATTTTATGTCAAAGCCAAAGGCGAATATCTATCAACATGCGCAAGTTATCCTACACAATCAAAAGTTCATGGTTGTTACATAACCATAGTACTGATGCATAATTGGTTGCAAGTGGGCCACAGAACGAAAGAATTCATGCGGAGGAGCCAACACATTTTGTCATATGGGAAAAAAGGGAGTCGTCGAATAAAAGAGGCAGTTGTCATCTTTTTGCTGGTTTGGGGAAAAATCAAGCAACAACTAAGTGGATAAAAAAAGAAGAAGAGATAACTGGTGCCATATTTAATCAATAAAAACCAAAAAGAAAAGAAGGTGACGAAATATCATGGTCGGGGAGAGGCAATCATTGCTGGACTTTGGCATCTTTGATTCAGCGAGCATTGGCTGAACCTATGAAACAGAAAGGGATGGGGTTGCGTCCATGGGCAAATTTGGGCACTCAAACATCACTAAAGCATAACCTCCTACACACAATAGACATGCGGTTCATGTCAAGAGCAAATTCTTCCCTCGTGCCCTCTATATAGGTAAAGTGAGATTATTTAGTTGATAGCAATGAATGGTTTTGGAAACCTATTTCTTTTATTCATTGAAAGGTATTCACCTCCTAATGCACACATCACCTCATGGCACAGATCACCTTCACCAGACCATTATAACTGAGGTTTGTCTTCAGTGCAAGATGCTCTATCTCGGTGCTGGCAGTCCAGGGAGTAGCACAATACCTTTCTGGGATTCCTTCCCCATGTAGAAGAGGTTTTATCTGAATATACCATCCACAGCTTGTTCCTTGGATTCTCAAGGGAAGGCAGTAATTCCTTCCAATGTAAGTATCAATACATAACGATATATTAAAAATATTATAACATCGGTTAGCCATACCAATCACATGAACTAGCGATATTTTCTTCAAATCGAATGTGAGGTTAGAAAAAAAATTCTTAGTCACTCTATGACATATAATGGAAACTCTCAAGTCTCAGTATTTCACAAAGTTCATGTAATCTATCTGGAGTGACATCTCACCGAGCATAATAATACGTACACAAACTTCGCTGTCCAAATACCAAGAAAGGAACATCAATCTGTACTGCTCGATATAAGTCTTGTTCTTTGACCTGCCGCTAACTCTTTCCTTTACTCCTTATTATTGAGTTCTAGGTGCTTCCTTCAGTATATTTAACACCGTTACCATCTGTCCGGTTTCAACCACAATAACCTTCTAATGAATCACATTCAAATTGCTGAAGGAGTTTCTTAGGGGGTGTAATTTCTAATGAGGCAATTCTTGTCCTAAGTCTGCGTTACAAGCTCTAGCTTGTAAATTGAGATCACTATTACGACCACTGCTAGTCCAGTTAGAAGCCTGCGTGTGTTGTTTGAGTCAAACTTATCTCCAAATACCAAAACCAACGGAGTTGCATCTAGAGCCTCACATCAATAATATCATGGTTATTTTAGGCGACCAAATAACGAAAATACTAAATTACCTAAATTGACCCTCCCTCTAGCTACTAAATTAACCTACTGTAATTGGTTCAAAATTGGATTGTAGGATATCTCAGCTGTGATGATTGTATATGACTTTGTTAGCACCTCAGTCTCATACCTCACCGATTTTGTATGGGGATTTGTAAATTAAAGTTTCTCTCATCCAAGAACGTCACAACAACCACCGTGTACGTGATGATGATTCTCTCTCCCTCAACCTCTCAAGTGGACTCAAGGTGGTATTTGGCATAAAAACCCTAAATTAATCTTCTTGATAAAACTAAATGAAGCTAATTTACCTACCGACTAATATAACCATGCATGTGTTAATACTATTAATACCCCATCAGGAGCTTCACGGAGGAACTCCCGTCGGGAGTATGCTAGGACCTCCTAATCGTAGTGTGCGAAATACTTGCGAAATTGAACCTAATTGAACCGAGATCAAAGCGGCTAACAGTGGCATAATGTGAGCGTGATATTTGACATCACAAACACAGGAGTCTAAGAGGGCCAGCACGAAAGGAGAGTAGTTAGATCTCGCGCAATCAGCTAAAAAAATTCCGAGTTACCCAGAAGTCTGTTGCCCCTTTCTGCATTGGCCCGATGGAGCCGATGGAGCGAATCTACACGTGGCTGCAGAGTCCCCGGTTCCCAGTGGAACCTGGGTTATGAGATGGTAATCCCGATGGACTACTGTACAGAAGGATTTCCCGAGATCACTCAATCGAATTCTCGTAAATTGCAAACTATGTACATTGCGGAGCTGGTTTTGTGAATGCGACTTGATGGAGAGAGGTTCAGTGTAGGAGATCGAAAATTTCAAGTTGCAATTGTGATCGGCGCAATGCAACTGTTAAAATTTGAGATCCTCTTCACAACCTGCTACAAGTTGCAATATGCTGAAACCAGGATGCGATGATGTTCCGTACGAGGCGGAGTAGATGCTAGAAAAGGTTGTTCGGTTGAAATAGGACACAAACGGCCGAAGTTTGAGTTGGGAATTCGTAATCACAAAAGTTGAAGTCAATTAGTTTGTCAAGAAGCGGAAAAGGCTTCCAATCATGATGAAGCTACCAAAGGACATTGTCTATTCTGAAGTAGAGAACAAGCATGGGTCGATATTCGTTTCTTCGCAGGCTCCAATGACCACTTTGGTTCACTGTACAGCACATAACCAAGAAGGGCCCAAATTTCCATGCGATCATGTGCTTCGGGTTCACCACATAAATAGGACACGCACACGTCCTTTCCACCTGATTGACTCTTTACATGCAGCTGCATATCAACATAGGTCCCAGTGGACCATGTACCCTTGGAATGTTCCTGCTGTGCAATTAGGACATAGTCCCTTTTCTCAATGAGAGACTGCTCTGTCGTCACTGCCTCTACTGCTCTTATAGCCCTGTACTTTGTGCTCTGTGTATGCTAGTCAAATAATCTTTATGTGATTTTCATACTGCAATTTACATTGATCTAAATATTCATTCTCAGGTGTTGGAGAGCATCGATTATGTGAAGGGAGTAAGGGGCACCATACGAACGAACATACGAAAAAAGGCAGACTCGTCTGTCGCATTCACTTGGAGAGAACCCGCTGATGAAGTCCTTCGTTGAGAAACGTATCGCAAACAAATTTAGTTCCAGTTGTATACTCTTTGCCCAATGCCCAGATTCAGTTCTTCAAGCTCATGCGATTGCCATTTGGAATCCGTGTCAACCGTTTTACCCCAACAACAGAGTCTTTCCCAGTGCTTCATGCTGGCCTCGTTGAGGTTCATCTGTGACTTGTTCATCGTCGGCCCCGTAATCTCTACAACTGACATCTTCGATCTCAAGTGCAAGATGCCAACGTCTGACGAACATGATCTGATGTCTCGGCCGGTTCGAGTGACCAGGCTCTTCTGAAGGTCTGTCTTATAATTGATGATTCAGATACGAGGCAGACGTGGTCACCTGGTATTTATTCAGATTAAAACTTCAGTCCTGATTCCCTTGTTTCCTGATCCTCCTTACAGATCATGGACACGTTTGATGTTCTCACATGCTCGTGAAACCGGATTTTGCTCTCTTAGGCGGTTGTTTCCCTCCATATATCAAACACAGTCTGATCTGAAATCAGGAGGTGAGCCGAATTACAACCACAGGTCTTAGACTGGATCATGCACAGGAACTCAGTCATACTTTTGAATTGGACCGATTTTCTTCAGTTTTTCTCTGATGAATTTGCTTGCACATGTCTCTTCATACGCATTGAGTATATGTGTTTTCCCCTTTCCTGAATATTTCGCATTCTGAGGTTTCTCGATAATCTACTTTTACTTCGCAATTTCCACCCATCTCTTAGTTCTTATCCTCGCTCTGTCTCTTGATGGTATCTCAACAACTGTTCCGCATAAAATTTGATTGAAGTCGATTGATTGTTGATACATGCTTTTACATGACCGTAATGTTAAGTGATAAATGTGACGCTAAATGTGATATATACGCTTGTGGATACTAAAGTCGGTTCTATTAAAAGTCATGAGTGAACTTCTAACTTGAATGTAATGAGAAATGTAGCTTATAATTTCACTTGAACTGCCCTACGCAAGAATTTGCCTGATGTTGCGTTAATCAACAACTCTGAAAGTTTTTTTGATTGGACATACTTCCGAGAGTCAAGAGTTTCATACAAGTGCCATCAATGACTTGACAATTCAGGTTGAGTGGATTCGGGTTGCAAGGAATTATCAAACCTAAGAGAATTCAGAGAAATAATAACACAAGGTTGTCGTCGTTGCCTTGCCCAGACGCTGCTTGCACGATTGACGAGGATGGACCAGAAGAGTAGACGGCTTTCGTCTCGGAAGGGTGTTCAGATACTGAGTGAAGGAAACTTCATGAAACGTCTAATCTCAAGGCCCATGAGGAAAGCATTGGAGTTTGTCGAAGAAAACGGATGTCTGCCGTATCTGGGCCGTGAGGAGTTTGCAGGCTTATTCAAAGTAGGAAACTTCCCGTCAGCTCGACGTGCAGATATGCGGTTGCAGATCCTTGCTGCGTTGGGAAAGTGCAGGATGTTGAAAGTCTTAGATACAGTTAATCTCAACACCTGTGAACTGACTGTTCCCGAATGGGAAGCCTTCCTGACACCACTGCAGTATAATCCGGGGCTGGAGGAAGTGCATTTCCATCCACTCGCATGTGTCGAGACAGAGGTGGCTATAGGTATCCAATGGAGGAAGATACTTGGAAACGCGCAAGGCATGAAAAGGTTAGTTGTCAAGGCTGGTGAGAAGCTCCATGATGTGCAGGGCAACACAGGGCCCGTGCAAGTGAGGGAATCAATTCTTACACAACTTGCCTTGGGGCTGAAAGACAATCCCTGCCCTCGGATAGAATATCTTGAAATCTCAGATTGGTACACAGGGAGAGCAGCTATTCCGATAGGTCAAATCATTTCCTGCTTACCGAAACTTCGTAATCTTTTGTTGAGCGGCACTTGCATGCTAGAAGAAAATGAGGTGGACGGGTTGTCTGAAGGCTTGATGAAGAGCAGGAGTTTACGGCAATTGAGGATTAGAGATGCAGAAAAAGGAATGGCAGATGTTTTGTTGAAGGCCTTCTCAGAAACTTGCACGCTCGACCAGCTTAATTTGGAAAATCAAATTCAGGGATTGGAAGAATCGCTGCCTCTTTTGCTGTCAACCAGTCTCACGCACATCAATTTACTGAACTGCAGTCAGTGGCAGTTCGATTTTCACAAAGCTGATTGCGATCAGTGGAAAGTTGCTGGCACTCACTTCCTCCGTGCTTCCATTGTGAAAGATTGCAAGTGGGTTTTTTCCGACCTTCTGAAGTCGAATTTTGAATGTCTGGTAGATGGCTTGAGGATGTTCTGGGGCGATAGCCCTGAAAAACCTCTGATCAATCTCAGTATCGTAGTGACCCCGGAGTGTAGCGATATCAGTGAATCACATGAGTTTCTTTCTGTAGCCCTTAGTAATACCTTCCTCACCGATCTTCACATCGACCAGAGATCTGATCAGTCGAGACTCTACGGCTATGACCACACCTTCGAGTACAGCATTCAGAGTAGAGGGATCGATCCTGGACATCAGAAACTGGTGATCTCTTTTGCTCCAGACGAATTTGGAGGTGTGTGGGAGAAGTTGATACCTTGTCTACAAAACAACGATTGCCAAAGCATCCAGCGTCTTTGTTTGGAAGGTTGCGAACTCGATGAGAATCGGTCACGAGATTTAAAGGAGCTCAATAGACTCATCCCAACGATAGAGGTGAATGGCATCCCATGGGAGCATGATAACGAGATGTTCCAGGGAGCTATCGTGTTGGCAAGCTAGTTCCTGATATTGCCAAATGCCAAATGGTCTATGATTTGATGAAGGCAAAACAGTTTCTCTGAGCAATATTCCAGCAGGTAAACTTTAAACATTTGAAGTTTCTAGAAATCATCGGACTTGCATGGAGTTGAAGGGATGCCATCGCGAACAAACGTACCAACAGCTAGATGATGGTTTCAGCTCAATTGCCATCAATTTGATTGGATAGAATTGAGAATGAGATGTACCCCTGCCTCGGTTGTACAACTCAATCAACTCGTTGCACGAATTCGAGAGGCGGACAAATTGTATGCTTAACTGCAAAGATGATCTATCTTATATCTTACTTCGTTTGGCCTCGCCAGTTGTTGAATCTCATAATTCCTTTATTAAGTAGACGCAGTTACAATTCATGTTTATCATCTATTAAATCATCTGAAGTTTATCGCTATATTTGGCTAAGTTATCACCATGTTGACAGGCTACATGCTACGGCCTCTTACAAGCATGACGCGGACGGCATTCTGAAAACTTCTACCATGAGAGGCTTGCAGTCGTCTCGGGAAGGTGATAATCAGGTCATTTTGCTCCCAACTGGCCAACCGGAAGCACATTGCTACGGCTAATAGGTCTCGATCATGAGACTGACCAGCAATGTGAAAAGGAGATCCATCTGAGAATGGATGGCTCTCCCGGCGTAAGTCAATTCTGGACGCTCAATGGAAAACTGTCAGCCAGGAGGACGTACAGAGCATGCTGCCCCAACTGGATCTATGCCACAAACTCAAGACAGAAGAGAAAACATGGTGTTCTTTTGTTCCCAATATCATTGAGGCGCAGCGGAGGAGGCTATTGCTGAAGGAAGTATGGAAAGGTATAAGCTGAAGTAGGATTCAATCTGATCTAACTGATGCGCAGGGACTCAGAGAAGACGTCCTTGGTCCACCTTCTGTCCCCGCTTCCAGGTATTATTTGTCGTTAATCTTCAATCATAGCCCGCTAATGGATTGAGAAATTGTCATCTCGGGATCTCCCGCTAAATTACTAAGGACCTGCCTCTTGCAATTGACTTCTCCATCGATTTCTAACCAGACTTCATATCTTTGATCCAACTCCAGAATCGACTTTGATCGTATCTCGGTGCACCAACGTACAAGTCACGTTCGCCTGTGGAGACGTGGAGGTGTACGATGATTCTCATCACATTTCTGTCGAAAGTGCCGGAATGACAGAACACCATGTAGATTTATCATCGTTAAATGATCCAAGAAACGCGAGCCATCCTTCTAGTTTGTCAAGGTATATTTATTCTCGACAAGTTTGCTGCCTTCTGTGCTTCTCCCGGCGGCTGGTTGTTAATGTGTGGCCCATGTCGTGGCTTTACATTGACTACAGGGCGTGAGTCAACCCCAAGAGCACAGAGGCGAGACACAAGCTGTGGCCGCCGAGAAGCACAAGAATCAGTTCAAGGCTGCTGGGACGATAATTCTCGAAAGGTGCATAGGATACAAGAGTTAAACCTCCCAATGCTGTCTACTCGTCTCCATGACATAAAATTCCATAATCATTAGTGTGTAACTTGTAAATCTGCTCAATAAAAACAATTAGTGACAGTTTGAAATCTAATTTAGGAAGTAAAATTCCTATCATGATCACAATACATAGTTGTGAAAAAGAAGAATGTGGCATACTTGTATTTAAAAGCTTATCTCAACAATTCAATCTTTCTGGGTTTCAGTAAATTATTTTGCTATATATATCGTCATCAATTGTTTCACTTGATTATTGTGTATTAATCCAAATTCAAGCACAAATATAAAGCCTACGTCAATTACCGTGAACAATACATAATGAAAAATGAAGTCGATCTTGAAACCAAACACATTTATAGAATGCCTTAGGAAGGATGTAATAGAAGATAATAAATTTCTATACTTTCGTTTTATAAGTGACATCCAACTCAAACACCAATGTATGTTACTATTGTAATATTATACTCAAAATTAAACACTTTACTCTAGTGAGTTACAAGTCCTTAAAACCCTAACACTAATATATGTCACTATTAGTAGGTTTAACTTAAACAAAGTTAAACAAAGTCTAGCTATTTTTTTTAGGGCCTGAAGGTATCGATAAGCAACGTACTGACATTACATGATAAGACTACCTATTCAACTCTTCAAAGCTACAGGATGTGAAAGGAGCCTCATGACCCAAGAGTTAAACCATTTCATACATAAAAAAAAAAAAAACTCACTAATTTCCTTTGTACAACTCGGGTTCAAACCAATGAGTGGTGCCGGATTCTAAGTTCAACTTTACTCCCGTGGTCTCTACTGGCACTGAAGAAGCCGATGTAGGAAAGAGTCTTCCGGTCTGAGATAGTCAACTGAGAAAAGCAATGGAATCAATGTACTGTGCATTGTACTTGCTTGCCAAGGAATCACAAAATGTCCAGCCCTCCATCTTCAGTGTTTTCGGTACAAGACAGACGGAAGTGGAAATTAGTATTCTAAACAATTTCTAGGAGTAAAAAATAATATTCTGAACAATTTTTAGTGGAGGTTAGACAACTTATAAGATATGTAAGAATTGCGGATCACTGAGAACCAAGGACAATTTTTGTTAGTTTTCAAGAATACCTTGCACTAAGAGTAAATGCCAGCAACTATCTAGCGCTTAGGTCATCAAAAGTGTATTTTTATTAATCCATCAGATTTTATCATTGAATACTTGCAGAATCTAAGAACTTTGGGCAGTACCAACTTTGACGATACATAACAGAGTAACCAAATACCTCTGAAAAAAAAAAGTAAGAGAAATTTTTTCAGTAGTTTTTTTCAATAGCTGCTTGTAATTTTTTTGGACATATTTCTTTCTAATATTTGGCTGCATTCCGACCTGAATGAGGAATGAATTTGAGAATATGTCATCATAAGCAATTATCAAGTGATCAATATTTCATCCCTTGAGGGTTAGTTTAGCTTGAATGGAATGTGCATCAAGAGTTTTAGTGTGTAGTTATGTTGATATACACCTTAAAAAGTTACTTACAACCCTTGCTCAGATAACCTTATTGTTTCAATTTTAGTTACATCCACTATTTAATCTCATTAGTAGAGTTGTACTATCAAAGTAGAATTTATTTGCACTATTCTTGATGATGGATCTATATTAATCAGATAAATAATAAAAGCGCCAAGAATAAAAAAAACAACTGAAAAAGCTGAAGAACTGTGAAGTCAAAATCTCTAAAGCAGTTCAAAAATCCTAAAGAAAATGTAAAACCGTAACTTTTATTGAATGATAACTTGTTCGAAACAATTCATTAGAGCCTGTTTATGACTTTTTAGTTTCAGATCGGAAGTTTCATCAAATAAACATGGAAATCACACTACACATATAGTAGAGAGTTACTTAATCACAATTTCCAATTTTTTAACAGAAAGGTATTTGAATATGCTTCAAACAAGAGAGAGAGAGAGAAACAAAGACATGACATAACACGTTTCCGTTGAGCTAGAAGAACAATCATATCAGCAATCCAGAACCTCGAGTGCTCTTCTACCTTGTTAAAAGTTCTTGAACAATACTTTTAGAAAACTACCAAAAAGCTGATCACTTTGTTCTGAACCGCTATTCAAAGCAAGAAAAAGCGTCGTTGACAACGCACAATAGCCTTCGTCAACCAGGCTGCCAGCGCATGTGCCACTCAGTTTCCATGTTACATCCACTTGCTTGATTAGATCAACGATTTGAGGAAAATGATTCGAACAAGATAAAGTATGAGATCGAGTGTATCATCACACTGTTGCATCAGTGTGACTCACGTATACTGTTGGCTTGCACACAAAAGTCAACACCTACTCTGGCCTTCCAGGAACATTTTCCAATCCCAGAGTACAGTACAGTACAGAGGAACTGTACTCTGTGAGGACGAACACGATTGTCGTTTGCGCTTGTTGTCGTAACCTCGATCGCGCACACGTTCCAAGGACAAGATCTGATTGAAGACGCTGCATCTTTTTTCCACGCGGTACCCATCGATGGTAGGGTCTGTCTTCCCGTGGGTCTTGATACAGCTAGATTCGCAGTATCCCATTCCAACTTTACATCCTGTTGATACACAGCTCAGGGTACTTCTCATCTGAAACATCTGCACGATCATGCATTCCATGAAATTCTGCATTCCACATCTTGGCGATTGTTGTTTTGGATTTCAGATTCACCTGCAGCAGAGCTATCAGTTGTTCGGTCACATATAACGCCTCCTTCCGTTCGAGTTTGCGTTCCGAGAGGCGCGAAGTACCCTTTGCCACACGGTATTCAAGTTTGCTTTTAACTGGAATCCTGGTTTTCTGTAGGTTCATTTTCATTCTGATCGCTTGTTTGCACTGATTTCCAGCAGTCTCTTGCTTCCGATTCGCACAATCGGAAGCAAGATCGTAGTGATTGCTCTTGATTCGATTCCGTGCATAGCTTGGAGTAATATTTGTCTCACTACTCTTGCAGATTGCACGAAGTCTCATGCCCGACACGCACTTGCACACTTGCACACTTGACACTGCGACGGGAATATCAGTTTTCTTCGGGAGAGCCGGGGTTGCGGATCGAAGAGAGGGCTTCCTGTAAGCCAGGTTACATTGCGACCGCGCATGCCAAGCACCAAACGTGAAAGGTGCAGGTGCGTACATCGTCAGTGACGCTGCTCAACTTGCAACACGTTTTGATTCACATTTAGATTCACATCGATTGTCGTACACTGCACTGGGTTCGAGTAGCCTCTTGCTTCCAATTTGCACCTGCGTTCGTATTGATTGCTCTTCATCCGCATCTGTGCAAAGCTGGGAGTAATCTTTGTGTCTCTACTCTTGCAGATTGCAAGAAGTCTCGTGCCCAGCACGCACTTGCACACTTGACACTGCGACGGGAATATCAGTTTTCTTCGGGAGACCCGGGCTTGCGGATCGAGGAGAGGGCCTCCTGTAGTCGAGGTTACATTGCGACCGCGCATGCCAAGCACCAAACGTTTCTGTCTGTGCAAGAAGGGAGGAGAGAGTGGAAGGGGCAGGTTCGTCCATCGCAAGTGACGCTGCCGAACTTGCGACACGGGGAATGGATTCCGCAGACGAGGAACCGCAGCTTCCCTCCGCCATCCAGGACCTTATTTGGCGTCTGGAAGGAAAAGGCGAGCCTATAACGCGGCTTCCCGATTTCGGACGGCATGGATCGCTCTCGACGGACACATGGTGGCGAAGCCATGTGCGCCACGCAGTGCTGAAGGCAATCGGCAACTGCAACACCCTTGAGTATCTGGAAATACACTACCTTTGTGGCGGACATATATCGAGGTTGACAGATAGCGAATGGGATGAAGTTTTGAGTGGATTCAGGAGTAGCACCGTTCTACGAGTCTTATCACTCCGAGACTTGACGTGGAATTCAGTTGAGGAAGTGGAGAGCTTGTGTCTGAAGCTGGGGACAATTCTGAATACCTCTAGCGTAGCAAATTTGGCAATTATCAGTTGCAAATTGAGTGCAATATGTTATTTGAATCTCGCATCAGGAATGCGGGGAAAGTCTGAATGTAAGCTCAAGTCTTTAGACTTACATAACGCTGCGTGGGAGGACTCGAGTGCGTTGGAGCATGTCACTGACATGATCAACAGTGCTACTCGATTAGAAATGCTGAGTTTAGGCGGCACTAATGGCCACATGTGCGACATGGACGAGGAGGTCGTTCGAACCCTGTCCCAAGCTATAAACCTGAGCTCGTCTATAAAAACATTGAAATTAGTGTGCGCGAATAGCGGAGCATCGGACTTGTTGCGGGAGGTATTTGCCTCGGATGATGGCAACCGGTCTATTGAACATCTCCAGATGATGCACATGCCTGTACGCGGACATTCTCTGAGAGATCTTCTCATTTACAAGGAGGTGAAATTGAAGGAGGTGAAGTTGTACAATATCGACATGTTTCCCGAGGAATGGCGTGCGGTAGGACAAGCCATACGGGTCAATACCACTGTAAAAACTGTTGAAGTGTCAAATATGTTATATGTCGTTAGTGGCCCTGGAGGTCCCCTGGAAGGATTAGAAGAGATTGCGCGTGCTGCTAGCTCTCATGACAAGGACCCAATCATGGAGGTTACACTCAATGGTGAATTCGAAAACCTTTCAGAGCTCAACATTTTAGGAAAGGTTCTGCGCGGGGAAATCAAATCTGTAAAATCTTTCCGTCTTTCTTGGGGAAAGTTTTCCATTTCAGGTACAGATAACTTCCAAGAGAGACTGAAAAGTATCTTCCCGATAAATCGAAAAAGTGGCGATGCTTCAGTCCTGGAGAGTCTAGAATTGTATCTGGGAGAAGATACTCTGAATGGAATATGGTGGAAGCACCTGTTTTTGTTCTTGCGTGGGAACACAAGTCTCACTCATTTAACTTTGGGTGCCCATGTTGACAAACTGGCGTTGAACGAAGAGGCATTCAGGGAACTCATGGGGCTCCTGCAAGTCAACTTATCTCTCCGGAAAATAGATGTGAGAGAAACCTCATGGGCAATGGACGGGAAGGCGGCGCAGATTGTAAAGGCCCTAAAGCAGAACGAGAGGCGGGCAGTGTACATGTCCGTTTACAGAGAAGCCAAATTAGCATTTGCAAGAGCTGGTCGACTCTTCTTATGCGGCTCTCCTGGAGCAGGTAAGGCGCTGTGTAAGTTACCAGGCTTTTGAGCAAGCAATCTAAGGTTTTACTTTTAAAATTTAAGATTAAAGTATGAAGTTTATTTTTGTATCTACATGTATTTGGATTTGTGTGATAAAATAAAACAGAAAAGTAACTTGAGACACGGGGAATGGACTCCGCAGACGAGGAACCGCAGCTTCCCTCCGCCATCCAGGACCTTATCGTAAGTGACGCTGCTGAGCTTGCGACACGGGGAATGGATTCCGCAGACGAGGATACGAGGTTTCCCTCCGCCATCGTGGACCTTATTTGGCGTCTGGAAGGAAAAGGCGAGCCTATAACGCGGCTTCCCGATTTCGGAGGGTATGGATCGCGCTCGACGGACACATGGTGGCGAAGCCATGTGCGCCACGCAGTGCTGAAGGCAATCGGCAACTGCAACACCCTTGAGTATCTGGAAATACACTACCTTTGTGGCGGACATATATCGAGGTTGACAGATAGCGAATGGGATGAAGTTTTGAGTGGATTCAGGAGTAGCACCGTTCTACGAGTCTTATCACTCCGAGACTTGACGTGGAATTCAGTTGAGGAAGTGGAGAGCTTGTGTCTGAAGCTGGGGACAATTCTGAATACCTCTAGCGTAGCAAATTTGGCAATTATCAGTTGCAAATTGAGTGCAATATGTTATTTGAATCTCGCATCAGGAATGCGGGGAAAGTCTGAATGTAAGCTCAAGTCTTTAGACTTACATAACGCTGCGTGGGAGGACTCGAGTGCGTTGGAGCATGTCACTGACATGATCAACAGTGCTACTCGATTAGAAATGCTGAGTTTAGGCGGCACTAATGGCCACATGTGCGACATGGACGAGGAGGTCGTTCGAACCCTGTCCCAAGCTATAAACCTGAGCTCGTCTATAAAAACATTGAAATTTGTGAACGCGAATAGCGGAGCATCGGACTTGTTGCGGGAGGTATTTGCCTCGGATGATGGCAACCGGTCTATTGAACATCTCCAGATGATGCACATGCCTGTACTCGGACATTCTCTGAGAGATCTTCTCATTTACAAGGAGGTGAAATTGAAGGAGGTGAAGTTGTACAATATCGACATGCCTCCCGAGGAATGGCGTGCGGTAGGACAAGCCATACGGGTCAATACCACTGTAAAAACTATTCAAGTGTCAAATATTTTTTATGTCGTTAGTGGCCCTGGAGGTCCCCTGGAAGGATTAGAAGAGATTGCGCGTGCTGCTAGTTCTCATGACAAGGACCCAATCATGGAGGTTTCACTCAATGGTGAATTCGAAAACCTTTCCGAGCTCAACATTTTAGGAAAGGTTCTGCGCGGGGAAATCAAATCTGTAAAATCTTTCCGTCTTTCTTGGACAACGTTTTCCATTTCAGGTACAGATAACTTCCAAGAGAGACTGGAAAGTATCTTCCCGATAAATCGAAAAAGTGGCGATTCTTCAGTCCTGGAGAGTCTAGAATTGTATCCGGGAGAAGATACTCTGAATGGAATATGGTGGAAGCACCTGTTTTTGTTCTTGCGTGGGAACACAAGTCTCACTCATTTAACTTTGGGTGCCCATGTTGACAAACTGGCGTTGAACGAAGAGGCATTCAGGGAACTCATGGGGCTCCTGCAAGTCAACTTATCTCTCCAGGAAATAGATGTGAGAGAAACCTCATGGGCAATGGACGGGAAGGCGGCGCAGATTGTAGAGGCCCTAAAGCAGAACGAGAGGCGGGCAGTGTACATGTCCGTTTTCAGAGAAACCAAATTAGCATTTGGAGATGCAAGAGCTGGTCGACTCTTCTTATGCGGCTCTCCTGGAGCAGGTAAGGCGCTGTGTAAGTTACCAGGCTTTTGAGCAAGCAATCTAAGGTTTTACTTTTAAAATTTAAGATTAAAGTATGAAGTTTATTTTTGTATCTACATGTATTTGGATTTGTGTGATAAAATAAAACAGAAAAGTAACATAGTAATGAACTCAAAAATGAATGTGTATTTCGGATTTCTCTCCACTCTTGTGTATCTGCGCAATATATTAAAGTTATGATATGATGTAATCTGTAAAAATTTCTTAAGTAACAAGTGATATTCGTTGTGGTTATGTGTATTCAATCTATAGGCAAGACTCAGTTACGTCAAACCCTGATGAAGATAGGCAAAAGTCGGCTCCGCAACAAATGGGAAGCATTGAAGTTGAGAACCAAAGGCATTGAAGTGGAGCTCTTGCAAAATAATGACCAACTCCAAATTTCTATTTGGGATCTTGCGGGACAAGGAATTTTTCGTACCCTTCAAAGTGTGCTATTTCCTCAAACTAGCAATTTTTGTGTTTTTATATTTGTGTATAGCCCCTTCTGTGATAAAAAATCTTTGGAGAAACCAGACTCTTGTTTACATTCAGAGTTGAGAGAATGGTTGAGTTTCATCTCATCTAGCACTAGGGTTACGGGACATAATCGTCCACAAGTTCTTGTTGTGATTTCACACAAGGATAAACTCAAGTCCACTTCTTTGACTTGGGCTCACCCCACAGTGAAAGAACTTGCGGACAGATTTTCAAAATTTGTAGATCTGCACCCTATTCTAGAGTGTTTTCACGTGGATGCTCGGAAGGTGAAGCAAGTTTTTCCTCTCAAAAATCACATTCTTGAGACATTCAAGAAGTTGTTGAGTGAAAAATCCCCACAGATTCCCCTATTGTGTTCTCATCTCTCTTCCCTCTTGGTTACAAATACTAAGGAGAATAGAAGTTGCCCTGTTTGGCCTTCCCAAACATTTGATGACTTCTGCTTGAAGCAATTATCTTCATTCTCTTCTACTCTCGCCCTTGATCATTCAAGGATAATGAAATCGATCATATCCTGTTTGAATGACATTGGAGCCATAGTTTCCATTCCCAACGTTCATTACATCATTGTGGATCCTAACTGGCTTACCAATACATTATTGGGTGAGCTGGTAGCTTTGGGTCAAGACTTTCAAGCTAAAGAGTACCGGACTTCTCGCCATGACTTGCACACAAGCAGGGACGGATTTGTGGATGAGAGAGTCTTTGCTGACTTGATACAGAAGTTTTTGGGAAAGCAACCACGTGGAGAGCAAGTTGTGAACAGAGAGTTGATTGAAGATATCCTTATCAATTTGGATTTGTGTTTCAAGCTCGAAAATACTTCTCAGTATTTCATTCCCTCCTTCATACCTGAGCATGCAAGCTTGGAAGAACAGAAGTATCAAGAAGGGGCGCACGTGGAGTTGAAGGCTTGGGAAACTAGAGTTGAGACCTCAAAGTTCGTAGGCATCCGGATTCAATGCCAAGATGAAAGAACAATGTCATTGAGCGCTGCTTTTTTCCCATGCTTCCAGGTGATTTCATACATACAGAGAGAATGAATGCGTCAAGTTCAGATTGTAACTTGTGTAAAATGAATAGAATGTTACCTTTTCATTAGTTGAATTCAGTTTTGGAATGCGCAGCTTAATATTTACCAAATTTTGATTTTTTGCAGATGTTCATGAGACGCAAGTTGATGTCGGAGACTATGACATGCTCTCGACATTATCTGAGACTTTTTCATGATGGGCACGAGATCTACGTCGAACAAGATAAGTCCCACAATTTTGTGGATGTTTTGATGTTATACTCGAAGCATAAATCAAGGGAGGGGGCTCTGAAATACGCGATGAAGCATATTGTCCAGGAGTTGATATCATTTTGCGCATCACCCAAAGGCTGTCCAGGGGTGGCGTTAGTGCTTGGTGTGATCCAAACGATTTGCGTGAAGATGCTGATTCCGAGTCAACTGAGAGGAGCAATTCTAATCGAGGATCTGAAATCAAAATTCATTCGTAATATCAATGACAAACTTGAGGATATTCCTTTGGAGAAATCGCTCTTGGAGAAGGAAGATGAGTTGTTCAACTATGAGCATTCTTGGCCCTTGATTAGAGATCACACAACACAGGTTATATTCGAAAGAGCTAGGGAGTTGCTGTGGGATAGCGATGTGGAAGCGGTTGTGAATGAGACTCGACAGAAGCGAATGCAACAATTGGAGTCATTGCAGCAAGGCCTTATCCAACAAGTGGAGTCATTGCAGCAAGGAATAAAAAGTGTGAACAATGACTTGGTTCAGACTCAGCCCTCCAATCGACGTTCATCCAGGATGTTAAGTCGGGCGAGCACAAGTGTAGGGAATCGTTCAACCCGACTTGTTTTGTCCACGATACATCAGCTAAGAGAAGACCTAGTACAAAGGTTTGATGGTGTGGATGAGGGGTTGAAATCAGTGGTGAGCATTGTGGAGAGATTGGAAAAGAAGGTGGGACAGATTATCTCCTTGCAACAAGAACTGCAATCAACGTTAAGTGCCTTCATGTCCAAAGTGGACACCATCATTCAGTATTCTTCATCTCTTCAGCAGCCGAGAGCTCCCAAGAGACCTTATGTTACAGACGATGTTGGCATTTTATGCAGGGTAAGTGCATTTCTACATGTTGGGACAATCGTTCGCTTACACTTGATGTGTGAGTCTGTGACTGGGTATCACACTGTAAAAGATCAAGAAGGTTTGATGTTACAATTGAATCAAGAGAATCGCAGGTGGATTAGGAAAACTATTGAAATTTCATACAAGGTCTTGTATTATGCTGCAAAGGCTGGACTGGAGAAGACCGTCGGGTTGGGCCAAGCTATACCGGATTTGGCAGATTTAAAATCTGATATTGTTCAATTAGATGTTAGCGATCGTGATCGTGTTGCAGTTGTAAAAGTCGGGGAAAGCAAGGAGCTGAAAGAAGCATGGCTGAGGATTCAGCAAACTCTTGAGCATGTTAACTATTCAGCAAAATTCAAGTTGTATCAGGTGAATTACGTGAGACCAGAATTAGGTGGGCATGCATGGGTGTGCGAGGAGTGCATGAATAAAGGTCTTGCTTCAGGCATTTTGACAGATTAGGAATTTGAAGAGGTTAGAATGTCATTATGCAAATGACAAGCATATGTTTAGATCCTCATGCAATATACAACTCTGCAAAATATTCCTTACCTTAGTCTTTTATAATCTTTGCCATCATGTCAATCGCATAGTTATGTTTCTGAAGAAGATCAGGGCTCGGTTAAACTCTGAAATGACTCTTTTAGGGTAGAGTGTAGAATTGTCTTGTTGCAAGTCTCAACATGATGAAATCCCTTCACTTGACACGTTGGGGTGGTCATCTTGAACTTCCACACATATCCCTGATTCCTCTGTTGTTGCACGATGAACAATCTTTCACTGATGAAGTATCAGTGAAGAGCATGAAAACACATATGAACGTATTACAGGTACCACAAGCCATTGCCAACGTGCTTGAGTACTAGCAGGTCTTCAGTCACATGGGTCCTGACACAGCCTTCACTTTGTCCTGACAAACTGCGCGAAAATGACCAGAGATCTGCAGAACACACGATGACTGATCAGACCAAGAGGTATAAAAGTGGTGCAGCCTCTCCGTGATATTTATGGACTTTTGGATCGGATATCGCTGCCACCGCACTTTCTCGAAAACATCAAACTTACGACATCATGGTGTCTCTGGTTTCAGAAAGTCCAATCAAACCTTCACTACCAAGGGAGCTCTCGCGGCAGGACCGAGAGGAACTGCCGAGATCAATTGAATGGCGAGAATTTATCTTCACAGACCTACCATCCCTGCTCTACCCAAGCCCGCCCTGGTCCCCAAAACTCCCATGATCAGGTTCACCATTATTGATTGCCTCCGGCTGATCACGAGCATGGACATCACGTGGGTAGGAGAATTCTAACATCCTCTTCCTATCCCTAATCATGACAGAAAATAATCGGTCATCATCAGGTGTATGAAACTTCAAGAGTGGCAAGAGTCCTAGCTTTCACATCTCTCTAAAGAATCTTCACTAGAAACTATGCGTTTAAGGGACATCATATTGTACAATCGACCAAGCAGTCTATCTTTCCTGTAATTGTGATCAAGATTTTGCAGCTTCGTCCCACCTTGCACTCGAATTTGCATTTGTTCTGTAACACTCCTTCAGGGAATTGACCGTCTATGATGGCTGATGAATCACAGGAATTGTCAAGATGTTTGAGGCTACAGCTGAGACCTAAGTACATACAAATCGAAGACTATGATGAAGCATTCTGAGAGCAATTTCTGATGATTATTGTTTTCAAGTGGAATGAAAATTCAGTTGTAAGTAAGCTGTAAGGCATATAATTGGAACCTAGAGAATACGATTTGTGAATGTATGCATGACCAAATCATACTGCCGTCAATTATGGGAACCGAACCATTCTCAAGCAGTATATGGTGGACAGCTAGATTAGTTCTTTACATCTGTACAGAATCAGCTGTGTGGACATACAAAGTACAGGAACCTCTGAACCTCCCGAGAGTTATATATCGGCCAGGATGGAGGTCTCTTCGAGATTAGGAATGGTTGGGATGATGGAGGTGCGCTAGAAGATGAGTCACTGGGGGCTGGAGGCTCGAGGAGGAGGCAGCAGCAGGAGGAAAAGGCTGGGAGAGAGTCCGAACAAGATGTCCAAACCTTCCGAATCGTAGAGAGAGCATAATCAACCACTGTTGGGGATCTGGATGCCGGCCAAACCCGGGAGAGCAAACAGGCGGAAGGGTAGGAGGAGAGGACGTTTTAGCGATGGCGGATGTATTATTATGGATACACTATGGCTTAGGATATGGAGCAATGTTCGTGTGAAGTGTTCGGTTGGAGAGGAATTTGTCACCACAGTGTGCTTATGTTGTTAAAGACATGGCATTGTCCCTACTAACCGGGAGCCAGCTGTGGGAACCCAGGGGTCTTGTTTGGATGCAGCATCCGAGATCATAATCTCCAAACTGGTCCAACAGAGCTGCCGCAGATTCACTGTGCAACTAGTTCTCAGCTATAAATTAGGCTTCTGAGATTATGAAGCCAGCCGCTGCTAACTCTCGCTTCTACCTTCCGTCTTGACTTGAAAATAGCAGACGGTGATGTAGAAGCCAAAAGCATTAGAGGAGAAGCGACTTCTGAAGTCAGCAAGAGCGAAACCCAAACGTGAAAAGGTTGTGGTTCTGAGAAAAAAGCCCCAGTCACGTACTGATAATTCGACGGAGACTCAGATCTGGACTAGAAGTCACGCATGTCTACTTGTATTTTAACGTTGCCGTCATCCACTCTCAGTTCTCAGAAAACTCACTCCATGGATTTGTCATACGCTGTAGCTTGCATTAGTTGAATCAATGCTCAGCTCCCTAATGAAATCATCCATGGTCAGGAGTCTGTATTGGACATCAATCGCCCTAGCGTGCTTTATGAAACCCGTGAATTGCATCCCTGAATCTGATCAATGTTAGCAAAATCTGTACTGTTATACAATCAGCTGATATATGCTGACACATTGACAGTCTGATCCAGATCAGACTGTCAAGGTGCACCGAAATATTTAAGCCTGAACTTAGAACGCATTGACACGAGAGTTGGACTATACACGAAACAAGTCGCATGCAAAAGATACTCTCTGATTTGTACGTAGTATTGTCAACTGTAAAATAGTACAATCAGGGAAGATACTGACAAAGACCAACACTATGTTCTGATCCTCATACACACGATTTGGTCCTCGTACACACGAAGCATGCAATTGTTCCGCTCTCTTTTTCCGGGTGACGCACATTCGATTCGATTCTTACGTCGAGGCTTCCTTTGAAGTCATTTGTGCACTACGAAGAGCGGTAATACAATTTTTGCAGCTTTGGACTGAGAGCAGGATTTCAGCATCAGGCTGTTGGGTAGTGTATGCTTCACGTAGCTTCTCGGTCTCTGCACATGGAGAGCGGATCTTGGTGTACAGCCGGTGAAAATCATGGAATTAAGAAAACGGAAAGACAGGTCGTTGAAGTCTAGCCGGAGGTCGGTAATACATGAGTTCTGACACTGCAAACAGAGAGAAATCATTGTGCGTTCAATCATTACGTCGTCTGAGCCAATCAGCACTACTCGATCACTGCTGTACAGCTCAGATCAAATTGAAGTGCTACAATGACGATCTAGACATTTGGAACCAGCCATTAAATAGAATGTCAAGGATGTGCAACTCGCAGTGGAGCTGAGAAGATTAAGCTCTGATCTCTGTTTCCTGCGGCCTCACTCCGAAGCAAGAATTACGACTTCGCGCTCTCCATGAAGAAACAGAAAATGAAGAACTCCAACTAAAACATTATATAGCCACATTCAAAACGCTGCGTCGTTTCGTTCGATTTCATCCAGTTCCTCGAAATGTACGTATCCTCGAGGGCACTATCCATAAGAAACACGTCCTTCTCCTGCTGTGCTCGTCGGCGACCGCCAGCGCCGTCCACTCCAACAAAGAGATGAATGCAAGGCGGACTACTCCACATCCTATAGCCACGGTACAAGTAGTTAGCCCCTGCACTGAATTCAGATGAGGCAATAACATGTCACCCACAGGCGCTAAGAGTGTCAGATGGATCACATTGATGAGTCCGCAGATGTAATCGAACTAACATTTTCATCTGATCCTGATCGAGATGAGCCCGTTTAGAGCCGCCGCGTAGGAGTAAGGTGGTAATCGGAGATTTTGAGCTTCTTGAGGGGCATGCACGAACTCAATCGCTGGCTCCTCCTCCTCCTCTTCCTCGTACCAATCGGTGCCCCGACGACTTAAATTAAGAATTCACAATGACGAGTCTAGCAGGGCCGACAGCTCTGCAGCGGATGCTGAACGAAGATTGGGGATTAAGACCGGACCACGTGCATCATGCGAATTGCCCGATCATTTACCAACAACCTTCATTGTTCGATTTCTGGGCGAATCCGGAAAACACCGAATTTATGCATGCTGCGGGATTGTACTCTTTGCTGAAGTTTGATCACCCGCAAGAGAACGACTCATTTCTCGAATCTCTCCTCTACGAATATACGATCGCTGACGATGGCTCGGAGATCCTTTGTTCCCCATGTCTTCTCTCGCGGGACCATAGATTCCGCGATTACAGTTCTGACAATTATGCTCCGATCTTATTCTACGATGTGACGGACCTGCAGCGCCTGTTCCCGGGTCTGCCGTCGAGGGAGACCCATGGAAATGTCATAGAACGAGCACCCGAGCACACAGATAACGCTTGGCTGTGCACCACCATGAAACGCTATTTCGCCGTCCCCATCCTCTGGTTCTCTCCACGAGGCGCAGAATTCATCGTGATCGAATCGTGTTTTAACCTCGAATTTTTCCTGTTCCTCTCAAAGCTGGCCTACACCTTCGGGTGGCCAGGATACCCCGACAAATTCCCTCTTAGGCACTTCCCCATGGCAGTGGAGGCGTTCGAGAGAGGCGCTGTCTTTCCATGGGCAGATCTTCTCCTCGCAGAGCTGATGAACGACCTCACCAAGTACCAAAATCGCCTCAGAGAGTGCCCGCGTTTGATTCGCGTTTGGACGATGATCTATGACGACGCTGTCTTTGGCTGTCCCCGTCCCTCGAACCCTCACCCCTTACTCTATTTCTTCATGCCCGGCATCATCGATGCCAGGGACAATGGGCAGGGATTCGGTCAATTTCACTACCACGCTGAAGACATTTCCCCCTTCACGCCTCGCGATCTCCTCCCCATGCTCAACGAGGGAGCCTGCCGGGGCCCTCCGAATTGCCCCGACGATTTAGAATCCCCGACTGATTACAGTTCTGAAGATGAGTTATTCGAGCAGTAGCTCTTGCCGCTCGCTAGTCGTGCTGCTGCTAGAATCATACGAGAGAATCGCTCGGAGATCGATTCTCTCGACCGCACCTTGGGCTGCGAATTCCTCTGCTGCAAACCGATCTTCAGCCCACATATTATCACCATGGGTCGATAGATATCCTGATTATCCATCGAGGTCTAACTATGAAATTTCACCATCGCCGTCCTTCTTCGATTGCTGGATAATCGCTTGTATTATATATATGACGAGGGGTTGCAGTCTATGGCAGTCGAGGTTGAGGGCAGACCGTGAGGTAAAGTGGGTCGAAGGAAATTCGAGGGTTGGGCACAATTTCCATTTTCTTGAGCTCCAGAGGGGAACTCTTGAGGTATATTCTCCGTGCCGCTGAGATGTGGTCGATGACACGGAATTTTCAGATATTCCTATTTTGTCATAGCCTGACGCAGTTAGTTATTTTTCTTCTTTTGCTGTTAGAAGCGTGCTAGTATCTTGAAATCTGAATCATTCAACCATCTTGAGTTCATTATTAGGTAGTAGAACTAATTTTTCTACTCCCTTTTGGTTTTGTTCAGAAGTAGCCTCATATAATGAAAACCTTAATCTTGAACCCCCAAAACATTGATCCCAAATCATGCAGATTTTTTTGGTCTTTTTTTTCCCCGAAAATATTCATAATTTAGTCACACGTGGGTTAAGTTCCTGAGTTTTTTTTCACCATCTCCCAAGAAGTGATCTAGAGGGCTTTTTCATTCCATGAGGAACCAGTAATAAACAATAACCTTGTCCCAAACTTGGAACTTCTGATAGATGCTCGATGTACTAATACAATTCTACCGTTGTGATGTCTAACATCACAAACCGGTTTGACATTTACTTGATCAGATCAGTATGTTTCGATAATTTTCTGAATGCTTCGAGAAATTGAATTAATATCCGTACGGCACGTTCGGAGCTTTTATGGAATTGTTTCAAGATTGAGACATTTCCCGGTGTACTGTAATGAAAGGAGAAAATTCTTGTTTGAAATTGTTAGACTCGGGTATTGAAAAGTTTCGAACATCCGCGTTTTCAGATATTTAACTTTTGATATTTGTTGGAAACTTATTCGCTTCAAATTTACAATTGATTTATAAACGAAGACGCTAAAGTTCCTATATTGTTGAGTAAAACATGGAGTTTCATGTCATATCATGAACGTTTACTTTGAACACCGAGATTAATAATTTTCAAGTCAAACATTGATAGTTTTACAATCCATGACGAGGATTCAAGTCTGAAATAGTTGAAATTCGTGTAGTAGTCTTTGATTTATATTTATGTACTCAACTCACTATATACTACATATTTCTCTTCGATTCCATATTGCTATTAAGCAACACACCTACCTTACTGATGCCTCCCATTAGTTGACTTTCTGTATTATCAAGCAAACAAATTGAAGTAAATATTGTAATCGTAAAGTCATAAAAAAATTTAACTCAAGCTATTTCAACGGATCATATCGCCAGAATCCCTCCAATTTCGTAATAATTTCTACGTTTCATGTCCTCGATGAAATGGTTAAGAAAGTTACGAGATAAAAATTTACAAAGTTCAAGAATCTGACGACAGATGTGATGATACTATCTTCAAAATGTGTGAGTACTTAGCAATATGAACATTCAAGATTTCCATACAACTGTTGTATGCTTCCTGAGCTTTGACTGATGAAATTTCTTTGATGAATTCAATAATTAGATTAACATCCTGATCAACAGACGGCATCTTTGACATTGAACTGTCTTCACTCAAGGAGCTTTTGGCCTAGCAGTCACGTATGTGTTGAGTATTTCCTAAAACATGCGATCAAAAGGTTCGGGAACGAAAGAAGACAAGTTTTACTGTTATCTTGAAGAACTCCACGAGTAATAAACAGTCATTTATATGTCAAAGACACTCGCTACTGTATTAAAATTAACACCCTGACCTTTACGTAGTTTACTTCAGGTATTTCTTAGAGACCACAATAGATTCGTATATGAACCTTGAAGAAAAGTTCGCATTCTACATGGACTAGATGCAAGTCCATTGTAAATTTGCAGCATCCAGTACATGTGCTGAATAAGAACGCAAAAACTATGTGGCCCGTTAGAATGTGTGCAGATAGGCTGAAGACCTGCTGTGAGCTGCGGATTGCAAATATGACATAATTCTTGGGCCCCATGCATGTGAGGCTCAAAATCTAAACAATCATTGATGATTAAAGATAAGTCCGTGCTCAGACAATATTCAACATACTGAACGGAATTAAATGAATCCACTCAAAGCGCCAAACACAACAAGTGCAAAGACATGCATCATACACAAAGATAGCGCGACCTTCGACCAAAAAGCTTGACAAATATGTAGATTGCCGAACATATTGTAAAAAATCCTTGAAGAGCCTCGTCTTCAAATACCGCTCAGAAGCCGTGCACACCAAGACCTCCTCATCGAAACTACCACGTATCTGATCCTTCCTCACTGAGATGACTCCGTTAAAAAGTCATTACACTGATTGCTTCGCTGTCTGTAAGGTCGTATAAATATATGGATCACCTCCTTTCTACATGTACACCTAGCTTCCCCGGCTCAGTGTTGATATAAAGTATCCAGGCGATGACCATAACTAGTGTTATGGAGAACAAGCCGAAACTGAGATCAACCTAGCTTTGGAAGAGGATAAATCTTGATATCTGTTCTACTCACCTTCAAACCTAGCTACAGTATTCAATCAGAGAGGTGCATAATTACATACCTAAGGGAGGTCGATCAGAGCACATTGTGAAACTGAAGAGCAACAACCGTTGCACCACTTAGTCGGAACTCTTTACATCTCATCCTAGACCTACTATCTTTTACTCTAATTGCACTTTCTCCAGTTCCGAGATGATATCTTCGAACTGCACGACAGACCAGACAGATAGACAATCGAGTCATGCTGCGGGACATTTCAATGATCGCACCCGTCTTCCAAAACTGGCTCAAACCGTACGGAAAAGCGTCCCTGGCAGTACCTTCCCAACCCTGCGTGAGAAACCCTAAAACCCCAATAACTGTAACATGGCATAGTGAAGATAGGAAACTTACCCTCATGATATGACGAATAAAGTGATCTCCAAAACGCTTGGTCACTTTGGTATCAGCAATGTGAACCATGTCCTGACAAGAGGGCAAATCAGGGTCATATTGGATTAAATTTGACGATCACACGCACTCAGCAGCATACTCGCCAACGGTTATAGTAGGAGTGTGTATTGAATAAAATTACGAACAAGATCAAAGTGCCATTAAACGAGAAATTTGGATACATACATCGTCGATGTAAAACTCTACATCAGCATTAGACAACACGGTGCCGTCAGTGTCGATGACATGCGTCTTATGCTTGTACGTAAAAAGCGCCATCCTGTACACAAAAGAGCAGATTTTGAGGACCTTCTCATTAGCTATTCAAAGTGAACACATCAAAGCTCTACAAAAGGCGCTCATCTGTCTATACGTAAGCAGAGGCGTAGAGATAGAAGAATCCCTTCTGTCGAAGATTTGAGCTTTTGAGGAATACATTTAAGCATTAGCTTCAAGGAACCAAGAGCCGAAAGAACCCAACCGCTAACTCATGCCTAAACGATCATGTGTTCGCAATGCCATCTTTATATAGCTCACCTGACGGTCGGCTCATCGATGTCCATAAAAGATGCAAGCTTTCCAATTGATATAGTCGTATACAGCTTCAAGAAACTACGTATGCTTGAAAGTAACTGTTGTTGGCGAACCTCAGACAAGAACAACTTGAGTTGAAGTCTGTAGGCGTCCTGCGAAATATGATACGTCCTTATCAACCGATAGCACCGACTTGCGTCAAGGACACAACATTTCGAAAGAGACTGACGGAAAAGATCAAGCAAGATATACATCCCGTTACTCATTTGTAAATTATGGCAGCCTAAAGATGGTAACGATCTATGAAGGGACTCTTGATAACAGAGGGAAATTGAACTACACACAGCACACTCTCAAACTCACCAGGTAATCTTTCGACTACATAATTTAAAAGTAAATTCGATTCCTATGCTTATACCCTTCAAAAAGGCCTCTAACAGCAAGTGAACTCCCTTAAAAAAAATATCTAGGACATAGGAGGCGACTTACCTGTAAATAGCGTTAAAGGAGATAATCGAATAAGAAGAAAAATGTGATGATTTAAACCAATGCAACTGAAAAATAAGCTAGAGGAGGGGAATGAACTATCGACCTTTCGATACTATCTATCGACGCAACAGAGTACGACAGAGTTGGGAAATTAAAATAAGCGAGAGGTCCTCCAGAAGAAAAACAGGTCGGAACGAGAAGCAGAATGACAATGGTCCTCGTAGTTATACCTGGTTGTAATTTACAAGAGGTTCGTCATAGTTGGGCGGAGAAGGGGTGATGAACTTGGGGCAAGCATACGAAAAAAGTTCATCAAACACAGCTTCATCACTCCTCTGCATCCGCAGCATCTTATCAGCATATTTTTCACGGAGCTGGTTGTTCACGTTCTCTTCAATCAGCTTGCCATGTGGGCACAGAGACAAGCAAATGGCAAGAAGAGCATACATCTGCTCATTTTTTTTATGAATCTGGTCATATTGAGGGGAACGTTGATGATACTGCTTGGTCTTAATAATGTACAGGAGAACCTGGTTAAATGCCCTGATTCCATCCACATACCTGTCGCATGTCACCTTGTCTTCGTTAGTCACTGCCCGTCACAGACTACCACTGACGATCCTAGTCAGTTGATCATCAAGCAGTGTCGGGTGAAAGTCAAATGGACAAGTCGACAAGCAAAGTCTTTTGGGGCATAAAGTCTTCCTAGAGAAAAGAACATGCTCCACATATCTTCTCGACTCAGTAAATTACTTGTTTCGATGTTACACACGTACACATCTCCCAACTATTCAGCAACGCGATTTCCGTTACGAAGATCAGAACACTTTCGTCGCTGGTGACAGCTTCTGCTCTACATCAGAAGTTTTGACGCATATAAGACTTTTCAACCTGAAGGTATGGAGTACCAGATTTCTCTGGGTTTCTGTGCAAACTACTTCCGAAGAGTCGGCATAACTTTCAGTCAAGGACATTGGATTTACCTTCTTAACATCAAGTTCGCGAACCCGAAGTGATAAATCATTGTGATGTGGCAACTGATGACAGTGCTGTAAACCCCTGGGGCATTTATATCAATAGCTACCAAAGCCTTCAAACCGCTATGATAATCACCAAGCAAACAATGAACCCTGAGAAGTCCGACAATACTGAAATAACCCAGCACCTTCAGAACATTCGTCCCTCCCTGGTAGTCATATCCATCTGTGGCTGTAAATGTAACCGTGCCGTCCTTTTCCTCTTCAAGTATTTCGATTATCATGGACTTGTCGATCAAGGCTTGAAGGTAATTGAGAACACCGTAAACATTCCAAACCTACATAAGAGAAGGCCTGGGCTCAGAATTCTCGTCATCGTGTCGAACGTGCTGTGCTGTGTTTCATAAAAGAGGAGGTCATATCCATCTTCGACGTATCATCTCAATTCTTCTTGAAAGTAAAACATCTGAAAAAAAACAGGAAATAAATGCTTGTTGCGCATCACAGAACGGAACAATTAATAAGCTCGCCCAATCTCACAGGTAGCTAAAACGGGTGTTTAGCTAGCAGTTCATGGTAAACAGAAAAACTGAGCAACCATGCCTCTTGAAGCACCTCAGCGTTTACAGTAAACGTCGTAAGTGGAATAGCTGAACTGAGAGGAATATGGTGACAATCACGGAGGGGGCTCACAGACCCAAAACGTGAACGAAATCACAAACAACGCCTTCAGATGCTCTCGGACAACTGGAAGTCATCTGAATCAAGCTATTGACTCCTAGATTATCGCCCAGCTCAGCACTTAACATTTAAGAATGACGTAGATGACTGTCATGCTGACGAGGATAAAGTACCTTGTAATATACCACGGACGTGTACTAGGAAAAGACGACATTTATCGAGAAAAGAGTCTCGACCGATACCTCATCGCACTGACGCAAAAGAGCGAGCTCATGATCACCCCTGGACTTGAGCTTGGCACGGTACTGACAAAAAGACTGGAATTGGTAGATGAACTCGTCAACCATATCCCACAACCATTGATTAGGTAGCTGCATGTTCACATTGCCGTGGAGGATAACCTGGAAGAGATTGCAGTAATTATCCCAAGAATCACACCTCTGCTCCAAACTAGGGCTGAGGAGGGCATAGGCGTGACGGAACCACATCTCCTTATACAGAAGACAGAAAACATGGTCGTTCTCCACATAAGGGGCAATGAGCTCAACAGCAGGCCAGGGCGTTTTCTGGAACATACGCTCGCTGAGCTTCTGGAACGACCCCTCGTACATCTGATGAATCTCGTAAACATTTTTCTCTCTGATATGCCTGTACAAGTAAACCACGAAAGTTTTGACAACATCGGGCACATAACTGCCCAAATCCTGCCCCGGCTCAGGCGGTGCAAGGTCTCGGAACCCATCTCGAAACTCCGGTCTGTCATCGTAGTCGGGCTCATAAGCCCCCACATCCTCATTCATCCGGCTACCACCTCCACCTCCTCCTCCTCCTCTACCTCCTCCTCCATAATCTCTACCGTAATCGTTGTAGGACATTGTCGCTCTTCCTCCTGCGCAATCGAATTGCGCAGCGCTGTCGGGTCGCAGGTTGGTGACAGAAGACTGAATCAAATCGCATTCCCTTCGAAGGTTTGAAGGGTTCGATTTGAACCCAGTCGTGTCGGAAAACGAAGGGAATTCCGACTCTCGAGTCTTAATTGGGAGGCAACCAAGCGCGTAGTCGGATCTGCCTCGCCCCAAATAGCATCACTTTGAGTTATGTTCTATTGCAACTAGTGGATCCTTCTCATATAGATTGCAAGGCCAATCCTATCAGTGAAAGAATGGATACCCCGAGTAAATAATCTACACATTTTGGTAGAGGAAATGATACCTTGTGTTAATTAGTAGAACAGAATCTCACAAACTTATCAAAATAGTCTATAAGAGATGAATTCTCTACGTATCCTCGTATTTGGGATCTTGGTTGTTGATATCTCATTCTTCGCATTTGCTTGGGAAATCACTCTCACCAAGACTACGAAAATTTTAGTATTTATAGCTTCTATAAATTTCGACAACAACTCTGTCCTGACCCAATCAGATGCAAAAATATCAATTGTCTATTCAATTGAGGTTTTAATTCTCTTGTGCCGTGCCGAACACCATAGATACCTGTCCTCTATCTTTTAAGTAATCATATAGACTATTGCATCGAAGTCGATAACAAATTTGTAGTAGAGGATATAAAACATTTCACCGAGAGAAAGGAAATATCTTGCTAAAACTGTTGATCCTAACGACATAGATTGTAGAGCTCTAGACCAAATGATGGACAAAGAGAGTAATTAAAGCTTATGTCAAGCATATCTCTCATATTTCATAAAAATACATGTGATGGAGGTGATCATCTTCGCTGCTGGATAATTTTGTTCTTGCCGAGTGTTTGGCTGTAGATTAAACTTTACTGAGTTATCAACAAATAAATCACATTGTACCACAAGCGTAGAGCCTTGTGTACCCTAAGTTATACGGTCACACTAAGAGTTAGTATACTGGTCTAGCATTGTATCACAATGTCTTATGTTGATCCTTGTGTACATCAACATCAACCCTCGTGATTACAAGTAAATGCTTCATGTTGTAACAAAATTTCTTTCATAAATTAATTCAAGTTTTATTTTTATTTTGAAATTTTCAAAAAAAAATATTTTGTGAGTTTAGTTCACTTATGCTTTTGCATCGTTACAAACCTCTCTAAGGTTACTGGAATGAAGTAATATCTCTTAATGATAAGGGAGAGTAAAAAAAATTTAATGAGCTGAGGTAGAAAAGAAACTGAAACAACAATTCATCATTTCCAATTGCGGCTCTAATGTCCTTGCGTGCAAGTTATGAGTGTGGATGGTTTCCATAAGCTTGGAAGTAGCATCACCCATGTCAACACTCCTCATCTGAAAATAGAGATTGTGACACGATATAAGACTAAAAATATACTACCTAGTGCAGATAATAATAATAAAGGTGACTTGCTGGTAATTAATACACTCTGAACAAATCCAATTCAATTGAAATGGAAATGTGTCAACTCACCTTTTTATTGACAATTCAATATAAGGATTCATGATCCCACATTTACAAGATATTTCTAACAAGATCCTTATTGACTTTCCAAAGCGTACTAAGTGAAGCTCTTACTTGGGCCAGATACATATATGGAAACATTGTAGACATTGTGAAAACTGCCTTCTATGTAACAGGCCGCTTTGACACATAGCCTTCCACGATCACAACTCCCCCACATGTCTTCGTAGTGACACGTTCCAGCTTCAAGTTGTCGTCTTCAAATTGAAACCCAGGTCCATCTGTTCTATTTCCTACAAGAACTGGTGAAATGACTGCCACCACCTTTTGAGGGCCCTGCTCAGAGAGAGCTAATGGGCCCAAGTAATTCTCTATGTTACAGAGAGTGGAATCCAGAAGAACGGAGTTCAATCCCTTTTGATAGAGCAAGTCCAGCACAGCATCCAAATTCACCTCGTTCATGGCCACTACATCGACACCCCTTGATCTGAGAAGGGACTCCATCGACTCCGCACTCTGCCTGCTGTTGGATTGCAGGTCTGTTGAGATTGCATTAGCATCTGTGATAACAAGGGTAGGGGCCGAGGAGGTATCGAAGACGTGAGAATCTAAAGGCAGTGCTAAAGACTTTGCTACGACTACTCTAAGAGGTTGCTTTGCTCCCGCTTCAGAAGACAGCAATTTTGGATTCCCGAGTATGCACTTGTCTGTTACGATGACCGCATCGTTTTCTTGAAGCAAAATGCTGTAATTACTTCCTGCCTCTGCTGATGTCGTGCCTTGACTGCGCAGAACTGCTCCATCCATTGAAATAGTGTACCTGCATGTGAGACTAGTGCTGAGAAGCTCACAAGGAAGGGCAGTGTCTTCTCCTCTGTGAACTTCAACTTACAGCAGTGCTACAGAAAAAGTATCTTGCACAGATCAAGATGCACGATCACGCATGTTCACCACGCAATTCGAAGTTTTCATTTCCACTTCCCAAGTTTATGTATTAACGACCGATGACTGCTGTTTCATGATTCCTTAGACCTGATGGGGTGAGTTGTGCATTTGGATGACGTACCTCAAACTTACAAATGGTTTCTTGGTGACAATCCTATGGAAAAAGGCTTCGGCAGTGGCCTGACAAAGGGCCTCCTCAACTCCAACCACAACCTTGATGCCTGCCTTCTGCAGAGTTTGCACGCCCTTCCCACCTACCAACGGGTTGGGATCCACCGTGCCCACCACCACTCGACCAACTCGTGCACGAACTAAAGCCTGACTACATGGCGGCGTACGTCCAGTATGATTACATGGCTCTAGACTGACATACGCCGTTGCTCCTTGAGCGGCTTTCCCAGCCTCCCTCAGAGCGAAGACCTACAAAATGACAGCAATTGCCGGCACGTAAATTATGGTGCATCGTTCCAATAACAAAGACACATCTCCATAATCAGACCGAAATTTCAATCTCAAATCTTCCTGCGTGTGTAACCTCTAAAACTGTCTGCGGAAACGTCTTGGCTTGTTTGAGATATTTGTTGACAAGTTGAGAAAGATCAAGTTGCTCATGGTATTCGCGTTTGACTGGAGTTCAATTATCCGAGCTTTCACACTAGCCAAAGTTGCTGCCCCTGCATCTTCGAAATTCATCAGGCCGGGACTTGTCTTGATAACATCAGAATCAATCGACACACAATGTGAGAGATAAGCACCTCGGCATGTGGTTCTCCAGCTTTGGGATGGAAGCCGCGACCTACAATCTGGCCATCCTTGACAATTACACAACCCACCATCGGATTGGGTGAAGTGTGCCCAACTGCTTTCCGAGCAAGCTCCACTGCCATCCTCATGTACTCTGCATCTTGAGGGGTCGCTCCCTCAGGCAAAGGTGAAGACTCTCGACCAGCTTCGGAGAGTCCAGAGTCCATTTTCAATTCACGGAAACCTGAAGTTCCTTGCCGCTCTCCAGCGAGCGAGTTTGAAACTGTGCATCGTTCTGTGTGCTTTCTCACTACGAATTTCCTCACTTGTATTGAACTGTGCAGAAATTCTGACCTCAATGTCGAACTACATGAAGTAGAAGCTGAGAGGTTCACGGCTCGTCTAGAAGAGCAGGTTGCAATGAACTCTCCTCGTCCATTGAATGGAACCGTAAGAAGGCCGGAAGAACAGCAGGTTGCAATGAACTCTCCTCGTCCATTGAATGGAACCGTAAGAAGGCCGGAAGAGATGGGCAGAACCAAGGCCATGGAGCTTGCTTGCGGCGAGCTAGTTCACCCTGGCCCAGCAAGCACAATTTGTTTAGCCCACGATCGCCTAACTCAATTCAACCTCCCAAAAACCTCAAAACCTCAGCAAACATCAAATGAATCAGCGTTGAATTCTTGACACATCCTGTAATCGCTGGATTCATCATTGAGACTCGACTGCATGGGAGCACGAAGATATATATTCGCAGTTCCCTCTCGAAGATTTTGTTCCAGAGCAGATGAACGCACAGGGAGAGAGAAAGAAATCAGGCGAATTGGATCTATATTTACCGCACGATTGCGCTCAGTAGCGTGTGAGCGTTCAGTAGATGATAAAGGCCCACCTCGATTCAAATGCCCAATGCGTTCGAACGAACATGATTCTCGTTTCCTCATACAGACCCCTCGATCCAAATACTAGGATCTATCACGGAGCAGGTCGTCATCGCCCTTCCTGTTCCAGTTTCCAAATGGCGTGCCTCCGCTTCCTCAGCGAGTGACAACTCATGCACTCAGGATCAGACGATCCAAAGTACTACGTCCACTCCATGAGCTCAGAGGTTTCCTGACTCTTGCTCCCGGATCTTCTAATTGCTCAAGCAATGTGTCTGTCTTGGGTGTCAGCGCCTGAACCATACAACTGACGACCACATTCCCTCGCAGCATGGACACCCAGCAATGGATCATTGAACCGCACTGGCTATCGTTGATTGCAGCCCAAAGCAACAGCAAGTGTCAACAAACTCATGTTCTCTACGAAACTGCAAAAGTAAGAGACTTTATCTCAATGAGCACATACACTGCAATGCTGTATTTCTCGACTGGATTGGTTCACTTGAGCAGTACATCTAGAGCTACTTCGCATGAATGTATCAAATGTTTTATTGATCGATTCCTATGTGGGTATACAGTTACTTTAACATCTTAGTTCTCATCATAGAATCGCAAATGCACCTACAAATAGATCCGTTTTCACATTTACACTTGATTATTGTATGTTCTTTATTTGAATAATTTCTGCTCAAATGTGTATTTCATGAAAAAAATACAAAACAAAGAAAATTGAGCGTCGAATCAAATTTTTTTATTTACCATAAAGAGTTACCAAAAACTGTTTATAAGTAACAAATTATAGAGATTGGAAAAAATGGAAACACAATACGTTACTAAGTAGATTGAATGATATTTCCATTTCTTTCTTTTGTGAGAAAAATCAATAACAATATGTTTTTCCAATTTGGGTGAAAGAAACAAAAAATCAATCTGACTATATGATTTTCTTTGTAAAAGTGGTTTTGTAAAACTTCCATCATGTTTTATCATAGTAAAAATAACACTTATATATCATTATTCAACATTTATACAAAAAAATAAATACTGGAAAGATATAATATTTTTTTTACACATGATGAATCATTTACTTCAATTTTGATAATGTACAATGCAATCTTTATCTAAGTGGAATGTTCTGAATATGATATATGTAAAAAAAACTACATCAAAAATTTGTAAGTAGTCTTTAAATTAACATTCTCAAATTATTAAGTCAAATTTGGATGTGATACATTATTAATACTTTTTGCAAGCCCAAGAATCACTTGATTTTTTTGAAATAAACCTACTCAAATTAATAAGTAAACTTTTCACATAAACTTTCATTGACTATTTTAATCTTGTTGATTGCACAATCAAAGTTTTTTTTTTTTGCATGTTTGCATTGTAAATGTATGAGAAGATTCACACAACGTATAGATGAAAACCATATTTTACTATTATTATGAATACTAAGGGAATTTTTTTATATTAGTTTACTTAAAATCATATGTTCATATTTTTTAAAAAAAATTCAATAAAAAATACTATTTACACTAGATTAAAGTAAAACATATCCTTGTCTGATCTTTTTGTTAGTTTGTAACTCATGTCCGTTGTCATTTAAGATTTTAGCTATGTCTATCAAGTACAACTACATCTAGCTTTCCCCCTTGAATATTGATAGTAAAAGTTAGTGTGTTCTAGTAGAAGTTACTTTTTGGATGAAATCCCTTGTTTTTGTGTTTTTGGTTTAGTAATTGATAGAAGAGCGTTTTATATAATCCAATTTGTGTTTGGTGCTCGTGTCAACTCATTGATTGTCTCAACTAACAAATTTTCTTGCATGGTCTTAAAGAAATTTGAATGTATTGTTGATGCTTTATTGTTAATATTTGATATTGAAAGTGCAAAAGTTGCACTCTAAACATTTTTTCATCATTGTCAACACAAGTATATATACTCAATTTTTATCAACACATTTGATTTGATTTGATTTCTTGACACAAAAAGTCTTCAATTGTTTCTTGGCAAGAGATTTTGTTCTTGTTATTGTCATTCACATTTGAAAGTTGAATGACATTTTTTTTGTTGGCATATTGTGTATGATATGTGCTTCTATCATCAATCAATTTTTCAATCTCAATTGCAAAATAAGAGCAATGAAGAGTGGAGTTTCAATTGATAAAGTCTTGATAGCAAACAAGTTGCTTTAAAATAATCTTGACGTCGCATGCTTGCAAAAATTTGCATGAAAAATGACCACTATTAGCGCGACGTGCATATGTAACATTTGAGTTTGGGAAAGAATCTCATTCAAAGATGAAACATAAAATTTGAACATGAGAGATAACTAGATTGGTTCTACTTTTCCTTATATTAATCTTTCAAACACATACACAAAGATAAATTCTCTTCCACACCATCCAATCTAATTTCACTGGATTGATGACATGACATATTTACATAATGAACACACAGATTGTTTACGTGTTGCTTCTAATTTAAAAAAATAACTAGCACACGAATTAACATACTAACTAGCAAACTAAATCATCACCTACCAATTACATGATAACAAATTGTTCACGTGTCGTTGTTAACTAACACACTTGATCTTTAATTATCAAATACACGGATTGTTGACATGAAAAATATAAATAGATCAATATAATGTGACTATATCTCCATCATGAGTAAAATCTACTTTTAATCTAACTAACTAACTAAAGATTGTTACAACAACAACATGAACAACATATATTCAAACACGCCAAACAAGAACGATTGCTAATAATATCGCCAATTTGCTTGTCTTGACTTTGAATTTGAATTTTGATACAAAAATTTCTTAGAGAGCAAAATATCAAAATTGAAACAAAATTCATCACAATTTGGATATTTTTTTGATACATTGATGTTTTTTTTCAACACATTTCATCAAAACGTCTTATAAGATAACATTTGGATTCAAAAAAATTTGAAATTCATTATATAGATCAATAGTGATCTTAGATTGACGGAGCGTATTAAAATTACAATAAGATAAAGTCAAGTTTGGACGATCATGCAATTAAGAGGGTGGAGAAGATAACATACAACATGTCATGAAATTTTTTTCAAGAAAAATTTTAATTTTGAAAGTATTTTGACTTCAATGTTGGAAATTTTTTCTTCAAAAAAGCAACAATGAAATGAATGAGTTGCATAAGGAGTTGACTAGAAAAACAAATTGTATGCGAAGAGTAAGCATTCTGATGATGATTGCTGCTACTGTTTGTTGTCATTTACAAAGCTCAATTTAAGTACGGTTTGTACAATTGCAAAAGATTTGTCTATACAAATCTAAATTTTTAGATTTGTAGACTTTGAACTAGGTTTTTAAAGCTTGTTTAAAATCTTCAATTGCGATGAGCAAATGATACTTGCTCCGTATGTACTCAAAAGAAAAATCTATTCAAATTTTGATTTGAAATGAGTATTTATTTCACTCAAATTTTAATTGAAGTGATGAAAAGACTTGAAAGAAAACTTAGAACTTACATTTAGTCTATAACTCAAAAATGCAAAAGATGACAAACATTGCAATGATAGAGCAATTTGTGAAAATTCAATGTGAATGTTAATGTACATGCTAGACAAATGCTACAAAATAACTTGACAAGAGTAGTGACATCGTCAACAAAAATAGAATGAGAGTAATACAAGTCGATCATCGATTGACAGAGTACATAGTCATCATCTTGCTTTTGTAAATGAAGTAATTGAAACTACTCTCCAAGACCGATACTTGCCATTGCACACATGAGACAAATGTAATGTGATGAACGATAGTATAAAAGAGAAAAATGAGTGAAAAGAAGAATATTTACTTTAACAACAGTAGTGAGAAGCTCAATTGTTCTACACAATGAAATGGCGGTTTCTAAATGTGGAATAGCAAGTTATGACATAGTCAAATATGATGATATTTTAGTACATTAAGAGCGGCGAGAACTAGCTTGATACTTTGAACATTGATAATGATTCGTGTTATCGTGAACGTATTCGAGTGGCAAATTATATTAAGTTTTTTTGTACTTTCATGTTACTGTAATTTAGTATGAATTGGATTCTACACTTTTGAATGATAACGTCACATTTCTACTTCTCATGTGAACATACCGTTTTTAATTTTTTTTGCATAATTATTATCAAATATGATATAATTTGTTTAATAAATTCATAATTTAAATAAACAATTATTTATAATATTTCATTAGTTCAACTCATGTCAAAATTTTATGATAATTTAACATTTTTTATTCATAGTCAAACTTTAAATTTGTAAAAATTTCAAATTATAACTTGTGAGATATTAGCTTCGAGTACATGTCGTTTTTCTTTTAGAATTTATGTCATTTTTTATTGTTTAGCAATAGCTTGCTGATGAATCAATATACTATGGGCTGTAAAGGAATTGACGGCTTTGATTCATTTTGATATTTTATCGTTATAAGATATCGTTATAAATCCGAATGATATAAAGTCAATCAATGGATTAAGAGATATATGATAGTGAGAGAATTTCCAGAAAGGTTGAGAATGAAAATTGGAAGACACATTGAGAGAGATAATCATATGTGATGGAATGTTAGTCTTGCTTGGAAAATAGAAGTGATTGTCTTTGTGTGTATTTCTCACCGGACTAAAATATTATGACGACGGCTAAAAAGTCAAGTTCGACGACATTGATCTTGAATTGATACTCGAACTACCTTCATTGAGTCGTTCATGGGAGCTAGGCTTATGAACTGAACTTCGTCAACAAATTCTTGTGTTTGTGTGTGTGGGCTGTGATAATCTATTGGTTATGGGAATGTAGATTCCTACAGTGATATTAGAGCATCATATCATCGATCTTGATTTCACAACTTCGTCGCATCTGTCTTCCACGGCTGAATTCATCCCGTCGGATTTGGAAGCATCGAGTTGCCTCATTAGGCGCACCGACGAGTCAAAAAGTAGCAACAATGGCTTGAAGACATTCCCCAAGATCAAAGAGAAGAAAAATTTGAAATTGCTATGATTACAGTAATTTTCACCTGTTTGATTCGATTGCCCGCCTAATTCACAAGAAAAACACATCAACAAAGATGTGGAAGAAGCTTGAGGAGATGTTTCAATCTCGCTCTCTCTACAACAACATCTACATGGAGAAGAGTCTCTTTGGATTCAAGATGAATTAGGCAAAGTCATTGGAAGCCAACTTGGACAAGTTCTTGAAGATCACGATTGAACTCGCAAATTCCATCCACAAGGAAGAGCTTAGCAACGAGAATACCCTAATCATTAATCTCAATTTTCTTCTAGAGGCATATAGGCAGGTGAAATTAACAATCAAGTACGAGAGATCATCAATCATACTAAATAAAGTGATATTCACGCTCAAATTCAAAGACTTGAAAATTAGAGCAGACAAGAAGATCTCTAAGGATGACAAAAATTACATTGCTCGTGGCAAATAGGAGTGCAAGAACATAGATGAAAGCAACTCAAAGCCCAAGAACCACGGCAAAACATCTACAAAGATCAACAATCGAAGTATCAACTCCAACGTTGACAAGAAGTGCTTCTATTGCAACAAGATGGGTCATATCATGAAAGATTGTTACTCATGGATTAGTAAGAACAAGGAGCATCAAGTTTAGCTCATCACAAAGTCACCAAGATTCAACCAACTTTGGTAATGGCTACAACGAAGGCAAAGTTTTCATGACATCAAAAAAGTTCAAGGCCTCGAACTGGATCCTTGACTCTGATTGCACCTATCATATGATACACAATAAGCATTGGTTGTTGGACTACCAAGAACTCAATGAAGCTAAGTTAATAATGAATAACAATCATTCTTGTACTGTTGCTGTTATATGATCTGATAGCATTAAGATAGTTAAAAATGTCAAATGGATACTTGAATTGTCTTGGAATCTTATCTCTATTGGCATTCTTGATGACTTGGGTTATACTAACAAGATAGAGCAAGGCGTATATTGCAAAAGATGCTATTGTTTTGAAGGGTATCAAGATAGCCGGTCTCTATTATCTCATCAAAGAGACTCTTTATGAAGTTGCGTCAGTTGCCACTACCTGAAACGATAGCAAAGCTACACTTTGGCATCAAAGGCTTGGCCATATTAGTGAGAAGTATCTAGAACTGATGAGAAACCAGAATTTGCTAGGAAAGTACAAAGTCAGCAAACTTGATTTCTGCGAGCATTGCATTTTGGCAAAGCAACACAAGCAAATGCTCCGAACCGAAAAGCACACGTTTACACAAATCCTTGAATACATTCATTCAAATTTGTGAAGAACCTCAAGGACAACCTGTGTACAAGCCTGACAAGTCACAGCAAATCAGAGCAATCTGAACAACAACATGACTACTTTCTGACTAGGAACAGACAAAAGAGAGTATCAAGGCCTCCACAAAGATATGGCTTCTTCGCATACTCTAAGATCCTTATCTCCACGTTCACATCAACCTTGGAGATTCAGAGGAAGGAAATACTCTACTATCAAGATGCAATTGTTGGATCAGACTCAGAAAAAATGTAAGGAAACCATGAGAGATGAAATGAAGTTGTTGAATAAGAACAAAACTTGGATCATAGTTCCAAGACCTAAAAATCAAAAGCCAATGACGTGTCGATGGCTTTACAAGATCAAAGAAGACGTGATCAATTCTGACAAGCCTCGGTTCAAGGCCATGCTAGTGGCAAAAGTATTGATTCACACAGATTGAGGGACTCAAGTATAATGAAATATTCTCACTTGTGGTAAAACACAAGATCATAAGGATTATGCTTGCGCTTGTGGTCCAGTATAATTTGTAATTATAGCAAATGGACATGAAAACATCATTTCTTCATGGTAACTTGGAAGAAGTGATTTATATGAAGCAGCCACCAGGATATGAAGTGCATAAAGATGAAGAAATGAAGTGCATAAAAGTGAGGACATGATGTGTTTACTAAAAAAATTGTTGTATGATTTGAAGCAGTCATCACGTCAATGGTACAAGCTTTTGACACTTTATGCTTGAGCAAGAATATAATAGTAGTTACTATGACGCATGCTTGTATTTCAAAGGAAATGAAGTACTGAGGAGCATTTATCTCCTCTTAGATGTAGACGATATGTTACTAATCAGCGCCTCAACTTTAAAGATATCAAAACTCAAGAAGATTTTGAGCAAAGAGTTTGATATGAAAGATTTTGGTGATTCTACGAGAGTCCTTGAAATCAACATCATCAGAGACATGAAAAATGATTCATTGACATCGTCACAACGTGACTATTTGGAGAAGCTAGTTGACAAAATTGCCATGAGAAATGCAAAGCTAGTGATTCAACCTTTGGCGAATCATTTCAGCCTTTTTGCAAATCAATGCCATATGTCAGCATCAGCAAAGCAAATTATGGAAAATGTTTCATATTCAAGTGCAGTTGACTTAGTCATGTACACTATGGTGTGTTCAAGACTTGGTATTGCCCATGCCATTAGTGTTTTTAGTAAATAGATTTCAAATCTATATGCTATTCATTGCCAGCCAAGTAAGGAACACTGGCTGGCTATGAATCATCTCCTTAGGTACTTGAAAGACACTACTAACTACTGATGTGGATTTGGTGTTCTGCAAGAGAGTTAGTTCAGTTTTGGTGGATGATATAGAATTTTACTCTGAAGGGGATAAAGACCGTAGAACTTACTACAACTTATAAATTCTTGATCAACGACAATTGTGTGAGGTGAAAGTCATAGTTACAACCTGTTGTGACTTATTCCGCATCAGAGTCAAAGTATATTGCTGACATTGAGGCAATGAAGGGAGACATATGAATTCAAGTCGTGCTAAAGGAGTCACATGTGTTCCAAGGTACAACAACACTTTTCTCCTATAGCTAGAGTGCAATCCATTTGTGCAAGAATCTAATGTTCCACGACAGAACAAAGCACGTTGACATCAAATACCATTTCTTCAGAGACAAGATCACTGATGGCGACATCAACATTCCAAAAATCAGCACTGATGACAACATGGCAGACAGTGGCACAAAAGTGGTAACTCTTGGGAAGTTTTGATTATGTCTAAAGCTTTTTGGAGTTGATGCAACGTGGCTGAGCAGAATTGAACGATGAATCAGTGAAGAACGAGGACCAAGTTCAAGTACAAGTGACCAAGATCAAAACTGAAGATTGAAGTGGCAATTGTGAGATATTAGCTTAAAAAATGACATATAATTGATTATATGTCATTTTTTTACAATTTATGTTGTTTTTTTTTGTATAGTAATAGCTTGCTGATGAGTCAATATCCTATGGACTGTATAGGAATTGACGGCTTTGATTCATTTTGATATTTTACCGTTATAAGATATCGCTATAAGTCAAGATGATATAAAGTCAGTCAATGGATTCAGGTATACATGACAATGAGAGTATTTCAAGAAAGTTTGAGAGTGAGAATTGGAAGACTCATTGAGAAAGAATCATCTGTGAAGAAGTGCTAGTCTTGCTCGGAAAATAAGAGTGATTGTCTTTGTGTGTATTTCTAACCGGACCGAAATCTTGTTATGACGGCAAAAAAATTCAAGTCTGACTACATTGATCTTGGATATATACTCAAACTGGCTTCATTGAGGAGTTCACAGCTTGAAAACCTAGTCCCACTAGGTTTTCAAGCTTCTTGTGTTAGTTTGTGTATGTGCATTATGATTTTCGGTTGGTTATGGAAATTCAGATCCCTACATAATTTAATGACACATACCAATCTATCACAATCATACTACCATTTTTAGAAAGTTTCATTAGCTAGATTTTGAATTAATTTTTGTAAATTTGGATTAATAAAAATCTTTCAATAAATTTGCAATGATAAATATTTTTATTCAAATATACATATGATAACACATGTGAAAATTTGCCAATTTCTAATTATAGAATGAAATTCAAGAATTTCTTTTACATTGATCAAATGTATTGTATCTTTTCACAAAAGTAAATGCATTTGCTATTTTTTTATGTGAATATCTTCAGATCTTGTAATGATTATTCATGCATTTTTTTAACCTTTTTTTACATAATTCATGTGAAAAAAAATTACAACAAGCATTTTGAAGGTATCAATCATAGATATAAAAATATATCTGTCATAATTTTCTTGATAATGAAATTAATTGATCAATATCCATGAGGTAATTTGTTTTCAGGAAATTCAGAAAAATATGTGATACACTATGTGATTAAAAAATCATTTGCACGACTTTTTTTAGATACTAAATAATCAATAATTATTAATAGACAAGAAAGTTGTTTTGTACTTTGAAGCATATATACATGTGCTTTAAAAGTGTCTGTCTTGTGTCTATTCTTTAAAAGTATAATTAAAGCCAAAAGAATTATATTTAATATCCAAATTTTCCATTTTGTATATGAATTAGACATAGATATGACAATTTTGGATGAAGAAGTACAACTACAATTTACTTGTCTTCCGGCGTATGATTTGACCTGGACTTTCGAGCATGTATTTGCTCCTCCGGGTCTTACTCTTGAGGGTACCACCCTTTCGATGTACGTAGCGTGGACTCTAACACGGGTCTGGATATTCCTTCCCCAACATGCATCCAACGGAGCTCGCATTTCTTTCTTACGAGTCCCGTAAAAGTGCCACCATTTTCCAAATCAGTCACAACGCGGGAAGCAACACCCCTTCTCAGTTCATCACATGGCAGGACTTATGTGCAGCTAGAGTGAGAGAAATCGAGGAAGACGGAGGACGAGGAGGAGGAGGAGCACAATCGGCAATTGCGCTCGAACCGGATAGCGGTCGAAAACTGAACCGAAAGAGTCGGCGAAGTACTTTCTTCAGGTTAGCGGGCAGCGAAATTAGCCCGGCAATTGGCGGCAGTGAATGGTAGGAAATCGCGGCGGAACCGGATAATCGCATGCGCCACCGCCCACGACGAGCGACTGCTCTCGCTCTCGCTCTCGGCTCAGAGGTGCAGCCGAATGTGCTGCCGGGATCTGCACATTGGAATGCACGCACGCACGCCCCGTCGCCCTCAAGTTCTTGCTCGCTCGCGGTGCCCGTGCATGCGAGAACGAGGAGTGTCGAACTCCCGAGGCCTGTGATCGTTTCCCCGTCGTGTTCCGAGTCACCGCTGATGAAAATTGGGTGCTCTTGTGATCCGCCGGCGTTTCGAGGGTTTTGGGAGCGCTGAGTGAGACGGGCCATCTGGGGCTAAACCCCTCTAGTGCTTGCTCGGACAGGGAGCGAGGCTCGCTCGCTGCAAGCAAGCACCATGGCTATGGTGGTTCTGCCCACTTCACCTGGCTTTCTTACGGTTCCCTCTTATTGTAGGGGAGCAGAAGGGTCCCTCGGAACCTGCCCGTCGTGGCAAGCCATGAATTCAATTGTGTTTAGTCCATTCAGTTCGAGTTGTAGGTTGAGATTTGTGTGGAATCCAATTGATATTCGGCACTTAGGAGTAGGAAAGCAGAGAAGACGGTGCAGAATTTCGAATTCATCCCCAGCAGGCCAGGCCGCGGGCGAAGGGTTTAATGAGCATAGTTTGGAGTTCGAGTCAAGAACAAGAGCGCATTTGTTGCGGAGCCCCGTTTGTAGCCTGTCTGTTTCTCTTCCAGGCTGCTCTGCAGCATTCGATAGACATAAATTGAATGGGAAATTGAGGTTTGGGAGGCAGAGGCGAGGAGTCGTGGTCGCTGTGTCGGCGAGCAGTCGGGGACAAGATTCAGAGGAGGGGGACGCGGATGAACAAGGCCAAAATAGGGAGGATGTTGAGGACGTGAGGGAGATAATTGATGTGCCCAATGAGGTAGAGGCTAGGAATGCTAGAATAGAAGCAGAAATCAGGTCAAAGGAGGAGCACAAGCAATATAGGGAGTCCTTGGAGTCAAGGAGGAAGAAATTTTTGCACAATCTTAAAGAGCAGCACAAAGTTTACAAGGCTGACAGAGATGAATGGGGTATAGGATTGAAACCCATCTTTACAGTATATGAAGATGCTCAAGGTAAGCGCTACAAGGTGGATGTGGATGAAGACGAGATTTGGCTGAGGAGTGGAGTAGACCCGCTGTTTCCTCAGTTTGCCGACGACGAAGCTAGAGAAGTAGTCGAAAGGAATATTGCGAAGGCCAATTCATTGGCTCGGAAGATCGTCGAGGGGAGTTACGAGCCTAATGAGCTGAGCGTTCTCTACAAGTTTCAAAAGGCGGGGCAGGAAACAACTGTAGGGTCCGTCAGATGGGATGGTGATAAGGACACTTCTCAGAACTACCTCCCGGCTCCTCTGCAGAAGATGAATTTTGTCACTGTATTTGCCCTCACTGTGGTGGGGGGTTTTGCATATAAATGGTGGACTGGAAGGAAACCGAAGGTACCGAATCCGGTGGTTGACGAGCAAGAGGCGCGACTGATGAAGATGAGGAAATTAAAGGCCAAAATGAATCAAAAGCAGGTTATTGAAAATCCGGAGGTCATAGAGCAGGATCCACCAAAGAAAGGTGGAGATGCAGCAGGTAACAAGCGTGAACCTCCAGAAGTGGAAGCCAAAAATGCCGTGGTGGACGTAACTCCTACTCCAACTCCTGGATTGAAACCCAGCTTTGAGGATGGAGAGTTCCAAAAGAAAGTTGAAGAAATTCGAGCTATGGCTAGAGAGGCCCGGCTACAGGAGGAGAGGAATGCCGATTTGCGCTTTGAGAAAAATTCGGAAAGAACGCAAAGGCAGCGCTCGATGGAGGAAGAGATGCAGGAGAAGAATCGCGCTAAAGAGCTTGAAGCATTAGCCAAAAACTTGGATGATGTGCGCCGCCTTGGATCCCTGGATGGCGACTTGACGTCCACGCCCGACATGGATTTCAAGGAAAAGTCACTGAATCTTGGTTCTGAGGTGGCAGCAAAACCCCAGAACGGGAAGCCTCCGACAGTGCAGAAATTAGAGTCTAGCAAGTCAGATAGCAACTCAGCCAGTGGCAATGGCATGCCTAAGAAGCCCGAATCGACGATGCCCACAAATGGAAAAGCAGTACCACCGGCACAGCCGTCCGTTGGCGTGAAGCCCCGGATAATTTTGTCTCCAAAGGAGGCTAGGGCGAGTATTGCTGCAAAGAGGGCCAGATTGGAGTCAGGTGATGCATCGCCATCAACTGGAAAAGCTGGTTTCAGTGAAAATATGAAGGCTAAGATCAAGAGTAAACGAGCGAAAGCTGCCGCAGAGGCTGCTAAAGGGATCGCAAAAGACGCGTTTAATGGAGCTTCGAGGGGTTCACCGAACGAGTTATCCCAGGATGTTTCAAGTGCGACCTCCCAGGAGGAGTTGAATTCTGATGTTGGTGGAATTTCAGACAGAGTCACGACGAACGGTCAGGTTTCTCGTTTGGACGCAGAGCCTGTACCAGCTGTGCAGTCTGGGCAGAGAGACAATGGGGCTTCGTTAAATGGGGCGTCATCAAAGACATCTGCCGAAGGATCTTCTGAGCAGCCTGTACCTGAGTCAAAGATAGAGGAGAGAAAAGTCGGAAAGGGAGGAGAGAAGAAGCCCAAATCATCGAAAGAAGAAGAGGAGGAGCAAGAGTGGATGAGTGATGAAGTGCTACGTGACATTGTTTTCAAGGTTCAAGCTAATGAAGAAGCAGGCCGCGAACCTTTTTTTAATCTGAACTCTGAGCAGGAGAAACGGTTTTTCAAAGGATTAGAAAGAAAATTTGAGCGGGAAGGAGACCGTGTGAAATCCTGGATCAAGGACCGAGTTGAGAATATCGACTATGGAGCAGGTGAATTCTCTGTGCAATTGATCCATTACAGATATCTGAGCACACGATCTGAATCAGTCTGCAGAAGCTGCTTCGTAGTTAAGCAAGGAAAGTGCAGAGTTTTTATAGCTGTTCCTGTCAAAAGCGCTTCGTCTGGCTTTTAATTTGTCATGTCTGAACGGACATTCAGATTATCCAAAATGCTCATAGTTACTCTGCTAATCAAAGTTAGAGAGTTTGTATCTTACATAGTTTTGTTCTCTCTCAGATGGCGTCAGCCTAATGGACCCTCCAGAATCGTATACCGCGAAGTGGAAGGAGGGGGCTGATCCTTCTGGTCAAACATCTGACTTGGCAAAGAAGTTTAGTGAAGATCGCAAGCGCATCTTGAAAAAACAGAGTGGGTTGGATTACACGTCCTCACCGTCCATCGACGAGGATGAGGATGTTCGACCTAAGCAATCTAGCAGTTCCCCAGTTTCTCCATCAGTTTCACCATCAAATGTCACGACAACTAACGTAGGCCGAGGTAAAGCTAAAGAGACCAAGTCAGGTACTGCTAAGACCACTGTTACTTCTAGTGGCAGGCCTGCCGCCTTCACTCCAAATCTCCCAAGCAACGGTGAGAATGAAGAGGAGCAAGTTGAAAATTGGCAAAATACCAAGCGGTGGGCCCAAGATTTGCAGAGAAAATATGAACTGGAAAAAGACCCCGAAACCAGAGCTCTAATGAGGGAAATTGGTCAGGACCTCGACAGGTGGATCACCGAAGATGAGATTGAGGAGGCGAACAGACTACTTGAGAAAGGTGTCGAAGGTGAACAGGAGTATGTGAGGATGCACTATGAGAAGACGAAGGCAAAGATCAAAGAACAGAGAGATTTGTTTGGTCGGGAAGCGATGATGAACAAGTACGGAGAGTACAAGCCGGAACAAGAAGAACCCGAGCTCTGGTGGTTTGATCTTCCATATGTTCTGGTAATGCGATTGTAACCTGCGAATAGCCTTGTAGTTAGCTCAGAGTGGACTCTAAACTGAAGGAGGTCTGCCTGTCGACTGTCGACTCTCTTGTTTCGTGTTCCATAGAAGATCTATTAACGGTACAGTTGATCCAGGAGCATATCTAAGTTTGTGGAAAATATCATGAGTTCCTAAGTACTTCTCTCCTGACCAAATATGATGTCGGAGTCTTCTAACTACTTGGGCTTGTTTGTTCTTCACGAGCTACAGATTTTGTAATTTTCTAGCTTGAGTGGTAGGTCAAGTTTTGACAATTGCTTGTTGTGGACAGTGTTTAGGGCTGCAATCAAGAATAGAGGGTGAGATGCAAAGTGGTCTGTACTCTGTAGATATGAGCCCTGCTATGGAAGGTGTTGGAAACTCCAGCGGTATGGTTCACACGGTGGCATTTCAAGATAGGGGAGATGCTCACAATTTTTCCAGGCTCTTGGAACAAGAATCGGAGAAGCTTGGTGCAGAGGCAGTACAAGTAGTACCGTTTGATCCAAAGGCACGTACCTCGATCACCGCAATGAGATGCTTTACTATCACGCTAAGCGGGACTTTGTCTTGCACAAAGATCTGATAGATGTACTCTTATGTTTTCTGCTTACCTTATCTTCTATGTTGGCTTGTCAAGTTATGCTTTCTATTAATCCTGCTGGTTACTGATGAATCATGCAATTTTGACTTTTGCAGGAGCTCTATAGAGATGCAGGAGCAGAAGGTTACAAAGTCACGGTAATAAAGAAGGGGCAACTGCAGCTTTCAATAGATCAGACATTAGAGGAAGTGGAATCAAGGATTCTCGAAATTGGTACTGCCAGGTACTATGAAGACCTGCTCCGCGATAGATCCATAGATATGGACGCAGTGCTGGATGATGGGCTAGGCTACGGTCAAACACCTCAAATTTGAGGAATCTCTTAGAGTGATTCATGTAAAGTATCTCAATTGTATCTGTAGTGTAACTCAATTTTGCACCTATACGTCATCTCGTGGAGGCATTGTTTCCAGCACATGGGGGCGGACAAATTTCCTTACACACAGTTCTCTGTCTCTTATGAGGCTTAGAGTCAACTTCGATAGTATGGAAGAAGCTTCTCCATGGTTTCCATCTTTATTAGTTACAATACATAGGAAACGGACGTTTTGGTTCAGAAACAGGTCGATATTCCGTTCCTCTCAGAGTGGATAGCATGATGTTAATTCGAAAGAGGATCTCACAGAACGAGGCCTTGTGGTTTATATTTTTGTGTACCAGTCACTTTACTCTTTATCCAAATTGGACTGTCATTGAGACTGCAGCGTTTACTAGTACTTAAGTTTTTGTACCTCCCAAGCCCTTCACGTCTTCCTGAGCGTTTAGACCGAACGAAGTAGCTGATAGTTGGACGTTAGTGGAAGTAAGCTCTTCCCTTACTAGACATTCTAACCCTCCTCATGTGTGTCGGTACTTCAAACTTAAACATTGTTGACATCTCACGACTCTTAGTTAATGCTCTGTGCTTGACCTCCACCGTTAGTAGTTCCTCTTCACACCTCGATGATTTGCTGACATTCCAGGTTCTAAGAAGGATCTAAGGATCATTGCAAAACCTTTGTTTATCTATAGCAGCATGGGGCTTTGGTCTCACGTTTTTCTCGGTGTCAAAAAGCCTTTTCCTTCTGCCTTCTATTGGGATTCCCTACGGAACGCATTCAAAGTTCTGGACTATGGGGCGGAATGTACCGTTACAATGCCTCTATGTTGGGGGGATGATTTAAGAGGAACAGAGGAAACAGAGCAAAGTCATTCAAGAGCTCAATGAGTCGATACACATTTCTCTTGGGAAATCTAAACACTGGTAGTTCAAATGTGCGCAATTTGCTCGTTTGGTTCGCATGCCCCTACTTTTTTCACATCTCCCTGAATCCGCCACTCCATCGAATCTTTGTAGTCTATCCTCGAGCTAAAAAGTTATCATCTGTTCTCGTTGGATATTAATCGACTGAAGACGAGGGTTCTCGATGATACATCGAGGACTAGGACGACGGCCACCTAGCAGCACTGATCAGAGCTGTCGTATGCTGGCGGTGGTGTACGTGATATGTGTTGTCAAAGCCATGAGGCACTACCTCGAAGACCAGAGGCCATCACTTACTTTGTAGGACCGTGTCAAGACCATGTCTCGGGCTCGTCACACAGCACTGAGAGAAACGTCATCGGTTACGGAAAGCTACCACATCCTCAACAATGACGGACGACTGGGGAAGGTGAGGCGAGCAATGTGCACCAGAGTTCTTGGCACATTTTCCGCCGGGCACACTTAAATTGGAAAGAACCCAAGCGCAACTCTTGTCCTCAGCAGCAAGCCAATTGCAAAATGTTCCTCTAACTACTTGACTGCAAACTCCAGCAGCCGGAAGATTCCTGAAAGAGAAGGGTAAATCCCCAGAGCGACTGTAAATGGAGTGAATGAGATCTACTACTCGGAGCGAAACCCAAAGATACTTTTAGCCCACGAGTATCTGAAGTAAACGTGGAATATAATGACTCGAATACTGTTCGTATGCTTGCTCGATGCTCGGTGTCGCATTAGGAGATAAGTGACATGAAATTTAGTTCAGCTGGGCTTAATTTTAGCAGCTGATCAAGTGGAGCAGACAGAGACGGAGGTATTGGAGGCACAGTCGTTCACCAGTTCCGTGAGCTGAAGGGGCCAGGGGACCAAGGGACCGGAGTGGCCTTGGCCGTGGCCAAAGCAAGCAGGGCTGGGCAATAGGGGAAAGGGGAAAGGGGAAGAAAGAGACGGAGGAGGAGGAGGAAGGAAGAAGGGGTGCACATGCACGAGCATCGGCACTGGCAGCTTCCCTTTTGTGTCGGCGAGCGAGAGAGAGCTGAAACCTCAGCCGAGAAACATCGACGCGAGCAGAGCAGGCGGCTGCTTGTGTTGGGTGGGTGGTGGTCTGGCGGAGCGAGGAGCAGCGAGAAGAGAAAACACAAATACGGTCGTCTCGAGACAGGAAGTGGCAGGAGATCGAGGAGGAGCAGGAGGAGAGCTCGGTGTGGCCGCGCTGCTGCTGCCGCGTTATCTTTTGAACGGAAGCCAAGGAGGGTGAGGGATGGGGATCTTTTTGGATGAGCCCAAATTTCCTGTGATCGATCGCAGCCCGTCTGCTGGCACCACCGTCGGCAACTTCAACTTCTCCGACTATCTCAAGATCACTGCCATCACTGCCGGGTCTCTTCCAGTCGGATACCTTGCAGGCAAGCCCTCGGCCCTTGGTTCATCGCTCAGTCAATTTGTTTGCCAGCCGAGCGTTTCTCGTCGCATTTTCTTTTCATTGCCTGGTTCTCGCTACTGTGTTCTGGGATCGAGTAGAGGTCTTTTCGGTGACGGGTCTAGATTCATCCCAGCAGGGTGTTGTGCGGCTTGATCGACTCTGATGATTCGCTCTTTTCGAATTCAAAAGTAGGTTGAGCATGAGCACTGTGTGGAGCATTTCGTCTCTCTGCTCTGGTGCTCATATCTGTCGTGCATGGAGCTTTACTTGCTTGATTAGTGTCCTTGAGCTCTTTCGTGCGTGGTGCGTTAGTGAAATTTTGGCTTGGGGTTGATACGTCTCAGGCAACGGAAGCATGTATTCTCGTCAGTCCAATCCGCATGTCTTGCTCCTGAGCCCACAGCAACAGATTGCTTCAGCTCTTTTTTATCAGCACAACTCATGCAAAGTTGTCTTTTAGTGGAATTGCATGTCATTTAAACCCTTATCAGGGCAGTTCTGTCTTCGCATTTAATCTGGTCACACTGAAGACATTAAGTCATGAATTTAGGTTTCAGTACCCGGTGGGTCGTCTCGAGAAAGCTCTTTGAAGCTTTCGAATGCCCTAAACGTACGAAATTACTAGTTAGATCTGACTTTCCGCACACTTTTGAATATTTTGTCTCCAGCTTTACTTTATACAAATAAGAACACGGGATTGTATTGACTAAGTAGGAAAGAAAATCTGAAGCACATTAACCAGAGAGAATCGTTCTGCCAGAGTTAGAAAAGAATGGAACCGAGGGACTTTGTAACCTATGCCATATCTAGTTTGGATTTCAGTTGATACGGTCATGAATGCTCATAAATTGTTCAGCCATCTTGAGTTCAGTCAGCTATGTCAATTTTAGTACTCATGAAAGCCATCTAGTCAGTTTTGGGAGCTGAGTGAAGGTCTGTAGATGTATATGTTGGTTGATTGTGAGTTTCAAGTACCGAAGAATTTTGACGAGAAACTCCATGGCATTATTGTGCATAAGAAACCCGTGTTGTTTCACCTTTCCAAGAATGGATCCCCTCGTTTTATAAAACAGCCAGGAAGTGTCGAGTTTAATTCCCTTGTAATTGCGTCTTAATCTCCCCTTGAAAGTTGTCGATGTGGCATCTGTAAATAAGAAATTTGCAAAATTTCGTTTTGCTATATCAGTAGGCGTTCTATAGTGCACATATGGCAGTAAATTGGTTGATGTTAGTAAGTATATTTTGTGTTTATGGATATTCACAGCTTTCGTTTTCTATGAGAAAATTTTCTTACTGACGCAACCTGCTATTAGTTCAGGTGGGAGCGTACATATCCGGGGACCCTCAATGTACACAGCCGGACTGATTGGACTTATGGGAGGCTTCATGTTTGCCTACCAATGCTCAGCAGGAAGGTTAATGGGCATGTTTCCCAATGACGGCGAAGTCGCAAGATACAAACGATGACTATTATAGAGAAATGTAGCGAGGCTTGCGCAGCTAATGGTTTCCATGCACATTTGCAAGGGAGGCGAGAGATTTGAGCTAATTCCGACTGGTCAGAGTTAATTGGGAGAGGCATCTTCATGCCTAACAATCCCCACGAATTTCCTTTTGTGGAGAAAATGGTTTTAACAGTACCTACGGTAGCCAGTACAAGTAACGGTACCTGTGGTAGCTACACGCATCATCCAGGAAAAGTTCTGCCATTATTTGAGGGGAATTCCTTCTAGTTTTTCTCAATTTCCCCGATTGTTTATACCAATAACTTGACCTCGGGTTGGAAGAAATCAATTGAGGAGACAGTACTCTATATAACGCGACATGGAGGATGTTTTTTGGTAATTACAAGTATAGGCTTTTTTCAGTCTGAGCTTGAGAACTGACAACAAAGGTTTTGTTCAATCGGATTTCCTCTCTTGTCGTCCTCGTAATATCTTATGGACCGTACTCGCCTTCTTCACCCAGTATCCGTCTGTAACCTTGTTGTAGGGCAGGCTCTACTGGTGCCAGCCTCTTGATGCAGTTAAAATTATTTTTATGCCAGATACCTAGTAGTCTTCATGATTCTGGGCTAGGTGCTTTTCATTTGCATTGATTTTTCTCTTACTGTATGAAAGGTGGATGCTTTTTCTCCCTGTGGGATTCTTAATTTGTCAAGGTTGTGCACGTTTATAGTCATCAATTTAACATGCTCAAAGATACATATGATTGTCGCAAGAGGTTCTAATGTGAAGAGTCATATCCAGTATGTCTACCTTGAGACCAACTATAGGTCATCGAATCTACCCTTTACATCATTGTGATATTTGACAAGATAATCAGACTTGAGCATGGGAGAGTAAAGCCAATTTGTTGTCACTACTGAACATCGGTTAAGACAATTAGTTCCATTGTGGGTGCGAATGCATCAGCTTAAGCATTTTGAAGATCTGACCTCATCGAGGTACCTTGTCGCTCATCAGTTGAGCTTGCTGATCAGATTAAGTCTACTCACGTCAGATATTGGTCTCAAAAGCAACTTCAGAGAAGAGCGCTGCATGAGGCACGGGAGCTGTCAGTAGCTTGAGGTTCCAGTAGCCATTGGAACAGGTACAATGTTTTGAGCGCTCAACTGCAGATAGGACACGGGCTACAGGTCCGATTTATACTCATCGGCCGAACTACAGAAGAGAAATTTCTATGTTGTGTAGACGATACATGACCGATTTCTGCATGGTTGTTTTCACCCTTAGGAAGGGCATCAAAGTACACTGTTGGCTTTGAATGACCCTGTCGGCGATGAGTTGGACTAGATAATCTGAAATTGCCCGAGTAGCTGCCAGATACGGGCCGGAAGGGTTTGCTTAAATTCCAGTTATGGCATGTGAAGACCAAATGATTGGGATGCTAGTTTTGTAGCTCGAAAAGTGTAGCAGTGCTTCCACCTTCAACGCTTGCTGGCCCCAAGCATGTGCCACGCAAGCCAGTTCTCACACAACGGAAATGAATCACCCGTGACCACGAGTGATGGTAGAGATAACAAGCGGAATTGTCGATTATGCTAATCACTAGAAGAATCTTCAATACTGTGGAAAAACCATCGATCTAGGAGAAAGAGAACACCTTTCTCAAATCATGATATTGTCGAGCGCATACGTGCAAAGAACGGTATATAGTAGAATGGGAGTCATCTTATCGGTGTGAAAGTATAACAAAAGAAGTGTTTATGAAATCGATGACAAGGTATAAACTTGTCGATGGCTCCTCATAAGTGGATATGGTTTTCAAATGCTCTAGGCTAACTAAATACAGATCAGTTATAGACTACACTGTAGTCTAAAATCTCACAGTAGTGACTACAGTGAGATTTTAGTCAGTCACTCCTTATGTCGAGGGATGAGATTTTACAGGTACTGAGTGTACTCGTTATCTCATAATATATCGACATGTTTTCCCTGCCATAGATTATGGAGGTCGAGAGCTGTATTTGGAGTAAATACGACCTTTCAAGGTGTGAGCTCTGATTCACCTTAGGCTTCTCTTCGACCTGCTGAACCCTCCTTTCCTTACTCACTATCACGATCCAACAGGCGAGAAACGATTGGGCTACTCAAAACTTCATTTTTCCACACCCATGTCAATTACCAACGAAGATTGGAAGTAGGATTCTCATTTCTCCTTCACGAGAGTACAGACTTTCCTGCTTTCTCTGCTGAGATGCTGTGCAACACCACACCGTTACCGCTGTCGATTGAACTGAAAGCAGGTTAACTCATAAGCCGAAGAATCTTCTGAGGAGAGATAGTGGTGACAGGTCATCAAGACATGCAGCTTTGGATGCAATGGCCATGAGTGAACTCGGTCTTCAAAGACTAAATATATGATTTTCATGCGGACTCATTCGTTAGCATACGAAATTGACACTTTCTAATTTGTGTCTTGCTGACAGAGTAGGGAGAAGGGACAGCCGGTCCGTCGAATCCCACGAAACGATGGGACGACCTCATCATCGTTCGCCTCAAAAGGCGGAAGCCGAGGCATTGGCAGCGCTAGACATTCCAAAATCCGTTTCCCGTCGCCTGCAATTTATCTGATCCAGTAAGACCCTGTACGACAGACAGCTTTCCTCAGATTCCTCACTGCTGATCCTGCTCCTGCTCAATTTCAACAAATGTTATGACAAATGATTGAATGCTGCACGAGAAGAAAAGATGTCGAGGACAAGAGATTGCCACCCCGAGAAGTTGAATTTGTATACCTACATTCATAAACTAAGGATTCGACGATTAGTACTCACCGAGTATAGGTCCCCAACATTAGAGGGGAGCTTAATCAGAAGACCATAAGCATCTTAACTTTGGGGTTAATCCCGTGTCCCACGTTCTTTAGCATCCCATTGCTCCCGTACTTTGTGCTACATTACTTGGTCCCTCTCAATCAAGAATCTTCAACTTCTTGAAGCTAAATGGAAGAAAATGAAATAACATCTTCAGCTCCAGTTGTATTATTCTAGCTCCAAGACCCTAAAACCAGCGAAAAATGTCAACCGATTTGCAAAGTCTAACCCTACATCAGCTGACGTAAGAAAACCTCAACGAAGTGAATCTCACCACCACTTTTCCAATCATATGAATGCGAGATATCAGTGCAGATGCCAAATCAGAAGAAACGAGTTTAGGACCGACATCAAGACATATTTCTAAGATACGGAAGAAATGTCTGCTAAACTGGGAAGCTGGGCTTAAAAAGGAGGGGACGACTGGAAGTACGTCACCAGAAGGGCAGAATCCGTCCTGTCCCGTCGAATTTCATGCAGTGATCCGTCGTTGCCAGAGGAGTTCGAATTAGCGGGAGAAGCCCGCTTTGCACATCGCCCGGCCCGTCCCGTTCCCGGGAGAGGGAGTTCAGCGTCCAAGAAGCTCCGAGGCGCTGTTCAATTTCTCCCAATTGGCTTCTCGTCTTTCGTCCTTCAAATTTCTCTTTTCGACGAGAGGGTGATAGTTTCATGCGGTTGTTATGACCCAGTGATCGACGCCGGATCGTGCCGAATTGCAGCAGCCGCTACACCGCTTCTTAGGACATCCCTTCGTCACGAGAAAATCACCATGTTTCTCACAAGGTGCTCGAGTTTTTCATAGGCTGTCATTTGCTGTAATGTGAGAAAGCTGGTCGATCGATCGATCTTCCGGCATAGCTTGAAACTCGACTTTTCGGTCCGTCGAACTTGTGCCGCGCGTCGTTTCTTTGTTCATTTTTCTGCTTCTGTGTTGTTGAAGTAGTTTTGGCCTGATCGACAAGTATTATGAAGTTCCTCAATTACAGTTCTCGAATGTGGGAGCAGTTCAGTCCCATTTCGCCTTGATCGTTAAAGTGAGGCCGCAGTTGGCAGAACTCAAGTCGCGGGTGTGCGGCCCACTCGTGTGATTCTCTGCAATTATACGTCATGAGAGTAGGAGTGCAGAAGAGTAAGAAGGGAGAGCCATTTTCATTTTTAATTTGACACTCGTTTGGATGAGAGTGAAACCAGTAGGTTATGTCTTACTGTCCAATGAGCGTTCGGTTATTTATTGAGCATGCGACCCGCGAAAAGTTTCTTCTTGTGGAAGGAACGAAGCCTGAGAGATTAGAGCTCTGTGCGCAGGAGTGAATACGATCGAGGAGTGAACACATTCTCACCTGAAGGGCGTCTGTATCAAGTCGAATATGCGATCGAAGCTATCAAGGTTCCTCACTGTCCTCCTCGGAGCTATGTCGTCTATAGCTTTTGCTGAAATGATTTGCGATTTAGTTTTCGGCTTCGCTTTGTGTGTGTGATGCTGTTCCATTTCACCTCTTGACTCCTCTTCTTGTTGTGCCTTCTTCGAAAAACTCCTTCCGATCTGAGTGCACATAATTGAGAAACTTGAATTCTAAGCTTTCTGAGAGGCATCACAGAGTGTAAGTTCCGAATGCAGTTTATAATCTATAACAGTCGAAATGTCAGTCTACATTCAGTCCAGAATATGGACCTTGCGATGTTTAAAATGAGTGGTAACAGATCAAAGAACACCCTCCGCTCACCAGCTGTCTTATCTTCTAGCTGCATAAGCTCGATATTATCAGCAAGAGGAGTGGTTGAACCAAATCATATGGTGCCAACCGTTTCAAACATGACATAATCTCTGTGATTCTTTTTAGTTCTGCTCAAAAGGGACGGGGTGTGAGGAACTTTTACTACGTTCCAATCTTTTCGTGAAGACATCCAGTTTGTTCTGACTTTCGAACGTATAGGCCCGGAGCAATAGGAATGGACTTCGTGACGTCCTTATATGTAGCCAATTGAAAGAAAGCATTCGAGGTTTCCCTCACTTCAACCTCAAAGAAGCTGTTATGATGCATAGTCGGAAGGTCCAGCGGCTGTTTTATGACATTTCTGCTTACAAGCATGCGTTACAACATCACAGGAAGAAAATTAAGTAACTGTTATAATACTTTGAAACTTTGAGGTTAACCTCCTCTCGTATTCGGGAGACTTAAGATTCTGTACGTGCATGAGTTTTAGATTACCATCCTCCACTGTCAGGTGCCCCTGACAGATATTTGTTGATGAATACGGTGAGATGTGCATTCCGTCAATTGTGTCTTGATGTTAGGGGTTGTTTTTTGTGTAGCTCGGGTCCACAGCTGTTGGTTTGAAGACCGACGAGGGAGTTGTGCTCGCAGTTGAGAAAAGAATAACATCGGGACTTTTGGTGAGCACTTTGTACCGAACAGTCGTTTCGGAGCTCATTCCAACTCTCTAGGTGATTACTTAAAGTTAGTCATACTAAAGGCTGGCGTTCTGATTTTGTCCTCCTAGACTGAGGCTTCTCCAATGGCCAAAATGTAGGAGCCCAGCAGTGTTGACAAGATTATGGAGATTGACGCGCACGTTGGTTGTGCGGTGAGTGGCCTCACTGCTGATGCTCCATCATTGGTCGAGCATGGGCGAGTTGAGGCACAGGTATACATATTATCCTTGTTTCTAACCTCCCCTCTGATTTTCCAGTTTACCAAAAACCCATTGAACACATCCGCAAGTCGACAGATTTCCTACTCGCTCTTGTCGAATACAACAGACCGTAGCAGTTACTTGGGCTCCTGGAGTTGACCGTCATGTATAGCATGTTCAGAAACTTCGATTTTTCTTCTTCAGTGCGAAGCGTTTGCTTGAGACATTGTCGTCCCCCTTTGGAGCAGAATCACAAGTTTTCCTACAACGAGGCTATGTCAGTGAAATCGATAGTTCAAGCATTATGTGACCTTGCACTCAGCTTTGGCGAAGCTGCAGATGAAGAACCATCAATGGTCGGTAATGTACACGCTTCAAATTGTCGAGTAACTTTTTACTTTTTTTGTACAAGCTTCAATCTGTTGTAGTTTCTTCTGTTGAGTAGCCACGGACGCACCGTTATAGCATATGTTAGCTCGTGATCGGCAACCTCAAGCAGCGCCAATTATTTGTGCATACTTGTGCCTACAAAGTTTAATGATATTATTTAGGATTCCTCAAAGCAGTAGGGAAAGTTTTGTTCACTTCCTCTCCGTTGTTTCCTTCAAGACCTTAAGCGTTGCCTCCGCAGTGCATGGAAGTGTGGATGGTATTTTTGTGATGCACTTAAAGTATCTTACATCGCTTTGCAGTCGAGACCGTTTGGAGTTGCCCTTCTTATCGCCGGTCACGATGAGACTGGTCCATGCCTGTGAGTTCTCTTCCTCCGCTCTGGACGTCAGACCCTTGCCCACCTCCTCCTGCAAGTGAGTGAACAAAACAATCTCGTTCCCCAAATTAAGCGGCTGTCATTCCGAAGAATGTATTGCAATTAGTAGACGTAGCTTCGCCTTAAATCCATCTTCAGTATCAAATGTCGTTCTAGAAATACAAATCTTTGGTTTGTGAGTTTGAAGGACTTAATGAATAGATTGTTCAGTCGTTTGCAGAAATAATTTTTTCGGAGTAACGACAGTTCTAGTTTTCTCGGCACCCTAGTAATCCATATATATTATTTTGTTGGAGTCATGGTTACTTTCTCTCTTTCCTCCATTGGTGCAGATTAGCCAATGCATAGTGAAATTTACGCTGCCCAACTACCTTGTACACGATTTGGGATGGTGGACAGATACCATACCGATCCATCTGGGAGCTCCTGGGCATGTGATGCCAAAGCTATTGGATCTGGATCTGAGGGTGCTAACTCATCTCTTCAGGAACATTACCACAAGGTTCGTCTGCAAGGAGTAGTTGGTGAAGTAAAAGGCAACACTTGTGTGTAATTATTGGACGTACTCAATGTACTCGTCGCTGAGGTCTTTTCTCACGCAGGATATGACTTTGAAGGAAGCAGAAACGCTTGCGCTATCGACTCTGAAACACGTCATGGAGGAAAAGGTAGGAAATGATTTCTTGCGGTTGTATTCATGACACTAAACAGGTATCTTAAACTCAAGGCGATAGTGCTGCTTAAGCAACTACCGACGACTATTGATGGCGGCCATTGCGGTCGCTAGGAACGGTGTGAGCTCATGCACCATGCTACGTTCTCGGTGCCTCCATGACTTTTCTCATGTTCCAGCCAGTCCGTACACAGTGGGATGATGTTCAGCTCAGTAAAATGTCGACTTTGGTTAGCATCTGATTTTTGTTCCTATCAAAAAGCCATCTAGAATTTCTTTCTCCTCTTATTTGGCATCATCGGTCGCTCGTTCACATGTGTGAGTTTCACTTACCCATTTTCTACTCCCCTCTCGATGTCAGCCGTGAGAAGCTTTGTGGTTACGTCATACATCAGACGAGAGATACATCAGCTCATGTACGATGCTGTCTGCAGGTTACATCATTGAATGTGTATATCGCCAGAGTCGCGCCCAAATATCATCTGTACACTCCAAGTGAGGTTGAGAGTGTAATCAGACGACTATGAAGCTCATAGGTGAGGGGTTCCCAATCTCCTACAGGCAGAGGGCGATGGTCTTGTTCCAGAAGGTAAGACCTTGACAAGAATGTGAAGAGGAGTAAAGGTTCCACATAATAGCCCGTGGTCCGTAAAATGACATTTGCAGTAGTTCTTCCCTTTTAGCAGACACGCTTTTCGTGTACTTGCGCAGCGGAGTTAGTAAAAGTCCTTTACAGGAGACCTAGATCGTCTTTAAGGTTGGTACATAATCCCGCAATGATCCATATGAGAAAACCGCAGCTTGTGATGAACACTTTCTGACTCTCGACCTTCTATCAGTCCTCCTCCCCCCTCGACTCGTGCATCCGTCCATGAAACTTGGTCGGAAGCTCCTCCCTTCAAAAGCAGCAAAATCACAGGATGGGGGGAGGAAGTCGACCGGACGTCATGAAAGCATGTCTGCTGCCGGTCCAATCAACTCCCTCTACTCCACCCAATCCAATCTGGCAGGTTCATGGTTTCTCATTATCCCTCGCTCATGTCTGTCTGCCTGCCTGTCTGGCTTTCTGCGCATGAAGCTCATGTTTCGCTTTCAGGTTTGCTCGTGACATTCCTTTTCTGATTGTGTGCTGTGGAGGAGGAGGAGGAGCAGGAGAAAAAGCACTTGTGGCCATCTGGAACGTTAGTTTTCCAGGCTTGTGATGATGCTGGTGAAGTCAGACCGACCTCCTTTTTGGGGGTCAACCAGTCTCCCTCCCTCCCTCACTCCCTTGCTCGTACGATATCCCCCTCCCCTTGCGGTCGTGCTACCGAATTTTTCAATGCATGCCCCGACCCTTCCTTTTCCGTCCCGACCCCATCTGAGGGGGGGGACGGGGGGAGGGCCAGCCCTGGGCTCGAAAGATTATGGTCGGGAGTGTACCGCACATACTTTTCAGCGATCAAACGAACGAGACGAGACGAAACAGAGCCATTTACGCAAGCAAGCGATAGCATGGCTGCCCTTTTCGCGAAAGATCTCAGAAGCATCCATGTCCATCGATTCGTGTCCTGTTGAACCATGTGCTCGTACCGGCGATCAGATTCCTCCGTTGGAACGCATGAACGGCCTCCTCCTCCCCCTCCCCCTCCTCCTACTCCTCTTCGTTGACGCTTTCCTAGATCTTGACTCTCCTCTCCTGTCAGGCCATCACGAGCTTATATGTACGCTAAATACCCGTATGACCCTCCCGTCCCCTCCCGTCCCCTCCATCCCCTCCTGTTCAATGCCTTCATGACGTCCGAGCCGGATTGCTTTCCCCCAGCTTTTCCCCAGCTCCCGGTTCCATTTGGGCAAGAGAAAAAGAGAATTTGGATATTGACAAGTTCTGTGTTGAGTTGACAAGGCAACCAACTAGTCTGCCGGGAGCGTTGACGTATGGACTCTCCAGGAGCAAATATGGTCCTGTGGAGGACAGAGCGGAATAAAACTTTTCATGCTTCACTAGTTGCAAAGCACTATTCCATAAGACGTTACTTGTGACTGACTGAGATTAAGACTCAATACGAAAACTCAGATCTCATCTCCAGTTTAATTTTGTCGTTCTTAAACTACGGTGTGGTAAATTATGCGAATGCATGAACCATGACTAGGGTAATTTCAAGTATTGGAAACTGAAATTTTTTATTCACCCACTAAGTACAAGGTGAGGTGTTCCAAACAGATTTGACCTGTGTATAATTGGATATTACAATAGGCTTGTTTTGTAAAAGTTCACCCATCGTATACCACCTAGCATTATAATTCGAATCATGCAGCTGCATGAAAAACACTTGATGTGATGTTACAACTTTGTTGGGGTTGGAGATAATGAAATACTGGAGCGCTCCCATTCGATTTGTTTGGTACATTCTCAAAAGCTAGCTATTCATATAGCTAATATATAGTAAGGAGAATTCACTATTTGACCAGAGAGGAATACGGCAGCACACGAAACACGAAATCAACATGGCGTTGCAAACAAGCACTTGGACACAATTTTCGCATGAAATTAAAAAAGTCAACCTTCTAGAGAGAAGAAAAGCTCAACGATTTGAAAGTTGACATAGTTCACATTGAAGCAAGAGTAAAGAAGTCCAAGCTGAGATCCTTTTTCTCAAACCTCAAAAGTTCCTAACACCCAGATGAAAACGATCGTACTTTGAATATAAGTTGAAACAAACATGTCTACGTAAGTATACGACTCAAAAGTATTCTCAAGAATAATAATCTCCTGAAAGAGTGAAGAGTCCGCTAATTTGGACTAGAATTAGAATTACTGGGACAATATTACCCAATGAGAATGATACGTTATTGTATATATGTTAATTTGTATCGATATAAGTTACATGCAGTATACAGTATATTTCTGAAAGAATTTGAAGGTGCGATAATATTTGTGGTAATAGATATATAAAGAGTATGTGTATGACCGTCACTCAACTCTTCACGGTCAAGAAATAAATGTAGAATAGGCACGAGCACAGGCAAATTCGGTGGACTATAAATAGAAACTGGGACAAAGTGCATTCGCGGAGGACTCAAGTCGCAAACTCCAAGCTCAAGTCGGGTACAGAAGAAGAGAATTATGGTCATGGAGCTCTTGTCTCTAGTCGCCACGTGCAGACGAGATCTTTTGGAAATCATTATCTTTCGGTGGAAGAAAATCGAGATGGGGAAAGCCAAGGGAGGGGAGGGGGGTGAACATGTCACCGAGAGGGAATGCAAACCACACATTTTCCGGAAGGGGGGAGGACGGGAAACAAAACATGCGAGAACAGGAAAAGAAGCAAACAAAAACAGAACCGAGAGCGGACGTAGGCACCTGGTTTCATACAGCGAGGATAAAATATGCAGAAAATCGAGGGACAGATGCTGCGGAAGCAAAGACAAGAGAAAGCTCCATGAAAACATGGGCTACATCGCTCGCAGCAGACAGAGCGGCAGCTAGAGCATGGGGTTTGTGTTGTAGCCCGATGGTTGCGATGAAGCAAAAGACAAACCGCAGCCTCGAAAGAGACAGGCAGCAAAGCTCAGCAGAGGCAGAAGGGAAAGGAAGAGGAAGCAGAAGCAGAGGCAGAGGCAGAGGAATGTGTAATGAATGAATGGAATAGAAAGGTGAGGGAGTGAGGGCGAGGAAGGAAGGAGGCGAGAAAAGGCGAGTGAGAAGAAACGAACAAACTGATCCGATCTATAATCAGCCAGAGCGCCAGCAGGCAATCCAGACCAGATTAGGCAGATAGTGCAACGAATATAACGAAGAGTGGAGAAGGGTCGCGCGGCGGGGGGGAGGGGAGGGGAGGGGAGGGAGGGGGGTAGTTGATTGTTGCAAAAGTGATGCACAGTGATTGGAAAGCATGGAAAGAATAAAATAGTTTGGGCCTTTCTGGTTGTGGACATGGCCCAGAGTATGGGTCGCATCCAGTTGTGACTGGTGCTTTCATCGGGCCCGGTCAAGCGGATTATTGGGCGAAAAGAGGCCCAAAGGGATGGCCGCTTTGACAAATGGGGGAAGCAGAAGGAAGCAGAAGGAAGACATGGGAGGAGGGAGGAGGAGGGAGAAAGCAGCTGTTAAAAGGAGAGTGGATTCGGTGGAATAGGAATCGGTACATTTTAACCGAACGATCTGAAGTCTGAGTCTGGAGTCCGGTGGAAGAGCCGCAGCAGAAGCAACAGCAGCAGCAGCTGCTGCTACTGCGGCTGCAACTGTTGGTTTTGTTCCTGCGGCCGATCCTGCTACTTTAAGGATGAGGCCAGAGAGGTTCAGCATGATGGAAAACTTCCAGATGATTGCTTTAATGGGTAATGAAACGGAAGGAAGGCAGGAAGGAAGGAATGGGCGCATCGAGACTCGAGAGCAGAGCAGAGAGGGAGGGAAGGAAGGCCGAGGCCGAGGGTGTCATAGGGAAACTCGGAGGAGATGAGAGGCGAGGAGTAATAACCACTGGTTGCCCTCGCAACAAGATGGACAGGAGGAGGAGGATAGAATAGACTGGGGGCTGAGGAGAGCAGGCCAGAGGAGAGGAGTGGAGATAAAAAGACGGATGCAACGCTGACACTTTCGCAGCGTCAATCACGAGCTTTACTATGCTGTTGTGCTGCCGATGTTGCTGATGCTGCCTTGGGCTCGGGTGCTTGGCCCTTCCTGCCACAGGCTTTACACCTCCATCCTTCTCGCGACTCACTACTCTCCACTGTTGGAGCGGAACACACTCGAAAGTAAGACAGTTAGGTAGGTGGGAGAACTATTGCACCGGCACCATAACGAACTTTGATGAGAATATGATATGGAGGGTCGATGCTCCCCCCCACCATGCCAGAGCTTGTCAAAAGTATCCTGTTCCCTCCATACGGTAGTCGGACGAGGACGAGGGAGAAATGCGCGAGCCCAGCGATGAACTAGTATACTGTTGAACGGCTCCTCTCCTCGCCTCGAAACTCTCATCTCTCCCCTCAACTCTTTTTTTTTTTTCTCTTTCTCTTTCTCTATTTCTCTCTCTCTCTCTCTCTCTCTCTCCGCATGAAGGAGCAAGCGGACGACCGAACGAACGAAAGCTCGACCTCTGCTGCTGGGTGGCTGGGGTTGGGGCTGGGGCTGGGGCTCGGCTGGGTGGCTTGGAGATGGGGCTAGCTACTTTGAGAGGGCTTGAGAGGGGAGGGGGAGAGGGGAGGGGAGGGGAGGGCCGGGCCGCTTGAACGGTATTGCAAGAGAAAACGTGGACGGATAGCCACATTTCTACAAAAAGTGGCACGCACCCTGCCTGGGGGGGTGGGCCTTTCGCGAACGCTCTCCAGCCATTAATGAGTGGTGGACCCGAGAGAAATCGAACTGACAAAATTGGACCGGGGCTGACGTCGAGGCTGGCGTCATGGCTCCTACAAGTTCGATCGTCCGGAATCCCCTAGCCGGTTATACCGAAAGATGTGAGGGGAGAAGGAAGCGCCTGGCATGTTCAGAAAATTTATTGCCCGAAATTCTTCTTTCTCTCTTCTGCACAGCGCCCAGAGCCATCAAAAGTAGCATTGCATTGAATTGCATTTGCTGAGAAGAGAAGCTTGTAAGTTATGACACCACTTCGGCGTCCCACCCCATCCCTCGCCTCGCCTCGCCTCGCTCCCCGACCCAACCGCTCTCCCCTCCCTCCCTCGCTCTATCCCTCTAAGGACAGCTCCAGGCCCCGGCCTCTGTCCTCCAGCTGCTGCTGCTGCTGCTGGATATAGCCCACACTGAAGAGCAAAAAGACGACACCCTCCCTCTCCTCCTCCTCCTCCACCTTTTCCATTTTACTCCCTCGGTCCTACTCTCCTCCGCTGCTGCCGCTACTGGCCTGGACTCGAGTGCTCCTGTTATGACTATGGGGCTGAGCGCAGCGGGGCCGGGTCGGGCCGGGCCGCGAGAGGAGGGAGTCAGGGATCGACCAGACCGCCACCGGAAAGCGGAGGAAGGCGGGCGAATGTCACTGGAGAAGAAAAGAGAATGTCACTGCAAGAGTTGCCCAATGTTGTTCGCCTCTTCGAAAAGAGGCTCCGTCGATTTCATCATGATATTATGTCATGCATTTCGTCTTCTTGCCTTCCGCTGGCCCCCTTTTCTCCTTGAGGGGTTGCGCACCTCAACTCTACACTACACTACTCTACTCTACTCTACGCTACGCTAGCACTCCCGCAACTACCCGAGTCCCGGCCACGCCAGTCCATTCGAGTCGAGTCGCGTCGAGCCGAGTCGGGGGGCAGGGGGCTGGGGCTGGGGCTAGGTCGGGGCTAGGGCTAGGGCTAAGGCTAAGGCAGCGTAGACTAGTGCAGAGCAGAGTAGTCCGGTCCGGTCTAGTGGGGGAAGAAGGGGGAAGGGGGGGGGGGGGGGGGGGGGGAGTCTAGTGCTAGTGCTAGAGGCTCGCGCTTGCTCGCTTGATCGCTCGCTCGCTCGCTCGCTCACTGAGGAAGGCCGGGGCCTGAGTCGCGCCATCCATAGGCCCCCTAGGACTACTACCCCCCGAACGGCTGCACCTATTATTCTCGGCCCTTACACACTTGACTACCATCGCTTTCTTCGGGGAGTTATGATAGCCTGCATCCAACTTTTTTTAAAACGCTTGCATCTCCTCCGTCCTCCGTACCCTTGCCTTTGATGACCAAAAAAATCCTGCAGAGCGAAGAAGACCTCCTGACTCCCTGACATGACCTCAGCACCTTCAACAGCTTCGTTGGAGAAGGAATGGTGGTCCACGCCCGGCCGTTACAAGTCATTAATGCAGGAGACGGGCATCGGTACCCTACTCTCCGTCTCTCTCTCGTCATATCGCCACATCCATCTCTCTGCCCATGGTCTGACCTCCCCCCCTTTCACCTTGTTACCGCACATCTGTCCGATTTCTTCCTTTCTCGCCTGGCAGGGGCAAGCAGCAGGCGCAGCATCTCCGACTTTTACTTGTCTGCCCGGAAATTCACTCGTCCATCCATCCATTCATTCATTCACTCATTCATTCATTCCACAATTCCTTCTCAAGGAACATGCCGGGGGCTTGATAGCTTCTGTCGTTTATCGCGGGCCTCCAGCGAGGGCTGCTCGCTGCTCGGAGCCATCAACGCATGAGGCTCACATTTATGGACGAGCGGGGGTGATAATGCAACTGCCATCCAGAGTGACTCCAGAGCTGCTCCAGACGAGCCCCGAAGTAGAAGTTCATGTCAGTGCTCGATCATTCTGCCGAGCTAAATTCGCATCCGCGCCTCGTATTAGCTGTGCAAAAGTGGCAACCCGACCCGACCTTGGATCTTTTGATCATCGAAAAGATCTAACTACCAGATCTTCCTCCTCCTCCTCCTCTTCGTCCTGCCTTCCTTCCTTCCTCGGCCTCTGCCATGCCTGCCTGCCGGCCTGCCTGCCTGCGGCCTGTCCCCTCGCCCGGCTTTCCGTCTTTCCGGCCCGCCTCCCACTTCCCCCCAGCTGCTGCTGCTGCTGCTGCAGATGGATGTCCTGCTCTCCCGTCCCCTCCCTCCTCGCCGAAGAAGAATTTCTCCAGCCGTGTAAGAATTTCCAGACCTTTCTCAACCCCATCCATCAATCAATGAAGGGTCCATGCCAACCAACTTTACTCGCTCGGCCGCCCGCACCCAAACGACCCAACCAGGACTCTTTCTATCTCTTTCTCTCTCTCCCTCTCTCTCCTCGCAAATCCCCACACATGCCATGGCTACCGATTCCGTTGCAGCAGTGTGCAAAACGACAGAATCACAATCGATGCATACTTTCGAGCATGCGTCCAAAGCATACCGGCCATGCCAGGCCACCACACCACCCTCAACGTCGGAGCGAGGAAGCCCGAAGGAAGCAAGCAAGCAGGCGATTCATTAAGTGGTAACCTTCAGGCCCACGGGTGGCGAGGCAAGGGTCTCGGAGAGCTGGGTCTCAAGCGGATGGATGGATGGATTAATCATAAATGGCAGCTGCTGGGCAGAAAAGAGGCATCAAACATGTTTTTGGGCCGTTTCGAATGGCAAATTCAGACGCCTTTACTAACCCCAATCACTCTCACACTTGCAAGCCCCGAGCATGCAAGTAGCCAGCCCCTTTGACCCCATGTGCTATGATGCTACGCAGCGATGAGCTTGATGATGTTCTGCGGAGCGGTTCTTGTGGCTGTCTGCAGTAAGTAAGTGTTCGTAAATAGGCCACCGCTACCGGCTCACTAGCGAGCTCGGCAGCCCCAGCCCCAGCCCCAAGCCCAAGCCCAAGCCCCCTTCCGGAAACTGTAGTGCAATATGGATCCCCTCCTCCTCCTGCTGGCCCTCCTCTTCGCCGGGCTTTATACCCGCCATATAATCTCTTTGACCGGGTCGGCCCCACACTCAAAGTCAAGCTTCGGGACTAATGAAAATATCCAGCGTATACTCCCCCCACCGGTTCGTAAATATAGCCTCACTTTTTGTCCTCCTGTGGTCCGGTCCGGCCTCGTTTCGGTTCGGTACGGGTCTTCGCTTCGGAGGGCTTTTCGCTGGTTCGGTTCAGATCTGGCCCGGGCCGGCCTAGTCTGGGCTGGGCTGGGAAGGGCTGGGCTGCTCCTACGATCTGGGCTGCGTTCCGAATTGACGCAACCGCAACCGCAAACGGAAAACGTGTTTGCGCGGTGGCTAGCGTAGGATTCACTTCAGGGAGGCCGGCTTACGGCAATAATGCGACTAGGGCTAATTACTACTGGACCACTTTAAAATTTGCTTTTTAATGATTAACAATGCGAAATATCTAATTCTCGTAGAGGGATTCTAACTACCAGCGGTAGACCGTTTCCACGATGGCACGGAGATGCGTCGAAGGAAGGAACTCCAACTGGAGATTATGATAAGATTAATGTGTAACCTCCTCGGTCAAGGCCTCGCGAAGAATGGCAAGCGGCCGGTTGAAATTTCTGTTGATGAGATGAAACTCCTCGAGAGTCAGAGTTATTCGTTTGGGAAAGTAGTAAGAAGAAAGAGATGATGACTACGACAAGACGCGAAAAGTAAAGTAAATGTAAAGTGGAGCAAGGGGATGGATGAATGGATGGATGGATGGCGAGGAGAATTGATTCCCCGCAGAAATATTTATATATGAGAGAGATATATAGAGAGAGAAGGAGAAGATAATGGGGCAACAATTGGACGGAGAGGGGGAGGGAGTATAATCACGTGATAACTTGATGAGCAAGTGGGTTTAGAGCCAATGCAAGGCGAGGGGTCGGGGGAGGAAGGGGCTTGGGCGAGGGGGGAAGGGCGAGCTGGTCCATGACTGCCAGCCGTCCCTGGCTTGCTTTTGCTCGAAGCTGTTTCACCTGCTCTTGCGCCTACCTGTGGAGGGATCATTGATTCATGGCCGGAGGTGCCGAATATCGGATGCGGAATTTGGATCGAGTGAATCAAATGTCAACGAGCGAGAAAAATGTCAGCATTCGTGATGGACCGAGGAACCAATAGTGGGCGAGAACATGTTTTGTTGCGTGTGATTTCGATCAGATCAGCGTTGATCTAGTACGATGTCTTGTTTCGGTTGAGGGTAAACAGGCTGAAAAGTCAGCTCCCCCAAGACCCTTCCGCCCTCAGCACTGTGAGCTGTGCTGCTGCTACAGGTTGGCCTGCCCTGCCCGGCCCTCTGCTGCTGATGCTGCTGTGCTAAACCCTCCTATGGACTCACGCTTGTGTTCTCAATTACTCGGTCAAAGAATGGAATGAAGGTGGACGAGCGGGAAGGAGGGAGGGAGGGACGGGGGGAGGAGGAGGAGCAGGATCGGGAGAGGGGATATGACAGTACAGTACTTGCTCGTTTTAAACACCGGGGCGCTGGAGGGGGTGGAGGTGCTACTGAGAAACAACCAAATTCAAAGGGTGGTCAATTTTTGTTAAATAACAAGAACGAAGTCCTCTTCCTCCGGGAAGACCGAAATTCGAAATGATCTTGTTCCTCTGATTACCATCGATTGATCTGATTCATCTGATTGTACAACCCACACATCACCTCCATAAATCAGCAACAACTTGGAAAGAGACATTGAATATAAAAAGTGAGCAACCCCGGGGGTGAGAGAATAAACTTTGTTGTCAGGAAATAAGGGTGGGAATAGGCCGTTAAGGATCCTTCCCCTTGGCCTCCCTCCCTTCTCTTCCCTCCTCGCACAAGCGCCGGGGCCACGGGGAAGTTGAAGGGGACGCAAGGAGGAAGGCATAGGGACAAGAAATTGCGTTGTTGGGATATCGAAAAGTTAGGATTTGCGCTTTTATTGGAAGTCAAAAAATCTCTCTCTCAACTGTTCTGTTCTGCTCTGCTCTGCTCTCATCAAACGACTTGTTTGCTACTGTCAAGAGTGACGGGGAAGAAGAAGAAGTGTCCCATGAGCGAGAAGTGTGTGATGAATCACTCTCGAGAAGCAAAAGGCGATTTTGTGATCTATCATCCAGTTACGTGAGACTGGATATGGAGTGCTGCTGCTGCTGCTACTGCTACTGCTGCAGTTGTGTTTAACAAACACGCAGTGCACACAATCAATCTCAAAAGCTCTGGGCCTTGAGACATTCCAAATCCCAAGTGGTAAGGCCATGAAAGGGAGGGGAGGCTCATGTCATTCCATGTCATGTCAGCTCAACTTAGCCCCGCCGAGGCCCCAGGGGCTGGTAAGAGGAGAGGAGAACGAGGGGTAAAACCTTCTACCATCTGCAAACAAGAGAAGCACTTTAGGCATTAAAATCATCATAGCAGTCTCATCCCTTTCTTCCTTCTTTCGTGCCTGATGTAACGTGTCATCATCTCATATATACATTCTGGAATGATCAGTGCAGGGAAGTTAGGATCAAATATATCTCGAAACTCAGATGGACACATGTCAGCTTTTGCCTTTCACTGAAAGGCAAAAGCTCCCCCCCTACGAAATCAACGCTCTCCCATAGATTGGTCAACCGACATGATGAATGACATCTTAACCTCGTAACCGCTCATGCCTTCACGAACGATTAATACTTCTTCTATCATGCTCGAAATGCGTATCAACTCTCCAGCGCATAGAATAAAGGAAAGATAGCTCCCTTCAGACATTCCACTCCAGGTTTTAGTCCCCTCCTCCTTTTTAGTTTTCCGTTTCGGTTAAAGCCCGAATCAAAAGGGACCCAGGAAAAAACTCCACCCACCGCCCCATTCATTCAACGCTATATGTAGCAAATTATGAACTAGTAGTGGTACCGGTGGTAGTGTATATGACCAGGAGACTCCAGGGTTTAGAGTATGGGGAGGAAGATTCATAAGACAGGGTTTCACGTTAATCTCGTCGTATTTGATATAATTCCCGGTAAATCAAATCAAAGGGATTGTGGCGGCCGTCATGGGAACTGAATTAGTATTTACACAACTTTAATGGGAATTTACTAAATTCCATATCTTTCTACTTGAAGAGTAACTAAATGCAACCCTGTTCTAAACGGTGATATATAACTAAATCCATATTCCATTTTACTCGTAACCGAAATTAGGGGCTCCATATCCTGGAAACTTAAGTTTCTGGGATATTTGCTTCAACTATGGAGGGGCAAAGGCCGATCTTAGTCGATCGTGTACGGGGGCTGTTGGGAAACCCCTTTGTCCAATATCTGGGAACGTTGAAAGGTGTCCGCTCTCATGAGGAGAAACGACGAGAAAAAGCAGAAACAAATAAAACAACGGAAAGGGGCGAGGCTGGAAAGGGCCCAGACTGGAGCATGGAAGCGGGTAAAAATCTCTACTGGGTAGTAAAGCGGTGGGAGGCACTGGGTGCTGTATAATATAGTTCATGCAATATCTGGCATGCCATGGCATGGCAGGGCAGGGGAGAGGAGCGAAGCGAAGGGAAGGGAAGGGAAGGGTGAAGGAGAGCAAAGGACGGGACTGTAAAGGGTGGCATGGGGGGATGTGGGGAAAAAGTAGAATCTGGATTTGTTAAAAGGGCGCTTGCGTACAAAGGAGAAGACATAATTCCTGAGATTCCTGATGTCAAAGTGCCCGAAGTGTACTGGGGGGGGGGGGGGGGGGGGGGGGGAGGGGAGAGGCGGTGTATGTGGGAGGCGGGGGAGAGGAGGAGGAAGGGGGGTGGCGGGGGGGCAGTAGAGCAGGAGAGTAGGCTTTGAGCCCATACTTCTGCCGACGGCATATCGGAGAGAAACGTGGTCTCTCGAGAAGCGATTGCGCCATTTCTTATGGAGAAAGCCAAGCCGCTGTCTGGCAAGAGGGCGTACCAACTATCCCGTCGGGCCAATAGATTTGCGTCGCATGGAGATTCCCTCGGTTGGATTTTATTTTATTCAACAAGAACCAAATTGTGACTAAAGTGCCACCCTATGGATTTGGCTGAGCGATCCGCGCTTTTTACCCCCCCGCCCTTTCTTCCCTGCCACAATCGCTCGCTCGACAGGTCAAACGGGGTAACGTAACAATGTCCATTGTTCCCCTTGTCCCCCTGCCCTCCCCCCCCCCCCCCTCCCCCTCCCGATCGCTGATGGCACGGGATCGTTACAGTGTGAGCCGGGTCAATTCGGATCGAGGGGGGGAGGGGGGGAAAAAATCACGAAGAAGAGGCGAGGGGCCGAGGCCCGGCGGGAAAGGCTAGAAATCTCCTCGCAGAGATTTGCCCAGCATCAGAGAGATGCCATTAGCTCCGTGATACAAGGGCTTGACGGGATTGAGGTGCATCACTGTAACAAATTTCGAAAGATTCATCGGTGCATTCACAGTGCCTGTCGTCTAGCGCTTCCCCGACCATCCCTCGCCGGTGTCTTGTGTGCGCACTCAGCCCATCTCCATTATCGCTTTTCCAACGAAAAGGCAGCCGACGAGGCTTTGGGTCTCTAGTCATGGAATATCCAGCTCAAAGCCTGAGACAACAATAATGAATTTCCTAAAATAAACTCGCTTTGCGTTGTCTGTCTTTTCACGCCCCTCAATTTGCTGGTGATAAAGCTGCTGCCTGCCTCTGCTGCAGCAGCAGCAGCACAGCGGCAGCTGCTGCTGCTGCTCCTGGAGCTCCTGCTTCGAATACCGATACCTCTACGGCCTCTACGGCCCCTACTCTCCTCTTCTCCCCCTCCCAGCCCGTCCCATCCCGGCCCTTCCCGTCCCTTCCACTGTACTCTCGCGCTGTACTACCGTCTACTGTTCGTTCCTAAAGGTCCGTCCGTGGGAGAATGCCCGGTGGCGGGGACGAGAGTATCTGGTGAGCCAGAATAGTCTCTAACATGCGTAAGACTCCGGGACATCTCTCATTAAAAAATTCCTTTCGTGTCACGCTACTCGGTCGATCTGATGACGATCCGCCAAAGTCCACCTCGGAAAGACATATGCCACTTACAGAAATTCCTCTCATCCTCTTCGCCCTCTTTTGATTCTGCTGGCTTCATTCCCTCCTACTGCAACTACTACTACCACCGGACTACTGCATACTATACTGTGAGTTGCTCATAGTCCCTCGCTCGCTCGCTGCAGCTACTGCCGATACTACGACTATGACACTTCTTCAGGCACATGAGATGACTTGATGTGCCGCAGGCTCGCTGGATTCTACCACTACGACGTAGTGGTCCATCGGACGAAACCATATTTTCCTCTAGGCCAGTCAAGAGATGATCCCAAGGGTCGTGGAGGGGGTACAATGAAGGAGGGGAACATGAACTGACCGGCACAACGAACACGAAGTGAAGTCATAGGGTCAATGCGAGACATGAATGAGGACCTTCTCGTGCCCTCCCTCCCTTTGCATTTGTGGGGCATGGGCATGGTCATCAAGCTGGAAGGAAGAAAGAGGATGAGGGATACGGAGCCCTCAGAGAATACAGGGAATGTGAGGGCGAATTCTTCTCCCAACAGAGAGAGAGAGAGATGGATGGATAGTCCTCTCGTCCTCGTGATGCAAAAGCCGAGTAGCCGGCCAGCTAACTAGGCACCAACGGTGGAACGGTCTCAGGGTAACAGACCCTAGCAGGTCAGGAGCAGGAGCAGAGGAGAGGTGCAGAGGAAGGAATGGAGGGGAGAGGAGACGCGAGGCAAGACTGAAAATTCGGGCGAGGCTGCGTGGAGGACAAATACCACACACACTGATCAGTGTACAGTACCGGCCATGGATGGGCACAGGAGTGGATGATGGAACTGAATGTGCCAAAGAGAATACTTAGCGTAAGTCATAGAAAAGGCAGAATTCGGTCGGTCAGAGCACCAGCTGCAGATGCAAGATTTCGACGATCTTCGCATGAATCTCTCTCTCTTTCCCTCCGCGCTCCTCCTCCTCCTCCTGCTGCTGCTGCTGCTGCTGCAAATGCCCCACCCGGGGCCAGATACACTGCAGCGCCCCCCCCCCCCCCCCTGCAGTACAGGTCCGCCGACCTGCTCGGCCAGTCGCCATGACATCAGAAGGAGCATCAGCATCTCAAGGTCCCCGACCCAGTCCCTTCCATTACTCCCTTCTCGGCCAACCGGCTCCGAGCGCCAGGACGCTACTGGAGCCCATTGGTCGGAAATCCGGGACCTCCAGCGCTGGCCCGTCCCACTCGCGACCTGCCCTGCGCGACGATCAACGGCTCCGTGGCCGCAGTCAGGGGGCTGGGGTTGGGGCTGGGGCTGGCTATGATGTAGGGGATGATGGGCAGCGTCAGGCCCAGGGCCTGGACCGTAATCAGAGTGAAGCGAAGGAATACTTAGCGTAAGTGGCAGAGGGCTTAGATAGTTAAGCAGGGGGAGCGGAGGGGGTAGGGGCAGGTGCGTCAATAATTGCTGCTGGGCAGGCGCAGGGCACTACTGTCGACACGGCACGGGTGATCAGGCCCTAAAAATATCGCTCGGGAAGGCACAACAGAACTGTAGGGCCCGGACAGGGGCTGCTTAGACCAGCTTCCGAAGGGGGTGCCGTCATCTTCAATACGGAGCCTTGAGGCATATTAACAGGCATGCTTAACGTGAACATCTTTCATTAATACAAAGATCCTTAACTACGCGACATAGCCCGTCCGGCCGCCTTCATCCATGATTAGCCCACCGCTTGCCCTCGCCTTTTAATGCCTGCGTTGTGACGGATGACGGCTTGTCCTCCTTCCCCGCACGTTCCCTCGCCCTCCCGTCGCTCGGTCACCCGCTCCCCTGTTCCCCCGGTCAAGCGACAGTGGCGGTCACAGTGCTCGGTTTTCCCATTACCGGACCCTTCCCCGTCCCCCTCCCCCCGGCTACAGTCCTGCGCCGCCATCTCCGCTGTTCCCAGTTTGCCGGCGGAAAGGTGGGGGCCTCTCGACCCCCTGCTCACCGGTCCTGCAACTTGGGGTAGGCCCGGGGGGGGGGGGCTCCTGTCACCTCCTTGTGTGCCCACGAAGCCAAAGGGGCTTCGACCGGGCAGCGGGCAGCGGGTGGAGGGCAGGAAAGGGGGAAGGGTCGGGCGAGGGGCAAGGGCCTGGGAGGGTGAGACGAGGGGCATGGCATGGCATCCGTAGAGGGGAGACATATGACGGGATTGATCATTGAGCAGAATCCAAGCGAACAGCCCGTATTTACCGCGATGATTTACTAGATCTCCGCGCTCAAGAGTTTACCCTCCCCGCCCCCCTCCCTCGGCGAGCCCAGCCACGTGAGGGTGATAATGTACCAAGGCTATGACTTTCGAACGAATCAGAATGTGTCACATCGTCGTTTTGTCGAGCCCAGCCGCGGGGCTTATAACTGTTTGTCGGTTTTCCCTGAACCAGGCGCTACTCGACGATTTTTTACCCTCCCCTCGGGTCCGAAAATCCCAACGTCACGGCCCTCGTCACAACGCCCCCTCCCTCGCCCGCAGATAAGGAAGGAGCAGCAACGGAAGCGAGCCCCGAAAAGAAACTCCGCGACGCGACTCCATTCCCCCCTTCCCCCTCCCGCACCCGCACCCGCACCCGCTCGCCCAGCCCCAGCCCCAGCCCCCGGCCCCCCTCCCCTCCCCTCCCCGCCACTCCCGTGTCTGACCGGCTCGGGGCCGCTGCGGGGGCTGACGGGCCTGACCGCATGAACCCACCCGAGGGGGGGAGGGCGGAGAGTAAATTAGCAGTGAACTTTCTCTAAGCCGCATCTGGATGACGAGCGCATCGGGACCGTCCTCGTTCCCTCCAGAGCCCGTCCCAAGGCTGTGTGGCCCTCTGGCTCTGCCCCTCCTCCGCTCCCGCCCCGCCTCGCTTAATGGCGCGCTGCATTATTGATGCCGCGTCGCTTCCTTTATCCTCATCTGTCAGAGGCGTTACGATACGCACACCACTTGAACCCCCGTTCCACGCACTCTGCTAACCCGAGTTGACTAACCCCGTCCCCCCCTCCCTCCCTCCCTCTCTCTCTCTCTGTCTGGCCTGGCGACAGGCCCAGGGGGCAGTCATGTGTTGGGATTGATGAACGCGCCCGACAAACTCAGCTGGTCCGCACCGGGGCCAGCGAGCCAGTGAACCTCGGAGCCCCTCAGCGCCCGCTAAACTGGCCGTCCGCGTCCCCAGTTTAGCGCTTGCGTTGTTTAGACACAAGCCCCGGTTTCCAAACAGCCCACAGCTGCCGGCTAAATTTAAAGGCGAGCCACCTCGCCCAGCGACAGTGGGCCAGCGAGGGAGCCAAGCACCCAGCCACTGATTGCTTGATTGCTTGATTATTGTCGATAATGATCCAGAGACGTTATGTTAGAACTTGGTACCCCAAACTTAACACATAATTAATTAGCCTCCCGCCCAGACAGTCTTTTGTTAATTAAGTGTGGGCCGATCGGGTCAGGTCGGGTCGGGTCGGGTCACGATGGGTTCCGGTTAGTTACTCTCCAAGTACTTCGGTCATTCCTCCTCGAGACTCCTCCTTGTTTAGCTCATTGTCTCTAGTGAAGACAGTCGGCGATCCTCACTTGCCTCGAAGTCACGAGCTCTGGGTTGCAGAAATCATGTTTCTCTCCCCAGCTATTTGCGCTCTACGGCGAGGCCTGTTTATGGGCGGTTTGATGTCAAGTCAAGGCAAGTCAAGTCAAGACCTGGGCGTCCGGGGCAAGGGAGGCTCTGCTGATCGCCACTTACACGGACTTCCTCCCTCCCCCTATCTCATTGCTCGCAGTATCGGTCCCCAATTGCTAGCGGCACCGGTAACGTAGTGATGGAAGCTCATGTGTGTGACCTCTGCACGCTTCTGGGGGAAAATCACCGGATCGTATTCTATGTTCATATGTTCATGCTTGGTACGTCGGATCGGATCAAAACATGGGTCGTCTATCTATATTCGCATGCATTTTGCATTTCCTTGCGGCCAGGGAGTCTGAGGACCGAAGGAGGAGAGAACAAGTAGGGGAGAGATTCTGCCTCCCTCGCAGCAACTGGACACGTCACCTGCAAATGAGCGTCAAACCTCAAAACGCCTAGAGCTTCGTACTGACTTGGCCCTTGTCGTATGTGTTCGAGCTTCAGCTTTTCTGCTCATTTTCTTAATGCCTTTGTTTATTATGCCTCCTTCGATCCATGTTTCAGCATATGTGACGAACGGAGGTCGTGCTCATGTCAACTTGCCAACCTTGTCCAAGTCTCACTCGAATACCAACATTGACGGACTCTCGGAAGTTGCTGATTTATAATTCTGGCCCCATTATTATAGTCGTTGTAGTCAATCAACAAACTTCCTGAAAAATTGTCACAAGCGTCTAGACACTCCAACTTGGCATATCAAACATTCCGGGGCGCTCGACTGGCATACTACTTTTACTGTGGTCGTAAACATTCTGGGACGGTAAACATTCCGTTGCGGATTTTCCCTTCCAGGTGCGAAGAGGTCAAATAAGCAACATCGAGAGAAGATACTGTCTTTTCTCTTTTGGTGAGTACAAAATCGAAAGAGAGCAGGACAGGATTTGTTACTCGAGGAAGAAGAAAAGCGTTGCAGGCTCCAGGGCTATCGATTTGTGTATCCACTTTCAGCAAAGATGGTACCTGCAAGCGTACGGCAGTTTCTGATCAGATCTCCAATCACCGACATTCATGTGAAGTCGAGACTTGAGGCTCGAGCAGCTTCTGCATGAGACGATAAGTTAAGTGGGGAGGATTAGGCCCCCTCTCTGGGAGAGGGAGGGAGTTTGCAGATTACTCCGGGGGGTGGGGCATGTGGCGTAATGAAATGACCCCAAATCGTGTAGGTCGAAGATGACTTTTGTGGCATGCGCGTCGGATGTTGTTACTTGAGCCCGGCATATTGTATGCGTTTCAGATGGCATGCGTGTGAGATGCACCACTGACTAGACAACATATGTCAACCAGTCCTGCAGTTCGTGTCGAGACATGAGTCTCTCTGCGGTATGATTGCAGACACTTTTCCTTATTTGGGGACGAGTTTAATCCCGGGCTAGATCACATACCCGGGGCAGTGAGTTGTTTGTTAGAAGACTAGATTCTGCAATATCTTGTTGTCAGGTGAATTTTCACAAGATTTGCGTTTTGGACACACCTGAGGAAGATACAACACCTTTTTGGGAATATCACTCCCGAGAGCACATTTTCAGAATAGTCTACAACAGGCCTCGTGGTGTGGGAGACTTAAATTCTGTCGAGGGTTCGAGAATCTCTCTCCGGGCGAGAAAGGTTTTTGGAAATAAGTCCGTTATTTTATTTCCTTCCTGCCTTCCTTCCTTGGCTCGCTGCGCAGCGAGAGGAAGGAACTGTGCGCTGCTTGATTAAAGTTTGACTTCGGACCTTAACTTCTTCCTCTTCTGCTTCTCCTTCTTGTACTTCAAGCTATGGGGTTTCTCCGACCCACTAGGTTCGATCATCTTCACGTCATGAGCGTCTCAGATGCGAAGAGATCAGCTTTCACGACTCGTCTTTCTCGCCATTATATCTCGGACATCAAGCCCCTCAAACGTGGGTCTTGCAAGGGATCAGCAGCAGGGATCCGAGACAAAAGCTGCAATGGTGAAATTCCCGGTCCGACTTCCCAACAAAACGCGGTGGACTCGTAGCTCGCTCGCTCGCTAGCTAGCTAGCTCGACCGGATGCCTGCTGCTCGATCCCCAAGCAGAAAGAAATAGTATGAATAATATGAATAAGAAGAAGAAGAAGAAGAGGAAGAGAAGATTTGAAATAGTTGAAGTGCTTGGGAGCGAGCAATGTTTTGAGAATAAATCTTGCCCCGCGCTGACTCTACAAGCAAAAGCTTCTTGATGAAGGTGCCCCCGGATTCCATCACACAGGAACTTGTTTCTTGTTCTCTCCGTGATCACCGTACTTGTAGCGCCTTCACCAGTTTGTTGGTCACATGTAATAATAAGTTAATGGCCCAAATGCGGATCACCTTCTGATCTCGCTCGTCAATCGCTACAGGATGCTTCTGGCGGGCGTATTAAACTCCGGAATGATGCAAGATCGCGTATGGAGGAAGGGCAGTACCACCAAATGAGCTCAAGCTCCATCCATCGCAGACCCCCCTGTGTTGGGACGGGCGGCGAGAGCGGAGGTCCACGGCAACTTCGCAATGACGAAGGCATTGTTCATGCACCATCGAAAGTCGAGCATGTGCAAGAATTTGGTAGTGCTCTTTCCTCCTCTTTCGAATATAATCACCGTTTCAATTCGAACTGTTGGACAGATGAACTAAGTTTGGGGAAGTGTGAAGGGAACAGTGGCGACTACCGGTAAGGCTACAGGTCGCCTCTCTCGTCCGCTCCTCTCGTCGCATCTCCTGATGCGCTTCAAGCCCCTCCCTTAAATCTATCTGCTGCCATCCGCGCAAACGTGCGTCCACTTAAATGCGTCTCGACTAACTAAGACAGCGATCGAGCATCGCCGAGCAACCACACCACCTCCTCCATCATCATCATCATCAGCAGCAGCAGCAGCAGCCACAGATACAGCAGAAGATACAGCAGCAGAATCGCAGCGACGACACCGGCATTAGGAGGAGGAGGAGGAGGAGGCCGAGAGGTCCATCATTAGGCAACGTCAATGCAAGGCAAGGCGTAGCCCGGCCAAAGCCAGGGCCGCAGAGCCAAAGGGACGGAGAGAAAATGACAAGCGCGCCTGCCATCTTTAGCGAGAGCGCGGAGGGAGGGAGGGAGGGAGGCGGGCAAAAGCGGGGGGCGGTAAATTGGGAGCACCCATCAAGACCCCACCGGTTCGCTCTGCAGGGCGAGCGCGCAACTCGTCTGGCACCCACCACGGGATATGCCCTATCGTCACCGATTGTAACACCCAGCCAACAGTAGCCCCCAGTAGCTTTTGGGGTTATTTATAAAGGGAAATCAGGCTTTGGGCGCCGGTAACGGGGGGACCACTGAGTAAACATGGTGGGGCGAATTCTAATAAAATGTGCGCGAGTGGGTTTCAGCAGGCGACACGTTGACCTGGGTGAAAAAAGAGGCAAGCTTGTAATATCTGGGAGCCAAGTGTAATAAACACATGGTGCAACTGGCAGTTCCCCCGGGCCCTAGCAGTTAAAATCAGCTGAAAGATGCGGCAATCGCACAGTGGATGAGTGAAACCCGCATGTCATGTGATGCCATGCGATGCGATGCAATGCGATGTGTCGGATGATGTGATGATGAGATGATGCTCGGGGCTCGCCTCCCTTCCTCCCTCGCCTCCCCTCCCCTGCCTGCCTGCCTGCCCAGATGGAGATGAGATGGGGTAATGCGATAATGCGATGATGCTATGATGCGATGATGTGATGTGTCCATGGCCTGGGCTTGGGCTTGGGCTTGGGCCTGGGCCTGCAGCTGCCACTGCCACCACTGCTGCCCCCTTCCTTCTTCTTCCTTCTTCCTCTTCTTCTTCTTCGCTCTGCTTTGCTGCTTTGCTGCCTGCCTGCCTGCCTCCCTGCTAACGGTCCCGTAATTTGCAACGGTCTTTCCACCACCACCCACCCCAATTTCCGAGACAGACAAGGCACAGTGAAAAAGTTTTGCTTGCCGAAAAAACTTTATCGGGCCCAAGGGAAGCCCAGAGTCTCTCTCCCTTTGGGCCTGCCTGGCCTAGTCCTAGTCCTACTGCTTCTACTTCCCCCACTTCTGCTTCTGGTGGTACTACTACTACTACTACTACTCCTCCCCTCTGCTGCAGCTGCTCCTGCTGGGCTATGGTACTACTAGCTTAGCTCTACCGTACCTGCATAGACAGCATGTAGGGAGGCGCTTTTGCGCTGCTGCAGCTGACCTGACTCACTTCCCTCACTAGACTCGCTGCCTTTCGCTTCTTCCTTTCTTCTCTCTTGTGCGGCAATTGAATTTGGAGGGAGTACTGTGACTGTGTGTGTGGGGGGTGTGCTCTGACCCAGCCCCACCTCGGGGCTACCTGCAGCAGGTCTGGTGAGAAAAGACTCGCGTAGGCACGGGGGTGGGCCTTCTAAATTTAGGTTCGGGAGTCGAGTGCGCGAGCCAGGCGAAGATCTGGAGTGCCAGAGTGCGGGACCATCGCCACTCCGAGCCTTTTCTTATCCGCATGCTGGACGCTGCAAAAGGAAGTGGGTTCGGCCTCTGCTTTGGCCTGCTTTGCTTTGCCCGGCTCGGAGGGCCTGCCTTTGCTTTTTCGTTGTCGTCATGAGTCGACTTGTTCTGCTCGTCTAGCCAAAAGCAAAGCCCAGAGTTGCCACTCCAGCTTTCGGACTTACTCCCCTCCCTCCCTCCTCGCCTCACTCGCTCCTCCGCCTTCGGCCTTCGTTCGTGTGCCTGCGCTGCCCTGAGCCTCCTTTGTCTGTCCCTCCCTGCCTGGCTGCTGCATACTTACTTACATGCTCGCACCTTCTGAACACCAGATGATAGATAGCACACCAGCCCACCTCCTCCTTATGTCGTCTACTACTCCTACTACTACTAGTCCTACCACTACCACTACTGTGCAGCAGCAGCAGTAGAAACCTGCTCGAGTCGAGTCTGGAAGATGTCTGTCTGTCTGTCTGTGAGCGCCTTCTCCCCCGTCCCTCGTCATTTGATTCACCGATTCCCGAATCCCTCGACACAGACTTAAAATTTCAGTCGGTTACGGTCGGAGCAAAAGGACTGATGCTGCTGCTGCCGAGGGCGGAGCTCGAGGAGTTGGTACAGACGAAGGATTCTCCACTCGCAAACTTTCGTTCGCGCCGCTACGTGGAGGATGATGAGCACTTCATATTTCCATGATTCAGTGCTCTCGTGCACTAGCTAGCGTCGTAGCGAGTATCACAATCATCACTCTCGGGCGTTGCAAGGCACGAGCCCGGCGGAGGGGAGGTCAGGCCTGAGGTGGGAAGACGAGGACCAGTGCGAGGCTGTGTAAGTCCGAGGGCGAGAGTGCGAGAGAGAGGCTCCGGTCGCTCATTCGGTCGGGCGACGTTGCAGGCACCGATGGTGCGCAAGAGGCAGGAGGCAAAAATGTGCGATCACTACCGGCCGCTGGACCACGAGACGCGCCCTATGAATGGGACATTTTCCTGGCTGTTCAGTGCTCTGGGGGCGCCAGCACCAGCCCCGCCAGCCACCCGAGCCGCAGCTCATTGCGTCGCCTGCTGAACGTGCACAATTTCTCGCTCCCTCGGATTCCGTATGCGGCTATCGACCTTGTGTTTGCGCTCGTTCAGGCCAGGCCAGGGCAGGAATCAAAGCGCAAGCTGGCAGACGATGGGGATGCAAGCTCCGGACGAGTGAGCGAGCGACTCAGTGCTGAAGAAGAGAAGAGGGGAAGAACGAGACCGAGACCGACGAGGAGGAAGAAGAAGCAGCAGCAGCAGCTAGAGATTGGAGACATGTGCCTTTCTCACAGCGGTGGGAAAGGAGCAAGTAAGAGAATGCGCATTTCCTACGATCTACAGACGTCCGCAGTGGCCCCGTCCAACGCCGAAGCGCTTCTGTACCACAGCCCTTACGAATTCGAAAACGACAGCAGACCCACTCTGAGCTTGGCTGCGGGATCGGTCACGTATTCGTATGATACCGTCGACGGGGAGCGAAACTCGAATAGCGGATCAATTTTAGTCGAAAATCAGATGTGCGCCGGAGACAGAAGCGACGACGTGACTGCAATTTCCTTCCCGGGGCTCGGCCTAGGAAGCGAGATGATTCAGAGCGCCTGGCGAGTGCAATCCGTGGAGAGCTGCTCTCGGGGCTACTCCAATAGCGCTGGAGGCGGTGGAGCAGGAGCAGCTGGTGGCGGAGGGGCAGGCGGAGGCGGAGCTGATTTGAATCTCATGCGCGATGAAGAAGATGAGATGGGCGAGCAAGGCATGAGCTTAGATGACATGAAGGACTCGGCCACCAACGAGGACGGGACGGAGAATTCCGTGGGCAAATTGGAGATGGATCTGAGTAGTGGCCAGTCGAAACTTTGCCCCCGCGGCCACTGGCGGCCCGCCGAGGACGAGAAGCTGCGCGAACTCGTCTCGCAATACGGGCCCCAAAACTGGAACCTGATTGCCGAGAAGCTCCAAGGGCGATCAGGTGCACTATCTCCGCCCTCGCTCGTCCCTCCCGATCTCCCGTTGCCTTTAATTTCTCTCTTCACCACAATTGTCCTCTCGAGCTCCACCGCCCGCTTTTGAGCAATTGCGTCCCACGACAGTTCACGTCGCTAGATGTTGTCTCCCCCGCCCCTGCCCCCTAGTTGCTTTCTAGTAAGTCGTCATTCATCAATTCGAGCATAGAATCTGCTACCTATCTGATTTCTCAATCTCTCGACCTCTGTCGTTCGCGTCGAGGTTCAGATTTGGAGGTCGGTCGTTTGTGGGGGAGGTCTGATTGTGGGGCTTGGATATGCAGGAAAGAGCTGCAGGCTGCGGTGGTTCAACCAGCTCGATCCGAGGATTAATCGGAGGCCTTTTAGCGAAGAGGAGGAGGAGAAGCTCCTGGCGGCACATCGGTTCCATGGAAACAAGTGGGCAATGATCGCGAGGCTGTTTCCGGGGAGGACAGATAACGCCGTGAAGAACCACTGGCACGTGGTGATGGCGAGGAAGTACCGCGAGCGATCGCGGGCCTTCGGGAGGCGGAGCAAGTCGCAGCTGTCGAGGCGGGGGGGCAAGCGGGGGAGCACAGGTGGGACGACGACGAGCAGCGGCTTGAATGCGTCGCATCACGGGCCCGCCGATTCGCTCACGGCCTGGATTGAGAAGTACTCCATAGCGCCGTCGGAGGTCGACTCCATCAGCCCGAGCTCGCACTACGGCGGCGGCTCCCAGAGCCTCAAAAGCCTCACCAATGGCCACTACCAGTCGTCGTCCGACCTCCTCCGCGAGGAGGACGAGTGCGAGGGCCCCTCGGGCTTCTCGGCCCGAGGCCGCGATCGCTCCATGGATCCGCGCGACGATTCCCCGCGCTCCAACTCGTCCAAGATCACCATCCCCCGCCTCTCGTTCGCCTCCTCGGACAAGGACGACGCCCCGCAGCAGCAGCGCAATTTCATCCACTCCTACGCCAACAGCGCCAAGCCCCCCGCCGCCGCAGCAGCAGCAGCGTCTGCATCTACTCTCTTGCATTCTTCCCCCAGAGCTCTGGTGGATTCCAAGCCCATCGCCCACCCCTTCGCAGGTAATTTGCTCATCCCCCATCCCAATCTGCCTCACCTTGCATCGACATTTATTGGCATTTCTGTTCGCTCATGCAATCCTCTTCGACCCTCGTCCAAAATTTGCACCATTCTTTCGGCCATTTATTTCGTTGAGTTATATCCGATGTCTCCTCGCCATTGGGTGCAACAATCGAGCTCGGGCCCGAATGATGGATTTAATTACGACGCGATGTATTCATGTGTGAGTGTGCTTATTGTTGGGCGCAGGTAATGTGCGACAGCTTGGGCAGCAGCAGACACCGTCGGGTGGGTTGCTCCAGAGTCCGAGGCGAGGAGGTGCTGCTTCGTCTGCGGTAGGAGGAGGAGGCGGAGGGGAGATGGACAACTCGTCCGGATCTCCACCGTCGTCGTCAGCGAATGCGGAGTTTCTGAATCGAGCCGCCGAAGCGCTGGCCGAGAGCAAGGGGGCGTTTGTGGGGCTGAAGACTTCTGAGCAGGGTGGACTTTTTCATTCTGCAATGGCGACTCCGCACTGGCTAATTCCCTCGCTTCCCGTGGCCACCATGGCCCAGCCGCCGCCGCAGCAGCAGCAAGTGCCTGTCGCTGTTATGGAGGAGATTGAGCGCAGCATCGCCAGCAGGTCCTTGAGAAATTCATGCCGATCAGAACTTCAACGACAGCAGCAGCAGCAACAATACCATCCCCCTCCTCACCACCACCACCAACATCAGCAGCAGCAGCAGCAACATCATCATCATCAACATCATCAACATCATCAGCAGCAGCAGCAGCAGCAAGCTCCGCTGAGCTCGTCATCTTCTTTCGTGAACGAGAATAATCCGAACCTGGGCAGAAGCCTGTTTCTGCCCAACGGAGTTCTGAGTGCTCAGCAGCAACACCACCACCATCATCCACAAGAGCAACAATCAGGGAGTTCGACAAATCACCATCATCACGGCGGCTACTGGAGAAGGGAAGGCATTGACGGCGTCGTGCCAGCATCGGGCGGGGGAGGGGCTGGAGCTCCGCCTGTGCTGTCGACGGGGCTGTGCGAAAACGTCGCTCTGTGCGGGGCAATCCAGCACCTGCGCGAGAGCCTGTGCAAGGAGAAGCCGAGTTCGGCATCTTCCAGGGCCAGCAATGATCACATTGCGCTGCAAGAAGCAGAATCCGAACCCGCACCACCCATTCAGTTCATTGATTTCTTGGGCGTGGGAGTGGCTTAGGCCCTACCACCACCCCTCGGGGCCTGGCTACGCCCTCCCTCTGAAGCTAGCCTCGCCGACGACGACGAAGACGAAGAAGACTGATGATGATGATGATTCAATGTAGAGAGCGTGCTTGCCACTGTTTAATGCTATGCTGCTGCCGCTGCTGCATTACGAGCATGGATCGTGGTCTCGAACTCGCGAAGATACGAGTCAGAGAATTTTATGATAGTGCTTTCAGCCACTGTTGTAGATGTGGACGAAAGCTCCCAGGGAGATGGAGAGAGAAAGAGTCTGAGAGAGGGAGAGAGAAAGAGAGAGGGAGAGAGAGAGGAGAGAGTTCGAGGAGAGTCTATCGATCTAGGCAAGCTTCAAATTGAGTTCCAGGACTCTGACCCAGAACACGCACGAGGTCAAAGCATCGTCGTTATCTGGGGCGTCAGCAATGGAACGGATCGAGCGAGCGAGCGAGCAAAATTAGGGCCTGTCGATGCTGCATGGACTTTTTCGACCAACTCTGCTGTGCCCAATATCAGCAGCCACCACCACCATCATCATCATCACCATGATCATCCCCGAGAACCAAACCAACCTGTGAATTTTAACTTTCAATTGTACATTCAGTAGACTAGCTTTAGGACCGACTAGCGCGGCTCAGTAGTAGTAGCTCACGAAGCATAGACTTCTTTCAGTTGAGCAGTTCGTTTGGCTGGAGTCATTGTAAGACGACGACCACTACCTTTTCCAACCTTCCTTCCCCCATGAGAATTTTACGAGATTAAAACAATCGACCAAATCCGCAGAGAGAAAGAGAGGGATTCGATACCCTGACAGCTCTAGTGGTTGTTTGTTGGCAGCAACCGCTCAGAGAAAACAAAAGGCTGTTGTAGAAAATTTGGCTGTAGTACTAGAAGACTGAAGACGACGACGACGACGACGAAGACGAAGAAGAAGAAGGCCTTTGAACAATAAGTTATGCTGCCTAAATTATGGAAGTGCTCCAATAGGCGAAAGGAAACGGTGGGGTCAGATGATTCCCTTATACGAGACTAGCTGCTCGGCAACTGCGAGGCATTAAACTCCATGACTAGCGAGCATACCGAACATTTTTGATGAATCTTCATACCAGCAGCTCTGCTCGAATCTAATAATCATTCTTGCTTCTCAGGCTACCGCTTGCACACTCTCGTCCGTCCCTCCCGATTCTCTCTCTCTCTCTCCTCTGCTTGAACTGCCGCATTTATTCATCCCTCGTTGTATGTATTATTTGCTTCTGTGGCCCCGTGCACAGCACCTCCATGAGGCTTCAGCTCCCTATCTCGTAAATCTATGGCCCCGATCTTAAATCCCGTAACAGTAACCTCGACGCATTGCGTTATTGTGTGGCCATGCAAGTCAGTGACTGACCATATTTAATACACGTGATCCCTTTCCGCTGCGCGTCATTCACGAACGCACCAGCGGCCCGGGGCCCTGTGAGGCCTACAGATCAAAAGGCTCCTCTTGTCCCCCGCAGTAAATGTAAGCAGCCCATGCGATACTGTGCAGCGTCGTAAGGTCAGCAGCGAGCGGGAGGAGAATTGACTGCAACAGCAACGACCTGAGCTGTCTTAGAATCTACTTCACTCGGCTCCCATCCCTGCCTCCCCCTGCCGAGGTCAATGCTCGACTGTTGCAATTCACGCTGCTGATCCAAATCCCACCCACAAGCCACCCGTGTTATTTCCCGCTTTGTTACGCTGGTCGACTCGCACGAGGTTATCCCAGCTTCGGCTTCTCAGCGCAACCCAAAACCCGCACGATTCAGACAGATCTATCTGAATCACTGTTCAGATCCGCTGTCACCATAGTTTCTCGCCATGGCTTTCTACAGCTGCGTTGTAGATTGGAATTTAGGCTGGTCAAGTTCCGGATGTGCATGAAAATACTAAAAGGGGTCCTTGTCTCGCATGGACTCCTGCAAATCTTGCAAGCGATGGCGTTGAGGAGTTTCATCACCTTCGACCTTCGTTCCACAACGCTGCTCCGCACTGACGGGGGCGTGGGCGTGGTTGAAGCCTCGAAGCCTGATGTGCGGGAGAAAGCCTCCAGGATGTTACTCAGCTGCACTCTTCAGCCAGTCTTCGATCACGGGCCTCTGTAGCCAGCTTGAATTGACAGTAGTGATCAGACAACGAAACTACTGAGATTTTGGGTTTGGATTTGTATAAGCTGCAGAGCAGAATCCATGGATGATTGACGGAGTTTCTGGAACCAGTTTTCTCGCCGCTCAGGGATTCCCGATACTCGGTTTTCTACACCAGGGCTCACTTGTATTTCATCGGCAAAGGTCTGATTGCCACTCCAGATTCCAACATTCGCTGCTGTCAATCAGGACCCTGGCGAAGTTCTCACTGTAACCTCATCTACACATACACACAGACCGGCCCATTGCTTCCTATACCTGCTGTACGTGCTCACCCACGCATGGCGAGTGAGGGGTGGGGTGGGGGAGCAGGAGACAGACACAGCTCGAAGAAGGCAAGCAATCATGAGCGGAATCATGTTCGTTTGCAAACAAGTGCAAGAAAACGTCAAGGAACTTGTCAACGATGTTCAATGCAGCTACCCGGAGCACAGCATTGAACGTCAGGATCGCGTCTCCATGCGAAGCTCGTCGGTAGGACGAGTCGACAGTCTAGAGAATCAGATGCTGTGAGCGCCTGTCTTCTGGAAGACTTCAGCGTTCAACGGCGCCTGTCATCGCGGCAATTCAACGAGTCCCACCTATTAAAGCCCCCCTTGACAGAGCAGATACCGCGATCATGATCGACGGCGCCCCTGGACTACGAGTCTCGCCGCTTTGCATCCATGGTCCCGCACAGCATCTTCACCCTTAAATGTGATGCGGTGCTTCATCTCCGCCCTTGAAGGTGTTCAACTTTGGCATCACGAGGTTTGAATGGGATTTTGGCCGCATCCGACGCCATGGAACTAACCCAGCGATTGACTGTACCCGATTTCCACCGTACGAGTTTTCTATTGATTGTTGCGTTGCAGCCATTGGCCCCATATTCTCCCGGCCCCGGATTTACCTACTCGTCGTGTCCCTCGTACCCCGAGAATTCTCCAGAGTTTGAAGCATGATCTTCATCCCTGCTCGATCGCTTTTCTTCTGATGGGATGTTTCCATACCAGCGGCTCTCTTCGATTGTGAAGCAATAACAGGCTGCAGGGTTCGTTTGAGTATTTTCGTTAGATGTTGTTTTTAGTTCGTTGAATATATTCGTCGAATTCCATGAGCAGAAGTCAAAGCATTGCAAGCTTGTTTGGCTTACAGCACTCGCCTTGTTATGAAGAATTTGGGATACGCAAAAATCATGTCAATCGGTATGTAACATGCTACAACATATACTACATCTCAACTATTTTGAGCAGATACTTGCAATTATGGTTTCCCATTCGATTTATCAAGACTATTGGATGCTGAAGATTTATCGCATACATATAGATGATGAATCGAAATCGACGATCAATTACAATGCGTTTCTCATATTTACTGTTGAAGGGTGTAGTGAAATCGAAGAAGTACATTTACAAAATGTGGAATTGAAACTATGGGAGATATAAAAATCAGATTTTAATTGTAATTTTAATTTAAAAAAACAACGTTTAATTTTTAGACTGTAATTGCCGTATGAGCTCGCGTGGCCTAATGGATAAGGCATCTGACTTCTAATCAGGGGATTGTGGGTTCGAGTCCCACCGTGAGTGCTTTTTCTTTTCCTTCGGTTTATATATTTCATGCAATTTTTTTTGTATGATGTACATGATTTTGAAAAATCTCTATTTAAATGTATCTGCTTAGAAATAATGCATGAATTGATTGAAAATGATGCTATATGATCAAAGTTTAATTTTTACCCAAAACAATTTACAAACTTGAAAACTATAAATCAAAATAAAATGCTAATTTTAATAATTAAACAGAATAAAAAAACAAAAATTCATAAAATAATGAAATTCAAAAATAAAATGTACACATCTTGAATTGTCATTTAAAAAACATTAAATATTATGATTTTTTCATTTTGTACCTTAAATCAAATGTAAGCAATATTTGATTTAATACTTTTAATTATAATAAATCAAAAAAAAATTTCATTTTAAAAGCATGTAATCTACAAACAAATTTAGTAATTTAGTTTTTTAATTTAACTGGTTATATTTTTATTCCATTTTGTAGATCAAGTTCACGTTATATATAATCGAGAAGTTAAAATTCTAGTCTTATCAACTAGAACTCATCTAAATTAAAGTAATCAAGATGTAAAATATTTGTAACAATCTTGATTTTAATTCATGATTTAAAGTTTAATCTTTATTTTTTATATTATTACTTTGCAAAAGATTTTGAAAGCATATTTATCATGTGTTTCTTTATCAACTTCAATTCTTTAAATATTAATCAATGCCAAAGAATTGATATAATAAATCATATAAAAATAAAACGTACAGGCTGATTCATTCTTCTTAAAATACATGCGGATCTTTGAATATGACACAATGTTTAGAAGAATCTCAAAAACATCAATTTGATAAAAGTATCAGAAGAATCAAAATAATGAACCATTTGAAAAAAAAAAGTTGAATATTTTAATTTTTAATATTTTACTTATAAATATGGCTGATGTCTATATTAATTTTTTATTTCATAATATAAAATGTACAAAGAAATAAGAATTCTATGCAAGCATTCAATCAATTTCTTGTAAATAAACAATGTGACGATTAACGTTAAAATGACACAGAATATGATTAAAAGTTTAGGTTCATTTAATTGTCATTATCAATCAAAATCTTAATCGATATAGGTAAGTTTTCATTTATTAGCAACAAAATTAGAATATATGAAAATCAAGTTTTAATCTGAATCACTTCGCCTTTACTTTCAACTATCTAAATATAATCATGATTTATTGTCAATATTGAATTTTTTAACACACTTCATCAAACACAATTTGTCTACACATATTATAAGTAATATCAATTTGATCTATTTTTCTATTTATTGTCTAATTTAGAGCTAAATATGAAGCATTCTAACTATCATTGTGAAGTATCACAATGTCATGTGTTAATCTCATACATCTTGTCGGTTCAACTTTTCTACTTCATTCCTTGTCATGCTGCTACAAATTTAGTTTTGGTATTGAATTGCATTACATAATTCTATTTAAACATTCCATTTACCATTTACATAATTCTATGATATGGATTTCTAATTTGTGCATCTAGCATTTTTTCTAAGTACATGTTTTTTTAATATAATATATATATAACATATGTATAATCAATTAAATTAACAATTTAATACAAAATCAAAATATAGTCGGTATTCAAAATATATTAAAAATATTTGAACTAGAGTTCCATTTCATATATTTTTATCTAGTATGTGTATGCAAATAATTTACATAAATAACCAATTTCAAACCTAGTGTAAATTATTTAAACATGAAATTTCTAATTATCTTGTCATAATATATCTTGAACATCAAATCACATCATCTATGTAACGAAATATTGATGAGAGTTTAAAACTAAAAAACCAAAATAGTATCAAAGAATTATAGACATTCATAAAACTTGATTTACTTTATTATGACTCCTCATTTTCAAATTTTTCCGAATTTTTATTTCAAATTTTTTCAAATTATTAATATAGTTTCTATCTTGCTTTAAAATGGAAAAATTTGAGTTTATCAACATAAGAATTGACTTAAACTCCAATAAACATATGAAATGTGTAGATTATTAGAATACTATATCAACAACTTCAATTCTTAACTTTTTTGAAACACTATGGTTTAATCTTTGTCATATTGTGAATTCATCATGTACTTATTTTTTATATATTAAGGACTTATTTCTACTTAAACATTAATGTTTACAATCTAGAAACCATATTTGTTTCAACAAAATTTATTAACTACCTCATGAAGGTATTGTTTGCATATCATTTCAATCAATTTATAACATCAAATCAAATTAGTTTGTGTCTTGAGCAATGTTTCAAAATCATTAATTTGAAACATATTTTTTACATGAAATTATCAATTTTTTTATTGTATTGCTCATGTAAATTTGGCAGTCTTCTAACTTGCTTTTATGTTGTATTCTATCACACAATGTTTATAAAGTTGTAAAATTTCATATTATAATGTAAAGATAAAGTTTCTTTGATTAAAAATAAACATATTGTTTACTGAAGTATACAAGTAATGACTCTAATTGATGAAATTAAAAATGTACATCTCTTGATAAATATTTGTAAAAAGAAAAAATCTTGTACTTTTTTGTATAAAATGATATCTATTCAAACACAAAATCCATGATTTTTACATTATTGATAATATATGTCTGACACATTAAACTTTTTATATAAAACATATTTCAAACATTTTTCACATGCGTACAAAACTATCAATCATTTGAATCTTTAAAAGTTCAATAACATTAATATGACACAAAAATCAATAACTATTAAAATTTTTAAAAAAACTATTTGATATAAAATTAAAATTCTATGTTTTTTTATGTCACGTATAATATGAACATGCATAGTCTATCATTTATGCAAACATCAAATTTAAGATGTAAGACATACATACAGTTAACATCATATAACATAATCATCATCAAGTAAATGAAATTTTTATTGCTTTGTCACAAACAATTAGTCATATTTTCAACAAAACATGGCTTTTTATCTTGATAATTTTCTTTAACCAAATTACCGTCTTAGATCTTCTTTTTTATTTGTGTGGTTCAAACTGTGGTTAACATAGTCAATAATTTGCAAAATAGCTTGTATTTTGAAATTTTTTTAATCTTTTAATATAATTGTTTCTTCATTGTTGTTTTATATAATTCTTTATTAAAAAAATAATGTATTTTATTTAAATATCAATAAAATCAACAAATGAAGAAAGAAAATTTTTTAATTATATTTCACAAATATTTTACAAATTCATAATAAAACCATTATAAGCATCAACATGATTAATGTTTTATGTTTATTGCTTTTGTATACTCAATTTGTGATCTTCAAGTATATTGTTATACACTTTGAAAACTTTATTATGATACTTTTCATGATTTTTTCCTTTTTATTAATGAAATATTAGTTTCATTTTATCATGTGATAACATGTAATTGTTGATGTAACATCATTGTGTTTCTCATTATTTTTTTGCATGTAATTTAGATTTTATAATACATTAATTAAGAGAGTTTTTTGAGAAATATCTCAAAATCATTTACTTTTAATCATATTATTTAAATGAAATTTCCACATAATATAATCAAAATGTTCATACTGCTTGTCCATGCTGAATTTGGCAACTTTGATTTTCATCACTGTCATCTTGCCTAGTTATTCACACACTATTATCTTGAATTTTCTTCCAAGATTCTTACTCCAAGCTTTTTACATACTGCACTTCAATTCTATATATTCACATCCTCACCACAATCCAATTCTTCTTCTTTGTGGTTAAAAGAAACTACAATAGCAACATCATTAGTGATCAAATGAAACTAGTGAAGGATTTAGAGTGAAAAAAATTATAATGATATGAGCATAATTACTAATATGATCAAGAAAAATAATTCAGATTAAATATCATTAAATAATTAAGTACATAAATATGAAATGGATGTAGGTCACTTTTATTTTAAATTTTATTTTTTTCTAAATCCAATATATATATATATATATATATTTATCTAAGGATTGAAAGAAGATTAGAATTATTGCTTTAAAAAAATTTAACGACAGAACTAGAGATATGAAACATCTCACTTTGAAAAAAAATCAGATACAATTAAGGATTGATATGCTAATCTTTATTTGATTTTACTTTTCACAAACACGAATGTTTGAGTGACTTATAACTTCAAAAAAATATAAAAAAAACAAGTAAAATTTGCGTATGACACACAAGTTGATTTTACATAAATAAGATCAAATTTGTGTGTGTGATTGTGTATTTTATTAAACATACATTTTATTGAAGATTGAAATTTTTCATGAAATTTTTTTACCTTTTTAGAAAACATTACACATATTTAAACATTATTTTTATCTCGTTATGTTTTTTATACACATGTGAATCATCTCTACTTTGTAGTACACATATTACTTTTGAGCTCCATATATACTTTTTTATCATAACAATATATTATAGTTAGAAAGTAGAAAATTTGGTTGATGAAGACACATCAACAATCCATATGTTTGTTAGTTAAAGTTTAGCTTGTTGTTTAAGACCAACACATAAACAAACCGTGTGCTTATTCGAATTATCTGTGATGTCATCAATCCACCTGGAGTAGAATGAATGATGAAAGTGAGATCTTATTTCTTTGTACTTGCTGGTAAGATCTATGTAAGGAAGAGTGAAATCATTTTAAGTATTTCTCATATTCAAAATTTTGGTTCATCTTTGGATGAATAATTAACCTAATCTCTAGTGTTACAATAATATCATAATTAACTTAATCTTTACTTAAATGTGATTTGTGATTCATGGAGTAACACAAATTTGATGATAACGTTTAAGTCTTGAAAGTATATAGTGGAACCAGGCAAGATTGGACTCACTTGGAATTGGAAAACTTGATTGCAACCAAGCTTGGCAAGAGTCAAACACAAAAAGGCAAAATAGGATAGCAGATCTAGACAAAACAACAAGGCTAGGTTTTAATTGATCCATAAACTAGTGTTGTTCTACTAAAGTATTCATGATTGAAATTTTCTCTTTTTTCTTTTTCCTTGAAATTTTCCTTATTTTTTATTATTGAAAATCATACTAATTTGATCTAATTATAGATCAATTAAGACGTCTTGGCACCGCATCTACGCCGAGGCGCCAAGACGTGGCTGCACCGTCAAAATTTTGTAAATACCTTTGCATATCCCTTTGAAATGCGACAATGACATCATCTTCTTCTCAAGCCACTTCTCTCATATGAAGCCAATTTGTGTAATTAACGTTGATGAAATCAATCTGTCAAGTCTTGAACGTGAGTTAAATTCTTGACAGGCTTCCAAGTGGCTTCTAACGATGGATAATCTCGCCAAAAAAACAAAATTTATTAATCTTGTCGCAAGGTTATTTCAAAATCAAGACTTCTTAAACTTCAAACTTGTCTTGTATTTCAACTTTGATTGGAGCTGGAGGATCCTGTTGGTGTTAAGGGACATTTGCAAAAAAGAAAAAATCACACATCATGAGTTAGATGTCATGAGAGGAAGCCAAAATCCAAAAGATCAACACTACATGAAATTAGCTATGGGTTGAATTTGATGGATTGAAGCAAAACAAGGTCATCCAATATTCATCTATCCATTTGCTTTTGTTTGACATTGGACCAGAAAGCTGCACTAGGATGAGCAAACACGCAAAGAAAGTAGGAAAACGACATCATGCATTTGTCAGTTCTGAGAACAAAGAGTATGCGAAGGGAGGAAAAATGAGGTATCGCAAGATTACAGAGATGAAAAGTAATAGGGTGGCAGTTTTGGTAGCAATAGAAGTGGTGGTAGGGACTCAAATGGATTTGAAAACGAGTATGTCAGAGATCAATCGCTAAGACAAGAGAAATCTTGGGCAATGAATCTTCTCAAAGTTTTTTTGTCCAAATGGCAGCCCTACAAATGCGTGAGATGACTCCAAGAGTATCAAATCGCAAATATTAGGGTTCGTTTGAATATGGACGTGGAGATCACATCTGAAACAAAAGTAACACCAACTGCGATTGAGTTGTTTGAAGACACATGTCTTCATCTTAGCATCATGAAAGACATTGTTTATCATGAATATACAACACCTACTCCAATCCTAGCACAAATGATATACATTCCTCTCTCAAGAAAAGACTTATCAGAATGTGTTGAGATTGGAATTGAAAAAAGAGCTATGTTTGCCCTGCCCATGATACAACACTGCCTAGCATAGCTTCAAGTCATACACGGAGACGGGCTTTTAGCTTTGATGCTTGCGACTACAAGAGAGTTCGTCTAGCAAACTGAAAAGAAGGTGAATGCATTCAGCCGCTTTGCAGATGGACTCCAAACTGCCATTGGCGTCAAATGTAACAACATCATAGAACACAGATCGAAGCTTTGATCAAGTGTCAAAGTGGTTTTTGCCACACTAGAAAGTTTTATTGATCATCTTCAGCAAACAAAAACACTTCTTTGACATGTGTCCTATGTGATGTTAGATGAGACTGACAGTACATTGGACATGGATTTTGAACCTTAGATCAAAAAATTCATGCGGAGACTCCCAAGAATATCCTACCAACATCATATGAGTGAAAAATGGAAGAAAGGCAGCTCTAGTAGATTTTAAAAAGTTTGTTACCAGTATCTTGCTTGCCATCGATGTTGTGTCGCGAGATCTGATGACAATTGGTAGAAATCATTGATTTGCATGTAGAGAGAGAAAAAAGAAAAAGGAAAAATTTTGCAAATATAGATGTCTTGCATTGAAATCCAATACTCCAATGATTTATCTTTAATTTTTTAATATTTATCTTTGTTTTATAAAAAAATAACATTATTTTTAGATGTACATTATATGATTTGAATATTGAGATAAAATGTATCATTGATAATTCCAATTGTCAGTTGAGGAGAAATCAGAATTTACATCATCTATATTCTATATTGAATATTAGATGGATTTCAACTTTAAATCATTGTGGTTTGATTCAAATGTATGTAGAAATTATGACAATATATCGACATAATAGATTATGAGTAAAATTTCAATGTGAAAAATTATTGTCAAGAATGTTATAGATTTGTGATAGTATCACATCTATCTTTAGTGATTTTTATGTTGAGATTTAAATATTCTCAACTAACATATTAAACGACACACTCAATTGTTATTTAACAAGCATATAAATTATTAATGTGTAGTTGTTAAGTAATAAACTTACTCTCTACCAAACACGTTCATGATGGACATGACCACTGTACACAATCCATTATAAAAAGGCTTTATTTTCATATAGAATAATCTCTCTTTTCGATCCAACAAACTAAATATGGTTATAAATACTCTAATTTTTTTTACAATTTTGTTTGATTAATGATTTCATATCAAAATGATTTATCAATATGTTATAGTTACTCATTATTGTAAGTCAATTTTTTAATTTCAAGCATTATTTTTCATAGAAATAAATATAAATTGCATCTTTTAATACCAATTGGAAAAATATTTACAATTTAGTACGTTAAAATAATTATCATTATAAATTTTTGCAAATGAAATTTTTGTATTATGACAGTATGAACAGAATAAATGTAATTAATTTATATAAATAATCACTACAAAATATTTGATCCAAGTAAATCAAACAGAAAAAACCGTCATAAAATTTGTGTGTCATTTTGAAATTTTTCTGTCACAAAAATGGATGTTTTTTTAACACATTTTTTTAAATATAATATTGGACATACGAATTGAACACATAATGATTTTTAAATTTTATATGAATTGACAATAAACATTGAGTTATAAATTGATTTCACAATATAATTTAATTATTTGAATTAATATATATAATATTATAATATATAGTATTTTATAAAATCAATAAAAGGATAAAAAATATCGAAGTAAATGTTACATTTATTTTTAAGCAATAGGTATTTGATAAAAGTGATTTTTGAATAAATTAATTTAAAATTAAATTATAATATCAATCATAAAAATTTTAAAATAATTATTTTCAACATGTCCTTTTTTTCTAATTGAATTTTGATGATCAGTACTAATATCAGAAATTATTATTCAATCTATAATCATTGAAATACATCAATATTGTTAACGTTAAAACTCAGAACCGTCACACAGACACCAGAGTCACACCAACACGAGTTACACGAGAGTATAACGTGGTTCACCCTCAAAGGTTACGTCCACGGGGAGAAGAGCACTAGAGAGTTTACTGCTTGAATGCTTGAAGTGATACTCTTCCTATCACCCTCAGGGTATATATACCCAAGGTAGTCAACCACCTAAGCTATAAATAGCTACATATGCGATTAACCAAGGTTAACTAACCTCAGTTAACTCCTTAACCAGAGTTAATATCAACAATCTCCCCCTTAACTCGCGTTAAGGAATCTCAGTAACCTCTCTAACCTATATTATTACTCTCATACCAAGATAGAGTAATAATATACAGAGGTAACTCAACAATATCTCACCTTAACTCATGTCAATGAATTTTAATCACCCCTCTAACCTATATTATTACTCTGCGGAAAGTTCTAGACGGAAACCTATCACAAGGTCCCTCTTTAAACAAGAGTTAACTAAAACTAAACCGTAGCCATAAGAGGATAGAGAAACAATATACAGAGGTAACTAAGAACCATATCTCTCGTGCTCCCTATGCACAACTTGCATAGTAGCACAATGTCGCCTGAAACTCTCCAAAGGAATAATTTTGGTCAACGCATCAGCTGGATTGAGTTTACCGTCAATTTTGACTAGCTCAATTGTTTTATCAGACACCGCTTGTCTAATAAAGTGATACCTGATGTCGATGTGCTTCACTCGGCTATCCATGACTTGATTCGCAGCCAAATGTAAAGCACTCTGGCTATCACAATGAAGATTGACCACGCCTTATGTTAGTCCCATCTCCATGATAAGCTTATCTAACCAAATAGCTTCCTTTGCTGCTTCTGCTGCTGCCACGTACTCAGCTTCTGTTGTTGACTGAGCTACGCACTTCTGCAAGGTAGATCTCCAACTAATGCTTCCGCCGCCAAGTGTAAACACATATCCAGTTGTAGATCTCCTCTTGTCTAAACCTTGTCCATAGTCAGCATCAACGTAGCCAAACAGGGACTTGGCATTGTCTAATAAGCCATCAAACAATAAGCCATAATCCACAGTACTCTTCAGATATCTCAGAATCCATTTGACTGCTTCCCAGTGAACTTTTCCTGGATTTGACATGTACCTGCTCATCTTTCCCATTGCTAGAGCAATATCAGGCCTAGTGCACACCATTAAATACATGAGATTGCCTACAGCTTGTTCATAGGGAACACATGACATTTTTCCCTTTTCCACAGCATCTATAGGACATTGGGCTGCGGAAAGTTTTAAATGTGCCGGCAGAGGAGTCCATACTCCTTTCGAATCGGCCATGTTGAACCTGTCAAGTACACGGCGAACATACTTGTCCTGACTCAGCCATAGCTTCTTCTGTTCAAAATCTCTATAAATATCCATGCCTAGTATCCTTCTTGACTCCCCCATATCCTTCATCTTAAAATGCAGACTTCAGCTGACTTTTGCATTCATCGACATCGGATTGGTTCTTTGCCAAGATAAGCATGTCGTCAACGTAGAGTACTAAAATGATGAGATTGAAAGTCTCATCATTCACCTTCTTCATATAGACACAAGGATCATACACGCTTCGTAGAAAACCTTGTGCCTTCATAAACTCATCAAAACGTGTATTCCACTGCCTATGAGCTTGCTTCAGTCCATACAATGATTTCAGTAATCTACAGACCCATCTCTCCTGGCCTTTGACCTCAAAGCCAATTGGTTGTCTCATGTAGATCTCCTACTCTAAATATCCATAAAGAAAAGCTGTAACCACATCCATCTGATCCATAACAAGACTGAATGTTGCGGCCAGTGCACATACCAGACGAATTGTAGCTTATTTTGCTACAGGCAAAAAAACTTCGTTATAATCCACACCCTTTTCCTGTGTGAAACCTCTAGCCACTAGTCTGGCTTTGAAGATTCTTGCATCATCTCCTGCTGGATTGTCTTTCAGCTTGTACACCCACTTGAAGTCAATCACTGTCTGATTTTTAGGAAGCTCAACCAACTCCCAAGTCTTGTTGTCAATCAGTGACTGCATCTCTCGCTCCATAGCAACATTCCATTCAAGCTTGTTGACCAAAGCTTGAGCTTCTCTGTATGAAGAGGGTTCACCTTCTTCCAGGATCAACGCCATACCATCCTCCTCTTCAAAATCAAGATCACGATCCTTGAGAATAGATGAATTTGCCCATACACCAAATCTCTCAGGCGCTCTACTAGATCGTTGTGATCTCCTAGTAGACGTTTCTATTTGATCTCTGTTGTCTAGTATTGTTGCAATAGGCTCACCAATAATAGCCTGCTCCTGTGATTCTTGTTCCTCAAGAACTTGCTCCACATGTATCGGTGCTTCTTCATGTGACATATCATTTGTGATAGAATGATCATACTCCCCCACAACAATATCAGTGAGTAAAGATTTCCCCTTGTTAGCCTTCACATTCTCCCCCTCTTTCAATAAGCGAGGCTCATTGAAAGAAACATCTCTACTAACAATCACCTTGCAGGCAACAGGATCCCATAGCCTGTAACCTTTCACGCCACTAGCATATCCAAGAAAACGACATTTCTTGGATGTAGGTTCTAATTTGTTCCTGTGCTCCTTAGGTATAAGAGGATAAGCAGTACAACCAAAAATTCTCAAACGACTATAATCTGCCATCCGTTTATGTCTCAGTTCAAACGGTGTTGAGAAATTGATTGCACTAGAAGGAGAAAGGTTTACCAAATAAGTTGCGGTGTTGACAGCTTCGGCCCAAAATTCCCCTGGTAAACCGGATTCGCTTAGCATACTCCGCACTTTCTCCAACACTGTTCGATTGAGTCGCTCAGAAACAGCATTTTGTTGTGGAGTATAAACCGTTGTGAAATGGCGAGTAATCCCCTCCTCTATACAATACCTCTGAAATTCCTCACTAGTATACTCGCCACCATTATCTGATCGTAAATATTTCACCTTGTGTCCAGTCTGAGTCTCAACTTGTATGCACCAACTTTTGAAGGTTGAGAACACCTCAGACTTGTGGGTAAGAAAATATACCCACACATACCTAGAGTAATCATCTATAAAGGAGACATAGTACAACTTTCCAGATAGTGAGGCAACAGGAGATGGTCCCCACACATCACTATGTACATACTCAAGTATGTCCTTGGAATTATGAGTTCCAACGCCAAAAGTTTTCCTATGTTGCTTTCCCATGATGCAATGTTCACAAAATGACAGATCAACTTTACCCAAACCGGGTAATACATTTTTCTCATCAAGAAGAGACATGTATCGATCACTCATATGGCCTAATCTGAAATGCCATACATGAGACATCTCAACGCGAGATCTGGTAAAGTGAACTTCGCCACAAACAGTGATGCCCTCTAACAAGTACAGATTATTATGCTTGTATCCCCGAAGAATAATTTTCTTATCACATGATCTGACATCTAACACGCCCTGCCGAGAACTCCATTCTAAGCCGTGTGAGTCCAACACTCCAAGAGAGATCAAGTTCTTTCTCATGTTAGATATAAACCTAACCTGGTTCAACGTACGGTTGACACCATCAAACATGCGGATCTTTACAGATCCAACACCCTCAATTCTACAGGGTTGGTCGTTCCCCATAAGAACTGAACCGTTTGATACGGAGAAAGTACAAAAGAACTCTCTAATGTAACAAATGTGATAAGAACAAGCACTGTCTAGAATCCATACATCACCAACAACTTGCGGTGAGTTGCAGAGGGCATACCTCTGGCATCATAGGCCATCCGTGTACAAATCGTTCGCCTCAGTATCAAGATGTTCAACAACGTTTGCCACTGAAGGGGAGGTTGTACTGGTCATCCGGCAAAACTTCCTGATGTGGCCTTTCTTACCACAGCTCCAACAAACAACATTCTTCTTGTCAAATGGTTGAGCCAGAAATTGTACTTTCCTTCGGTCAGGAGATTTTGATCTCTGTCGCTTCAAGCCTGGACGTCGTGAATCGTGGATGTCTCTCGGTTGTGACTGACCTCTTGCCATAAAAACTACTATCCCAGAAGTGGATGGAACGAAAGAAGATAACAAATCCTGCTCAACTGCATCCGTCAGAAGTGCACTTACAACCTCGTTGTAAGTGACTGCTGTGTTCTGACGATGAAGAAGAATCTTCGATAGTGTCTGATAGGTAGATGGTAATGAGTGAAGAAGATGCATTGCCTTCTTTGTGTCAGTAAGCTCCTCCCCCATATTCCGAAGATCCACCAATAGATTTTCATAGGCGTGAATGTGGTCTTGTATGTGCGTGCCAGGCTTCATAGTGAACCGTAACAATCGCATGTAAGTGTTCATCACAATCGTTGGATTCTTTTGATGAAACCGTTGTTGAAGCGCATCGAGCAACTTGGAAACTTCGGAGTACTCCTCAACCTGCTTGAGTATAGTAGGGTCTAGATATGCCAACACAGTGCAAACTGCTTGGTCCTGAGCAGTAGCCCATTCAATGTCATTTATGCTAGAAGGTTTTTCTCTCAAGCAGATAGTGAGACCCATGGATCGTAGTTTCACTTTTACTTGCTTGTCCCAAAGCAAATAATCACCGTGGCCATCGAAAGGTATGATGTTATATTCAAAATTGCCACCAATTTGTCGACCTATAGACTCTACACGTCAAAAATGAGAGACAATAGCAGCTTCCGAGTCAATTTCCTCCTTTTGATTCATCGTTCAGGTCCTGAAAAGTGCCCAGATGCTCTAATTGTGTCGAGAGCTTTCCAACGATACCCAATTTGACTAGATTCTGATGAAAAATATTTCTGAGAAATATTTATGACGGAATATTCCTGCACCGTAGGTCCGACCGTCACCGTTGATATCACCGTCACCGTTACCGTCGTTCGACCGTTGCCCCTCCGACCACGACTGTAACCACGTTCAGATCAACTACATCAACTGTAACCACGGTTGGTCTAACCACGTCAGAACTCGACCAAGTTCACTTCCAACCACGTTGCAGACGATGTTGTGCCCTAAGCCGCGTGTGTCCTGCAAGTGTGTCCTAACTGCGCGGGGAGTGCGTGTCCTCCGTGGCCTCCCTGCCCTAACCGCGCGCTCCTGCTTTGTCGCTCCTGCTTGTCAACTGCGCACCGCGCGCTCCTCCGTGGCCTCCCTGCCTGCCTTAACCGCGCGGGGGGGGGGGGGGGGGGGGGGTTATCGCTCTAACCCTCCACCTCCTACTTTGTACTTCGGCCTGTCAACTGCGCACCGCGCGCTCCTCCGTGGCCTCCCTAACCGCGCGGGGGGGATCGCTCTAACCCTCCACCTCCTCCTTTGTCCTCCGGCCTGTCAACTGCGCACCGCGCGCTCCTCCGTGGCCTCCCTGCCTGCCCGCACCGCGCGGGGGGTGCGCAGGGTGGGTTTAGGGTTTACCAGCTACCTCCGTGGGCTCCCTCTCTTCCGGTCGGAGGGCCTCGCCGCTGCTCAGGGCTGCCACACTGCGGTCGGCCGCTCCTAAGGAAGACTTCGCCACTACCTTTCTCCTTCGTTCGACGTTTTACTCCTCCGCTCCCTGAACAAGCGCTTGCCGCTGCTACTACTTTCTTGTTTGCTCGACGTTTTACTCCTCCGCTCCCTGAACAAGCATTTGCCGCTGCTACTACTTTCTTCTTCCGGATATTATAGAGATAATATCCAACAAGACGAGCTGGAAATCAACAAAATCTGCACAAGATCTTCGAGGCAGCTTGAAGTTGAAACTCCAAACCACTGTAAGTTTCAAAAAAAAAAAAAAAAACACTCTCAAACGATTTCACTGAAACCTGCTCTCGAACCTCTATTGAAAAAATATTTTGATAGTTTCTATTAAACTTCAAGATATAAACTCAAAGTTCTACTGAAAACTTTGTTGATAGTTTTGAAAAAGACGGTAAAAGACTGTCACTAAAAATTACGTCAGATTTTGACAGAAAATACTGTCATTGAAAAAACCCGTTAGATTTTGACTGTAAAAGACTGTCACTGAAAAAACCCGTCAGATTTTGAATGTAAAAAACTGTCACTGAAAATATACGTCAGATTGTGACAGAAAATACTGTCAGTGAAAAAACCCGTCAGATTTTGACTGTAAAAGATTGTCATTGAAAATATACGTCAGATTTTGACAGAACTGAAAAAACCTGTCAGATTTTGACTGTAAAAAACTGTCACTGAAAATATACGTCAGATTGTGACAGAACTCTGTAAGTGCCAAACACCAAAAAACTGGAAAAACAGAAAAAAAAAAACTCACAACTCCAAAGACATTGACCCCATGAAAAAACTTGTCACTACATTTGGTCTCATAAAACTTTTTATGACACAGAGTCCGAACCGGAACTGGCTCTGATACCAATTGTTAACGTTAAAACTCAGAACCGTCACACCAACACCAGAGTCACACCAACACGAGTTACACGAGAGTATAACGTGGTTCACACTCAAAGGTTACGTCCACGGGGAGAAGAGCACTAGAGAGTTTACTGCTTGAATGCTTGAAGTGATACTCTTCCTATCACCCTCAGGGTATATATACCCAAGGTAGTCAACCACCTAAGCTATAAATAGCTACATATGCGGTTAACCAAGGTTAACTAACCTCAGTTAACTCCTTAACCAAAGTTAATATCAACAAATATGCTCAAATCAAATCTTTTTTTAATGTTTAATTAAAAAATGAACTAATGGGTTACAGATTTACTGCAATTTGTAAAAGTAAATCTAAATTTGAAAAAAATTCTATTTTAAGAATTCGTACAATATTTTTTGTATTTAAATGAAAAAAATTTCAAATTTGTCATTATAATTTATTATAAAATAATACATATTCAAAAAATTAGTTCAATCTACTGCAAAAAAAGTTTTTCATTCATGTTAGAATTCATTTCAATAGTCTTAAAAAGATTTTAGTAAAATGTTACTTGAATTTTTTTTTTGAAAAAACTATATAATTATCAATATTCTTATACCATTAAATAATTAATTTTATTTTTTGTTAAAAATTTAAAATTTGAAAATAAAAAATAAATTTTTTTTTATGAAATGTCAAAATTTCAAGATTTTTCTATATAGTTACTTCATCATTCAGAATCTGAAATTTTGAAATTTCCGAAATTTTGAAACTAAAATTAGAAAGTAATTTAAAATTTAAAACTTTTTATTCTCAAATTTTAAATCAATATTAATGATTTTAATTTATAGAGATGATTGTGATTACTATTATCATACATAGCCATCCATTTTATTAGATGACTAGAAGTAACTTGAATTTGTGCAAATAATATAAAGAAATGAAGCTAAAAAATAAATTAAAATCAATAAAAATATTAAAATCAAATTCATATTCATCAGATTATATTTTATGTTAAAGGTCATTATGACAATAAAGATTTCATTATTTTTTTCTCATACAATATTCCTTCTATACTTAGGATCAATAGAAATTAATGCTGTAGATGTACGGTTCAAATTTTACTCAGCGTAAAAAAATAAAAACCCATCAAATCAAATGATTAAGTATACAAACCAACAAATAGGAGGGTGTTAATATACAATTACCTCACAAATGGAAATATTACCTAACTGTATGTATTGCACAAAATCTTTTAACAAACTTGATGCACTGTGATGTAAAGTAGAGAAGGAGGATTGTTAATTTCCTTTTTCTTTCTCTTATCCCATCTGGTTACCAATGTTTTTTTCCATCAGGTCATGGTCAATCTAGAGGCAAGTCAAAATTCTTAGCAATAAGATTTCCATCCTTATCGGCACTGTTAAAGCAGTTAATTTTCTAGCTTTAATCTAAGTTTTCTTCATGTGATCCACGAGTTCCAACATATCCGTACTCTGTCCAAGAGAGTTTCCAGTAGGTCGTAACGGCATGAATCCTGTACTAAATGTTCGAATAAATAAGTAGCCTTGCCATTCTTTCAATCAATGTCCTATCCTCTTGAAACTTTTCCTTGCCTTCGGTTGAGGAGATCGAGACAAAGTGTCAAAGTCACATATCTTCCTCGGACTTGAAACCCAGTTCCTAGCTTCTATATATATATATATATATTTGTTACGGATATCGAGGCGAGCACTAGATACTCCCTACACTGAAAAACTCAGAAGTATGACATCGGTAGAAAATGTGATAGACATAATAGAGTTATCATGACGGATAAAGACTTCGACTATGTTTCATGCAGGCCTTCTTTTATACTTATATTTATTAATAGATTTTGTTCCAACTTCATTCAAAAAAAATCCATATTTTGTGCTAAATTTTATCAACAGATTGTTTACTTTTGAAACAAAATTTATAAAATTAAAAAACATTTCCCATAGTTCCAAGTTTATAGGGCCTTGTAAGTCGCTTCTAGAATCTGATCGATTTCTTGCCATCATGAGCAGCTCTGAAGCTGCTGCCAAGCTCCCATGCAAAACTGGTGCCCTTAAGATGTATTTCCAGAAATGAACATTTTCCAGTATGGCCTCTCTATTTCTGGTTGTGATCAGGTTAGAATTTAAGTTGTTGTCATTTATGCGTTTGCTTCCTGTACATTTTACAATCCGCCATTTATATCTGATTTATATCTGATACACTCAGCATCATCGATTAAATTATCAAAGTACATGACAATAGTATCAAAAGCTGAACCCGGATGAGAACTTGAAGTACTTTGACGTAGTTGTCAAGCACTCATACATTATTTGTCATTACCTAAAGATTTGATCCGTTGGGATGAGATTTTTCATCAAAAGCATATTGTTGATGTCATGTTTAGGGATATGCTATGGCACAAGAACGACATTGAAGGCCAGATTTGTGATAATGCTACGTTGTTCTTTAGACGTGTAGAAGACAATATTGACAATTACGTTGAGCAGTTCAACCAGGGCAAGCTATTTTTCTTGGCTATATGTTTTGGTGAACGGAGTCTCTTGTTTGTGATGATATTCAAAACAGTCCGAGATGTGAAAGATGAGTTTTGACGAACATGTGCTATCATTTGTAATCGCATCGGATGTGTTCCAAGATGTAAAAGATATGTGCAACATTGCTAAATTCGATGTCTGTAACGATTATATGATTGCTTCAAAGTCAAAACATCAATATCTTGTCAATTTCATTCGAAAATCCAGCTAGTTTGATGACCTCGTAACTTATTCCAAAGTGGACAAACCTACTATTATCTTCTGCCTTCATAACTCTGTTCTTTGGCTCGGACATGCGCCTCAAGTTACTGCTTTTGCAGCTGTTTTCTTAAAATACAGCCAAAAGGATTTGGACATCTGTCGATGAAGGACAACAACTAATAGGATAGTGCGCGTGGTAAAATTCTTGGGAGGGTTTGCTCCTGGAGCATGCAAGAGGGTCTATATTAAACAAGCGTTTATGTGATTTAGGTTCTCACGACATAACTTGTTTTCTTCTAGGCTAGGACAACGTATCTCGGGGTTTCTCATGATTTCCGTAGAATCCTATTTAGACATATAAAGAGCCCACTACGCTATCTCACTTATCTCCTCGGCCATTGGTCCCTTTAATAGACCATGTTCATCTTTGAATTTCGTAAGATGGACAACATTACAAGCTGGAAAGGCTATCATTTTCCTCCCGGCGCTCCTCTTGGCATAACAACTGATCCATCATAGGTTGGAGCAAAACCCAGTACTCTCCTACTTGAGTCGGCTTCTCACAGTTCTCTTAAAAACGGTAGATAGGAGCTGAACTAACTTACGACGTTCTAAACCCCAACTCACGTCGTGCATCTCGTGCAATTTCATTTGAAAACAATTTTGCGTGGTAACATATCATTTATGCAAGATTTGGACAGACATAAAAGAATTTGTTTCCTCCAACTTTGTTTAAATGTGATGTTTGCTGCACCAAAATGATATTTTCATGTAGAATGTTGATGGTGTAAACTATAAGTTTTTAACATCCTTTATCTCTTTTACATGATGTCAAAGCTTTTCCTATATGTCTTCTAAGTTTTTTGTCCCCATCTATTTAGGAGCCGCTGGGCTTGGATATCAAAGAATATGTGCTCTTGTTTATTGACATGGCCCTGGACTGTCAGACATACAAGGAAGAAAACTGAAAAAAAAAATCAAAATCATGACAAACCTTGATAAGAATTCTGCATTTAAAACATGTTTGTGAGGTTTTGTTGCTTGGTTGATGTATTTTGATTGCTGTTGTAAATGAAATATCTAGTTATGTCATCAAATGATATTCAAGCCCAGTCATGCTTCATCAACAAAAGTTAGACATGGAAAAAGTTCTTACTAATTTAAAGCTACTTGATTTTGTAGTATGATAATCTTGAATAATGAATTCAAAGGCTTTTCAATGTTTTAGAAAAAAAATAAAAATTTGCAATGCATTGTAGAGTCCTTCATTGGGCTTGACAACTGTACCCTACGCGATCCACAACTGGGCGTGAATCATCTACACCCATTCATGTCACCTTCTCCATATCCATTACCTATTCAATTCATATTCATCAGCCCATCACCAAAATAAAGCTACTTAAGAGTACTTTGAAGTGTTTTTAAAAAGAGAGACGTGCCAATGATTTATTGTAAAAAGTTATTTACTTATTTACTTACATACGAATGTCACGATTAGAACGCATGAACAACCTTATGGTTGTTTATCTTTCAGGGCTTCAGTCCATTTTGATTCTTGGTCAAGGTGTTGCCAGCATCCGAGAAGTTGTTTTTGGACATGGCGCTAGATGCCGGAATGCACAAGGTGGATCGCACAACTTGCACCAATATCGAGTTAGTTCCTTGTCCTTGCGCTTCCACCACAACAAAACGTGGAACTCATCATTAGCATCACCGTCATCACAATGTCTCATCTTTCCATCGGTGACTTTGTGATTTATGTGCGCTTTGTACTCGTTGTTGATTCTTGCGTTGAGGGCGGCGGCATTGTGAATTTCAACATGAGGAACATTATCTTCCTCATTGTCGTCGTTGAGCATCTAATCATACATCAAAACCGACAAGTGCGTCTTCTTCTCTACTGTTGATCGTCTTTAAAGGGCGCGCAATTGATCATCACATCCTTGAGCTTATCCTTGGCCTGCTCAAAATGATTGCGCTCCACATCAAGGCGGACAAGACAAGACTTCATGATTTGATCTAGCAACAACGTCATGACGTGAATATCATCAAGGACAAACTTGATGTACAAGAGCGTCATCATGATACCCTTGATTGTCTAGATCGAGTCAGAGACTTTGATAATTGCCATCATCGTTCATCACATTACTCAAGACTAGCCAAAAGTGACACAATATCACATCATCGTCTTCTTTTCTTGCTTTGTGACAATGTGCTTCTTAAAAAACACCTTCGCGTCGATTAACCACAGAGAAAGAAACATGACATTTGTGCTTTGAGATCCTAGATGTGCACGTATTGATTTTGAAGGTATAAACTTTGTTGCAAGACTTGCAAGCAACATAATCTAGCTTTAGGTTGCTGAGATCGTAGACGATGCTGAACGTTTCCCAAACAACCAATTTCTTTACTGGCTCGTTGTTACAAATCACGTACTACTCTCATTGCTCTTCATGTCATGTTTAATTCGCTGAGCCAACGTCATGGTCAGCATCAGCTCGTAGTGGTTCTTCCAAAATCCACACTTCTATCCGAATATCAATTCTTGGATCCTCCATGATAATGCCAGCTCTAATCACCACAATATTGTGCTTAGCACACTTTGACACATTAAAATAAAATTGATAGCTAATCAGCGCAAAGCAAAAAAAAAAACACTATGAAAACAAGTTTATGTCAATTAATAGCTAATCAGCATAGTGTGTTGATTAGCTATTAGCGTTGGCTATCACTACTTACTACTATATGACAAGTCGTCATATAATCTACTAACTCAGTCGTTTTAAAGTCGTCACCGTATCTATCCATTATCCATTCATGTGTCCATACCCATATTCATTACTCATCCACTGTGCCATGGGTATGGATGACTATCGCGCCTTTATTGGCATGAGCACCCATAGCATGACTATAATGCATTAACACCAATTTGTTGAACATTGCAAAAGGTGATCAATTTCTTCAAATGCTTTCACATAATATTTGCAAAAAATCAACATTGCACATACATAAAAAAATCATGAAATTTTCTTGCTTCAATCGTTAAATAATTTTCAAAGTAAAAATATGATGTATCTTATTTAAGATTTATTTGATAACATCAATAGATTATCATTAAGAGATTTTTTATTACAATCATAATTTGATAAAATAAGATATACGAATACTTTAAAAAAAATCATATTTCAAGAAAATTATTATGAATTCATATTGATTTTAATCTATGCTCTTATATTAAAAAATTTAAGTTTTTATATAAAAATAAGTTGATAAATGAGGCATATACTTTTATGTTCATGCATAAATTACATGTAGAATAATTTATATTTACATGATGCAATGATAAATATATGAAGTTAATTGTAGATTGCAACAGAATTTTTATTAGCCTCTGCACAAATAATAGAACAATTTAAGCTTAAAGATTATTATATAAATTATTATTCTTTATCTCAAGATCAATTTTAATATTATATTTAAAAAAATCATGGTGAAAATAATAAATTGAAAAAAAAAGAAATTGAAACTGAATTTTTCTGATATCAGTTTCACACATAAATAATTTTAATTATTGAAACAGACTATGAACTTAATTTGATAATACTTTTTCTCTATGTTGTAACTATGAATGAGAGATGATTATCAACACTATGAAAGCAACAAATATGTTGTTGTATGAATCTCAACATTGTTTATAAATAATTTTTTCATAATAAAAATTGATACTATGCAATGATATTAGATTTCACAGATTTAATTTTAAATTCTAATTTTTAGATATTAATTATGTATAATTCTGCAAGTGACAAAAACTTAGAAATAAATCAAGTTTTAATCAAAATTTATAATGATATGTGCTATAATTTGGAAAAAATTTAAAATTTATTTTTAACTTAAAATTTATATTTAAAATAATCAGTTTGAGCCTCTAAATCATCATTGATCAATATAATTTATTGAAAATTGCTTCAAATGTAAATTTCAATGTATAGAAGATTAAAATTATGAACAACGTGTTATAAATAAAATACATAATGTTAATTTTTCAAATAATAAATGGATTAAATTTCGAAATTTAAATGTACCTAGTTCAAAGACATCTAATAGAATTCAAAGTTTGAAATAATTTTCATCTTGACAAAATTATTAAATGATTATTCAATAAATTCATTTATTCTCAAAAAAATTTGAAAAATTTAAAATTAAAGCTTTTCTTATTATAGAAATTGAATTGATTTATTTTGATGAATTATTTTGATAATTTCCGGATATGATATAATTTTTTATTTGTTTTTTGTAGTATTTCATCTTGATAAAATATTTTTGCATCTTATATACATGTGTTATTGTCTCTTTTGAAGTATTATTTTTTCATGTTAATTATTATTGATATAGTTGTATTCAAAAATGTTGAATGAATCATGTTATCAAAAATATAACAAAATTTATACTATTCACAATATATTTATGAAAAAATTGGCAAAAAATGCTTATTCAACAGTATAGATCATCCATTTTGTCCACATTAGTTTAGACAAAACAATAATTGATGCTGACTTACTACAAAGATAGAAGATATCATATGCATCATAAATATTAAATTTATTTATATGATAAATATTATGCATCATTTTCAACAGACTTTGAATAAATTTCTGCAAATTGATTAGCTTTTATATCACATTTGGGTTTTAATAAAATTTGTCTACAACACAAACATATATATTTTCACATCATCTCAAAGCCGTGGAAATTGTAGAAGATTTCATATATCCGTTTGCGGAATTATTTTTTTGTGCAATGTAATACAAAAAGCTAAATTATTTTTATATATAATAAATAACATTTAAATAAAATAACCAAAATTCAACAATGTCTTTCATTTTTCAAATCATTAGTTAACTCTATTACACATATCCAAGTAATCTATTGTAAATTTCAGATAATAACATTATCAAAATTTCTGTTCACATAAACATTACGATAAACTTAATAAAATATATTATAAATTGTAGATATATATTTGATATTATACGTTTTAGATTTAGAATTCATATAATAAAAAACCAGATGTAAAGTTTACAAAAAGTTTAAATTCATTTTTTTTATTTTTTAACTCTTATTTTTTGCTTTTTTAATTTAACAATATGAATATACATTTATCAGCAATTCATTATGATTTAAAAAATTTCAAACTTTATACTTATATATTTCAATATTCAGATATTATGTATGAAACTTTGTTTTCAAAAACTATATGCAAAATGCCTTATTCATAGCACCTATATTGAATAATATATTTTCAACTGCAATTCTGCAATTTTCATTTTGTATAAACTTGTGATTATTATTTTGAACTTTTTTTTGAGAAATAAAATGACTATATTTCAATTTTTTACACTTAAATTATACAATATAAAAAATTTATTACCTTATGTGGGTACCATTCAAAACTTGTTCTTGAATCTTTTTGTTTATTTTTTAAGTTTAAAAAACCAAATGAAATCTTGCATCATTTTGACAATTGCAATATTTTAGGTGAATGTATATCAAAATTTATATCAAGCTAGGCTAATTCAAGCAAAAAAATAATTTTTTTTTGTTCAAATCATATATTTTACTTTTTTGAGATTTAATTTCACTCATTAGCAAAAATATTGAGGACAATCAATAGATAAATCATAACAAAAATTGACAATCTTGTAATTAATATGATTTTTATTGATAAGATCGATCTAAGCCAACTTATGATATGTTTTGAACCTAATTCAATTTAGTTGATGCACTTTTTTATTTCATTATGATGCTATTGTATTTGTTGTAGATCTCAATTATGTTATTGAATGGACTTATCTTGTAACAAAGAGTGAACAACTTTTTTTTTTACAAACAATGAAAATGTCAAATCATTAATAATTTGATTAAATATCTCACAATATATTTTTGAGCACTAGATTTTCAAAATACATCATCAACAAGTTTCAATAATATGCTTGTTGATCTTTAAACAAAAATTAGTATTGTAGTAGTTGTAAGGTTTAATGGTCTTACTTTTTTTTATTCAGCTTGCTAGTTTTGATTAAAAAAACAACAAACAAATAAAATAAACACTTATATGAGTGATATAATTTTTGTTTAAGTCATCTTCAATAAGAATTGCATCTAGATTATAGTTGAGCAAATTGTCAAGCTATCAATGTATTTGTGATTTCTTTGATTTCAATAAATTTTTCTATAAAGATCAAAATTAAAATAATTTTAGATGACGTTTTTTACAATTCATGCATAAAGTCAAATATGACATCTTGACATTATTTTGCAAGAATAGAAAGAGTTTTTGATAAATCAATTAAAATTTTATTATTTCTTTTGTTTTATTGCTAAATCACAAAAGTTTAAATATAAACATCTACATATAATTTCATATTTGGGATCGATATATCAATTATTGCAAAATTTCAAGTTAATTTTTACTTTCAAATGATCCATTAAAGCTTTATCGTGATCATTTGATCAAATCATTGTGCATAACTTTTGATCTTGTGAAATATATATACGTTACTTTTGAAACCTCAAACTTCAAACATTTTTGAACTTTCTAGTTTGCAATACTTTCATGACTACTTCATACTACTTTATGACATGTGTGACCTGACTTCGTCAATAATTTTGAATATTCATCTTTGCAACATGAGTAAGACATAATATTTATGCGATAGCATTCGCAAATTTTTTTATTCTACTTCATATATATATATATATCATAATCAATACATATTAATGCCATTCTATTCATCTACTTTATATTTTAGATAAAAATTTTGAGTTTTTATATAAATCAACAATTCAAGATTGATTTTCATCACAAAATCTTTATCATTTAAGTAATAATCTAATTGGTTTGTGCCAACACAATGATTACTTTTTCTTATTAAGTTGTGTGATATTTTTGTTCAACTGCCAAAAAATTATAATAGAAAACAATTAAATATCAAGCTTTAGCTTGTATTTTAGAAATAAAACATACATTGTTATAACCTATTTGTCAAAGGGAGGAATTATATTCAAAATACTTGAAAATAAATGAGTGTAACAATATATCTTTGAATCCTTGAATTCTTTAGTATTTATCTTTTTTTAACTTTTTTTATTTACAATTAAAAGATATATCCAATCTTCATATTAACAAGAAATTTTTAAAAAGAAACTAAAATAAAAATTGATGATTTTTATACATTTTTTTCAAATTGAGTTTCATACTTGAATGCTATTACTTTTCAAATGGCTTATATCTTTTCATTCATTACTTGAAATTTTTCTTTTGTGATACTAAGTTCTATATATTTTAACTATAGTTTTCATTTTAACTTGACAAACTTATATTTTGAAGTTTGATATATGATTCATTTTTGCATAACATATGAAATATCTCTAGTATATGACATTCACATCATTCAAAGTTTTATTATGTTTAAACATATCAGAATTAAAACCAATTTATTATTTGAAAACAAAAAAATATAATGATTTTGTTTCATGAATATAGAAAATGCAATAATAATAAAATAATTTTATAATTAATCAAATAAATAAAACTGGTAGAAAAAAAATTATTGTAAATGTATTTATTTGCGATTTGGATTGATTATAGCCATGCCCCAGATTCAATTTGATGACATATTTTTCTTTTAAAAAAAATGATCAATCAAATGATTCATACAAAGTACTATAATGAACATTTATTTTTTAATGCAAGTTGTTTGATACGTAATCTTTTGCTTTACTTTTTTTTCTTCACAAATAAAATTCATGTTTGATAAGTCGATACACTTGGTTAGATATTATTATTCTCTTACAATTCATAGCTTGCTACTTTGTGACTTTATCTTGTTTTTATCAACATGTTCAACTTAACTATCATATCATTTAATATCTCAATCATATCATGTGTGATTCACATGCTTTCGCTCATCTTGTAACCATCTTTAGTTAGTTAGAACTAAAGTAGAGGTTACTCTAAATATTGATATAAATACTTTAGTGTGCACTAGTCATAGCTGCCACGTCAGTGATCCGCTTGGTAGGTACAGAGTGGATGTGTTAGGGCCAAACCACACGAGCGGCAGCGGCAGTGAATTCTCTCCTCTTATTGGCACCCCAGCTCCCCCGTTACCACACGGGAGGGAGCGGCAATTTGATATATCCTAGGTGGCAAAGAAATTGATTTCTCCAAACTATCGGGCACTTCCGCCTGGAAATCCGGTTTTCTCGGAATATATCGACTCCACGTGTACTTTCGCGTCTTCTTGGGTTACTACTCCAAGGACTTCTTATCGCTGCGGTGCAATTAGTAGAGTCATTTTTCCCTTTTCACTCCAAAGGCACTACCGGTAGTGTAATAGAGTTTATGGAATTGTCTCCAGCTGACCAACTGAGGCGTACAAAAACCTGGTTTTCTTATAACCAGGAGCTTGGTGCATACTGCCGTTCGTGTGATATGGCCCTTAGTTGACAGTGCCACGTCAGCAATCCGTGTGCTTGTAGGTAAGGATTGAGTGTGTTAGTTGGAAGCGCCACGTCAGCGATCCGTGTGCTTGTTAGGGTTATCCGCCACGTCATTCATCCACTAGGAGTGGAACGGATGGTGGGGTAAAATCTCATCTCCTTGTACTTGTTGGTGAGAGTTATATAAGGGAGAGTAGAACCATTGTTGGTATCTTTCATCTTCAGAGTTTACGTTTCTATCTTCGAGTGAGCTTCTCTCTTAACCCTAGTGTTACAATGGTATTAGAGCAACCTTGCTCTTTCCTTGAGTGTGGATTATCCCTCATGGAATTGCAAGTGAGTGATGATGGAGTGTAGTTTTGAGAATGTATAGAGGATGGCAGAGGTCATTCATCTGCATGTAGAGAGAGGTGGAAGGGAGAAATTGTGGTTTTGTAGATATGGACGGAATTGACAGGAATCTAGTACTGCACTGGCCAATTCCTAACCTATTCGATATTCACCTTCGTTGCATGGAGAAACATCATTTTCGGATGTACCTTGTGGCTTGTTGGGGTGCAAATTTTATGACTAGAGTGATGGAGTCGAGAGTGCCACTGATTCTTCCAATAGTTACTTATAGAGAGACTTGAGATTGTACTATATACATTATATACTGAATATTTCATGGATTTGAATGGCGAACCACCTGTCCCGGTTTGATTCAGCACTTATGTAGAGATTAGAACAGTATATCAACAGAAGAGTATATGGAGAGATTTTCTTGTGAGGAATTATGGAGAGGAGTACTATAGAGCTGTGATAGAATCACCTGCACCTTTTGTGACTTCTTTGTTGAGAGGTCACATAGTGATTATACTCACTTTGTATTAGAGTAGTGTGAGAAAGCATGGGGACATCAATCAATATGGATGAGGTTCTCAATGCAATCATGGCGGAGATGAAGCAGTTTGAGAAAAGCGAAAGTAGATGGTCATACAAAGCAGCAAGTCATGGAAGATAAAATTTTTGCATTGGAGAGTGACAAAGTAGAGAGAGAGTTGGAGAGATGGAAGTTGAACCTCAAGTTCAAGCTTCCCAAGTTCAGCCAGAACTGGCTCCTATTGATGCACCAAAGGCAAATATGAGACGTCTTCAAGAGATTGAAGATCAAGCAAATCTTTTGTTTCGAATGGGAAAATCTTGTAAGGTGGAAGCTTACAAAGGAAGTAGAGCAATGGGAGTGTTAGAGGGATGGATTATGAGGATGAATATTCATTTATTCCATTTTCATGTTTTTGATTATATTGCAGGAATGTTCATGAGATCTTATCTTACGAATAAGGCTCTCACATGGTACACAACATGAGAGAGAATGCTTTCAGAACGAGGTGCTACCATTTCGTGGATTGAAATGCAGGAACGACTTCTGCAAAAGTTTCAAGCGGTGGATTCTCTTCAAACTGCAAAAATGAAGTTGTGGGATCTGAAGCAGAAAGGAGGTATTCATGAGTACATTGAAGAATTTTATGATCTTCAAGTATCTATCATGGATATGAGTGGAGCAGAAGCCTTGGACATTTTCAAACGAGGCTTGAAGGATCAAATTCGAAAGGAGTTGATGGTAAGCAATTCATCTACTGTGAATGAAGCAATCGCAATTGTTCAACAAATTTTGGGTGCTTTTGGTGTCACACACGGTGAATCAGTAATCAATTTTTGAGATCCATCTGGTCCAACACTGATGGAGTTGGTAAACCTTCGATGTAGAGAAGGTTTTGCACCAACAAGAGGACCACCACCAAGATTTGGAGGTGAGATTTGGTGATCAGGAGTTCCAAATTTGCAAGAAGGTTATGCAAATAACTGAATGGTTTGAGGAGTAGTTGGAGTTCGTGACAATCGTTAATGCTATGCATGTGGACGAATGTGTCACATTGCCAAGTTTTGTCAAATTCGGCCGACACCACAAGGAGGACGGTTCATGCAGCGACGACCGTTCAAGAACATGGAGGGGATAGAGTATGAAGATGTGGAGGAAGAAGTTTCGGGAAACGAAGATCACCAGTAAATTTGCCTCGCGGCCTTACTGGTTTTACAAAGCGAAGAAAAGGCAAGGTTGGAAGAAGCCAATGTTGGGAGCTCATGGAAGGAGTAAGAAGCAAGCTCAACTCATTGTCATTAAGTACAATGAGTTGAGCTTGCTTCATGTAAGTACACAAGGTGAGAGTTTTGATTGATCTTGGAGCAACTGAGAATTTTCTATCAAGTAATGTTGCTATGAAGTTAGGTTTGATGTTTATGAAGTACATGAGTGAAGAAGTTAAATTGCCAAACAGGCAAACTAAAGTGATAGAAACACGACCACGGAGTGTAGAATTATCCATAGGTAGATACCATGAGAGCATTGAATGGAGAATAATTCGTTTAGCTTGATATGATGTCATCCTTGGAATGCCATGGATGGAGCAATATAATCCAAAGGTAGATTGGAGAAGAAAAGTGATTACAAGTAGTGGTTGGAAGATCTATGGAGATAGAATTAGATCTCAGAATAGTAATTTACCCCTCTTTGTGATGGATACAACATCCATTTCTAGAGATGATGTATGTTTCTTTGGACTTATAGGAGATATTGGGTCCACGGACAAACCTTACCTTCCGAAATTCTTGAACGACATTTTTATGAAGTATAAAGATGTTTTTCCAAATGATCTACCTGTAGGATTACCACCAAAGAAACGATTAGATCACAAGATTGAGGTGATACTTGGAAGTACACAAACTTGCAAAGCTCCATATCGTTTGGCTCCAAACGAATTGGAAGAATGCAAAGCTCAAGTGGAGTAGATGTTGAACAAGGGATTCATTCAACCAAGTGTTTCACCTTATGGAGCTCCAGTGTTCTTTGTGAAGAAGAAGTATGGATCCATGAGACTATGTATCGATTATCGCGGATTGAATTAACAAACGGTGAAAAACAAATATCCATTACCTCGTATGGATGATTTGTTTGATCAACTTCAAGGAGCGAAGTACTTCATCAAGCTAGATTTGAGAAGCAGCTACAATCAAATTTGAATTGCATATAAAGATGTCCACAAGACATCTTTTTGTACTAGGTATGGACACTTTGAGTATCTAGTGATGCCTTTTGGTCTCACTAATGCACCAGCTACATTCATGGAATTGATGAACGATATCTTTCGCCATTATCTAGATAAATCTATCATTTTTTTTCTAGATGATATATTGGTGTATAGCAAAACTTTGAGTGATCATAGAAATCATTTACGAGAGGTACTTCAAGTTTTAAGAGACAATCAATTGTATGCCAAAGCTTCAAAATGTGAATTTGGCAAATTAGAAGTAGATTACTTGGGTCATAGAGTTACAACTACAAGAATCCAAGTGATGATTGAGAAGATAGATGCCATTTAGAAATGGATAGCACCGGAGGATCAAACTCAATTGAAGAGTTTTCTAGGGCCCACTGGATTCTATCGTAGATTTGTGAAAGGTTTTGCTCGCCTAGCTCAGGCCTTGACTTCAATGTTAGGGAAAGGTCGAAAATGGAGATTGGGAATAGCTCAAGAGTTAGCTTTTCAAGCACTGAAAGATGCTTTGTTACATGCACCTATTCTCAAATGGTATGATCCTAACCGTTCTATCAAGTTGGCTACTAACGCATTAGGTACAATAGTAGGTGGTATACTTCAACAAGAATGGGAGGATGGATGGCATCGAGTTGCTTTCTATTCTCGAAAGTTGGTGGCCGCGGAACAAAATTATCACACGACAGAACGAGAGGAGTTAGTCATTGTGTTGGCAACCAAACATTGGAAGCATTACTTGGGTGATAAGGAGTTTGTGGTGGAGACCGACCATAAACCTTTGGTTTATTTGGAAACTCAGAAGTATCTACCCAAACTACAAATTCGATGGGCAGAGAGACGTCAACGTTTCAACATGAAGATTGTGTACATGGAGGGAAAGAAGTAACTTGCAGATGCTCTCACACGCATGCCTTGTTTAAATCATGTTGCAGAAGTGAAAATTCAGACTGATTGGTGGAGCAAGATGACACAAGCCACAAAGGAGGATGAAGAGATCACTCGGGCACAACAAACTGGAAAGGCATAGAAATCTCGAGGTTTGACGTTTTACAGTCAGCGTATATGGATTCCACAAGATCACGATTTGCGCACAATGATTTTGGCATAAAGTCATGACACAGCCATTGCAGGTCATGTGGGGCTGGAAAAAACTGTGAAGAGTATACAACGAGTGTACTATTGGTCCAAAATACGTGAGGATGTGGAGTCTTATGTTCGAAGTTGTGTTGCTTGTCACCAAACAAGGCAAGTAATAAAAAACCATCGCGTTTATTACAGCCTCTTTCTATTTCCGAACAGCGGTGGGAACATGTCACCATGGATCTTGTATATGAGTTACCAAGGACTTTGTTAGGACATGATTCAATGGTGGTATTTGTGTACAAATTGAGCAAGATGATTCACATCAGGCCAACCACAAAAACAGTAACAGCTCAACAACTAGCTCAATTGTATCTAGATGCAGTTTTTGTGAATCATGGCTTAAGCAAAGTCTTGATCATAGATAGAGGTACTCACTTCACTAGTTTATTTTGGAAAACTTTGTTTAGTTTTTTTAAAACAAAACTAGCAATGTCAACGGCCTATGACCCTCAAACTGATGGACAAACGAAAAGGGCAAATAGAACTATAGAGTATATGCTACGAGCATTCACATTAGAAGAGCAAGAAGAGTGGTACAACCTTTTGTCACTTGTGGAATTTGCATATAACAATTCTGTTAATGCATCCACAAAAGTGTCTCCATTTTTTCTTATGTATAAAGCTCATCCTATAACTCCTTCAAGTTTGATGAGACTTCCCAAAGGAGAGGAGTTTTCGATCAAAGTTGCAGCAGTCAACGAATTTGTGGAGCATATTCATCGAGGTCTACATCAGGCCAATGAGGAGTTGGTGATAGCTCAAAATCGGCAAAAGCAGCATACCGATGCTCATCGTAGAGAAGTGGTTTTTGAGGTTGGAGATCATGTTTGGTTATCTACAACGAATTTGTCTCTAGTAGGAACACCAAAGTTGAACCCTAGGTTCATTGGTCCATTTTTTATTTTGAAGCGTGTTGGTGAAGTGTAATACAAGTTGGAACTTCCGTCACATATGAAAATACACCCAGTATTTCATATGTCACGATTGCGAAAACATGTACCACGACCAAAACAATTCACCAACCAACCAACATCACCTCCTCTTCCAACTTTGATAGCAGATCATGAGGAGTATTAGGTAGAAAAGATACTCAAGAAATGTATTCGAGGTCATAAATATCCCAAAGTAGAGTATTTGATTCAATGGAAAGAATATCCAATGTATGAATCAACTTGGGAACCAGCTAAAAATTTAGCAAATGCACCTTGGATAGTTTAAAAGTTTGAACGTATGTGCAACGAGGACGTTGCATCTTAAAAGGAGGGAGGTTTGTAACCATCTTTAGTTAGTTAGAACTAAAGTAGAGGTTACTCTAAATGTTGATATTGATACTTTAGTGTGCACTAGTCATAGCTACCACGTCAGCGATCCGCGCACTTGGTAGGTACAGAGTGGATGTGTTAGTTGACAATGCCACGTCAACAATCTGTGTGCTTGTAGGTAAGGATTGAGTGTGTTAGTTAGTGTGTTAGTTGGGAGCGCCACGTCAGCGATCAGTGTGCTTCTTATGGTTATCCGTCACGTCATTCATTCACTAGGAGTGGAATGGATGGTGGGGATAAGATCTCATCTCCTTGTACTTGTTGGTGAGAGCTATATAAGGGAGAGCAGAACCATTGTTAGAATCTTTCATCTTCAGAGTTTACGTTTCTATCTTCGAGTGAGCTTCTCTCTTAACCCTAGTGTTACACATCTCCTCTAATACAAAATAAATATGAGAACTATTCAAACTTTCAAAATAATATTCACAAAAGATAAATTTGATAACATAAATATCCTATAATATTTCTCACAAGAAACTTTAAAATATAGATTCCTTTTGTTGATAATTGTCTTTACTTGTTTATACATGTTGAATCAAATTTGAATTTAAGATTCAATACTACATTATATGATTTGATTTGACACAAATTTGATGAATTTAAATTCATCAAACTCACTCATCTTTCACTGTAGAATCATCTAATTGGTTAGAATTGGAAGAAAAATTTAGTCAAAAAGGAGATATAGTAAACTTACAATGAACAATCTATTGTTGCCACATTAACGATATATGTATTTGCTATGCAAATACTAATTAAAAACAATATGTAAGCTTATCATATACATCTGGCATGTAATCAATCTAATGTGATTATAAAGATGACATTTAATACACTTGTGTATGCTGGAAAATACTATATAAGGAAGAAGAAAACAACCATGGATCATCTTTAGAGTTTAAGTTTTGATTGAGTTATTTCAAATTGGTACTGTTTCACATTCCTTATAGAATGTAAATGTTGTAGTTTTATGTTATTTTTTATTTGATTAATAGTGTCTATATAATAAAATTAGTAGTGTGTATTTGACTTTATGACTTGAATTATACATTTTGCAGTTGAGTATGACATTATGTACATTAAATAATGATGTTTTCATAAATCAAAGATGAATTTATAATCAATTAGAAATAAGAATTTTTGATGATGAAATGAATCTTTTTATTCACAAATTACCATGTAGATAATAATTTTAACTAATCTCTATACAAATCCAAAAACAAAATTTCATCGTTACTTTCTTGCTTACTATTAAGGATAAATTACAATTAAGTAAAAAACAAGATATCTCTAATACCATAATGACACGGGATATTATAAGAAGAGCTCACTCAAATATGAAACATAAAATCTAAAAATTATGTATAATCCAAAATGATTATCTTTTATTACATGAATTTTCTCAACAGATACAAGTATATCATTTTCATCATTCAATCACACATAATTGATGAATGACATGGCAAATATACCTTGCAAGCACACACAAATTGGAACGTGTTGTTCAAATAACATGTCAATTAACACATTAATATATATTTATCACACACATAGATTATCAATGTGACAACTATAAAATAGTTATTACAAAATCAGATCTATCTTCACATTAAAAAATCTATACTTTACTTCTAGCTGACTAAAAATAATTATATTATATATACCTTTATAAACTCTTAAATACTCTTATCAATCAATGATTTCTTTTTCTATTTTGCTGAATTTTTTCTTTAGTTTATTCAACAAGTTTTAAAATTCATCATATAAAGGAAATTCATATTTTATAACGTTCAAGCCATGTATTCTTCATGAAGACTTATCATCAACTTTCAATTGAGTTGAAGTAAATAACTCAATTATTTTTTCAAAAAACATCATCTCTTGATTGCATCTAAATACATAATCTAATTTTTTTTTCCAAACACAAGTAAAATTTATGTATGTACTTCTTGTTGATGCATATGTTTGATCTTGATGTGTTGCCATGTGTTATGATTTGCTAATCTTTTAACTTTTTTGATATTTCATGTGATTGGAAAGACTTGTTTCTTTTATCAAACATTTTTTTATATTTCATTTTGAAAATCATCATAATTAATATTTTAACAATATTTGGAGAAATTTTTTTTAAAAAAAGTGAGATTACTAAGGTATTTTGTCAGCGTTTGATGATCTATTAGTAAGATTTTTCTACTAATAATTGATATTAGAATGAAAAATTATTTGAAACTAGTGAATTACATGAAGATAAGTTAATTTTTTTATTTATGCACCTTCATATAATTTAATTTTTAGATTTTTCATAATTCACGAAAGATATTTTGTTTGTTGAAGTCAATGGTCAAAAATTAACATCATGTTAAATTTAAAATTTTATTAGCAAAACAAATTTCATCATTTTATTGAATTTTTTGTCTTTTTTATTCCAATATACTCATATTCATGATGAGAATTAATAAAACATACAAAATAAACTCAACTAATAATTTTTTTCTTTCACTATTTATTTCTTCAACAATTTTTTGCAAATGCATCACAAAATAATTGAAAACATTAATGAGATATTTTATAGTTAGTTATCATGAGAATAATTAGCTTTCAAAATGTGTAAAATTATTTTAATGAATTTTTTGTTAAAATTATCAAAAAGTGTTTTATATTTTGTTACTATCTTTCAAATGACATGGAATGAAATTAAAGATGCAACGCTTATCTATTTGGACTAATTTTAAAAATTTCATTATATTTATATTTAATTTTTCATGAAAATTAATATTTTTCATGATGTAAAATAAATGAAATATAAGAAAGTCAATTTAAAAATGAAACATAAATTCTGAAGATGAGACATATATAAAGATTTTTTTACTTCCTTATGTATATCTTTGCATTATGTACTGTATAAGAATCAAATCCATCATTCATAGTGAATTGATTCAGGACGGATCTATCTAACAAACAAACATATCGCTAGCATATGTCATTTTCAATTAATAAACTAACTAACATACCCAATCTTTATTTGATAAACACACTAACTAATACATTCAATATTTATCTAACAAAAACATTATCCAACATACAATGTATAACTAACAAGCACAGTAACTAACACACTCAATCCTTGTCTAAGAAGCACACGTATTAATATTAACATATTTAATTTTAATTAAATAACACACGCAAATATTTTTTCTGATAATAATAATTAATTTATTTATTTAATTAACTGAAAATCAAACATAAATTTCATGTATGTATCATTTGATACATACATGAAATATATGTATAAAATTTTATAATACATATATTTTATTTAAATTTATAACTTTAAAATTTTTTAATCTCACTATTTTATAAAGTTTAATGAAAAGTATGTTGAATTTGATTTGATTAATTTATCATCCTTAAATTTTATAATTTTTATTTGATTTGTGATCAATTTTAATTACTAAAAAATAAATAGAAATATCTTTTACAAAATTTTTTATAAAGATTTATTTAAATTTGGATTAATAAAGATAAAATATATTATATATTTTTAATCAATTATAATCAAATATATTTGATAAGTTAATAATTTATTTATTTTTTCTTATAATTTCTTATGATTTAATTTATTTTTCAAAAAAATTTATTCTTTAAATTTTTTTGATTTATTTAACTTTAGTGGAATTTGCGTTTAATTATATTTTATTTTTTCCAATTTGATTTGAACAATGATTGTGATGATAATTTTTTTTCAAATCAAGTAATTTTGTTTTATTGTTAAATCATGTATTATTGCAGACTGCTTTTACACTGTTGCAAGATTCACAATTTCATTGTCAATTGTCAAATTGTTTGCGATGTATGCCATTTTATGTCTATTTTCAAATAAAAAAGTTCAATTTTCAAATATTTTTAAAACATATATTTTCTATTTGCATATTTGATTATCAAATCATAAAGTAGAAAAAGTCAAACTTTTTTATGAAAGTTTCATTCTGTTTCATCATAATCAATAGATCCGTTTCATGTGGTACCCCACTTTTGGTATTTTTGAGTAAATTAAAACATTTTTGGAAAAGTGTACCGCGGCAGCAGTGTAAATAGCCCTCGGTGCATCAAAATAGAGTGAAATTGGAAGATCGCAGAGATTCTCGAGAGAACTCGTAGAATCCAAGAGTTGGGTGCAACGTCGGGGACATACACCACCCTACATGCGGTCTCTGAAGGAATAACCCCTTCGGCGCTGCGCCTTCGGCGCTAGAGGAATCCTTCAGATCCTGGTCAATTCCCAAACGCCTCGACTTGGTTAGGGTGTCGTTGGAAAGAGCTCGACGCGCTGATTCTAACGAGCCCAAGAACGCCACGAACGGAGGAGGATTCCGCGAGTTATGAAGGTCGCAAGACACTCAGCAGGAAAGTTTGTCCTATGCGCGGATGAGAGAAAGTCCGCCTACGCGTAGGCGAAATAGGGTTTGACGTCGGCGGGATGTCCGCCGCGAATGTCGCCTACTCGTAGGCGAGGAGGATTAACACCTTTGCGCAGGCGGACGAGCGAAGCTCGCCTACGCACAAGCGCTTCGGCGTCGGCGAGAAATCCGCCTTCGGCCCTAGAAATGCGCCTTCGGGGTTGAAAATTGTACGTTGCCTTCGGCGCCAGCGCAGCAGCGCGGACGGGCGAGGACCCAACGGAGTAGTAAAATCCGTACGGACCGTACGGACTGTACGGACGGAACGGATGAGTGCGCCTTCGGCCGGTCGGAGTTACGGCGACAAGAGCGCCGACGGAGAGGCGAGAGAAATGGACAGACTTGACTGAGTCTGTTGACCGCGGTCAACGCCTTCGGCGCCAGCGCAGCATCGCGGACGAACATTTGATAGGCGAACGGAATTCGCCTACGTGTAGGCGAGCGCCTACGCACAGGCAGATGAAGTTCCGCGCCGGCGGAGATTCCGCCGGGGGTTCCGCCTACGCAGAAGGGAGTTCGACTTTTGTCCGATGCGCGGACGATCGCCTTCGGCGGAGAGGGATTGGCCAAAGATTAGTACGAACGAGTGTAGCGCGCAAGGCGAGAAATCCGCCTTTGGCGCTGCGCCCATGTCCGCGGCGTAGTACGCTAGCGGAGTTCAAATTGCCAATTCGAGCGTGTGAGTTAAGTCGGCGTCGGCGGAGCGTGAAGCTGCGCGTGAGAGAGAAGGCCGTTATAGCGCGGAGCCGGCGCGGCCATCAAGTGATTCGACCTTCACGACCGAGAGCCGACCATGACCTTCGACTAGGAAACGGAGGACGCCCCATTTTTGAATTCGCGATTTCACTTTCTAGTGCGAGCTGCGCGCGTCCACCTGCTAGCTGTTAAACATTCTAGACATCGCCGCGCGGAGGATTACTTGGTGACTTAGAGAGAATTGGGTGCGCGCGATTTGGAATTGAGGGAGATTAGAGTTTGCAGAGGAAGCAAGAAGCTCGAGCAGAGCGGAGAGAGAGTTGTTGCGCAAGCAAAGTTCAAGAACGCAATGTCAAGAGTGAACAGGTTGCGGATGCTGCCGCTCCGGCTTCCACAGAACGGATTGCGTGCTTTTGAGGAGCGGTTGATTGCAAGGAAGCTTGATTTCTTGCTGTGGGGGTGGAATTACATATGTGTAGACATGGTGCGCGAATGGCTGGATGCGGAGCGACAACCTACGCGCGGATTGCGTCCGCACGTAGATCGGTGGACCGTCCACAATTGGACGCAGGCATTGGGAAGGTGTGCCGGCACTGACGGGTACATCCTATTTGATAGTGAGAGCGTCAAGGTGACGAAGCAGGACGAAGCGCAATTTGTGGAATTGTTCAAGCGGGAGAGGTCTACCAAGAACGGGTACAAGATCCGCGACTACAAAGATCGCTTCCGCTGAACTGTAGCGGCGGCGCTGCTGCAATTGCTGCAGCCACACCGCAACTCATACATCACCTTGTGGCAGGTTTCTTTTGTGGAGCTCATCTTGGCCGGAGCCCCAGTTCACTGGGCGAGCATCCTGCATAGAGTGATGCGACAGCACGCCTACGAGGAGAAAGAGGGAACTCTCAATCACCTCTCCCCTTTCTCGATAAACTTCTATCGACAGAGGAACTGTTTAACCGCGGCGGAGCTCGCTCGCTTTCCGCCATTGTCCGTCGACCATCCCGGGAAGTATGTGCGGGACAACGAGGTCGACACCGATGCAGAGGATTCACCAGCTTCTACTCCGCCGACCCGGCGGGACGAGGGAAGAAGCACACCCGCAGCAAGAGTGCCGCGGAAGCGGAGATGGAGAGAAGAACCACAGGAGGAGCAACATCGAGAACCCACTGCTCCCATACGACAGCGGCCACTGCACGAAGTGTGCAGCCGGCCGAAGCAGAAGGCGCGCAGGCTTGTGTTACCAGCCAGCAGCGCGGACACGGCGACGATCGCCACGGAGAAGAGAAGTGCGTCACCGGAGATGATCGGGAGAGCGCGGACGTCCGCAGGAGCGGCGGACCACGCTACACCTCCGGCGGACGAAAGGCGGACTTCGGGCCAGGGGCCTACGGGACCAGGTCCTCCGGAGTTACCACGTGCGATGCGGACGAGTGTTCCGCCTACGCACAGGCGATTTCCAGCGGATAAGCGACCTCATGCAGACTTGCACCTCTGCCTACGCGTAGACAGAGAAAGTTCGCCTACGCACAGGCGGCCGCCTACGAGTAGGCAGGATTCACCCCCTGTACAACGTAGGAAGGGGAAGTAGCCAGCGGAAGATCCGCCTTCGTATCAAGGGCCTTCGGGACCAGACCCTCCGGCGTATAACGCGCCACGATTTGCGCCTTCCGGCCATCCAGTCTTTAGCAGGGAGCGTGCGGGGACCGCACCTTCGGCGGGTAATCCGCCGGCAGATGCGCCTTCGGCGGTAGGGCCTTCGGGCCCAAGTACATCGGGCGAGCGGCCTGTGGCTCTGTCGCTGACAGAGCCACTCGGGCCAGTTGCCAGCGACAACAGCGATAGACGCCTTCGCCTCCTTCAGCGATAGACGCCTTCGACGCTGCGCCTACGGCGGACTAGGCGCCGGAAATTGCGCCTACGCGCAGTCCAGGCGCAGCCCTCGCGCAGGATCTAACAGAGGAGCAGGTTGTACGTCCGCGGGACGAAATTCGAGTGCGCGATGCGCAATTACACCCCGCGCAGACACATCCCGCTCAATCGCCTTAGGCGGCGGACGTCGGTGGCGAAGGAGCGACGATCGACGCTCGACTGGCGAATGATGGGGATGTAGCACGGCCACATTCACCCACCACCTTGGACATTTTAGCGGGGAGCAGCGAAGCTGCAGGAGTGCCATCGGCGGCAGCACCCGCAGACCACTCGCAGCCCCACTCGGGCCAGTTGCCAACGCAATCAATGGCGACTGAAATCCTTTCCTCGGATGATGACGAAGGAGGATCCACGGAAGCAATGTTGGGATCGGGAGACACCGAGGAGGAGGAGGAAATCGTTGGTGCGCCGGCGGCGGCGCTCTGTGAGCAGGTAGTACCTCTGCTGAGGTACTTGGATCGCAAATTTGATAAATACGCGAATCCTCGCCAGCTTGGGTCCTACGTCGAGTTAGTGCGCAGGCGGACTCGCACTAAAGTCCACACCAGCAAGCTACTAGCTCGGGTGGATCGGGAACTTAAGGAGCTGCGGGAGAAGCATGAATGCTTGTGGGGACAGTATAATCTCGTGCGGAAGTCGCACACCCACTACGACACATTGAAGAAGGAGAGACTAGAAGAGCTCACCAGGGATGTGGTGAAGACCACAGAAGAACTGATTTCTGAGAAGACTCAGAATCAGGTTCTGTCAGAGGAGCTCGTGCGACAGACGCGGTTGTTGGAGGAGTGTTAGCTCGCACGACAGGCGGATGAGGATTTAATCCGCAGGCTGCAGTCGGAGTGCGGGGAATTGAGAGCTCAGCGTGCGGAGGCCGAATCGCAGTTGGTAGTAATTGAAGATGATCGCAGGCGAGAGGTAGATCGCACGAAGGAGGAGATGGCGAGGCGAGTCGGCCACTGTCTCAAGGGCTACGCCCACTGGGAAGTGGCGGCGCAGGAGAAACTCACACTGCGTGAGTTAGAGCTTCGTGCGGCCGGGTTGTTGACAGGTGACAGTAGGAGTCGGCGGCGGGTAGCGAAGAAGTTAGATTCCTTTCTGTCGAAGGCGCGGGATACCATGTCCACCCTCGAGGCGGAGGTGTCCGCGGCGTTGCAGCGTTTGGGACTGCGCAGTCGAGCTGAAGACTGGCAGGGTAGGGAGTTAGCGCGCGGCAGTCCGTCGCGCAGGAGGCGAAGCACAGGTTCCGCGGAGTTGTAGTGTAGCGTGGTTCCGTGCAGGCGCATAGCATAGTGCAGTGTAGTGCTAGTTAGGATTTAGAAGGTATAAAGTAGTTCAAGACGTCTTGCCTTGTGATCTTTCCCAACATCAGAAGTGCAGATCAGGAACTCATTTTCTCTGCGTGTTTGTGTCCTTAGTTCTGTCACCACGCACGAGGAGCTACAGCTTAGCGATCCGCATTGTGTAGCTGAAGGCCTTCGGCCGAATGTTCAGAGCTAGTACATTGGTTAGAGACTTGAGTAGTTCGGATCTACACCTGCGGGTGATTGCCGATGCTCAGAGCCAGTGACTAGTTAGATACTTGAATAGTTTCGCCCCTACACCTTCGAGTGTTTGTTCCTGATTGTACTCCTTCGGGATTTTTCCCCTGAATGCCAAAGTGAAGTTTTGCTACTTCGTGTAAGCCTTGGTTGTAAATTCAGGTTACGCTGCAGCAGGTGACTTCAGGGTAACCCCTGTAGTATTTCTGGAAATGACAAGTGCATAAGAATTCAAACCCTTCAATAGACTGTTATGGTGTGTTACTGGAATGTTTCTCAGTGAGTCCTTCAGTGCGGACCTGTGTTCTCTGCGCGTTTTGTGAGTTGAGAGTGTTGTTCACCGCGTATGAGTGACTTCGATCCGAAGTAGGCAGTCCAAACCGGGTTTCCTACGCTAGCAGCAAGCTAGTGGAAGTGTTGTAAAAGCCGGAGTTGGGAGTCACTACCCGCAGCTTCGCTGAGTGTACTCTTGAGAGACCTTCCCCCTGAAATCTTGAGTAGAGGTCCTAACGGATCTCTGGGTTGTGTTTCTGTAGTTTCAAGTGTGTGTGTGTGTGTGTGTTACGCTGCACTGTGCGACCTCCGAGTGCGCTCCGAGTGGACACTTGCAGTATTTCTGGAAGTGACAGTCGCTTGAGAATTCAAACTCTTCAATGTCTGTTAAACGTGACACTTTGTACCCTGTGTGTTCCTCTGTCCATGTGGGTTCGACCTTTCTACCACTATATTGAAGTTTTAGCCTCTAGTGGGTTATTACATTTCATCATAATTAGTACATTCATTTAATTTTTGCTTGATGTATCAATTAGAGTAGAAAGTTAAGTTTATAGTTTGAAAATTAAAATTCTTGACATCATTCGCAAATTCATGTTATCAATGATTGTCAAATTCATTAACTATTAGGCTATTTGAGTCTCATTGAGTAATTAGATGTGGCAATAGATTATCAATTGTTAACAAACATATTCAATATAAGTATTCTATATCAAAATTGTAAAATCTTAAGAGTAGATTTATTCTTGATCTTGCATTTATTCTTCACACTCTCCATGCAAAATCTAAAAGCATATGTAATACTCCTTGTTGCAATTTGTCATGTGTATCACTCACGCTTTTATATAATTTGTAAATTTTATTCATCATTAAAGATTATGCATTATAAAGATTTTTTTAGGGTGGCAGTTAGTTATACCTCACTTAGGGATGATTAGTCCTCACTGAACTATACGCTCATCATTCAATGGTGACGCCGAGTTATATGTTCAGTGTGGTGAGTAATAAACTTCAAGGGTTTTACTTCCTTCCGATCTTCGTCAAAGATGCCTCCGTGTCTTTTGCCACGGAGGAACCATGTCTGCCACCTTCGCGTTCGAGGAGCCGAGCGTCTGATCCGAGTGGTGCTCGTGAAAAAAAGATGGACACGATTGAGCGGCACATCGGCGGAAAGTTGCTAGTGAATGCTTAGAGAAACGTCTGAAGTTCGATGCTATGGAGATGAGGTGGATCCGTTGATTGACAAGTGCAGTACTAAATCAGAAGGTTTTATAAGTTACTTGTTGCTTGAGACAATCATAAGGATGTCTGAGAATCATGTTAGTGTCGTGGATAAGAAGGATTTGACAAATGCTTCCGCCATAGCTCAAAGTGGACAAGTACTTTTTCTCCTTCCTAATTTTGTTTCACAACACGCAGTTGAACACGAATTGTATTGAGATTGCTAATCGTCGTACCATAATCTAATTCTCTAACAAAGCAATCTTTTAGATCTCAGGATTACCGTTTATAGCTCTCTCACTCATCAGGCAAGGTTTTGTCATGCACAATGTATCGCTTGTTTTGTGGTTGTTTTGAAAAGTATGAGTGGGTAGGATGAGTCTCGTTTGTAGATTGTCAGCATTAAGAGATACATCCAAAATTTATGGGCTCCATTGCGAGGATATTACAAGTTTGGCGTTCTGATCATCGTGGGCATCATAATTTGACTGTTGATCAGGCTTCCAAAAAAGCACTGTACCGCAAAGTTTATTACTCACCATCATAGCCCAACATTGAATGCCCATATCCTTGTCCATGCTCAAACCCACCCATGCCCATGGGTTTTGGGTGGCCATGAGAACAATATTATTGTTCATGGGTGGGATTGTTTCTAGGTGGATATGGATGGGCATAACTTCCAAATGGGTAGGAAACCCATGCTCATGAGTACTGCTTGAAACTTGAACTCTAACCTGTATGTTTGTCATGTAGTAGCTGTCTCTTGTGTGTTTTAACGCATTGACATGAACTCTCGGAGTGTGAAAAGAGTGCCCATTGCGCAAACTAGATCGTTCCAGGCTTGCTCAACAAGCCTACACTGAGCTCAGTATTGCCAGTGAATCGAGATACCATTGCTAAGTTGAGTATTCTTTTGTGATGGAAGTTGAAAGGAGCTTCCACATTCTCCATCATGTAGGACGTGGCGCGTTCGGTTTTGTGCATCCTTGCATCCAGCTCCAAATCGGAGTCGAACTTCTCGGATGCAGGGAATACACTAACCAAGAAGCACTCCGTGCTGAAACCAGTGACACTAAACGACCTTTTGTTTGTCCGATCCAACCAAGACTTGATGTAGGTGCCACCTACACCAAGAGGTATTTTGAGTTTTGTATTAGCACAAGAGGTTTAATTTAAGCCTTATCATGAAGTTTTTTTTAAATTGCGTTGACTTAGAGAAGTTAAAGCTGCATAAACAATCATGTCACACTTTATGATGGAATTTGATTTAAATGTTTGAGCATTGACATGTTTGACATCAAGATTTAGATCTAAAACATGGGTATGGGCTCACAATAATAAATAAATCTGTATTTTTTGTGAGTCCTTGTGATATATGCATAGTATTCTCTTTATGGATGATTTAAAATTGTGCATCCTCGTTGTGACATGTGGTATCATGCGTGAAATTTTGACTTTTGAAGACAGTGAGCAAGATGATGGTATCCACACGTAAGCAGTTTTCTCGCGTGGTTAAGTATCAAAGAATTTGCTCCCCTTAATGTCAACGTGCAAATATATCTTGCATAGTTGGATGTCTACTGGGTGTAGTATGGAGATGATAATGTGTATGACTTGCAATTAGTGGAATTCACAACGTGGCGGAAGTTGATGATATTAAACCGAGGTTTGTATGAGCAATGCTGATACCCACCTCCTAGGTGGGTAATACATGGGCGCAATTTGAATAGAATGGGTGGGCACAGGTCATGCTATGGATGGGCATGGGTGCGCAAAGGTCGTTGCTGATGGTTATGATCTGGATATGAGTACAAATTTGAAAGAAAATGTCAAGCTCTGCTCAACATACGGAACCTATAATCGGCGCCACCAATGAATGACCAGCATATAGTAGGATGAGAGTTAATTAGCTCTAAGTGAGGTATAACTAGCAACTACATTTTTCTAATTAATTAATTGACATTATGAATTACAATTGCAATATAGAGGTTCTTTTTATAATTTTTTTTATCAAAATTGAAATTTAGAGTTACTTGTATTATAAAAGAGTCGACACATAACAGATATAAATGATATAGAGATAATTTGTTAAGTAACTTTCAAAGAAAAGTTACCCTTAACTATTCTATCTTAATTATTCATTCTAAATATGTCTTGTTTAAAAAAAAAATTAGTACAAATTCTAGATTTCATAAATATGTAAAACTATAGTAGTATTTTTTCCAAATTGCTATAAGTTGCTGCACTCAACATTTGTCGTATAGTACTACAACCGAAGATAATCCTATTGAATGGATAGTTCATACCACATCAGATCAGATCATCTATAATCTATCTATCCAGTTAGTGTGTATATTACGCGCATGATTGATGAGATTTTACCTCGAAAGTCCTCGGACGTTGATCAATTTATTCTGTACACTACTCAATGCCTTCAATCTCGAAGGCATACACATTTGTACAAACTCGGGGACCAAGCAGTTTACATCTATACAGTGAGCTGGAAACGAACCATGGATGGCATATTTAAAGAAAAGATAAAGGGGTCATGGGAGAGTCGTATTACTATTAATATCATATCGAGATCGACCGATGCCGCAGAAAGAAAAGCAGAAGAGTTAGTGCGAGATCCAATCGTGGAGCAACATTCGACTGAACGATCCCGAAAAGCGGAAAGTCAACCGCGACAAGACGGTGACTATGTGTGGAGGGGGTTTCGATCTCGTGTGGAGGTTTAGTTGGGCGGGTTTGGTTTGGTCACCGTGAGCCGAGGGTAGATATACTGAACAAGAGGGGGCGACCATAAATCCATTGACGAGGGAGGGAAGTATTATGATATTCCCCTGAGCGAGTGAGTCCGTTTCCCATCGACGACGATGACTCCATCTCTTGCGCTACGCTCCAAACGGAGAAAAATCACGGGCCTTTGAACCCTAAATCGCAGGGCGCTAGTGGACAAGGCTGACAAACGGAGCAGGGGGACTAAGATTCGCCTCCAGCGCGGAAAGGCGGCAGAATTAGAGGCATCGAAGGAAGGAGGAAGGGGGATCCAGGAATTGATGAGAGCGAACAGAGTAGAGTAGAACAGAACAGAACTGTGTATACGCCGGGAGGCAGAGTTAATGAGGGGACGCAGAGTGCATGAATCTATCGGATCATCATGATGATGGCAGTGATGCAGTGGGAGGGAGGGAGGGCTCTAGCTCTAGCACGGGAGTAGAAAGCGGGGTCGCGAGACTGAGCGAAGGTTTGTTTAATGCCTTGTTTGGTTCCCTCTCCCGAGTCTCGGCTCTGCTTCTGCTGCTGCTGCTGCTCCCGCCAAGGCTCGCGAGTTCCGAGCGAATGAATGGTCGAAGACCGGATCCGACCAATCGAAGCTGGGATCCACACGGTAGATGCCGCTGCTGCTGCTATCCATCAATCAGTCGGGAAGAGCAGCAGGAGCAGGAGCTAGGAGTTTAGGCAGAGAGAGAGAGAGAGGTAGGCCTCGGGTTGTCGTTGTTGGTTAGGGGGCACGGGGGGGTGCGTTGAAAGTGCACAATGTCGACATACGGCGAGCGCAGAGAGTTTGTTTTGTCTACGCGGGCTATATTTGGACTGTCACACACGTCAAACGAGCGAAATTAGCGAGAGCCCGTGGTTGTAGCAGGAGCAGGAGCAGGGGGCGAGCAGCAGCAGCAGCAGCAGGGGATGGATTGATGAGAGCGAAGCGTGCACTCTTCGTTCATGTGCCGGGGCGTTTACTTTTGGACTGGGCTGGCCTTGTTCTGTCTCTGTGCGTGTCCGTCCTGCCTGCGATGCGATGGGGTCGATATGCTTCGCTCTGTGCAGCACAGGGGAGGACATTTTTAGGTTTGTGACTCTCTAGGGCGCACGGCACGAGGACTGAGACGAGTGACCGACTGCCGCGGAAGAAGAAGAAGAAGAAGAAGAAGAAGAAGCTGTTGTTGTGCTTGTGGATGATGGATTTGGTGTTTTAGGTAGTCGTGAGTGAGGGAAAGTGAAGGTTGAGGTTGGACTTAGAGTCGAAGGTGCATCGACATAGTTGGACTTAGAGAGAGTCGAAGGTGCATCGACATCGAAGTAAGGGAGGAAGAGGGTGAAGCACGGGCTCCATTCAGGGAGTTGGCTGGCGAGGAGGGCGGTGAATTTGGGTTGGCGGTGCTTCGCTCGCAGTAGTCGGAAGGGGATTCGAGATTCGGAGGTGAGATTTCAGGGCGGTGCTGTCAGGTTGATGCGGGTCGAAGTGATAGCAGGGAAGCAGAGCAAAAGGAGGAGGGCTATGGCGAAGGAGTGAATATGGCACACGGGCATGAGACAGGGCTAGCTTGGGAATGGGACAGTGTATTGCTCCTGGCCAACCCCTCCCTCACTTCGCATTCTCTTGAAGGCGATGGAAGTACAAGCTGCGGGTTGCCGGGGTCATCCGCAGCAGATCAGAACCACGAGCACGATAATCATTGTCACGAGCACAATCATGAGCACAATCATGATAAGTTTCACGCACATGAGACCTCATCCGCCGACCATGTGCAGACGGACTCCATATCCTCGGGTTCTCAGCAGATGGGAGTGAACACGGATTGGAGAGATCCAAGGCTGGATTGCCCGAATTTTTTGGCCGGTAGAGTTCCCTGTGCGTGCACGGACAATGATGACGATGACAGTGGCGTGAGCCGGAAACGATCGAAGCCCGTGCCTCGGTGTCAGGTTCAATCGTGTGGTGCCGAACTTACAAATTTGAAGGGATATCATCAGCGTCATCGAGTGTGTCTGCGGTGTGCTCATGCGACCCGTGTAGTACTGCGAAATCAGCCCCACCGATACTGTCAGCAATGTGGCAAGTCAGTATTTTCCCACAACCGAGCTTCTCTTCCCCTCAGACTTGTGATTCTCCCTCGGACGGCGGGGACGTTAGTCTAGATTCCCTGGCGAAAGAAATTTCATTTTCCAGAAGGATGTGGCCATTTCAAGATAATTTCTAATGTGAGCAGCGAGCTGTATTCATGCTTTTAACGGTGACGCACCGTCCAGTCAAGTGGTGATATTGCAGCTCGAGAATGATTAGCAGGCCCACATTGCGGACTAGAATAAAATTGCTTCACCACCATTGTTAAGTGGGAGTGAATGTCTCTCAATGGCAGTGAGCTGGCAAGTGTTACATTATTGTTCTAAAAGCATTGTGTCGCGGTAATCTTCCGGACTCCAGGAGTGGTCTTATACCAGTCCTAATTTCCGTAAGATTATCGCTTGTTGCCGTCGGGGCTCCTCTAATAAGCCTCTATGAAATGTTTCTCAGGTTTCATCCCATCTGTGACTTCGATGAGGGAAAGAGAAGCTGCAGAAGGAAACTGGAGAGGCACAACAACCGGCGCAGGAGGAAGGCGCTGGAGTCAGAGGATACTCTACCACCCCTGGACAGCGGGGACATAGAACCACGATCTGACAGCAGCCCAGCGGATGGTAAGTGTGCTTCTAGTTGGCCGGGAATTTTTCATGGATGGAGTGGTGTTACTAAAGTCGGATGTACAAGGATGGAAATTCACCTTTGGATGGAGCTATTCGGGGCAAAATCTAATGCCTTCTTGTTCCTTTTGAGAGTGCCGATGTATGCACTGTTGTTGGGAGTTTCAAGAGCGTGTAGCGACTTCTTTCCTTATCCTTACAGGCTTTCCTATGTCGGTTTTTCTCCTTCCATGGAGCATGGTTCATTCTATTACGCGTGGAATGTGCTCATAACATCAATTCTTCTTGAAGAAGGATTTGCATATACCTCCTCCATGTTACGAGGTGCTGGATAAGCGGTCAAATGTTAACTGGTCACTAGCTCATGACAGGGAGGAAGGCGTTATGTTAGTGCTCATTTGACGTGTGGTGATTAGTTTTGCGGTCTTTCAAATAACTGACTGCATTTTATCTCTCTTTTCAGATGCAATGAACACTACTAAGCCTATCCTTTTCCTTGAAGGAGAAGACAAGGCTTCAAGTGGAGGCGGAGTAGGTTTTGATTCAGAAATGGCTCAGCCATCCGCTGTCGTAACTCCTAATGGCAAGTTCATTGCATCCAAAGAAGCGGATGAGGCAGTCATTGCAACGGTGGGAACTGATGTCGAGATGTCTTTGCAACCATTAGCCCCACCTGTGGATAAAATCGTCGAGGGTAAGAATCTCCTTTGGGTGCATGTTTCATACAACGATTCAGTACGTTTTCATTTTGAAAGCTTGAAGTAGATGTCGGTCTGAGAAGTGACTCTGTTTGTAAGTTGTGCAGAGATTTTCCCCACGTCTGAACCTTCAACGAAGAGTCCAGAACTCGTGCATAGTCCGGAGGTGCAACATGTCCACAAGAAAGATTGCCTTCCACATCCCGAGCATGTTCCTATCAGCAGGGACAGTCATTTGAGCAATACCCAGACTATGAGTACCAACGACATGTCATCGCACCACATCTCCCCTCGAGATCCACAAGAAGCTGAACGCTTAGTCAGAGGGCACGATGAAGAATCGTTGTTAGCACTGCTCATGGAGGATAACTCTGCCACAGAAGGCTCGGGTTTGTCCCAAAATGGAAGTGTTGAGGTCAGTGAGGCACTTCTCTGGGATTCTTCTCCACCTCCAATCAGACCCAGTAAACAAGCAACCTACTCTTCTCCAGTAAGTCCTTGAAACCTTACATAAGTTTCCTAATTATCATTAGTGACATGGATCGAGCAAGTGGTGATATCCCCAGTGCTTGGTGACTTTGTGATAAAATGGATGTCAATTTTGGTAATTTTAAGCACGACGAAGCAGCTGATTTGCAGGGAGATGTGTCAAACTTGTGTGGGATCTGAATACTCATGTTATCATGTGCAGAATCCAACTGGTCGTATTTCATTCAAGCTTTACGATTGGAATCCTGGTGACTTTCCTCGGCAGTTACGCCAGCAGGTAGATGCAGCTCATATACGAAGTTTTGGAACGGCATGACTATCTGTTTGAGTTTTGTGCTTGTGAGTTGTGAAAAGAGTTAAGAGCGCTTCTCGTAATTTCTTTCTGCAGAGATAAACGTCTTTTTCAGAACTTGTTTCCTTGTGTGAACCACATTTGTTCTAGTTTGCAGAATATGCCATCTGATTTGTGTACTGACATATGTACGGATTATTTCCCAGGTTATGCAGTGGCTGTCACAAATGCCAGTTGATCTGGAGGGCTACATACGGTCGGGATGCACCATTCTTACTCTATTCGTCTCCATGCCTCAGCCAATGTGGGAGAAAGTGAGTATTTATCACTATTCGGATTTATGGTTACAATAGCCCAAATTCATTAAAAAAATAGTGTTTGCCTGCAGATACAAGTACTGTAAAGGTTTTTACACTTATTGTTTATCCTGTGCCTATTTTTCATGAACTTGTTTTGCTGGGTCATCGGTATAGAGTTTTGTCCCTCTTTTCTTGTAGCCAATGTGAATGTCTTTATTTCGTAGCTAATGTGAATGTGCTCATTACGTTGTATTCATCATTTGGTTGATTCTGGTAGCTGAATGCAGATTGGACCGAGTCCGTTCTTCGTCTTGTGAGAGGACAATGTGGTACTTTCAAATTTTGGAATTCTGGATACTTGATTGCCAGAGTGGGTCAGCAAATTGTGCATGTTGAGAATGGTACGGATGCTGATCCATCTTTGCTTTGTTACGTAGTTTCTTCATCTCTGATATGATCTAGCTCGTCGTCACGATGCAGTCTTGAAAAGTGACCTGATTTTGTATGATGAAAAAGCATGATTTATTATGAAGCTACCGGAGTAACTAGTTGGACTTCATGATGTTTTTTAAATTGACGGCGTTTTCTACCCCATAGTCAATGCATGTATGATGTTCCTTCGATCTGGAATTCTCTACTTACTTGCATTTTTCATGTACTCTAGGTAAAGCGGTACATCCTCTTTGTGGAAGAAGTGACCAAGGTCCAATGCTGGAAGGAGTCTACCCGAGTTGTCTTGAGGCAGGAGTCGAGCAAGTTGTTGTGATCTCAGGAAGCAACCTTCAGCAATCCGAATCAAGGTATGATGAAGGCTGTTGATTTCTTTTGACCCGCCGTTTTTTTTAGTATATTCAGCTGTAATGGATCAATGTTCCACAAGATTGAGGTGTTAGTTAGCGTCCTGTGTTGTCGGTGGCTTTTTAAGGTCCATGTGCTGGAAGGCATTTCATCTTATGACCAAACCGACCGAGTTATGAAGAAAACTTCACCTGACAATCCAGTTTTCCAGCTTTGGTCTGTATTTTGATTTCTTGTGAGAAGGTCAAATTCTCAAGTTTCCCTGAGAAGCTCTCCACTCCAAAAGTTCTGATTTTTCCCAGCCCTGCCGTGAATGCCGCTTGGTATTTCGCTCAAAATTGCAGAGTCATCTTTGTCATACATAGCTTCGGTAGGCATCCATGAAGCTTTTCTGATCAGTTGAATATATTGCAGACTTTTAGTTTCTTTTGATGGCTCGTATATCAAGAACGAGGTGTCAAGTCCTGGCATGGATAAAGAAAAGGCAGATAGCAGCAGTTTGCTTCAGGCGACCTTTCCTGCTCTTCACTCCCAAAAGTATGGGACAGCTTTTATTGAGGTTAGTAGTCGGTTTGTAGTGCTTTTGATCGGAAGTATAGATCAGGAAGTCAGTCTTGCCAAAAGAGAATCTGAACGGTATTCATGATATGATTCAACTTCGTAGGTAATTTGTATATATCAAAGTCAGCTTAATGGATCGTATTGAGATGAAAATGCTGAAAGGGTTGTTGGCTTTGTTTTTGGTAGGAATGTGGTTTAGGCTGTTGTATTTTCATTGGGTTCCAACCACATGTGTCCTCATGATGTAAAAGTTTCCGTATTATGTAGAACGGGCCTAATGTGTACTTGGTCACAATCACATGTGTCCAGTCTGATGTGATCTTTTTGTCTGCAGGTAGAGCACACCACAGGGATTAGCAACTTTATTCCCTTACTTGTCGCTGAGAAGAAAATCGTCGATGAAGTCAGAACCCTTGAACTGGAGATAGACACTGCCACTACTTCTTGTTGCTCTTCTCAGAGTCACGACTCAAGATTTCAGCCTCTGAATCAGAAGAGGTATCATGACCTGCTCGTGGATCTAGGATGGGTTTTACGGAATTATACTCTCAATAATTTCAATCCACACCATCAGTCTCTGGGTCAGGATGTCGAACGGCTGCAAGGGCTCCTGTTATTTGGTGTCAGGAGAGGATGGTACACCACAGTCCAAAGAGTATTGCAGGTTGCGAAGAGATCAGGTGTGATCGAGAGGATTGGTTTCTTGAAGAATGGCATGACTGCTTTACATGTTGCCCTTCTACATCAGCAGTTTGCAATGATGGATCACCTTACCTCTCTGATGGCGTCACTGGCTTGCGCGGGCTCGTGTGCTAGTAACTCCTGGTGGGATGTCGACTGTCCTGTATCAAGAGGATTGACAGCGCGGCAAGTATTAACCCTGCAAGCGAAGAGGATGCATTATGGTTCTGCAAAGCCGGAGGTAATTTTATTTTCCATCAACTTATTTGCTGAAAGGTTATCTGTATCAGAGTATCCTATCAAATTACAAGTTTCTTCGTTTAGTTTGATTTATATATCGGCTGTAAGTTGTCTATACCGCTTGTCATATCAGCTGATGAGATGAAGATGGAGGTGGCTTTTGTGAAAACTGGATCAATATTATCTGCCTTTTAGGCAGAGTATATATTATTTAAGTCATTTCGACATGAATAATCTTCTAAAGGCTCTCACCAGCCTCTGGTTTGAAGTTTCTGGTGAGCGTACTGTACGATCTGAGACGCTCTTTTACTGCCACACTTTCAGGGGAGGAAGCTTTTCGGGAAAAGCCTAGCATATGAGATTCGCCATGTTTCACAACCCAACGTTAACCCTGACGAACGGAGGTTTAGCAAGGGCTGCAACTCCAAAGCTGATATTTGTCCAAAGAACTTGGGTTATCGACTTCTCTCGAAGGAAAGCCCTGATTACCATGAGGTGGACGTTCTCTGCTCAACAGAGGAAGAAGAAGCTAGGTTCTTCTTTCCTAGTGTAGACCATTCCCGGGGAAAGATCTCTACGTGGAATTCATTATTGAGAAGGGACGATGTTGACACACAGGTAAAATCCCTTGTACCATATGGGAGATCTAGATGTTCGGTGGAAGGTTTGACCATGTACATTAGTAGAGCTAGCACAAGGAGGCCCGTATACGCGAGTACTGTGGGTGTCCTACTTGTCTGTGCCGGACTTTGCGTGATGCTGCAACATCCGAATGAGGTCATTGAGCTCTCTTTGTCTTTACGGCGGTGTCTATGGGGCCTTCAGAATGGGCCTGTGTGATCTATTATATAGCAGTCAGAGACTGTATTGGGGATTATTGCAACATGTTTACGTTGTATATGTTTGGAAGCCAGCTGATGACGATCTACACACGGAAGAAAACAATTGTTGTTGTAGTTCGACCCGTCGTGTACCAAAGATAGCTCTAATTAATTTTTCTTTTTTGACGGTGAGGATTCAGTTGGTACTACTCCTTTGTGGAGTTCTGCCTACTTATATTAGAATCACAAGAACTGCAGTCACCATTGAAACCCCTTGAGGTAAATAACCTTCATGGGTTCTTCCTGTATTTGTCATGTTACTGTCTTCACGCTCCTGACCAATAGATTGCGGAAGCGATGGATCGGTGCAAGTTATCCACATCGAAAGCTCACTTCGCGTTCACCTGTTCAGACTTCTCGCGTACTTATGTTTGTTTTTAAGTAGCGAATGGCTGCTTGACTGTTTGTCATGCAATGATCGTTTATATTTTCTCCAACCATGAACCGGCGCACCGCATACATTGCCTCTCACAGAAGTAAGGTTATCATTTTTACGATATGCTTCATAGTTATTTTGTGGACTGGATTACAGGTAGAGTATGTAAATCATGCCAGTGGTACATCAGTTCATCCGCAAGCTTGTGGATAACCTGGAACTGCGTTCCAGTTATGAGAATCAGGGGGACCCAATGAGCGGTCGAAAAAATGCTCCCCCTGAGACTTCCAGTATTTCAAACCACTGTGACGGGCCGAAGCACGAAGAAGTCACTACCGAGCGCGATAGCATTCAATTGGCTCTGGGAGTTTCTCCGTTCAGAGTGCGAATCTTATAGGTATTGAGTCTGAAATGTCAGAACCAGCTGAAAGTTTTTGGAATTCGAGTGAATTAGAGTAGCCTTCAATAAGGCCACTCTGAATTCACAGTACATTTGCCGTTATTGTCGAACGGCGGAGGAGTGTCTATTAACGTTTTTACTCTTAGAACATGGTCGTGTCTCATAAACTTACTTGTAGTTTGCCGGGGAATTTTTTTGCTCTCGAATTAATCCTCTAACACGAAAGAAATCTCTGTAGTTCGGTCTAATACCGGCGTAGACATTGATGTGTAGTGATGCTGGGGATCTACGTGTGTGGAAGGCCATCTGTACTTCGAAAGTTACCCAAGTGAGATGGGTGTAGATTCAATACAAGTTCTTCGTCTACTTCCAAAGGTGGTAACGAAAATTTAACTGCTTCGAAGTGTGGATGTTAGACGACAGGTCAGACGGTAGGGACAACCAGCGTGAACGCTGTTCACTGTCTGAATTCTAAAATTCTGAATTATAAAGATTCTTGTCGGAGGAACATTTATTCCGTTACAGAAACATCCATTGTTAAATAAACATCTATTCCGATAAATTCCGTTAGCTCCGTTCAGCTATTCCCTCGTAATTTTGCCACCATGTCAGTCTTCCGACATCAAACCTGACTGCTCCTTGACTGACAATTTAAAGCGTCCGAAATTCCTCGTCGAAACGCTATACTAAGCTCTTAACCAAAAGGTCTTAGCAGTATATCTTACCATCACAGATTGGCGCATCCAGGTTTCATTTACTTGTGATGGTCACTTCAGTTTATGAATGGCAGTTATAATCATTTAGAGGTTTCTGACCGCACTTGCGAAATCCGAGAGTTGCGTATAGCATACATATCACAGTTTACGTCTTGATGGATTCTTCCCATGCTTTTCGAGAGTTACTAATTTAACACTTATCTCTGCACACATATTCAGTCGCAAAATCGACGAATGAGAATGATCCGTCTTGATTTATTCACCAAAGATTTGTGAAATAATATACGAATAACATAGAAATAGATTTTCTCCAAGTGTTTATACATGAAAATTTAATGAGCTATTAATTCAAGTGTTGAACAATTGAAAATACTGATAACTTGAAAATCAAACATTGAGTTTGTGGATCAAAACTTTGATAAATCCAAAATTTTACCACTAATTTGTAATGATTGTGCACATATTACTTGTTGAAGTTAGTGCCTTGAATTCGGCAAAGTCAACAAATTGTGTTGAAAGTTTGAATAGTCAAAGCGGTGGAAGGCATGTCATATTTTTGGAAGTAAAATGTGAGGCGGCCTGGAAGGCATGTCATATTTTTGGAAGTAAATTGTGAGGCGGCCTGTCTTCAACGATGTTTTTGGAAACTTATGGTCTGCTAGGGTTTACTAGCTATATAAGGAACCTGCAGGATTCATAATCATTCATGCTCTTCATTGTAATCTTTTTCTCTCAAGGAATAAAGTCTACTCTTTGTCCGTGGATGTAGTTAGCACAAATTGTGCTAGCGAACCACATAAACTTCTGTGTTTCGTCTTTCGTTCATTATCGTGAGGTAGAGTCAAGCACGTAATATCATAACAAATTGGTATCAGAGTGGTGGAGACACGCGACTAGGGCTGTGGATCTACCAAGAACGATGTCTGGAACAATGTTGAAGATTGAGAAGTTCACTGAAGGGTATAGCTTCAGTTTGTGGAAGATCAAGATGGAGTCCTTGTTGAAATCACAAGGCATATGGGCACCTCTGATCAGAGATAAGGGAGCCATGGATGTTGCATCATCGGAGTACAAGTTGATGGAGGAGAAGGCACACTCAAACATCATATTGTGCATATCAGATGACGTGATTATGGAGGTCGCAGGAGAGAAGACGGCAGTTGCGTTATGGCTCAAGCTAGAGAATCTCTACATGACGAAGTCACTCACCAGCAAGCTGATGAGTGACTTCGTCATGTAAAGACTCTCTAGCTTTACTAGATGTTAAAGCAACGGTTATTCAGTCTGCGGATGAATGAAGGAACAACCCTCAAAGACCACCTTGATCGATTGAATTCAATTATTCTTGACTTGCGTAACATCGACGAGAAGGTGAATGATGAGGATGTTGCACTACTTATATTGATCTCATTACCTTCATCATACGAGAACTTCGTTCAACACTTCATTGTTAACAAGGACAGCATATCACTTGAAGAGGTGAGATCCGCTCTTCATGCTAGAGAGATACGTCAGAAGGGCACAAGCACGGAGTACCATGCTTCCGGACTGATGGCGAACAAAGGAAGCAAGAATAAGAAGAACAAGAAAAAGCAGTTTTCTGGTTCTATATTACCTAAGGATGTATGCGCTTGGTGCAAGGAAAAGGGCCACGGCAAAAGAGATTGCCCGAAACAAGGACAACAAGGACAAAACGGATCAGCCGCCATGGTAGAAAAGGGTAGTTCGTCTGAGGACGATTATGTTCTATCGATGAATGATGTCACACACCAGTCGGATGTGTGGGTTCTTGATTGTAGAGCATCTTATCACATCTGCTCTAACAAGTAGTTGTTCTCAAGCTATTACCAAACATATGAAGGTTCCGTTCACATGGCGAATGAAGTTGTTTGCAAGATAATAGGAAGCGGCTCATTTAGATTCAAGAACCATGATGGAAAGACATGTACTTTAAACGAGGTTGGACACGTACCACGCATCACAATGAATATGATCTCTCTAAGTGTACTTGACCAGAAGGGTTTTAGCTTCAAAGGTGAAGGTGGAGATCTATGCGTGTACAAGGGTTCGAAGGTACTGCTCAAGGAAATCAAGGATAAGACTTTGTATGTATTGCAAGGTTCGGCGATCACAGGGTCAGTTGGAGTTGTCTTAGCCGAGATTCAAGAAGCTGATCAAACAAGGCTATGGCATATGAGGCTCGACCATATGAGTGAACGTGGAATGTGGAACTTCACAAGAAATTCTATCTCGTCGGGCACACGCCCAAGAGCCTAGGTTTTTGTGAGCACTGCGTGATTGGTAAGCTACAGCGTAGCAAGTTCCCAAAGGCGGTTCATAGAACAAAAGACATTTTAGATTACATCCATATTGATTGTTGGGGTCCATCTCGAGTTGAGTCGATTGACGGTCACATATACTTTCTGAGCATTATTGACGACTATTCAAGGATGACTTGGATATTTTTGATGAAGCACAAGAGTGATGCATTTGGGAAATTCAAGGAGTGGAAGACACTAGTGGAGAATCAGACGGAAAAGAAGGTGAAGAGGCTGCACACGTACAACGGCTTGAAGTTTTGTTCATCGGAGTTCGATGAATTCTACAAGGATCAGGGAATAGCTCGCCATCACACTGTTCGAGGTACACCACATCAGAATGGTGTAGCGGAACAGATGAATCAAACACTTCTATCGAAGGCACGATGTATGCTTTCGAATGCAAGTCTTGCTAGGCGTTTTCGGGAAGATGCAGTTTCTATGGCTTGCTATCTTGTAAATCGGAGTCCTCATACTGGCATTGTATGCAAGATACTCATTGAGGTATGGTCCAAAAAGGCAGCAGATTACTCAAATCTGAGGGTTTCTTGTTGTGTTGCCTATTATCATGTGGATGATGGCAAACTAGAACCGAGGGCAAAGAAGGGGTGTTCATGGGTTATGGAACAGGTGTGAATAGTTATAAGATTTGGTCGGATGGGAAGATTATACTAAGCAGAAATGTAGTCTTCGATGAGAGTTTGATGTTGAAATCTAATACCGTGGAGATAGAGGTTGGAGCTGAAAAGAAGAAGGTGGAGGCAAATTCAGAATTGAGTGATACTAAAGATTCTGAAGCGCCTGATCTATCACCGCGAGAAATGGAAGAGCAAGAATCTGAAGAGTTTGAAGAGGATATACCACCAGAGTAGTTGATACACGAGATTCTTGATGCACGTCGCACACGGAGGGATAAGACGTTGCTTACAAGACTAGAGAAAGACTACTTGGTGAGATATGTCTTGCAAGTAGCCGAAGAGGTGGAAGATGAGCCGTTTACCTATCGGGCTGCAATTATTGGTTCCGAGTCAACACAATAGATTGCCGCTATGGAAGAAGAGATGGAATCTCTTAGCAAAACCTCAACATGGGAGCTTGTATGATTGCCACTAGGGAGAAAGATAATCACTTGCAAGTGGGTTTTTAGAAGAACGGAAGGAATCACTACAGTGGAAGACGTCAAGTATAAAGCAAGAGTAGTTGCAAGAGAATTAAGTCAAAGAAAGAAAGTTGACTACAATCAGATGATCTCACCGATGATCATACATACTTCAATCAGGGTGCTACTAGCAATGGTTGCACACCAGGTGTTAGAGCTCAAACAACTAGATGTGAAGACAACTTTTCTACATGGAGAGCTGGAGGAGGAGATATATATGAACCAACCGGAGGGGTTTCAAGTTCGTGGAAAAGAAGACTACGTGTGCAAGTTGAAGAGTTCCTTGTATGGACTAAAGTAGTCTCTGAGGCAATGGTACAAAAAATTCGATAGCTTCATGCTGAAGATAGGCTATTGGAAGTGTGAGTATGATTGTTGTGTGTATCACAAGAAGTTGCATGATGTATCACGCATTTACCTAGTTCTATCTGTGGATGACATTCTGATTGCAACTCAGAATATCAAAAACATTAGAGAACTAAAGAGGTCTCTCAATGCAGAATTCGAGATGAAGGATCTAGGGATTGCTCGGAAAATTCTAGGAGTTGAAATCTACAGAGATAGAGAGAGTAGTAAGCTTTTCTTGTCACCATAAGGTTACATCAAGAAGATCTTACATAGATTTGGGATGCAAACCGCCAAGTCTATAGATACCCCTATGTAGTGTAACATCAAGCTAGAAATGTACACCATTCAGACCGAGGAGGAGAAGGAGTACATGTCCAAGGTTCCATATGCAAGCGTAGTTGGAAGTCTAATGTATGTTATGGTCTGTACTCGACCAGACATAGCATTTGCTGTTATTGTGGTTTCTCGATTTATGTCTCATCCATGTTGGGAACATTGGCACGCCGTGAAGCGTATAATTAGATATCTCAGGGGTACGTTAGACATTGGCCTATGCTATGGAGCTACTGAGGATATCTTGGTTCCTGGATACTTAGATTCAAACTATGCAGGTGATATTGATAGTAGGAGATCGATGACAGGATATGTGTTCACTCTTGGAGGTTTCGTTGTGAGTTGGAAGGCTACGCTACAGCCGACGGTGACTCTGTCAACCACAGAAGCAGAGTACATGGCTTTGACAGAAGCAGCAAAGGAGGGGATTTGGTTAAAGCATATGGTCAACCATCTAGGCCTACATCAAGATCAAGCGATAGTTCATTGTGATAGCTTAAGTGCGATAGGCTTGACGAAGGACCAAGTTCATCATGAGAGAACGAAGCACATCGACGTCAGGTATCATTTTTTGAGAAACGAGAGCAGGATAAAGGTAAAGAAAGTGGGAACAACTGACAACTGCGCGGATATGTTCACAAAGCCGGTTCCGAAGAACAAGTTCGAGCATTGCCTGGAATTGCTCAACATTATGAGCCTGTGAGATCCTTCGGGGCCATGACGGACCTAGTGGGGTTCAGTGAGTCTCTATGACGGGAGACACTTGGGTAAAGAGAAGACAAGCTTTATTCACAAGAAGAGTAGCAACTATTGTTGAGGAGGAATTCAAGTCAAGGTGGAGATTTGTTGAAGATAGTGCCTTGACTTAGGCAAAGCAACAAATTGTCTTGAAAATTTGAATAGTCAAAGCGGTGGAGCGCATATCATATTTTTGGAAGTAAATTGTGAGGCGGCCAGAACTTGTCTCCAACGACTTTTTGGAAACTTGTGGTATGCTAGGGTTTCCTAGCTATATAAGGAACCTGCAGGATTCATAATAATTCATGCTCTTCATTGTAATCTTTCTCTCAAGGAATAAAGGCTCCTCTTTGTCCGTGGATGTGGTTAGCACAAATTGTGCTGGCGAACCACAAAAACTTCTCTGTTTCGTCTTTGTTCATTATCGTGAGGTAGAGTCAAGCACGTAAAATCATAACATTACTATAAATAATTCAACTTAATTTGACATTCAAATTAGCTGACTAAGAACTTTTGAATATTTTGCCATTTTGTGAAGGAATAAAATTTGATCTTACAATTATAATATGTTTTATTTTCCTATCAAACCGATGTGAAAGATTTCAGATTATAGATTTTTTTTACTTTAAAAAATTGAATGTGAGTACAGATATTTTATTTTATGAGTTCAAATAATTAAAAAATATCACTAGAATATTTAAATTCCTTATATTGACAAAAAAATATTAAATTTTTTAGGGGAAAAGAATTATGTTAAGATACATATTAGGAAAAATTTTTTAATTTAAAAAAAATCAAGAGAATGAAAAGAACAATTAACTTGACTCATGTCATCGAATTGAGATACATTTATCAGATTATAAATTAAGCAAAGTCATCAAAATATAATAGGTTTTATTCATTGACGCACTATTCATGTTTTTTAACAAGTATCAAATGAGTTGATTTTAGAGATAATTGCTTGATGGGACCTGTGGAAAACTGAAATTACTTGATGGAGCCCAATAAGTTTCATTTTACCCAATGGTACCCCACTCAACAACACACCGTCAGCTATGTTTCAATATTACAAGTTACACCATTGGGCGAGAAGGAGTGCTTCTGGTGACGAAACTGGCTCTGTCGTTCATTATGCCCAAAGCTCAGAGAGTCTAGACATGGGCGAGGTTATGAATGTTCTCGCGGAGGTCCTGCAAATGGAAGGCGAAATCATCGAGCATCGAAAACACGCTGCTCACCCAACTGTCGCACACTACGTTTGTGCATATTTAATTTTCCTTTTCACATTTTAGTTGGTATTAGAATATTGGATTATGTTGTTCTTGCGTTGTGCTATTTGACCTTGCTAAAATTTGATTACAATATTTGGCTTGAAGCTTTACAAGTATAATGAACTAGAGATAAAAAATAACATTTAAATCAATTTCATATCCAAGATAAGCCACATTGCACAAAAAAATTCTACAATATAGCAAATTTTGCATCTAACAGAGTTTAAAAATAAAACCTGTAGAATGTCTTATCGGTTGAATATGGCAAATAAGTTTCAAAGAACAGCCCAAGTATTGAGGGTGATAAATATGAAATCTTTGACAAAGGGAGTAAGGAAAAAAAATTGATGAGCGTGAGTTTTGATATTCTACATATTATCTTTTAGTCTTGATTCTAGACTCCACATTTGTTTGCTTGAGGTTGAAAGCGGAAAGTTCATTTTTTGACTATATCATTTATTGATAATTACGCAACATTTCAATTGATTTGTTTTTTCACAATGAGTTTAAGGTATGTACAACCTTGTGAGATACCTATGTAAGGATAATGGCAAATTGTATACATCCAAGGATTTTAGAAGTTATTGCAAAGTGAAGATGATCAAGATTTAAACTTTGCAACAAAACACTAAATTTATTTATAGACCCAACTAAATAATGTTGGAAAAGATGTGTAATATGTTAACTCAATTTGGTTAACCACATGAATTTTGAACAAAAGCTATCAGTTTTGCATTATTTCTTATAAATCTTTCTACTATTGATGCAATCAATAATTAGACACTGTTAGTATTGAATTATTTAATAAATGATTGATTATAGTCATTTTTAAATGTTTGATTATAAAATTTATACTCTCAAAACTAACAAATATGATCAAGCTAGAACCTAAATACAAAAAATATTCTATTCCTGCATATGCTAGTGATGTAAAAGATTACATGAATTATAAATTATAGAAATCTAGAAGGGTGTTAGGTTATTGTCACATTTTTTTTACAAATCTTGATCATTGAACAAAAAAAGATTTTTCAGACTCCATCTACTGACAAATTATTATTTTTTCATTAGCACATGTTGTAATGAAGGAGATAATTGAATTAATGATATTTCAAAAAAAGCTCTGGTATGAATGGAACAAATCTTGATTGAAACTGCAAAAACTAGTGGATTTTGTGTTTCAGGCGCCATGTGCTAAAAAGTAAAACAAACCGTCACCAGCAAGACAATAGAGAACAGTCATCTAAACATGAAATCAAAGTTGAAATTTGCAGGAGAGCAAAAACGCGCCGACGTCAACACGCACGCCAACCAGTGAGCATAATATTTCAAGAATGTTCGATGTTTACGTCCACAACTTGCCACTGTCAAACTCTAAACCGCAAAGTCAAGGTCAGAGTACAAGGACTCACGTACATGCCTCAGTAAAAACATTTAAGCAAAATGGGACAGAGTAGGTGCAAGAAAAAGACCATATCACATCTTCCACCTCTATAACACGTTAAGTGCAAAATTTGTCATGTTTGGTTGTTGCCTTTGTGTCGCTTCTTCCTCATTTTCCGGTTTGTTACACATGATTGTGCTTCTCGATGTATTTTTTGTTGCACCACCTACTATCCGCCGTTTGGTTATCCTTGTTGACGTTTTTTGATGATTTTTTTTTCTATGTGACAATTTCTCAATTTGAAGTGCATTTTTTCTGTCATTTTTTCCATCAAGACTGCTTTGTTTCCCCTGATTGGTCTGAATCTTAGAACTGGGTCTTTTTCCTCTCTTATCTACGACATTGTTCCAAGAAATGCAATTTTAGCTGAATCTTTGGATTTAGAGTTTTGCATGTGATGTCGTTGAGATGGTAATTCAAACTTGGTACGTTCCTCTCATGTGAGAGGGCTGTGTGGTGTCCAATCCGTTTGCTGCTCAGTCGTATGAGGGACTTCCGAACATCCCCGTGGTACTTCTAGTTTTATTAGGTCTTCTTCAGTCATTGTTCTAACCTAGTGTGAATTGTACTACCTAGCGAGTTCTGGAATAAATTTTTAAGAAGCAAAAATTATAAGAGCAAGTTTTTATTGATGAGACTCAAAAAAATGCATTGAAGGATAGAAATCAATCAATTATATCAAATTGGATTGGTCTAGCTCTGAAAAGATCTGCACTATAATTTATTTATTTATTTTTGGAAATCATGATATTGAGACTAAAAACGATGATGTCAATATGTTGATCTTGTAAAAAAGATCATCTTGTTCTTATAATTAAGCTCAAGCTTTTGTCTATAAATTTGAATGAAAAACTGCTATAGAATGTGAAATGCAATTGTAAATTGATAATAGGACGTGAAAGTTAATGAAACTTCAAAAACATTCAATCATTGATTATTAGCAAGTGGATGTACCATTTGAAAAAAAATCCAGCATATGACTTAAAAATAATTTTCAAAGCCAAGTTAATGGCTAGAAATTTCACAGCCAAAAATAGTAGAGACCGGAACAAATTTTTTCACCTGTAAAAAAAGGCTACAAGCGATGCAATATCCTCAAAAAGCTAAAGAAGATATATGGTCCTAGTAAAAGTACTTTCGTGCGATTATAATGTTAGTGAAGTAGCTATTAGATTGATGTGAAACAAACGAGAAAAAATTATAAAGATATTAAGCTAATTCATTCAATGTGTAATGAAGCTTAAAAGAAGATTTTTTGATCTCTTATTTGTCGTTTCACCTAAAATGAAAACATACAAATTGACAATTTTTACTTACAAATTGACAATATAATTTATGTCAATTTTTTGTTTCATCACCTCATGTCATCTACCAAAAAATGAATTGCATTTAATTTTTTTATTATAGAAATTGACTTCAAAGCATCTTCAAATTAGAGTGTATCAAGGATTGCAAAAGATGATGCCTCACGGAAAAAAAACCAAAATCAACAAATTTGATCCAAGTTAGCAGACAACTTTGGACAATTTTTACCTGTATGCTCAATATGATATTGGAGGCTTTTGCAATATGGACAAAACTGGCTTATTTCTAGACTAATACTGAGACTCAGACTTTTAATGTAAGACAAGTTACTATTAAAAATTAGAATAAAGAAAAAAAAATCAAGGGTCAACTTCCTTATTGTGTGCCTCAACATTGTGAAAACTCACAAACTTACTTGCACATTGATGATTCTTTTGTTGTAACACAATACTTTTAAACACTTTAAATTATCAAATGCAATAATAAAAAATAGAATAACAAAGATTACATAGAATTGTTGCTGAAGTTGCATACGGAAATTTAAGTCACTTGCGTTATACTACAAATTATGTCAAAGAATCTTGGAAATTTTTGTCATCAAATTCTATTAAAATTGATTTGTGAAGTCTGAAATAATTGCAGTAGAAGCCAATTAGGGGAAAAAAAAGATGGAGTATATAGTTCAACTCATTTATTTGATGGTGCGAATTACGTTAAAAAAGCTTGGCAAGCTATGTCATCAAGCTCTATCAGAAATGATTTGCAAATGCTGAATTAATGACATTAGAAGCCAATTAGTAAAAGTGAACGAGATGAAGAATATGGTGACTGAAGTTGCACAAGCTATTGGAACTTTAAATGTTTCTGTTGGGCATGAATAGCTTGAGAAATTTTTTCACTTTGATGATGAAAATAGTGAAGTATTTGCAATTGCAATTTTGAAAAAAATGTTGAAAAAAAGATGTTGAAGAGTTTTTGATGACGATGAAGATTGCTGAAAAGAATCTGAATAATAAAAATAATATTATATAAGTACATCTCTTAAAATTCAGATTTGAGTTTAGTAAACATCGGATTTAAAAATTCTGAAAAGAATCTGAATAATAAAAATGATACTATATATTTTTATGTCTTAAAAGTCAGATTTGAGTTTAGTTAACATTGGATTTAAGTTACTTCATAGACAAGTTGTTGATATAAAGTATCAGTGATTTTGCTCAAAAGTTCAAGAAGAGATTAGAAAACTTTGATCATCTTAGATATTTGTTGAACTGTTTTAGAGTAAGATTTGGATTGTTATTTTAAAAACCAAAGTCAAAATATTTTTGTAACTTGAGCCAAATGACAATTCATGACATGTTAAATGTGAATTTTATTTTGTGAAAAAATAATGCTTACCTAAACAAGTGCATATTTAAGCGAATAGATACTATAAATATTGAAGTAGTTAAACTACTTTGACATCACATTTTAATTTTATGCAGTTCAAAGTTAAAATGATGTCATCAAGTCAAACAATTGTCATATATTTTCTATGACAAAGCAGTCTGTAATCTCGTCTATTTCATGAAATGCACTAAAATTTATATTGCTTTTTCTATGAGAAAGATGAACAATTACATGTTAAATCTAAAAATGTCATGAAAAAGTTGTGAAATAAAACTCATTAATCTAAAAAATATTAAAAGATCTCATAATAAAGTATGAAAATTGATTTGATACTTTATTAGATAACGTCAAATCCTTGCTGCGTTATGTGGAAAATGACAATAAACAAAATTTGAATAAGAAAATATCTAAAAATTATGGATCTAGCATTCTTAGAAATTTTATTTGATGATTTATTGAACAATATCAAATCCTTACTATGCTCTAGACAAGATTTCAACACGAGCAAATTTGCACTAAATATGTGGTTATTCTTGATGATGAATCCATTATCTGAAAATCTATTTTGCAAATGTGTGTAGTTTAGTTCACAATTGAAGCCTAATATGTGGTGATAGCAGTTGCAGAAAATGAAACTATTTGATTGAATAGATTATTTATTGAGATGAGATTAAAATAGAAGATTCTTAATCTGTACTGTGATAATTGAAATATGTTTATTTTTTATACAAATCAAGTGATAGACAAAAAAGAAACTATCTGAAACTCACATATCACTTTATCAAAAATATAACTTTTGATAAAAATATTGAGCCAATAAAGATTGATAATAAGCTTGATCTAGCTGATTCGTTGATCAACGTTTTTTTTGGTTGAAGAGTTTGAAGAGACATTGTGCAACTTTGCAAGTTTTGCATGAAAAGCATAAGTAGATTTTAATATCCAATTTTTTTTCTCCATAGATGTTTTTACTCTATATTGTTTTGGCTAAATTTTAAATCTATTTAGCTTCAGTCAAAGAGTCATATATGTTAAATTTCTTTTCTAAAACCTTTTGTAAAATAATTATATATGTTATTGAGGTAACGATACTCACGACATTAGTTTAGGGAGAGAGTTTTAGGAGTTAATTCAAATCTTTTAGTTTCATAAGCTTAACCTAACTGAGTGAAGTTGATCAAATTGACTAGATATAAGATTATTCACAAAATTTTTTGATCACATTTTTAATAAAACCTTAGGTGTTTCATGGATGTAGATCATACGTAAAAGACATATGTATGATATATGTTGTACTTGTGCGTGTGCATTTTTGTGTTGACATGTGTATATGTGTGAGTGCATTTGACGACTGTGTTTGACTTTTTTTGGTTGAAAAATCTAACCATTCCTAACAAGTTACTAAAGATCTGATAATTTGTAGATTTTTTCAACTAAATTGATTTTATTTATTAAATTGATAATGCATAAAAAAGTATGAAAATAAATTTTCACTAGTTTTATTTTAATTTTTTAATCTTTTATATTGGTCAAAAAAATTTTATTATGTGATTATCCATTAATATTGTTTATATTTTTGATCAAGTTCTTTGATATAATCACCTAATGATAAGATATTTTTCAAAAAAATAAATTCTCTTTTATTGTTATAAGATTGAATGTTAATGCTAATAATTTCTTTGTGATGTTGCAATAAGTTGAAAGAACTACATAATTTTTTGCCTAATGAAGATTCAACTATGTTCATATATCATTATCAAAAAAATCGTTGAATATAAACATGACTATGGAACTACACTAATATTGATTTATCATTATTAAAAAATTTGAAATGTTCAATGAGTAATTACAACAAAACCAACTATATATTCATGTTCATGTTAAACACAAGAGAGTAAGTATGTTTTCATATAGTATGCTCAGGCATGATTATTTTAGGCGACCTTATGCCATGGCGCCTAAATTACCTAAATATACACTCACTTTGGTGCCTAAATTAACCTATTAGCTAAACTCTTATTGGCTCAGAACTGGAGCGTGATAGATCGGGAGATCTCAACCATTCAACTTGTTATCATGTTAGTTTCATAGTTCACCGAGTTAGAAAAATTAATTTACAACTCCGGACTTTTCTTTCTCCAAGTAAACTCACAGTAGGATTGCAATCCTTATCACTCTCTTTCCAAACCCTTCATTAGTTCTCAGTTACACTCGATGTGACTTTTAGCACAAAAGCGCCTAATTATCTAAATTTACTTTCTTTAAGCGACTAAATTGAGCAATTTAGGTGATTTAAGCTACCGACTAATATAACCATGCCTGTGTATGCTAATCCATCACATCAATCAATGGTTACATGAAGAAGTGTTAAATACCACATTAATAAAATCTGAAATCACTCATACTTTTCTAAATCGTATCTCATGTATACTACACAGAAAGATGAATGCATAAAAAAAATCCAACCTATAATGTAATCTTTGAGATTAATCACAAAAAATTATAAATCATTATTATGTATATAGAATTATAGTTTAGATTTGAAAGGGAAGTTGAATATCCATATAGAATGCGTCTGTTCGCTATGTTGAAGGTGAAATCTGGAAAAATGTATGACTTGGAACACTGCTGCGACAAAACAACAACAGAGCATATGAACACAAAAGGCAAGGAAAGAGAACGATGGCAGAGTGAAGAACCGCCTAGTCGCCATAAATATCGCTGGGACGTCATCCCCGAGTAGCCGTTTTCTTATTCCGGGTTCGTTGTCGCTGTGACTAGCGAGGAAAAGAAAGAGACTCGTAGTCGTGTACACAGCCGAGCCTGCGAGGCCCGGGCGGAGTGGGGACGGACTTCTAAACCCGGATCCGGACCACCAGTTCGTCAGGCTGGAAAGGTCGGTCCGGGGGCGAAAGAGGCAAGTGAGGACGAAGGACATGCCGGAGCTTGCGGTGCGGACAAGTGTTGTCCAAATAGCGAGCTTCCCTTTGTCGTGGCCCGCTCTGCCCGACCCAAACATCGTCACGACGTCAGGACACAAGCGACGAGTGCCACTGCGCAGGCTTCGCTGGAGCACCAATGCTCGCTGTCTTTTGACCTGGGATCAGAGGGAGAGGGGGAGGGGGAGGGTGAGGGCATGGGAGGGCCAGCCATGGAAAACATTGTCCATGTCGTCGATCGCCAGCTCGCTGCTGCTGCTGCGGCTGGATCGTTCAGGAGGAATGGAAAAGGCGTTTCGCGTGCGCAGGGCTCGGATATTGTTAGAATTTCGGTCGACAGCTGCGAGACGTGGAAAGTTTGAACGACTTGGCAGGACGTGGAAAGTTTGTACGATGAGGAAGGAGGGAAGGGGAGGTACATCATCGCAGGATTAGAAATTCGCAATGGAGGATAGAATCGATCTTGCCGTACTTGCTGGCTCGTCTTTTCACCCTCTTCTTCTTCGTCCGCTTCTACTTACTTCCCTTCCCTCTCCGGTGAGATCGGAAAGGCGAAAAGCTCTCTCTGATGATCGGCAGATCCTCGTCTTCCTCCTCGCCCTCCAGGATTTCTCCGACTATTTTTGTAAGAGAAAGCAAGTGCGTGCGATCTCTTCAACGCACGTCTGGTCAACTCGCAGAAGTCGATCATGTCTCATCCAGACTTTTGACCGAATGCGGCGATCTTTTTCGTACTACCGGACTCGCCAAAAGTCTAGCTCTAACCCTCTGCAAGCAAGCGTGCTGGTATCTTCCGACATAGGAGGCCAAAGCTCGGCGCCTTTTCAGGTGCTCAACCAACACCGAATCCTCCGAGATCAGGACAAGCCCAGCTCCCCAGCCCGGCCAACTTGATGTGGACGCGATTGGATCGTCTCCTGTGGGCGATTGCGCGAGTCGGCAATCCGGTTTCATTCGCTCGTCTGGGAGCTTGGCCGACCCGCCGAGAGGTTTCAGTCATGTAGGTTAAGCAATTCGGCCCTCGGGTGAGGGTGGTGGGATAGTTAGCGCGAAGTGTTAGCGGAATGTGACCAACGCGCAATCGAGAATGCTGGAAAGTGGCCTTCGTCGAATCGCTCCGTGATTACAGGCCCGAGTCATCCGCCTGACAGCTTCTCGGGCCCGCCACAGCGAGTCGACGAGTACGGTGGAGCATTTCGCCCGATGTAGGCACACCTGGACGATTCAGGGTCGTCGTCACGCGGAGGCTCGCGGGAGTCCTGGGAGGCAGAGAGGTGCGCCGTGCTGTACTGCGCGGCATAGCTCCAAGTCCACCCTCCAGAAGGAGATGGCGGTACAACTCCGATCATGGTTTTCCTCGCACGAACTTGCTCGTGCTACTTATCCCACCACTTGGCGCATGTCCTACGTATTAACGCCAACTGCAGTGTCCATCGTTCATCTGCTCTGTCCCGTTGTGGAAAAGGTCGGAGCACCATTGACTCCAGCAGTGTACGAACCACTTCGCTGCTGTTTCCATGCTGAATAATTTATCGAGGACGATGGGCACGACTTCACGGGGACCCCGAGTATACTTGCGTTGTCGAATAGGACACAGACGAAGCTGCGATAACCCTTGAGATATACGCACATGTGTGACCCGGATGCAAGTTTGCAATGAAAGCACCTTCCGGCCGTAACTCTACCACTCGAGCTGGAGGAGTAAGACAGAAGCATATGCATGGACAGGTTGGGGATGATTAGTACTGCTAACTTACAATAGGACCAGTTGATCCTCGTTTAGGTCAAACTAAACGAGCATCGTTTCATTTGGCGTCACGTTCAGACATCGGCTTCCCGTTGCCTGCCAAGTGAGTATACAGCCTTCTCCCACATCAGCAGAGCTTACTGTCCCGCAATTAGCCGAGGTTATTTTCCGCAGCGCGACGGCAGTCAGAAGACAACAAAGTCCCACTTGAAGAATAGCCTCCGAGGAAAAGGATATCTCCGAATTTGAAAAAACTCGAGAGGAGTGAAGAATACCAGATAGGAACCATTCGAACTACGGGGGCCCATGGAAAAGTCGATTCTGAGAATCATTCCTGCCTGCCTACCTCATGACTCCTTTTTCAACCGGTACTGACGGATAGAAGAATTTCGAACAGTTTAACGCTGCAGGGATACATCATAGTCGTGCTACGAATGCAATTTATAGTACAGTGACAAACCTACGTTTAAACCTTGACTACAATAATACAGGAATGGTGACCGACCAGAATTTGCTCCGCAGTTGGGCAATTCTGTGCGAGTGCAGAAATTTCCGACAATTCCGGTCCGCAAAAATCTCCTCTCAACCTATCGCCGCCTCATCAAAAATCAAAATCGACGAGCAGCATACACAATGCAAAGACATCGTGGGATCATCAAATACATCCGCCATGAGTTCAATTCAACTGCGAGAGTGATCCGAGGAAGCAAACAAAACTTGCCTCACTTCAAAATCAGCTTACAGGAACTGAAGGGCTGACCGGATAGGAATAATTATACGTAAATGTAACGTTTCTGATTTCATAACAGTTTTGTATTCTTTCTGCAAAGGATTCTAACCTTTCGCCCTTCTCTCTTAATACTTGATGTTCCTGTGCATACTCACATCCTGCCATGCCATAATCGAGAACCGACTCCTCCCCTTCTCTGCCTACCCAGCCTACTGTACACGGTGAGCCTGAATGTAGAAGCACCATAGCGAGGCAAGTCCAGATCCCATGCATCCACGTCCGATCAGTCTGAGGACACTAGTCCGACCCTCGTGGCCGACAGCATGAGCGCATGTCAACGAGGGGAGGGTTCGTGGAAGACAACAGGCTGACCTCTCAATACATAACTACACGACACTTCCCAGGAGAGCATGCGACGGATGGCAGTGGGGAGTTTACGACTTCTATAAAGAGTTCTGTGCCAACAGACCCAGCTTCGGCGAAAAACGTGTCAAAAAACGTTTTCAAAGAATTAATTACCCAAGACCTAGAGTTGTGATGTTACTATACACGGCACAGCCGAAAGATAAGTAGCCGATGATTCGCTTTCGCTTCGGTTAGTGCTCAATAATCTTATTATTGAGTACTGTCGTCCGATGGAGCCTTCCTCATAATGGATTGAATAAATCTATAACGTAATCAGATTGTTACGACCCCGCAGAAGTCGGGGTTGATCGACCGGATTCGTCAACCCACTGGGATTCTTCACGTTCGACGCTGGTTCCACTATCTTTTTCACCGCATAAGTTTCCAGATTCGGATGCTGGTACCCGTACATCTGTAAAATCTGATTGTCTGCGAAGTTGAACGCTCGCTCCATCTGCTTCGTGCATCTCTCGGCAGAGTAGTCTCCCGAACTGCCGTGGCACGGCTTACATCCGACGAAGTGTGTAACGAATGGCCACCGGTCGTCTCCGAATCCGGGATGATACTTTTCCATCAATTTCTCATAACTCTCCACCAGGATGACCCAGTACCCGTGCAGGAAGTAGGAACTCTCCAGATAAGTCTTCTCGGCCCACTTCTCCTTCTGCGACAGGAGCAGGTAGATGAGTGCGGACTGGTCGTCAGCTTCGAATTCAGGTCTCCCGTCCAAATATTTCGTCAACAGCTTGCCACCTTCCGTCCTGGGCTTGCCTTTGGGGCCATAAGGAGCCCAGGCGTCCAAGATGTCCAGAGACCATTGACAGTTCCGAATGAGGAAGCTTCCCGTGTTGAGACCAATCCAGCTCCGCTGCTGGTACAGCAAGTCATACCAGCCGTGCAAAACCATGTTGTGGTTCTCGTATTTGTCCATGGGAAGCTCGAACTGCATGTCGGTGAAGAACGCGTCACTGTCCATCCACCAAATCCACTCGATCTCCGGGTGATTGAGCATGAGCTTGCGCAGAAGCGGAAGCTTGGCCCAGAAACCCGACATTTCCATATCGAGATGAGCCATGTTGTAGAATATCTCGATATCGTGAAGGCGGCAGTAGTCGACTTTGTTCTTGAGATTCTTCAGGATCAAGTAGTCCCCCATCGGGTTGTCGCAAGGTTTAGGCTGAGAACCCGACACTAGAAGGATGCGCGGCTTGCCTGTGTTGGTCCGATTGGCTCCACTGTTTTCTGCCATGTAAGCAGCTCGTTTCTGGTCCCAATCAGTTATCTGCTCGCCGAGCGTGTGATGCACTGTCTTGGGATCAAAGTATCTGACGGGATCGAAATCTTTGTCGAGAAGCGCCCTGTGACTCCTTTCATAGACCTCATCGGATTGATACTCCATCATCGTCCTCGAAGCGCGATCTCTGTGGCCCCCTGGGAGTCGGTTTCTCAATTCATTCAGATCTTGGGCCGGGGTGCCGAATTTCCCAGCACCCAGTGTACCCCTCAATACTAGTATGGTGACGAATCCACATATGATAGTCACTTGAAAATTGTGGAAAGTCTTCTGTATGCGACGTACTCTCGGACCGCTGAGGATCGAGTTCACACTCCATGATGATCCCGATTTCATCTTTAGCAACCAACCCAATTTGTTGAAGCTTTCTTGCTACCTGCAGGTGACACTGCAATTTATGAAGAATCTACTGATCAGACGGCACCCCGCGCAGCCAGAAGCGGCACCGAGGGGTGGCCCAACTCCGACCAACTTTCTCTCCGACGACGCTCCTCGGCCGCATCGACGACAATGTGGGCCTCTGCAGTAAAGCAGAGCCTCTCGGCCTCTCAAGACGTCCAATGTAGCATCCGTAAACACTGTCTGTGAAGCCAATTTGGCGGTCTACAGCCGATCCACTCGACAAAGAATAGCTAAAGAAGATCGATGATCGAGCCCAAAATCTCCAGCAACTCACTCGCTGACCGAACTCCTCCTCCCGGCTCCTTATCTCGCACGCCCCCCGGTGATGACGCGATGCCAAGATACTTCCAAGCAATGCCTTGTCGAGGCGAGAGATAGTGGTACTAGAGTAGCTGTGAAAGATGCGTCCAGACGAATGGGAAGGGGAGGCGAGGCGCAATGTTCAGTCACAGGCCAAGCTCTACCGATGCAGGAACTAAGACTACCAACTCATTCGAAGAATAGAGACAACGGACACAAAAAACTTTCTTGGCGCACGAACACCCGAACGAAGAAACGACCACACTAGTTTTCTTTTATCGGACTGGCCCTGCCTCTGTCTCTCCTAGATGTCTTTCTGTCGCCCTCCCCTCGTCCGAACCTCCCTGACAATTGCCTCCGGGGCTCCTCTCCAAAACCGCTACTCCAAACAGCAGCAATGCCAACAGTGATGCCTCTCTCGACACTTCGAGAAATCGACAGAAAACCCACTGACTGATCGGAGGAATGAATGGGTGTAGAAATCAACTGAAAATGAAATCTTCGCCTGCTTCCCTCGTTCTCGCTCTCTCACACGCTCTCTCTCTATCTCTCGCGCGCTGTGTCCGACTGTCTGGCTGTCTTGTCTCGTCTTGTGCGTCGGTCGGTCGGGCGGTCGGTCTGGTTTGTCTGACTGACAGTAATGCCAGCCCCTCGCGAGCTCTCTTCTCAGGCAGAGAGAACCTCCCGCATGGAGTCTCCTGCAAGAAAACAAAGCAGCAGAGGCCCAGCAGACTCGTCTCTGAGGTTAACGCTCCCGGTGGCAGCACTCTTTAGACTGGCCTCGCGCTGCACCTTTCTCTCACTGCTGCTCGCCGCCCCCTTTCAGTCCCTCCAATTCTGGCCCCGCCCATGCTCGTCCTCCTCCTCCTTGTGGCGCCCATCGCTGCTGCTGCTGCTGGGTGCCGATGGCGATGGTCCCAATCGCACTCGCAGCGACGCCCCGCCCGCCCTTTACTGCTCCGCATCGAACGGCGCCGCCCGCCCGCCCGCCCTGCCCTGCCCTGCCCTCGCGCAGTCCTCGCGCTTCTCCCGCGCTCGCCCCCGTCGCGCCTTCGCAGCCCGAGTCGCAGGGTTCCTCTCGTTCCGCCTCCGCTTTCGGCGCTGGAATCTCGCCCGCGAGCGTGCCCGATCGACAGCCCGCAGATGGTTGCCCGCGCACGCGCCTCATCCAACGGACGGCGTCCTTCGGTGCCTTTCCTCACTGTGCTGGGGCTTCGGCGGTCAGATCGAACAGTCCGCAGTCCAGTAGTCGCGGCGTTGTAGGTTGGCGTGCCCACGCGCTTAAAGCGAGTGGCCAAGTTCTCTTTCGGGCGACGTCTGGGGACGGAACCCCGATGGCAAGTCGCAGGTTCCTTTCACTTCTCTCCGCCGAGGTCGCGCGACAGGGAGCACCTCAGCTGTCACTGCTTTGGTCGAGGTTTCGTGAGGCTCCTACGATCGACGTGGATTCGGCTGGATGGGGCCCACCTCGCGACTTCTGCAAGGTTACCGCGGCATCATAACTTCTACGTCGCAGAGGTTGTCGGCTGGCAGAGGGCGTGGCCGTGGCCTTGGGCGGGATCTTTAGACCAATACGATCGCTTCTTTCCAGTTTTCCGTAGACGTCGTAGAGATGCGGAGTCCTCCCACGCAGCCGCGGTACGACGGAATCTATCGGCCAATGGGTGAGCTAGATTTGCAAGAATCTACGTCCCTTTCCGAGACGTCGTAATCTCGGGTCCTGTCCGAGATCTCACAGCATGACGAACAACGTGCCGTCACTGGATTTACAGGCCAATAACGAGTCTGAGCGGCCACGACGGCCAGACTTCAAGAAACCCAAGAACGACTCCCGCGTGCCCAGCTCGCGCCTTGGGACGACTACTGCTCCCGTTCGGAAGAGGGGAAGAGTCCCGGTCGCCGCTTCACGCGCCTCCCAATGATCCATCGCTCGATCGCTCGGCGTCTTGGACCGACCCGTTGGACATACCGGCCGTTTTGGAACCGCCTTCGTGTGCATCGTTCTGCAGTTCTCGGATCGACCGGCCGCTCCGGGATCCCCTGTGCTATTAATGTGTCCAGTGGCCCACCCACAAGTAGATTCCAGGTATCTTTGTACCACCGCTGCTGAAATTACCGAAAATCGTGCGATCTGCTGTTCGTTCTTCGTTTTTTGCCCTTTCGCTGTTGCCCGTTCTTCGTCCCGAATAGTTCAACGCGAAGAGCTTTTTCGACTCTCGTTTCGATTGTCCTCATTTCAAATCGCGTCCCTTGCCTTCCATGCATTCCTCCTTTCGATGTTAAAAAAAAAATTCGAGATGAATTGGCATTCACTTTTGGCATATCTCGTGGATGTAAAGTTTTCGAGAATGGTTCCTTAGTCTCGGATCGCCTTTTGTTTGTGGGATAGAGTGAAGTGCTTTTGGAGTTTGGAAGGAGGTCCAACGACGGGGAATGGAAGATCCTGGTCCTTTGCTCTGCTGAGCTGGTGTTCGTTAAATACCGAAAGGCCAATGCTACCGCGTTTGTCAAACGAAAGAGACTACCGTAGGTATACCAGGTAGGCGCAGGCCTGACAGTTTGGACCGCCACACCTTTTGGCCTTGATATGACTTCAGACGGCTTCCAGAGAGTTTTCGTGTCGGTAAACGACGCAACTTCAGACTTACATCCACACTGTGATCTACGACATTGCGTGCTTAGATTGCATCCTCGTGAGTTGCAAACCTTTTACCACGCCCAACGTAACTGCTGGTCTAGGTGGAGTAAGAGTAGGGTTCCTGTGGATATCTATTTTATGTAGACCGACCTTCGCTGTTAGATATTTTGATCTGCATTGAGTCGACGCCAAGGCTTAGGGGAATTTTGTGTTTTTACAAGACTATATTTTGCATGGATGCAAACTGCAATACGAAATGATGTCAAAAACTTTAGTGATTTTAATACCTGTCTTTTTCAAGTAAAATAGATTTTCCAATAATTTCCGGTATTTCAAATAATAATCCACGATTTGGGATATCAGATCGAAGAGATAAAATAGAATGGCAGATGGTCCGAAGCCCTGATTGAATTTTTTGTTCCTAAACCCATAAATTGTCTTCCTCCTATTCAAATGCAACTTATTTTGCTTCCTCATAAAACGCGACTTACTCTTTCAACACTCCTCAAATAGCTAGGGGCATGATTGGGTCGGAGGTCACTCGACAAGTCAGACGCTTTCAGTAGAAGATAGACGAGTTGTATAACAGCTCATCACCAAATTCGCTGGGAATTGGTTGCAAACATTGTGAAGGAGGATGTACATGTGGATCGATGTCAACGTCACGATTGCTTTCTATCAATCAACCAGTGATGGTAGTGAAAGACGGGGCTAGGGGTATTGTGAGGGGAGAGTCGGCTTCCTGCCAATACTTATGACATGTAAAAAGTTAAACCTCCAATTGACATTGCACACCCTACAATGCATCTACATGTTTGGTTGGATGCTTGTATGCTTGACATCTTCTCCTAAACATCCTGATGATTATCTATTATATACTACGTGTTCATCATTCGAAAAGCATAGAATATACCTTCTAGTAATCGTGCAAAGACGGAACATATTCACACATATGTGACTCATCGAACCTTGAAACCATAATCTACTCTTGGAACGGCTGAATAAAGAATTGTGTTGAAATTACTTTGATTAGTGCTATTTTTTATCTCGTTCACAAATTTTCACATTAAGACGTGTAAACATATATTGCATTTTTGTCATCTGCACAGAACAAAAGAAGAGAGAAATTTTTCTACACAAAAGACTACTACATTATAACTTAAAATTTCATTTTTCAATACCTACTTATGTCACCAAAAACTTTCTCTAGCTTCTTTATATGGCATTATTAGCTAATTCATTTCACTATCATAACCAAACTAATCAAATTCAATAAGATTTTGAATTAACAACTAACAATCTATTTTTGACTCATGTCTTGGTATTGATAATCTCTAAGATCATTCTGAGGTTGATTCTTGAAAGAAAACTTGAATAAACCTCTTTGAGTAGGAATAATGTAACGCATATTTGAAACAAGATAACTTTAACTCAATATATATATATATATATATATATATATATTACACTCTACATATGGAAAAGTAGCGCAATGTTTTATTGTATTTTTAGTTCATGATTCAAGTGAATTCAGCACAAGGCTCTTATCAAAACAAATTATTCGTGAGAAAACTATATATTATACAGACTTAATTCACCATGATGTACATTGCAATATGTAATGCACTCTCACTATCATAATTAAAAAAACGAGTGTAGTGATTTTAATGTATATAGACCCAACACACACCCACTCCGTGATATTAGTGATATACACCCAAGAAATACCACGGAGTGGGTGTGTGTTGGGTGTATATACACTAAAATCAATATCACTATAAAAAATAACATCACTTTGTTACAATATGAATTCATCAATAAATATATTCAACTAAAAAAATTTTCTTATCAGATTTAATTGAGCTGTTAAAATTATTGAAATAACTGTTTAACTGATGTATTCATCTAGAAACTTAAAACATATCAAAATTGTAGATTAATCTTCTGCTTATCTAGTTCATAAGTATTTTCAATTTAATTTAATAGTATTTTTGCATGTTTCATAATTAATGAAATCAAAAAATTCGTGTTCTTTTAAGATGCCTTAAAGTACTTATATTTTCCATGCAATTTTTTCATTTGACATAATTTTTATTAGAAACTAATATATTCAATATATTATATTTTGTATAATAAAAGAATAAATTATTTACTTGTTGTCATATATATTATTTGATAACCAGTATTATCAATTAGAAATTAATTTTTAGATCGCTTCAAACGTGATTTCAAAGTCATCTAAACTATTTTGAATACTTGTATAATAATTTTATGAAAGAAAAAGTCGACTTGATTTAATTAAATCATTGATAGTTTTTTTAACATGCATACACGATATTTACTTTGAATTTGTCCAGATTTTCACCTTGAATGTACATTTGGATCAATTTTACATCTTTAAACAGCTAATTAATTTTCATCAATATAATTAAATATTTATATAAAGGTTTTCACAAATCCAACTGATTTTTTTATATAATTTTTGCTTCTTGAAAAAGACTATATAAAGTTTATCTGATTTTTTTCAAAACTATATATCAATGCATAATGCAATTAAAACATATGTTTCGTATTTTGATACAAGTGAAAAACTTTGCTTCAGTTCATTAAAGTTTTAATGTAAAGTCTTTTACAATCATTCTAGCTTAAATTTTCCTTCGCATTCATTTTCTGAATAATTTTCATATTTGTACATTCATTTAATAATTGTATTTTTTTTTATTGTTGTACTAGCTTTCAAAACTTTCTAACAATTTATCAATTTTATCTTATAATGTGCTTGTTATTATTATTCTAAAATTTGGAATCAATCATCTATTCTTGAACATAGACATAACATATGAATATTATTATGTCTACGTATATTTAAATGAAATATTTTTTATGATTTGAATTATTTGAAAAATAGTCTCTCTTCATAATTATATGCATCTAAAATATTAAGATACATCAAAAAAATCTTGTGTAGAATAATATTTAGCATTTTTAAAAATTAAAACAAGATCATTCAACATTATAAACTTCACATAATTCAGTATTTTTTATTTGACACAAAAAAAACAATTATTGTCAAAAACATATTGTTAAATACAAAATAAAATGTGTATGCATGGACTGTAGTATACAACAACAACAAAAATCAGATAATTCTTAGGATTAGAAGTCTTAGTGTTGCTATTTATCAATCTATGTCTTTATTGATAATTGAGCCTTATAAATTTGCTTTTTAGAAATTTTGTAATTTTTTTATGATTTTGCTTCAGCATGGTATATTAGATAAGAAAATAATATTTTTAATTAATTTAATGAGCCATTTTTGAAAATTAAGATATAACCTAGTGAAATGTTAACATTTTTCATAGTAATTATTGATTATCAAATTACTTCCATAATCTAATTCAATTTTTCAAATAATCAGTAATAACCATAATGATATCAATTTTTATTAAATGTATCTATAATCATTTGAATTTTTCAAAATCAAACATTCTACTGGCATATATTTTCTTTTTCTTTTTCTTTTTACATTTATGATGTATAAATATGATATAATATGCTGCAAATCTACTAAATCTTGAATTCAATAACTTCTTTAAATATCTGATTTTCTACTAAAAAAACAAGTTGCAAGCTGTTATAGTTTTTGTCTCACTTAGATATTATTTGATGATAAATAGTTATATTTATTATCAAATGCATTCATTTTTCACAAGATAAAAGTGATTTTCCATAATCAGGCTAAGTCTACAATTGTAAAGAATACATTTTTTGAAATTACTATTATATAAATAAATAATTAATATATCATTGAAAATTAAAATTAATTTTTTCATATAATGGCAGACGAAATGATCAAAATAATCACAAGTTTAAGAAGTATTTGAATATGTACATGATGACATGTGAAAATACTCTCCAAGATCATCATTCATTGTAAAATTAAACTATATATCATTTATGGAAGATTGTTCATAAAACTCTAAATAAACCATACATAGGTTAATTTGTCAATGATAACTCTTATTGTTAAGCAGTGTGAAATTTTCAGTACTCATAGATTAGAATTTGATACATGAATCATCTCAAATAAAGATTTGATATGGTTGATTTTTCACATATGAGAATGATTTCTAAATAGTTGTGCTTATATACTTTAGCATCATTTATCACATGCTTTCAATTTTGGTATTTTAGTATTCCTAGAAATAATTTTTTTTAAAATTCATGTGCCTTGGATTATGTTAAAAAATTATTCTTTATATTTTTAATTTTACAAATTTTATCATTTTTTATATAAACTGAATATTTTGAAGTAAAAAATAATTCAATGTAAAAAAACTATGCTAATGTGATAAAAAAAAAATATCTAAGATCCATACATACATAATCGATATTCAATAGTACATAGTACATAATCGATATTCTTTCATGAATTGCATATTTCACACATTTATCATTATATAACATCATTAAGCAAATCATACTAATCAAAAGTTACATTGACTAAAATATTTTTCAATCTTTAAACAACAATATTTTTTAACGTGAATACTCTTGCTATATATTTAACAGAATAATCTATTTCTTTCTATATTTCTAACAGCTTAATCTCTTTCTTTTTAAGGATTTAACATTGGACTAGGTTTCAATTCTAGTTTCAAAATGCTTGTCATGCTAATCTTGACATCCCCAGTCTAGTTTCAAGGCATCGGTCGAATGATTCCCGTTAACCAGATCTGGAAGTTGGTCACCCCACTCATTCTAGCCCTCCAAGCCTCCAATTTAGTCTCATTCTGGAGGGAACAGCCAAGTCACCTCTGCCTGATCTTCCAACCTGTGTGGACGGTGGGCTCGCAGATTTCTGATGACTATACTAATGTGACTTCCTAGTCGACGCGGACGAAGAAGTCTGAAAGTCCTTGCGGCCTCGGCGGGCGGATGGGTTTCGTGAGCATGGACTTTCGGTCCATCGTTATGTAGGGCATGGACTCCCAGTCCCTGTTTACGGAATCCATACACACACTGAGGACGCTGCTGCCTGGTAACCATAAGTACAGTATGGAATTGCCTCCAGGAGTCTTCCTGTGAGTCCTTGCGGCCTCAGCGGGCGGATGGATTTCGTGAGCATGGACTCTCAGTCCACCCTTTTGCAGCAGGGCATAGACTCCCAGTCCCTGCCTACGGAATCCATACACACATTGAGGACGATGCTGCTTGGTGACTATAAGTACAGTGTAGAATTGCCTCCAGGGTTCTTCATCTGAGTCATTGGTAGCACTCGTTCAAAGGAAAGGATGAGATCGTTTCAGTTTTTTAGACAAAGCCAACTCCTTATCAGACCGAGGTGATGCTAACTATGAACAATTTCCATACATGAAATTATCTATAAATGGTTGTGTAACACTCCATTAATTTTTGTGTTAGACTTCAACCAAAATTTGCCACATGCATTGTTTTTTGCAAACAATTGTTTCATAATTTATGGCAGTTTTATCACATTGAGATTGTTTGAGTTAACTATATTAACACATTACTTTTAAGTTTTGAAATCTTCCACTAGGGTTACATTCTTTATCAGAAGTAAAAAACAGCTACAAAAATCATAATTTTCTTTGCAAATAAATTTATTAAAAAGTGAAAAACTGCAAATGTATATGTCAAAAAACTGTTATGGTTTGACGATGAAAAAACAGCCAATCAGAGGAACAATTATCCTTCACATTCCATGAGAGTAAAGAACATGTCAAGCAATAAAATCAGCACCATTCCGCTCGAGACATCCTCTAACCGTAGCGAAACCATGAGTCTCCGCTGAGAGAATGCTGGACTCGCCAGTGAGTAGCATTTGAATTTGAAGTGTCGAGGCGCGCAAACGAGAGGTTCAACCTCATTGTTGGACAATAAGACAAACGTCGTCCTATCCGACTGAATTGTAGCTAGAACCAGAAACCCATTATATATTCCGTCGACTTTTTCTAGAATACCATCAGATTTGATATATACAAATTCACGAGAAAAGACAGGACAGCACGTCGAATCATTCATAAGTAACGACCAATTGGTATAATAAAGAACGGCTTGAATATATTGCCCAAGAAGACTACTGGGAGGAAAGTGACATAGGCAGTACATTCAGGTATACAAGGTAGTAAAGATAGCAACCGCAACGTTCTTAACACGGAAAAGGGCTAAACCAGATATGAAGGCAAGACAAGATTTGATCATCGATGCTACAAGTGTAGAAGGCGATACCAGATATGATTGCATGACGGTAAATATGCTCCAGGGCCACTCCTTCACTGAAGGACGAGCAGGTGGCAACTACAGAGACTTAAGTGTTGTTCAGGTCATTCTTGGTATACATACTAGATCTGACCACTGACAATAGCTTGTCCAAGAAAACCAAACATGCGTGGTACTCATATCAAGACAGTCCATGAGTACAACTCGACACATGACACAGGCGAATGACAATAACGTTTGCATGACGAGAAGAAATATGACACAAAGTATGATGCTCACACAACTTGCGACAAAGTCTTTACCTACGACATTTCCCCCGAGTCAATCCTTCACACCGACACATCTGGAACACAGGTCAAAATACACTAAGAAAGACAAGCACACAACAGAGCACTCATGCTAAGGATTTGACATAACACTGTACCCATCTACGGCACAATCTCTTCGATGATGCAGTATTGACTATTTCCACAGAAAAGGACCTGCGAGGAGGTTTGCCACAGGAGCAAAAAACAGCGCTTCCTTCGACAACATGAATGATCTAGTACTTGCGTAATCTTCCTATGTCAACTGCAAGCGGCCAAACGTAAAGTATTTTTCAAACAAAATGATTAAGATTCTCAAAATTACTATTTAAAACTTTGATCAAAAACCCTGTTTGTTTTTTACATAACATAAACATAATGGTATTGTTTAGAATTCAAAAAGAGGTTGTCTAAGACTTAAATCTATTTTTTTCAATTATTCTGGAGCTGTACGGGCTTCTTCTTTCAAGGCGAAGCCCAAGTGGTTCCAAGACACTGGTTGGAAACTAGAGAGCAGGACTTACAGGTATGCCCCGGAGAGGAGGGTTAATGTTCCAAAACCACATAAACACGGGGAGAGTCGTCTCCTAACACTTTGTAATCCCCGAGACAAGATCATTCAGCTTGCCTCAGATATGATCCCTTCCTGTAGTTCATGAAGAAGGTTGACAGAATAGCTGTTTTCCTCCAGAAAGACAGATATCACACTGAGACCTCTTGAACAGCCAAAAACAAAAAAAAAAAAAAAAAAAAAGCTCTAACCCGCGAATACGAAATCAAAATACAAAATCAGTTTGTCCTTGGTAAATCTCCACGTTTGGTACCTGTTGTCTCGCATTAGCAGAGTAGACAGAAAATGCAGGAAGCTAGAAAAGGACCAGAACATAAACACTTCGACAAGAAGCATCATCTCCGAATCCACACTTAATGCAAAAAAATCTGCTTACTTTTGTAAGTGCTCGTAAATCGGTGTTTACTTACGATTTATCAACCCGAGAACGAGGAACAGAAGCACCGGCAGACTTCACGTTTCTTGTAGTCCCGAGTCAAGCAAAAGTCTTCGAAGCGTTTACACGTTCTTTTAAAATTAAAAGAACATGTATAAGTCTACTGATTACAATACCCTTGCGCAGGCCAATAAATGTTAATTGGACTTTGCAGCTTATTTTAGACGAAACCTTGGGTAATTCGAAAGCATTTAAACTCCAAGCTGAAAGGTATAACTTCATCCAAACATTGTACACGTCTTTATAATATATGCCCCCAGTACACAAAGGTCTCATTTCACACCTCGCTGTTATGCTTAAATTAGAGACAAAAGACATAAGATTCCATCGGGATGTTGGAAAGATTTGAATAAGGAAAAATCGCCGTCATAGGTATTTAAAAGTGCACTACAAGGTCGCTACAGGCATCGAACGTCAAAACCGGGCATAGCTTTAGAGAAAGCAAAGAGACTTACTGAAAATCCAGAGCAGACAGGTTTGCTACCTACTAAAATTGTCACTGACGTTTGCCTGTTTCACCAGCACCCACAGATTATGTAACAGTTTCAACGTTAAGGGTAGGACATTGACAACATACAACATGCTTGAATGAGGGCAGCTCCAGGATGTGCAAGCAAAAGGAAAATTCCGCATCTGCACCCATGCATAAGTTGGAGTATCATGCACTTCACGTACCTAAACTTTTTCAACTGTCCTTCACTGACTGAAAATTTGACTTTCAACATTTGGCACATGTTGGAAATAGTGATTGCGTGACTACCCTACACCTCTCATAATGTTACAATAAATTCGTTGTGAACGCCAGCCAAAGGAAGTTAACAGCTCGTAATCCTTCACCTGTCTCGAGTTGATAGTAAACCGCTACAAACCCTCCTCTCAACATCTTTGGCTCGCTAATGTACTATGAGTCTACGAAGTAGCACCATTTTGAACTGTATACGAACATATGTCCACGCCAAACCTTCAAATGACTCCACTGGCAGGACTCAGCCTCGCAGCTTGGAACTATCACCAAGGAACATTACAGTCACAAGGCCGGTGATCTACAACAAAGACCCCACTATAAGCCCCTGCTAAATGGGGCACTCGAGTCTCCATGAGAAAACTTAGCCTGACTGGATGGTGGTGTTTAGGATAGAAGTGAGCACTCCCAAAACCAAAAAAGCCAACATTGGGCTCAAATCAAGAGCGTTGAAAAGTGGAGGAATGATGTTCCTAAACAAGTTCAGGTAAGGATCACACATGTCTCTCATGGCTTGAAGTGGCTGTCTCTCCCATGGGATGTTCGGGAACCAACTGAGAAGCACACGTACCATAAGAACCCCACTGTAAAGCTCCAACCACTTGGCCATTCCACTAGCCACCACGGTCAGAGGGGTGTTCACGGGCGCCGACTGAGAAATCGCAGCAAAAAATAAAGGGGCAGCAGCACACACCATCCTTCCCTTCAAAGCAGTCAGCAACTGCAACTCCTCTTCGCTTTGAGGCTTGAACTCGGGCAGCGCTATAGCATTCCCTAATTTCTCACCCATCTGACTCACGCTCTTCCTCAACGACTCAAGCAGCAGAAAGAATCCCCTGCCGAATTTCTCACCAACCGGCTGTTGCTCCTTTCCAAGATCAGCTACACCCGCAATCACTTTCAAACTTCTCGAACTTCTCAACCTTGGCACCGTCGTCCTTCGTGCGACCCACGAAGAACCCGAACCTCCGCCAATCCTCGCTCCCTGGCGGACGGTGCTTGCATTCACCCTGGACACCCCTGAGAAACACAAAGACGACGACGCCATCGACATCGCCACCGCCATCCTGAAATTCCTGTATGTAATCCACCGACTCTTGCAAGATTCAACGAGCAATTCGTGAAGGTTTGGGATCTCCCCTCGGTAATCTGAAATGCTCTTTCGCTGCTGCACTCTGGCGTGCCAGTGAGATGGGGTTTACTCGAAGGAGGAGGAGCAGGTGGAGCAGGAGCGTGAGAACAAAGAAACACGACTCTGTTGTGAGTGGATAGGCTTCGTTATCGGAGACAGACACATGGACAGCTACGTGGTACGACGGAACTCTCCTCCTTTCGCTCGCAATTTCGCTGGAAGTACCGAATCTACCATTTCGCTCGAAATTTCGCTGGGAGTACCGAATCTACCCTTTCGGTTTTATTCGGGCGACATCGCCTGCGCAATGTACACAAAATTGTGGTTGCCAACGTTCTCGTGAGTTCTTGCCAGAACAGAAACGTTTACCGTGTCGCCCCGCCGAGAGTTCGGAATAACAGGAAATTAAGCCCGGCGAAGACAAGGTCAAGATATCCAGAAATAAATAGCCAACAGGAAAGGGTGATACCAAACGGTTCGCAGCAGCTAGGCCCCCGACAAGTAGGAGGTCGATTAAATAGCAACAAGATGGGATGATCCCATCGAGCCGTACAGGGCAAGCCCGGCAAAGTACTGTACATGTAGAGAATCATGACTATAAAAAATAAAAGCCTGTTCGCTGATAAATTATGTGGACTCGGTTATCACTGATAACCGAGTCCCACGTAACTGATAACTTATCAGTTACGAGAGGTTTGGAACCGCCATCGGAATTTCCGGGGACTAATATATTTCCGTGGTAGTCATTACTTTCATAGTAAGGGGACGTATTTCCAGTAACTAAATTCATAAATTCATTCTCGCCTATCAATAAGATTACGCTATTCCATATTCTAAGAATGGATGTTTTTACCAGTTTCTCCTCTAGTGTCCACTCTTGACGTTTCATCCCAGGTAGCAAAAATTGGATAAAATTGCTAAAACTGCGAGGTATATACGCCACTAAAATGTGATATATGATAAGAACCAATACCAAATATCTTTATTTCATTTGAAAGATATTATTTGACAACTATTAGTAGTTTTAATCTCTCTTTTACGATCATCTTGAACGATGTTACAACATTTGTTTTACTTGAAAAGCAATAATATAACTAAAGATTACTCGTAATATGTATAATTCACTAATATGTGTGGAGAATAAATTGAAATCTTGAAGATACCTTTTCATTTTTTCAGAAAATTCTGAAGTTAATAAACCACAATGGTTTGAATTGATTAAAATTCAACATTTCAACTAAGATTGTTAGGCAAATTGTTCGAGTGAAACAAAACACTGAAGACAGTTTATCTGAAGATCTGCTTCTTGTAATGTTTTATGTAATGTAGTTTTTCATATACAGAACGATTACAACTTACATCATTGATAAATATAGGATTAAATAAAAACATGCATAAATCATGACTTAAAATATTTAAAACTTTTCGAATTAAACATTCTATTCATAAAAATCCAATTGGAAATACTCATACAAAAATTTGAAATTTATTAATCATAAATTAACACACAAATTTGAAATAACTTTTTTCTTAACAGAATTAAAATTATTTATTGTAACATTCTTAAATTCTCAATGTATTAAAAGATTTCTTAATTTGATACATTTCTAACTAGTTGATCTGTGAATGTCATAAATATAAAAAAAAATTATTTAAATTTATTTTCAATATTATATATTTTTTAATAAATTCTAAAATTTGAATTTTTAAATTTTTTTTAAATAAAAATATTTAAATTCCATTTTCTTAGCTAAATTAATATCATTATCGAATCAAAAATTTTACGACATTACAAAAAAATGAAATAAAAATAAAGATATGTGAAATTGTATGAATAATGTTTTTATATTATATGACTCAATTGAATATATATATCAATAGACGGTCATGATGAAATTTTATAAATTATTCTATCTCAATGTATTTTAAATAAGAAGTTTATTGAACAAAATAAACATGCTTCTACATATTTAATTTGTATAGTTGATCAAGCCATAAGACTATACCAACAAAAATGATATATTTGTGTTCAATTGATAAAACATATAAGTTTTGATTCATTTTTGTGAAACTTTGTCCACTATGAAAATTATGAAAATCTACCGATGATATTGCATTATAAAAAAATATTATTAAAATAAAAATATTTTAAAAATATTTGTCATAATATGATTTAGTTTTAAACAATTTTAATTATAATTTTTATAGAAAAATTTGTTAGTTTTCAACCTTCATTACTGAAAAATGTTCTTAGTTTTGATACATAATATCATCTACATAAAGGTAGAAAATCTGTCATATAGAGTATATGGTTCTTCTTATATTCACTTGCATTAACATGAATTAAGCTACTAAAAGTATAGATTGTGATGCACAAAATACATCTTGTTTCAAGTTTTGACATACAAAATTATGACACAAAGTTGACTATAATAAAATTATAGTAAATTGTATTGTGATGAATAACTATACTATTTAGTGTAACTAGAAAAAATGTTAATTTTCGTTCAAATTGAACATTGTTAATTAATTGTTTTATCAACATTTTAAATTCTAACAAACAATTTGACTTTATGTTCATTTTGATTGATTTTTTTCAGTATAGTATTGATATTGATTACATGAAATCTAAATTTCAATTAATTTTAAAGTGACATTCTAAATTTTGTAAGATTTTCAATGGCATGTGATATTTTTGATCTCAAAAAGGCTTAGAAAAGGTCTATGTAGGTCAAGGATATCTTGTAAATTTATATTTTTATGATTATTGGTGATTATATTCAAAATAATAAATAAAAGTAAGTTTCATATTACCTATTATAATATATCATGCTATATTTTGAAATAGTTAAATAGAGAGGTAGAGATTGGAATGCTAAGCAATTTCAAAAAATATAATTGTATAATTACTTGTTTCATCAATACAATTTTTGATTTTCAAGTTATATTAGAATGTATATGAAAATTTGTGTTGAGTAACGACTTGCAGTATTGTGTGATAAGATGCTTAGAGAAAAAAATGTACATGAAAAAACAACACTTTAGATCATGATGAGTTATTTAAAAAGACACAAATTAGTATTAAATTAATCTGAACATCACAAATAATCTTGTGTATAGTTGGAACAGTATAAAGCACAATGAATATCACAATATATAATTATTTTCACTATTTCGTTTTAAGATCATTATTTTATCTTTTTTTTTCTTGATGGCATCAATTGTACTTTGAGTAAAAAAAATATTTGACATATAATGCTAAAGGGGATCAAGTTATTTCCATTTTATCAATTTAAAATTTTCAAGCATACATGTATTTAACATAAAAAGACATTATTCTTCAAAGTGATAGATTAATTCAAATCTTATTTTTCAAAAGAATGATGAGTTAACAAGAATTAAATAAATCTCAAAAATGTTTCACAAATATATAATTAGAATTCAGATTTTGTCACTAAGAGCTACACCTGGTTTTTTATAGACTAAATGATAAGTTATTGAATTAATTGTAATCATATATTTATTTGTTTTAAGATTTTTGATCTAACATGTGAGAATTTACTTTGTAACTAATATGATAACTGTGCAAAAAGTTTCTAAGAAATCTAACTTAGGCTTTTCTTTAACCTAGAGCTAATTATATAATAACATCTTTAAAGCTAAAGTGATGTGCATATATATTAAAAAATTTTAGTTTGCGTTCTTCAATGAAAACTTGAGAAATAGCACTATTAATCATAAAATATTTTTAATTCAACTCAATTCAAATGATCAACTCAATTGAGCTGAATTCCAATTTTAGCTTTATAGAAATTTTAATTTTAACCTATTATTGTGTTGTGATATGATCATATGCGATATTCTTCATACTATTTCATCACTTGATTTGTTTCAAAATGTTATGTTTTTTATCATCACATGTAACTTGACAACACTAATCCAAGCTAATCTCAGTAAGAAAATTATTGTACGAAAAGTTATTTTCCTAACTCACACATATTTAATTTTGGCGTTTGATAAAACTATGATTCAATGTAAGAAAGATATTTGACTTATGCATTCATCTTACAATAAAAAATGATATAATATTAATTTATAGATACTCTAATTATATTAACACAAAATATAAACTATTTTAAAGTTTGTAATAAAAAATATATATAAATAAAGAAGGTGAGATGTTTTGAATCACTTTAAAATGTTACTTTTTTATTTAACAATACAAGTTCTAGTATTTGAAATGTATATGTTCACATATACCATAATTTGAACAATATATATCAAATTCATATTATTATATCCATGATATTATCTACCATCTTATTATTGTGAAAAAATATTTAATTTTGAAAAATTTGAATTCATATTGAATTGTGATAAGCTTAAAATGTGTTGTATAGTAGTATAAAATTTCTTAAAATTTTCATGTAAAACATATTAAGCACATGATGGATACATTTTGATTGAATTCAATCATCAATTTTTACTATTCAAGTTTTCATGAATATTCATATCTTATTTACTTGTAAACTTATCCAAAATGTTTTAATTTGGATGCAAATTTCAATTAATTCTTGCACTTTTTGATGCAAAATCATTTTGTTTGTCAAAATAAAATTTCATTTGTAAAGTATACTAAAATATTAAAAATAAATTATTATTTTTAAATTTTGAATGAGACAAAATTCATGAAAATTGTGTATTTGTGATGCCTAGTTTTTTTGTTTTTCTTCAAAAATTAAAAAAACTTAAATATATTTGTGTAGAAGCTAGACATGTGAGTTAGAATGAGTAGCTTTAGAGTAGTTATGATAAGATTAGCTAGTATTTGCTTATGGCCGAAGATCTTCGGATCTTCGGTGCAGCCTTTTCTTGACAGTGTAAGATCTGAGTCTTTGGCGAAGAAGGGAGACTCTTCGACGAAGACATCAAAATCAATTCGAATTGCGTAACGGGCCAGAAGACGTTCGCATGCGTCGAGGATTCTACTGGCCGCGGGAGGAGGCAATGTTAGGGCATCGAGGGAAAAGCAAAGGCAAAAGCGAGTGCGCCGACATTGCGACACCGAACGAGAGCAAGCGAGGATGGAAGCGGAGAGATCGATCGACCTCAATTCTACAACGACGCGAATTGGAGACATGGCGCCGCCCAAGAAGAGTGACAAGGTGCGGAAATTTGTTCCCTTGAAGGTACACTACGAGGTATTACAACCCTTAAGGCGCGAGCTCAGCGAATTGCGTCTTATTTCACTCTTATGGAATTGGAATTGCATCTCGGCGAGTATCTACAAGGAAATTATGGATAAGAACAAAACCGAAGGCGATGATCTTTGAGGTAATCCCATGATGTGGACGATTGAGCATTGGACGAAGGTGATGGGGCCGTGCGCAGGCAGCGACGGGGACCTCTTGTTCGAGAAGAATAGCGTGGGACTCACGCACATAGAGAAATTCTCTTACGGGACACTTTTCAATTCTGGGAAGCGGGGTACGAATGGATGGAAGACCGCCGACTACCAGGATCCGAAGAGTCGGGCGATTGCACTGGGAATCATGTACATCTTGCGATCGCATCGCACGACGTATGTGACGGCTTGGCAAGTGGAATTCTTCGAACGAGTCTTGAAGGGACAGAGGGTGCACTGGGCTAGAGTCTCTTACAATCTTGTCTGGGTGAATGCGAGCTCCCGGTGGACGCGGCCGTTGTTCAATCATTTGATCCCTTTCCTTGTGAATTTCTACCGAGGCATGGGATTGCTTACAAGGGAGTAGGAGAAGCGATTTCAGAGGGAGCGGGAAATCTTGACAGCGGAGTCCAATGAAGGGGCCGAAGATGATAACAGTCGACCCCCAATTCCACCACAGACGACAGCACGAGGACCCGTTCAAGTGGACGTTCTGTCGAATCGTAAGAAGCCATAACGACAATTGGCGGAGGCGGAAGATGGTGACTGATGACGAGGAAGATTTGACGTTAGGGGTCAGGAGAGCGGAAACGGAAGTAGAAGGAATCAGGATGACGAGAACTCGCACGAAACCAAAGAGGAAGGCGAGTCGAGGATTGGTGGTAACCGAAGTATCGGACAGTAGTGTGGAGAAGACAGTTGCCTCAATCGTGGACACACCCGAAGTTGCAATTGACGAGTCGACATAGCCTGTGGTGATCGAAGTATCTTCGGCGGTACTAATCGAAGTTCCAGTAGATAGAGTAGTGAAACCTTCGAGGGAGGGAACATAGATGTTAAATCCAAATTCTCTTTCTTCGGAGCGGAAGTAGCTTTTCCGCTCACTTGTCTTCGGTTCAGGAAAGTACCTCAACCGAAGACAAGTGAAGAGCTGGTGAAGGAGCTGATTCTAAGTGAAGAAATACTTGAACAGGTTGTTGCGCAAGTTGGAGGGACGGTGGTAGATGCTGATGATATTACATTACCGTCATCTCATGTGGAAGATGTAAGACCCGAAGTAGAGAAGAAGACTTCGGAGTATGAATCGAAGGGGGTAGAGGTCACCTTCCCTGATTTCTTACATGATAGTGTGGTTCCATTATTGAAATATTTGGACGGCAAGAGAGAGAAGTATGTTGTGTCCAAGTAGGTAGGATTCTATGTAGAATTGATGAGGAATAGAATTCAGATTAAGAGAGCAGTAGCGGTGAAGAGGGAGTGAAATTTTGCGACTGAGATGACACGGGAGCGAGCTGCAATCTTGTCAGCCGAGTCCGCAGCAGCGAAGGCGGCATTGAAGGAGCGAGAAGACCAACTTTGGGAGAAGGAGATTGAGTGCGAAGTGCAGCAATTGAATCTGGCGAAGAAATTCAAACGGTGTGTAGAGTTAGAGAAAACCTTTGATGGACTTTGTATCTCCAACAAGAATGCGCAGAAGATGACAGTGGATTTGCTCACGACATTGGAGAAATCCAGAGAAGCGTATGATGCGGCAGTCAAACGATCGGAGCGACTTATCACAACTACAGAAAGGCGGGAGAAGATTCATGTCGAAGAACTTGCTAAGGTGAAGGCTCGAAGAGCCAAAGAAGTTCGCATCGCCGAAGAACTTCGGTGGAAGATTGCAGAGGCGGAGACGGCGGAAGAGGATCTTTGTAGCAAGATTGCGGAGATTGCGAGTAAGTGTTATAAGGAATTCCGACGCGCGGAGGAGCTACCAACGAGTTTGTCGGAGAGAATCCAGAAGCATGAAGAGGAGTTGACGAATTGGGCCAAGAAATTGGCAGATTGTGAATTGGCAGAGTCTTCGGAGGTCGAATGTAATTTAAAGGTGGAATCGAAATGTCAACGATTGCGGTAGCAGTTAGGTAAGGCGGACATGAGATCGCAAGAGTGACAAAGGAAGATGAAGAAGTCCAAGGAGGCCTACCGTTATCTACGGGACGAGACAACCGATGAATTGAAACTACGTGTAGAAAAGTGCCTGCGCAGGTTTGCGATGTGAGGATTGCAAACGGTGAAATGGCTAAAGTTAGATTCGCTCGAGCGACGGTTGATGAGCACTAAGGCCAGCGGATCCGCATGACAGAAGCAGATTATAAAGATAGTTAAGACATTCTTGGAGTGATTCGATGAGGCGCGCCAGAATGTAGTTTAAGATCTCTAACTTCTTAAACGTTTTGCGTAGACTAGGAGCAGAGATTAGTTCAGACGACGCAGTAACCGCTACATCGTACGTCTCAACCCCTGAGATTGATTCGCCTCAGGCGGTTGAGATTCCAGAGTTGCCATTGTGAATAAAGAGATCCAAGGCTCTTTTCTTGGGGGCTTTTCTATTATTTGGCTTGTCTTGATTGTAAACCTATGTCCACTATGCCTGTGCGCTGGTGTGTGATCCGGGCATCGAGCACATTGCGCTCCTGTTTGTCGAAGTTACCGCATCAGGAGTGGTGAATGTCCATCTTGAATGTTCAAAGTAACTATGTGCTACTTGGGATTTAAACAAAATTCGAGGCTGGGTATTCGGGTCAGTGGGTCGGGATGTATGCAATGTTGGGAAGTTTTTCCCATGAAATATGAGTGTGGAATCGCAGACGATTTCCACAGGTGTTGATTGGAAAAGTTTCAGGTTGTGAGTGTGATTACACACTACTCTGCAGGTCTTTGGCCATAGCTGGGTAGTGTTTTCTAAGAGTGGCATTGGCCTAAGAAGTAAAATTCCTTAATATAATGTTAATCTGTGACAAATCTTGACTTTTGTGGTTGTTTCTGTCCTCGTGGGATCGGATCCGTACCATTATGCTTCATTTTGGTATTTGTCTGTCATCACAGTATTCATGAATTCATCAAAAGTTGAATTTTTCTATTATGAGTTTGCTCAAATTCATGTAAAGATTTAAGCAATCTACAAATCAACAATATATCGTGGTATTAACAGTTCCATATTTTTAATATGTATTGTAAAACATATTTGTTCTAGCATCTTTCAAACTTTTCTCAAACATTTTGTGGATGAGTTTTTTCAGAGACAGTCTTCTGTTCAAATTAATAAATGGTGATAAGATGAAAAGTGATCATAGTGATATTGGAGACTTTCACATGTCATAACATGATAAACACATGTTAATATTCAATCAAAATATAAAACTAGAGTTGAGAGAATATAGCACCCAATTTTAATTTTTACATTACGAAGACAAATATATATATATATATATTTTTGATTATATATGCAAATTTATGAAAATTCGAAAGGCATGAAATTTTGTTTTGGAATTATTTTACAAAATCAGAAAACAAAACAAGCATCATTCGTACAACTTTTCATTTATATATGAGATGTAATTTCCACATAAGCTTTAAACTCATGTTTCACAAACACATTGAATGTTGATGTAATATAGATAAAAAATCAATTTAAAATCAAATATATTGCAATTCAATTGACTATCTATCATTCTATCAAGTAATTTTTATTTTTGTGCTAAAAAAAGACCTAATTTACAACAAATTTTCTACCCTTATTATTAACTTGATATAAAATTTCATATTGCAAGTTAATTCTTGGATTTTTCAACAAAATAACTCTTATCATCAATAAATAAATTTTTATATTCCTGTATATATATGAACTCAATTATATTTCTTGATTTCTTTTACATTTCAAATAATGACGATAAAGTAGTTGATAAGGGATGAGGTTTGAATGAGTTTTTTTGACTTGCTTTGCTTACATTAATATTTTTTCAATGAAAATGGGAAGTAAAAAATTATATTCATATGTTACAATCTATGTAAAATTATAAACACCAAAAATCAACAATATTGGTTTTTCTTTACAAATTAAGAGTATTTGTTATCTTGGTGATCTTGTAAAATGATCTGATGTGCTTTAGAAAGAGGCAAAGTTGTATATTTTTCTCACAAACAAAGTTGAAGTTGCTTAAGAAGAGCCATTGAGCTGTAGTTGATCTTTTTCAAATATGACTTAAAGTTGCACCTAACACTTACTTAACCCCTCATGTGTCCTACCATCATATTAATTCCAGCAAAATAAAAATATTATGTCAAAGATCTCAATGGATGAGAATTCATTCATGCGGTTTCCAAACGTGTTATGCTATAAAAAATATCTCACTTTCTACTCCAAGCTCATGTCATGCACAAGCGCCTCCGATACAAACAAAACACTCCAAATGTACCACCTATCATAGTACCTATCAGCTAAGAATTGCTTTCTATGGTTTAAACCCTAAACTGCTTTCGTGTTATATGTTTTTCAGCTTTTTGATCCTTTGGGTCCCACGGGCTTGATCTACTTATCTTTTACCATTCTAAACGCTCATTATCCTCACAATACCCAGAGGATGTGAATAATGTGCTGGTTTGTCACAATCAATCACCTGCCACTTTGCTTTACCTGATCTAGTCCAAAGGCTGTCTCTGTATGACCCGACCGACTATCAAGCCAAGCTGATATCGTGTTGTCTGTTTCCCTCCATTTTTTTTTACTATCTTCTCTACTGCATATCTATCTCTTTAATTAGCTCTTTGTTTATGATATTTCGGAAATTACGGCCTCTGTATTTTGGGTAACGACTTTAGATACAAGGGTTAAGAGAAGTTATATAAAGACGAGGATTGTGGCCCATATATAGACAAAATAAATGAGAAGAAAATATGGCAGTGGGATCGTTACAAATGGAAAATATGAGTGGCAAACAAAATTGGGAGTAGATTTGTGATTAGTAGGTACTTGACATCTAGACTTATTTTAAGTGATCAGAAGAAGAAAAAGTGACCAATGAAATCTAGGAGCTTACATCTTATTGGCTCAAGGTGACCGTTGAACTGAAAATGGATCGGCTGAACTCTGAATATTGTAGTAGGTTTCACTGCTTTGACAGCTGTTGTATTCTCTTTGATATCCGACCCTTTCTCATAGTCAAACATGTCCAACCGAGTCAGCTGAATTGGTTCGTGGCTCGTGGTCGTGGCCAAAAGGTCAGACCATGATGACGCAATCCTCACTTCAAAGCTCAGCCTAGATTGTGGGTGGATCATTTACTCTTTCATACATTCTCAAGGTTATTATACTTGAGCACATCGACACTCTTCCGGGTGCAAAGGCTTGATGTACTTGTTTGAATCAGGAAGATTTAGAAGCTACAACGTCTAACCAAGTTTGCCACGGCGTGTGAACTCTTCTAGAGGTTTGTTGTGCAACATCATGACAGTCATTTAGTAAAGGAAGGAAGGGAGGGTGAGGGTAGGTAGGACCGTAGGAATTCCACAGGGTTCTACAGGACACTATCGTTAGTAAGTATGGCCTGAGTGCTGACTTAGTGGAGTGAAAAAACGAATTTGTGAAGGTATGCAGTTTCGAGCAGAGAAAGGTACGCAGCAAGGCCCAGAGCTGCCGCTCGAAAGGTGCAGGTGGTGAGAAGTCACTACGGATTCACCAGGCAAGACAGGAAGCTATTAATCCTCCCAAATGAACTCTATCAACTGCAATCTCTTTCTGGCTCCTGCCCATGGGCCGTGCTATCATTCTCCTCGGGCCGTGGTTTGGAGGAAGCATTTTCCGCAGGCCGCAAACATTTAAGAACGAGCATTACACTAGCACTAAGTTTGAAGACTCCCAGCGTCATAACTGACTGTTAAGTCTGTGGTCGCTTGCTATAAAATTTACCCTACGAGAGAATACGAGTTCTGCAAGTACGAGATTGTACAACATGAAAAGTAGCAAACGACGGTGCCCAAAACGAGTTCTCCCCGGGTGACAGACCAGGACCAACAGAGCTATGTCTAAGCTACCTTCTCCCTACATACTCATACGTCCCACTTCGTACCTCAAAGGATTCGAAGAAGGAGGTGCAACTGCGGATTGGTGATTCAGGATGTGATTCTTGATATATTCTCCCACAACGTGTTAGGAAGTAGCGATGGCAGAATGGACACTGGACTATGGACCGAGAACACTCGCATGATATGTTGCATGAACTGCAATCTTGGATAGTGGCCGAGGACTGAAGAGAAGATTCATCGACACGCGTGGGCTTTCCGGAGCCGCCTCTCTCTACATGTGATCGTTCGGCCCAAAATTGCGGCTCACTCGATATCTAAACGTCGCTGGCTAGCTGGCTAGCTGGCTGGCAGCTATAGTTCGAACAAGTTCTCGGAAGGTCGCTAAATCACAGGGTTGTCATTGGACATTCGCAGGGACGAACTGGAAGCCGAGAGAGGAATCTGTGCGGAATCTCAGACTCGAAGAGACGTCGTGGAAGCATATCGTAGAGGATTTCTTTGGCGTGTGAAGGAATCGACGGATGGAGAGCACGCATGATTGTTCGAGCGCAAGATTACGGCTCACTCATCCGATCCAACCAGGCATAGATGGCGGTAGACGCTCTACTGGGTTCCAGAAACGTCGCTGATTGCACAGAGTTCTGTTGATTGTTGATGACACGAGCTTTGAAATGCGATCGTCTCACAGTCACAACATCTTCCTGATCCAACACGTCATACTTCTCCCTAGCGACGTCGCGACTGTCCTCGGGCTGACTCCATTGCAGCGAAATGTCGTTCCCAGCACATAGTTCGAGCTCAACTGGATGTCCTTATAAGGAACTGCACATTTTCAGACGAGAGCATTTCATTAGAGACGTTTCCGCATGATATTGTTTAAACATCAACATGGCATCGTAAACATTGAGCAATTTAAAGTGAATAGAATGATGCAGCTGCATAATTCATTGTTAGTAACATTTATTTTTTGCAATATCTCATGTGACGGATGTAGCACTATTCAATGTGGACAGAAATGACAAAATTAGCCATCAAATGCATTTTTTAATTTCTCACTCTGATCTTAATTACTAATATAATTGGGCATCTTAGTCACTCCATATCTGAAACCAGCTTAGTTTTCATATATTTTCAAGATTTCAGCGCGAAATATTATGTTCAAAAGAAGAAAGACGAAGAATAGCTTTCGGCTTCTGTTTCTTTGTTCGGTTAAGGTTATGGATAATTCCCAGGTTTGGGGTCTACAATACGTTCATATCGTGTACAAGTTCTGTTTCAATGAGAGGAATTCCCCACATTATGATTCATACCTTCACTCAACCTTCAATGAAATATGAAAATAAAATTATAAGTTTTCTGAACTTGAGAATTTGTATACAAATAAAAGGGGTAAGGTAGATTAATATAATGATGTTGATGGATGATGGCAAATATAGGATGATCTACATCATGATTTTCTCCATGATCACGTTATATTTATCTGCAACAAACTTGAAGTATATCTGTATTATGAACTTTTTCTTTTGAGAAGTGGAAACAAATTTTGATGTAAATTTTCTACTAAATTGATATAAATGAATCATTTACATATCATCATTATCCTATCAATCTAGTACTTATTTACATAAATATTAAAATTTAAATTGTTCTCACTCTTTGAGCAATGACGTATCAGTTGCACTCTGGTTTATAACCCAGTCTGATATTTTAGTTACAAACATGGAAGATCAAATACCAATGCTCTTATTTTCCACTGTAATAAGTTTTTTACTTCTGGATTAAATTCATTGATCATTTTTTTAAACTTTCATGTCCTTGATTAACTTTCTGCAAAAAAGATGCGAATGTATTCATCGCGGTAATATTATTGTGTCTTATTTGATTCATTTTCTCGTAAAATATAATTCAAAATTTAAGTTAGTAAATTATTTCTTATACGTTGGTAGATATAAATGCAGATGTATATCTTAGTCACTATGATATACATTGAAGGACATGTGAATAATTTAACACTGCAAATGTTCCGAAACCAGAATTTAGGGTTATACTGATACTGATAAAATAAATTTGTTTTTAACTATTATATTTCATTTAGGATCGATATACTTATTAAGTTGAGTATCATGAAAAAAACTCGTATGAAAAAAGAATGAAGCAATTATCAAGTAGATCGATGTTAAGTGAAATCTTGATTACAAATATAATTATCTAGAAGAAGAATAAGGACCTGACAGTGTTGGATTTTTAAGCTTATAAAAATGCAATGAACGACTGTTTGTTCCATGTTTGGTTTCGAATCTACTTACTCACTTCATGATAGGCTAGAAATATATCTCCCTTTAAAGGATTGATAAATATCTATATTTGATGTCCAAGAAAAGTTCAGCGGGGGCTATACAGGTATTGTATAACTTTCTTGCCGAGTCATTCCCAAGATGTATTTATGAAGAGTAAGACGAGTGACGAGCGTATTTTCTACACGGAAAGTGTTAACTTTTAGGTCAAGAATGCACCCCCAGTTGCGGCCGGCGGTGCAGTATTAATTCGGTGCTCCGGTTGTCTCTGGAGTCCTATACAAGAAGTATCCGATCAAAATACATGACCTGGGGATCCTAGTCCCACTCGAGCGCTAGGCTTGCCTCTATCATGTCATGTAAATATCTCTTTACAGATGCACGCCCGGTCGATAAAGCTAAAATACTTGCACACTTTACAGGAGGATATACCTGCGATGGACGTGATTATGTCAAAGGGAATTCGGTCCCCCGCGTACGAGGCGGGCGAAGAGACTTGGTGCGCCATCCACATATCCGAACGCACTGCCCCAGAAATGGGTGCAAATCCAATGCCACGTCAGGACACAGGGTCCACGTAGTAAAGTCCAATTGGGTGCAGGCCGCGACGTCGAGCAGGAACGGCATGCACGCAGGATCCGACAGCAGGCGTCCGGATTGGATTGGACAATGATGACGGACGCCCGCCTTGGGGCTTGGGTTGGGGTCACGGCTTCCACCTGACGACGGGGAACATGGAAGGAAGGAAGGACGGAAGGAAGCGGCAGGCCGGGGGCGGAAGAATCTACGACGGCGACGCAGCAGTCGAAGGGCAGGGCACGGAAAGGGGGCGCGGCCAGCGAGCGAGGGAACGAGAGGAAAGGCGAAATACTGAAAATGGCGTGAGGCACAAAAGTCCGCATTAAAATAATAAAGGCCTCGAAGCGCAGGAGTGCGGGCCAGGCGGGGCAGCGGAAGCTGCAGGAGCATCCGCGAGCGATGCGCGTGTCAAAGCAATTGAATAAGTCATTGAGAGCTTGGCTCGATGGCGAGGCTTGAACCTTGTGACTTGGCTGCCTAGCTGTCCATTTTGTCCGACTGGTTCTCCTGGGCCTTGATGGTGCACACAATGGAGTCCGTGCGAGTCAGTGGGCGGGCAGACACAGCTAGAGCCCCCGCACTGTGAGCAGCCTTCAAGGGAAGGCCAGGGGCCGAGAGAAATGCGCTCCAACGGCCCGGCCCCGATGGGATGGCATGGCATGGGAGGAGGACGAGCAGCAGCTGGTTCGCCTGGAGGTGAAGAAGAGTAGAGGTGGAGTTTAGTGAGTCCAGTTCACAGAGGAGGGCGCCGGAAAAGACTCCTGACTCATGACTGGGATCAGACACATGATGGCGGATGACCTTTCTGCCTTCCTGCGCATGACTCTGAGCTCAGGTCTCATCTTGTAGTCGAGGTGAGCGAATGACTGTGTATGCTCGTAGTTTACATGTTTGTTGCTCGGCCTTCGTTCTGCCTCAAGTTCAGCAGCAAGCTCAGTCCTGGGCTCAGCTTCCCCCGTCTCCTCTCTCTCTCTATCTCCCTCCCTCGTTTCTATTTCCTCTCTCGTGCTCTTCGGTCCCGTTCGGTCTGTTCTGTAGGGTGGATGCTATTATGGTCTGTTGAAGGGCATCATGGGATGGGTTGGATTGGGACGAGCAGCTGGAATGGAGTGAGTCTGAAGCTCTTATTCGGGCTCGCCTCCCGCTCTTCGAGCTGCAAACGAAGCCGCGCAGCGTCGTGCGTCAGCTCCACAAGTCTGGGACGGAGGGATTGATGCATATTTACTAAGTTTACAGCCCCTTCGGTTGGATCCTCGTCGGCCTCTGTCATCATTCGTTCTGTTCGTTCGTCCGAGGCGGTGCTGTGAAAGAACGGGTCGTCGCTGGGTTGGGTTGGGTTGACTTTCGGGCCAATTTGCGAGCCCCGAACCGGGGACGGACCTGGCTGGGCCTTGATTCTTCAATTCGGCCTTGACCACGTCACGCCCTCCCGCTTGTCCTTGCTCGCTGCCTCGACCCCGCCCGGACAGCTAGAACGAGATTCCTGGAGCCCGCAGGTGGAGCTTATCTCCTCCTCCCCGCGCACTCCGAATTTTCCTCGCCTCTGCTGCCTCGGACTGTCGCTCGTCCCGCCCGCGCCCAGGAGACGAGGTCCCGTGCCATCTCTCGTCTGTGTCTCTCTCGGTCCTGTTGTGCTGCTCTCTTGGCCACTGGAGGCGAGCAAGCGAGCAAGCGAGAAAGGAAGGAAGTAAGGATAGGTGCCTGACGGCGGACGGAGCCGCAGCTGGAGCTGGGGTCGTTCTTCTTCTTTGCGTGTAGGGAGACGACGAAGTGCCGGCATTGTAGAGATCAGCGGTGTCACACTCACGCCTGTGCGAATAGTATCGGAATGAAATAGGTTTATGCTTGAGCTCTGGGGCGAGGGGGCTTTCTGCATTGAGTTGAGCGTCGGCCCGAGAAGGCGGGGAGGCAGGCAGTCCACCGAGGTCGGCCATAGCTTTCCTTCCCAACCTCGTATGTGCTCGCCGGAATGAAGGAAGAGAATGATCATGATACTGCCGAGATGTTGCAAGAGCCCGTGGTGGGATCAGAGCATGGAGTTTGATTTTTGGTAAGCAGTATGAGTTATGGTTCAGAGAGTGGAAGGTGGAAAGGGTGAGGGAGTGGCAGTGAGCACAGCAGGGTCGAGCAGGCTATGTAGCTGGAATGGAGTGCGAGCAAGCTCAAGAGTTTTCTCCTTTGGATTTTCCGGTAGATTTGTAATGCTCGAGAGTAGAAATTCCAGGCCAACTCCCTCATTTGATGTCCCGAGGGGAGCAAGGGTCTTCTTCTCATGGGAACGGCGGTCAAATTCTCGGTGGATTGAAACGGGGCCTAGCTGGGAATTTCTCATCGAAAGAAATTTTCAGCGCTGAAATACGTCCGAGAGATCAAGTAAGGTTTTGATAACAGTGCAGAAGGGGATATTGTCTGGTGGGTTGGGATTGTTGCTGGCGCAGTCAAACGAGGGAAATACTCCTAAGCGTGGTTCTGCTGTCTTTGTCATATTTCAAAGTCTTCATCTGTTTTTCATCACCCAGCGAGTGTGAGAAGTCTGAATGTGTGAGCAGAAATAAAAGGGAATTTCGAGCCATAAGAACCAGCTAAAGAACATCAAACGAGCTGTGAGCGGACTGGTCTCTTAGACTTAAGATTCACTCAAACGTCATTGCGTGTAACTTGTTCCTAGGACTGCTTTTTTGGTTTGCTGCCGTCGATATCGTCACACGTTTTGTAGTCTTCCATTCTCGTGATTACCCCGGAATTATTTTCGTCTTCACCTGAACGATTTTCTTACAAAGTGGACGAGATGAACGTGCTTGTTCTCTCGAGGGCCCCGGATCGACCTTCTGCTTTTTCGTCCTCGTTTGATCTCCTGGGATCCGAGAGCTTGGTCACTCGTCGATGTTTTCCTCGTTAGAAAAAGTGTAATGGGTTAGCAGTCCCCTGCATCAGACTGTCAATTTCCATTTGTTTTAATTGGAAGAAGGCCCGGAGTTTCCCGGGTTCGTCTTTACTCTGTTCGTATAGTGTCGCGTGTGCCCAGTTGTTGTATTTCCAGAGTGTACCTTGCGGTGGAGTTGACTTTTTCGTGCCACATGAATGTAAACCGTTTGAGCACTATTATCTGTTAAGGCTGCTAATCAACACTGACCTCTCAATTGCGCTGTATGTGGATGCAGTTAGGAGCCTTGTCGAATATGGTGGGAATAGACCTACCAGGAGTAGTTGCCCTTGGTCAAAATCTCCTCGATAAGCTGTCAGACGTAGGATACTCTGCTCAAGAAGTTCACTGGGAGAAGGAGAACTTTCTGCAGCTCGCGGAATTTCTTAAGGAAATTGTTCCCGTTGTCATCGAGGTCAACAAAACACGAGACAGTTCACCGGTTCTGTTGCAGGTTTTGGAAGGGTTGTACAGGGATGTGGAAAATGCGAATCAGCTGATCAAGATCTGCACCAGCAAAAGTAGAATTTATCTGCTCACCCACTGTAGATCAGTCGTGAAACAGCTCGAGAACGTGACTCACAGCATTGGACGGCATTTAGGTCTTCTACCTTTGTCGTCAGTTCAAGGTCACATTGCTGTGAAGGAGCAGATCGAGAGGTTGTCCCAGGACATGCAAAAGGCCCACTACAACGTGCAAGAAACCGACGAGAGGATTTGTAGGACTTTAGAACAGGATCAGGAGGCCATCCGCACGGATATTGCTGTGCAGACCGGGATCGTCATGGATATTGCCAGGACGTTGGGTATGGAAGATCTGCCACGGAACCCTGCTGCTCTCAAGGATCAGATAGAGCTCCTGCGGAATGACATGCAGGATACGAGTCAGTCTTATGACTTGCACATGGTCGATGTGATTGGTAATATTTTTGAAAACGTTGGGGCTCAGGTTAACGACCATCCTAGTCCCTCGGCCGAAATTCAGCAGCGTCTCAACTCGCGAATTGAACCTTTGTACGAGGCGTTCGTTTGCCCATTAACAAAAAATGTGATGGTGGATCCTGTGACTCTAGAGAATGGGCAAACCTATGAGAGAAGCGCTATCGAGAAGTGGTTTATGGTATGCAGGGAGGAGAACAGGCCTGCAAGTTGCCCCATGACAGGGAAGACTTTGGAGAGCATGACGCTGAAACCCAGCATTGCTCTTAGAAATACCATTGAGGAATGGACAAACCGGAATGAGTCAGCTCGGATTATCAATGCCCGGGTTCTTATCGAAAGCAGCACCAGCCAGGAAGAAGACCTGCTCTACGCCCTCAAAGATCTACACGCCCTTTGCTTGAGAAATAAGGTTAATAAATATAAAATCAGACATAATGAGCTGATTCCTCCTATTGTGGCTTTACTGAAGAATATGGAGCAAGTGCGGTTGAGGGCTCTCGTTCTCCTACGCATGCTGGCAGAAGACGACGACGATAATAAGGTGAGCCGTCTGGGCGCAAATCCGACTCCTCACTCAACCATTTTAAGGGTTGGATTGAAATTTTCTCGCAATATTCATTCTCACCTTTCACCTTTTTCTGTGGAATGTGATGGGCCCATCTGTCACTAAGCTCAGAGTGGTCAGACTTGTTGAAGACCAGAGAAATTCAGCAGTTGTTTCGGGAGGAAGGAAGATGTTCACCACCGGATTTAGCTTCTGCTCTCTTCTGAATCAAGATAAATTGTTCGAAACGGACAAGTTTTCTCGGCTAATTGTTCAGACGACTAGTTAGTCACCAAGACCACTGACATCTATTTGCAAAGCCATACATGTTGGACACCTTACAGGTCTCTGAATGTGCTGTTTTCCAGGAGGCTATAGGGCAAACTGATGCACTTCGAGGTATCTTAAAATGTCTATCGAGGACGTTGTCCGAGGAGCGACAAGAAGCAGCAGCCTTACTCTATGAGCTCTCGAAATCCGATAGTCTTTGTGAGAGAATAGGCTCAACAAACGGAGCTATTCTTTACTTGGTGGGAATGACCAGTAGCAACTCGGACAATGTCGTTGCCGTCGAAAAAGCGGAAATGGCTCTGGAGAATTTGGAGAGGATAGACCAGAACGTCAGGCAGATGGCTGAAAGCGGGCGTATACAACCTCTGCTACGTCGCCTAATCGATGGTAAGTCAAACCGCTCAGTGGAGTTCTAGGAACTTCATTAATGGTTGGCTGCGTTGTCGTCCATTTTAAAAGGGATGTGCCTTGTCAAAGTGTCTTTCAAATTACTCTGAGTGTTCCTTGTTGCTTTTTGACATGAACACATCATACTTACAGAGGGAAGTATGATGTGTTCAGGAGGGAATGTTCTCTACATGGCGTCTGAAGCTTTGCCTCATGGATTTTATCGCCCACAGTGATATGTTGATAATCACGAGATTGCTCTCAATTGATTCAGCGGTGGTGTAGGTCCTTGATTGAGGGATTAAGAGTGGAAGTTGCTTTGGTAATGAGCACGGGATGGAGAGGTCGCTAACATGATTTTTGTTGGTTTGTATCAGGTCCAGAGGACGTTCGCTTTGAGATGGCCTCGGATCTGGGAACGATCCCACTGACCACCGAGGTGAAGCAGTTGGTTGCAGAAGAAGGAGCCCACGTACTGGTGGACATGCTGGGCAAGCCTCATCCTCAAACACGCGAAGTCGCACTCAAAGCTCTCCGAAGCTTGTCGTCCATCGAAAGCAATGGGAAATTATTGATAGAAGCTGGCATTCTTCCCCCTCTTATGAGAGATCTTTTTATGGTGGGAGCAACTCAGGTGCGTATGAAGGAAATCTGCGCCTCAGTCCTGGCCAATGTCGTCAGCACAACAGGAGAGTGGCAAACTACCCCCATCGACAGTCAAGGCAACACTCTCATCTCGGAGCAAATTGTTCACAACCTCTTGCATCTGATCGGAAATACCGGTCCTGCAATCGGAGCCCAGCTTCTCCAAGTTCTGGTCGGACTGGCATCGTCACCTCACGCAGTGGCCAACCTTGTGTCCTACATCAAGAGTGCTGGTGCCATCGTCAGTTTGATCCAATTTCTAGAAGCCCCCCAGGACCAGCTCCGAATCCCTGCTGTCAGACTTCTATGTCTACTATCGACGCATATGGGCCACGAACTGGCCGATGGGTTGAGAGTCACCACTCGGCAACTCGGAACCCTTGTGAGGCTGTTGGGATCCAACGGATTGATCGAGGAGCAGGCTGCAGCCGCAGGCCTTCTGGCAAACTTGCCTGTGGATGACTTCCGCTTGACGCGAGCATTGTTGGAGGAAGGAGCTCTACAGATTCTGGTGTCAAGGATAGAAGATGTGCGCAAAAACGTTGTGAGAATTGGAGCTGGTCGGTTTATGACCACATTCCAGGAGGGTTTGGTGACCATTCTGGCTCGTTTCACATTCACTTTGGATGACCAGGACGTAGTTACTCTATGTAGAAAACACAATCTTGCAGTTTTCTTCAGAACTTTGTTGCAAAATTCCAACCTCGACGAGGTGCAGCATCAGTCAGCTCTTGCTTTGGAGAATTTATCCACGTTCTCACCTCAGTGCCGCCCGAGTGCTACCCAAATCGCCAGACCAGTGGGCTGCAACTTCTGCGCGTGTTTCGGGGCACCACCCAGGCCCAGTGGGCTGTGCCCAGTCCATGGGATGGCCTGCTCAGCGTCAGAAACTTTCTGTCTACTAGAAGCTGCGGCGGTAGATCCTCTGGTGTCGTGTTTAGATCATCAAAACGTGACCATCGTCGAGGCTGCTTTGGGAGCTCTGTCGACCATTCTCCTGGACAATGTGGACATGGAGCGGGGCGTACAAGTTCTTCACCATGCCGACGCAATAGCACCGATCCTCGATATCCTGCAGGAGCATCGGACGGAGATGCTCCGGCAAAAATCAGTATGGATGTTGGAGAGAGTACTGCGCAATGGGGACCTCGCTCGCTTGATTTCTGCAGATCCGCACGTTCACACGGCCATGGTAGACGCCCTGCGACATGGCAACGCCGTGTGCCGAGCTCTGGCGGAGAAGAGTCTCAAGCACCTGAACAAGATCCCCAGCTTCTCGGGGGTGTTTCAAAAGGTCGGACCCCCGAGGCGAGTCACCGGTCAATAGGAGTGCAGGGCAGAGTTGTGGTCCTTCCACTTTCAAATCCAGCCGAGGCTGGTCTGAAGTTTAAGCAGCAAGGTGCGCCAACTTGCACCTTGTATAACAGCGGTGGCAGACGCGTGCCACCGGCCGCAAGCCTGCCTGCCTGCCAAGCCGGAATTGTTCTGATGCGTTGTACTTGGATTGATTCCTTTCATACCGACGAAGCCTGGTGAAAGTGATGTTGATGAATTGGACGAGGGCTCCACGACTTCTCGGTGTAACATGTCAAAATACGAGTTGAACCTGAACAGCCCAGAGTCGGTCTTGGCGACGGATGCGCCCTCGGAGCAGCAGCAGGCGAGTTTGGTCGATCGCCGGGTTCATCGGTTAGGGTTTGTTAGATTATCTGTGATTACGAATTTAAAACTTAACTCCATAGGTGATAGAAACATCAAAAGATTTAGCAGTGAGACTAGGCCCAACCCCAACCCCATGTATTTACACCGAGCATTATACAAAAAGCTCCTCACATCGAGATGGGGTCAAGTGGGGCTGACCTTTCTGCCGGTAGCCGGGCTGGAGTCGTCGAATTTGCGAGCCAGTAGCGTCCATCTGATTGACCATGATCTGATCTCCGACTCTCAAGACGTCCCCTACCCATATAAGCTTACAGGTTTTTTTAGATGTAAGACTTGATTATATGTCAGCTCCATGTCAACGAAGGTGCTCTCCCCTCCATCTCCCTCTTTTTAAATGAAGCATATTCTTTAAGCGTATGTCAGTCAAAATCCTCCATTTCGAAGCTTGGAAAGCTTTGCGATTTGTAACCGTCGGCTCTGAGCCTGTTCAGTTGAATATTCAGACTACCAGCCCAGGCTTTCTGTGCAGGTTCTGTTCAGAATTTGTGCACCGTGTGTGTCATGTGTGTGTGTGTGTTTGTTTGGCCTTAAGGCAGAACTCTCTGGCGCACGTTGTCGCTTGCAAAATTGCACGTCGACGTTGTATCTGTGGACCGTCTCACGCAGAGAACATGCTTACGAGAACAGTGATCTCGAGCCAGCTTACGGACGGGGCTGGTCGCTCCAGTGGAAGAGCAAGGGCTCTATCCACTCGGATCCGCTTCGTCAACAAGTGAGCGTGTGTCAGCAATTCTTATCACAGAACCTGGTTCGCACGATTGGATGAAAGAAGTTTATCAAACTGCTGAGACCTGCATCTCCTTGAGCGTGTGAGAATTCTGAGCCCTCGGTGGAGGCTCGAGAGTCCTACTTTATCTTCTGAGTGAAAATCTCTTCGAGCCTACGAGATTGAGATTTGAGCGGCATCTACGATGTAGAATGTTGGCCTTTTTTGTTGCCATCCCGGTAGGCTCGACAACCACACGACGGATGAAGACACTTTCATGGGATGGTTTCTTCAACGGCAGAGCTTTGTCCGCTCCTCGGAAACTTGGAGAAAGCCCAAGGAATAATCGAAATTGTGAAGCGAATTGAAGGGGAATAAAAGAATACCGCCCTCCAGCTTTAAGGGAAACTGACGCAGAGTTTAGTAACTCAGTGCAAGAGTTTTGCAGCCACCCATGGGCTGTTAGGTCTGATGTCGTGTTTGCACTTCTTGTCTCCCAAGTACCTCACACGAAGAAAGTTGATCTTGAGCTGAAGACAAGATACCGAAACCAAATCCTGGCCTGTTTGGATAAAAAGGACCCGGGCCCACCGAGTGAGCCACTTTTGTTTTGGCCTCCACGAATTGAAACTCTAGAGTCTGGCATGTCTCATCCTTATTCGATCGCCTTCGAATTGGAGGCTAGCCAAGCCTCAGCCAATCGAATTCAATCATCAAAATCCAAAACATCTCCGCTATAAATACCAATGGGGACGCACCAGCTCTGGGTAGCCGCCGCCAAAGAAGGGACTCTGTGACGAGAAAGGAGAGAGAAGAAGATGGGGCAGGGTAGCTGATTTACATGTGAGGCGGACGTCGGATTGGCCGCTGGGATTCTGATTCTTCGTCGCTGCTGCTTGCTTCTGCCGGTGCTGTTGATGTCTATTGCTCGCCTGGTTCCGCCCGAGAGGAAGGTCTGGAAGGGACGGGAGCGGAGAGGGAATACGAGGAAGAAATCCGCTCGACTGGGGGAGTGGAGTGGTCGGGATTGCAGGTTCCCTTCGTTCGTTTCTGTCCAATCCATTGCGATCCGTTCGGGTTTAGTGCAACTAAATTCATGCTCTGCCGCTACTTTGTGAAAGCTGGGTGGTGCTAGACAGAGCCGGGCGCGAGCAAGGAAGGAGAGGAGCAGGGAGTTGGCGACATGGCAGCTGTTGTAGCACGGGCATCGGTGGCCCTGTGCAGCAGCAGCAGCAGCAGGAGGTGTAGCGCGGGAGACTCGAGCAGCGGTTTGGCATCAAGTTCTCTCGCAGGTCCTTCTTCAGCTGCGCCAGGGCGAAAATTGGGTAGCTCGGTCGAGAATTTGTTGCTTTGTAAGATAGTTCGGGGTGCTGGGAAGCAGAAAGTCGGTTCAAGGGTAGCGGCAGGTGTCGCAGCAGTAGGTGGTGTCCGTAGTGCAGGTGTTAATGTACAGAATGAAAAGAATGGGAAACAGAGCACCCTGCAGGAAAATGAAGACGCGAAGCTTTTGGATTTGAAAGAGTGGATGCACGCGAAGGGACTGCCGCAATGCAAAGTGCAACTGTTAGAGAGGACCTGCTTCGGAAGTAACGGAAAGCCTATTCACTACGTCGCTGCCAATGAGGATCTGCAGGTTCTTGTTTCTGCCAAACACATCTTGTTGCAAGATTGGTTTCGATTGGCCATTGTCAAAACTTTCTCTTAACTCTCTCTCGAAGATCAAGCATGAATCAATGGTTGATTTTCTTACAATGTCTTCTCGGTGATTTAGTTGATTTTTCGTATGATTGAACGGCTTCAAAGCTTGTAAATCGATGGAATGCAGTTGTATGACGTCGCTGAATATTGTTGGGCATGTTTTCCAGCCTGGCGATGTCGCATTGTCCGTGCCGCTACCTTTGGTGGTTAGTCTGGAAAGGGTCCTTGGAGACGAGACCTTAGGTATATAACCTGGCAATGAGTCACAAGCAAATTGACTTGCATGGATGTGGGCTCACATGAATGTGGATATGCTTTCTTTTGCCGCAACTCGAAAAGTCGTGTTATTTTCAATGTAGTGTAGTCGTTGAGTCTTCTTGTCAGATTTGGATGCGAGGTCTGTGTCGCCCAGTACACTTATCTTATTCCTGGCATTTGTAATCACTAGAAGAAGGTGAGATTTCATGTTGACCTGTTGAATCTTTGTATCGCAGCTGAGCTCTTGACAACGAATAAGCTTTCAGAGCTAGCGTGCCTTGCACTATACTTGATGTACGAAAAGAAGCAGGGCAAAGATTCTTTCTGGTATCCCTACATTCGTGAACTTGATAGACAGAGAGGAAGAGGTCAGCTTTCAGTTCCGTCCCCACTTTTGTGGTCTCCCCAGGAGCTAAATGAATACTTCACGGGTAGCCCAATGAAGGTGGGAATCTTTTTGCACATCACCGATTGCAGTTGAACTTAATTTAGGTCGGGCCGACCCACATGGCTACACACACTTCTGGTTAAGTTCAGTGTCTCCTTTCAGAGCACAATGTTCATTTCTGTATTATTGACCAAGATGTTTAGTATAGGAATCTTATTGCCCACTCGATTTGTGCAGAAAGTGGTGCTTGAAAGGCTTGAGGGAATTAAACGAGAATATAATGAGCTGGACACCGTTTGGTTCATGGCCGGCTCGCTCTTCAAGGTGCATTTCGACATCTTTGAAAACGTTCAATTTTTTGTAAATCTCCTGTGTCTTGTCACATCAGCGAGTGCTGATATGACACTTGCTGGATCATTTTTTCTAAGTCGGGGGCTCTCTTCCGATCATGTGAGGCCCTATTCTTCACCGAGGATTGGTTTTATTCTAATTCATGGTGTAACTGTTCGCAGCAATATCCGTTCGACATTCCTACCGAAGCGTTTTCGTTTGAAATATTCAAGCAAGCTTTCGTCGCTGTCCAGTCTTGTGTCGTCCATTTGCAGGTACACTTCTACAATCTTTCAATTTACCATTTGAGGAGTTTTGGACCGCAGAGCTAGAACATATACTGCTTGGCTTGGTGTTCACGAGTGGCCAATTCTGACATCTCCATGGAAATTATAGGGCGTAAGTCTAGCTCGACGATTTTGCCTTGTCCCGCTTGGACCACCCCTGCTTGGATACAAAAGCAACTGCAGGGCTATGTTGAAAGCAGTTGGAGACGTTGTTCAACTGGAAGTAGATCGTGCCTACAAAGCTGGAGATCCTCTAGTTGTCTGGTATGTTGTCCCGTCAAGGCTTTTCTCGATACATGTGACTTGCTCTTGTATCCATCAAGGCTAGTTTGTACGTATAATTTGGTCCTTTTTGTTACACTCATTTGTCCGTCTAGAGGCAAATTCCAAAACCATGATACCAGTCTCTCTCACTGATTTCTCCAATCTAGGACTTTCTTCTCTCTTTTTGTTGGATTCTCTAAAATAATAAGTGGGTGGATTTATATAATGGACAGGTGTGGACCCCAACCAAACTCGAGGTTGTTATTGAACTACGGTTTTGTGGATGAAGATAATCCCCATGATAGGCTGACGGTCGAGGTAAGAAATGTAAAGGGCGAAGATTTTTCGTCATGTATTTGGACCATTCTTTTGTTAATCAAGATTAGGTTACACGAGCATTTATTACACAAATACTTAAGTAGTCTTGTGATTTCAGGCTGCGTTGGAAACCAAGGATCCTTTGTATCAAAACAAACGAATCACAGTGCAAAAGCATAATTTGTCTACCATTCAAACTTTTCAGGTGAGTTTTTGGTCAAAACTTTGAACTATACAGACATATCTTAATGTGACCTTCTCATTCCCTTTTTCTTCTACCCTATTTACGTGTTGTCTTCAGGGATAGAGCTCGATATGAATGTTTGTCCAGCACTTGCGCTAGGTTGGATGAGCATCAAGGAGACTGATTGGTAATTTGTAAAAGATCAGTTTCGGACTAGCCGGGTGGACTGGACAGGGACGAAATGATACAAGTCCCGAGAGGTGAAGTTCTGTCAGCTGAAGTTTTGAAATGTTTTTGCAGATATTCAAAGGTAAGGAGCGAGATGCCATGCTTAGTATGCTACCGTACTTGCGATTAGCACACATTTCAAATCCCGAGGACATGCAAGCTGTTGGATCAGCCGAAGGGGCTATCTGTGCTACCGCGGTAAGTTTGACATCACGTTCTCTTGAACATACATGCGTTTTTTTTATGGAATGATTTGAACGGGGTGGAGGTTTTTCTGACCCAGATTCGATACACAAGAAGACCTCACAATCGTAGGCAAAACCCACGCAAATATATTCTGCTAGACAATCTCAGAGGATGGGGTAAATCAAGTTGATTTTTGTTAGGTGGAAGACATACTCGTCTGATGAAATTACTTTCTAGCTATATTGTTATTCATGATGCAATAATTGTTTATGAGTACCTTGTACCTCTCCCCTCTGCATGATCATGAATTTCAAAGTCATGAACATGATGATATTCTGGCATGTGGTGCAGGTGAGTCCGTGCAATGAGAGGGCTGTATTGGATCAGCTGAAGGCTTATTTTTCGAAGCGTTTGTCGGGTTATTTAACAACCGTTGAGCAGGATACCGTCGTGGTAAGTTGGCACATAGAAGAGCGTTGTCAGCATGCACATCGTTTCATGCCACAAATCTTTAAGTCGGACTGCAGTACTTTGCATTCAGCTATTAAGGTGTGTTTTGTGGTTAATGTGAGAATTGCAGATCGAAGATGAGAATGTCGATCCCAAGAAGAGAGTAGCGACTAAGCTTCTACGTATCGAGAAGGAGATTTTGGGTAATGCATTGACAGTAGTTAAGGAGTTAATAGAGCAACTGCCAAATGGCACTGTTGCTCCGTGTAATGGATCATATATCCCTAAACTAGTTTAAGCCTATCTGCACTGTGACATTGTTCCTTGATATTTTTGTGATGTCTCAACCAGATCTAAGTACTTTAGAGTCGAGCTCCTTTAGTCAAAGTTTTGTCTGGATGCTGGTTGTAAATATTCACGGCCTGGCCAACTAAAATGTAATCAGATCCTCCATCATAATGTGCATTCGCTTGTATAATATGATCACAATTTGGAGCTGAAGGTTCCGTTCATTCTCTGCTGTAATATTGAAGTATGGGTATTTGAGTACACTTTTGTGTACTCTTATGTTTCCTTTTTTCAGACTATCCAACTTAATATTCAATATTTTCCGATTGAGAAGAAGATGTTGAGTTGGATACAATGGCACTGACTCGAGTAGTAGCTAAACCCGTGCGTAGATTTGCGTGAAAGCACCCATTCCGTTTATGTTGCTGAAATTGGTAGATTGCTTGTTCAGCACGTACACTGCTACGAGAAACGCTGACAAAATTTCGTTGATTGGAGTATCGCTATCTTATCAAAAAAATTGTCCTTGCATATCTGATATCAGGGTAAAGTTGTGATTCTATATCTTTTTAATTGGATCATAGTAGTAGAGCTAGAGCTTGAAGTTGATCAATGAGATATAAGGATAACTAGAGAAAGACATGGATAATGTCAAGTCCGAGTTTATGAGCTAAAATTTGGACGACTCTTCACCTCACAATTGGGGCCTACATCTTTTCCGAAACCTTAACTGTCTACGTTGAGCTATAAAGAACAAAGTCCTGACTTCTTAAAATCCGTATGCTTGACCATGCTCACTTACAGCCAGAGATGTACATGTTCATCGAGACCTTTCCTTAAGGACGTACGTTAAGGATTAACGTAGCAAACATTAGAGCTTTGTGATCAACCGTGTTCTCCTCAAGATAACACTAATATACGCTTAAACGTTCAGTCAGCAAGTCCGCACAGAGAGAAACACTGGTCAGAATTCCCAAACGGACAATATCAGTGTCCCTCGGGATCATGCGGAATGCAAGGAATAAGTAGCCTAGTTCCACAACTAAAGCTGAAATTTACGTAATCAAATGTTGAATTAGATTAAATGATGTATCTGAATAAACGAAAACAAAGATATATAATGATAATAATCGTTCTCGAAATAGTTGAAAGACTACTGACAATCATTTTTTGAAATTATAGAACTTACTTCCCAGTATTTTTTTTGATAAAATGATAGCTAGAGTTTTATATTTGCAATATAAACCCCTAAATTTGAAATAACCCAGCTTATCAAATTCACATGGAACCTTATAATTGATGAGAACATGAACACTTGAAATTCTGAATAACTACGGAAGTATAGCAATATTCATGTGAACAAGAAAAACAATCCATCTATAATCAACATTTTAAACCATGCAAATTTACTTATTATTGACGTATTTACCTCAAAAGATGGTATTGTTATCTATACCACTCACATTTTGAACAATGAAGTCTTAGAGTACACACACCAAATGCAATCAAACACCAACATACCAAGGCAACAAGAAACTCAAGAATGCACAAACACTAGAAATATGTGGTTTATCATTGCGGGCTACATCAACGAAAATACCTCAGACTTTTTTGAGAAAAAAATCTCAAATTGTCATTTAGAGTTTCCGTGATCAATCTTATATAGTTTGAAACTGAAGAGGTTAACTGATTGATATTTAGATAACCTGGATTAATTCAAAAGCTGAGTTAAATCCTAACAATTTGTTCTCATGTCTTGTAAACTGTAACTTCCACTACCCCTAGAATTATTGTGCGGGACAATTTTGAAAGAAACATAACATATATTACTCTTAAAAATAGAGAACAAAATCATAATCCACATAGGTTAGATCAAAAGATATATAAAGTAACAAAAGTGCTAGTAAAGGTTTTGATTTTGCTATTGATGTAAAATCTCAAAAGTAACATAATGTTTACTTAGATTTTTTAATATAATAGCTTTGATACTCTCAGAAACTTGATTGAATTACCGTCAATTTTGACTAGTTCCCTTTATTATCAAAAACTGCATAAATGATCAAACCATCAAATGAATTTGATGTTGATGTGTTTTACTTTGCTTTTCATAACTTGATTTGGAGCAAGATTGAACTCACTCTCATCATCACAATGAAAACCTACAACTTATTGATTTCATTCTATCTATTCATTCAAATAGTTCTAATTTTGGTTTTGTTGCACTTCTTTATGAAGCTTACTTTGTTGATTGATTTATGTAGTTTGGCAAGAATATCACCAACTAATGAATCCATCATCAACTATAAACACATACTTAGTTGTAGATATTTTTTTCCCATAATCAACATTAACAAAGATTAAGAAGAATTTAACATTGTTTAAATCATCAACATAAACATCAAATTTTTAATACTCTTAAAATACATGAAAATTTTCTTCACATGATTTCAATGCATATTGTCTGGATTTTACATGTAACATGTTCACCATAGCTAGAACAATATCAAATCTGATGTATATCATCAAATACAATAACCTGTCCACTACTTATCATATAACATTGTTGAAATTTTTTCCAAAAATATCAATAAGACACTAAATTGCAAAAAACTTGAATTGTGTTGCCAAAGTAATTCATGTTTTTTTTAAAAATCATGTTAAATTTATAAAGTTATTTAAGTGCTACTTAAATTACTTGCTTTGACTTATTCATATTTTTTTTTCTTTACATATTTGTGAACATACATTCATAATATACTCTTGCATTAATCCAAATCTTTCATCTTGAATGCATCTGGTAACGTTGATTTGATTTTTTTTCAAACTGAATATGTAAGTCATGTAATATAGTAGATTAATGAAATTAAAGTTTTCATTACATTTTTCATTGTATACACATGGATAATAAATTTTTAAAATTTTTATTATCCTCATAAATTCATCAATTTTTGCATTTGATTAATTTAAAACTTGGTTCAATTTGTATAATGATTTTATTAACTTACATGATAAATATTTTTTGACTTGACTCTAAGTTTTAAAAGTATCTTAGTTTGTATGTGATGTGAGTCCAAATGTTGAATTTTTTTTTGATATACTTCATATATATAATTATGATTTCAAATGCATCAAAGTTTATTTGGACTGAAAATATTATTTTTTCAACATTTATTTTGTTTAATATAAATTTAACTGAATTTTTAACGTTTTAATTTAATTTATCAAATCATCACATAATTTAAAAATTTATGTATGCATAAGGAAATTTAGAACTTCTTAACGTTTTAATTAAATTTATCAAATCATCAAATAATTTTAAAATTTATGGATGCTTGAGGAAATTTAGAACTTCTTAACGTTTTAATTAAATTTATCAAATCATCAAATAATTTAAAAAAATTATAGATTCTTGAGGAAATTTACTACTGTGATGCTCTTAGATGTTTTAGATTGCACTTGTGTTATATTAATGATCTCAATGAGTTTACAAATTGGTATAAAAAATTTGATGCATTTTTTGAAAAATTCATTGTAATGAGTATAGATAATTGCAATGATTGATCTTCAATAAATGATTTCTAGAAAGTTTGCGTTAATTGAGTACCTGCTCTTTGTGCACATTGAACATTGCTCTCACCAATTGAATAATGAGATTAAGTTTTGGATTACAATGATGCCCATGATTTGCAATTGGTAATATTTTGAAATGTACTTGAAAACTTTTCATTTAGAACAAGTACACGTTTTAACAATGTTTATGTTGTTGAACAAATTGAATCTGCCAATTGATTGTTTAACATATATTTTCTTCTTAAAAAATAACTTAAAAAATGCTATGATTACATTGATTTGATTTCATAATCAGATTAAATATTGCAACAAATACGGATACCAATCAAATTCTCACATATTTTGCTACACATCAAAATAAATATATTATAATTCAGATCATTTTATTGTATAAAATATAAATCATTAATTTGGCTTTGAAGATTTACTTCTTGTTATTTTCTAGATTGCTTTTCACTTTCTAAATCTATATGCTATCAATCAAAGATTGATATTTTTAAAAACTTTACTAGCTTTCACTTCTTCTTATCAATCAACTTTTGCATCTCACATTCAATAGCTATATTCTATTTGAATTTATTGATAAATTCATAAATTTTTCTACAAGAAACATATCTTTTCCCCTTCCAAGATCAAACGCATTGCCATGAATATGTAAATTCTAACATCATTATTTTTAAGACTTAATAAATCAATTCATGTTCCAATCTTCATAAAAGACGTATGAATATAATTACATAATTTTGGTTTATTTTTATTGAATTGTAGTAAAAGATTTATAAATATGATTTGATTATATCATAAAAAAAATTTTTGATATACTTTGATTATTTGATGTAATTTTTTTTTGACGCTCATCAACACTAACTGCCATTTTAATTTTTTCTCTAATTATGGATACGAATATGCGTAATTTGTGCCAAAGTTTTTTATGTGTGATATAAACAAATTCATAATTATCAATATCTTTCTCAACAATGCCATTGTGTTAAAATTTTAGATATTTTATTATTCCAATGATCGAGATTCATAAAAAAAAAATCTTCATTGATAATAAGCTTACCACCTACAATATCATGGACCATCATATCATTAGAAACATATTCAAGAAAATAAAAAAATATGGTTTTATTTTCTCTTAAGGTAGGAACTATAATTAAAAGTTCTGAAACTATCATAATATATTTATTTGGGACTCAATTCAAATGATGTCAAGAATTATTTGTTATTACAATCATATCTGTTACAATAATTTACTAAAGACACTCTAATATTGACAAATTTAGCCCAAATTTTGTGAAATTTACATTGTTACATAAATATTTTATATCATCTTTACTATTTGAAATATAAAAATACACAATTGCAAATAAAAATTCTTGAATAGATTTTGTATTGATAGCTTGTCACATGATAATTTATGTGAATTCAAATGAATTTTTCCATTTTCATAATGATATTCACATCACATTGTAGAATAATTTTTGCTATATTCAATCAAAAACTTTACATTAAACATTATATGTTAAAAATTAAACTTGAAAAAAGTATGTATATAAATTGCGCATATCAATTTTCAAATTAAGCTAGATGATGTATTTAATTTATCTCAAATGTACAAGTTAAGATGCCAAAATTTTAGATAAAATTCAAAGATAAATAGCTGATCACATGATTTTCTTAAAATGTTAATGCTTTCATTGAGAATTGATACGTCTTTGAATTAATTTCTTAGAATGAAATATATCAATCTAGCTAGATTGTCAATTAATATGTGCAAATTGGCTATTTTTTTATAAAAATAGTATAAAAAAATTAAAATCAGAATCTATGAAGATATTTTACTTTATTCTTATAAATTATAACTTAGTTATGAAATCTTATCAAACTTCAAATATTACATTTATCCACATGTGTTTGAAGTATTTGTATGATGAGGTTATGAAGCATCATTTTTTTTAAGATTAAGTTGATTTTCATCAAAATAGTAATATGTTGCATGCAAAAACTTGTTACAATCTACAAAATATGATATCATAAGAAAAGAGATAAATTTTTGAAAAGATGATTATTTGAATTCATATTATTTTGTTAAATCTTTGCTACTATGTTTATTAAATTTATAATGATTTTTTTATGATCAAATCATTATTCTATAAGTTTATAGACAAAACGTTATTTGAACATTTCTACATTGTTCATGATTTATTTATCTAGTTTGTTTACACTTTATATATTGTTGTCTTTTGCAAGTGTTGTGGAATTTATAAACCACATTACATATGCTTTTGATCATCCAACTTCATACTTTAAACTAAAAAAGTATAAAACTCAATGAGCAGATCATGAAATCTTCTCACCATTTTGCGTTAGATCTTACTTTCAAGAAAAAAGTGTTGTATCCTATAGATTAGAGACCTGTATTAAGCTTCAAAACTTTATCCATACCCATGAGGGTATCAAGTGTATCCACCCATTATCCTAACATGGCAACATTTGCATACCCATCAGCCATGGGTTCCTACTCAACTCATACTCATGAGTACATCACTGATATTTGGTTACTCTTAATCCGAGAGCTCTTAATTACAGTTAATCCGTGAACTCAATCTTAGTCATACCCATCCATTATCCACTCATTTAACCATGGTTATGGATGGAGATTGGATAACCATTGCACAACTCCGCTATAGATAGAAAATATACTTTGTGTAAGATCGCTAATTAACTTCAACTATTTTGTTTAGGGTGAAGCTATTTATCCCTCACTTTGGGCTAATTAGCCCTCACCCTAGTATATAGTCTGCGGCCATTCATCGATCCTTATAGGTGTCGGTGGTGCTACATTGATGGTTCTTCTAACTTGTTGCGCACTTCGTATAAGAGATAGCTAAGTTGACCGTGTTGAAATTCGAGGTCAACGCTGGCGCATGGCTTGTGAGCGCGAGAGCAATGAGTCGAAGACAATCAGCGATTGTTCGACTCGATCTCCAGGCAACTCGCGCCGCTGTGGGGCTGCATTGCACTTTTGGCACAGCAGAGTCTGAAGACTCTGATGGATGGGACGATCTTCTCGCTCGTCATCCAAGAGTCACCGGACTCAAAATGCTCGATCCAAGCAGGTCCCTTTGAGACACCCGGTTCATCGGGTCGCGATTTTGCCTCGATGAATCAAACATTCTCTGCAATGAAGAGTTGATCTTCGTTGCGCTCTGATGCCCTCAAGGCGGATGCGTGCTGATATGCTTCTCTCGGCGATGGCCGACTCTGGGAGTTGGATGATGGATACCTCGTCTACCTAGCACGTCTTTCATTCATTCGTTCATTCATTTTGTTTGTGACCCTTTATTCATCCCGTGGTCCATCCCAACGCATCTCCAATTTTGATCCTTCTGAAACTCAATGAAATCTGTCGAATTTAATCTAGTGTATGAATTTTTGACTTGGGAGCAGAGCAGCTCAGGGCATGACTCCAGGCTCCAAGGAGGCGACCTTATACTAGGGTGAGGGCTAATTAGCCCAAAGTGAGGGATAACAAACCCCTCCCTTTGTTTAGGGAATTGTTAAATACACCACACTTTTTACTAAATACACCACACACACCTGGTTGTCGCACATCTACTTATCACAAATACACAATGGATTTCGGAATGTGTCACTCCTGTTGTTTCTGCATGGAGCACCACCTCCACCGATCAAAGTTGAGGGTTCTATATGTGGAGGGATTAAGAGAAAAACTCACACAACTGGATAATAGAAGTTGTGTATGAAACACTCAAAACTGAAGAGAGGAGGAGCCAATCGTATGGGAAACATTAGGCCATGTCTTCAATTTTCATTTAGATTTAATTGTTAGAGAGGTGTGACGAATAAAATAGGTGTGCGGTGTATTTAGTAAAAATGGTGTATTTAACAATTCCCTTTGTTTAATGTCACCTAAGTATCCTAATCGTGGAGTATGTGGAAAAGAAATGTAACGTTTGATATACAGTCATCTAGTGTCTCATCAACTTTTATCTCCTTTATACAATTTCGTTTGTATCATCATGATGATGGAAGAAAAGGAGAAAGCCTTGGAGTTCTATGCGCTGCTTTTCACCTGGGAGTCTTTTCCCATTCGCTTATATCTTGTGCGTGGGTTTCCCATTGATTATTTTCCGATGATTTACTCCTCGGTTTCTTGCATTGCCTTGGTCGCAATGTTTCTATGGTACCAGAGCTGTTCAGTACCGTGCATTAGGGCATGTCAAGCTTCGCTGAGAAGCTCTCATCGTAAGCGCACATACACATGCATGACGTAACTTATCTGGAGTTACAAGTGAAACCTCAGTGACGATGTGGATAATTATCTAGTTGCATCAAAAATGTATTATTCTGCATGGTACCAGTTATCTGGAGTTACAAGTGAAACCTCAGTGACGATGTGGATAATTATCTAGTTGCGTCAAAAATGTATTATTATGCATGGTACCAATTATCTGGAGTTACAAGTGAAACCTCAGTGACGATGTGGATAATTATCTAGTTGCATGAAAAATGTATTTTTCTGCATGGCCGTGATTCAAACCTGTCCCTCAATCTCGCTGCCGATGATCTGCGCTCTCCACAGTTACACTCTCTAGATTTACCGGATACGAAGATGATTGGCCATTCCTTCATCTAAGTGAGCAGAAGATGTAAATTAGAAGTAAATGGGAAAGAACTTCAAGATCGAATGGTCATTGACGTACATATCATTTCCTGGTGCCTTCTATTTTAGTTGGTACTAGAACAACTTGTTTTTAACTCTGGTGCGTCATTTTTGAACCTCGAGACCGAGGACAGCGGACTGATTCCATCGGCCAGTCCCAGTTGCATACGTTCCTGCACTCTCTCTCCCGTCCTTTCATCGTTGACTACCTTCAACCTACCGGACAGTGGTACGACAAGCCTTTTCCAAGACGCCTCGTAAGAGCATAGGGTCCAGGCCTAAAGTGGAGAAAAATTCTTCATGTGGAACGATATTTCTCCGTTTTAGGTCTGGTACACATATAGGGCCCTAGAACAGTAAGCTACGAAGATTTAGCTCTTTCGTGGCTTCTACCGATGCTGACTTTACTGTTTTCTTACGCACGCTAGGACAGAGAATGCAAATGATGTGGTAGAACTTTCTGTCATGCATTCTTTGCTCATTGACGCGGTCTAGGGAGTAAGTTGATCACCGATTCTCGGTCGGCACAAACCTTCATGAATATGTCAGCAAAAGCTAAATCGGTACTTCAAATTGAATGCATCGGAAGTGCATCAACGCAGATGGACCTCGGACTACATCCTTTCGAACAAATGGGTGGAACGCGGTCTATCAGCACCTTCGTGACCGACATGCAAACATGAAAGAAAGGTCTTTCATGTTTTCGTTTGAGTTGTGCTCTTCACTGACGTCTTTCCATTTATCTTTCATATGTTCTTTGCTGTCGGTCCTTACAGTCCTTATGTGGCGTCTTAGCCCTCGGTCTGCATCGCTTTATGACGCACACACGCACTCTCTCACTCACTCACTCTCTTTCTTCTTACCTTTTTCCCTTCTCGCTCCTTGCGTTCAACCCTAATGAAGTTGATGGATGCAAACCATTACAGTATATCAGTCACTACCTCTTTCACCTACCGACGGTCCGGTTTCATTGTCCCGCACATGAGTTGCAACTTTAACTCTTGTTACCCCGATTCAATGTGGACGGCTTGACTAGGTCTTTTTTTCTTGTTTTTTTATTTCTATTTGACGCCCATGACGATGACCTTAACTTGCATTCCTTACGTCCGAGATTGTAGACGTTGATACTGGAGTATGCTACGACAAGAATTTCATGAACAGTCTCTTCTATGATTCTCTTTAGGACGTTTGTGACCTAAGCTCTCGCTGTTCAAGTGCACTGCTTTGAGGATATGTATATAAAAAAGTGTCTGTTTTTTTATTAGCGAAAAGAGTTGTAGCTACCAAAAAAAATCACACTATTCGTTTTATTTTAATGGTCGAACTCATGCAACGGCTTCCAGGATATATTGACTTTCAAGCCTTTAACGTTTTGCTCAGTCTTCGCATTAGTCACGATGCAAATTATATGCCGTGCACTAAGTTCGTTCTGAGGTCCACAAGTAAGTTTTATCTTTAAAATTGAGCATTTTGAGGATACATGGATAGAAATTCCAGGGCTATATGCTGTAGGTTATTTAGCACTTTACTATCGAAGCCCTTATGTATTCTCGCATGTATTTCGCTTCAAACATATATGAGGTTTCTGTTGAGGTTGATTCTGTAGGAGTATGACAGTCTGCCCAAATTCTTTACAGCAGCATTGACACGGTGTAGCTATTGTAGGAATCGAGCAATCGTTGAAACACTAAACTTGAGGAGAAGGATGTGAAGACTTATTTATTGTTGGAATCAATACAAGAACTACAGTATTGTCAAGTTAGTTGATAGATACTTCACATTTGATACTCGTCTCTTTTTAAAGGACATGCTTCTGATCTCATCAGCGCTGCAGTGACCTGTACTTGGTCAGTGGTCTATCATTTTCGATTGCATACTACGTCTTTGTTATGTAGCTTAATCGTTGATGAGTCTACGTACATATGACATACCTCTACCACTGTCACGTCTCTTGTTCTCTTATCCAGATGAGTGTCACGGACGCTCATCTGGTCTAGAAGCCAAAAAGTCAAGGGGCAGAATTAGGGTTCCATGGCAGACAACAAATATTCCTTATTTCTCCTTTGCCCAGTACTCAGCCAGCTTAGCTCTGGGAGAATCTACATTCGTCCTCCAGGGTGACAGTAACAACAACACGGTTTGGAAGCTAAACACGTACCTTTATTTCCAGGTCGAAACTCAGCACAGGACAGTACCATTTAATCCGGTGTGTGTGCTTTGGCTGATAGTGAGTGTCTTTGACGATTCTCTCCCAATGCTGAAGGACCAATATGTATTCTACGGTTTGAAAGGCAGATGTTTTCAACTGTGTTTGTGATTGAATGCAACATTTCAAGCTTCAAGTGTGGATCCCAGCAGATTTCCACTATTTATATGATGAACAAATATGATTCTTTTCACATGGACATCTGAACCCGGAGAAGAAGGGTGTTTTCTGCCAAAGGATGACCAACTACGTGTGAGATTCACTTCTACAAGGAACAAGGTACATTGTCGAAGAAGTAGGCAGTTCCAGATATAATTGTAAGATAGCAAAAGGGATTGGTTACTCTATCAAGTTGAAATGAATGAAATGAATGAAATCAAGGATTTAGGAGGAGCTAGGCTTCACTGGTAACATAGGGTGAAATGTTAAATAAGATGTTAGGTCATATACACGAGCAATTATACATTCACTCTGACGAAGAAATACATGGTTCACCAATACGGGCTACATACACAAGAATATCCCATGCTTTATAAAAAAGCCCTTAACAAATATCACTTATAGCTTTGGTGAGCTATCTCATACACTGAAAAGAAGAACTAGTTTAACTAACTCAGGTTAAAATCATCAAAGTTAAATTAAGAACTGAATTAATTCAAAGAAAGAAATCGATATATCATGCCGTTTAGTATGTAGTATGTAGAATCTTGCACACTCTGTTACATACATGTCATGTGACATCTTTAATTACATGAAATTGCAAAAATACATAAAAAATTGATTTGATTTGTGAAAATATTCATGAAACTTTAAGACATTGACGATAGCCTTTCCATTAATGTTTCATTCAAAGGATGAACGATCGAGCACTCCATGACATGTTACATTCAGTACTTCTAATCTTCAAGGGCTAAAGAATGGACAACAACTGATATGGATCTTGTTACATGTAAGGTACAGTACTACACACTAGGAGCTAACTAATGCAAATTTGTGCATCAAATCAAGGTAAAATGTAATTGGTGTAAAATAGAAGATAGATGGTGGTACTCGAAATGACTTGATGCATAATTTAGTAGAGTAGACCTTGTGGGATAAAGAATTGCAGGATTCCAGGTACTGTAGGGGCTGATAATGTGTAGCGGGTAGTGTAGAGCTCTAGACTTATGGGAGAGCAAAGAGTAAAAGTAAAAGATCTCTCGTCTTGACTCTGATGACAAAACATCTCTTGTCCATGGTAATAATACAAATAGGAGAAATGAGTGCATCTCCAAATCACACTTATACATTCGGAGATTGTAACTATTTGCAATCACAAACTAGGGGAAAAAAAGTCATTAAATACAAGAAAGAGGTCGCATGAAATCACTCAATTACCAATAAATGCTTCAGATGATATCTCGTCCACAGATTATAATTATTTTCATCTTACAAATATGAAAGTGATGCATGTATGTGACCCAGTATACCATCTATGAAGCTGATATAGCCATTAGAATTAAATGCACGTTTAAGATTTTGTATCTCATCCATATCAGCTAAGATATATATACATTCATTTGTTTACTTTAACTGGGAGATGTGGTACAAAGTGGGCAACAATCACGTGGTTCTGAGTTTTTGTGCATCAAGGAACTTTGGAACATAGTTTTGTGCACCAGCAAGACTTCGATGGAGTTCATACCAACTTTAGGATATGCAAATTTGACTCGTTTGTCTACGATGGTCGCAGCTTTTATCGATCGAGATACAAACCGTTGGATATAACCGGAGGTCCACTTCAGAGCTTCACCGGGTAAAATTGCTGGGCTGAGATGTCACGATGAATGACTACGATTAAAACAATGGTTACCTCGGTGAACACAAGTCGTTGTCGGGAAGCGAGTCAAGTCAACACGAACGCTTTATGATGTGAGGCTTGAGCTCGAAGCACGAAAGGTCTGTTAGTGGGTGGATGGACCGTTGACTGGAGAGGCCGAATAACGTGGACAAAGGAAAGATTGGCCCCAGAGCTCAGAACCCTCGAGAGGCTCATTTCCAGGGGGGACGGAAAGACGCTCCAGTTAATGCTCGAAAGCTGCCCAGATCGCCGAGTTGTTGCGGGCAGACGATCGTCGTAATGGCGAGCCTGATCCGATGTCGCCTCCACCTCCAGCTCCGTCCCCATCCCCATCCCCATCCGCCCACAACCCAAAAGCCTGTGCGCGCATTGAGCTCGCCAGCTCGCCAATTCTCGTCGAAAGATCTCGCCGACTCTCTTCCAAGTTACAGTACTCAGGATTTGATGACTCTCGATCGACCGGAGCTCGGGTGGGGCCCACAGCCGGAGCTGGTGGGTCCCGCCCGGGCAAGCCTTGCGATTGATTATTCTCGGAGACAGTGGTTCTTGCACGATCGTTTGAGTCACGGGCCAGTCGACGATTTGTGCAATCTGGTCGGAAGCTTCTGCTTTGTAGGGGACTGTAGGGGGCCGGAAATCGGAGGCCCTTCCCTTCTTACAGCAGATGACCCAGTTGACCGCGATGTCCATGCGCGGGAAGTCTGTGTGTGTCTTGACGGTCTTCTTCTGAATTGCGATGAGCTGAACTGGATTTGATCTTCCGATTCTTATCATAATTCGCGGGGGGCCCTTGACCAACTGTCTCTAAACTTTGTCCGCTGCGCTCCATCTTTTCCAGGCAGCCGTCTCTTGTCGTGTCATGCCTTTGAAGCTCGTCTTACAGATCTTCGTCCTCTTCTTCGTCTTCGTCTTCTCCTTCTCCTCGTTGCCACCGTTCACGGAGTCGCCTACTGCTGCACGGCGCTGCCTTCTTCTTCTGGTCCTGACTTCTTCAAGCATGGCTGCGTTTCTCTGAGAGGGCCAATAGTTCAGTGTAGCACCGGAGAAAGGGGTCGTGCAGATTTATCACCTCGTCTTTCTTTCTTCTTCTGCAGCTGAGGAGGACGAGGAAGAGGACCAGGGGTTGGAGATATAGAACAGGGCCAGAGCTAGACACAAAGGCTGCTCGAGAAGTGCCCAGAAGATTGAGTAGAGGACGGTGTTTTCAAAGCGGGAGACCACCTCTCGGTTCATGGTTCGGTCGAGAAAGGGGAAGGTTTTCTGAGAGTGGAAGAAATTTGCGAAAGTCACGTCGCTGTGACGAAGGAGGGAGAACCCAGGTGGAGATAGTTATTGCTGTCGTGGAGCGGAGGACGAGCTCTTGATTCGGAGATATGGACTTCTGAACAGGTTAGATAAATCTCGCCGGTGATTCTGGGCCTGAGGGTTCAAGCAGAGCAGCATGAATCGGGCAGTGCAAATTTGGCTCGTGCTCGTGCTGGGATTGTGGGCTGGCCAGCAAACTCGTGCCCAACAGGTTTACGGAGAAACTGTCACATCTTACGCGTGCACGGACACTGTCAACAAATCGTGCAGCTCGTTCGTGATTTACAGAACCAGGGATGTGTACAAAGACATACCCTCTGTGGCCAACCTATTCCAAGCTAACGAGAGTGAAATCGCCCGGCTCAATGGTAAGGCTATCACCGATACTCTGTACACGACTGAACCTCTCATCGTTCCTGTCAGCTGCAGTTGTGTCAATGCGTCGTCCATGGCCCTGATAAATTACGTGATCCGAAAAGGAGACACATTCTACTTGCTCAGCAACAACACTCTCGAGAGTTTGGCCTCCACGCAGGCCATCATCGATGCCAATGCGGAACAGGATCCCACCACGCTGCAAATCGGGCAGGTCATCAACATCCCCATCCGCTGTGCTTGTCCCACCAGTGCTCAAATCGCCAATGGAACTCAAACGCTCATGACCTACACTGTGCTGGGAGGTGAAACCGTGGGCTGGCTCGCAGCCTTCTTCGATGTGCCTGGGAGCGAAATTCGAGCTGCCAATAGTTTGCAGACGGACGAGTTGTTGTACGCTCAGCGCACTCTCGTTATTCCTTACAAAGTCAGTCAGCCGATCATTCGGGCCCAGCCTCCCCCTCCCCCTCCTCCCGCCGCCGTGCCAGAACCGCAGGGGGCAATCACTCCGACTCCTCCATCCTCCAGCAGCAGCTCGTCCACCAATGCTGGGGTTTACGTGGGCATCGGTGTGGGTGTGTGTGCGGCAATTGTGATCGCTGCAGCAATTTGTGCATATTTGGTTATTGCGCGCAAGAGGAGAAGAACTCGAACCTCCCACGGCAAAAATTCCACGCCCTTGGCCGCGATCTCGGCCCGCACCGATACCACCAGTCCTCCCTACTCGAGCGATCTGACCCCGAGGCAGCAGCAGCGGCTGGCCACGCAAGGAGATCCTCTGGAGGGCATGTTCGATGTCATGGATAAAGACAGACCGACCCTCTTCTCGTTCGATGAGATCAAGGAGGCGACGAACAATTTCGCGTTTGGCAACAGGATTCAGGGGTCGGTGTACAGGGGGATCTTGCGGAACGAGGTGGTGGCGATCAAGCAGATGAGAGGTGACATGTCGCAGGAGCTGAAGATTCTGTGCAAGGTTCACCATACCAACCTGGTGAAGCTGGTGGGGCTTTGTGTGACCGACGCTGAGCATATGTATCTGGTGTACGAGTATGCAGAGAATGGATCTCTCAGTGACTGCCTGCACACGGATTTCCTGTCCAAAAACAAAATGGCCACCAAGAGCTCGTCCTTCCTCGGCTGGACGGTCCGACTACAGATCGCTCTTGATGTTGCCACTGGGTTGGAGTACATCCATGACTACATCAAGCCCAACTACGTCCACAAGGACGTGAAAAGCAGCAACATTCTGCTGGATGGAGCGTTCCGGGCCAAGATTGCGAACTTCGCCATGGCAAAATCTGGCGGAACGAACCCGTCCATGATGACCAGGCACATCGCAGGAACTTATGGGTACATGGCGCCTGAGTACCTCGCTCATGGTCAGGTGACCCTGAAGGCTGACGTTTTCGCTTTCGGGGTGACTTTGCTGGAGCTGCTGTCAGGCAAGGAAGCTCTTCTCGAGGAGGAATCAGGGCAGGAGAAGTGTCTGTATTCCAGCATTGGGCCTCTGCTTGAAGGAGACGACATGGCCGTGAAGACCAAGTTGAAAGACTGGATCGATCCTGCTCTGCAGAGTCATTACCCTCTCGATACTGCTCAACAGCTCGCCTACTTGGCGAGATCGTGTGTGGAGAATGATCCGGCTCAACGACCAGGAATGAAGGACATCACATATGCTCTGTCGAACCTTCTTGCCGTATCTCTGGAGTGGGAGAGCTCGGCAGTTTTTGCCCATACTCTCTTGGATACACCGATCGAAGCTCGGTGATCTCACGACTTGAAGCTTCAGTTGACAGCACATTTACGACTCCAAAGGTAGAAAGAAACTTTATTGTTTGGTAGGTTACAACTTTTCATTGCGCTGAGTGAACATAGCATGTTTCGTGTACATTATGTAGAAGGGAAGACTCTCGAGGGAAGATTGAAGTGATGCCCAGAAACTGGCACCATTCATGCTTCCCTCCAAACAGGCGGCACAATGTCACTACTGAGTCTTCACGTAGATAGACTTGCATCAAAACTAACTATAAGATAGATGTTATCTAACCTCTCCACCATATCCCGACACTGGACCTTTTGGCTTAGTTCTATTCCTCTACTCGTGTACCTCTTGAACGGGAACGCTAGCTTGACACTCCTCTGAGATAGAATGTCACTTCCTCTATTTTGGCGTACACAGAACTAGGTTTCTAGGTCACAGGTGCACTTAGTCTCCTTCTTGTATGAGGCATGGCCTCTTACTCACTTATGACGAGCTCGGACTCAAAAGTAAATGAAACCCAATCTCCGTTCAAGCTATCAACACTGGTACTCCTTGTGTTCACTTCCTTTGGTCCGCGATCAACTTGCCACGTGTCCTTCGCAAGAAGTGCATGATTGCCTTCTGCACGAGGAGTTTACCTGATCTGTCTTGGGTGTTGAGGAAATTGTTATTGAGAATGCATCATTGATGCCTCATACTTGATCACTCTTATACCAGATCACCCGAGAAAAATCTCTGCGTCTGGTCTGCCATTGCTGTCTATTCAGGCACCCATGTTTGTTACTCTTCGTTTATTTTTTGCTCAGAAATCCCTGGAGTTTCATGTTGCAAGCACCCGGGCTCACGCTGGCAGAAGACATGGTTTCCTCTCGTGCTTATTGTATTACAGATAATGATTACAGAGGCTTTTGCCATTGTGGACGACGTCGGTTTGCTCGCGTTTGGGCTTCTGCAAGCACAGCAATGTCTCCTGGTTTCCACGTATATTATGAGCAAAAGAGTTGTTATTGATCCTGTATATGTGTGCAAGGCACTGGATCCCGCCATTTTGAGTTTACTTCTTCATCTCCTCCTCTGGAAGAGATTGACAGTCCAACTCAGCCGATAGAGCCAACAGGCAAGGGAAACCAGGCTGTACATTCTTACTATGGGATTGCATCTTGGGTTTAGGGCCTTACAGTGTGGACAGTTTTTGACAAATAATGGGTCTTGTTCACACCCTGCTCTTCTTTCGAGGGAAAGGATTACAACTGCTGCATTTTGAGGTTTATGGATAATATTGTGCATCAAGAGAAAAAAATCTCTAGTTTACAAATACCACATTTTGTAAGTATATGGACACAGATTTTGAAAAGGGTTGGAGTTCTGAGGTGATGTCACACACTTTTCAGTGCTAAGGATTTTACAATATCAAAGCGAGTTTCCTTGAACTCCCTACGGTATCTGTTGAGATTCGTTCATACAATGAGTACGGATCTACTCCGATATATTTACGGAAATACGAACACGTATAAATTCCGTGTAATTTTCGGGAGAATACGTACATAAACGGATGATCCTCTCGGGATGGAGCATATAGAATATTGCCAACATCAAGTCAGTACTTTTGGCGGAGGTCGAGTTCCCTCAACCGCAATATACTGTTTTGGAAACAAGTCAGTTTAGGGTAAGCCTTAGTACTGAAATACTCCCGAAAACAGTACGTTGGTGTGTATAAATATATGGATTTCACTTGTGATGGACCCATGATTCCGATAGTGTATCTGGATACTGGTAACACTTAAGGATTCAACGGAGTTGAAAAATTATACTCGATTGTGTCTTCCCATTCTTTTGCTATCTCGCGCCTCACTCGATCTTATTTGTGACGGACTCATCCGACTAAAGCATGTAATAGTCAGTCGGCCGAGAAGAGCGGAGAATCTTTTTTTCTAACAATCCTCAAGAATATCTCGATAACGGCAATATTGAAGGTTTCAGCGGAGTTGTTAGATTTTGTCCGTCCGTCAAAAACCATGAAAGTCGAGAAGATGAATCTGGAATGCGGTTAGAACAATATTAAGCTAGTATTTTTTTGCGCAATTTTCAACTCAACTCAACTCAATCTTGTCTCACCGTGGTCAAATTTTACGGCCAGTCAACAATTACCGGAGTGCTTGCAGTGAAGAATATTCCTACGACGACACTCTGCGCTTTGCTTGGATTGCTTCACCCGTTTACGACACTCGATCCGAATCCTCCGTTTTCGGATAGTAAGCCATCAGAGTGAGCCATATGAACTCCAGCCGCATGTTTGCTACAAGGAGTTTAGGGCAACGAGTTTACCCTCTAAAAATTTTTGTTACATCTATATCAATATTCCAATTATCGAAATAAACTTCGAACAATTTACTAGTCATGTATTGTAACAATCCGCAAGTTCGTTAAAAACACAGGTATTTATTAACAGAGTTAAAGCCCAGAATCAATAAATAGTCAAACACAGAAATGAATGACAATAAATGAATCCGCTCGAAGATACAGCGTGGTTCATTATAGAGTGCAACGTCCACGGTTTAAAAAGCTCACACCCGCGTGAAATCTTAAAAAGTTCTTCTGTAATCCAAGGGTTACATATCCCAACACCAGCTACTTTCCTATCTATAAATAGTTATGCTTCAATTGGACTTAATCTCAACAATCTCCCCATTAATTAGTGTTAAAAAAATAACCTTTGTAATTTATATCATTATTTTGCGAGTAGAAATAGTATAAAGATAGAGTGTAATACAAAGAGAAAACTAAACATCTGTTAGTATAGAGTGAACAGAAACCTCGTGACCCATATAATTACTCCACGATAAATTCATACTTATATAATTATTAAGCAGAAAATTTTAGAAATAAACCGAATAGAATAGTTCACAGCCTTCATAATGAAATCAATCTAGCTCTCATTGTCTTGAGCTAAAAGAGTAGGCTGAGCTGCCCGAATATGATTACTAACCATATTGAGTCAGCTCAACCTACTCAGCGTTAATGTTACAATCAGCGATAATGTTTTGAAACTGATGAATGATAAGCATTAGTAACCTTTCATCAATTGTAGAACATTATCACTGAGGGATGAATCAAGATATATGAGCATCCAGCGCTAATATTTTGCTTCTCCGACACGTTGGTCGCAAGCCCGCCAGGTCATCACAATTTCCATTCTTGTTGTTCTTAATTAAGCAGTTGTATAGCTGCAACATGACCAATTTCATTATCGTTACCGATTTGAAATCATTCTCATCTCGCAGTATGCAAGAAAAATCTATCACTGTTTCTAGCCAAACTGCAACAATGTCTAGCGGGCAAAAGCGGAAGGCAAAATACTCTGCAAGTTGGGTTTAGAATCATTTCAAATTGGTGAAAGATTCCAATCAATCCAATATTATTTGCCTGATCCACGGTTTCTCAAAACATTAGACGTAATGCATCATTCTCGGCCAAGAGCAAGCACATTGTCTCGTCATCAACTAGTAAAACACAATATATCAAGAGATAAAAAATTGGATGATACTCTACATACACTTTTTGGAGCAAATGATGAACTTCAGGATCCGTATAAGTTGGATAACGAGTCCAAAAAAGCCATTTTGAAAGCCTGGTTGCATTTGTGATGAATTACCAGCAGGCATTCAACATGATCAATAACGATGCCGTTCCGATCATTGTGCCGACATCTCAATCTCCACTACCTAAAGCCATCGCGGCAGACTCTGACACGTTGATTATGTGATCATTTTGAATGTTCAATGCCGACATTTTGTTCAAATAAAGATTCAATCGAATGAGTGATTTCTCTCTCTTGAGTGTTGGTACTCTCGCATGATGCGTGGCTACATGGTGGTTACCATTCATTGGATTGATCAAGAGTGGAACTTCAATCTGCTGTGTTGGAATTTTGCTAATTTCCATCTTCACACAATCCGCACATTACGTCGGACTTGATTCTTTCATGGTGAAGTATTTTAATATGTCTACCAAGATCAAGACCATTACATCTAACAGCGGCGGAGAGATGACACTCGCCATGATCATTATGTGATGTAATCTGAATGACCAATCGTTTGAAGAACGGTTTTCATATTCAATGAGTTTGTCACGTCATCAATCGTGATGTATGTGATGCTACACAATTCATCAAAAAGCAAGTGCTAATGCTCCGTCAAATACTAAAGATTGTTTGTGGATGCGTTGCTATCCGCGTTAAGTTTTTAAAATCATAAGACAAAAACACCAAAATGATGATTAAATTGAAAAGTTAGAACTGCTTATTTCAAAAGCAAACTTCTAAAAATGACAAAATTTGGCATGTCTCACTACTTTTCCAAAAGTTTTGATGGATAAGTTAACCTATCGATTAACTAATAAATTGATTAATTGGTTGAACTTTTTTTTCTTAACCAAAAAATTTTTAACCGGATCATGATCAAGCCTAGCACAACCTGCATACCAACACATTGTCACTGAAATTCTACAAACAAATAATTTTGATCAACACATCAATTTGTAAATACTTATCAAGTACATTGTCGATGAAATCATGTGGATTCAGCTTTACAAGTTCACACAACATCACTAGAGGGGGAGAGTTTGTCAATAGCTAGGTTGTTTCGGTTGCGTTTGATCTTGACGCACATCATCATGTTCGTTAATTTCAATCCGAACAAAGCTATCTCTTTTAAAATGGATATTCGGTAAGTCACGTCTAAGGTTTGAAGTAGAGCACAAGCTCATGAATCTTGACTACAGATGTGACGCTCCACATTATCGATGATGGCTCCAAAGCGCTCCACACTAACATATTGTTCAGGCGGTAGATTTTCAAATTCTAGATTGGAGTTCAGTAGTTCAATGTCCTTTGATGACATCAAGCGTACAAAAAAAATTTTGATCTCAATTTTTTGCTATGACAAAATAAGATTCAGAGATTGTAGAATCATCAAGGTGACGTTGACAAAATAAGTGATGATCGGAACGTAGCTTCCATCAACCATCATCTGTTGTTTGGAGCACAAGTAGAATTCCTTCTCATCAAGCTAGATCAGAAGACGAAGGTGTTGTTGGAGCATCCAAGATACAATATGCTCAAGGTAAGCTCATCAATTTGTATATTTCTAACACGTGCTTCTCATTTCTAGCTGCAAATGTTGTTGGCAATGTAGATGAACGATGAAATCATGAACAATCTTGTAAAATAACTCATCATGCATCAAATGACAATAGTCCTTGACGACATGTTGATTTAATGATGCACGCGCCAAATCTGCATCAAATTGAGGTTGTACTCCTTGTTAATTTGAATCACAACATCAAAATGCAGCCCAATCATCGTGTGCTCGCCGTTTGTGATAAAAGCAATGATTTTGCATCGTTAGTTTAAAAGTAATGCATCAAGAATGCGTTGGATGATTGCAGCAATGTTTAATGTGTTATGTCGATCATAGAATGCTACCGCCATCAAATGCAGGTTGTGCAATTGGCCATGTGCATAGAGACGAATTTGAATATCAAAATATAAATTTGATCAATGAATAAAGTTGTCACCGGCGAGAAAGAACGCTCAAATTTGATAAAAAAAATGCAGAGTGATACTTGAATTGGCAAGAATGCGTGTTTTTAGTCGATGTGGTTACTTTTTTATTTTAGGCGTTGCTCAAACTTAAGAATGTGTAAATATGACGTCTAAAAATAAAATGCCACATCTTAGTAGGCTTGTTCTAGATCCATTCTGACCGTAGATAGTAGACAAGACTGTAGCGTAGACTCTAGGATGCAATCTTGTTACAGCGTTTAACCTCCCAATAGTGACACATATTGATGTTAGGTTTTTGCGTAAATATTGGAAGGTGTCACTCATACTAAGTTGGGTAGCATATAGCGAATCAAATAGAAGCAATCTTATTGCACATTTAGCGGATCCGCTAAAGTATTTAGCAAATCATTTGGCGGATAGTATCATTCTTGAACACTTGTCTTCGAATTCAAACATCGAATTGTCTTCAGTAAGCGTAACATGAGCTCGTCGAGGTAAAACAAAGTAACCAAGGTCTCCAAGGTAAATCAGAATTATAAATGGTGAAAAGTGAGCAACCATAGCTAAGAAAAATTGTAGTGTGATTTGTGTACTATAATGTGGTTGAAACAACAGAATGAAAGTAAAATAACACGAATAAAAATGTACGGTGTTGTATGGTGGAATTATGTGGAATAATAAATTTTGATAAATCGAGTTTATAGAACCACCATTTTGTTTTTTCTTGCGTTTCTCCTAGAGCAAGGTGTGGGGTAGCAGAGACATAATGGGCGAACGAGTGCAAGGAAGGCCTGGTGCAACGAGGGGGAGTCAAGGCAGTTACGTGGTGTGGTTTCATGCAATGTTAACAGCGAGCAGTAGGCGAAGTCAAAGGTTGGGAACTCGGCTGGAGTAAGAGCAATAAATAATTATATTCAACTATTATTATTTAAATTACAATTGGAACCTTCATTATTAGATAGTATCACGGCACTGTTGCCAACCGTGACAGTAACATTCTTATCGGATAGATTTACAATTTAAAAACTGATGGTTATTGAGTTCTATGTCACTATTGCCAACCGTGACAGTAACATTCTTATTGGATAGATTTACAATTTAAAAACTGATGGTTATTGAGTTCTATGTCACTGCTGGGAGGATGTCATTAATAAGAGTTGACACTATTCGGAGGTTTAACTTTGTAGTGCATTATGCAAGGTGGTCGGCATTTTATCCAAGGAATTTTGACGTAAAGTATCAGTGCAGGAGAGGATGGGAAGAATAGGTTGTTCTTCAATTTCTAGATCGGATCATGACTCGATGTTAGAACCTTGACTACGAATGTACAGCACGCAGATGCTTTCATTTTGTCTATGGCACCAAACCTTGTTAACTGATTCTCTTTCTTCCGCGAGATCGAGTACCGCGCACACTTCGGGTCAAACCTCTGATCGATCAGATTTACTTCGTACTTCGTTTATCTTATTTGAAGTTTGTACATTGTGATAGTAAAAGATTTGAACTTCGAAGGGGTCAATGGTCCAGCAATCTTCAGTTCTTATAAGACTGATCTTTTTATGACCAAGCATCGAGCTGACAAGCGCGAATGAACATTTCCATGTCATTTACTCCTGTTTGTATGCCAACAAGAGTTTCTACTCTTGATATTATATTGCCTGCAAGTTGCTCAACGACAGTCGGCCACTTGATGGTCCTTATATGTCTACATCAGGCGATTCAGTGTGAAACTGTGAAATGTCAGGAGTCTCAGTAATTTTCCACTATCCATTCTCCACATTGCGTGGCTAAGGCACAACAAATCCACAAACAGAAGATTTTCGACTGAGAATGTCATGCCCAAGTATCTCTCCGTCTGAGAAACAGTTGACGAGAGCTGGATACTATTAAGATGTGCATTCCACTAATCACATTCTTGTCCACAATGAAAAAAACCTGCGATGATTACAATTGTATAAACTATGACATTGTACAGGTAAATGTAATATCATTTCCCGTGGATGCTTCTAATATTATATAATCTTGCCGAGTACTCATGTGGCTTCTAATGGATTTAAATCTACAATACTGGTCCAAGATGGCTCGAAGTAAGAATACGTTTGGAAGTATTATAAGTACAAATAAAATCTCAAATTAACTACAGAAGAATCTATGATGTCAGACTACAGAAACCATCTCTATGTGATTCAGCTATCTCTGAAGCTAAGGTATATCCATTGTCATTCGATGTTGGTGTTGGTGTTTGACTAGCATTACAACCACACAAGAAGTTGACAGTTCGTCCAAAAGAGTCACCGTCCCCTCCATACGTGGAATTGGTGTCAATTTCGCCTGTACAGTTGTCTCAATTCATACCGCTGCATCTCAGCATGCTGAGACTTAGAGAGAGTCGTTGACCTTAGAAATAGAGATACCTCAAATCGTTAGACCGTTACGAGCTGACATTTAACCCTTGCGTTAAAGCTTTTGAAAACAATTGCGATACTCATCTTAGCTAAAAGTTTATCTTGTATGTAGGTTCTGGGGAGAGTTTAGTTTACCTTGTAACTGGTAGACCAACGTCGCGCAAAAAAGTCTGATATGAGACTTAAATTGTAAAGAATCCTCTTCTCGAAACATAATATCTACAATTCACAAGACAATCAAAAGTTAAGACACGTGCATTGGTAGGAAAACACCGCCACACATCTCAAGTATGTTTTGCGATACAAAACTGTCAGGGAATCGGAAGAGCGATGAAGCAGATGCTGTCAAACGACACTAGAATATATATAGTTTTGGTAGAAATCAATGTACTTGAACTCCGACTTATATTGGCGTGTCTGGTATTTCCGTTATAAGCAGACTCAAAGCCGCCGCAGATTTTGTTCGAACTATAGCGCTGGGCGCATTTGCGGTCATCTTCATTAACGAAGCAGTGATCTGATTGTAATGACAACGGCAAATTTTAGTCGAAGATTTGCACAACCATACCGATGACCAAACAGATCATCGAGATCCATTCTTCCACATAGCCAATAAAGCAGGATAAAACCTGCTATGCGCTTTGAGGAAATCAAATTTGGATCCTATGATAGAATTTAAATCAAAGGATCTGCAGCATTAAAAACATTCTCCCCACAGCTTAACATTTGTACTATTGGGATTGATATCTGAAACAGGCCTGACCGCGTTTATACTTTTAACACCAAGGCTCCGTACATCAAGCCCCGAAACAGGCTGCTTCTGACAACCAGAGGTTGACAAAGCTCCGGACTTGAGGGCACTACTTTCTACCGACAGAGTGCAAACTTTGAGAACTTCATTACCTGAGGTAAATATAAGGCCAGTGGTCTTCTGTCGCTCAATCGAGATAATAGACAACCAGCGAAATACGCAGCATTAGCTTGAATAAGAGGCCATGGGCTATCGAATGCCTGTTAGATCAGAACGACTACCTTCAGTACATGGTTTACTTCTCATACAAAGAAGGACTTTAAAGAACTTTTATATCATGTCCGAACACTCCTATACTTCGCAATCCCCTCTCTATTAGTGTACATTTCGCTTACAAGAACAGTTCACACTAAAAGATCGTGGTAACAAGATAGTTGTACGTGGAGTACGATTACTTTGATATAGTCAGCTGCTATCATCTAGTGACCTTCAAAGGCAAGGGTGAAGCCTAAAACACGGACACAGTTACAAAAATGAAAGACCGCATTTGTGCTCTACCTTACCCAGCTTCGAATGCGAGCAGATTCAAAGTAAAAATAAACTTTATTGAATCATCCTGTTTATGACCAATGACTATTATTCGCCAAAAAGCAAGACTATGTCTAATAAACAAGGAGTTGCACAAGGGTCTGAATTCTGTAGGAGATCATCTTTGTCTGTTGGTTTACATGGAAGGTAACCAACCTGTATAGCAGAAATTATGTACGAGTCTGCTCTGTCTCCAAATTCACTGACTAGATGTTTCGAAAAATCTCTCACGAATTCGTCGTAGTCCAATCTGGAACAAGGAACTTAAACTGTAAGATGCATGCTTAATTTGATATGTAAATTTTGATGGAAGAGTACCCTCAAATAAGAACCCCAAGTTAAGGTAGCCTCCAAGGAACAATACTATCTGCGATTCATTATTTTCATTAAAGCCAGTCCTATCCTGAAGACCATGGATCCAAAATGGCTAAGAGGTGCGAGTAGTAAAACTTCAACAGAAGAGGACGCAAAGTAGTCTACGATTCAGGTCCAAAATCGTAGACTACTTTGCGATGATTCAGGACGACTCAATTCAACAACTACATCTCAATAAGCAATCTCTCATCGATGAAGAAGCAACAAAAGATTACCTTCGATCAGAATCGAAAGCCCTGGAGTTCATGAGGCTGGTTATTTCTTGCGCTTGCAGCAGTGGAGCAATTTTTCTCAGAGTTGCCTGCAAACAGGAATTTCAAACATGATCAATCTCAAAGGAAAGAAGAGCGGCACTTTCAGTTACAAGGTTTATGGTCCTCTATACTTCTCTTTGAACTTCTTGCTATTCTCACTTACAGATTGGCGACCCTAATCAAGAGACACTTCGGAGTGAAGTCGTCAACTGAGGTGGGTTATTTATGGGAGAAATAAATGAGGCGACTAGCACTTGTGGATGTTATTCTCGATTTACCTTGCAAGCATGTCGCACTGCTGATGCTTCATCATTGACATGAAAAATCAAACGTGGCAGACAACTATGAACCTGGCCAGACGGAGAAATGTTAGGTTACTGCATATGGCATGTCACCCGAAGTATATTCTGCTATCATTTCGAGCATTGATCCATTAAAATTGAAGAAATGTGTTTGGGGCTAACAGTCTTACTGACTGCATGCGCCAAGCAAATCAAAACTGCCAAGGAGGTCCATTATCAATCCTATATCTCTTCAAGCTTGTCGATAATCATCAAGATCTTTAATAATCACATCTAGCAACCACATAAGCAAGGACCGTTTAAGTAACGAATAGGGAAGATCAGTAAGTTGCCTGCTCAAGAAAAGCATCCTGTTGGCCACCAAAGTTGAATCTACTCAAAACTCCCAAAGCTGCGAAAGCTGCCGCACGCATGCTCAAATTTTGTCGACTCTGTGGAAGTGGATAAAAAACCAGATTATTGTGAAGTCTACGTTAGATCCGAATGACGCAACAGTTAGACGGCTTGCAGTAGCATAATTGCTAAGTGATAACTTTTTATCTCCTTAAATCTCTTCAATACTAAGTAACTTCAAGTTGTAAGACAAAAAAACTTGTGCGTATATAACATCTGGTTTCCTCGAACAGAAAACGCAAAACGTATATATTACTCTTCGTCATACTGTGCTATATAGAAATATCTGCTCAGTGAACGACTTATTGCTACATACTTTCGAGTCGTTTTGGAATCTGCCACTTACCTGAAGAGATCTGAGTCTAACACAAAGATTAAGCATAATTGGAGAAACATTTTCCTCCGGTACCACCTCCAACACCTGAAAATCAAGAGTAACCATCAAACGTCCACTCTGGAATAATCTTTATTAATCTGAACATTCAAGTGGATTCAAGTCCATGACGTAACTCCATCTTACCGAAGATAGTCCTTGTGCGGCTGCGAAAGCCACTTCTTCCTCGTCATCTTCTATCAGTGCGACGATGACACTCAGCACTTGAGAGGCATACTTCACAAGTTCTTTCTTTGGAATCTGCAAGTGATCTTAAGAGAATGTTTAGATACGAATGAAGACAACTTTCGCTCGTTTTCGCGTGCTCATGGTGCTGCTTATGGATGTTAAATCCGTGATAGCGCATGCAGTTTTAGCCCATGAGAAGACTGAACCATTTTCGTACCACATCCAGTGAGTACTGCAGAAAATAAAGACGCTCTAAAATAAATTACTAGTGCATGAGCTCCACCACCGATTGACTTGATCTTGAATCAGGTCAAACTTTCCTTTCTAGAAACGCACCGAGCAATACGACCTTCCTACATCGAAACTTCGGATGCCAAAAGAGAAAGACAGAGTAACCCTTCATCCCATTGATCTCATAACTAAGACACCAGTAAATCCCCCGAAATAGAATAAAGAAGATATCTTTTCACTCGAGCTGAGGTAAAGAAGAAATTGTTAGGCGCTCACGCATCGTACCTGAACTAGACCTTTCACACACAGACGGCGCACACTATGAGAATCATCTCCAATATGTGCACTTAGAGCACCAACGAGGTTATTCAACAAAGCATCTCCGTCACTGCAACGAACGAAAATACGCGACGTTAACATGTAGGTGTCATGTCGAATTATGCTATTTAGATGGACATACGACTCAAAACACAGTCTGTCATTTCAGAATGAGGTTACTTTTAATGCATAGCACTCAGTGCTGCTGAGGTTTGTATCGTTTGAAAATTACAGTGAGTAATAATACCTGTGCCTAATATACTCAGATAAAGCTGCAGCGGCCGCAGCTCTCTGAAAATCGTAGGGTCTCTTCAAAGCGGGCCAAAGAAGTGTGCAGATGCTGTTCACCTGGGTTTACAATCCAAGATTAATCAATCACATCAACCTTTCAAACCGTTCATTAAATCGCTCATTTCAAAGTAGCTAAGGTACTATTTATACCTCTTCAGGCCTTGATCTTGCAGAACATGTTGCTATTTCTTCTACAGCTTCTATCCATCGATCTCCAGAAAGACGATGCTCACCATCCCGAGCCAACACCTGCACACTCTCTCCGGTCCATGCATAACGTGACTTCTCGCTCTCGAAGTTTATAGTTTGAGGATTGAAATGTATTTTCAAATACTACTATTTGAAAACATCTTATCAGCGCATCAAGCTCAAGCTAAAACCCATCAACGCCTTACCTTGCCCATCTCTTCGTCATCAACACACTCGCAGAAGGAATGAAATGTTGAGACAACATCCCTGGCAAGCATAAGCACGGAGTTGATGAGAATAAGTTCTTACTTCCGGTGAACTTATGAAATAGTGGGCTGCGAGAAACTTCCCATGTGAATCCTTGACTATAACAGAGCAGTGAAGGTCCGGTCACACACCTCAAGGGTTGCGTCTCTAGCCCAATAGTTCCATGACAGCTCCCGATTCGTAAGACCAGCGAACATAGCACACCAGAATATGACTTTAATACTGCTAGCTTCCCGAAGGTACCTCTGTCAATAAAGACAAGACTAGTTTCAGTAAACTGCATTTGACAACTGGAAAGATGTCACAATTCAGAAGATTCACCCAGTGCAGGAAGAGGAGGTACGTAATTTAGCAAGCCTGGTACGACTTATTAGTGGTTGACCTGAAAATAGCTCCCAGTGCTAGTGTCGCTGATTGAGGCAAGGGATTGAGTGACGAAGGCGCTGACAACTGTTCATTGTCTTTGTCCACATCATTAGCTTTGTAGACAGGTGTCTGATTGATAACTCGAATTACATGCTCTAGAAACGGTAGAGCAAGAATTTCATGATCTGCAACAGCCTGTCATAACATGATATTGCAGACGTGAGAAAGCGGCAATTGCAGCGGAAAAGGACGCTAGTAATACTTATGTAATTTAACATTCTATCATCTGGTTTTCAATACATACACACGATGTGTATTCTCCATTATAATACGATCATATGTGCATCAGGATTTAATATAGAATGACTTCACTTACCAAGTATGCTTCCTGAAGTGGCAAGGGCCCTTTATTCCTGGCAGTGTCCTTTCTTGTTGAATCTTTTTCCGCAGAAGTCAAAAGTTCATCGAACACCACTTTGGCTTGAGCATGCTCGGCAAGGCAACAGATCTGAGTGTATGTTCGATTCCCTTTGGTCAGCTAAACTTATTGATGAGTAACTAAAAGGCGTAAGGAAGTATTCAAAGCAGTATCATATTCGTAAATGATCGCCTGCTTCAGATAAAATTCTTATTTGTTTATTTTTTCTGAAGTGGTAGTCCCCTCATGGATTGAGCTTTGTGAAAAAAGCACAACTCCATCTAGGTTTTTCAGCTACAAAAACACATTTCTTTACTATTACAAATCAGTTATTTTCTGACAACTCATTTAACGCGTATATCAAGGATGAGAAACATACGGAGTTCAAAACTTGTTGTCGCATCTTCTTGTCACCAACAGCCGCAGCAGAAGCCAATAATGATTGAGTGACTCTGTACATTTATTCCTTTGTTAGCACAATTGTTCCATCTTTTGTCCACAAAAGATCTTTTGTCCATCATTTGGAACAAGTTATAACTCTGAACTTAATGTCTATCCTTACTCGTGAAAGAAATAGGTTAAATAACAACAAATAAATTTCACGAATCCATAAACATGAAGATTCAAAGAACGATAGTGATAGGGAAAAGTGGACAAATTTCAACGCAATTGGAATGATTGAAATTGTGATTTACTTGGGAATGTCACTATCTTGCAGCTCATTGCCTCGCCTTGCAATAAGTTGTGTGACAGCCATGATGGTCCCTTGTGATGCTTGAGGAATCCTGTCACATATTGCCGTTTGGCAGCCCCGCAGACACGCAACGAGCTGCACATCCACTGAAGTCAAAACCTGAACGCTGTCGTACAATATGGCTACTTCCCTACCTGTATCGTATAAACTGTAGTGAGGGGTTAACCAATATATGACTTGTACTCTCTTTGATGTGAAAACAGGAAGATCTAGGAAGAACTCATGGCTGCACAAACCAGATAATATTTTAAATATAAGTGGTTGATATGCCTTACTTCCTCTGATGTCAACAAAATTCCGACGGATGCCACTATACGCCTCATTACGTCGATCGTATCACTAGATGAAGCCTGAACAGCTTCGAGAGTTAGTATAGGATCTTCTCCAACTTCTGTGGGTGACCAATAATATGCAATGAACAGATTATATATTGATCAGTTTATGCTTCGCGTTTTCGATTTCTAATCATCTTTTATTCTCGAATTTCAAGTTCAAGCTCAACGTAATAAAGCTTCCACGGGAACCCCGAGAGGAGAATCTACCATACCGAATGGCTAGTGCATACCCAATTCGTTACTGCGATCAGCTCCTCTAGAGCTGACAACGCAGCGTATGAGGGTTGTTTGTTTTCAGTGGCTGAACCCACTAGCTTCGGCAATAATAATGCAATGCTGAAGAGGAGGTCGAGTATCTGCGTGAGATCAATCCAATGAAGCAACACGTTTACATCTTGATTTGTTTCCTAAGAGCCACGCAGACACGCAAAAAAGTGCTAATCCCGTACAGAGGCCAAATACATGTCAAAGCGAATCATGAAGGCTAAACAACTAGGAAGAACACAGTCCAGAAATACATTACCTGTGCAGAGGTCTTCCTGATATCTGATGTCACATCGGCACAGCGGGGTATATATGCCATTGTTCTCTCTCCAAGCTTCAGCTCTTCGCGAGGTGGTAAGAGAAGTGGAGCTGGCGATCAAAAAGTTACAACAGATATTTGGAAGAATTACTATTTCGTGGAGTAGAAAAAATTAATGAAAGCACAAAATTAAATTTATGGAACGTCTGTGCAAAGCGAATTGAATTTAGACTCTTTGTCACTGCCACAGGGTCAAAATCGGCATTACTGACATTTCCTGTTCTACAATCTGATGGACTGATTTGACCTGGAGAGCCACATGTCTCATGTGGTGCATTGGCACAGCCTTTATGCTTGGAATAAGTCAGGTCACTATGTTCACAAAAATTTTAAGAATGTTATGGCATATCAAAAACCGCCAGGCCTTCATACTCGGCAGGATGCAAAGGCTTCATTAAAAAAAAATAAAAAAAAATAAACGCATTCTATAAGATATCATCTCTTCTAGAAAGCGACCAACGAAAACCTCAACATCTAGAAGAAATCTTGACTCGCAAATGTGCATGGAGCTCAGGAAACTCTATGCAAACCTCTGATAGATTTTTGGCTATAAATTTGAATTACTTCGAGACTGAATCTCTTACTCAATCCTTACTCAATAAGGAAAAAGACATGTTTGAAACTAACCTGACGTATTGCTCATACTTCGATCGCCGAAAGATGGAAGATGCATACAGTTATTGCCGCAATTTACAGGACAAATACCCGTAGTGCAAAGAGCTCTAAACTGCCGAAGCACGGCAAGGACGGATACACATGCTCGCTCTCGCTGATGCTCAACAGGTGAAGAAACATACTGATCAAGGTTCCTAAGCAGATGTTGCAACTGATCTGCCCTACTCTTCCCATCTTCTGCGCTGTTTCGTACAAAACGTTCAAACGAAAAAAGCAGTTACGGTATCTAGGGCAAGATATATCCATCTTGACTTCTAATCAAGTGTGTATACCTTGCGACACCTGTAATCACGTAAAGTCGATCTTATAACTGTAAACATTTGAAAGCACTGTAAGTCACATGTGCAAAACTAATGTTGACACCTATACACGAAGTTATAACGCAGAAAAGAAAAAGTGAGTCATTCTGCTCCATTTGAAACATTCAACTTCTTGAACATACATACAACCTTCTGGTATCACAATGAACGAATAGTAGCAAGGACAAGATTCGAATCAAATCGCGAATATGATCTTACCTCGTCAGCAAAATAGCACACAGTAAAGTTGTCAAGTTGGACAACAGAGAATTGACGATTGCAGAAGGTTCAGAAGGTAATGCAAAAAAGCCCAAAGTAGCCTGTGATAGCAACAGAAAGTCAACCATCAGCCATCAACTAATGATAACGGCAATCATCATCTCACGGCCTCCTGGTACTATAAAATGTTGGTAGATCCATAATGAAAAACATGAATCTGCACTGGCTGGTAGTCCAAGCTACTTGAGATAAGTTACCTGAAGAATCCGATCTCTAGCAACCATTGGCAATTTGGGCTCCACAGAAACCAATGTGGTACACGCATTGACAGCCAATTCCTACGAAAGCCAGGAGTTTAATAAGAGAATACTCCACTCCCATGAGTCCTGACGTTACACACAAACTGATTTAAGCATTCTAGGCCAGGCCAATCATGACTCTCAAGAAGGAACAGTTCATGCGAAAATAATGGAGGCAGCCTAAACATCTCTTTAATATAGTTAATCCAAGAGTTTAGAAAAAACTTATTAGATACCCATAGATACTTACCATTGCAGTATCGTACCATTCCATTCTGACTCATGCAATGACAAACTAAAGCATGGAAGCATTATAAGACTGATATCCTTTACATACTACGCAGTACCATAAGTTACAGACGAGATTGTTATGATAAGTTACTGACATGATTACAGACACTAATAAAATTTTGCCAGTATAAGTGACATGAAGCTCCACGAGGATTGACCAATAATTCACAGATAAGTAAAGACCATTTTAAGATGAAGGTGTCAGAGATACCTGTGTGTGTAAAAGTTGCTCCGTCTCTAGGACACTTGATGCTCCTAAGATATAACCTGCAGCCTGAGACTGCCCTGCCATAAGAGCCATGGTAAAGTCCAACATTTGATCCCTCTTTTTTAACGGAAAAGGAGCTCCATTGGCACCGGCTCTGATGACTGCCTGACCTGCATACGTACGAAAAATTTTAATCGCAGTCCTACTAGTGTCATTTCAGAGGCAAAAGAATGAGAAAACTGAAAAAGTAGTACACATGAAGTGCTACCTAGGAGGTCGATGGCAGTGATGACGGCCTGTTTAGCTGTTGCTGTGCGGACGCCCAGCAGTCCTGAGAGCATGTTGGTGCCCTGGTGTGATCAAACGAGTAGATTTCCGGAGTATTTAAGCAGACAAGATGACGTGCGCAATACAGAAAAAGCACTCATATGAATAGAGGACACAGTATGACTTGCAGATGCAGAAAACACAATCCCCAAAATCAAGCACTTGATTATTGCTCAAGGGGCTACATTACATCGTTCCTCATGCTCCAAGGCTGCTCACAATTTTCTGCCTGAGCAATCCCTATTCTCGAAAGTGGCGTGCTTTGAAACTTGGTACTCTTCAGACGACAACCTGTGCCCAGTTAACAATATGTGTCGCCATGTATTACGTGTCCACACTGACAGGTCACGCTGAAGTCATGGAGTTCTTACCACAAGTGTCTCAATCCGTGCTTCTATCGCCGATGAGGGTGCGTACGAAGCAGCGTATCCATACATCAAAGCCAATGCAGCAAATACGTCGTCCACATCTGGCCGGTTGCTTTGATCAAAGAAGACTGACAGAAGGCTGCCAATGCACAAGGACAACTTATCATTAAGAAGGGTTTGTGAAAGCGCCAGTCATGGCCCCGAGAAGACAACAAATAACACATATGGTCACTATTAATTGTTGTTGACAATGCAGATGTACATCCACTGCACAAGGCACTTCACCGTTTCTAACTGACTTCTCTTCAATCTCCTTGAACCTATTGGTCCCTTGTGGACTTTAAAGGTTGATATTAGCAGATTGATAATATTCTATAGAGGCCACATTTGCACACAAAATTTAAATCTATCAAGCTAAACCGGGTCGGAACCGTAAATTAGAGAATGTTGTTTTCGGTTTCTTGACAAAACAGTTAAAAGATGGAAGAGAGAGCTCACCGTCGAAATCTATTTCGACCTTGGCTTTCCAGAACCTTCTTCAGCTTCTCTAAAACTGTGTCAAGATGTGACGCTGCAACCTGGATACAAAATCAAGAATGAGAAGGAACATCTGAAGGTAACAAGTACTCCGTTACAAAAAAAAATTGAAATGCCCAACTCGCTGACGTGGCACGATTGTTAATTTTTCAACTCTCCAAAAATGATATCGCAGGGACTTATATACTGAAGAGACCCACCAGTCCCATTCCCATCGCCAGCCCGAGCCTATTAGCTTCATTTGCGACATCTGCTCTCTTGTACATAAGAGAGATTTTCCTCTGCACGTAATCTCTGTCATCCAATTTCTGAAGTAGCATACCTAAGCACCTGCAAAGAGGCCCCAAATTCTACGTAGCATGTAATCCAAGCTTTCAAAGCATTTGCAATACGCAAAACCGATAATCACGTATACGTTCATTACATCTGGATATACGTGCAGATCATGTGACCAGAAGGTTGGTGAAGAGAGCAGAATGGAGATAATCAAATATCTGTCAAACTCAGGAGGTACATATAAGCAGGATGACGCTCAAGTTTTTCCTGCTGCATCTTTAAGTTGCTCTTCTGTAAAGAGGGGGTGACTTTTGGGATCGTCCTCCTTTTTGGACATAAAAAGCCTTCCAATCGTTTAAGCCTTCGGGTTATGATCTCATTGATGAAATCATAACGAAGAGGATAAAGTGAACCGTATGACTTGAAGATAACGAGGCACCAACCCGTGACATTCATTCTTTAGGAAGTTATCAAAACCAAATATCATCAATTTCAGACAGAACGGATCAAGAAACAGACGCCAAATGGCGTAGTCAACCGTGTATACACTGTACAGATTAGTTTTTTCTTTTCAAAGACTAAGACCACACACTTTAAGGGTCTCTCTTGTAGTGGCAAATGTACCTGTGAATGAGATTATTTCCGAGTTCCCGGGTATCAAGCAAGAAAACATTTACTAACTCATCGACCAGGCGATCACAAAACCGGAGTACATATCAATCAAACGTGCGGCTGCCTTGGGTTTTGGACTAAGGCCAGTTGAGTCCGTTGAAAGATTGTGTTTAAAATTGATCAAACCAATTTCGTCTATCGAATTCTGGAAAATATGTAAAGGCGAATGTATACCTGTGCAGCAAGGCGGAGTGTGGATGATCTCCAGTATATAAATCGTAATGACTGGCAAAAGCGTTACCAAGACTGAGTGTCCACTGAGAGTTCTGTATAACGTCAATAGATTCTGACAGTAGCTGCGAGGCACAATTTCACTCTTAGAAGCAAGTAAAACATTTCAAGTATGCAACTATAATATTTCGTCCTTCTCCTCAAATATAAACTTTCGTCTCCTGAAATCCTTCGCTCTTCGTAAGCGCAATACAGCTCGAACGTGGACTAAGAAATGTGTTTGTAGCAAAACCAAGGACACCAGGGATACAAAGCTAAACAATCACTAAGATTAACTTCTTCATCGCATCGATCGAAAGCTCTTCATCCAGTTCTGACACTAGACCTGACTTCTCTCCTATGCTACTGGGTAATACTTCAGCGCAATTGCAGTCCGAGGTAGACTTACATGCACAATCATATCGTCCCAGGTAGCTTGCTGCCAGGACTCACCACGCATATCCTCAGGATCACTAATGAACGCTTTCAGTTTTGGAATCTATTCAAAACAGGAGGCCCAATAACAAGGCTCAGTAATGACGGTCAAAGAAACTCAAATGTTGATATCATCAACCTGCACTATGCATAAACCTCTAGATGTACAATAATAGTTTGTTTGTAATATCAAGTACATGTTGTACTTGAGCAGGAAGCTCCAGAAAGAGAAAACTACTCAGGCGTGTTCTTTTAATATGTAAACATCGGTACCAAAATCGTAAGGATACGAGGGAGAGATACGGCACAGAAAAACGATTTCAGGCGATTTTGAATTTGACTAATCATGCTACATCACTACTACAAGTCCTGATGGCAAATCCAACCCCACCAAATTTTACAGTTGAAAAGTGTGCTGGACTTCCAGACACTAGTTGGTGACTAGAAAGTCATTGCGTTACAAGAAACTGAATGTTTCCGCGAATATAATCTGTCCACACACAACTAGCTATCTTTTCAAGTCTTTGTATTTGTTCGTGACATACCTCATCCTCCCAAAGCAGGACGACAGACTTTGGAAACAAAGGTGCCAGATAGAAGAGTACCTGCAAACACCAAAAAAAAAATTTTAAAAAAAGTAGCCATCCAAGATGGGAAAAACTCTGACCCTGAAAAACTGACTAGACAACAGCTTTCTTTACTCCACGCCAAGTTCGCACACAAATGGTTTGGCTCCCCAGAGTGGAAAACTTTTGAGAAAGGTGACCAACCGTCAGAATTCGGGCAGCCAGTTGTTCTCTAGCCATTGGGTTCTGTAAAAGTACAAGTAACCGCGCTAAAATTTCCTGCACATTTCACAGTAATACATTATTCACCCCTAAAAGAAATTGAGAAATCTTCCAAATAAATAAGACTCCGAGAGGCACAAATGGTTTGAGGTGAGTAAATGTATCAATTGATCGCTTATATCTCTCAGGAAGGGTGTGATTGCAAACTTACATCAGGATGTGGGACACCAGAAGATGCTGCATAGTCTACGGTCATGATTTCACCGGAGGCCAGTCTTCGTCTTGAAATCTCAGAAATACATTTGCAAACCTACAAAGAAGGATGGACAACTGATTTGAGAATCTCCCCAACGATAAATATGTTTAAGAATTCCTTAAAACTTTTCGCCAAATGTTGACACATAATGGGTAATTTATAACTCAAGTAAGTCTTCAAGACATATCTATTCCGTCATCTGACTGTAGACTTCTGAAGCCAGTCACTCTACATACTGAAAACAAATGAGGATGATTTACCGTTGCCACGGCACCCGTATAGTTGATTGGTATGAGCACCTTAAGAAGGTATGGCCACAAAAAGCACTGCACGTTTGACAAAGGCTGCATTGTCAAGCATAGACTAACAAGGAGTGACTCTGACATGGGATCTTGAATCTGCAGGTGCTAGTTTAAGAGCTGCTCTCGAGTATGCTAAAGTCCAAAAAGAGGAAATAAAACATAGTTAATAAGACAATATTTCTAAATAGGAAGTGCATGCCTTATCAAAGGATACTTAGATATAGCAAGTCTAAGTCTCTCTATAGTCCTCTTAACTTCCATTTACATTACCTTATGGGGGTTAGATTCTACATTTCGAGACTACAAAAAACTTTAAATAACCGTTGAATTATCTTCAAGGTTCCTACTGAGCCAACCGCTATGCCTTTGAAGACGAAGGGTTCAAAATAAATTTAAACAAAGAAATAATCCCCAAGGAGTTTCACAATATCAACCTCTTACCTCTGTCTCGGCCATGGTGCCGGCGAGGAGGAGCAAGCTCTTCTCACAAACAGCCCGTAACTCTGCTGGTGATACTGCTCCAACTTTTAGCTATCAGCATACGACGGAGTATTGGTTAACTTACTACCAATTTGAGACATCAAATTCGTGAAAGTACTCACCCCAACTCACATAGCCATAATTTTGTCACTAAGATTGTTATGTAGTTTATGCGTCCAATCAAAGTTTTTGCAGTTCAAACTTCACAAACTCAATATGTAGCAAAATCATCATTAAGGCATAAGAATTATCCCAAAATTATCACATGAACACATCTTACTCATTATGACCTCTTCAAGGCGGGTAAAGCTAACTAGCCAGCCAATGAAGAACTATTGTGGAAGGTCCAAGCAGAATCTCTTCCTTATTCTCATACTAACAAAACATAAAATTTCTCCTTTTCCTTGTCTAGTAGTTTTCATTCTCAAAATTAGAATTCCACCATCAAACTGACGGCATAGAGCAGAAGAAAGAACACCTCATTTTTGCTGGGAAGAACTGACGGCAGCCCCATTGCCTTCTCAATAGCTGTTTGTTCTGTCCTGTATGCCTCGACTTCACGATCAGGAATCGCACATTGCCGTACCAAGAACTCCATGAACAGTTCACTGCTGTCCGCTTCCATGTAACCATTTGCTGCAATTGCAACAATTAACTGCAAATATAAACAAAATTCAAAATTTCAGGATGAAGGATTCACCATGTGTCTAAGATTACACTTGCAATGTGAATCATATCCAGAAAATATGAATTCATGTACGGATGAAGTCTCATTTTGACACAAGTCAGAGAAAGCTGTATCCGATGAGGCTCTTTGCTTTAGACTTAACACCTCTGCAACAGCCTTCCTTGTATTTAAATCGGATTCTTGAAGAAGAGATTTAACAGACTCAGCCAGCGCTGTCCTTCTTGTCATCCATGTTTCTGACAACCTGAAACTGGCAACCTCAAAATGAATTATCCTACCACCAGAAATTTCGTCTGAACTGGAAGACTACATATGATATACGATGGAATATTTTGCCCTAAAAAGGACTATTAATGGAATAATAGTTATTCAAAGTTTAGTAAGTTCAAAATCGTTTCAAATAAATTGGGTAAAGAAGACATGCACTGCACCTGGTAAGGAGATGTTTAAGCACTGAAAGAGCTCCTAGTCGAGTTCCTTCTTCGCGGGATCCAATTCGCTGCATCGATTACAGATGTTGACATAGGATCAAACATCTTCGTTACCAGGATATTGGTTCAGTGATATTCCCGGTTAGAATCAGAGAAAATACTTGCGAGAAATCAAATGAAGTATATAAAGAAAAGTACATACATGTATGAGATCATGAAACATGTCTTCAGGGCAGACAACTCCGATCGTAACAAAGCATCTCATCACTTCATTATGATTCTGCAGCGTTTCGAGTTGAGAGATACAAATGGATTGATGTCAGCATCATTCTTCGAACGATGATCGCAAACGAAATAATAAAAGTCTTGAAAAAGGATAAAGCAGATTTGAGCAAAACAAGATGTCAAGATATAAACATTCAAGTTCTTTATAAACAGGGTGATCAGAAAAACTCACTTTCAGATAAAAACTTGGATCACAATCCTTTAATTTGTTGGATGAAACCGATGCCATAGGAATGATTGCATTCAAAACAGGAGTAAGTGCCTGCAAACGACACACATGGGTCCTATATAGAGTAAGAACCCCGTCCTGGAAACGTAACTTGCTTGTAGGAGCTACGCGGTACGTGAGGATTAGTTCAACTTTATAGAATAGTCTACTGAACATGATATGATACGTCTCTCAATGAAAGAAACCCAATCCACGGAATCCATTCAAACCAGATAATCAGGGGCTAACAACTTTGTATACAAAAGATGATTCAAGTTGCAGAAGGAGACCTCAAAATTGAGATCCGCGTCATGACTAGCTATGAAGATCATAGCGTTCAAATTGAATATAAAGAATGACTTTTCATTTGTACCTGGAAGTCTATCATAGGAACTCTTTCTCTGGTAATTAGCACAGTATCAAGAATCATGTGCAAACTGCGTGTAACTGGAAGAAGATCCTCTCTTTCTTTCTTCAACCTGTTGGAATTTATTTTTTATGATCAGTAGGTTGGAACCAAAAACTTAGAAATAAGAGAGAGGAAAATGCATGAACAACAGAGCTCCTGATTCACATGTGCTTTCTAGGATGAGAAACATCTTACACTCCTAAAATTGCAGGGAGGATCCTTGGCAGAGCTGCCTTAAGTTGTAGTCTACCGATGAAGACAACCATCTCTCCCAGAGCCTCTGCAGCTGCTAACCGTACCTGCTTGCAGAACATTGGTGAGATTCAAAAGAATGACAAATACTTTGCTGTTTACAGGAACCTTATACCTAATTGAAACATGGAGTCCTATTGCTTTTTTGCCAAAGCATTCCTCATCTCTAGGATTGAAAACACTTTGAACTTGGTAAGCTTCAAGCCACTACTGGACAGGAATGAAATGTCCACTGAGGCTTAATACGATTATCAAAGCATATAATATAAATTTAAATCGGTGCACATGAATGGAACTTGCACAAACTAGTTGAGAACTCACCTTAGGTTCACGCGATGAAACCCAAGAATTCAAAAACAAATCGAACACTGATTGAAACAAAGCTCTGTAAAGAAGTGGATTTGAATCAGGTGAAGCAAAACTAGAACTCTAAGATATCACAAATGTAAAAATGCATCCATGCCAATTTATCCAAAAAAACGCCTTGATGACAGAATGATAAGACCATAATTTATCGATATAAACTCTTATTGCACATGCATGGTTAAGGGATGAATGAACTGCACATGAAACGCAAGGGGTCTACAGTATACCACTTACAGGACACACAATATGAGGCAAAAGGCTACGTGACAGAATGGCAACAAATGATAAATTGTATTGGAAGCCTTAAGTAACAGCTTACTGCATGTCATTGTCGACTAGGTTCACATTTGGACAATCTTCATGATACTGCACTATTGCTTGGCACCAGCACGTGAAAGCTGAAAAAAGTGAAAATAGAATGTAAGAAACACATGGAAAACTAAAATATTGGACACCGAAAAGACCTGACAAGAGCTATTCAAATTCTGTCGTAAAACTCTAGCACTCATTTTCGGCTCCACTCCAAAATATGAAACTGGATATTTAACTGTTGATGATGCATCCGGGAAAAACTTGGAAAAAAAAGCTCGTGAATCGTCTTACTGGAAATTTTGAAACAACACTGCAACAAAGATACATCTAAGTTGATTTGAGTTCTGGAAGACAACTTCACAAAGTATGGACACAAACAGAAACACGCCGCAGAAGCACTGTGTCTGCCTAACAATGGTGACGTTGGACTCTTCTTGAAAGACTTTCTCACAGAAGTATTACCTTTAGCAAATGCCCGGCGCTGATTATCTCTCACTCCTCCAAGAACAGGGAGAACGCGTGACAGAACTCCCTTAACCCTCGGTGCAAATTGTAATGCTGATTTGAATGTCGAGAAAACACAACTATACAGCTTAGCTAGCTTATCACGACATTAGTCTACTAATAGGTTAACATTTGAATTTGCAATTTAGCACATGTTCTTCAACATTCACAACCATGAGGAACAAACTCAAAAGACAGATCCAAAACTATACATCCGGAAGTCCACGTCAAGAGGAACTAATGGAACTTTTCTCTTTGATTCTAGAAACCAACAAATGAAGAATGATGAGATGTAGTTACCATCTACTGTTGCAAAGTCAGCGAAAATTGGAACCACAGCATACACAGGTATCATATTTCCAGCGAGTTGCAGGAAAACTTCATCCATCATCTGCGAGAGAAGGAGTAAGAAAAATAACCCCAGCAAAGTAGATCTGTCAGCAGATCAACAATTCAGGGCATAACGAAAAAAATGAAATATCAAAACTTGTGCACTCCACGTCAAACCATGTCCAATTTGGAGAGAATAACGTACCATATCTGGTAAACGAGAACCTAAAGCGACAAGAAGACTCGCGGCAGCCCGCTGCCAGTCACTAGTGTAATCCTGGACACGAACAAGAGCGGTCAGTGATATATACCATGACAACTCATATAAGGGATTGATCAGCTCATAAACAAAAGTAAGTCAAAGATTTTCAAATATGGACAGGGAGGAAGAGAGAGTCCTCGCGATGCGCCATAATGGGTTTCTGAAAGGACATTTCAAATACCTTAGTGCTCGTCATTTCCCCAAGTGCTACTTTAGCCATTTTCCTCATAAATATAGGATCTAGCTGCTCCTCTCCCATGTTTTGAACAGTGTAAGCCATAATCGAGAATACTCCAGCATGGTGGCTACCAAACTGCCCTCCGCGCTGAACATAATTTTTGGCCAGCATTCCACAACATAAGCTCTTCTTTTCCGAAACCTATGAACAAATTTGCCCAACGGATTATACCGTGGCAAAGTTGCAGTGAACCTAACGTTCAACAACAGCTAACCAGATATGAGTGTACAAGTCCCAAAGATGCGTGTCTTTCTATCCTTTCGGTCAGTGTTTGCTTCGAAAACCAGAGTGACAATGGATGTGCTGGTTGACGTCCTCTTACTCTTTTCCCGACTCGCAGGCTCGCTGTACAACAGTCGAGTATAATAGCAGCATTCCTGTAAACAACAAAGACCGCACCCTCCCACTATCAGAAGACAAAAATTAAGTCGTTGTTATTTCATTATGAAACCATTCTCATAATGAATATAATTTATGAAAAAATATATATTTCCTCGGATTCATGAGCTACAGAATTTGTCAAAAATCTGCAAAACGAGCGTATTCACGTACTGCTGTGCGTTCTCCCGTAACGCTGCGGCAGCGGCATCTCTGACTAACAGAGAGCTATCAGCAAGGGCCCCAACAAGTACTCGAATCACGGCTGGACAACCCAAATTCAGACGTTCCAACTGTAAGAAAATGAGATGCATCCAAAAATCTGGTATCCTGATGACTCCATACCGCAATCACGCTAGAAGTGTCCTCAGTGCAATCATAATGTCAATCAGTTATCCACACTTCAATTGCATGTAAAATTAAGGCTGTCAACCATCAGAGATAAGTTAGAAAATCTAGTTCAGGCGATAGAAATGTGTAAAAACAAGCAGTTTGAGAATCTCAAAAAAGAAGTGACATGAAGGAAATTCGGAATGAACAGGCCTTTTTTCTTCGATCAAGAGAGGTATATCCAAAAAAGCAGAGAAAACAAAAAACTGCGTTGTGTGGACTAATTGGTCGATTATGAAAGGAAGCGCTGGGCAGAACAGAGCAGCCACAGATGGAAATGTATCGCGAGAGAATTGTTCGTTGGCACATCATTTTTCAATTGTATATTCTCGCAGCGGCAGATCGCCAGTTGAATTCTCGTGAATCTCGCAAACCTGTCAAATATAACATGATAATAACTTCTAGCACGCTTTCCGGCTTGTACGTCGCATAACCCTGTGCTGCGAGCACTAGAAATTCAAGCTCTTGATCATCTATAACACGGAAGCAAAAGACCGCCAAAACAGATGCTCATGCGCTTCCACTACCAGCCTGCATGCGAAATCATCCACCGGCGACCCGATCGATCCATCATCCACCGCAATTTACCACCCACCTGTTCTCGGGGTAACAGGCCCGCCATTGCCAGCCATCCAGAAGGAAAGGAGAAAAGAATTTCAAACCGCTGAAATTCAAAATCTCGAGCTCCTCCTTCTCCTTCTTCTTCTTTTCACTTTCTTGCTAGCAGATGATCCAGGAGCCAGAGCCGACGAGCATTCTACACCGGTGGGCATATCCAGAGCATGGCAAGAAGAAAATTCGTTAGATTGCCTGTTCTGCCCGCCTGCCTGCCTGTCATGAGCAATTTCCCCCGGATTTCTCCGTCCACTGTTATAATATGCGACACTTCTAAGGCTAACATAAATGTCGGGGTGTCTCTGTAGAAGGAAGAAGAAAGAGCCCCCTTCCGACGAGCTGCGCTCGCGCTTTTGCTCCCCTCTTTTTCCTCTCCGGCTCCCGGAGAACGTCCTTTAATCTGGCTTAAGCAGCGTGATTAGCGGCCAGTGCTCCTTCCCTCCTCGTGGGCCCGACCCGGCCCGGCCCTCCTCTCCTCCTCTCCTCCCGATTTGGACCCCGACGGGAAATTAGACCGGGACCAAGAGAATAGTCGCGCTGCCGAGACCGGCTTCAGCTGCGAGCCCGCGAACACCGCTCCATACTGCGGCAATCGGGGTCTGCCAGGTCACCGCGAGCGACTCCTGCCTAGCGCTCCTTTCCATCGAGGCAGTGGCAATTGCGCTCGAAACTTGTCTGTTTGTTCTGTTAACCAAGTTCATCGGGGCCGCTAGATTAGCCTTCCCGGGACTCTAGACTGCCGTAAGATTTTCATAGATTCGTTCTCCCATTCCTGGAGACTTGGGCCTGATGAACTCCGCCTTTAAATTGCTCTACTTGATGTACGATCGATACTTCGGACTATTGTTCTGCGAAACGTTTCACCCGCATAGATGGTTACGATATGCTCCGTGTTGTATAATATAATTTCATTCGCGATCCTATTCTGGCTAAGCACATGTTAACTATTTGGTTTCGTCCCTGTATTGCTCGATGGTAATAGTCTCATATGATATTGTCTTTTATCTTGTCCATTTCCATTTCCAAATCGGATAGTGGTATAAAAAAAATATTTTTGTTATGTAAAACCATTCCTTTGTAAGGATTTTATTAAATAATTTATGATAGATTATTGATTGATACTACAACACTATATACGTAAGAAATATTTCAGATAAGAAATTGATTTGTGGACTTAATGAATTTAGCAATAAAGTCTGCCCAAAAAAATATTAAAATATATTTTTACAATATTTAAAGTAAAAAATCCTCATATAAGTGCTTTTCATTAGAACTTATAATAATATGATGTCTGATAAATTATGTAAAAAAATTCATTTTCATTAAAAAATAAGCAAATTTATAATCAATAATAATGTAAAAAGTATTTACAAATATCTAGTGATATAAGATTATGACAATCATCCATGTACAATCACAAATTTATGCAATTTGAGATATAATTTGAAATAAAGTATATGATTTTTATCATTTATTTCTTTGAATAATATTTCTAAACAAAATTTTTACTCTTATTTATTTTTAACATGAAATTTTCAACAAAAATAAAAGAAATTTTGAATGAAAATTAAAAATTTAAAAATTAATCTAAACAATCAAATTTTATGTAGGATTAAAATTAAATGAGATAATAATCTTAAATTTTTACAATAGCCCAAGTAAACAAGTAAAAGTGAACACAATAACAATCTAATGCAGTTTAAAATATTTTTTTGAGTATAGGAACCACTTCACATATATAATTGATTATCACTTAAAAAACCGTCAAGTCTTTATTATCTATAAATATTTAAAAAAAACTATGTTTTGTAAAGATACAATTTTATTATGCTTATGATAGATGAAATCAATGTGTTACTTTTTTTATTAATCCATCACAAATTCAACGATTGAATGTGATATATTTTGACTCTCTCATTAATGATTCATGATATCATACATTATTTTAATATTTGTGACAAGCTGTTCTAACAAAATCAACTTCTTTGCTACTTTTATTGCCACTACACATTCAAATTTACATTGAACACAACATAATTTTTTTTAGATTCTTCTATATTCATCTTCAAATGTAGACATATATTATGTTGGATACGTTTTTTTTCATACATTCATGAAATATATAACTCTAAATTTTAATCAATGTGTTATTCCTATATTTGAATCTTGCTAGAACAATGTTAAACGTAAAGCAAATCTTCAAAAACATGAATCTTTGTCATAGTTCTAAGACATGATTTTGGACATGAAACGTTTTACTCAAAATATTAGTATTATAGTAAGTTGATGAAAGTTAGAAGTGTTGAACTATATTAGAATTTACAGCATTGTTGTTCTTCACGTCAAAGATTGTAGATATTTTTTAGTATATTTGGCTTAAATTAAACTTTCTAACTTCAAGAATTTTTAGATCTTCATTTTAGGACAAAATTTGCATCACCAAGATTTTTTATTTAGATTTAAAAGTAAAGTTGATTCTAAAGCTTCTTATCGTATTTTTTTTGTGGATATAATCAACATGTCAATCACAAAACATTTTCAAATAATAAAGTCAAAATATTTAATTATTTATATTTTTCAGGTTTATAAAATAATCAAATACACTCCATATGCATCATTATAATCTCATCAAAAAACTAATCTTTTTTTAAACATACAAGTATTTTAAATGAGTTGTTTCATGACAAATATTTGGCATTTGAATATTTAATTTCATTATAGTTGATTTTTGTTGTGGAGTCCGTCAGTCAACAGTGAACTTCAAGTTACATCAATCTGCAGAAGTGTTATTGGGTTGCTACAAGTGTGAGATTTCAGATATGTCATAGACTCAACTTGAATGGAAAAGTTAAATGATGCTATTTGGGAGAAGTTTGAAGCTTGTTACATGCAAGATGATGACAAATGAATATACTACAAGTGTTTCGCTTGCAATGAATAGACAATTGCGGCAGTGGATGACATGTGCAATCACTATGTTGGTTGCAAGAAGCAATCACGGTCAATAAGCCAAGTGGATCAATATGGCACGGTCAATAGGTTGCGTTTGTTAATTCAGATATAATTTTAATTTTTTAAGCAATTAAATAAAAATTTCTCAACATTCAATCTTTTATTTAAATTATGCAAGTTCATTGAAAAGCTAATTGAATAACAAAACAAATCATTTTTTTGCTATTCTACTTCATTTTATATGAGAGTCATTATCTTTGAATGTGTATGTACGTAATTTTATATAATACTTGTGTTCATACATATGAAAATATTTATAAAATTGTGAATTCATTCAATTGCTTGATGATATAAAATTATAAACATAAAATTATTCTTTTTTATAGTTTTATACATTTTTTCTTGACATTTGAATCAACATTCAATATATTCTATCATTTTTATGCCATGACATTGATTTTACTTATTTGAAATTCATTGTAGATTTTGTTTGAAAATTTATGTTTTATCAACATATCCATATAAATCAAAGTAAAAAAATTTCAATTATTTAACATATAATATATATACGAGAATGTTAAAACGACCACATTTCATGTTAAAACTACAACAAACGCGTCACCTGTCAAAAACAAATATTTTGGTATTCAAGTTAAGTATCATTTCCTAGCAGATTTTTGACTACCTATTGATACATACATTTAGATAGCAAGTCAATACTTTGGTGCAGTGCAATGATTAGGTCCATAGAAGTATTATCTATGATGGTGTTTTTTGCATAGGAAGTAGGGGGAATCCAAAAACACAAGCTCACAGTTCATGCTTGGGCTTGTGTGTGAAAAAAATATGTTTAGACGAATCATGTGACCGCGAGACGCGTCTTTGGCATTAATGTTGTTGTTTAATATTCGTGTGTGTATATATATATATATGTATATACCACACACGAATGTTATACATACATGTTGAGATGAACAATTAAACTAAATATAAAACATAATAATTTTTTTGTCATATCACATACTCACTATATGTCATTTTTATGATAAATTTATATTTAATTTTTATATATTTTTAAATTAAATTGCATAACTAATCAATTTTTACAAATAATAATGAAAAAAATGAATCTAATTTTTTATAAAATTTTGATTATTAAAATAAAAAATGATAACAAACTTATGAAAATAATAATAATCAATTCAAACTGCTTTGCATATTATCAATTACATAAAAAGTTCTTATATTCTACTTGTTTCACATGAATAAAAATATATACTTATGTTTATTTAATTGCATACAAATTATAAACAGACTTATGATATGTTTAATGATTAGGATAAGGAGATTTTTTGACAAAATCCAAATTTGAAATCAACGTGAACTTTAGTACTAGAACTCAATCTAACTACATAAAATTGCAATGGTAATTATGACATTATCAATTAAAACTTGTGGAATGATCTTGTAGTTATGCAACTTTTAATATCCAAGTATAGCGTAACTCTTTCCGTCACAAATCCAAAAAATGTTGGAAAATGATCATATGAATTCTTATTTTTAATAGTTACAATAATTTTTTTCTCACTATGATCAAATTTTACAACGATTTGTTGTCATGGATTTTTAACTAAATAAAATTCAATATTGATACTTAATCATCATATATCACACTCATCATACTAAAAATTGTATATTCAATTCATATGAAATAAACATTCTCATCATCCATACTAGATAACCAAAAGTATTGTATAGAGAAACGAGATTACTTTCATTCATATGATTAATTGATTTTATATGAAGATTATGATATGACAAATCATTGTTTGTTGTAATCACCTATCATGATTCTATTGTCAATGAATGTAGTTCAATTTGTTCGAAGTGTGAAAAAAACAGAACATATAACGGTTTTCTTTTCAATTCTACTTGTTCAAAATCTGATCATTAACACTCATAACATGTGTTATTGATAATTTTTCAACTTTTAATTATATAATATTTCTCATCCCACTTCTCTCATCTGACTAATGTCTCGCACCAATCTAGCTACGGCTTGGATATCCTCTATACCATGATAAAGATTGTCTGTCCTGACATTACATGACTATATAACTCTCAAAAATTCTCACTTTCAATATGATTCTTGCCTGCATTTACATTTTTATCACCCTTCATAAATGGGCAAAGAATTGAAGAATAACATGATAATAAGCTTGGAATTTTGAATTTTTCCCATTTGAATTATTTCTTATTTTAAGATTTGTGGGAAGTTGAAAAACCTTATCAATGGCATCAAGCAATATAAGATACCAAAATATTACAACTCAAGACCAACCGGTCCAATATTCCCTTAGCTGAGAGTTTGAAGTGAGTCACTTAATCTCTTAGTGGACTAGAGTACTGCATAAGAAGACTAATTCCAGAAAATCTAGACTCTTCCAAATGTTCCTTGAGTTTCTAAAATTCCTTCCCATATTTTCAGATACTCCCGTCAGGTATGGAATCTTGCGACGTCACCCATGATCTGATATGCAGTATCTTTAAAGCAACTCCCAACAAAAATTGGCGAGTTTTGGAAATTTTGGCAATCTTAGACCAGTACCACTTCCTGATGACTAAGAAAACATACGACAGCCCCAAACGTTGTTTCCAGGGCTATTCGCGAGTTTACACAGGCTTATTGTGGTTCTATATTTCATTTTTTTAAATCAGAAGCATTGAAACTCAATGTGTTACATAAGGTTACAATTATTTCAAAAGAAGATGAAAGAGCGAAGAGAAGGAGAAGGGCGATAAATGCAAACTTTGATATTGGACTTGTGTACATACGTAAACTGGAAATTAATCTTTCCGACTGTCCTTATGGATGGAATTCGTAGTTGGTTTACTATGTATGAAGAAAGACGGGTGATAATCAGGACAGAAAAGTCGTAACCTTTGCTTCATAAAGCTTGACAAAAAGTCCACAGATCGATATTTACTATTTTTTTAATATTGATTTAGGCGCCAATTTTTGGCTGAAATGAGAAAAAATACAATTCCTGCAAATACTGAAGCAAAGAATAAGTAATATTTACCGTCTGGGTGGCTTTTAAGGAATGGTTCAGCGAATGCTTTCCAGATCCAAAACCAAGACGATGCTACTGTACAGCCCAGGGTACCACCAACCAAGATTTGTGGTATAGTATGAAGTCCGTCGGCAACCCTGAGCCATGACTGCATAGGATACGAATATTGCAACTAACTAAATTCAGCTGTTGTAGTATCCAGATTAAAAAAATTTGCATCATTAAAAGTTTATTCTTAATTTCCCTATCTAAAATCCAAATTTTGTCATATTACACTTCGAGAGATGTTTGTTATGTGATTACTCTGGTACTTAATATAATTCAAACAATCACTCAAAAGCACTCAATGGACCATAATAATCTCAAATATATGCTAAGCAAGGATATTTCGGAGCGAAAGGAGTTTAAACTGCAAAATGCTTACCAAATACGCCGCTGTGAGAAGTACCGCACAAACGCTTGTGATGGTCCACACACTCAAGCTTTGCCAAGATAACACTATCAGCAGCCACATTCTGTGTTAATTGATACACAGTTTGCAACACGAATCCAAATTGTACAGTATTTTAGACTACTTTAGAATCTGTAAACTGTCAGGTATGAATGGCATGAATAACTGGAAGGAAGAAACTTAAAGAAGCAGAAATGTTACTTAGACTCACTTCGCAGAGGCCAGACATATAAATAAATTTCACACTGAACCTTGTATGTAGCAAATTTTGAAAAAGCAGAAACCATAAACTCATCTGCCAACTACATGGAAGGCATTCAAGCCATTTGTAATGATAATTCTTCGCATATAAACGCAAAATGACCTGAAAGTAAAAGCTCAGACAGAAGTAGCTTACATCCAAGACTAGCATATGTGCTCAGATATAAAAAACCCTGCGCATGAGATGATGGCATTCCTGGATCTGCCTTTCGTCCATCAGCACTGTCTGGTCTCTTGTCGTTGATCAAATGCTTCATTGCTTTTCCAATTCCGCCTGACAAAACCGCTCCTAACGACGCCCAGAGCGCGCTCTCGTCATGTCTCCATAAAACGACCCCTACTGTAGCTGAGGTCACTAGCCATTTGGACTGATTGAAAAGTGGTACGTCAGATGATCCGGCATAATGTCATCGTCCAGGTACGCCAGATTCTTTCACGTCTTGACTTGAGGAGACACGTGTATGACCACTTTCATAACAACTTAAAGAGAAAGTGGTTTCAGATGAAACTTCGGATATATTATAACTTCGGATAAATTTCAGCCCGAAGACGCTAGCTCTTACAGGCGAACCTTTCATTGAGTCTTCCATAACTTTTGTAGGTTCTAGATCGGTTCATATGAAAATGGAAGAGTTGCGTCGGAGGTGGCAAAGAAATGGGGACCAATCATATTTCAAATCACCTAGGAGAGCAATTCAGGTACAATAAAAATAAGATAAAATACTGAGAAGGTTTAAAGCTCTATGGTATAAATTGGCTCGAGGACTTGCTGTTTATGAAATGAGAACTTGAGTTACCTTCACGTTACTAAGTGTAGAAAGTGGTGACAGCGGGATTCAACACACAATCTGATGTGCAGCAAGAGAAATTTCTTACCGCTTTATTCAGACGAGTTTGAAAAGCAGAAATTCGCAGATTCGGCGCAGTAGAACCATCTCCCACGAGCTTTTCCAATTCTCGCACACTGGGTTGCAATTCCTTCGAATCGCTGGACATATCGCTTCGCGGTGTGGTCACTGCATTCCAAGAATTGCGTGAACATCTCCTGGAGAACCCCATGCTCCCACCCTCGGTTACTCTGATTCTGCCAATTCCCGCACCCGGCAACACCAATCTGCACACCGATATCATTCCGACAGCTCGCTCGCAGTCAATCAGACAATTAATCCACCCCACAGAGAAGACCTCCTTGCTCCGGACGATGCAAACTGACCCCACATCCCCCGCCCTGTGCATCCACGCAATCCTCCCGCTAAAAGCACGTCGAAAATGACCACAAATTTGCAAGAGCCGTGATCCATTATATAGTGCTTTCCTCTCCTCACCGACGGATCTCTACAATAGTCGCAATTCGTTCAATTACGTACAGAGAGTTGAAAAGTAGACTTCACTCGACGAAGTCGTAGACCGCGAGCATGAGTCACCCATCACCGGCTCGACAAGATCATCGCTACATTGGGAGGACGGCGCAAAGACCAGGGAGCTTCCGAGAGGAGAAAATCAGCGTTCTGTCCATGGAAGCGTTCGATAACAAGGATAATAAGCAGGAGATTATTGCAGTCTTACCTTCCTGATTAGGGTCTATCTACACGGTTGGCTCCTTGAGGCTGTCCAAGACACAATTTTTGAAACATCTCCAATTTACTAGACCCCAAATGCAGATGCTCGGCGGATTTGTGACATGGAAAGAAATCGAGTGGAAGGGAGTCAAATGTAGAAGAAAAACGATGGGAAGATCCCTCAAGCTGAACCAGTGGCTACGCAGAAATGTATATTCTTTAGAAATATGGATTCGAGCATGTCACATCTACTCTGGATTTTTTCAGATCTAGTTCTATCTTCTTTATCTTCACAAAATGATTATTTGAACAACAACATTACGTATTACATACTATACGTATACTGCGGTTACGGATACTTCGGTTCACATTCTGAAACAAATTCTATTTTCTTTACTTCAAAAAATGATTATTTGAACAACAACATTACGTATTACAAACTATAAGTATACTTCGGTTACGTATACTTAGGTTCAAATTCTGAAACAAATTATAAGATAGGAAAGGATTTTGAATACACATATTTTCAACGCAATTAAATTAGAGTATTGACATACTTATTCTTTATTTATCCACATAATAACTTTCTACTTGGATGAATCATGTAAATGATTCTGTTGATGACTTTGGGATTCAACATTCATGAGAGGATTGAACTGATGTTCAATTTTTATTGATTTGAATATCGAATATAAAAAAATAATACGCTTGCATGCATGATTTACGACCTTGTTACTTGTATGTCTAAGTGAAACTTTAACAGATGAAATTACACTCTTTGTTATAAAAGATACACATTGAACTACAACACCTTTGCATCAAATCATGTTATACAAGTAAAGCTTAATAAAGCTTACATGCATTGACTGTATTCAAAATGCTTCTCAGTATTTATTTCTTTGCAGCCAAGTTCACTCAAGCTCATTTTCTATGTTAAATCTAATTAATGAATATTTGAATACATCTTGTGATGTTTTCAAGAAACCAAACAGTAGTATCTTCTGCAAATATTGTACTTATACATTTGACCTAATGTGGTGATACATTGAATCCACACTGATGATTGCTGGAAAAATGTGACAAAATTTAGAAAATATTTTAATATTTTAAATAAATGGTACTGCACATTGTATTAAAATAAAATTGAAAAGGTATTTTTATGAAAAACTGATTTGATATTTTACTCGTGTTGATATTGACATTTTTTTATACTACGTGTGTAGCATCATGATCTTGTAAACATTATCTATATGGTTGTATGATTTGAAAATAAATAAAGTAAAAATTTAAACTTTAAAAACAGATCTGTGAAATTTAAAGTTAGAAATTGGAAAAAAAAATTAATTAAAGTTTCATTGAAATCATATATATCATTTTTTCACAAAAACATATAATATATGACATATTTTTAAAATCAAAATATATATTTCTTAAATTTTTAAAAAATTTGTAAAGTTATTTTTTTTTCAGTTTTTCACCATCAAATCGTCTTTTGTTGACCTCAAAGGCAGAAATGCATTTGCAGAAGCTGTTGAATTTTAATATATGTATTCATAATTCAAATGCAAAGTCAAACAATCATAAAGTCATTATTTAAAATCATAATGCACATAAAAAATGCACATATATATTATATGTGTGATAAAGTTTTTACTTGAAAATTTAAAAGAAAAAACATATTAGGTTAAATTTTGTATGAAAATGTGGACCTGGAATATAAATTTTGTTAAAAAAACAAAAAGAATTAAAATCTATTAAGAATAAATGTAGATCTTGATTAAAAATGTATGATTTAACTAGACTTAGGCATATATTATATACAAAGATGTATAAAAAGTTTAAAATCTTTTATGAAAATATTGAGAATTCTAAATAAAAGATGTGTTTTTATTTTAAACATTTTTTTAAAGCACAAGACTTTTGTGTCAACTCTAAACTAGTTGCTTGTCATTTTAAAAATATTATTGAGATTGAATCTCGTAATATTACTTAGTTCAAATTAAAATGAAAAAATGAATTTTTTAATCTTAAAAAAATCATTGAAAAGTTTACTTATTATATGGAATCACTGTATTTAAAGTTTATATGTTATTTAGTAAGACAAATGAAATTTGAATGCAACTTTAAAATATTTGTCTAAACCTTATAATCTATGATTATTTTATTTATTTATATATCCATGCATGATGATTTTTCCAACATTTTTTCAATAAATTTTTCAAAAAAATTTCAACTTTGAAGTACATCTCCATGCAAGATTCTTTGTTAATGAAGACTACCCTACAAGTTTATCACTTTTTGCTAGACCAGTAACAACCAATCATGAGACTTAGCACAACCATACTCTTGTGTAGGCAAGGGAAATTGTGAGAAAAGAATACCAACAAGAATACACCACAATGTCTGCAAGAAATTAAAATTTTTTTGTGTAATTGAATAACGTATTTTATGACTTTTAAAAGGTAAAAAATTGATTTGATAAGATCCATATATGTCAAGATTCAAACGTAGTTGGATCTGAAAGAAAAAATCACAAGAAAAAAAGAAACAAAATGCATGATTGATCGAAAAGTGAAGAATATAGTATTTCCTTTGAAGTACAAGATTCAACTTGACTTGGAAAAGTTTCTTTGATTTTGTAATTAAGTTGATTTTGAACAAGAAGATGAATGGGTAAAAAAGAGTAAAATTTTATTTTGGAAGCTAACAAGTTTAAAATATTGGTGATTTATTTCAAATGAACATACAATATTACATATTTTGTACGTTGCAGAATTCAAAACTTGGCAATAGTATGAAAAGGTGTGAATGACTGAAAAAGAAGAATTTTTCAATCCAACGATACAAAGTACAAATTCAAACATTTGGCACAACATTTGGCGGTTATCACATCTAATGAAGCATGATATCACATTGTCAAATACAGCGGACATAGTAACACTATCTTTTGGAAGAAACAAGTCAAAGGCGAGCTAAAAGCCATGGATCTAGTCATGATGTTGATATGATAATATGATATGAGAATATCATAATAATTAGGTTATGGAGGTTATTGTTACTTCAACATGAATTTTGGAAGAGATTGTTATAATAAACTCACGATCAAAATGTTGTAGATTGTATTGATGAAAAATTTGTGTTAGAATTCTTGTTATTGTTACTTCAACATGAATTTTGGAAGAGATTGTTATAATAAACTCACGACCAAAATGTTGTAGATTGTATTGATGAAAAATTTGTGTTAGAATTCTTGTATGTGTGATGTTGTTTACTTAGTACGGCAAGACCTAGCTCTTATACTCAAACAATATATCAGCTTGTGAATGTTCTTGTTTAATAAATCATATTATTATATTGCTATTTGTTGTTTTTTTTGTGTTTTTGAATCTTATAGATTGATATTAGATTGAATGTTAAAATGAAGATCTAACATTACATTTGTAGTTTTTTTTGTGTTTTTTTCTTGTTAGAAAAAGATCAATTAGCAGTTTAGATAAATTTATATTGTGAGCTAAAATATCCATATTTTTTACTAGATACTCTTCATCATAATCATATTCATTAAAACTCGACTTGATGAAGATAACAAGGAGCTCATGACACTATGCTTCAAGATTATGAACTTGTAATTTGAATTTTATTTTTCATATCAACACAAAATTTACAAACAGATTTGATAATGCATGCTATTCATATTATATATGTTAAAATTATTATTTTTACTATTATTATTTTTTGTTAAATATATATATGTTTAAATTTTGAGTTTAAATTGGTTTCATCAAATTGATGTTTTTGAAAATAGAATATTCATTGTTTGAAAATTTTAGTCACCCATTGATGTTTGTCACATATAATTTTGAATAATTTAATAAATCATATATAATATAAATATTTTTTCAACATAAAATAGTTGATAAAAAAGTGTACACTTTTATTTTTTTAAATTATTCGATTTATATGTATCTAAGTTTTAATACTATAAATATGTAAAATATTCAATTGTATTTTTTTCAAAAATATTTATTTCTAAATTATCATAATACGATTAAGTAATTTGTTAACATTATGTTCTACCAAAAGAAATCAAAAGCAATATCATCAATAATAAATACAAAATTAATTATAGATTATAAACTTTACTTCTTCTTTATTAAAAGTCATAAAAGATATGGCTCATAAAGTATATTACAAGCTTTTGTTAATAAAGTTTTGCATAAAATTTTAAGATATGTGTCATTGTTGAGATGTGTAAAGTTCATACTGAGACTTTAATTGATAAAGTTAAATTGCTTAAGATCAAACAATCGTAACGAAAAAAAATATAGATTGAGATTAGTACCAAAAAAATATTTATATTTGAAACTCTATGAATGATTTGAAGCAAATATGCTGGAGTATTAATTGCAATGTTTAAAATAAAAATTGCAAGGCTATAAATAAAAAATTAAATTCTTCATATCATCACAAGATTCAATTTTGGAATAATTTCTTTCGGCATGAACATTTTTATGATGATGCGGTAAAATATGTTCTATCTTTGACAACAATATTTATATCATAATCGTCATGAATAAAGCTATCAAATTCGTGTTAATTTTCAAAATTGATATTGAAAATTTATGAAGTATAATTCAGTATATATTGAATTTTTATAAATGCTAAATTTTTAAAAATGAAATAAATTCTAAATAAATTCTAAAGTTGAATGATTTCTTATACTTGGAACTGATAACATGAGTTGAAATCATGTATAGCAAAAGAGTGTATTTTTACTCTAATATTCAGTATGCAAAAACAATTAAAATATTAATCTTTTATTTGTACAAGTGTGTTAGATATAATATATTAACATCGAATAATATAAATCTTCATTATAGTTTTTGAAGTAAAAAAAACACATTGACATATATAATATCTTATAATATTGGTTGTATTTATGGAGTGATTGCACTAATCATGATAAACAATCAATAGTTCATTTTTATAGTTTTATCAAATGATTTTTTCATAGATTTTTTCAACATATCATGTTGTCACAATCCTTATGTTGCATGAAAATATAAGTAGAATTTAATAACAATTATTTTATCTTTTTAATTGATATTGATTAATTTGGTTTATACTAAAATTTAATTTTGCCTAATTTTAGTTTACAAAGTATATCAACCTTATTTGTTATGTTTTTTTGTGGTATAATCATATAGATTAGTCTACAAAAAGATTGGAGATTTTAGTCACCAAGATATGAATCAAAGGAAAAACGTTAGCTTTTAATTCAAATCTTGTTAAATTCTTTTCAATTTGATCATCGATTAGCTAGATCAGATTACCTAATGCTAAATAAAAATTCTGGCAGAAAATCTCTGTCGATCAAATTATTATTTTTTGTTGAAGAGCTATGTGTATATGTGTATGTTGAGTGATAAGCCTCACTAACTTGAATCATATATAATATTTCATGTTTTGATTCTGTTATGAATGCTTCTGCTGCAAATTCAAATAAGAATAGGATATTTCAGATATGGCGGTGACAAACAATACTAGCTTTCATCAGATTAGCATGACAATCTAGCTAAAAATCAGTCAAGACCTAATTTTATATCCAATGTTATCTACCTGTTTGTTCATGTGAAAGCTACATTATCAAACTATACAACAATCACAACCATGTTTAGATTACTTCAATTATTAGTAGACAAGTATGCATTGCTCAAAAGAGACTAATGGGGTTTGAGATTGATACGAGAGTATCAAGATAGAGATTGATTTTTAGTATCTCAGGTAATATGTTAATTAATTGATCTAGATTGTTAAAATATTCCATGATGATGTTATTGGAACCAGTCTCATCTCACTACTTTGAGTTCATCCATGGAAGTGTATGATCTTAGATTCATTTTTACTTTATGTGTTACTTCTTCTGTTAAGTAGCTATGGTCCAATCTAACTAGTGGGCTGACTAAAATGTTTCTTGATTTGATAGAAAATCAAGTACATTATTTGTGAGAATCTGATGAATCCAAACCTGCTACTCACAAAGCTTTATGAATAGTTATGAAAATAAAGTACATTATTTGTGAGAATATGATGAGCCCAATCCTTTCACTCTTGAAGCTTTAGGAACATATGTGAGCATGACTTAAGTCTGTCGAGATCAGATCTTGGAGTCATGAAGATGCCAAATATTGAAATAGATATCATATATCAGATATTTAAGGAAGCGTGTACTTTAACTATTTCACTGGCCCTTATAACTGAGTCTTTTATTTAAGAAGATTCTTTTCCACGTGAAACATGGAAAAGAATTTGAAGCTCATGAACCATTCACGTGAGATTCAGTTGAATGAGACCAGGAACGTACTTGTCTGAGACGAAACCTTGAAGAAGCGAGTTGAACGGCGACCAATTGCCGCTGATATTATTACAATTTGGTAGCAAAGAATCAAAATAATTGCAAGCATGTAACAAGAGTGCATCATATAAAATGAGCACCTCAGAAACATGTGGTCACCCTCCATTAAGCCATCTCTCTTCTTTCATGCATGCGAAATAATTCAATGGAACTTTAGAATAGACTAATCTTGTGTTGCGTACCGACGTGACTTTTCTTCATTTTGATTGACATCGACATGGCTTCACGCTCACAAGCTTTTGGCACCAATAGTTGGTAACCTTGACCAAAGAATGGAGAAGACCTTGACGACGATATACAAGCTTCGTGTATATTTTTGTTATGATTCACGGCCATTCGATATATATTTTTCAAATTAGAGTTTCCAGAATTGAGATATTTCTTCGGAGTGCCCAACTTAGGCCGCATACTGTACACGTTTATGTTTTTATTTTCGTTCGCGGAACGACATAGCGTCAGAGCTTTATCAAAGGACCAGAGCCGCTACTGTCTCCAAAATAGATCTAGTATCTCTGGATTCAAAGGATACAATTTTTAACTCTCATAAATCTAAAAGTAGAGACTGTTCTACATGAATCCTTTCTTCTTTTCCGGTAGTTTGGGAAGAGGAGCTTCGTGTCTGAAACATTGCTGGCGCAGATACTCGAGTTTCTCTTCATATGTTTTGTACAGTGGTTGAGCAACCTTGGCTCGTATGAACACCTGCTGCATGTAGGTGCGAAGGAACGAATGCTCGGAAACTCGCATCAGAGGAGTCCGTTTGTAGATGCAATGTGATGCCGCCAGCAGAAACTGCGAACATACGAGGATCCAACTTAGGCTCCAGCTCGTTATAGCGAAAACATACAAACAATTTCAGCCAGAATGTACACCTGCACATGATTGATCCTCTTCTTAAATTGATTAGTAACTATGTCGAAACGAATCCATTTTTCGTGGCCATTGTTTTCATGATCGAAAAATGTGAGTTTTCAGTTACAGGGAGTGTCTCACTCACCCTTTGGATTTCTGAGTAGCCAAATCGCAGAGTCGCAGTTTTAACAGAGAATTCGAAAATATCCTGAGAACAAAGTATGGAATTAACAAGGGCCAATAAATATCAGCCAATGGAGAATTGAAGAAGATTTGAAGAGCTGCATGTTTTAGTGCTTGTCTTGCAGAAACAAGGTTGTGGTTGTTTGAGGTGTGTAATACAGTAGACTTTATCTATGGTTTACAGTTTGGAGCCTTGATGGACTTTTTACTGCCCTTCATCTACTTTGGTTCAAGTAGAAAATGATGATATGTGTGAGATCAAGCTTGGAGTTACATAGTTGTCGAGGCTTTCTAAATTACTACAGAAAACAAACAAAGACGAGAGGTATTAAATGCACTGACAGCAGCGAAATGACGAGCAAAATTTCGTTGATTCTTCGAGGTGAAAGTTTAAGTCCGTTGGGACCCGTGGCAATCACAGTCTCCTGAAGGGTAAGTACTTACCGTTGGAGTTTGGAGGGCGTAAATAAGAACTCCTGCTGCCAAAGAGTCATCCCAGCGTTCACCAAGAGCGAGCCATTTCTGAGACGAGTGACACGCATTTGAAGTGAATGTTGCAATAGGGAACTTTCATAAAATCTTAGCAGGTTTAATTTTTATTGGTTATGGACTCTTTCATTCTTGCCTACTATCTGACTGAGAACAGGATTGACTCGAAGCTCTTCACCTTAAAGTGAGGCATAATTATCTTCACATCCACTTCCAAATCCACTTGAGCCCAAGCGTTTGCGAAGACAATCGGTTGTGGTTCCTCTTTATCCTTGGATACTTTCTTCTTAGCTTCCTCTTCTTCTGCTTTCGCAATTGCCTCCTCTACGGCAGCAGCTTTTAATTCTGGAGTGCTTAGATCTGGGACACCAGGGGAGGGGGCATTCGGATCTAGATTCGCAGGCTCAGGCTTTCCCTCCAAATACTCTGGAATCGCTACCCTAAGAGCGGCTTTTGCAGTTTCTTCACGATCTTTGATAGCATCCTGAAAAAACCAGTATCAAAACTAACGTACACATTCACTGCGGCAGCCAGTTTCGGGAGATTTCAATCCTCTGGTTGAGAAAATTTGTCTGAGATATAATGAATGCAATCTGATCAAAGATGTCTGAGCTCAAGGATTGAGCTGAACTGGATGGATAGGAGATTTTGATCAATCAAATGTTTCAGCAGTTTAATCACTTCGCCAAAGTATGTTCGTCACTCATTATCGGACTTTCTTCTAGTCAAATTATATGATCATCTTGACAACATTGAGCTATAAAAATATACGCATGAAATCTGATAAGCTCGTCTCCCATCGTTTATGAACACTTTCAAAGGTGAGGTGAATATAGGCATTTAAATGACAAAATGAGCTGTTACCGCTGTCTCAGGTGTTTCAGCCGAATGTAGATCTTCCAACGTGCTTTTAACTTCGATTGCAAAGTTGGGCAGAAAGTCATCTACAATAAAGTGATAAATCTGGTATGAAAGAAGAGCACAAAATGAGGATGAAAATGTACAAGTAATTCAGTTGGTTACATACCTTCATTCGAAAGATAGTCATGTGCACCAGTAAATTCTCTCTTAAGGGCCTTACCATACCTTCAACAGTGTCTTACATGCTTTTCACTTGATCTCATTGTCTGAATGAATATGCAAGGACTTTGATCGAGAAACTCTTTTGAAACATGGAGTTCACCTGTCTATTCAAATTTACGGCATGCAATATATCTAGCTCTTACCTTTCAAAGTGTTTTCGAAAACTAGTGCACAAGATTAGGATTTCTCAGTGCCAATTAAGGATAGACCATATTCGTAAGTATTTTCATCCTCACTTGTCAACCTCACTCCTAATGTACATAATTGCCTCGATACCTCTTAAGACAGATTTGGTTCGACTGACGGCTTGTCCCGATTGAACTTACCGATAACCGAGAAGTGAAGCAAAGATGAACTGAGAGATATGATGTGCATAGCATAGTAGTTGATAGCTGTGTTCGAACTTCAATTTTTTGAAATCTTTGAAATTCTAATGGGAACTTTTGTCCAATCCGTTTCACAAGTTTATTTCTTTCCTATACTGCTATGACCTAAAACAATGTGAAATGAGTTGACCGAAGTTTTCCAATTAAGTTTTAAAAATTATATTTTCCGACGAGTTCCAGGTTCGAGCCCCGGGCAACCCATTTTTTTGATTTTTATGAAATTTCTTTCTTCTCTAAAAAATATTAGAATATTAGTTGACATAATCATATATGCTCATAATGTTCATCACAGTTCAATCTTTTCCTTCCTTTTGGTGACAAAACTTCCAGAATCAAGAACATTCGGAGGCTCCATATAACAACTTGCGAGGTATTAGGTGATCTTCCTTGTGGAAAAAACTAGTGTGAACAGATTAAGCGTACACTTCAAATCTCCAGCTTACCTTCTCATGATAAGGAACTTCTGGTCCGAGCTCTTGATACATGTCTACAATCAACCAAGAAATAGGGTTAATCTTGCTAATTTGAAATCCAAAGATGCTAAACATTCTTCTAATTTCGACACGGGCAATTCCTCCATAATTTAAAGATTTTTTTTATATGTTTTTGTACATACATTACAGTCACGTAATTTTTTCTCTTCTTCAAAAACCTTAGAATATTTTTTTGGTTTTGCAAACCAATACGAGCGGTGATTTTTTATTATACCAAGTCTTAAACCAAGTGGATTAATTTTTTGGACAATATACATGAAACTGGAGTTACACCGACGCTTTAAACGACATCAAAATGCGTGAACAAGTTGTTACAAGGTTACCAGAAGCCAGATGTAGCAACATTGGGAAGAATCCCCAGCTTGAAAGTTGAAATGCGCCGGGAACTTTGTTGATAGGTACATATTTATTGAAGTACTCTTTCAATTTATTTTCTGCACCCATATCGATAAAAAGCATTATAGCTCCCAACCTTCAGTGGCTCTGCATCGACTCTAGACGATCAGTTTTCTTTGACGGACATACACATCCTGCATTGCGTAAAAGAATCGCTTCTATGCTAACTTGCTATAAGGTAGAATCTTGCCTGTGAAAGGGTATGGACACAACTTCATAACACGAAATAATTTCTGAAATTGCTCCTGTGATCCCCAAAATTTTGATAATTTTGTGAGAATTGTGGATGTGGTGGCGACGATGGTACTTCTAGATTATATAACTCCTACTCACAAGAAAATGATCCTATAAGTAGCTTATGTGTGTAAATTCTTCGAAGAAAAGTATATTCCTGGAGTAACAACTCAATATCTTGAAGGCTTCTTTTGTTAAGGATATGCAATGTTCGGACCCTCAACTCACAAGAGTCAATAAACCGAAATCCTTGTCCTCTAGTTCTTTTCCTTGTCCACTAAACCACAGGATCATGGCTTGCATCGCGCCTGCCAAAAATGAATAGAATAATTTCAGACGTCTAATTTGCAATACTTCTGCACCAGAAGGTTTCACCTAAAACATATATATGGCTGACCGGACGTGGCAAACATACTCCCACTAGCCATGAGTTTTTTTCATCAGAGGGAACTCTGGTTTTGGACGAAGTGCTGACAGTTTGTATTTTTAGGAATCCGAGGCCCATGACTTCAAGGATCTGATCAATTCGTTTGAGATAAAAGATGTCAAATTGTGAAATAGCTTTGTAAAGACAACAATGAATATTCAGACAGTCACCACTATATGCCCTCATGATCTCTTGCACAACCATGAATTCAGTGTTTCGAGCAGCCTCATCTAGATGTGGCATAACTCTCAATAGCGTAGCCGGTATGTCGTAGGCAGACCAGTCTGCATGCAGAAAAGAGATAGATAAATGTACACATCTTTTGGAACACAATCAAAACTTCATATTGAAGAATCCTGTTTTCAACTTCTCATTTCACAGCCCGAGATTACTACCATCTGGTAAAAAAGCAGGCCAAGGATGCTGTACCAAGAAATGTTATTATATCAACAGGCGTTTGAACCTCCGCGTCCAAAAATTGAGGAGGTGGTGGTTCAAGAGGAGCATCAGGATTATCGGGATCTGGAGCAGGAGGTGGAGGAGTCTCTTCTACTCCTTTCTTTTTCTTCTGTAAATATCAAGTGGTTGATCAGATAAGCTACGGGCTGGATCACAGGAAATTGTCCACTACAGGAGAAACAGATGTTAGACTCTCCAAACAAGATAAAGATATCTCTTCCAAGCTGTTGGAAGAACTTGAGAACTAAATTTTGAAGCATCGACTTAGAAGCAGTACCTTCTTCTTTGGTGGCGGTGGCTTAGGCGGTGGCACGTCAGCTACAACTGGCTCCTCTACACTCACCAGTGATCAAGTTGTAAAGATTCAGTCGCCCACCTAGACTAGATGGGCTCTCCGGGATTGCCCCACATGTAGTGTGCTTACTCAATCACACTTCAACAATTTAATCTTTTAAAAATTACAAGAAGTCATGAAAAAAATTATAAGCACTTGCTTCACAAAAATAAACCATAAGTAAATGAGTCCAGGTTTTGCCTGGAGTTAATGCAATGTAATTATCATGAGTAGCACTATGAATAAATTCTTTGCAGAAATAGTCCGTCTTGCCTAGTAAGAAGGACTTACTAGGCAAGCTTTCGAAAAACTGCTGTATGAGCTCGTTCGTAGTTGGAGGTGGCGGTTGCCCTAACCACGGTTCTCTGAATGTACTGGGACCACCTGTTGTCAGTCTCAACAATGAGCTACAGAAAGAACTACCGTGGAGAGAGAAGGTAGTCAGTGAATCATCTCTGGTGTGTCACACTAAAGTTATTAGTTGTGAAGCCTTTAGATAATATATCAGAATACACTTACTTGAGTAATCGATAGTGACCTTCGCTCCATTTGCAAGAATCTCCCTTATGGGCTTGTCAGGATTAAGCACAAGACCATCCTGTGGTATTCAAAGGCTAATTCAGCAGTGTATTCTTCATTATGTCAAAACATGACTTCAATAAATATCCATTCAAGGACGTAGAACATCTGGATGTTTGTAACCTCCTAAGAGCTCCTTCACCAGGATTCACAAATAGTGAAGTCGCAGCTAATGAATAAAGTGCAAGACTGCGGTAAGCGATAGTATTCGGCACTGACTTCAGAAGCCTGCCACAAGATTACTAAGAATATCTGGTTCCAATTCTTCCGTGTTGTTTGTTTAGTGTTACCGTTTGAACACTTCTAGTCATAAAAACAAGAGGCTACTTGAGCGTCTAATGATCTAGAGATTGGATAGCCACTGAGTACCATACTAGAAGTGTACCGCAGTTTTAATGGCCAGTGGGAGGAACTTGCTTGGTGCTTCATCTGTACGTTTTAAAAAGATACTGCTGGTGAGTATTGGGCTCTTTGCTCAACAATCTAAAGAAGTTCACTACAGCATATCAGAGCCAACTTTCTGAACACCATAGCAACTATTTTTCTGGCCTTACAAGTATCACAAAGTACAGCAAAAAACTTGTCGATTAAAGTTTCTGCGATGTGTAGTTGATGCAGCATGAAGTTGATTGTAGCAGCTCTTCCTTTAAGGCTACATATCAAGCTCCATGTTCTAGACACCCTATTTCATTACTCTTAAAGCGTCGATCGTCAGCTTTGGACCTACGGTTCACTTGATACTGTTGACAAAAAGTTTTTCCTGAATTCTTTCAGTCAGTTTCTAAGACAGTAGAAGAAAATTAACAAAGCTGAAAGTTATAACCCTTGCCCCGGTTGATAAGCATACCTTTCAGAAAAGCAACTCTGATGCAGGCAGACTGTCCAAGCCATCGCAAAGGTTGATGACCAAAACCACAAGGCAAGATGATAGTATCTTTCCTGATGTCCCACTTGTCGATTGTTTCCACGAGTTCTGCCTGCATCAAAATGTATTAAACAGAAGCACAGAATATCTGCGGAAGATGCATCAACTTACGAGGGAGAGAAATTCACATACCTCAACGAACATGTTAATCTTTAAATCTCCATGGCTGTGGCAGTCGGGCAATCCCCTGCTTTCTATCTGGTTCATCTCTAGACACTTCAAGATTTTATCTGACAGCTGTGGTTTTGGACGTGGTTGAGAACTTCCAGGCCCGGACACCCATCCATGTTCTGTGCAATAATCAGGTTTGGGACTAGGAATATCGCCGTACTTCAACACGCAGTAGTCAGGATCGCCAGGCTTTGGAATCAGCAGTTTCGCTAGCTCTTTCTCTTTCTGTAGGTCTCTTTCTTTTGGAGGCTTACCAGAAGCCCAGAACACCTCTGTGTGAATTTCTTTGTGCTTTCTTTCTTTCTCTAGAGCTGGTGACATATATGTCCACTTCACAACCTCAAAAGGATTGTCCATCCCAGTCAATGGCTTGAGGTCTGAAGCCATACCCATCCCGTCTATAGGTTTCATTTCGGGATTCACTGATTCCCCACCTGTTGCTCCTTCTAGAGCCTTTGTTTCAGCGCCCGAAGTTTCACCAGGAGTATTATGATTAGGAAAACTCGCTGGTGCAGGACCTGATTGTGTCGGGGAAGGTTTAGTATCCGTGGGCTTTGGATCTGGGGGCTTTGCCTCTTTAACAACAGGAAGGTCCTTCTTGGGTGGGTTCTCTTTTGGAGGCATCTTGCTTAATAACTAAACTGAAAGCTACCTGTCAGCATTTGAGTTACTCATCAACTATACTTTCTGGCAGCTCGGGCATCATTCGTCAGACAAATCTGTTATCCAATACCTCATTCTTGATCTTACTTTTGACCAAAATCAAAACCCGCACCGCGGTCTGAACAATCTGAAGAGGACTCCTCCTGGATAGATTGTTGGACCGCAGCAATTTTAAGAAAGTACCAAATGCTAGGGCTCCAGGAGTTCGTCCGTCAACTACACAGTAGAAAGACTTCAATGCATCTTCCCTTGAAAAGTTCTGGACAGTAGCCTTGAATATGACCACAATAATTGTCAGTGGAAACTCCGAGAGTCACTTCATAGAGTCAATTATGAAATCGTCCGAAAGTGCACCAAAACTCCCCATTCACTTGAAAATTCGAGAGCCAAAGTGGATTCAAAACGCTCATTAGCTTCCTAGATCAGCAGCCTGATCAAGCGCGTTCAGAGGCTCTGTGACACACACAGCCTCACATGTACTGGACGCGTTCAGCTCTGCTTGCTGCAGTTCTTGACCTCCCAAACGTCCAAACGGAAGCGAAAGCCGCTGTCTCAGATAAAGAACCCCATAACTTCCGGACGGACAGGAATGTCGCTGCTTTACATACTGATCTCCATAACTTCCAGGCAGGCCCCCACGCACCTTACGCAAAGACGGCAAACCACGAGCCCCATCTCGATTCGCATCCACATGCTTCTGAAACTGATGCTCATAACTTCCAGAAGAACTTGACTCCCTTCTCTTCAGGAACCGATCTCCATAACCTCCCAAAAAGCCCGCAGCCTGCAACTTGTTAAACCGATCCCCAGCGAATTCCGCTTCCGTCGGAAGACCCATGCTTCCCAAACCAAACCCCGCTCCTTCGGCCTCACACCTCCGCCATGAAATTCCCCATCTTCAAAGCTTGCGCGCGAATTCCAATTCTCCCGAATCATCGGGAGCACAGTCAACCGAAATCCGAATTCCCGTAGACCTCACTCTACAGCGTCGTGACCCTCAACCCGACCGGACAACAGACGAGGCGGGACGGGCGGCCTCGTCCTCTTCTCTTTTCCCAGTAGGCCAGGGGCAGACAGGCGCTAGAATGGCGGTCGCGTGAGCGAGAAGTTCATGCGACCGCTGTTGGACAAGGCAGAGCAGGCGACCGGTTAAGTTAGAGGAGCGCTGGAAGAGGACTTTCGGCCGCCATTACTGTACCATCCGCCAACCGCCCTCGGAGAGAGACAGACAGAGACAGAGAGAGAGAGAGAGAGAGAGGGAGCTTCGACCAGAAGGGCGAGCGTTGCTCCGCTCATCTGTCCATCTGCCGAGCGCGATCAGTTCGGGGACTCCGACCAGACCCGCTGCCACGACAGGATTAGAGCTTCGACCTCGTCTCTGGCCTTTGCCCGAGGGCATTTCGATTTTTCGGAACGGGAATTGGGGTCGCAGAAATTGGTCGCGAGAGGGAGGACGGAGAGGTAGGACGACATACAAGCTTCGGCTGGAGTGACGCGGCTTCTTTGCTCAGCTGTCGGTGGTTGCAATCGATCGTTGGCCATCATGGTAGGAGGGTTCCTTCTCTGGCTGGGTGATGATGGCTGATATCTGGCTTCGTGCGCGATCGACTGTTTTTTTTGGTTAGTGCTGATGGGTGGTCGTTGTGGTTTCGGGATACCTGCAGTCAGCCCTCTTCAATTTTCAGTCGTTTCTCACGGTGGTGCTTCTCGTCATCTGCACATGCACGTACATCAAGATCCACTTTCCAAAAGTTTTGGAAAAGAAAACTGGGTGGGGTTTCTGCGCCTGGATTTTGTGTCTTTTTTTGAGTCGAGATTTGCGATCTGTTGATGCCGACAATTCGGAAGGGCTTCTGCGTTCGATCCTCTCGCGACTTGAGGCGCTCTATTATTGTTTTTTTCTTTCCATTTACTGTTTTTGTTTGATGTCTTCTGTTTCCGAGGGCTTGAAATTTTGATAGCTCACTGTTTCGTGCCGCGTTATGTGTGGCAGGTTCCGTGGATTTTTCTGGAAAGCTGCCAGGATTGGTATTCTCTTGACCTAGACTACAGTTCAATAAATCGATTGCTAGAACTACTCGCTCTGTTTTGATTTTGTTCATTCAAGCTTGAAGGTTATCTTGGGCAAGTAGTTTGAAGTGAGTCTCAGTAATCAGCTCAGGGAAATAGTAATGTCCAAAGAGGAATGGTGGTCCAAGGGATGGTTGAGTTTGTTAACACAATTTGTACTTTCTTCTGGTTTCGTCGATCAGGTGAGCGATTGAGCCCCTGGGTGGCAGGGTGTTGTCTCATAATGGGTCTTTCCATATTGTTCTTCTGAGTCACTCTACCCTCCAAACCTTTGAGCTATACTTTTTGACATATGACGTCAGTCGGGGCCTGAATCGGAGTGACTTGAAAAGCAACGGTGAAGAAACTAGGTTTGGAAACGGTTATTCTATCGAGGGAGGGGTATGTGCAGAAAGTCTTCTACGGAAACACCTCATTGATTGGTGAGATACTTGGGCCTTCATGTACGCAGGTGCCTTCGGTGTTGTCAGAGTAGCTTACTACACCCTTTAACTCATGAGCCTGTCTGGATAGACGTCAAATGTGCATACATTGATTTTGTGGGTCTGCAAATGCTCTATCGTGAGGTCTTCCAAAGTTTTGTGAGATTTTGTGTTCATTAAACTTTCCACTGAAGATTAGTGACTGGCTTTTTTGCTGATCTGCAGCAAGTTCATATCTGTATATACTTTCGTATACACATTTTTCGAATGCACCGTTCCATTTCAAATGAGCGCTTTTCTAAAGTTCAGATTGATTGGTCATCAGTGCCTTTCCAAGTCTTGAGGCATTGAATGCATTTGACTAGTCAAGACATGTTGACTTCATTGACTACGATTTCAGAGTCCAAATCATCTGTTTTTTTGCTATCAAAGTACGGTTTCGTTTTTAGGCGCAACTGTGTTTCCTGACCAAACGTTGTCAGCTTGATAACTTGCAATCACCTGACTGCCCTTGAATTGGTAATATGAGGTGCTGGGTTTCTTACTGCTTGTGAATTATGTTAAATTGTGCACCTACCCATGGCTTCGCTTCTGCCCCTAATCTATCACATTCAAGAGTATCCTTTCAATCGATGAACATGAACCCTTTCTGATGAGCTGTTTTTAACTCAATAATTATTTACCATACATTTACCGTCACATAATGGCTCCTTTGGTCAAATTCAAGGACTATTGATTTTGCGTCTCTCAGAAAATTTATGCTCATAAATCGCATGTGTATATTGCTTGCTGCTGAAAAAGCTGCCGGCGTTTTCTTCCTTTCAGACATCGTCGCGTCTCAACATTGCTCCAGGTGACTTTGGCTGCAATTTGCGTCAATCTGTACATTTTTATACAATCAGTTCCTTGCGTGTCATATCTGTAGCTCTGCTCTCATCGAATGATTTTAGAAATATTTCGTTACAAACGCAATCAAGATGTAACAAGTTCGAACTTATGTCATGAACTCGAATTTCAACTCATCTCAAGTATGATTGTACTTATACTGTATCTCATCGAGTTGAGATGAAATTTAAATTGCTGCCTTCAATCGGTTTCGGCCAGGGTGATCTGTATGTGACTTTCACTTTTTTTAAAACGTGGTGTGTGTCGGAAACACTTCAAAATGGTCACACTATAAGTCTGAAAATTATGGACGTTGTGGGTTTAGAGGGTCTATGAAATGCTCCTCCAGACGCCGGGGAAATGAGAAAAAATAGCATTCGGTGTTATGAGAGTAATCATCTACAAAGAGCAAAAACCTTTGAATTTCAGAGTTTCTTCCTGTTCAAAATAGTGAACAATTCGAAGGTTGATGATTATCCACATGTGTCTAAGTCAGTTAACTATGCTCACAAGTCATAACCACCCGGTTGACTCTCAGGTTCATTGTTCCAGGTTGCATTCACGCCATTTCTAGCGAGCATGCGACTTGAATATACTATAAGCTGATCATTCCACTTGGGCCGGCACTGTGTATTATCCGAACTAATTAAGCTAACAATATGAAACACACGTAAATAACTGTAGTTACAAAAATATAAGCCCGGAACTTGTTTGAGGCCTTTTCTTTGTTTGCTTTCAGAGATAGCAGAATATTCTAAAAGCTGCAAAGATCCAGACATCTCAATATTGTGCTCTGTAAAACTTGGGTTCCATTATCTGTCAGCAAAACTTCCAACCTTGGAGGAAGAAACTGATCTTCCGCGGCTTTCGGCTGAGATAACTCATAACCACAAGAATCAATCAAGAGAAGTGATCGGGAATCCAACTCAGTTATCCAAAAGTTATCCAAAAGTTGAGGAGCGGAAAGCATAATACCCAAACGTAACTTCATGCCCAAGAGCAAGCTCTTAACAATTTGACTGGCTCGTCTTCACAACAAATCCTATGAGCATGCCTCCAAACCTATTCAGATGTTGAGGCACCTTCAAGCAGCTATTTCAAGTCTCCCAGTTGAGCTGAAGCCAGTGCATGAGGCGTATTGCTATTTTATCAACATGTGCAGTACTGTACAGAGAGCCGAAATACACAACCTCACAGGACCTTGCCTAGTGATGTGAAGACGAAATCCCGCTGAATACCTCAATGTAGCAACTTAAACCTAGGTATTCAAACTTTTCAATGCACTCATGTGCTTGATCCTGATTCTCCTTGAAAGATGTATCTGTCAATATATTGGTAACCCTGTGCAGAGTTGAGGTTGGCAACACGTTCAACTCGAGACTTTTATATGAAGCTGCCACGAACCAAACTACTTGAATGAATTTCACCTTTCAACAACAACCCTTAGTCATTCTTGGGCGATTCTAAAGCTGCCCTTAAAATCCACCTCGAAGGGCAAGAACCAGATGTAAAACTGACCCTCCTTCAATGTTGTAATCACGGGCAGTCTTGTCATCGTTCATTTGCTTTCCTGCGAAGATAAGCCTAATACACAACAGCACAACATCGAACAATTGTTAGAACTTTCTTCTCCTAACGAAAGACGTACTTAAAGTGCTGCTGGAGAGCACCCCAAGAGCACAAACCCCTGCCAGAGAGTGCTCTAGCAGGTTCTGGACAGAGCAATTTCTAGAGTGTGCTGTCTTTTATCGACACTGGTCCGCACAGGAAAAATCAGAGAAATTTTGACATATAAACGCCCCAAAGTTTCAACCTTTACACCGTTCTTTCAACACAGACTAAGATATTGAATGTACAGTACCAATTCTGGATTTAGACAAGATTCATACTCAATTTATTGTCTCTAACTTATGAAGACCCTTTAATTCACCAGAATTTAAAACTCACCCAAAATAATATGTCCTAGTTTCCATCTACAAGGTCCAACATATAGGTATCATATCGAAAGAAACCGAAGACATAAAGAAGAAATGATAAAAGCAGGAAAGAAGGTGTAAGAGAACAGAGTAAAAGGCAAAAAAAATGAACTATGAAAACGATAAGTTGGGAAAAAAACATGGTTTCATATAGTGAGCACCTGCGGCAAAGATGACTGTGAATGCTTACAGGAAAAACCGTAAAGCAAAAGTACACAGATGTAGTCCAATTAACAGTCACTTACAATAACTTAGACAACCAGCTAAATTTCGCAAATTAAAACCACTTACCCAGAAACATATTAAAGCAATATTGATACATGCCATTCTGCAAAGTTCAGAAACAGACAAAAAAAAGAAACAACACTAACGAATGAAGTCGCACTAGTGGAGCAGGAACCGGATGACATGGATGAGACGTTAAACTAGGACCTGCCTAACGAATATCACGTACCTTTGCTGCACAGGAGGAATTCCTTCTTTCTCCTCCACTCGTTCTTTTATCCTCTCAATCGTATCAGTTGGCTCGATGTCAATTTCGATTTCTTTGCCCGTAAGCGTTTTGACTTTGATCATAGTGCCACCTCTCAGTCGCCAAAGAAGATCGACAGTTGACTCCTCCTGGATATTGTAATCGGATAAAGTTTTGCCATCCTCCAGCTGTTTTCCGCCATAAACTAACCGCTGCTCCAAAGATGATAAACCCTTCTTAGCCTGCCAATTTTCAGCGATCACAAACGAGCCAGACTCACAGGTTAGTGCAGGCCGTTGAAAGATCAAAATTCTACTAGATAGAGGTACATTATACACAGAAATATGCATCCAAGTAATTCCACGAGACTTTTATCTGCACTCCATTCTAGCGACGGTTTAGTACAAATTGCAGCTCCAAGCATTACACATATCCTACCGTGTCAGGCCACACCCTCCGCAAGTAAGAATTTAAAAATAAGGAAAACAAAACCGGAAATGGCTTCCCTCCGGATGGCAACCATGCTCGACGATGTAGCAATTTCAGACTTGCGCAAGGTGATCGGGAACAAGAGGCAAATCCAGGTGGCGAAGATCAAAGACTGGAGAAACAACCGAGAATGAGCACGGCATACCTGAAACTTGGCTTTCGCACGACCAATCGTGTCGCCGCTCTCAACATCTAGGGCAATAGTGCCCGAATGAGTCTTCACAAAAATCTGCATTTTGAAACGCTCCTGTCTCGAAGAATGACAATGGAAGCGACAGCGTCCTTCTCCCCTCTCCGTGCGATGATGACTGAATTTCCTCCCTCAGAAGGGAGCAATCGAGCTTGCTTTAAGAGCCGAAATAAATGCAAAATATCACACACAGACACACTTCCAGCAGCAAGCAGGCAGGCGAACCCAACCAACACTCCCAACAGTCTGCAATAACACCAGGCAGGCTGGCAGGCAGGATGGCAGGCTCAACACTGCTCCGCGACCATAGATAGTTCCAGAAGAAAGGTCTCCTGCCTCCTTCTCCTCCTTCCCCTCTTCTACTGCGCTCAAAAGTTACTCTGGAGAAGACGAACTCATATACGATCTTCTTCTCCGGCGTCTTCTTCTTTGGAGCAGCAGCAGAGGAAGAAGAAGAGCGCAGCAGTGCGCTGCTCCTGTGAATCCGAGCAACGCAGTCAACTGACACCAAGGGCCGACCACAAATTTGGAGAAGGTATGAGATTGGCCGACGAGATGCTATTTCTCTGCTTCGTTTCTCTTTTCTTCTCTTCGTTTGTCTTTCTGTCTCCACTCTCCCCCGTCTTTTTCTCACCCGGGTTACCACGAACCCTAACCAAACTGCGTGGCAACTGCACTCCGGTTAGCCGTACCTGGGGATTTCGCAGTTTCACGCCCCACGACACAGTCTTACGTCAATGTGCCAAACGCGACCCGAGTACCCGACGCCGGTCGAACCGTTGAGCTTCGGGTACATCCAGGGTCCGTCGTCCTCGTGGATGTGTACTGTAGTGAACTCTGTCCCTGTGGGTGATACGGACAAAACCCATTTGTTCTGCTCGCCGGAACTCCTCGGCCTCCATAGGGACAGGCCCCCTTCCGTCACGTCTACGTTCGCCTCTTCAGTATCACAATCAGCATTTACGCAGTGAGCTGGGAACTAACGGGCCCGATTTTGATGGGGAGCTTGCCAACGAGGTCAAGGAAAACGAAGCAGAGCGAAGCAAAGAAGGCATGAAACGGAAGTGAACCCAGTTTCCGTGTCTGGGTGCCCGTAAGGACCCGCAAGGACGAAGCCAATCAGAAGAGCTCACTCGATGCACAGGAATGCGTGTCGAATGACGGAACTGGAAAGCCTAGGGACTGGGGTCGCATGTTGGGATACTCCTGGTCGGTCAGAGAAGTGTGAGCAGAGGACAAGAGTCTGTTTCGACAGTTCTTCTGCGGATGCCGGACCGGTTGCGTCCGAGCCCGAGCCGGTCTCCGCATCGACCCACTGGCTCCGGAGGCTGATCATCCATTGGCCGTATGGTGAGAGTGTTATTTGTGGTGGACCAGGTCAGTGGTCGTGACGTGCTCCAGTCACTCACCGAGTTCGAGCTCTTCCACTCAGTTGTTCCCTGCTTTGTTCCCATCACACAATACAGGAACAGTAAGGATTCTCGGTAGGTTTCCCCCGCAGGCAGGAAGGCAGGATATGTCATGCGCTGATCAGGAAGGAAGTCACCGTACCTACTTCTTCCCCCTCGTCGTGATTTTAGAGTGGAAATCTTAGACTCCAAGAAGCATTCCCGTGGATTTCGACGCAGCAGAGTGTTTCAGCCCTACTCAGATCTGAAAGTAAAGAATAGAATAAATAGCTAGATCTTCCAGAAGTAGGGGTATACCACAATGTCCCAAGTAGGCATGCGTTTAGAAGTTATAGTTTTGATTGGGAATATTTTCCCTCACATGTGAATCATGCACAACACCAACAAAACCCTGTAAACTATGTTTTCTGTACAGCGATACTTTCACCGTGTTATATTACCAATTACTTATTAATACTGTGAGCAGCTTTGATTTAAAAGGAAGAAGAGATTAAATGTTCATTTCGATGTGCGGACAAGATACCTTCTCATTTCACTTGTCGCCTGAAAACTACATTCCCATAGAAATGTTGACTTACTTAACATCTTCAAATTATGCTTTGAAGTGTAAGACATATCAGTGTACTTTATAAATATTGGTTCTGAACATTCATTTTCATTTACTTCAGTCGAAGATAATTGAACTTGATTACAGTTAAAAATAGTTGCGTCATCACTCCGTGAGTGAACTGATGAATGTCATGTCAGTAAATTGTGTGCAACCAGGTTGAGTGTAACTTAAGTATTCCTCCTGCTAATTGAGATTCATTTAGACTTCCTAGCTAGTTCATATGTATCGTCAACAGTCCCTGCACAACTCTAAGCTTTTTTAATACTTTCCTGAAAATATATTCTTTTCTGCACATGGTAAAGTTTAGTGCAAACACGTACATTTTCAATATTGTATCAGGAACTGTCGCAGTCACAACTTGTGATTACAACCTCTATCGTATGTAGTTGAGTGAATGTGTCAATGTGAGAGTGGGATAGTACGAGAATAAACTCCATTGTGACGGATTCACAACGACTATGTAAAAATCAGCAGATTTCAATTTTTTTCACAAGACATACGAAGATTGAATATAACGACATGACAAGGTGTCGCGTTCACGCCCACTAAATTATCGGAAATGGATATTGAAACTAGTATTTTAGATGGAAGATACAAATGATGTTGATTACGTTCATTGAGTTAGTCAAAAAACCACTGCAACTTGTTCAAAATCCTCCACCTAAAATATTAGAAATGTGGAAGTAATTAAATATCAGATCTATTATAATACTGAGGATGTCACATGAATTCTCCCGTTTAAGCAATCTAGGTCAAATTTGGATGTATAATATAACAACTCCAGAACATCGGATTTTCAGTAGGTTAAAATCACTCTTAGAGTGTTAATAGAGTGAAACATCCTAATCTGACTCGGTGCATACAGCTAAATGACTGACTTTATTCATTTAGCTGTATGCATGAAACTTATTAACAAAGCGGTATCAAGTAATAATAGAGTATAAAGTGGAAAGCTTCCATCAAAATTTACATGGATGAAATCATGGAAGCATTTGGTACCAATATTTCACACTGAGAAACATAAAACATTATTAGATATGAATTCATCTACTTCAACTGTCTATTTATCATTTAGCATTCAAGTATCATCAATTGAATTGGTTGTTATCTTATGGATTGTTCAATAAACTGATCTACTTATAAAAATTGATCCATATTGCATAATAACATACACAATATGACAAATGAAAAGAATTAAACACAATGTTGATTATTATGGCAATGTCTTACAAATATGTCAATATAAGGTTCCGCAATCCATATGACTCGGAACAAGAGTAACAAACAACTTTTGTTTTCCTTACTTCAACTTTTGAAAACTTGATTCATAGAACTTTATTGGATTGATAGCTTCATTCAATTTTCTAAGGGTAGGATATACAAACTCACACAAATTGTGTACAACAATTAACTAATTCTTTCAGATTTGAATAAAAAAAATTAATCTTTAAAGTTGATAACAAGCCATATTAATGGACACATCATTGAAAATTTTCACATTTTTATGCAAATATTACAATAGCAATAACATACATCATCATATATAGGTGTTGTTTGTATGATTCATCTAATATTAAGATAAATAATACATTCACATCTGACCTATTAACCATCTTAGATGCTAATGAATATTGATGCATTATAGATAATCAATCAAGTGTAACTTAAAAGCTATTCTATCTAATTTTATTTAATTTATTGGTGTTTCAAATAGATCAATTAAATTCACAACATCAATATATATAAAAAATGAATCCAAATTCAGAAAAATTGATTTTTTCATATTCTTATACAAAAAAATGTAATTGAATTGATATATTTTTCTTGATGAATATCTACTTATCAATTGATTTAACTTTCATAATTATATTAAGTTTCATTAAAAAATCAAATAAATTTATTAATTTAATTAACTTAATTATGAAACAGAATTGAAAAAAATTTCAATTCTGCTTCATAGTATAACACAAATAGTTATATAAATTTTTTAAATTAATTTGGATGAAATGCATTAATATCAAAAATCATCATTTAACATTTCAAATCAAATGTTTCAAGAAAATTGTGTTGAAGATTAGTTTCAAATTAATTACTAATTAGTTTCAAAGTCAAAGCTTTATGACTAAAATAAATTTTTTTTTAAATAAATGATATATGATATTGGATATATTTACAATTTTTTTATTTAAACTCTAAAATAATTGAATATATAAATATATATATATAAGTTTTTCATTTTTTCATCGAAGTGTTTTTTTGAAGAGTTTTTTTCATAAATTTAATTTTTTCAAAACATGAGTCCCAAAAATCATAAAATAATTTGAAATGATCATTAAATTAGTAAGGATATAATAAAATGGAATCAAATCATATCTTAGAATTCATAATAATAAAACTTTATAAAAATCAGAAATTGATTACAAGATTATGAAGAAAAATTTCTAATCAATTTTGATAACTCTCATCTTAATTGCAAGCCTATAATCAACATGAACACATATGCAAGAGACATATAAAGAAAGGTGGATATCTCTTCCTTGAGTTAACTAAGCGGTAAAACAATCTATAATTAATTTATTCAATTCAAATGTGTCACAAAGAGCTTTCACAAACTATTTAACATAGTTTTGGATTCGTAGTAACTAACTATAATCAAATTGACTAATTTTGCAATTCTAATAAATGTTAAATTAGTTTGATTTTCTAAGTTACATTCTAAAATTTCATACATCATTTATGAAAATTGATTTCCATTAGATTCAATATTAGTATGTTCATATGTATAAAACTATTGGCTTGTATTCATATATTTGCATGATAAAATTTTCATATTAGATAAGTGTTCTTTACACTATGTTTTTTTTTTCAGCCATCCAAGAGATGAATTTTGATATTGTAAATTGCAAGTTTATTGGTTTTTAGAAAAAATAAATTGAGTGTGTGCACACAAGACTCATATATTAAAAAATTTATGGGTTCTTAAAAAAGGTTACAATTTGTGCACGAATGTTGTAGTGAAGTTGACAGTGAGAAGTTCACTCCGTTAGTATCAACAATGTTTGGAGAAGAAGGTCTAGAGGTGGAATTCTAATCGTGATTACCATCACTTCTGCTCTCCTTGTACTTTGATAAACGGGAAAATGTTGATGTGTAAGGCAGACGATTCACATCTTTGAATCATAAGTAATCATGTGGATTGATTGAGAGTGTGGAATATTTCATGCGGTACAATGATGTTGGTGTATAAAAGAGTCTGTTGTGACATGAGAATGAAGTAGCAATTGGCGTTAGAGAAAAAGGTCTAGAGATGAAATTCAAATCTTGAGTACCATCACTTCTACTCTACTTGTACTTGGATAAACAAAAAGATGTTGATGTGTAAGGCAAAGAATTCATATCTTTGAATCATAAAATATTTTGCAACATAAGTATCCATGTGAATTGGTTGAGAGCGTAGAATATTTCATGCGGTACCATGATGTTGGTATATAAAAAAGTTTGTTGTGACATGAGAATGAAGTATTGTCATATACGATTGCATATGGCAAGACAAAGCTGACATCAATTCTTGTACTCAAGAGCAGAATGTTAGAATAAGTTAGATGCTGAAGATATTCTTAGAGTGCTTATATTACAAAAGACTTGTAAACTATGTCAATGTACAAAAAAGTGGACTCAACTTATCATTTATCCATTAGACTATCGTTATAGATGACCATTGTAGACCACACTACACTATATGTACAAGCATTTGTACTTTAAACAACAATATGACTGATCACAACTTCAACATGATATTAGAGAGTAAATTATTTCTTTGATCCTCCATTTAAGATTGCGAATGCTTTTATTTGATGATTTCAATATTTGAATTCTTCCTCTCTATCATTCGGAACCATGAAGTTGTCAAGGGAAGCAAAGGACATTGACCCAACATAGAAGCTAAACGACATCGACAACTAGACCGCTTGGGCTACGTGAATGCGAGTCATTATACGCAAGAAGAAATGTTATGCGGCAGTCAAATGAAACATTGCTTTACCAAAGTTATTCTCTGCACTTAAAGTTCTCAAAGGATTGACTAATCACGCACGACACATTTCTTTACCAAAGTTACTTTCTGCTCTTGAAGTTCTCAAAGGATTGATTGATCACGCACATAAAGATGCAATTACGACCAAGCAAGAACAAGAGACTGTTAATGAAGAAGTTTAGGAGAAAATTGATATCACTCTCAAACAACGTGATGACGTCGTTTACTACATTATGATCAACGTGTGTGAACACATTGTTCATCATATCTCTGTCATCTCTTACCCTCACCTAATGTGAAAAGAGCTACAAACACTATTTGCGTCAATGCCAGTTCTTGCGTTGTTAACTTTCAATGAGAGAGGTTCAGTCTATCAAAACTCACATGAGTGCCGTGAAAAACCTCACTAATCAACTATCAAACTGCAATGATACAGTCAAAGACTCAGAACATATACCTTTTATTATGATGAGTTTGTCCACAAGTTGGTTAGGATTTGATTCTTCCATTAAAGCTAGTATTATTCATAAACCTTATACACTTTTGCAGTTTTTTAATCTTCTCATTGATTATTATGAAATGACTCCTTAGATCAAATCTAACCAAATCAACGTATTAGCCAAGTATTTTATTGCCACCATCTAGCGTGGATCTTACCCAAAGTATCATCGAAATGACTGTCATTGCAACTGCAATTATAAAGATCAAAACAAGGAGTTGTGTTGTACAGATAAGAGGAAATCTGTTTCATTCCAACAATCCAACAATGATAGTGACTACCACGGCTCTGACAAGAGACACTCAAGCAACCGAAATCACAACGAGTTTAACAGCCGATATGTCTATTGTGGTTATTGTCAAAATCATTTTTCTTAGAGATACATTAACTTTTAAAATTCCCTTTGACGATGTCAAAAAAGATCTTATGACAGCAAAAGGAATAATTCTTCACAGTCTGCTACTCCGAGCTTGAAACATGACAAGTGCAGCAAAATGAAACACTAATCGTATGAATGTCACTTTGAGCTTCTTTAAGCACTTTGAGCTTCTGATCTCCTACAACACTCTCAAGAACTCTAGGCAATCCGAGTCAAATAACATGAAATGTTATCTCGACGGTCATAATGATCATCGCAAGGTTGCTTTTGAGGATGCTAATGCTGTGTTCTTTGAAAATAACGCCACTTCCGTTGTAGACAATACAATAGCCAATGATGTTGCAAATGCACTTTTTACATTTTTAAGTTTAGTAGACAAAAAGCAGTGATGGTTTTCTAATAGCAGTGCATCTGCACACTTAACTAGAAACAATTCTCTTCATTCTAATATTGAATATCAGGTTGACCTATCTGAGTTAGACCTCCATGCAATCAGTTTGTTCCGGTTTGTGAAAAGGGCTCCCTTACATTAAATTATAAAATGGTGTCTGATGTTGTTTACGTGCTTGATGTGAAGCAAATTTTACAAATTCATCAAAAGTACAATAGAATTCTGACTAATTTTGGCCATATAACAGTTTGTAACTCCAAGAATTGTTATGTATTTGATAAAGAAATTCCACGTAGCGTATTGAAGCAGAGAGAAAAAGATCCACATAATAGTTTATACAAGCTATATAAGCTTAGAGTTCTTATTAGCCATCATTGCACCGTCTTTCCAAACACAATTTTTTTGTTTCACTGAATTTTGGATTATAGAAGAGCATAAGCCGGATTTTCAAACTTCTTTACTCTTTCAAGCAAAGCTATGGCATTGTAGGATGGGTCATGCAAATAATTAGAAGCTCCACTTGATGGTATCTAAGAAGTTGGTTGTCTAAATTTATTAGATCCTTCACATTAGTTCTTTATGTGTTATCTGTCTTAAAGCAAAGAAAAGCTGAGATCGTATTTCCAAAAACTCTCGTATTCAAACAACTTGTCCATTATAATTGTTGCACTTTGACTTATGCAGACCTCTCCCATCTAAATTTTTTATTAAGAAACGATACATATTGATGTTTACAGACAATTTTATCAAATATACTTGGATTTATTTATTGCGTACTAAAGATGAAGCACTACTGCAATTTCAAGATTCCAAAGTTATGGTGAAAAATAATTACAATCACAAGATTACAGCAGTACAAACCGACAAAGGGGAAAAATATCTCTCCAAAACTTCTCATGCTTTCTCCATAAAGTCAAGTATTTATCATATTTTAACTTGTATGTACAATTCACATTAAAATCAAGTTTCCGAGCAAAAAATTAGTACAGTGCTTGAGATGGCCAAAAGCTTACTCCTTTATGCTCAATTACCTAAGTCTCTTTGGGAGGAGTCAACAAGATAGGTTATTTGTATATTCAGTCAGTTGTTGAAGAAAGCATTGCAGATGTCAATGTACTTTCAGCAGTTGATAGATCTCATCCCGAATGTGAGCACCTTAGAATCTTTGGATGTGCAACTTTTGTCCTACTTACAACCAAATTCGACAAACTTTTGGCTAGATCCCTGCCAGCTAATTTTATATGTTATGATACTCAGTCAAAGCATATCATGTGTATGACGCTATTAATGAAAAAGTTTATATTAATAGAAACGTAAAATTTAACGAAGCTGTCTTTGGACTCGGAGCCCACTACCATCTTGAACTTATTGATGATTTTTATATTTTACTTCCTCAAAAAATGAAAGCTCAATCAAGTACATGCTCTATTAGTGTTATCTCTGAGAACGCTTTACATACTAACACTTCACCTCATTCATTTCCTATGTCCATACCAGCTCATGTGATATATTTGTCCATTTTCAAATCCAATGCCTCAGATTTAGAAATAACACTGACTGCTCCTTTTATTTCTTTTGCCTCATCTCTCCAACCTCCACTAAGTGACATCATCATCGATAATGAATTGTTTCAAAACTCAACTACTATTGTTAACCGTACTGGCACAAATACATCGACTAGTTTGGACCGTATTGTAAAGTATATGTCAATCAGTTGGTCCATCATATCTCACTCCATGTGTACTCCAGCTTGTTTATTGCAAGCACTATGTGAGTTACAGTGCCGAGATTCTTAGGTTTACAATCGACTGTTATGAAGTTGAGCTTATCAATTACATGGAAGTACGGCTCACCTTTGACCAAGCAATAAAGATTCTTGAATGACACACGTCGATGGTTGATGAGCTGAACTTCATCCATAAAAAACATATATGGAACTTGATTATTTTATGCCAAGGAGCAAAGGCAATAACATGCAAGTAGGTATTTCGGATGAAAGAAGCCCAAAGTGATTCTACATCCCGTCTCAAGTATCGTCTTGTAGCGAGAGGCCTCCAACAAAAAGAAGGTAAAGACTACATTCATATCTTCACAACTGTTGTGAAGTGGTCTACAGTAAAATCTTTGTCCACCATTGCCGATGCATGCAAATGGACAATTTATCACCTAGATGTCAGAAGTGTTTTCTTAATTGTCTTATTTCAAAAACCGTCTATGTAAATTGATTTTATGAATTTATTAGTAAAGGTTTTGAGTATTTTGTATGTAAACTTAATAAAACGCTTTACGGTTTAAAACAAGCTCCAAAGGTACGAATGTATCGACTTATACTTAAGACGAGACACATTGTCATTCAAATCCTAATTTTTATGTTTTAAGGGAGTATTGTCTCATAATAATCATGATGCTCTATGTAGACGACATGTACATAACATGAAGCAATTAATTGAAAATCTTTAAGATTAAGTCAGATATAATGCATCAATATGAAATGAATGATTTAGGTGAAATTATAATTATTTTAGTAGATGAATTCTCTCCGTCACCACAAGGATTATTACTTCATAAGAAGTCCTATATCACCAAACGTTTAAAAGAGTTTAATATGTTTGACTGTAAGCAATCTACATTATCAATCAATGATGAAAAATACTTTACAAAAGATACCAACACTCCCTACATAAATCCTACATTTACAAAAGATTAGTTGGCCAATTGTTGTTTGCTTCTAACTATAGAGTTGATATTTGTTTTGCTGTGGAACAACTTTCATGAGTTTATGTCAGCACCTGAAGAATCTCATCTGGAAATTGATTTCCAAACTTTGAAGTATTTGAAGGCTACTTTAGATCACAAAATATTATTCAAACAAGGATATCCACTACAATTGCAGAGATACACATATGTCTTGTGAAACTCTTGCCAAGACAGATTCAAATCTACTAGTGATAACATTTTTACACTCATTGGAGAGGCAATGTTTTGATGTTTCAAGAAGTGAAATCTCATCTCACTCTTCTCTACAAAGAGTGAATATTAAGTATTGTCCTTTGATGCATAAGAAGCTATTTGGTTACAAAAACTGTTGCATGAAATCAACCTTGTTACAATCACAATGATACCAACGTCTCTTTCTTGCAAAGACGTTAAGATCACTTCTTCTCTTCATACTCCCAATTCAATGATTGACTTCATAATAGTTCACTGTGACAACAAGAGTGCGATAAAACTTGCCAAAAATCTAGTTTTTCATGCAAGAAGAAAACACATTGGTATACAACATCATTTCATCACGGGACGTATAGCTTTGAAGAAGATCAAAGTTTGATTCCTCTCCACAAAATTACAGCTAGCAGATTTGTTGACCAAGGTTCTTCCTAGACTAAAGTTTAATCAACATAGTTATTATTTTGGTCTACAAAGTCTGGCAGCGTCATTTGAAGAATCTTTTTTAACTAAAGTAGATGATGAAGATTCAGAAGTAGAGAAGTGGTTTTTAGATCCTACTTTATTCACTCTAGAAAAAGAAAGGATGTTAATATAAGTTAGATCCTAAAGATACTCTTAGAGTGCTAATATTACAAAAGACTTGATAACTTTATATAGCTTCATAGCTTATCAATTATCCATGAGACTATTGTTATGGATGAACTTTGTAGACTACAATGTATACGACACATACTCGTGAAATTTGCATCTAAATCAAGTTTAGTATACTCTACTGTAAGTTTTTAGCCATATAAGTCATCATCTCGTCTCAGTTTGCAATTTTTGAACAAAATTTCAAGTATCAAAAGTCTTGAGGTTTATTATTTGTAAACGTCAAACATAATCAATTGGCGGTAATTTTTAGCTTGTTCGTGGGCGATTGCGGATCGATCATGCTGTAAAACGCGACGAAGAATAAAGAGAGCATCCTTAGTCTGATTAATCAGCTCTAATGAAAGAATAACATCTTAGCTCACTCATTTTACCCTCAAGCTTGATAACATTCATCACTTTTTGTAAAAAATCATATAACGTTGATTCATATCAGGCACGTTGATACTCATTGGATTCAAAAATCGGATCCAAAACAACAATTTTCTATGACAATTTTTTGTTAGTTAGAACTAAAGAAGAGATTATTCAAGATCAACTTATAGTTAATTTATAATGCACGAGTTATAATTTCCACATCATCAATCCATGTGCTAGTTTGTGTGTTAGTTGAAAGTGTTACGTCAGTGATCCATGTGCTTGTTAAATAAGGATTGAATGTGTTAGTTAAGAGTGTTATGTGAACTATCGTGTGCTTGTTGAAATTATCCGCCATATCATTGATCCACTACAGGTGGAATGAAAGGTGGAAATGAGATCTCATCTCTTCTCCTTGTTGGTATTATCTATATAAAGATGAAGAGAACCATTGTTAGTCTTTAAATATTCAAAGTTTATGTTTTCATCTTCAAATGAACGCCTTTTTAAATCTTAGTGTCACACATTCATTACGTTTTTTATTTTCTCAAGCAAATTTTCCTCATAAATCTGTAAATCTTTGTTGTAATCATTCAACCACTTTTCAATCTTGCTCCTAACATCAATTTCATTGAACCCATCAAGAAGGTTTTCTCAAGCAAATTTTCTTGATAAATCTACAAATCTTTGTTGTCATCATTCAAACACTTTGCAATCTTGCTCCTAGCATTAGTTTTATTGGATCCATTAAGAAGATTATAGTTGCTTAACATTTCAACACTCTCACAATAGTGACATCATTATTGCAGCGGATATTATCGGCGCTGTCAAATCTAGGAATAATATATGCTTTGGAAAGTAGTTTTTAAGTCTATTAGTAGAAATGTCATTCCAAATAGAATTTGCAAAGTTTGCAACATCAAGCAAATATGAAGATTTTCTATAAGCAATCCAGCGGTGATTTGTTTGAGTTTCAAAACTCTTCATGCAATTTGGTCTTTAAGTAATTCTAGATTATCTTAACATGCAACGATACACTTGTGTCAAAAAAACTTGTATTGTTTTTTTTCTCCAATGATTGCCATACCCATCAGTTATTTTCAAGAGATAACATTAAGTAGAAAGAAGTCAACACAAATGTCATTGTGCTCAAAAGCACTAGCATGATCAAGACCGTTTATGAGAAGCAACAACATTTTGTGTCTGTCGGCATACATAAGGCTCAAATACCTCCTTAAATCACTTTTTAAATCTTGGAACATCGATCCAAACATTCTTTTGATGAAAATAAGAAATGGACAAAGTGTTTTTAACAATGCGTGCAAACTGTTTAACTTTTTCAATCATTGTGATCAAAATTCATTTTGTTTCACTGGCGTTGCAACTAACCACAAGTGTCATCTTGTTTTTTGTCCACTGTTTGCCTCGTACAATGATCAAATCTTCATGAGACATTAGCACAATATATCGTGAAACGATTCAAAATAACGATCCAATTTTGTTTATGTTATAAATGCATTCAAGATCATATTTGCCAGTGAGGAGAGACAAGTCTTCCAAAGCTTTCAACATCTCTGGATTGTTTTTGTCTACCATCTTCTCCAAACACTTTTACGCCAATTAAATCGTGTCAATGTCAAAATCTTGCAATCCAACCTCAATGATATCTTAAATTTATCATCAGCAATCTCCATTGCGGTTGCATTTTGGTTTGCTTTGTGGCAAATAATTTTGGGAGTCAAAACAAACAAAACTTGGGGTATTTCATCAATTCATTCAAGAAGATTCTTCTCAACATCAAAATACATAGGTTGAGAAACACGGAATGTTAACTCTTTAGTGGCTTGATTGAACCTCTTTGTCCTTTCACTAATTTCATATTTGTTAGATTTTATTTTAGCGTAATTTTTTCATCAACAACAAATTGTCGAACAATGCTACAGATAGAAAGCTTTGACATTTCTAATAAATTGATGATTTTAATACTATGATGACGCTCAATCAAAGCTGATCTTGACCCTTACTCTTAAAAGTTAGTTGCGCTATGATTGTATAAAATGAACTAACCAAAATCTACTTTAAGTATTAGATATTCTTTGTTATACGGAGAATAATCACACCAACCAAAGTCAGATCAAAATGCTCGCTGAAGCGAGTGTATTTAGCACAAAATACAAATGACCATAAATAAACCTGCTGATAATGTAAAGACATGACAGGAAAACAATACGGACGTTGACTAAACTTTTACGCATACGTTCACCTACCATAATTAGAAGGTAAATTGGAGTAGGTTAGGTTAATTGTATTAAATGCGCCTAAGTAGGGAGCAAATAGAGCATATGCTCTCTGAATCTCCAAGAAATGGATTACAATGCATTGATCCTGCTACTCTTAACACGATTTTTGTTTTTAACTTAATGCATCATTGGACTTTAGATAGTACAAAACGTACAGCGGGGGCCAATGGATATGAAAATGGACTCTATAATGACTCGTACAATATGCGGCCGGCGTTCTGTAAACTGCCACTCTGCACGCGTTCCGTTTTATATAAAATCTTCCAACAACGTCTTTCGCCATCTATTGGACAAAAGTTTGACCAAAGGATAGCACAAGTATTACATTTCTAAGATATTCCGTCCAAGACCAAAAGGAAGATGCAATCATGACGATTTAGACCTGAAGGAAACGGGAAAGATCTGTTCATGTGAGAGATCCAGTAGCCAACAATTATTCATACCTTGTACCGTAAAAGGTTATTGGTAAGCACATGTTTAGTTAACAGACTGCTGTTAATATGCCACATAGTCAGTCTACCACAGTGCTTTGGAAGACTATTCTCATGTGAAGGAATGAATGAGAAGGGAATATGTGTTACATGATCATTCAAAGATTTAGGACTACCAAATTGATACTGCATTAGCTCTAACTTAATAATACAGCAATGAATACATCAAAAAGTCGTAACAAGAATTGTTTAATCGGTTTAGTAATTTTCGAAAAACTGTGATTACATCACTTTAGAAATGTACAGGAAATGAGTACAACCTGCTCTCCGCCTGGAGTCTTTTATTACCATTAATATCACGAACCTTCTTCACCCTCTCGACCACGATATAAAGTACGACAAATTATTTATTAACATTCATACTATTCGCATCACCGCCAGGTGAGCGAGGTGTATGACGATACACCTCGATAGGACTGTTAAGTACAACTGATTGCACATTATAAGAATAATTACAAACGGTTTAGCTGCAAGGCTCAACGTAGCACTCTCGTTGGGTATACTTGTAAACGATGTCATAGAATCCCTCAACCCGCAATGTCTTTTCCAGAAAACTAGAATTACATTACATCATAAATTTGAAGTACCTTCAATGAGCTTATCTACAAATATTTGAGTGTTTGTAAGCTAATAACATCCACCACGATTCTGAAAAAGAAAAGCGGTTGACAGATAGTCATGTACAACGATATTGCCAGGAGTTTCAAGGGTTTCCGTACACTACAGTCACGGGAAGAAACGATCATAATCGTGTTCTTTCCGTCACGATTTTCTCCACAGCTTGAACGAAGCTCAGCACATCGTGTCTAGCATACTCAGGCATTTGATTTGCAAGTTCCTGTAAGCAGAGAACCCCAGGTATATCAGTTCTTCGTAGAAATAGTCATGCGAAGATTGTGTTTCAGAATATTGTAACATCTAGTGCGTTGTATAACTAAGCAACTATGAATATAAACACAGAGTTGCACATCAATCGTCCAAAATCCATACATGAAAGCTCGCAATCAGTTACCATACATAACTGATGATTTCTTCCTCTTTCTGTCTGTCTTCAATTGTTCTAGTACGAAAAGAAAAGGGAATAAGGCATTGTCTAATATTATATCTACGTGATAGGTGTAGAATAAATAACACCAACCATTGCTTCTTCAAGAAGCTCTTCAGATGCAGGGCTTTCTTCTTTTACGGCGTACAAAGATCGCAATCGAAGAGAGAAACCATGCATGGGCCAGCCTTGAGGAACCTCTATCAAAAAATTCAATTTACCGGGAATGGTGACAGTGATAACGGAAGTATCTGGTAAATACTCCACACAATATCTGCAGACGACAAGTGTCAAATAATCTTCAATGACAATAGCGTTGAGGCAAAAAGATCCGAAGATAGAAAGGTCTTTGTTGATTGTTAGTTAATCGCAGTAGAAGTTCCGATCAAGAGACGACATGTCAAGGCAATGACTTACATATAGCCAGATTTGCTACTTATGGTATAACATCAATTTGCTGAAAAACTTTGCTGACTACCTTTTCTTGGAAGTGGAATGTACCTAGGATCATTAGAAGCAGAAGAGAGAGAGGCGGATTTCAGAGCGAATACGCTGATTCGGTGATGAACGGCTGTCACTAGATACGCAAACTGACGTCCAAACTCTGCATTTTCGCCCTCCTTGGTGGACTCCGAAGATACGTTTAAATCTTGACTGTAGATAAAGATAAACCATATTTGTTAAGTTCATTGTCTAAACTCTGCATTTTCGCCCTCCTTGGTGGACTCCGAAGATACGTTTAAATCTTGACTGTAGATAAAGATAAACCATATTTGTTAAGTTCATTGTCTGACATATATCAGCGACTTTACAATTGCTAACATAATCTGACATGTCACTCCGAATCGGTGTTCAGTACCTTTGCTGCGTAGAAGAGACGAGATCATCAATCGGCACATCTGCAGGAAATAGCTGCCGAATGCAATGATATGTATCAGCTGAAAGTTGAAAAGCGACAGGACGATATCCGAAGTATTAAAATTTGTGGACTGTATCTCCACAAATCTTCTTTAGCATGACCTAAGAAAACTTGATAAGAAAATCTGTCCACTTTCCACTTCCCTAATCTGAGAAAAGCTATAGATTCAGAAAAGTTTTAAAGTGCAAAACTCAAACCCTAAGAAAAATCGCATGTAGACTCCCTGCGGTTGCTACTTTGCAGGAGTAACATTCACATTATGAAAGTGGGGAAGGCAAGGAAGAAAGACATACTTCTGCTGTTTCGACCCCCATTGATTTTGAATTGACCTTTATGTAAAGTTTATGTTTCAGCTCCTGTTTGACTCCTTGTCCACTTGCAGCCTCACAAGGATCATCCATTGTAGGTACATCGGTAGTGAGTTGGAGCTCAACAAAGTCGTCTCCAACAGCAATCACTGCAACGTCATTTATTGACTCCAGCAAAGTTTGCGATCTAAGGCATCTGCACATTTCTTTGGGTATGAAATACGAGTCCTCTAACTCTAACTTAAGATTTTATAAATGCAACATGGTTTCAATCATATGTAAGTACTTTCTGTAGATAGAGAAGAATACTTTGTGTGCATGTCATTCGTAAATATACAAGCATACGAAACGATCTCTGCTAAACATTGATAAAACCTTTCGGTGGTTGGTTTAATCATACCTGCCACTGACATCAACAATCATCCGCAAGGATTCTTCTTCTTTGTCCAGCTGTCTAGCTTGTGCTTGTAACTCTTCCATCTAAGATCGATGATGTACCAATGCATTCACAAATTAGATCTTTAAACACGGCACGTCATATATAGATGTTGAGATTTGCACTTAACAAGAATAAATGGATGAGACAATGGAAAGATTTAGAATACTTTTAACACTGACATACCTCAAGGTTGTACTGTTCAATCCTTTGTTTCATTGCTGCTTCAGTATCCTCGTATTCCCTTTCATTTTGCCTTAGTTGTTCCTCCTGAACGCCGGAAGAACCACCAGATTTAAATTCTCTTTATTCCCTTCTTAGTATTCACATCACTTACTATAAATTTGATAAAGTAAGTACCCTAAGAACTCACCAGAAGTCTAATCGTTTCCTCAAGGTCTTGGGGAGTTTCCGCCAGCTTTATCATATTTATACCATCCTCGTGGATGTCCTGTATAGAGATTTCGAATAAAAACTTTATTCATTTACTTCCATGCTTGAACATGACAACAATGAGACAACAACTATTCCAACATGGCAACAATACTTTTATTTTGCAGCAGGATGGTTTTATTTGCGACACCCCAATTTAAAACTAGTTTAAAAGAACGGAAAGCATCCTACTTGTGGCCTCGTAAGCAAGATGAAGTAGTTTCATGAAGACACTAGTCCCTTTGGAAAATACTTACACGTCTCTTTCCCACTTGTGCCATCTTATCCAACTGTTCACAAACGAAAAATCGAAAAAAAAAATTTGTTCAGTCCAGTATCACTCTTAAATTATAGAAACAGAACTTCGTTAAATCAAAGATCTAAGAATGTTTAACAATCTACAATGTGCAGAATCTGATGGTAGATTGCAAAATCAACTAGTAGCTTTATTTCATTCGGAGGATATACAGATAACCTCAACATATTGTTGAAAACTGATCATTTCTATCAATGCCGTGATAGTGGAGGTGTTTGCTACTTTCTTCAACCAAGAAGATGATATGAACTGACAATTTAGGGGCTCATTTGTAGAAGTTCATGCACTTCCACAGACCCATTAATACTAAGTTCGATTGGACTTTCTTTCTCGTTTTATTTACTCTCTGAGACGATTTAACATTGTCTAATGAGAGGTGGACTCACCTCCAGATCACAATTCTCAAGGCTGTGGGTAGCCAGACTTAAGTTATTCTCAAAAGAATTCATATCTGCAGAAAACAGGTCAAATGATGAAGCAATCGATGTCAAGGTGTTAAATTGCATTGTGAAAGAATGACAAGTGCAATGGATATAATTAAAAGCAGTTGAATGTGACTACACACTGACCATCGGCAACTGTGTGTATTAGAGTCTCAATTTCGTCAATTGTATCCGCATTTGACTGTTTAAGGCTCATCAGCTCTGCCCGCAAGCTTTGTATTTCTGGCACTGCAAAAGAATCAGGAAACATTCTGTATTAATGGTGAGGATTTACGGGGTAATCAATTCAGGCTGATATATCTCTTAATCGGAAATCATCAGCAAAGATTGACCACGATTATGTTTTATATACGGAGCATTCATGACAAACACTTGCCACTTCCCGAATGGATTGCAGGATAATCCAAACTTTACCATCATCAGATAGCCATCTTTCATTTTCTTTCTTCTCATCGTCAAACTTGGTAAGAAGTTCGAGAAGCCCTTGTTTTTCTGTCACCTCCAGGTATTCATGTTTCAAGGAGGAGAATAAATTCTGAACAACGTTGAGAAAGACATTCTCTCAGTGCAATACAATAGCTGGTGATAAAGTGCCAAAGGAAATTCAGAACACAAAAAGGTCGAAGGTATTGTCCAAACAGCAGAATACTTTCAGTCATACATCTTCGTTATAGAAAACTATCATACCTCTAACTCCTTCTCACTACCATCTGGAATTTCAGCTTCATTTATCTGCTGCTTGTAGGAGTGAGGCAGCATAGCGACACCGTCTAATCCAGCCAAGTTCCTGATCAGGGATATCATTATCAAACTCCGAACAAGATTCATACATAAAAAATGCTGTGTGCTCTCAAAGTGACTATCAAATCTATCAATCTGTATTTTCAGCATGTTGAAAGATGTGCAAAGATGAAGATGTACGCAATCCACCGCCGCCCGCTCTACATACCAGATCTTCTGGGAAGCTTTCCTGGTATTGGCACGTAATAAATTTTCTAGGTTCAACATGCATGATATCTTAGTTGCATAAGGACATATAATTCAAATTATACATACTTTCGTATGCGTTGGGCTTCTCTCCGAAGAGCTCCCCGAAGCTCTTCAATTGCTGGATCTTGTCCCATGCCTTCCAAAGTAACGTCAGGGCTCGATGCAGATATATCCAAAGCATCATCGTTTTTTGATATTTGGACCACAGGTAGGGGCATCGTCGGTAAAGTAAGTGTTACATCGGCGAAGTCCAAATGCTTTTTGAGTCCAGAAGCAGTACATTCCATGTCCTCTTCCATCTTGGAATTACCGCTCAAAAGAATCTCAAACCGTACACCTCACAATAAAAAACTTGCACAGAGGTTCCACGGCATTTGTGTCGCTTCCTCTGTTCTTGGGGAGAGATCACAGTAAAATGGTGCGCTGAAAGTCGAAAGAGAAAAAGTCAGCGGTCCATAACAAGCTGAGAAAGAAGTAAAGACTGCTCCTGCAAAACGGACACTCTACTATTTCAATCGTAGAGTCGAGCATTAGAACTAGAAAGAAGAGATTCATTGTAATTCAAATTGAACAACAATGAATTTGACAAATAAGCACCAGCTTTTCTCTCTCATCTCTCTGTTGCCTTAGTTGTTAGGCACAATCTCGGAACTTTGCATACTTTTGAAACACTTGTCTATGTTCTCGGTGACAGTTTGAACAAGGACCATTCTGATTGTGACAGAAACATCTCATTATATCGTAATATCAGCTAATAATGGATTTTACATGACTTTTTATCTAGCCACCTTTCAAGAGTGCCAGTTATAACAGCACTAGAGGCAACTTCCTTCCAAGAAGCACACTCGCATCAGATTTATGATTCTATTTCACGATACTTTCTAACCCAGAAAGGCGCTTAAGTTAAAGATAGTAAAATGCAGTGATGCACATTCCACTCAAGCTGATATGAAAGGTCCTATGTCAGACCGCAAAGGTGGAACATTTTCGCTCTTTTCGATGGCATAGGGAATAATGAACTCCGTGCATTGCTTTCAAACTCTCAATTTCTTGCTCTCGTTCGTCCTCCTCGAAACTAAAAACTCAGATCCTGACAGAAAATTGATATAGAGTCTAAACATACGAATCTGCAAAAAATGACGCGAACGGTACAGAAGGAGAGAGGTTTCACCATTCTGTTACGAGCAAAGGAGCGATACTCGACCAGCACCCGACGAAGAGTTTGAGGCGGGAAATCGCCCCCTAACACGATTTCAAACGGCCAATTCGCCACAAACGAGGGTGGCAACATACAAATTTTACAACACGGGAAAAAGCATCGATGGCGAAAGCAGCACCGGGAGCCAGAATCGGAGTACCACTGAATGTCGATGAATTCTTCCTTCCGTCGCAAGGTTTGAATCAAAGACGAAGCCAAACGATTCAGATCGCGCGTCGCTGACAGGTGTCGACGCTTCTGCAACTTCAATCGTCCACGCAAGCTTGATGCTGGACCCGGGTAGCCACATCAGCCTCATCCAGGGGGTTTTTCCCCTGTTGCGTACACAATTTTGTTCAACGTTGCATAATTAGGCCGCCGTGATCGATAGCAGGAAGGCGGGTGAGAAAGGTCGAACCGCTGGCCCTGTGGTTCGTAGATGCAGGATCCTCCACGTCGGCAAGGTGCAAGAGCCACATCAGCAAACCGCAACACCGTTGGACAGACCATCAACAATAAAACTGCAAAGCACCCGCAGTACTCCTGAAGAAGATCAGGTACTTTGTTGGTGACAGAAGACAAGAACGTACTCGTCTTCGAGTTTTTCTCTCTACAGATTAAGATTCCTTGTGCTCACTCTAAAACAATAGCAAAACGAAGCTAAGAACCTTGTTGCAAAATTGACTTCATTGAAATAGAAGTGTTCCCAAGTCATGTAGTCTTCAAGAAGCACATCAAGTTGACACATAAGATATTTAATTTCTCATATAGACTCTTGAACACATTTGCATACTTGATATGAAGGTGAATTATTTTGTTTGATTCACCAATACTGGAAAAAATTGTAAAATTTAGCTTCCACGTAACCAATCAGATTCACCTCATGTTCACCTCCAAGTAAAAAAACTTGTTGAATTATGAGCAACAACTAAAGTCAGAGTTCTGTAGTTAGCATTCTCCACAATTCAAACTTTAGCCATAGTGTTTACTCCAGCGTTAATTCGTAACAAACCACCCGATGACACTATCATTGTAGGTATGTGTTCTTTATGGTTGGTATGCCAAGTTCGTGGCTTAAACTTGTGCCTGAATTCCTAGACTCAAACAAAATCTTAAGGCAGCATATGTCTTCTAAACCCTTCTTACGGTTCAAAATAAGTTAGTAGCTGTTTATAAAAGAAGTAAGTAATTAACAGTTACTATTTAAAATTCCTAATATCTTGCAAAATAAATAGATGAACTGACCGTGAGATTAGCAATATAATCATATATCATCAATATTTTAAATGAAATCAAGACCCATCTTACATATCAAGCAAGTTACAAATATATTTTATACATAGGCTTATATCTATTATGGGTTATGTTATATGATGATGAGTGATTGTCTTCAATAGGAGAAAAAGTTCAGTAACATTCTCCTAGTTCTGCAGGAGCCGAATAACCCTTTGGTTCATACATAGACTCAGATGAGAGATGCATTTTTTCAGGAAACTGCCTCGTTCTTTAGTTGGATTTGAAACGTTCCAGGTGATTCAAAACTTCTCCATGGATTCAGCAAACATAAGTCTTCACCTAGAGCTAGCTATCACCTTCACATATGCCGAAAGAGTCTGATCCTGTAGATTTGTTGCTTCTACGAAGCAAAGCAATGTGTACAAGTAACCTTGTGTGAAAACCTTCATCACTCAAGTACATATGATCATGGCTGAGGGAAAATAGTCCTGCAGGATTTGGAAGAAAAAAGGGCTTGGCCTGATTACACCGGCAAGGACGTCAAACAAGCTTTCGATGCAATTAAAAAGTCCGGTGTTGTAAAGAATGTGTCTATCCAGAAGCCTGACTCAAAAGATGACCAAACTCTGCACAAAGGAAAGTCGAAGAAGTGTGGATATATCAGCACAGCCCATGGCATGTTATGGGAATTCCTCAAAGACTGGCATTCTAATCGTTAGTAATTGTCGTGGCTCATCTAACTTTGTGCTTTGATTTCTCTTCTCCTTCTCCGGAACATCAGAGCTTCATGTTCATTTGTACATCACATTCCTTCCTTTCATGACTTCGATATTCGGTGTATCACCTTCTTAAACATGACTATTCTTGCAAGGATTAGCCCACGATTGGTAGATCTTAGGAGAGTCAATTACGAGGGGGCAATGAAGACACTTTTGAATGAGGAGACTGGAGTCCAAGACGATTTTGGCCAAAAAAAATACCATTCTTACTAATGACTAGGTTTTGACTCACATTTTTCTCGAAAGTAGCAGATATGGGAAGGGAGCAGAGGTTCTTTCCCTTGGATTTGTCTAACAATGTGACTTTGTAAGTAATACGGTCTTCGCTTTCAGCTCGGAACTGCCTTCAACGAGAGAACCAAAGAGTTGCAGATGAGATGTACACATTTCTTAGATGACCAGGAAGATGGTGGAAGTTAACATAATAAAGATAATCAGGAATGAAGCACTTTCGTAGGGAAGGTCTGCTTCAGTCATATCAACAACTTAGAGTATCACTACTTTACAACATATGCTTGCTTCAATTGTCAAATGACCATCACTGAAATCTGCTGACAGTATCGCTCTTCATGTGAGCGACAATCAGGTCAATAACTCATGTTCCTTTGACGATCCTTGTAATAATATAGGAACATTCTCCTGTACCACGTTCATAATTCTCTGGCAGGTGCATGTCAGTTACTCATGTCAGCAGACGTTATTCACCAAAGCTGTTCCTTTATATGCGTGCTGCGGTTTCATCTCACCTGTCTGGTGCATTCCCGCATATGCTTAGCAAAACTGATCTGAGAAACAGAACTAGGCAGCAGCAGACACCAAAGCTGCAGTATATTTCTACAGTATTTTTGAAAGCGACACGTGAATTAAAAAATACTTCTCCTCCAGATTCAAGCGATAACCAATAAGTAGTGTATATTCTGAAGCATCACTCGTAGCAACATTAGCTTGGAAAGATCACTTCATACTCAGTCTTTGAATAAACCCAGAGACTGCAGCAGAATACAGTATACACTATTTCACGGATGATGACACGAGGACCCAACTGGCAACCCATATGCCTGATGAAATCTCCAACAGTCTGACGTGGTCTTTCTAAACAAAACTGTAGCACCGAAGTGTATTACGCAGATTAATTCAGAAACTGTACAGAATCCAGGATCGAAACAGGTGAGGTAAGAGTTTCCTCAGAAGACCGCCCTTGACCCATTTGTCTGGTTTTCATTCGGATGTGCTGGCAAGCGCAGCAATTTCGAATCCATATACGCAGATTAATTCAGAAACTGTACAGAATCCAGGATCGAAACAGGTGAGGTAAGAGTTTCCTCAGAAGACCGCCCTTGACCCATTTGTCTGGTTTTCATTCGAAACTCCACAATTCAAACTACCGCCAGAGGACACCTAACTCGAAGCTGACTAGAGCAAGCCGACTGCGTCTCCCATCTCCATGTGGACGAGATCATGAGCTAACTCGGAGCTCTTTAGGATGACAGACTTGACTGAATGCGAAGAATACAATCGAAAATTGACACAGTTGCTACATTAGCAGACAATTTCATATCATCAAAGATGTGACAAAGTTTACTTGATGCGTGTGGAAGACATGAGCTCGATCGAGAGTGCTGAAAGAGTTCGATGTCAGGATTGAGTGCCGGATGTACTTACCACGCTCGTTGAAGTCTTTGTACTTTGTGGCCATGGACGACTGGGCGCTCATGATGAACACGAAGTGTAGCCCCAAGAGAATTTGAGAAACTCCTAACAAACTGCCAGCAGATCAAACAGAGGTCCAGCATGATTAATAACAAGAAGGAAATACAGCACATTTGAGCGGGCAAGAATTCAAACATATTCGATTGAAATGTCTGTAAGACTCCAAATCTTGCTGAACTTACGATAGAGCGAGTCTCCCACTGCGAGCCATCGTCGACCGAAGACAGACACTTTTCCAACTCTTTCACCTCAGAGGAATCAGCAGTACGACAATGCAGATTCGGAAGTCAGTTATAAAACAGTTGAATGCCACACTCAATCCAAAGACCGGGCCCTCTGTAGTTTATAGCTGACGAAGTTGCCTCGACTCATTGGAATCGATGGGAGAATCAATCGAGATGCTCTCGAGGTTCCGATTTCAGAGCACTAAGCCAACGTTGTCGGACACGATCCCTGACAGTACCTCGTACATGTACGTTCAAGCTCGGACTCGGTCTTCCCCGAAGTGGATAGGGTGCAGATATCACTTGACGTGCTAAAGAATTTCAACGCCCCAGCCCACCCGTAGGAGCTCAAAGGGAAAAGCTGTCTTGTGTTGCGGTTATATCTCGGCTCAATCAGAAGATCGCAATATGTTGTGAGAAAGTAAAGCTGACCGAGACGTCGATCGAGAGAGAAGACAGGTTCGAATGTGTTCAAACTGCCACGAATTCCTTTCAATTTTCCGCATCAGTTGTGGGCCGTCTTCTTCCGCGATGACTCGTGATTTGGTGCTTGAACTCTTTTCACACTCGCAATCAGTGAATGGGAATGGGTCAACGCACATTCCCGTTGACTTGAGATCAATATGACGAGATCTTACTGATGACAAGGATGAGAAACATCCCCATCAAGTACCGTGACAACGCACAGCGGTTAACTTTCGAGGCAACATGGTACAGACCATTTTTGAACCACTTTCTCGTTTTACATCCAACACGTAAACAGTTGTCATCTTATAACGGCGTATCGTCGATGTCGAGGTGGATGCTCTTGCCAGCCTCATGGAAATTTCTCTCTGTCCTTCAGTGGACGCACACGTGACAACGTTCGATTGGACGACATAACTGTCGATTAGACCAATTCCCACATGTGGGTTACTGTTTTGGATGTATGAAAACTGGAATCAGAGTTGAAAGTCTCCTTTATCTGTCTCGATTTAGTATGGAATTTACGAATTGGTCAACCGACAAACTGGCGAAATTTGAATGTTACACAAATTGATTGATCACATGTTTTCTGAACATACTACCGTGGTTAAATCAACTACCGAGGATGAAAATAAACATTTTCACAATGTCTTGCATCTTCAAATTTGTATCCTGCATCTTCAAATTTTTTATTTCTTTGTACACCGTATAGCTTTAAAGTCTATTTGAATTTAATTATGATAAATTGAAGACGTAAGATAGAAAATGAGATCACAAAAAATTAATCAAAAGTGATTGTTCTTCTAATATAAAGGCAATGTCATCTCTGTATGAATAATATAATTATCAAAAATAAATATATCAGTCCATAATCTATTTTTTACATGACATTTATTAATTCAAAATGATAATCTTATAAAAAATAGTTCTAGTCGATTTCTATTCTCAAGATAGATGACAAGATCATCAAATGTATTCATATGATGTTGGAACTTTTAAGTTGAAATTCATAAAGTTCAAGAAATCATGCAACTTGTTTAACAATTTTTTGTGATGAAATCTTTATCCAAAAGTTTCAAACAGTAGATTATGTTTTTCAAACTCATACACTTTCTTCATAAGAAAAGATTATACATCCAATATAATAATACTCCCAGCTTGCAACTAAAGTTTGTGTCTAAATGTCAAGCTTAATCTTTTTCTCCACAAGCAAATAGTTATCATGTCCATTTTATATGAATATGTCATATCCTGCTTTGCCAAACTTAGAGATAGCCATCTAGTTTGCTGAACACTTCTAGTCTTGTGCGGATGTAAGTAAATAATCTGTTTTTTCACTCATTTATTTCTTTTTAGACTATTGTACATCTAGTCAAGAGTGCAAAATCTCTTTCTCTCAAACACACTCCACTGTTCCTCTTTTTGCAATGACACGTCTTCGTCTTCTCATCTATTCTCCGCGTCTTTCCGTATTGCTTGGTATATGTTTTTGCTGATCTCCTCGTCATTCTTTGTTCTTCTCCAATGATTGTTAGCACTTTTGTTCAATGTAGAAAGTAATTCCTTATTCATTTCTTGTTTAAAATAAAAAAAATTTGTGTGAATCTATTTTAAGAGTTCAGGCAAAATAACAATAACCTCAAAAAATTTGAAACTCTCTATCGGTGTTGTTTTTCAACAAGCTCCAACATATCTACAAGTACATCACTTTGCACAATTTTAACAACTATTACATATGAAACAAAAACAAGAGAATCACACAATCGTTCTGATACTATTTGTTAGGTATAAATTAATCAAAATGTTCAAAATAACATCAAAAACACACATAACATTTGATACAACAAGAAATATGATTTGTCTTTGGCTATTCCATGGATACACATCAATCTAGCAAAACAAAATACTGATGCAAAGCTCAGAAAACTAGATTTTTTTGCCCTTGGTAGTGAAACTTTAACCAAATTCTAAGTCGAATCTTATGGAAAACCAATTGACAATAAACTAGAATTAACCCTAACAAAATCTACTCAATTTTATGAATTTTTAATTTTATACTTATAAAAATTTACAACGTTTTCACTTGTTAAAATAACTCATGAGTTTCAGTCTAATCAAAACATTGCATATGTTGTCACTAAACTATAATCAATCAGATTTTATCAAAATATACTTTCATGCTCCAAAAATGTCTACATTTTTTGATCACATATTACAATTTGATTACAAACACCTTTTTATTATATGCAACACATTCATAATAACACTATCATTTTTTTTGAAATAGCTAATTTTAACATTTATTTTTCTTAATTCATCCTGGCTACATGATTTTTTCTCATTTTTGAAATCTTTATCATGAATATACATAGTTCAAAATCTATATTTTGAATACTAAATGAATTTTTTTTAAATGAAAAGCTTATTGTATACTTTCATCAGATTTGACATAACATAAATGCTGAATATATTTTAAATTGATTCAAGTTTGAAATTATAATTATGATAATCATTAAAATTTCAATCAATTATATTTTAAATGAGAATATTTTATTTATTGAGATAATTGCAAGGGTTGATAATAATTATTTACTTTTTTACTACTAATTTTCTATGATATGCTTATTTTTTAAAAAATAAATACTTAGAATGATATAATTTAGTTAGAATGATATAATTTAGCTAAGAATAATTCAACTATACTCTTATGCAAGCTTAATTATTTATCGTAAGTAATTCTAATTAATAAAAAAACATTCAATATTCTACCTAAAGCATTAAACAAAACATGTCCAACAAAATCTTTACTAAGATGAAACTACAAAAGCCAAAGTACAATGTTCATCAGCATTAATGTGTAATCATATTTTGTACATTGTGAAATATGTTTTATAAAGTTCAAGAGATTTATATGTAATAGAGTCATGAAGGAATATATATTTATATTTAACATGAATGTTAGTTTTAATATACTCAGCAATTATTAAAAATTTGTTTAACGTTGAAACTGTTTTCACTTATCATGTTGTCATTATAAAAATCAACACATTTTTTATCCATGTTTGTCTTTTCACATACTTCAGTCAGATATTTAATCACCTTTGTTAACTTAATTCAAAAATATAATCTTGTTTTCACAATTCACTGAATTTTTCTAAATTTCAGTGGATTTTTTATTTTATTTTATTTCGTAAAACGGCCATCTCATTAGTTTTAGACTAATGAGATGTAGTATAATTGTGATCTCTGTATGCATATATAATCTTTGTGTGTAGTGCATAAATTAATCCTAAAATAAAATACTCAAAATATCTCATGACCGTGAGAATCAATACAAGTATGATAAATCTCATCAAAATTTTGTCCGTTGAATCACATAGATATATTTATATATATAGAGATTGAATAATCTTCTTCATACAATATTGATAACAAATTTTATAGTGGAATGTTTTAGACCAGGATCTAAAGACTTGTTTTCTAGAATTCAAAGATTTATGAATATTAAAAAGACTATTGACGCAAGCTGATGTAGTAGAAAAAATTGTTGCACCAAATATGCACATGCAGGAAATATATCAATGACATGAAATAATATTATAGGTGGAATCGTTTGTTTGAAATATGTTCGGAGAAAATATGACAAACAATTAAAGAATAATTGCACCTGGATAGCTTTTTAAAAGATATGTTTAATGTTTATATTTTAGAAAAAAAAGCTATGTTGGTGTATGTCATCCACAAAAGGTTAGCAATTTGAATTAGGAGATATATTGACTAATGGTAAAAGGAAAAACTCATCTTGAAAGCAACGAACATTAAAATCTACATGTGCTAGAATGCAATATTGTTTCCGAAGTAGCATACATCAATGAACATAGACAAGAAATGTACGCTGAACTGCCAAATTTCTTCAAGTATGCTTCTGAAGATTAATCACTAGCGTACCTCTTGAAGTGAATGTGTGACTCGAGGTTATTATAAGGGCACCAGTGGAGTGGAAAATTGTGCTCTCAAGCCGATCTTGTAGATAAACTGATCTTCTTTTCTGCTTGACGGAGTGCTATACCCAAGCTTTTGACTGGATAACTGAATCCCTGACTCAGGCTTTTAACTGGGACTCTAAGTCCCTGGCTAATCTGCTGGGGGGATTGGCGAATAGCATCACCCAACGTTCCACCCAGTGTTCTAACGGGGGCAGTAAATTCCTCTTCGATCACTTTGTCGATTCTCTTCTGCATGCTGTCTAAGTTTTGCTGAACTCGACTCATTCGGTCTTGCACCGCTTCCTCCGCTTGTGTGCCATACTGGTAATACAATTCCTTGATTGTGAAGAGGAGGACTGCACACGATGCACCTGTAGGAGACAAGATCGCGTCAGATCGTGCTCATATCGACCACAAAACATCGCCGCAGTTGCAGTCGAAGTGCAGAATGCCAGAAGAATACCAGCCAGTCCGATGCCGTGAGCCCTTTCCGAAGAGAACGCCAGCATAGCAATGCACGACCCTATGGGCAGTATGATGGCGGCTGCAAAGTCTCACTCGAATGGAATTAGAATTTATTTGAAATCTGAAGTCAATAAACCGCCTCCAGGCAAATAAGGATCAACTGCCTCTTATACGCTGGAAGTCTTCTAAAGGAGTCATAGCAACGACGTCAAAGATTGTAGTAATCTTGTAACCCTCTCTTAAAACGAAAGCTAGACCTCACGGAAATAAACTGACAAAGACATTTGGGTAAATGGATAACACACCTCCCAGAGCATAATCACTGAGAGGAATCCGATACGGCCGAAAAGCATCTGGTTCTGTGAACCTAAGTTGAACCAAAGCACTGAACTTCAGTACTGTCGAGAAGGCGTAGAATAGCATATCTGCCTAACACCAGAGACTCAATGTCAGGCTCCACCGTGCTTCAACATGTTTCACTCGATTTTGAGAGAATTTGACGAAAGACCTGACATTCCTTAAACATGAAAACTCCTTGGATCCAAGCAGTTTCCAGGTCAGAACACTTGATCACATGAGCCGTGTCTCAAGGTAGTTATCAACAGCTTAATCCTATTGATTCCTGTGATACACACATACTTACAAGACTTTGATCTGTCACAGTCCTCTGCTAAGGCTCAACGTTCATAGGACGATGGCACCGTCAATATACCTCTTCCTCTCATGTTTATCAAGGACAAGAAAAATTGCGAATCCGACAATGCTTTTAGTTGGTGTAGCACACTGGTTGATCAATTCAGATTTAATGCTGATATTTTTGTGGAATTTCATTCACATGATACATAATTCCTAAAGGGTGATCCATTTTCTCCTCATGTTTATGTGACCACTCATTATTACGGGTGATATTGGGTACCTCGGCAAGAGAGTAGAAATTGAACCCTGTCATCAAAAGCGTACAAAAAGACGTTGCAAGGATAGCTGCCCATGGAGAAGCATAAACTGAGTGTAGCTTGGAAAACACCTGGGGTACCTGATGGGATTGCAAGAAATATCGACACATCACTTCTCGGAGCTGAAGAGTGATAAGCAGGAGAATATGACAACACATACGCTTCTTTCTAAGTTTGTTCAGATTTATCTTCAAAATGATGACAACAAGCGTGCTTAGGTTACAATACATACAACCTCACATCTCGCTTCCTTATTGCAAATGCGATGATTCTAGACTACTTGATCAGCTATTTTAAAGTAACGAATCCAAGAAACAGTTGATACATGTAGTTCTGTCACGGTTACTTCGGATAAATTGACCCGATTGTGATCCTAAGCCCACTATTTCCAGAACTCTTGAGAGTTATGATTTGCTCAATGATAATGGATTGATACTTGAATCAATAACTCTCGTAAAATATACGGATTAAGATAATTAGATTAAAAGATAATTAGCTCTAATTTGATAATAACAGTTCGATTGCTACGAACAAATGACGGAGAGATTAATACTTTTCTATTTTGGGAGACTTGTTCGTGCGTGCAAAGCAACGCTCGTTGCTTAGGTCTGTCCGTTCATGCAAGCGGACGATGCGAAGGAAAAAAAATATAATCACTTGCGTTTGCTGCGAACATTGATCACTAAAACAATGAGAACAAGGCGAACTACGTCGAATAGGATCCAAGGACTTCATAGCTCTTATAGTTGTCACCTGCTCAACGAGGGCCATGCCATAGACGATTCTGGAATTCGTACAAAGACGGGTAAGGAGGAGTCCGAGCGCACTTGAAGCTGCAGAAAATCCCATCCAGCCCTGCATCATGAAATAGCACCGCACTTCCGACACAAAAGTCAGTGCTCCTTACTCTCAGTTGGGCACTTCAAGCATCCGGGGTAGCAGTCAAATATGCACACCTTTAATTCCTGGTACGAACGATGTTGAGTTTATCACAAGGAGAGGTCTTCTGCCAGATACTGTGTGGAAGATCAGCCACGGACCAGGAACTTCTTAAGGAGTGGTTCACCGGAGTCTTACGCGTTGCGTGTCCTGATGTTATTCTATGCTGGGCTTAGCCTCTACAGAGCCTTGCCTTGGGATGCTTTCAGCGGTGTCTGCGCAAAAGAGCTGTGCTTCTTTTATCAGAGAGCAGCTTTCTATTACAGGGAGTAACAATTTCTCTTGGAAGAGCAAAATATTGTACTGTTTAAAATTCACGCATCAACCTCTCGGCAATAACGACAGTTATACATGGATTTCGAAGACTTTGGACTGCCTTAGTACAGCGTGGGCTGTTCTCAGTTTGATCTGGTCTTTTGCAGCTAAAGCTTCATGAAGTACCGTAAGACAACCTTGAGAATGTCACCGCCAATAAGTTTCGCAACGATTATATATGTTCCTTCCTTCCACAATCTGTAGTCTGGGAGTACACTCACTCCGATAATCGTTGGTAGGGCATATACCCCAACCATCAACATCACACTTATTGACAAGGCACGAGGAAAGGAGTGACCAGGATTTCGCACTTCAGCTGCACATGTGCCAGCTGCATCAAATCTGCACACGTGAGTGTAAAATTGCCAAAGTTCATCTCAGTGACAAAAGCATCAGAATTCCAATTAGATCAGAGGTCCAAAGCAAAGCTCCTGGTAGTCTCTTGTAGGTGTTACCAAATCGAGGGTGCAATCATGTACTTCTCATTCGAACATCAAAGAAATTATCTTCAAAGGTATAGTGGCGCAAAGTACAAACCCAGAGGTATTCCATAACAGCAACGTCAAAAATTTTCCCCAATCGATGACTGTTGGCAGAGAGGGAGAAGGAGCCAAGGCCGTATCAGGGCCATCAAGACCCATCCAGTCAAAATTGAGATGTGTTAACCCGATGAGACACATGGTTATGAATGGGGCCAGTACCAGAATTCCGAGGATGACAGAGACAACACCTGGGAGATCGACACTGCAAGCACGCTCAGATATCATAGTATTGCAGTTTAACACAACGTTACAGGAGCTCAACACAAGAACAAATGCGTGATGTCCAAGAAGAACAAAAGACACGAAAGCTCCAGCAGATTTCACGACATAAGGGTCTTAAGTATCATGACCAAAGAAGCAGATAAATCAAGCACTGACCTACAATATTGATACCAAGAATGTTGATAACGGTGACAATGAACACAAGGAATATCTTGATAAACACACTCCAGCCATAGGAGATGATATCCTTCCCCTCATACAGAAGAGCTGACAGGTATTCCACAAACAGGACAGGGTACATAGCATTGTCCAAAATACTGCATGCGAAAGCAAAGCAACTGTTGACAAATGACCAGAATGGGCCAAATGCTCTGTACACCCACAGAACATGGCCTCCGCTCTCCGGAATCATACACGAGAGCTCTGCTGTCATGAATGCAAGAGGGGCAGCCCACAGTACAGGGACTAAAAGCAGTCCTACCAGCATCAGCCCCGGCCCCCCAGCTCCCACAGTAGGCTCAAATCCATAAGGTCCCTGCGTCAAGCCCACAAATAACCACTGATAATCTGCAAGTCTTACGCAGTTCAACCTCTTTAAATATTCCATACTTCCGAAGAACCTAAAAGTTCTTCGGAAACTCCTTTGACCAAGAAACCCGACAAAGTGTGATCCTGATATTATGAATACAGAGCAAATCGGTTGAAGTCACTCATGCGATGCCATCGTAAATTCGGATATGACATATCCATCCACTTGTGCAATTAACTGAACAAGGTCTGGGAAGCATTACCTTGTACCCAAACCTTATGACTTCGACTGGCCACTTTGAAAATAAAAAACTCCAAGAACGAAAGAAATTCTCAAAAGAGACGTCACTATGAGCTAGAACAAGCTCATAGTGACGTACATCTTTTGACATTGTGACAAAAAAAAAGAGAAACATCTGGATAGTGATTCCGGATCATTTCTGGTTTTTTCGGTCCCAATGTCAGAAAACGTTTATGCTCTTGCGTTGCCCAAATCGGCGGCCGTAAAGTGAGAGGACTGGGAATGAGGTGAACAGGAGCCGTGGTGAAAATCGGAGTTCTCACCCCGGAAACGGCGAAGAAGGTGATACTGATGAGTTGTAGGGTACTGAGCATGTGCACTTGATGCTGTGATTGAATAGGGGCACTCCGCTTCCACGGTGTGGATGAACTCTTGCCAGGTCCTTGTTTCAAACGAGGATGCTGTCTCCTTCCAGAGCTACGATGGAACGTAGTCGGAAGATCGATTTCTCTCTGAGCGGCATCGGAGCTCTCGGGAGGAGGCGTGGAACTTTCGGCACTCTCGTGCGGTCTCGTCATCGCCAAGAACACAGAGACTTTGTTCTTCACTCTGGACACGAGCTCCTCCTTGGAACCTGATGTCGAAGGGAGCTGTTTCTCCTCCCGCTCGGCATCGACATCCGCCTCTCGAGCACCGGAATCGATGCCGAAGAAGGTCGAAATTCGCTTACCCATGGCCATTCGCGGTGGTGCGGCAGCGACGTCTTCTTCGCCGGCAACGGGAGCGTCCGCGACCTCGAGGCTGACATCCGACAGAGCATCGTGATACAGCTCAGGATCCCAACTGGCGCTGGTGTAGGGCGCCGTTGACTCGTTGCTCAACCCCATAACCTGCGACAACCTTCTCGTAATCTGCATTTTGACAGACAGAACGATCGTCTCGTGCAACCGGGCCCGCGATTTGGAGGACAGGCGGCGCGTACGACCAAAATCGCCTGATCGTGTCAGAGTCGGTGGTAGAAATAGGCAGCCAGCGACGACAATTCCTCGTTCGTGGAATTTACGGCATCCGCGCTGCGCTTCCCATCCTCGGGATTCTCGGCGCGAAAGGGCGTGGGCGATGGACGGGCTCGGGCTCGGGAATCGGGACTCGAATCCTCTCCCCAGCAGTCAAACGATTAAAGCACCGAGGGGCCGCTCCCAGCTCTCTTCCAAGCATGTAAACTATTCTGCTTTCATGTAAAATGCAGTCTTCGAGATAATAGAAGATTCGCTTGTAGAAGGGCCGTATTATAGACGGCTCCTCCCTCTCTTGACTTTGAGATATTATTTCATTTTTTGTTCTTTATTGCAACATTGATTCCTATATTTCGTATCTATTTTAACTTGAACAAAATTTTATTTATCATTTCATGGTCTCAAAAAATCAAGAGTATGCTATTTTATTTATCATATATTTTGATAGAATTATATAATAAAAATATTGATGTAGTTGTAATCTAAAATTTGAAATTAATTGACTTGAACTAGATTCTACAATCTAATATTTTAATTAATTTTTTTGAAAAATGAACTATACATCTCACTACAATCAAATGAATCCATTATACTTCAACTAACTATGATCCCACAACAACTATCTTTTGAGCCATGTCATATGTGAAATAAACACTATTTGGAAGTTACTGTGATCATAACCTTATCACCTATCACTTTGAAGACTTTTGATGCTATGAGACAAACTTATAGTGAAACCTGCACACACTCTCTCTTACTCTAATTCTACAAGAGCATGATATTTTGGTGATGCACAAAACTGGAGTGATAAACCCTCATGCGTGTGGATGTAATCAATACAAATCCATGTAAAAGTCAATTTGAGACATCTAAAACTTAATCACATGATAATACAAATGAGATCATTGAACTGCGTTTGGTCTATTGACTATGTTGAGACGGTAAGAGCTATGTAACGTTTGTATTGAATCAAAGATTGAATAGTCTATCTTTGAAAGTTAAAAGTGAAGACGGTTTGATGGTATATTGAGACATTCATGATAATCGGATGGTGTTGGATTATTTTGATGCTGATGTTAGAGTGGACATTTTAATTCCAAGAAGTGAGGTGGAGGTTTACAAAAAATTCAACGGTTTAGACAAAAAGAAATACAACTTCTAAGAATATTAGATGATGATAGTAACTACTGTATAATTCTCATCTTACATAGACAAGTTGGTGAAACTTGCTCATGAGAAGTTATCAAAACTTGGTGTGAAGCAATCTCGCGGTTTGCTACATAGCATAGGTCAACATTTTACTTCAAATATGCATCCAGACCAGAACCATCAAGATATAATTATGTGTGGCAATGATCCGGTTTTCAAATGTCATAAACATTATTCTACTCTTTTATTACAAATTTAAATTCAAACATTAATATTATATGCACACTTGGATAATTTTATTGTTTGGTTAAAATTTGATCAAAAGTGTATAAATTTGTATAGAATAGAGTTTGTGACACTTGAAAATTGGATCATTGTTCAACATAATCATTTCTTGCGTTCAGATATAATTTTAATACTTGATCTTCAATTTAGAACTTTCTTGTTAGAGATTAAGTGTACTTGCAATAAAATGTATCAATCACATTGAATTTTTATCTTCCGTCATACAATTGATGATTACTTTAGATTTTACTTTACGAAATATTGATATTGGAAGTTCAATGATGACGTTGATTTGGGAGATCATGTTGAATTATGTCGTGTTGGCTTTCATAACTTCACGTGTTACAATGATGAAACATACTTGAGAAGTACGGTGTATGAACTAGCGGATGAAACAAGTAGTATACTGATTTGTGATTCTTATTGTGACAAAGTTGACACATCATTGAGGTTTGAATTTTTGGGAGGGAAGTGCCGAATCTTGCAGGGACTACAATTTTAGATTGGAGTTTGAACGAGGCTGAAAATTTTGTGAGAACGTGAGGTTAGGCACGATTTTGTACCCTGCAATTTTTTTAGGTTTAATGGAGGTCTAAATTTGAGTTGCAAGCTTCGAGTTTCAAAATTTGTAGGGAAAAGAATCAGTTCTTGCCAGTGTTGTTTCCTCGAGCTCGGATGTGCACTCAACCTGAAACTTTGTGATAGCTTGAACTTGAGCATGACGCACAAGCTTGCAAAATCTCATACCGAACGTAATTTTGAGGACGAAGTTGAAACATCATTAAGGTTTGAATTTTTGAAAAAAGAGGTTTGTAACTTCGGGCTGAAGTTTGAATGGGTCTTGAAATTTTGTATGAGCGTGAGGTTAGGTTGGACGCTAAAGCGTGCAAATTTGCAGGTTCAAAAAAATTCTAGAGAAAGAGTGCATCAAATTTTGAGTTTTGAGCTTTGAGTTTCAAGATTTGAGCGGAAGAGAGTCGACTCTTACATGAGCTGTTTTTTCAAGTTCAAGTGTGCACTGGATATGAAATTTTGTGGGAGCTTGGACTTGGGCAGGACGCATGAGCTTGCAAAATCTCACACCAAACGCAATTCCAAGGACAAAATTAAGACATCATTGAGATTTGAGGTTTTGAGAAGGGAGTGTTGAACCTTGCAGGGGCCGTAATTTCAGGCTGGAATGTGAACATGGCTTGAAATTTTGTGAAAGCATGAGGTAAGGCAAGATATTGTAGCCTGCAATTTTTAGTTTCAATGGAGTTTCAAAGAGAGAGTGCATTAAAATTTGATTTTTGAGCTTTGTGTTTCAAGATTTGAAGTGAAGAAAATTAATTCTTACGGGAGCTGTTTCTCAAGCTCGGGTGTCAACTGGACTTGAAACTTTGTGAGAGCTTGAACTTGAGCACGGTGCACAAGCTTGCAAAATCTCAGATCAAACACAATTTTGAGTACGAAGTTTAAATAATTTTGAGACTAGAGTTTTTTGAGAAGCATTCACATGATGATTTTTCAAGAAAATATGATGCTAAATCTTCTACAAACAATTTTGGAAGAATTGAAAGTACTCTGTGAAAAAATCAAGGTATAGATTCACAGTTTAAGTGCTGCTCAATATGAAATTCAATAGTTGAAGCTCTTTTAGAAATTTTTTGAAAAAATCATGATTGATATTTTTGGACATCTTGAGAACATTCAAGAGAAAGTTGGTTCTCAAGCTTATATTTCTGCTACTTCTAGATTGCATGAATTGGTTGAAAGTATACATATGAAGATGAAATCTTATGCTCAAGCTACCAAGTCTGTTCATATCTCAATCTATCATGAGCAAGAGATTGAAAAGACAAATCAATTTGTTTTTAGAAAGAATGTGAGTATTTTTGGTCTACTTGAATCTGAGAAGAAAGAAGTGAAGAGTGTTGTCACCAAGTTTTTGGCTGAAACACCTGATGTTCCTTATCCAAATTTAGCTCAAGCTTTTTGCATTCGAAACATATGAACCCAACCTCGTGTCATCATAGTTAAGTTTGTTGATCAAACTCAACGTGATACGTCTTTAGCTAACAAAGCGGTTCTCAAGGAAGGTAGCATTTGGTTAGATTCTCATTTTACACTTCTACAAGTAAAAACAATGAGGAAATAGTTTACAAAAGTCAAGAAGCTGAAGACACAAAATTTTTTGCTTATCTTTGTGATGGACAAGCAATTGTTATTCAACATAAAAGAAAATCATCAATCTAGAATCCAAGAGCTTGAGTATGTTGATGTGGAATATAAGAGTTATTTCTACAACAAAGTATGTGAGTGCTGATCTGATTTGGAAGATGGCGGACATCATCAACATTGTGGAGACATGTGAACATGAGAGCAAAACTATTGAAAAGATGTCGGGGTTTACTTCGATGGGATACATTTGGAATTATAAAAGTCAATGAGCAGGAAGAGGATATAGCAAAATTGCTATTTTCATCAGGTTTCAATTTCTACCTCTGATACATGTAGAAGGTGAGGATTTTTGAAATCAATATCATAGGCTTCGTCTTGGATTGGCCGGAGTATCTTATAGTTATTTGGCTATTTGTTACTTTGCACCATTGTACATGCCTATGTACTTCACACGCACTTGCAATCGTAGTCAACCATTCCACCAACTTATAGAAGATGTTCTCAATTATCAGAGCAAAGGTGAAGTTTTTCTTGTTGGAGATTTCAATGCTCGAATACGTTGTGCACAATTTACACAAGTTGGTGATCACTTGACTTCTTACACCTTTGAAGAACTTGAAGATAATACATGGTCTAGAAACTCTTCTTATACTTCTACAAATCCTTTGACAGAATACTTTCCAACTTTGAACCCACATGTAATTTGAAAGTTCTCAATAGTATTTCTTTTTTTCACAACTCACTTTCCAATATGTGTTTTTCTTCTACCGGTGTCAATAGTATTGATTATCTTCTATCCTCGACCACTAGTATTTCTCTTATTTCAAAACTTGATATTCTAAAACCTCAGCAAGAATCAAATCAAGCACCTCTCTTATTTACTCTTCGGTTGTAAAAAACAAACACTCTCTCTCCATACCATTTTGTTTTAGTTTCTTCCAAGTTTCGTTTAGATCCTAGTAAAAAAGAACATTACATTCTACAGATTTAAAACCTTTTGACACACACTTCATGGAGCCTTGATCTATATACAGCGAGTGGACAACTGATAAAGTTGCTCAAAAACAATGTTTCTAAGTTCTTTATGCGACACAAGGATAGGAGAGCTAGGGATCTTCCTTGCAATGGATGGTTGAACTTTGATTGCAAGCAAGTGAGGATGAGATCAGATGACAAGTCTTTGGATCTTCAAAGTCGGCTTATCTTGACAAGGCTTTACAAAGACTTGGTGAAGTCTAAGAAATGATATCTTTTGAGGAGAAAGCAAGAATCCTTGAGAAAGGAGTTGATAGAGAATCTCTAATCTTTTTGGAGACGGTTAGCAGTTCGGTTTTCTAAACCTATTCTTGATCCCAAGAGTTTGATTGACTTTGGTGAAAAACTTTATTTCTTTCCTAACGTTGCATCAATACCTTGTTGTGAAGTAATATTTGGCTTATTTCTTGAATCACAGATAATGACTCAAGTCCAAAAATTAGCAAATGGTAAATCAAAAAATTGGGATGTTCTCTCTATTGAACTTTTGAAGTGAGTAGAAGATGTTATTGTATCAATACTCACTAAAGCATTAGAGGATGCTGCTATGTATGGTCTTTGCGGAAGATTATTACTATTCATAAGTAAGGAAGTAAGAACTTGGTAACAAACTATCGCACTATCATTGTGGGTAGTGTTTTTTCAAGTTGTTTGGCAAATTGGTGGAGTCAAAGTTGAGTACATGGACTGAATCTCATCAAAAAATAACCCGATTTCAAGCAAGTTTTTGCCCTACATACAACATCATTGATCTTATCTTGGCCTTGCGTGTTTTATGGGAGAAGTCAAAGGGCAATGGAATATATTTGTTTTGCACATTATTTGATTTTAAAAGAGCTTCAGACATTACACCTCGTGAGCTCTTATGGAAAAGGATGCAAACTATTGGAGTACCATCAGATCTTCTAGCAACTGTGACCACATTATATCATTCTGTTCGAGCCAAGATCAACATTTCTCAAACTGAGAAGGTTTTGATTATCGTTGGAGTGCTTCAAGTTTATACTCTCTCTTCTCTTCTATTTGAAGTTTTTATAGAGGATATCGAAGAGTGGTAGGAGACATGTGATAGTGAAGGTGTCAAGCTTGAAAACTTTGTTACCAAAGCTCTCTTGTATGCAGATGATATCTTATTACTAGCACATGATGCAATTAGTTTACAGAAACATTTATACACTTTGGCTAGCTTTTGTATCTCGAATTAGATGGAGTTAAATATGGAGAAGTCTAAAGTCATGATAGTGAACACTAGATCCAAGTTCTACTTCTAGTACAAGGATCTACAACTAGAAGAGATGAAGAGTTATGAATATCTAGGCATTGATTTTTCTAATGATTATAATTGGGCACTTTGCATGCAAAAGAGAGTGGAAGGTGGTTACAAAGCTCTATTATCATTGTTAAATCTGTGTAGAAGGTTTCATCTACTGTCTTGAAATCTTAGGAAATTTTTATTTGGAAGCTTAGTGTTGCCAATAGTATTATATGGAATCCAAGTGTGTGGCTTTGGTTGTAAGAAGACAGGTTGGTTGCGTGTAGAAAGTATGCAGAAGATATTTCTACAAGAAGAATTGTGAGTGAGAAACCAAACTTCATATGATATTCTTCTTGCGGAAACAAGTTGTTATCTTTAGAGTTTGAAGCTTTATACTTGATCATCACTTACATCAAAAGGGTGAGATCTCTTGATGTTTCTCGCCTTCCTCTTCAAGCTTTGAGTGCCACACGTGCCAAAGGATGATTAGCGGATGTGATAACTTGGTCTTTGAGGTGGAATGTGGCGGAACGCGATTGGAACTTGCAACCTATAGCACTACGTGAACTTCTAAAGGAGGCGTTTTTGAACATTATTTGGAGCAAGCGCGGCACCAAGATGCAGTTTTATCAACTTCATGTGAATACTATTCTTGTTTATTGTGAACATGATCACTTACTTGCACGAATCTCTACGTCCTTATGTCATATTATTGCTAGGCATAGAACTGGATCTCATAGGCTTGAAATTGAGTAAATATGTTGGCTTAATATTGATAGGATTGAATGTATTTGTAGATTATATGACGGTGGGTACATTCAGGGTGAAGAGCATGTATTTGTTACTTATTCTAGGTCTGAAGACATAAGGGTTATTCATGATATAGATATGGAGAATTTCTATTGTTTATTGCAGTTAGTTACTTTTGATTTAGATTGTTATATTAGGGATATTATTAGTTAGTACGTTCTAGTTCTATTGGCACTAGCTAAGAATTGACATTTGGGATTTTTTCACTTGTTTGTGGTTTTTACTTGTATTGTGTTTTTCAACCTTTTCACCCTTTGGGTACCTGGCTTGGTCTATAACCATTTATTCAAGAGTATAACATATGTCATATTTCACTTTGAAACCCAATGGACGGTCAAAATGCCTTGATGCCTTTGGTAGAAAGTTGGTTTGACTGTTTCATGACATGGATTGTATACATGCAACCAATGACGAGACATTATAGCATCCAACCTCATGATCTTAGCACCACAAGGTACAAACCATGTTTTGGAGTATACGGCTACATTAAGGTTAACGGAAGAATAACGTAACTGCGAGTTGGAACACAAGTGTTTTGTAGTATAATGATATATGATCAATTTGAAACTTTGATGTGACAATGATGTAAAGCGATGTGTACTCTAAACCCTAGTATTATTTTTTAATTTTCTTTTATCACTATGTTGGATTGTTTGACTCATTTCGTTATCCATGAGCTATTTAATTTTATGCAATCATGTGTATGATATCATATCATAGTTGTTACATATCATTGATATGTAACAACTAAATATATAACTAATAACGTTTTTTATCAGTTTTATGTAATACAACTAAATGGAATAAACTCAAGGGCACTACGGTGAAAAATATTGTATCTACTTGAATTATAAAATGGTGAAATAATGGTATTTGATATACCAAAAAAGATATATAATAATTTAAAAAAAAATGTTAGTCCATGGTAATCGAACAGTAGCGCATGTGACTGTTCGAAAAGAATAATTACCATGCTCTTCTGCAATTACAAATGTAAAATATCTTTACTCTGATCATCATATTTTGCGATTCGGACCTAGCGAAGAATCCTATCAAAAGCCCATCATGCGTATCTCCTGTATGATGTGAGCAGATTCAAGTCAGAAGATAATACAAGCAAATAATAGACTTGCGTCTATCTACCGACACGTGTATATGGCTGACACAAATAATCTTCATAGCACTGTATGAAGTCAACTATTCGTGATAATGAGTGCAGAAAGCATGGATAACAATCTCTCGTAGATTTAATAAACGTTTGTACATATACAGGTTATTTAGGGGAAGCAAGTATTTCTGGTTACAAAACACAATCTGATATACTAGCCTATCCTACTCATGAGTATAAATCTTATAAGGATCGACAATTGTCATCAATTTTGCTTGACGATGTGCAAAAGCAGAAGGACAATTTGTTGAAAATCTTCAAATTTATCTTCAAATCTTCAGTGAGCAATTCCATTCAGATCCAATCAAAGAAATTCGATGGACAGTAGTTAGGAGAGTAGTATCCTACTACGAGATATTGAATGACGAATGTACAGCATGTCTATTTTGTCTCCTCACTAGGTAAGTATTCTAAAGCTATAAGGTTGCTAAAGCAATCAGTTTTATCACGTGGCCAACTCAAGATATCGAAAGGTATCGATGTTCTTTACTAGGAGACAAACGAGCTGCTTGGAGATTGGAGTCAACGCGATTGACCACGAATGTTCTACGATGGATGGTCCTTCGTTCACTCTACCCGGCAGAGTCTACCGTCCAAGTGGGCCTTTTGGGATCGGTCGATATGCTTTTCTTCGGAGAATATCAGAAGGGAATGGTCGGGGCAAAGTACAGTGTGGAAGGTCAACGGGACCGACACTCAATCGCTAGTCTTCATCACTCACCGTGAAAATAACTGGAACACTTAGATACTTTCTGCCATTCTCTCAGATCGGGTTCTTTTCCTTCCAACAATTGGGTCGTGACGCAAGACCTGCACGATATCAGGTACCAAAACTTTGGATAGTAGAATTTGTCGTTCAACTTTTGAGAAATATCTTTTCGGTTTGTTCAAGGAAGCGATGTAGGAAAGACTTCGATGCAGTGACCTACTGTTTCTTCTCGTCAAGCCACAGCAGCAGTCATAGTTGTCGTTATGTTTTCAAGCTTTGTGTGCAGTGTATACCGTGGAGTCAGACAGATGCTCCGATATCAAACTATATCAACGCTCCCTAGTAGCCAAGGAGTAAAATCTTGAGCTGTCCTACATGATCCGAAGTAGTGACATTCATGGCTTTGTTTACAAGATAATGAGTTGTCCAGATATATTTGATCTGCTCGTTGGGTTTGTGAACTCTAGATTGCTGTGAAGTTTGGTCCGACAGAGTAATCTTATATACCGAATATTGTGCGGGCTGATGGTGACCAAAAAAATGCCACAGCTGAACAGACTGGTCACTAATAAGTAGTCTCAACAATTTGTTCTTCCCTTCGGACACATTCTTCCTCAGGCTAGAATCAGAAGCTATATGACTCTTTGTAAAAGATGATGTCGAAGATTGAAAAATTCAGCCCATGTGCAAGATGAACTGGTTAATCCTCAAATACATCCCTAAAATTAGGTGGTGTACTTCCGAAAATTAGCCGTGAGTAAGATGTACTATATTTATTTTTTGAATAGTGCATCTGTGAGAGCTTGATCACAGTAAGTGTAACTGCACTTTATCATCTCTTGCAGAGTGCCTCTGTTGGGGAGCGAAACATCGGTCCATCTCCATACACTCCTTTTCACAAATATGGCCTCGGATAAGGCTCCAGTGTGCGTGAACACACCGTTGGAGTTGAACAATGGACCCGGTTCAGGATCACAGGGGGAAACGGGGTCTAAGGTTATCGATGACCACGATGGCACAGCACAGGAAGAAGGTGCGAAGGGTGATGTGAGTACCATCTCGAAATGGGAGCCTGAGACAACCGATTCGAAGTGGCGGGCAGTTGTCAGAATCGTAACGAGTGTAGCAGCAAAGAATTTGTGGGATGTAGCGAAGGATTATTGTAATCTCGATTGGTGTTCACTGGTGACAGGATGTGTGCTTTTGGAAGGGGAAGCACCAGGGAATAATGTGGGAACAGTTAGGCATTGCACAAACGATAACGTCCCATGGTATTCAGATGAGAGGCTCATAGCCATAGACCACGAGAAATTCACGCTTACCTATGCCATGGTTGACAGCAGTTTGGGGTGGGTCGATTACAGGGCCACCCTCTCGATAGGAAGAGGTGAAGATGGAAAGAGTTTTTTGGAATTGAAGGGCGAGCAAAGTCCTCGTGCCACTGCGACTGGAAAGGAAGCTGTTGAATTCATGACGAGAGGTTACAGTTTGTTTTTGAGCGACCTTGAGTCCAGAGCTCGTACTCTTTAGAGTTGCTTTAGTACTAGGGTTTAGTATTCTAGCTGTAATCATCGCAACTTGCTAATTTTTCATGTGTTCGCCTGTTGGATTGAGTTGTATCATAACAAGAAGCGCATTTCGTATCGTATCAAGACGCTCATTACGATATTACATATCTTAATGAGCTTCTTCGCTGGTTTCACATAGTCTCAGCTTTTTCTTCCACCCCGTGAGATGAAAGTGAAGACACCTACAACTATTGCTTTTCAGATTAGTCTGTCACATGTTCGTTAATTGCTCTAGTAGTTGGACTCATCAAGTCTTGATTTGAGAACTTGGTCGAAGGTGACTTGATTCGTTTGATCCAGCTAGTGAGTTCTCTCGTATATCAACGGCATTGCAAACGGCCTCTGATTGCTCCTGGCTTTGTTCTAGAGACCAGAGAATCTCAGAGTGATTGTAATAGATTTGTAGCTCATATAGTAAATTCTGAGAGGAAAAGAGTGTGATATGTCTGTGACTCACACGATGTTGTGGAAGGGTTTAGGGAACAAGGTACTCGGAACCAGTTCTCGTATGCCTAATATACTCACCTTTGCAAGCTCTTATAATTTGGAATCAAGATCAGTACAGTACTCGATTCTCATCCGAGATTATGGACCCAAAATTCTCCGCGAATGCAAAGAAAAAGAACTTAAACATGCAGTTTCATAAAACATCCGTCATTAAACTCTGGAGATCGGAGATACAGGCCAATAACCTTCCTCGGTCATATTTGCCACCTCCATCCTGAAAACGATTACAGGTTGACCATAATCTCCACTGAACTCCATGCAGCTTCTCAAAGAAATATATATAGTTCCTTCAGAAATATCTTCACCCATGATTGGTAGAATTTTCTTACCATTTATTTTTATGGTTAAATTTTGTACTCATCCTATACTTTCAACTTCCCACTACACCATATTTTCGGGACAGCATATATGTTTCTAACATGTTAAATTATGGAACGACATAGGACGTAATGTTCATGATTGAGATTGTGTAAATGATAAATTCTTGATTGCGCATAAGTTATTGATTCAGACTTGTTTCTTTAATGTATTGCAAATTTTAGTAAGATTTACTTGGATTCTCAATAGATTCTATCTTTTCCGTGTGGTACAAAGATTGCATTGTACACATTGTGTGATGAAAACTTAGATTTGAGAAACTTGGTATTAATCTTTACATTATCATGAGTTAATTTTACATAAACAATGAGATATTGTTTGGATTTGATCCAAAGTTAGTTTTTAATTTACTTTAACTCTTTTTACTATGATTAATTAGACTAAGTACTGATAAATGTTCAAAATCTCTTTACGACGGGGTTTTGAATTAAAGAAATTGTGTATCTCAACTAAGATGAATTATGTATTTCTTGCGATGAATATACTAAAAATGATGATCATTGTGAATATCATTATAAATATCAACTCAAGTTTAATTAACGCTATGAGAGCGATTTAAGATTTATGAATGTCGTCAACTACTCTACTATGCGTCTGCGTGGAGTTTTAGTTTCATGCAAATGAGTTGTAGTTTTAAATTCAAAACAAGTCAGTTTTTTTCTCTTAACAGGTCGAAATCTTTTGTATTTGGAGCATATGTGTACCGTGTCATGTAGTTACGAGTCGGCTCACGAAGTTTAGACACTTACTATATTTAGACGTGAAGTTAGGGTTCGAGTCACGAGGGGTATACAGTCGGGGACGGCTCGAAGAACGTTAGTTCTTCGAGTCGAGCCTGGAAGCGTTGGGAGCGTAGAGTGACTTTCCCCTTTGCGTCGACCTGGATTCTCCGAGTGTGGACTGGGTTGGGCTTGACTCATGTTTGTGATGGTGACGGTTTGTTACCAGTAGGGTAATTGACCGACGAAAATTCCAGTGGGGAATCTCCCGTTTATTTCACTCGAAGAACTATCGTTTGTACATCGAATCTGTTGGTGTGTCGAGAGTTTGTTTCAGTATTTTGTTAAAGAGTTTAGGAGGTTTGTATTGATCGAAGGTTCGTATTTCAGAGGTGCAAGAATTGAGGGGTTGCACAAGGCGGCCAGGGATTGCTTGCGTGAAGGATTTACATGTCGACTGCGCAATTGCGTTGGAGCTCGAACTTGTTGTTGCGGTGAGGAACCTGATCCGAATACAGGTCCGGGAAGCGCATTTTTGACCAGCAGACATCGTACAGGAAAAGAGAACAAGCCTCGAACCGTGGTGGACGTGGGCTGTGGAATCGGAGGAAGTGCCCGTTATTTGGCCAGGAAGTACAATGCGAATGTGAAAGCCATCACCCTGAGTCCAATACAGGCTCAGAGAGGAACTGCAATAACAGCTGATCAAGGCTTGTCAAAATCGGTAAATTTCCAGGTTGCCGACATTCTTAAGCAGCCATTTTCCGATGGCGAGTTCGATTTGGTTTGGTCGATGGAGAGTGGAGAGCACATGCCAGACAAAAGGAAGTTCGTGCAAGAGCTAGCACGGGTTGCTGCACCGGATGGACGCATTCTGATCGTTACCTGGTGTCATCGAGACCTTAAGCCAGCTGAAATGTCTCTTTCTCCCAAAGAATTGGAACTCTTGGACAAGATATGCGATGCATACTACTTACCTGCGTGGTGCTCACCTTCTGACTACGTAAGAATTGCAGAAAGCATTGGTTTGAAGGATGTCAAATCCGCTGACTGGTCGGAATACGTCACTCCTTTTTGGCCCGCTGTTATGGTTTCTGCATTGAGTTTGAAAGGCCTGTTTGGGCTTGCAAAAGCAGGTTGGACCACTATTAAGGGAGCTTTAGCTATGGGGTTAATGGTGCAAGGCTACCAACGAGGGCTCATCAAGTTTGCACTCATCACGGCCCGTAAGGCGTCGTAGTCGGATTTCTCACAATTTTGCACCTGTGCAGCTTGTTAGTTGGCGGGGCCAGTGTCCATTGATGTGCTGTATGATCACTTTGTGTAAATATCATTTGTCGCAATGGAGTTAGGTACACAAACTTGCATTTTGTGGGATGGTTCGAGCATGCTTGTTGTCCGAAGATGAACACAAGACATCTTCTATCAGAGCTTTCTCTCTAGTCTTGAAGAAGCTTGGATAATCTCACTTTGCTGACGTCTGAAATTAGCAGCCTGACAACCTAGCTGTTTCCATTCTTCCACACCTAGCACCTGTGCCGAGCTTATGTCCAGAAACACGCTGCTTCTTTTGACCAAATGGCCGTAGCGACGGGGGTCGCAATTGGGACAAGGACAAAGCAGCAAGGCACGCTCCGATGATCTGGATTACGGGCTCGAGAGGTTAGGGGCTCTTACAACAGAATTTGTTCATCACCACACTGGAGGGGTGCTGGAAGCTTTACCTGGATTGAGGGATTTTGCTGTTATATTGAAACCAACGCAACAGTAGTCCAGTATATTGGAGTTACTCCAAAAATACTTTCACAAACCTAATCAGTATTTGGAAAGGGAGATAGCTATGTTGCAAACCAGTATACATCCGATTTTGGTCAACACCCTCGAGTTCACCAGATCCTTGAGCATATTCAACGATTTCAGGGAGCAGAAGCTTGGAGCGTCAGCAGGTTCAGGCTTAGTTACTGGTCCTGCTTCCGGCTTGTCGAAGAAGGAAGCAAAGGACCCGAGTGACGGAGTAAAGACAAAGTTTGTCTTCGACCTGCTTTGTTATAGCAAGCCAGCAAAGGTGGATGTACCTTGTTTGCTGCATGAGACAAAGAAAACTTCAATTATGCTGGGTACAGCTATGTGAGTAGGCGTTGAGTAATTATAGTCTATTGTTTTTTGGGTTCAGTAATACAACTGATCAATACAGGACTGGAAATGAAGTACATCAGATGTAGCAAAGACAAGTTTTTTTCTAGATTACTGTAGTTAAGAAGGCTTGTTTCTTGTGAATCAAGAAAAAACGAAGTTTGAAAATTGATGGTATTCTGCTACATAGTAAATGCTAAATACTATGTACTAGATTGGTTTGTCACCTTGCAGTGCATGTACTAGCAGCAGCCAAAAACTTAGCATCTTATAATGAGAGTGACTCATTTGTACATCTAAATGATAGTGAATCATTTAGATATTTCATTTTATAATTACACTAAGATGAAAATCACCAGGGATCTCAGAACATCTGAAGTCTAAACTACTTCAGTTTACAGACGTAGTAGTTCAGGCACATTTGATCATATATCAGATTTCTACTATCAGTGATAAGAGTAGTGTGTGGTATTACACAGAGGATGGAATAGTTTGAGCACAAGGTTTGGCAATTATTTCCTGTGCTACGCATTTTAGAGTTGACTTTATATAGGTCTTAAAACTCTCTTCAGTTATCGTATCATTTTACTGTGGTAATTATACATCAGTATAATTTACAGTAAAAAAGTTACTGGTGATCCTGTAACACTTTGTGATAGTTCCTAGTTAAACTATTTTTAGTTTTCAATTTAGTGATCTAGTTTACAGATACTCTGTAAACAATCCTTGTACCCAGTGGAGTTTTGACTTGTGAAGAGAAAATGCCGCTTGATGACAAAGTGGGAGACAGTTTACCAGAGATTCAGCCAGTGGAGGTCGTCAGCCGCGAGGAACGTGAGCAGGAAGTGACAGTGCAGCCTCAAGTAGAAGAGAATCTGGTAAACACTGTTGTGGTAGAAGAAAAAGATTCCGGGTTAGATTGGGACGAGGCACTAGCCGTGGAAAAACTTCTAGAGGAATCCGGCCTAGAGTACAGGGTATGTGAGAATGAGTTACTAGACCTTCCGCAGGATATTGCTGACCATTTGAGAGATGTTCAGTATGTTCAAGACTGTCTTTCAGAAGAAATTCTTGTACTAGAGAAATTTCTTGATAGTCTCCCAAAGGATTGATAGAAAATACTTGTAGCGTTGAGACAGAAGGTACTGAAGGGATCGGGAGTTTGCACCCGGTCTCACTACCTGTAAACGTGATGTTTTGAAAGCATTGTAAATATATATATGACGTAGTCAATATATTGAGCTTTCAGTGTGTAGTGTGTTTGTTGAGGGGCAGTGTGAACCCTGTGTGAAAAAAAAAAAAAGAAAAAGAAAAAGAAGAAGAAGTTTTCAAACAATTTTTGTTTGCAATTTGGTGGAAGGGGGCATCGTAGGCACTGGAGGCCCACGTAGATGGAGGGCAATGGAGATCGAATCGGGATCGTGAAGCGATGCGATGTCCCGTGTGTGTTGTCTTGTTTTGTGCTGTGTTTCCTTTAGACTGGAGAGTCGTTGCTAGCTGGTTGCTTGTGTTTGGATCCTCTCCAGTCTTGCTTCCTAGTGCGCGCCCGTGTAGGGGTGACGCTGATTTCTGGAGTAGTTGTACTCTTGTGTGCTGGCGATAGGGGGCTGGACTTGATCACCGGCCGGTCTATCTATGTTTCTCTTACGGTGAGACTGGAGTGATGACCAGTAGACCGTGAGAGTCTTCTTGCTGTGATGACAGGTTAGGTTGCCCATACCACTTAGCTAGTAGGGCTAGAGTGGCTCAGTGCAGCACGACGTCAGGGGCGGATTGGGTTATTGGGTGGAGATCTGGCAGTGGTGCCAATTGAGGTCTCGTCATCACGGAACAGTCTAGTGGTCCTGTTGAGGACCGCGGGGGATTTACGCGGAGTGGGTTGAGGTATCGGCTACCTTCACCTATTTTGCCAGTTGTTGCGGAGCAGGACCAGAGTGTTGCAGACACAGAGTCTTTGGTGGTGATATCGTGTAGTGTTCCCACCCCATTGATTTGGGACATGGACGGGGTGTACGGGGCCGCGAAGGGCCCTCGACGTTACTCTGGTGCAGTGGGCACCATCGAGCTTGATGATTTTATTCAGGAGTTCGACACGTGGTGTGATATGCAGTTTCTGCGTAACCCCACGTTGTTTACACCCTTCTTTGCATGGAAGGGGTTATTCTAGCATTTGGAGGGGCCTCCCATGGACGATTATCATGAGTTTGGGAGAGAGTATGCTGTAGAGATTGATGCATGGAGACGGCATTGGTCTCCGAACTACTCATCCATTACCCAGGGTGGTGTGGGTACCAGTGGAGCTGCGAGTATCGGCATCAGTGGAGGTGCGAGTAGTAGCATCAGCGAGGGTACCAGTGGAGCAGTTGGCGCAACTGGTACTAGTGCCAGCAGCGGTACTGTTAGAATTGCCGGTGGCAGCACGAGGGGAGATGCTAGTGGCGTACCTTCGTTTAGCCCCATTCCTGAGTTCTTCCAGAGATTGAGGAAGAATTATCAGGGGGTGAAAACGGAGAAGTTGAGGAGCCTCCAGGAGTTTGAGCGGAAGACTGGTGAGAGTCTTCGTGAGGCATACACTCGTATGCGACGGCTCATCTCAGTTACTCACGGTGTGACTGAGGCACAAGCTGTCCAGTACTGGTATCGGATCCTGGATAGAGAGTTGCGGAGGAGAGTGCGTGATGTTACTCTCATGAGCGACTCATCACCCACATTAGCCCATGTGTTTGCTCTTTCTGAGAAGATTGAGCTTAACATGGTGGAGGAGAGGGTGGTGACGTCTACATTTGCGAGGGACACGACCACTACCTCGCGTATCCCACATAGCCCAGCACAGTCTCGCCCCATAAGTGGGAGTTGTGGAGGTCATACACGACATCCTTCAGGTCACAGAGAGCCTAGTGCGCGGCCACCACTGCCTTCATTTTCGGGCCAGCCACAGGGACCGTCATGTTGGACATGCGGAGGAAGTCATATGAGGAAGGATTGTCCCCAGGAGCGAGAGGGACAAACTCCACATGCTAGGCCACAGCCGGCACAGGTGACCTGTGATCATTGTCATCGATCGGGTCACCCTCGAGAGCGTTGCTTTGACCTTCATTCTGAGTTGAGATCTGGAGGTAGAGGTCGTGGAGGTGATGCTCCGCGAGGCCGAGGTGGTCGAGGTGGCAAAGGCGGTAGAGGTGGAAGAGGTGGTAGAGGTACCGGGGCCATTGAGCGTACCGCAGCGAGTGCTACTTCCGCCACAGAGAGCGCTATGGCTGCTCGGATTGAGCAGTTGGAGCAGAGGCTTGCCGCTATGGCTGGTCTTGGGGCGAGCACTTCCACATCTTACGAGGGAGAGGATTTCTCCTATTTGGCCAGTGCAGCACAGGTTGAGGCATCAGTTGCAGTGACCAGAGGTGGTGCTCGCACTTCAGAGCCACGTGGTGCGACTGTGGAGTTGGACCCTCAGAGGGGTGAGGGTGGACGTCAGTCTAGACTTCCTCAGTCCTTTTTGTTGTCAGAGGTGGGTAGGAGTTCATCTATGAGACCTGCACCGCCTAGTGACACTAGAGTGAGAACTGAGGTTCTTACATCATCTGTTGTGGACGCAGCCGTGCCATCTAGTGCAGTGATGCAGATGGCCACTTCAGTCTTGCGATCTCCATTGTTTTCAGCCACGGAGTTGATAGACTCTGGTATTGATTTGGCTCGAGTATTTCGGGTAGCAGCCACGTCGTGTGAGCAGGGGAGAGTCGCTGCTACGAGTGCCGAGATACGTGAGGATACAGTTGAGGACCCATCCCCAACGTCTACATTGTTCGAGGAGACGACTTGGCAGGCCGCAGCGGCGAGGATGGAGTCGTTACCAGCTCGCCCAACCATTGATCGCGAGAGTATTGTTCCTGGTGTATGTATGGTGGACAACCGAAGTGGTCTATTTCGGTTAGTGAGTTCTACTGGACAGGTGTATGTCCCAGCCAGAGTTTTGTTGGATTCTGGTGCACAGCCCTTGATGTTGGGCAAGGCTGCATGCATTAGTTTGGGCATTCGGAGGTCAGAGTTGGAACCTTGCCCATTCCAGATCCAGACATCCCTTGGTGGCGCCAGCAACGGGTCTTACTGTATGACCAGGAAGAGCATAGCGGTGCAGTTGAGGCATGATCACCCTCATGATAGCTCGCAGTTTGGAGTTCGTGCTGTGGTTACATCAGCAGAGTCATATGATGTGCTTGTTGGTGGAGTGGTGTTATACCCGATGGGCTTTCGGATGGACTATTGGACGGAGACTGCCGCATATCGTCCTGGTTGGCAGTCCGGAGATGGACGTCTGAGCGAGCTACCAGTGAGATTTATTTCTCGGGACCGACCTCTTGGATCTTCATCAGCGGTCTTGACATCTGTTGCGGGTTTTAGCGGAGTGCTTACCTGGCCCGATGACTTGTTGGAGGGGAACATGTCTGCCGACGATACCTCACTCTACGAGGATGTGGAGGAGGTTGTGAGTTTCACAGCGGCGGTGACTTCACCCTTAGATGTTCCACTGTGGAGTTCGTGCCAGGCACTACAGTTGGAGGCTGATAGGTTGGTGAAAAAGGCTTGGAGTGAAGCCTCTTTACCAGTAGAGCCAGACAGGGCTTCAGCTGATCGGCTAGTTAGTGGGTCTAGCGCATTGTCTCCATTGATTACTACACCTATTACATGGGAGTATTTCTCAGAGGACGTTTGTTTGCTGGATCTTTTTGGTGGAATCAGCACAGGTTTGGCTGCAGTGTTGCAGTCAGGCATTCTCGTACGGAGATACTTGTATGTGGAGAAGGACGAGACTACACGTCGAGTCTCTTCACGACATGTTGCACAGTTGATGCGGCGTTTTCCTTCGTTGTTGCCGCAATCAGCTGTCCGAGGATTCCAGAAGGCGTTGCCTTCAGACATTTCATTGCTGGGGGCGCCAGACCTTGACCGCGTTGGCCACATTGATATGGTGATTGCGGGCTGGCCATGTCAGGTACACACACACGCTGGACATGGGACATGGTTGCATGATCCCAGATCTCGGATGTTTTGGGAGATGATGCGAGTGTTACGTCATCTCCAATTGCAGCAGACACGTTATCCAGCATACATTCTGGAGAACGTACCATTGTTGGGTGACACTCGGGCCCAGTTGATGGCAAGTGTCCATCAAGTCCGAGCATGGATTGGATCAGTAGTACTGTTGGATGGTGCGAAGGTTGGATCACGGGCTCATCGTGCACGTTTGTGGTGGACCAAGCTTTTGCCACGTGAGATATTGCGTCATGCCTATGATTCGGTGCAGCGTGATGCTACACTCACCGTTGACAGTATGTTTTGGATGTTTCCCGACATTCTCATGTAGTGAGAGTTGCTGACAGGTCACCTATGGCGTTGGTGAATCGCGTCGGTCAGCCTCGGATGGCTTTACTTACATTTGTCAGTTATCCGGCATCACATGCATGTCGTGATGGAGGACCTGGACTACTATGGGACAGTACCCTACATCAGTTGGTGGAGCCCAACGCTGATGAGAGAGAGCGTGCGATGGGATTTCTTACTGGTGTGACCGCGGCTTCTTCAGTTTCAGAGGCATCGCGTCGTCAGGTTTTGGGTCAGGCTATGGACCTGAACTGCTTGACGTGGATTGTGAGCTTGGGTTTGGCCGAGCAACGCCGTTTGCGCACAGATCTGGTGGTTGTTACACCACTTATTAGCTCATTGCCTACCGGGACGGTAGTGGCAATGGCTGGGGGCGACAGGCGAGATATTTGTCATCCTTGGAGTTTATGGGACGTGACGAAAGGACTTGCCAGAGTTGCAGCCCATGCAGTTGGAGAGGATTCTCAGGTGGAGGCGGCTACGAAGGAGGGTATGGAGAACCCTTCTTTGCAGTGTGTAGCGTAGCAACCATTGACAGTGTCGCCTCCCTCTAGTGTGCATATGGAGGAGGAATGGGAGCCATTGATTGGTTCCCAGATCACAGGAGGAGAGAGGCGACGATTGACACAATTCCTACGAGACTATAGGAGTTGTTTTGCCTTCAGATTCAAGGAGTTGGGTGCGTTGATTGGACCCGGTATTCGGATAGAATTGGCTAGTGATACGCCAATCTTCCGTCGTCCTTATCGATACAGTGAGATGGAGAGAGATTTGATTCGGAGTAGGACGTTGGACCTACTGGAGGCTGGACTAGTGGAGTTATCGCATGGTGAGTATGGGTCAGCCACTGTCATGCCGGTGAAGAAGGATGTACATGGCAACTACACGGATAGGCGCATGTGTGGAGACTACCGTCCTATCAATCGGCAGACGAAGTCTGATAAGTATGCCATGCCTACACCTGAGGAGATCTTCGATGTGGTGGAATATGCGAGGATTTTTAGTACTTTGGATCTTCGGGCAAGATACCATCAGTTGCCAATTCGGGAGGAGGACAAAACCAAGACAGCGTTTTGGGGCGTCAACTCCCACAGCAAGGATTGTTTGTATCAGTGGCGATTCTTACCCTTTGGGTTGAAGAATGCACCTGCCGAGTTTCAGAGGGTTATGGACAGAATCATGGCGGGGCTGGATTTTGTCAGATGTTACATTGATGATATCTTGGTGTTTAGTGACACTGTGGAGCAACACCAGGATACACTTGCAGATTGTGTTTGAGCGATTGAGGGCTCATGGTTTGAGGTTACATCCTGGGAAGTGTAAGTTCTTCCAGGAGAAGGTTGAGTACTTGGGTCATGTGATATACCAAGGTGGTTTAGGAGTTCAGCAAGCAAAGGTGGAGGCTATTGCACGCATCCCTCGTCCCACGGATGTGAGTAGAGTTCGTGCATTTATGGGTTTAGCGAACTACTACCGGAGGTATGTGAAGGGGTTCAGTGCTATTGCCAAGCCTTTGAACCAGTTGCTGAAGTCAGATCAGGAGTGGCAATGGGGAGACGAGCAGGAGAGAGCTTTTGTTGAGCTCAAGGCCAGGTTGGTGGCCGCTCCCATCTTGAGGAGACCTATCAGAGGTCGTCCATACCAATTGCACACTGATTGGAGTATGTTGGGACTTGGAGCGGTGTTGACGAAGCGTGATGATGAGGGCAAGGAGTTTGTGGTTGCGTACGCTAGCCGTTCGAACAATGCAGCGGAGTCGCGGTATAGTTCGTACGAGGGAGAGTGCTTGACAGCGGTGTGGGCTGTGGCGCACTTCAGGTGTTACTTGTTTGGTACGCAGTTCACCCTTGTTACTGATCATCAACCGCTCAAGTGGTTAATGGAGTCCGACAAGCTTACAGGGAAGCTTGCACGGTGGGCTCTCATCTTACAGGAATACGACTTTCAGGTAGTGCATAGACCTGGAGTTGCGAACCTAGATGCCGATGGTTTGAGTCGAAACTCATGCACTAGCCAGGAGGATGACACTGGAGCTAGATGGCATGGTGAGGTTGACGAGTAGATGGTGCCTGGTTGGCATGCATCTGCCTTCACGTGTTGGTTACGTGGAAACTCCAGCAGAGAGGATCATCTGACATCTTACTCTAGTTAGAGAGTAGATGGTCAATCTTCAGATCCTGAGGTTGAGGATGGTGGTGTGGATCAACGTGATGTACACGATGATGCATTGGTGTTGGAGTTCCTCCGGACCAGCATGGTGCCAGGCACAGTGGGTGCCAAGGAGCGAGATCGTGTTCTCCAACGGGCCAAGAGGTACCGATTGGAGGGATCACATGTTCTCCGAGTGTGAGAGGACGGTAGGGTACGAGTAGTACCACATCCAGCCCAGAGAGCACGCATTGTGAGGCATGCTCATGAGGAGTTGGGACATTTTGGAGTGAAGCGTACATACAGCTTACTCCTTGGTCAGTATTGGTGGCGTGGTATGCATACTTAGGTACAGCAGTTGGTATCACGTTGCATGGTTTGTGATCGAGTGAAGGCATCATTCAATGCCCCGACACCAGTGTTACATCCATTACCCATCATGGGGTTGGGTTACCGTTGGAGTTTGGACTTTGCTGGACCGCTACCTTTGACTGTACGACATCATTGGTATGTGTTGGTGATGGTGGAGCATTTCTCCAAGTGGATTGAGTTGGTGGCATTACCTGACAAGGCAAGTGAGGGAGTAGCGTATGCTTTTCTTGACAGAGTGCTTAGTCACTATGGTGCACCAGCTGAGGTGTTGACCGATCAGGGAACGGAGTTTCAGGTCTTGTGCGACAAGGCACTTATTGATCATCGGACCACGTCGCGAGATCATCCAGAGGCGGATGGTTTAGCTGAACGTGTTGTACAGACGGTGAAGAGGACGTTGCGCAAGTATGGCCTGCAGAAAGGTCATCTTGGGGACTGGGATATCTAGTTACCGTGGTTGGCCATGGGGTATCGGTTCAGTCGGCAGGCATCCTTGGCTTCCTTCTCACCATATTTTCTATTGTACGGCCGAGATCCAGACTTGCCAACATTGATTCGTCGTGAGTCTAGCGAGGTGGTGAACCTTGATGACCCGAATATGTGGGTGAGAGTATGTTCTCAACGTGCAGAGCTCTTTCGGAGAGTTATGCCTGCAGCGTTTGAGAATCTTGCGATTGCTCAACATAGAGATACGTTGCGGTATGCAACCATTCGGGGAGGAGGTTATCGACCATCAATTCGTAGATTCCATGTGGGAGACTACGTCTATCTACAGCAGACTGCACCGACGACATTGGATGTGACGGCGGGACGCACAATCTTGCGGGTGCGGGAGGTGTTACCTTCTGGAGTTCTCCTGTTGGAGGGTCGTGACGGCGTTGTTTGGAAGGATCATGTGCGCAATTGTGCGCCATGCCACCTCCCAAACGTAGATGGCACTATGGACCCAAGCTTAGCGGTAGTACGTGCTGGCTTGAGGTGCATGCTGTGTGGGTCAGCTGGTCAGACGGCCTGTATGTTGGTGTGTGATAGATGTTCTAGGGGATGGCACATGTTGTGCCTGACTCTGCCTATCTATGTTATTCCGGCTGGACGATGGGTTTGTCCTCGATGTACTTCATAGGGTTAGATGACTTGATCTTCACATGTTATGAATTGCAGATAGGCGACTAACGATGGGGCGACATAGCACCCGGCCTACTGGTTCGCGCACCCACGAAGGTGTATAGCATGTAGTTGTAGATAGGGCTACCTGGGAGTCAGAGGGACTTGACCGCCAGCTAGGGGGGCGAGTTGTGACATTTGAGTGTGTACTCTCTCGCGCCTTATATGTGTGTATGTGTGTGCGTATGTGTATGTGAGTAGCATGTCAGCGATGTAGAGTGTATGGCGATATGTATTCGCACGACAACTGTCATGTAGTTACGAGTCGGCTCACGAAGTTTAGACACTTACTATATTTAGACGTGAAGTCAGGGTTCGGGTCACGAGGGGTATACAGTCGGGGACGGCTCGAAGAACGTTAGTTCTTTGAGTCGAGCCTGGAAACGTTGGGAGCGTAGAGTAACTTTCCCCTTTGCGTCGACCTGGATTCTCCGAGTGTGGAGTGGGTTGGGCTTGACTCATGTTTGTGACGGTGACGGTTTGTTTCCAGTAGGGTAATTGACCGACGGTAATTCCAGTGGGGAATCTCCCGTTTATTTCAGTTGTGACATTTGAGTGTGTACTCTCTCGCGCCTTATATGTGTGTATGTGTGTGCGTATGTGTATGTGAGTAGCATGTCAACGATGTAGAGTGTATGGCGATATGTATTCGCACGACAACCGCATTACAGAAAATATTTGAAACGATGTGGAACAAATGTAGAATCTTTTAACTAAAATGTTGAAACATCTTATTCAAACTAGTAGCAATGAAGGAAAAAACCTCTTAAGGCTATAACGCAATAGATCTAAACAAGAATCAAAATACGTTTTTTCATTTGAAATGCATTATTTTTGTACACCTTCATAAAAAGTTTTAAACATAGTCTTAAGTAGATCTATGCGACAAAAAAAATCCTATAAATTACCCATTATGAATTAAAAAAATTTCAAATTAAAATGAACATTTTACTTTGGTGATTAAGAAGACGATGCTCAATGTAGAAAATTGAAAAAGCTCAATGTTGTCTGCAATATTTTGTTTGTTATCCTTTTATCAATCAATGGTCTTGTTTGACAAAAATGTTACCTTGCACGATATGCTTGGCATAAAAAGCATATTGCTTTTCTGTTTGATGTTAGACATCGTGTGACTTCTGACTAAGTGATACAACGAGCTTTGAGGTGATATTGTCTTTATTGATCTCATGACTTCTGTTTTCTTGTGAGACGATAGCATTTGTTTGTTTGATTTCCTGATTTTCATTTTTTTTTCTTGTGTGCTGTCACAATTGCATACTTTTTGGTAAGGTGAACTATGTCAATAATAACTACGTTTATTTGTTCAATCTTCCTAACAATGGCTTCGTAGTTCTAATTATGATAATGTAAGAATGTATTAAAAATAAAAATAAAAATAAGCAGTATAATTTATTTTTTCAATTTATTCATAAAATTTCAATATTTTTGAGGGGATTTATCTAATAGATCGTATCAATAAAACATGTAAGTTCATCATTAACAGATTTGAATAAAACTTTGATGACTTTGATGAAAGTTGTTTGAATTTGATTTAAATATAAAATCCTGATGAAATATCTCTAAAAATCATTTAGAATTTTGATTCTAATTCAAAAATACTACTTGTGAAAGAAGTATTTGTTATGAAATTTCCAAATTAAATTTTCATGGATACAAAAACCAGAAAACTGAAGATAACAATCCTGTAAATATTGGTGACAAATTGGACAAGATCGAAATATGAATACATTATGAATACATATCATAAAGAATCAAAAATCGATTAGATTGAGAAAGAATGAAATGATGTGTTAATTACGAAAATAAATATTTTAATTTTAATTTCATGTTCATATTTTGTAAAAAATTGTATAAATGTAAATATGGAAATAAATTTCTGCTTGTTTTTGTTGACTTTCAACAGAATTATCATAAAACTATTTTTCATATGTATATTTGAAGCCACTAGAAATTTGAATTCAGAAGAATTTGAAAAATTAGGATAGAAAATTAATTATTTCTTTTTTATTCAGTTTAAATCTCATATACAACTTTCTCAGAATAACTTTTACATTCTGGCAATAAAATTTCACTAAAATATCAAGAACGAATGCTTTACTCATGAAAAATAATTATCGAAAATTTTTTTAAAATTTTTTTAAAACAAAATATCTAGTCATAATGTTGAATCTGAATCCTAAAAAACATAATTAAATAGACAAATAATGAATAAAAGAAATCTAATGCCAAATCGAAATCTAGCAAAAATTTATAAGTCTTGACCATTGAGTTTTGTTTAATTCATGTCAAAATTTTGCAATTCAAGTAGATTACTATGACAAATCAAATACGCGTTATTCAGCAAATTAAAAAATATAAAGTAATTTATTACGGTATATAATTTCAAAAATATAACATTTGCATTCCATCTCTATAAGGATATTGTTTACATTTTTCTGAAACTGCCTGCTATATCATATGTGGTTATAATTATTTGAACAGTGATTTTTATAGATATCAAATGTTTCATTTTTATTTCAGAGGTGTATAACTTTCTTTGGCCTGTGATATAATGTAATTATCTATATATCTATCATTAAATTTTTTTTATTAACTCTATACTTAAGAATATAATCACATTATTAGATGATCATCATATCTCATCTTATAATGTTGCTTTATGCATGTTTAACTAAAATGACTAAAATCTACGCACATATTTCATCATTATATCGAAGCCTAACCTATCCTCTATCCTCTTTCCACATCGGATAGACACATGTAGATACGTGACGTGGACGGGTTGCATCCACGCTGTTCCAAAAATGGTCCAGCAGCGCTTCCACCACACCACGTAGTGAGATGAACGTCGTCCACCACGTGACCTGCCTTCCTTGCCAAGACAAATGGACCGTCTCTGCCGCTCAGTTCCAAAAATGGCGTCCCGACGGCGCTGTGATGCGAGCTTCATCCAAATTCGGCATTTCTGAAAGCTAATATTTTGTTCGCCGAGCTTGAAAATAGGATCTGTGCATTTCAGGCGGAACTGCTGTGACCAGTTGCATTCAATCGTCACATCGTACGACCTGAAATTTGGAGACTGGGTCATGGTGTCGACTGAAATTGTCTTCTTTCGTATTAGATGCGTCATTCTCCTTTCCGGAGTGTATTCTCGTACTCTAAACACGATCTCTTCTCACTGACATCTGGTGAATACCTTTCAGCCTGAGACATTTAGTCGTCTCCAGACAAACAGATTGTCGAAACAGTCTGTGCTGGTTCTTTACGCATGGAACGAATCCTGCCGGAGGTTTTTCACCTTCAGAAGCAAAGGAAGTGCCTTCTCCGACGGCCAGGCCCGGTGCTGGCTTGTAAGTCTGGTAAACTCAGGAGCGACCCTCTCGTTGCTTCCAACTAAACATTGCCTTCAGTGGGTTTTCAACTGAACACGATGCGATGACATCGTTGAAAGAAATGACCGCCTGTCGAAAATGCAGTGGTCCTTAAGGTCTCGTACCACGGACACGAAGGAACTTGGTCAAGTAAGCCTGAACTGAAAAGGACCTTGATTTTTCATCATGGGCTGCCTAAACCCAGGGGAGCACCGCAGGACGTGCAGCAGAAAAAATCGCATCCTGGTACCCGTTCACATGTGCCTGAAAGAAGCGGCCTCGGGCTCGGCCTGTGCACCCTAAAACTCAGGATTTTCGTTCGTACTCGTTATGTGCATGGTAACCGCAAAGACCCGTCCTGGAATCGTGCAGCAAGTACTTCAGTAGTGCTGACGGATCTCCGTCTCGATGCCGAGAGAGCAGATTGTGGAGCTGGTAGGTGGATTGAACTTGGGGACTTTCATGCTCGTATGAATGCAAAACGGCTCGCGTCTAAGACGCATACCGTTATTGCTGCAACACTGGAAGAAACCTACATACAGTCCAAGACGCCTCTTCTTTCCTCACGATGGAATGTCTATTGCGTTGACAAGCCGAAGAGAAACTCCGCAACCTTGGATCGCTGTGCAATGGAAAATTAGGACCTGAAATTGCGCAGAGGATTGCACCTGTGCTTACACTGCAGCAAACTCGGCCCGATCTAGAAAGGCCATTTTTTTTTCTTCTGCAGGGATATCCAGTTCCCTTGATTTCATTGTGACTCTTCTTAAAGGAGATGAAAAAAGATACTGATTGCTGCCTCGTGACACTGTATCCACTGATCAAGCGTGGTATCCGTTCTCCTTACTTCTTCCGCACCGGAGGTTTGACGATGTGCTGAAATGATCATGATCCAGCGCAGATTCAGTTTGCTGTAATTTGCACTCTGGAAGTGGTCTCGGGTAGTGCAGCACCCGCGAGAGATTGTCTGATCTTGTTGGCCAGATGACGTTTCCACCTCCTAATACTGGCCAATGGACGTCCGGCTTATGCGACTGCTTTGAGGACTGTAACTCGTGTACGTAATTAAGCGACATACTTCTGACTCAGTCTCTGCTTTGCAGGCCATTGAGCAAACCCTTCATACGGATTTGATTGATCCCAGCTGTAAACAGATCCCAGCTTGGTCGTGTACAGAGGATACTATAAGCCATACATCAATTCGTCGCAGTGCCCTACTACGCATTACCTACTGTTGGATTTCGCCCCCAGTATTAGACGTATTGTTATATGTCTAATTCTCGAGGATTCACTAAATAGTGCAAGCAGGAAAGTGGCGAGAACACAATAAAACTCGAAATCATGTCTTCTTATTTCGACGCACTTGATCAGATGATTAGAAAGGCCGCGATTGACTAAACTCTAGACTAATATCTGAGGCTTTATTGTGGACGCATTGTGCAGGTTGTTTGGGCATGTTTTGTCCATGTGTGCTGTTTGGACGAATTGCCAACATTGTAGACCAAGGCGCGATATGTACGGCGTTATCGTAAACTGTCTTGTCTTCCCCCTCTCCTAGATCATAGAGCAGAAGAGGCCGATCTGTGACTACAAGATGGAAACCAGGATGAATTTTCATGAAGGGATTCGCAGGGACTGGTCGAGTCTACGGATGAAATACTTCCTACGTGCTACATAGAATCAACCGTTCATCATTTGATAATAGATTTGAACCCTAAAGAGTTTAACTCCTAGAGATGTCACCACGTTACTGCCATTAAATGCGACTCGCCAGAGAGTGTCCAATGAGGACATGTCCACTCAGTACAAGATCATCTTTCAAACGGTTCAATTAGTCCTGAAGGATCACAAAGCATCACAAAGCATCAAGGGAAAAAGTTTTGTGATGATAAGGCCTGCACAGGTCACATGTAAATGGATGGGCCGGAGATCTGAGCGCAGCTTCGCGGATTAAGCAAAATTGTTGTAGACGAGTTGATGATGGAACAGGGGAAGGTCAGCACATAATCGGGTTGATATCGAGAGCTCACGTTTGTCGGGTGGTCATTTTTTTTAGACACTTTATAAAATGCTTCACAAGTCGAGCGTCAGTGAAGGATCCAGTACCTAGCGATTTGAACCTAAAGGATTTTCTGATAACGATCTCATCAGACTCACACTATCGTTCCATAAAGTTCTGGGCTTGCGCCTACAAAATCTTTGAATAATAAGCCCATGGCTTTCATTAACGAGCAATTACCGAAGCATGCATTGTCGAGGACAAGAGTCATCCTCCACATGAAAGCAATCTTTTCTGCTCCTTTCATCCCAACCTTTCTGCTCAGAGACTCTCACGCCCTTCGGAGCAGTATCTCGAGTAATATCTACTACTTGAGACTTACCTCCTACACTTGTCTCAAAACTACTCTTGTCACGAGTTGTTACAATCTTCACAAAACTATTTATCCAATTTTCCCAGCTCACAACCACTTGAATTCTTCTTCTCATTCCACGCTGAAGAGATGCAGCACGACTTAGTACCTTAGCCAATCCTAGTGTTTCTGTGTAACTATTCTAGACTTCAAGCAACTACCTCTATCTCATAGGGTTTTCTATCCAGACAGAGCATCCGACCGCCTTCGTATGTCCACGAAGCAGTATAAAGCTTAGGGTGTAACCACTTCTTTAACAACAATTTATTTCGTTACAAACGTGGATCTAATCGATGAGAAATCCAATCATGAGTGACGTGTTTGCGTTGACTATACAGTCAGTTCATAGGTTACAGCTCATAGTTTGTTCATAGTGCCTTGCTGAAATGCTTTGAAACAGTCAAACCAAAAATTGAGAATAATGCTTTGTGTCAGTCTCATCCATTGGTCACTCTCTTCACTAAAACTTTGTTCTTTCATTCTGCAGCTTGTCTGGGAGCGGGAACTGTGTTCTGCTGTCTGACAAACTGTACAGCATGTGGATTTCTCCACACTTGTACATACCGAGCACGAATGCGGCAGAAGTTCGGGTTACCAGAAAAACCTTGCGTTGATTGTTGCAGCGACTACTTTTGTTTGAGATGCTCTACTTGCCAACTTTATCGGGAGCTACTCAACCGTAGAATTGATCCTTCCCATGGTACTGATTTCTCACTTTCAAAAGACATCAGTGATATATTTCTTGAGGTTGGTCCAGCATCATGCACTGCATGCAGTGACTAAAATCACATCATGACGGTACACTAGATTCTGCGAGTCAGAACCTCCAATTGAATTCGAAACAAAGGATGATTGTTATCATGTTCATCTAGACTAAGGCACTGTTACAATCACATTGCTGCAGGCAGAAGCTTATCACTCATGGACCATGAGTGATAAGCTTTGAATGACCATGACTCATGGTCATTCAAAGATTTCGTAAGAGTCAAGTCTAGATGCTGAGAATAACAGGATGTCACATGATATCTTTTTTTGGACGTAATAGTAGTGCTTTCTCCACTTTAGTAAAATCTTCGGACATTTAACATTCACATTCATATTTTCGTACTGATGGCTACCTTCCAAATTAGGATACATGGGTGTGAGGGATGTCTACGACCAGTTGCAACCAAGGACGCGTGCACCCACACCTCAGCAGGTGGTTGGAATCTCAGCACCTGCAGGACAATTCATGACCACGTAAGGTTATTTCAGATTTGAGAGTCTTTAGATGCTCTTCATGTAGATTAATATGCTGTGCACATGCTACAAAATGCTGCAGATATTCCTGATGCTAACCCAAGAACTTGGATCCTGATTTCGCAGCTCTGGATTCTAAACCACAAAGATGTGTAAATGGATTTATCACGTGCCCAGTTTGCAAGGATTGACACAATGTCATCTGGTTTCCTGAGTATAAAGTTGGCAACAGGCCTTTCTCATTAGCAGTTCTACCTGAATTTTGACCTTATCATGATCATCATTCACATACATACAGGTATTAAGTAGCTAGGATCCGAGTCAGAAATACAAAGATGCATAACACTATTTTTGGGTTGAAGCGAGAGGCAAGATGTAACTCAGCAGATAGGAAATCTTGGACAATAAAGCGAAATTATCTCTACTCTTGAAAGTGGCTCCAGGCCCTAGTAAGATCGATATCTATGCATGAGCGCGTCAATCAACATCCTAACTTTGGTTTTTGCGGTAATGCCAATACAGATATGAAGTCACAGTAAAAATATTAGCAGCAACTGCTCATCTTCAGCACTCGTATAGAAAACCTCACATCACTATCCGGCCTTGAGGCTCTGTTCAAAGCAGATTGAGTTTTAACCGAAGTCAAAGATGTATTACAGATTCATGTACAATGTCGTCTTATCATTAATGTCTTGTCCGGTCAAGCCCACGCAATCCGCAGTAATTAGCAAAAGTTAGCAACAAACGCTGGACTTTGAACTTGTGACATTGCATCTAAGGAGATCTTGCTGAAGACCAAGAACACCTGAACCGACGGCACAATACCTTTGGAGATGAGTGGTTCATAAACATCATAATGTACCATTCATTTTTTACCATGCTTGGATTAAGCACTCTGCCAGGCAAATGGCAATTCTTTCTCATAGTTAAGTGGGTGAAATTTCAATGGAATTTGTAGAGTCTGCAGTCTTCAGAATCCATGTCTTTAGGTCTCATGGTCAAGAGTTATTGATCCAAATATCCATTTTGATGTCTTCATTTTCTGCTCTTTGCGGATGGGAACGTAATACAAATACATGAGTAAGTTATTTTGGAAATATGTGAATATCGGATGTCGCTGAAACCGGTTTGTGAAAAATTTCTACTCGCTTTCCTGAGAGCAGCTCTGGAAGAGAATGTATTTTTAATTGATAAGAACCAGTGATAGTAGGACGTAATGAAAGCGACATTCAGTCCCATCAACTGGAGCCTTATAGTTTCCCTATGTTTTTACCACTGCAGAAACCGAAGTTCTTCAAGCCGACTTCCAAACAAAACAATCCTAAAAGGTTGCATGCAAAAAGTGCTAATTTTGATTTCACGTGACACAGATTTTTATCAAAATCGAGGAATTGAATTTACCACAACTTTGTATTTTTTGAGATTTCAAGTAGAGCCTTACTTATTATCAGTTGCCGAGACCAGACTCTTCTAAACATTTCAGACCAGTTCGAACAGATTTGGCAGTATCTAGATTCGATTGTTCACTGTTGTCTTCCAAGCTACTTTCCAGAGGTTCTTAGATGTGTATTATTTCTATCTTAGTCCAAGAATGAGCTAGTTCGAAGCTTGGTATACATGTCTACGGTTAACTGGATCTGTTGACCACCTTGATTGTGAATCTGAATGACTCTGCCCAACCTGGCTAGTTGCGAACGGCGTTTGAATCTGGACTGGAATCCCCTTGTTACTGGCTAAACAAATTCCAAGTGAACTCATGAAACGACGACAGTTTCATCTGTGCAACATCATCGCAATCGAAACAAGTTGAAGGAAGTAGAGGGCGGTACGTGCATGTACCAAACATGCCACACAAATTGATCATATAGTTCCAGTGTGCTGCGTGCTAGCTAGGTATTGCATTCTAAACAAGGAAGAGTTTGTCGGTGGCAAATAGATTACATTGATCACAAGAATTGGCCGCGCATGCACTGGTTTCATCTGCAGATTATCGGGGAGGTAAAATTTAGAAATGAAATCGACAGATGCCCAGCGCTAATCCTCGATGTTTTGCCAGCGGACTTTAATTTTTCCAGTGTGCCGTCATGATGTTTTTATGGTGACCGAGACTTTGTGAAATGTTATTGAAAAGGGAGTGGATGCAAAGTTCACAGGGACGAAACCGGAGTACTGCGTGGCCCTTTGATTAAACGAGACGTGATTAGGTTGCAAAAGCTACGGCCATGCCAATCTTGAGTCCAAAAGTGAATCAGAAGTTTGGAACTCTCGAGCTGTTGGCCAGGAGAGTAGATTTTAAACAACTATCGACACAAACATATTGCATCAGTATTTTCTCTTGAACAAAGTCTCCTCGTGATTCCACCAGATGAGGTCATTATACAAATTCATTTTGCTCAATAATTCGTTCTTCACTGACTCGGCAGATCACTATCTCTACGAGTTGAAAAGAATGAGGAAGTTGTTCATGAAACATAGGAGTGAAAACTTGTCACTGAGATTTTCGGGAATGAAGGTACAACTATCACCTGTTACTGTAAAAACTTTACCTGTGGACAAGTGTCTAGAATCTGCATTTAATTATTGAAGGACATGAACAAGATAACCGTAAGATTAAAGGCCAAATGGCTATATCAGATATCATGGGAATTGCTTAGAGCCGCATTGCTTTCTGCAGACCTTGCAAGAATGTGTGTAAGCAGGAAGTTTACAGTAACGCTAGTGTTACTTGGTCTTGGTCCCTGAGCATCTGATGTAGACATCAAAGAGAGAAGCTAAGATGTACTGGACATATATCTCATACTCGCCCTTCAGCAAAGCAGTAAATGAAAACTTCAAGTCTAGTTATGGTTATTGAAATTACCTTTTGAAACAGACTGAAGCACTGGCACGCAGCGCGACTTCATAAAATGCAATACAAGAGAAGATAGAAGATAAGGAAACACACGTGGTTGTGACTACAGCCTCTCCGCCAGGGGTGGATCTATCTACTATGATAAAAGCCGGGATGGGTGGATTTTGTGGTATCCAGGTATTACTCAGCTTTACGGTAGTAATAAGTGGCGCGATTTCTTACTGAAGTGTGACAGCTTCATTTGAAACCAAGGTTACCATTTTCTGATGTATATATGGAAAGGCATCGATATTGGTCTGCTGGTATCTTTGATATAATTAATCTGGCATTCTTGATGCTGGGCAGAGAGGGCAGCTCGTAGTCCTCATACACATTAATTGCCAGACAAGTCCTAGGCCTGATAGTAGACAGAGACATATAGTGCTGCTAATTTGAGCTGCCAACCTTTTCGTGACTGTGGTAACATAGTAATGAATGAAGGAAGCTACTTGACATAGATTAAGGACAAGGTCGAACATGCATTTAGCTTGAAGGGTCCAACAAACAGCAAAGCGTGTACTCAGATGAAGTCGACAGTGGTGAAAAGCCACAGCTTGAGACTTCGCATTATAAGAAGCAACCGTTACAAAAACATACAAGTCTTCAGATGGAGAAAATATAACAGGTTTCTCGATGACATACCTTGATAGCATTTAGTGGCAGGAACATGGTTCGTGGCTCGCAGACATCGTCCGGAGCCATGTTAGTAGAGAAAGTGCAGGTTATCATCAGTGGTCAGAGCGCAGCACCCACCTAGGCATGCCATAACTGGCCACAACAACGTCTGTCAAATAATGCGTTCCACGCTGTGACGGCCACCGGTCCAGTTTCAATGCGTTGTCTTTCTGGAGTGGTCGGCGCAGAGTCTCATTGGATGGGCAGGCAGCTTCAGCGTAATTCGACCGATACAAGAGAAAATATTGCGTGATCAAAATCAGATGCGGAGCCAACAGTTCAATACTGCAGTGCTGGTTTCCACCACACATACACACAGGCAGTGGAGATTAAGCAAAGCCCTTCTATGACCTTTATCGAAAGTTCATACGTAAAAGATGGTAAACCTTTACCCGGAGAAAAGAAAAGTGAGATTTGTGGTTAAAAAAAGGACACCTAGTGATGTATCAAAAAGGGTGGGAAGGCCCCATCAAGTCAGAAGATGTATATATATATATGGACAGTGGGACCTGTTATACTCGTACCACTACTACTCTGCGATAGTGACATTTTGCAACGTGTGATATCCACGTGCACATAAACATTACCACTTCGTTGTCCGCTCGATCATTTTGTGATCGAGTGATCGAAGAAGTCCAAAGGCCTGAGAAACATAACGTGTCTCATGTGCTTCTAGTTTGCGATAAGCTACGAAATCCTTGACTCGAAAAAATATCTATTGCAAATACCCTTATGACATATTCTCTACTTAAAGGAACGTCTTTTCATTTTCAGTACTTACATTGAGACCTACATGGAGTTGTAAGAGTGCAACCATAAAATGATGTTAAGGATGCTAAAAGAAAATCGTAGATTGTTATTCTTCATTACTTAACAAGGAGCCAACCACATGAGGAATTACTGCGAACACCAACATGTATCCAGGATGTATGATCCATTCAATTGTCATATGTAAACTAGAGACATAGCCTCAAGTGGTACAATTGAAGAATAGCTCCGGAAAATTAGATTTTTTGAATACACGTTGGGTATTGTTGGATTTATCTCCCGCGTTGTTCAATTTACCCGTCGAGTCAGTTATCATGACAAAATTTTAAATTTTTTTCTTTTCGCGTCAAGAATAGTTTCTGGCATCTCTTTCTCATTTTCTTTTCTTTCATGTGTACAAGCTGCTGTCAGTGGTGAATCTTCATATGCATATGGAGGAAACACCAGAATCTGCTGCTGTTGCGAAGCTTGAACATGCCGTGGAAAGGTTCAATCAAAAGTTCATATCCCAAGCTCTCTCTCTTGATCCATCCCCGACAACCGTATCGCAAACAAAACGTTCCTTTGTCTTTTGAAGCATTGGCATCTTACGATATTCGCAAGAGTCAGGAGCCTTCTCAATCTCGAAAAAACCTCGAATTTCCAAAGAACAAGTCCTCATCCAAGAGATATGTAAATAACAAAATTCAACGTATCTTCTTCACAAACTTCCTTTTCAGCATTTGGTGCGTGAGATGGCCAGCAAATACAAGCAAGATATTCGATTTCAAGTGATATCCATATTAGCTAGCATCATATATTCACTCAGTAGTCAACAACTGTGCTGACAAACCACGTTGTTGAGACTGAAGACAATAGTATGTCTCAAAGATGTCCATAAAAGGTTTGTGATTCTGTTCTGCAATGCGAAGTTGAACGTGCCAACGATTATCTCCCCAAACAACCAACATAGATCTTCAAAGTACAGTCAATTCAACACGTTCAATGGTAGGTGCTTTGAAAGAGTTGTGGGTCTCATCAATGTCGCATTTGAGAACAATACTCCGTTGTTTCCAATCAATGCACTCTTTAGAGATTGCAAAACCTTGGTTGAGTGCAAAAGTTTGGACACTTTGATGAAACAACTTCTCAAAAGTGTTATACGAAGTTTTTGGAGGCGCTTGCATGATGTATTGTCAAAAAGATCGTATTTATGCAAGAAATAGTAGTGTTGGATCTGAGATAGCTAAATCTGCCCTTCGAAGTGATACTCATTGGATTTAAAAAAGATTGATGCAACATGGTACTTTGCAATGCATCGACATTTATATTAAACAACCTTGTTGCCATGACAACTGCCGCCACGGAATGACTTCAACAACTTGGGGTGAATTTAACAATTCTCTACACGTTTCATAATTTTGTTTATCAAATCCTACTCTACAGACATAACGGAACAAAACTATCAATAGATGAACAACCAATATGATATGTCAAACTACATGTACAAATAAAATATATGAGTCGATGTAAGAAGGAAAATTCATGTTTTGTATATTCCAAAAATTGCATTCTTGACTCAAATATCCGTAGATAGATTGGTAACTATGCAATATAATTGCATACATGAGCTCACCTATTTTTTTTCAATCTAATCAAGGTGAAAAAACATATGTTGAGTTTACCAATTCTAGTAAAAACTGCCATCTAATATGACTATAATTCAACATTTTTCTTTTAAGTAAATATTAGATGTCTTTTTTGTATATAGTGATTGGGAAAAAACTATTCATTATCATAATAATCTTTGCCAAATCCCCACCTCCTCGAAAATTTTAGTTATATGATTGTAAAGAATCTAATTTATATTTTTTAGATAATAGTTGAAATTCCAACTAATAACACAGAACTAAAATAACCAAATGTGAATAAAGTTTTACACATGAATAGACAAGTATATAATTTCAAAATTTTTTTTCATGTAAAATTCTAACATTTCATAATTTTAATTTGTGTTAGGACAGCACTAATAATAGATTCCAATATCTTTAAATAATATCACAATATTTAATATTACCTTACTAGCATCTAGACTTAAACAAAAGGATATTATAGTATAACGACGTAACTTGGGTTTTGATTTTGACTCTATGTATTCAATGGGTTTTTATCATATCCACAGGAGTTAGAGTATATCGACAACAAAAGTTAATAAGCCGACTGAATCCACGCTTGCATTAGTCTAATCGACGAGAAGAGATGGCGTCACCACTTACTTGGTTTCAGTGTCGAACCTTTTTTTCCTTGGTACGCGAGAGATCCGGACGATCATTGTGTTATCATGCAGCTACACCTTTTGGACAGCTAATCACAGTTGATTGAACTTGTCGAAAGTCCACTTATGGAGATATTCTCCAATATAAAGATCAATAAAACCAACCCTTCCTTCCTGGCTCTTGATATTTGAACAACGAACAATCCTTCGTGAACATTATTATCATTTTGGATTTCTTAAAGTTAAATTTACTTGGTATCATCGCCAAACTTTTGCAATGCATCCATGTGCCATTGTTAGATACAATATATTTTTTAGATTCAAGCACTTTATCATCAACTTAGATCAGTGCTAAGATCAACAAATTTTCAAGTTGCACAAGGTCACACCAAGTTCATAAACACATCTCCCTACATCATAAATAGATAGTCTAAATAACCTAGTATAAAGAAGACAGTCTTGGATTACATCCATGGCGTGACTCTAAGCTATCATGTGATTGGAAGCATGTAAATTTCACATCAACCTTTTCATGGAGATTACAAGGTGTCATCATAATGTCCTTGGGGACCTCTATAACTTTACGGAAGCTTTTATAGGTTACCACAGAGTCTTCCCTCGAGCTCTATCAACAGCCTCGATAACTTCTGTAGAAATGACACAAGAGTGTAATTGGGTAAAGTAGGACAGATAAAATATAGCAGCTAACTTTTGATTCCAAAGATTGTTCAAAATACAAGTCACGCGGATAAAGAGATCATCATTTGTTAGTTTTTTGCAATACTGGTGCAATACATCAAGCTTGAACTCCGAGTTATCAAATAAAAAGAAATGATCATGAAGTTGTTCAACAACAAGGCTTTTATTATACCAGCTGAAAAAGTTGAAGACAACAACATTAGTTGCTAACGAAACTCATCAAATCTACACAAAACATGTAGGTTATTTAAGAACCTACAGCGTTTAGGTGAACTCTGATTATCAATACTCCTCTTAGTATATTGTACATGGTTAGCGTGTTCTCGTGGGATGTGGACATAAAAAGTCTGTCTACGTAATTTGTCTTAAACATGAAAAAAAACCATGAAAAATGTCGGAAGATTACTGCGGAAAATTTCTATGAAGGAATAGATGTTTGAAGAAAGTCCTTTTTCTAAGTGGAGTCCTTAATACGAACAATTAACTGAGTACTTATTATCCTCTTTTCAAGCACGAGGAAAACGTGAACTTATGTTTTTATTTCATGACTTATTGAATATTTCATATTCAAAGGAAGAATGAAAATTTCAATTTTCATATTCAGACTTTCGACGATTTTACTTCGTGGACTTTCTTTCTGTATCTATCTACTGAGAGCAGTGCCATGCACATCGTAAATTAAGATTGCCAATTTCACACATCAAGAGAAATGTTCAGAATACTGATTATATACTGAGTTGAAAAACACATTAAAAGTGTGTAGCTGTCTGTCCTCTATTTCTCGTCATAAAGTGTTGAGCCAAGAGACAAACAAAAGAACTTTCCTGACTTTTTATAACATTTTAGAGAAAATGTCCAGGAAAGGTTCTCTAGGAATGCAAGAGATTTCTTCAGAGGAAAACAATTTCTGTCAGAATTTGCATGTATACCAATCTGAATTGAATCCAACCTTCACTGAAATCTTAAACGATAGGATCTTCGTAAGATTGTAGTAGAAGATGAGTTCATCATGTAATTTCAATGAATTATATGATCTTTAAAGGTAACGACCCCAACATCTATCCGGAAAAGCTCTAACTCCTGTGGATATGATAAAAACCCATGGCATACATAGAGCCAAAATCAAAACCCAACTTACGTCGTTATACTATAGCAAGTGCCACTCATCATATTGGCTGGTTGTTAGTGGCAAGAGTAAGTTTATCCATCGAATGAAATTAAAGTTTAGAAATTCATGGCTTTTGCAATCACTCTATCAATCTGAAGATATGGATGTTTCTACACGTATGGAAATTAGGAATTATTTGTTTGAAGTTCTGGCAAATCCCAGGACCTTAGAACCATGTTGGCACCAGTCGCTGTAAGATAATCCATTGGAGGATTGATTAATGTACTTGCATTGAGTGAGACCCAACAGACCGTTCGTTAGGCATGTGCCCCTCATGCCCGCTAGCCACATGCATGTAGCCAAATAAGTTAGAAAATCAGTTATCAAGGAAATTAAAGAACTTAAGAGTGGATAGTTATCACTCATTTAGAGTTAATAAAGCCTCACTTTACCATAGGTTCTTTTCTGATTGTTCGAACATTCTATTTTGGAAGTAGTTGCTATTCATCCACTGACCCGGGATGAACCAATTAGATAATTGCATTTAGTAGAATGAATGCTAATTAATACTAAATGATGAATAACTAACCGCTCCCAATAACTCATTATAATAAAGAATTTCACTTATTTTCTGAAACTTTGATCCCTATCTCGATTATCTGACGTACCGAAGAATTGTATTGGGGACACAATCCCTTCTTTGTGCATATATCCGACATATCCTCGTAAATTAGTGAACTTCTTTTGAGCCCAGTGGCCGCTAGTTAAGCTCGTCACCATATCTTGGTCTAACGTAGTGAACTTCCTTTCTGTCGAAAAGTTTGGCGTTTAGCACGAGGATGCTAGAAAGAAAAGAAAAGAAAAGAAAAGAAAAGAGAGAAGTGAACGTCGTCGGTATCATTTTTACGCTTTTACAGTACCTGATACTCAGTAGTGTCGTAAAACCTCTTTTCGACTGATAACTAGAGAGAGGTCGATGAACCAGGAATGAACAACGAATGGGCTCGTGTCTCGATGTTGCAAGGACTTGAAAGAAATTCTTCACATAATGCCACCCGCGGGGATGGTGGATCGTCAATTTTTCAACACCTGATTGTTGTCGAAGTGACAAACATCTGGCACCGAAAGGAGTGAACAACAAACAATACGACGCTACACATCATCCCTCCCTCATCAAGGATCGTGCCCAGAGCCGTCTTTGGAACCGCAGAGTCAGGACGGGGATGGGTGGAGATGCGGATTCCCTCAAAACACTCGGCAGCGCTAGAACTGTGGGCGCACAAAGCCGACAACGTCACAATCCCGCCGTGTTCCCCAACCAGCACTGGACATGTAAGACGCCCGTCTCGAAGTGACCTCGAGGAGACAATATCAGGAGCCCGTGATAGTGCGGCAAGGAGCATGCTAAGCAACGACCTCCTCGAAGTTATCTCGGTCACTAGAATGGCTGGACCCCATATCAGAAAGTTGTCGCCACCTTGGTTGGGACCAGACAACGCTTTGGGTCCGGTTGCATATAGCCCACGAAATCTGGAAAAGCTATTCTGGGTCGCAGAATCAGTGAACATACATTATTTACGTTCTCTGATTGAGCATCCAAAATCAGCCATAGAGAGGGGAGTCCACAAGATGGGTTTCAGTGGTTTCATTTCGATCCTCGCTACTTCTCATTTTGCGTCATCTCCCACCCGCATTGCAGGACAAATACACACATCACTGTAATTTTGGGTGTAAGAACAAATTAAACAAGTTCGAAGTTTGACCAGGAACAGCCAAAGAACACTGTGTATCATACGTGCGTGTATTAGGTGCTGTACATAAATGTAAAGTATGATGATGAGAGTGGCAGAAATTCTTGGCGATGGGTGGATATTGTGAGATGGCATGGCGATATACGGATGGAGAATTCACAAGTTTTCGACGACGATTGAAAGAAGAATAAGATGCATTGTTACAGTTAATAGTTATAGTTAGAGGTGAATCGATCTCGATTGATCTGGTTGAATACTGCATGAGCAGAACGAACCCTTGAGATCATCTTTGTAGGAGAGCTCTGATTTTCACGCTCGGCGGAACCACTTCCAGTAAATCATTCACCTCTAGAGTTTGTCACCATCAGAAGCCAGAGCAAGGTGATCTCTTCTCTTGTATTTCAGCTACCAAATTCTCCTCGTTCCAAATGCGAATGTGAGCTACAGGCCACAGATTAAATCGGAGAACGGAGACTGCGATGCTGACCGATGGTGAACGCCAAAGAAAGTGCAATTAAACAACTCACGTGTTCAGCTATATCGCAGTCAGTTGGACACGAAAACGCTTTGCTTGTTGTGTTCTGCAGTTCTGTGCTTCGACGGCTTCATCCGGGCTTGTACGCAAAGCTTGAGGTCCAGAAATTGACTAATTGGAATTCGCAATTCGACCGGAACTTGGTTCGATCCTGCATGCATAAATCGCATATTCAACGTCATGTGGAAGTCCATCACTTTCTTCATCTAAACCAAAAGCTAGTAATATATCGGTGAGCAAGATAATGTTGTCACAGTACGTCGACTTTTGCACATGCTGGGCAGGTCGCAGTGCCCACCATGTAATGCTCTCTTCCGTTTCACAGGAAGTTAACTTCGAAGTTAGATACAGAATCCATGTACTGCCTTTTGACATGGATTTGAAGGCGTTGCTCTTCGAAGGCCGTCGCTAGCAGTTGAACGAATTGCGTGCCTTGGTTAATTCAGGCATGCCAGTGAGGAAGTGCTGTCTGGCGAAAGAAGAAGCAACGGAGGTGATGTACGATGCGAAGAAGGCGAGAAACTCTTCTTGTTGAACCAATGATTGGCCGGAAGGCGGCTCATGTGATGCTTTTGACAAAGAGACACACCAGGATGACGAAGCACAATTATGAGTTTCGGCGTTTCTCTTCCTTTCTTGCAGCTGACTTACTTCCATGGCTTTCTCCAAAACTCTGTGCAAATTAGACTTGACCTCTCTGATCGTGCTGCTACAGCACCCGACTTGCTCTGTTGAGATAATGTACGGAGGTCCGGGTAGCTAAAATCGTAATAGTTAATAGAGCTGGCGTTCGTTGGTGGTGTAGCTGTTTCAATTTTCTCGTGGACAATTTGACAGTCGATAGAAGTTTTTTGATCGTTTTGCCATTGACCCTATTTGGCACATCTAGATTACATGCGTCCCCAATACATTCCCGCTCTTCGGTGGATGCAGTACTAAGTTTTGGAGGAATTCTCGGTATTTAATACGTTTCCCGGGCCATTAGTTAACTCAAATCTAGGCAGACAAAGTGCATGCCGCTGCGAGTTTATTTCCTGCAGTGTCAAATTTACAAATTCGGGTTCTCCGAATGACAAAATCTCTGATAGCATAGTCAGATCAATGTAATTGCTCTCTCAAGTGCACATCCTCTGGGCTGAACACGATCGATTCGAGAAAATACTTTCCTGCGCAACGAACTGACGATATCTCGCTAAGAGAGGGATCATGACATCGTACGCACTATGTGAAGTGGGGGCTTTTCCGCATTCCGGGGGCGTTGGAAGGAACGGAACGGGGCCACTGAGGCGGCAAGAAAGACGGTGAGCCACGGTCAGTTGACATTTTCAAATTTGAAGAAAGCGCTACTGAGGACGACTGGCATGTGGCCCCAATTGATAGAACACATGCACTCCACGAATCGTACTTACAATGTCTCTGCAGACAAGGAGCCACGAGAAGGTTGAACTCTGATCCATTGATTACATCGGTGGCTTTAGCTGCCCCAAGGGTTGTGATAGTACATTTGCCGCAAAGATTTGTACTGACGCTTGTGGGGTGGCCTATCCAGAATGTCCCAGTCGTCATCGCTATCAAGCCCCCTGTAGCTGGAATCTTTGTTGGGTTTGATCCTCTTCAAGTTCAACGTTCTGAGATCGCTGGAAAAATCCTCACTAATCTCCCGTGCGTTCCAGGAATGGAAGGTTCCTCGTCCTAATTTTCTAGTGTAGAGCGCAAGATCTGTACAATAAGGCTCATTGGGAGCTAATAACTCGCCTGACGCTGCACGCCGATGGAAGTTATTCCAGCGCTCGTCGGCATCGTCTGTTTCGTCGTCGGGGCAGTAGGCACACAATTCAAAAAGCCGACTTGCTGCCCACTTCTCATGGGCGTCATCTTCTTCCTCGACATCTTCGACTCCCAGCTCCAGAAGCTGACATGCTGCAGAGATGTCGTCTATATCTAGGCCTTCGATTCCGAACACACATGAGTCATAGACGGGGACGGGAGTGATGTCGCCATCCCCGTCGGTTCCTCCCCTCGAAGATAAGATTGACGCCGATTCAGTATCACCGATGGTCGCTACCTTTGACGACACCTTGGCTGTATTCTCATAACTCGTGTCGTCCGACAAAACATCAACAGATGCCGTGATCTCACAATTCGCGTCACCCGTCACACCTGTTCCTTCGGAATCCAGGATCTCGTCGCCTGCTTCACTGCCAAAAGAACGGTGTATCCCGCCGAAGAGCACAAGGTCTTCGACATTTCTTCCCCGCTGTTTACTACAATCACCCTCTAGGATGTTGGTGGCAGGCTTCGACGGTACATATAATCCTCCTTCGCAATCCCCTGGGCTGTCTTCTGTGCCGATGGTGGGTGCTTGGACACTTTCCTCGTTACTAAGACGAATCTTTAGATCAATGAAGATATCTATACCCCGGGGACTCCACACTAACGTATCTGAAGGCACGGTGCCTAAGTCCACAGCTACCTGTGGGGTCTGAGAGGTGGCTACCATCCCCGAAGTGTTGTACTCTCACGTCCCAAAGCGTCATCTTTCTGCATACACAGATGACACCATTTCTGGTGTACGAGGGGTCTTTTAGCCCCATGGGTTATGCAGGAGAACCTCACCTTGAGCTTGCCTAAGGAATCTGCAACGCTAGCAATACATTGGAGCTCACCACACGCACGCAGAGCTGCCACAGAATGTGTCGTAGCATCTCGAGCTCGAATTCAAATTCAATCTTCGAGCTGTTACCCAGCTCAGTCAGAGAGTTGGAAGACATCAAACACTCTAATCCTGGATATGTCCGCACCTCGTACCTCGAGCTTCACAACTATCAGTCAGACAAATACGATTCATTCCGAACATTAAGCGAACATTTCACATAAACCGCTTACCTCCCGAATATGCTCCACCCGTGCGACATAAACGACGCGACTTCCCCAGTAATATCCATGCAGCGTCAAGGCCCCAGACCGATCTCCTTACCAAAACCGCCTCGCCCGTCCGACATGCGGTGGACTAGATGAACTCGACATGTGCGCGCTACCAGGATCCCCAGCTCCTGCACGAACCGATGAATGTGCCGATGAGCAAATTGCCGCATAACACTACTCTCTCCACCTCCGTGTCAGCCCATCTAACCCGACAGCGTCCACCACTGCCGGAGGAGAGTTTCACCTGTCAGGCTATCCGAATCATCCACGAACTCTCTCTCGTTCAGCTCCCTCACAGTCCGAACCTTCACATCGGTCCCCGTCCGATCTCCGCGACGATAATGTCGACCGCTACGTGACGACTGTTACTATCACTTGCGTCTGCTCGGCTACAGATGGTCGACACGACGCCCCTGGACGAATTCTGTCCGTGCCGCAGGCTGACAGATTGCGAGAGTTCCGCCCCTGTCACGACCGCCGCTGCTACGACACACTCCAACCGAAGAACCGAGACCCGTCGGCAAATGGCCTCTTGTACTCGGCCCGTCCGCTCCACCCGCACCGGCGCTGCGGCTCATTAAAAGACTCATGCACGCACCGGATCAGATGCCCTGCCATGACCCGAACAAATATCTAAGGTCCCGAGCGCAGCACCGTGAGCAACAAGCAACCCGCCAATCTCGGATCCGAGTCCCCGACCAGAGCGGGCAAGCGATCCTCAGTCTCCTGTTCTGGGACAGCGGGACCGGTTGCGAGCCGCTGCTGGAACCGGGGCCGGTCCGCGTGGTGGGGCTGAAGCCACAGGGGATGCGAGATATTAGGGTTTCGGGCGCGGGCCATTAGCGGACAGGGAGAGGTACGGAGGGGGGAGATTATCGGAGTCTGATAATGTAAGCGTCCAGAGAAGCACGAGGGTGGAGCATCCGGAGCATCTTTCCGGGTCGTCATTGTACCCTCACCACCGGTGTCCCTGCAAAGAACAAGAAGCCTGCACGTTAGCGGGACACGGCAGGCCCACTCGGGGCGCTTTTGCCTGCGACGGATGGAGCCACGCTGAAATTCCCCGCCGCGTGCTCGGCAGCCCGGATCAATTTAAAATTTGAATGCGGGTGGGTGCGCTAGTGGGGCAATCAAGTGCAGCGGTCCGCGATGAATATCAACCGCTCCCGTCAGCTCGCCTGAGCCTAGTTCCAACCACTTCCTTCGTCTTTCGAGTGAACGAGGCGGGAGAAGGTTTCCTTCGCTTTGCAGTTCTCACGGCTAGACGTGACTCCACTTATCGGCGATCGGATTTGAAGATTTATGAGATCGGCTGGTCTCTACTCTCCTACATCGTCGCGTTGGTGTCCGGTTGAAAGCTATTTAGCGTGGGCATATTATGGCTTCATGAAGCTTTCTCCGTAGCCTGTGCTGGCCCACGTCGTCCTCTGGGCTTGCTCTTCGATGCAACACAGGTCTCGTTCTTTCAGGTCAACTATCGCAACTTCAGCGGAGCTTCTGATATTGATTTGCGTGGTATATATTTTTATTATCGCCTCTGAAACTTTTAGCGGTAAGCTATTTTGTTGTTTAAGCAGGGTTGAATTTGTCCAGCCTTCAGGTTACTCCCTAGTTAGACTTCATCCACTTTGACAAGCTTAATCAGTGAGAAAGAACTGCAGTCCGGTGCGCCTCCTTCCTCACGAGAAGTGCAAGAATTCTCTGGAACTCTGATTGCGAAATTTTACTGCTCAGAGATCAGAATCAAAAGCTCCGTCATAATACTGTGACAATCTACGCATCTTGACTTTTGCAACAAAATCAGTTGCTGGTTGTTGAAAATCAGAGTACTGTCGTGAGAAGAATTGACGACGAGTATTAGTCAAGAAAAAGATCTTTCATCAGATTTTGTATTTAACAGGCACTTCCAGCAATTCAGTGCAAAGACTGCGTGTCTTCTGGATGTGCTTAAGCGATACAACAAATTTGAGTCACGACAACAGATCGAGAAAGTATCCTAGCGTGACACGATGGAAAATCCGAGACGTATTGCTCATATACATATCAGGCTATAATTTTACCTACTAAGTATTATTGAAACTCGAATGTGCTTGTGTGTCAACTCTACGTTTGCTTTGGACGTTTCTCACTTACTCTAAATTATTTTCCCTGCAGAGCTTCTTCATATTGTCCCTTTTTGTCTACAAGTTCCACCAGCATAAATAAGATTAGAAAATGTTACCATAGATGGTGTACCAGAGCTCCCATTTATGAGAATTTGCATATATTCCAATACTTCCGATGTGCGCATTTCGAGCGAGGTGTTATACGCAAGATTTTGTGTTTATATGTGTAGCAAGAACCAGTACAAACATACACGAGCGGCCGGGATATACCTGGAATTGAAAGGTGTGCCAAGAATAGAGTCCAATTCCAGTATAGAGTTAAAACTCCCAATAGTGACATTAAAGTGTGGAAACATTAGTTTCTAATGTATAAATCTGGTCAATAAAAACCGTACGTCACTATTGGCAATAGTGACATGAGAAGATTCAATAGTAACATAATGGAGTTTTAATGACTATTATAATTATCGAAATTATCAGTTCAAAACTTTCGGATTTAGAATTCTATTTTTTTTTCTATGCTTCCAGTGAGGTTGAATCATGATTGTAACTATATTATGAGAAGATTAAATGAGTCAAATGTTAACTGCTCTTGTTATCATCTGCTACTTTTCCTTGATATACGTCAAATATATGTCTAAATACGTCCCAAAAATACGTAAATTTTCTGATTTTATGCTCAGAGCATAAGTTAAGGAAGTGTGCTTTGAATTTCGCGATGAAACATATCTTACCGAAATTGATATTACTTTGCACATCATTTGAACAAAGGTTGTTCCAGGATGGCGTTAGTGCTCAGTGTGATCCAAACACTTAGCATTGAGATATTCCGAGTTATATAAGGGACAAATTGAAAAATTCAATTTCGACTAGAATCTTGGGCTCTTCAACCAGCTCAAATTTCTAAGTCAAGGGAAAAATAGAAAAATTCAATTTTGACAATTGATATTCATGTTGATTATAACTACCATTGTAATCTAGAGAGTTTTGCAAAATTTACCAAGCAGAATTGGTTCCTAATATTTCTCAAACGAGAAAAATTACTTCTCGATTGGGCCATATAATTCTTTGAGTAGTAAAAACTTTTTATATACAGTAGAGTACAGAAATTTCAAAAATCTTATATAGGAGAAATTGCTGATATATAGGCAAGTATGAAATCTTATGTATTGAAAATCTTCTCATCATGAATATCAGATAACTATAATCTCATTGATCATTGTTGATGTAAGTTCAAATTTGAACCGCCAAATGATCCGCTAAATATACAATAAGAATGTCTCCTACATGATTCATTAAATATTATCCTGTTTTCCACGAACCACAAGTGCGACGCTATGCATGCTATAATCGCTGGGTCAAACCGCGCCGCGACGACTGGTGCTAGTGACACCTCCCAATAATGACATAAAACTATAGAACCAATGTATGTCACTAAGTAGTGCCTGCTACTTAGTCACAAAGTTAGTACTTTAAGTGAGGATTGCTTTGACTAGAGAATAAGCATACAACCTACCTGAAAAAATTCAAAGGCCGATGTCTGTATTGAGAGTAAATACCACACATGTACACATATATAACCAGGAGAGACGAAATTCAAAGCATGAAAGCACTGTGGAACGGGTGCTACGGGAAGAGGTGTGCAAACTTGGATCTAAGAATACGAGATAAAAATCCAGGGACTGCATTCAAAGTGAAAAGCGTAGTTGTATAAAACTCCCCCACTACCACCAAAATCCCGTCGGCCTGAAGGAATCATGACACTTCACGCTTCAATCGGAGGTTGTAGCCCTGGGTTTCCAGCCAGTAGAAGGGAGCCCAGTATCCAAGGTACAAATGCACCAGGAACAAGAGACGTATGCTAGACTTCCTCGCCGTTTGTTTAGACACAAGAACTGAGCGGCAAACGGCATCTCAAGAACTTTTAAAGAAATAAAGTAAGTAAGAACCTCGTGCGTGATAACCAAAGAAAAGCTGATATGTTATTGATTTATATTTTGATATGTATATTTATATATGCATGCGATTAGGTTAATAGGAGACTTTGTGATCGCCTTTTCGAATACAAGTTCTCAACTGAAGCAAACTGAAGGAATGTTGTTCAGCTAAGCGAAGCAGAATAACCTAAACGTACAGCTTGGATATGACTGTTCGGACCTCATCAAGCTGCATTCTGTAGACTTAAACGAAGAGAGAAAAACCCGCAGAGCCTGGTACGTTTTGCAGCGTTGTTCCATGTCTTGTAAGGAGAACTGTATTTGCTATTCTCTTTCTGATATGATAGCCATACTCAATTTCAGCATTAATACTCTATGTGCCTGGTAACTAAGCCGCGTTTAATTTATGGCATGAAGAAAGTGTTCTGTTTGCTTTTCTTTTTCTCATACAGAAAGCATATTCCTATTTATCGTTGATGCTCGAAAAATCCCAATAAATCGAAGACAAAAGAAGAGCAAGGAAAGAATTGGATCTGTAATTTCAAAGTAAAATATAGAGAAGACCATAAAATTACACAGAAATGACTTCTACAAGGTCCTGGTTTATCCTGACAGATAAGTAACAGCCAGACTTGGAATCCTAAATTTGGGAGACAACGATCGAATTGCACGACTATCAGAACCCTAATCAGATTCTCTACTGCAATGTATTCACAAGCAACTGATCTAGTGATAAACTCGTACTGCATGTACAGGTAACTAATTGGCGACTGGCTTACCACCAAGCTTCTCTAAATTTGACACAAGACTTGCAGCCTTCTCTTTCGGGTGAGTACCTGCATGTACATCGCAGATTCCATACTTTTAGAATGACATTATCTGTGAGTTTACCAGGTGTCCAATTTCAGCTCTTTTTATACATCGCAGGCTCAAACTGGGAGAAGTTTAGAGAATCCTATAGTCCGCAACTCAAGTCTAGAAAATTTCCCATACGGTACCACACATTATAATTAAGGTACATGGATTGTCTGAATTAAAGCCTAGTATCGAAACTTTTCCGAACATTGTTCTTCGGCACACTATTTTATAGGAGTTTGTAGTTCTTGGTATCACCGTTGTTTTACACCATTGCCTTCCATGGTTCTCAAAGCTAATGTATTGGATACGAGAAACCTCAAACATTCTTCCACTCAATCACTAGGAGATTGCATTATATGGTGAATCCACATCAAATTCAAGCAGGTTATACCGAAAAAGAGTAGCTTACCGTAAGTGTCGGTGACGTCCGGTCTGCCTGCTGTATCCACACTGTCAGACTTGCCAAATCCCGTTGTCTTCTGATGGGCATCCTACAATCACGAGGTAAAAATCAGTTTGCTTGGAATATGGAGTATCCCTTCTGTTTGTAAAGCCCTAGTTAGCAAATACAACAACTTCCAGACTATCAACATAAATTTAACACCAGATAGATGCAGTACGAAGACGCCTATAAATTGGAACTAATCTCTATCAAAAGACCTTGAAGTCCTCGAAAATCGCCGAACCTGCGAAGTGTTCGTATAAGGTTGCACGCCTACTAACAATGTCTACTCCGGGAAAATCTCTCCCAGATTTTACAACGAAACGAATTTGGTGTATTGCACACGGCTATTACGCCGTGTGCTATTACACGTGTATCAACACGTGCACCTAGCAGTAGCTTCCCACCAAGGCAGGACGCAAACACGCGGTAAACGGCCTGTTGCTACAGCTTTGAAATCTGATTATCGTACCGCAAACCATCTTTGAAACATGTAAGGTAAACATTCCAGTGGTATTTTTGCAATGTTAGCAGTGGGTTCGTAAGTTCATACTCCAGAATTCTACCAGACTACCACAAACTTTACAGAGTCGAATAGGTCGATATAAAAATGGAAACCAGTAAGTGTTCTAATAATTAGAGTCTTCTGCATTCCTTTCAACCTGGCTTTCAAAAAAGTCCGATGTTGGTCAAATCAGTTCGATGATATGATGAATTAATTAACTCAATAGTCATAAAAAGACCCACAGAGATAGAGAATCACACTGTGGCAAAAGAGAGCACAAACCCTTTCACTGATCTGATAAAGGCCTGCATGCTGAGAGGTACCCCAAAACCCGAATAAAAGGATCTGGCCGGCTCCAGCACAGCTCTATCATAGTAACCATTTTTCGTACATTAAGCTTCGTTACCTTCCGAGCTATGTATGTACTTACTACTTTATCATCAGGTTCTCCGCCACCGACCAGAAAATATAGAAAACAGAAAGCATTGATAGATCAACTCCTCCTGTACGCATCTACTTTCTTCGAAATTATTCCGCTGACTATTGTTATCAGAATGTGCAAGGACTTTCAATCCAGGTTGCCAACCCTGTCCGAACGTGGAATTCAAACGACGAATACAACGTCACTGCATCTAATTTGACATAATAGCGAAACTTTCCCAGGTTCCAGCCGCGCCCGCTGATTCAAAGCCCGTCCTCCAGTACTCAGCATCAAGCCATGTATGTATCCAAAAGGTAAGATAGACTCGACAGTGGGCAAATTACAACGTCTGACAAGACTATCGAAGAAACAGATAAGCTGCTGCAAAATGATCGACGAATTCGTAAGGCTAATAAGTTTAGCATCTCAGACGCAACAGAATTTAAAAACAGCCCAAATTTTCTGGTTGCTAAGTTCTGACGGTTTGTAGGTTCGCTTCGTTCGAAGATTACCCCTTCCCCAGCAGAATTCGACTTGTCCGTCGACGTAGCATTAGAAACCTTGTCGCCGACTTTCGCCGCCGCGTCCTTCAAAGAATCCATCCTGAGCGTGCTCTTGGTCAAAGAAAGCTCTCAATTCAGAAATCTAATCTTACGGTGAGCACTCTGCTTTCTACTGCGGCTGCCCAAATTGATTTTGCAGATTTTGACAGCGGAGACTCGTTGAAAGAGAGATGGCTGTGAGAGCTTTCTCGACTGACGTCGGACATTGCTTGACATGCTGCTACTGTATCATGGAAACTATCAGGTAACCTGCATTCATCGAAGGAAATGCAGAGCATGCACCAACTGCGTATCTCGTTACTCCACGGAGTGTTCAATGTCGATCTGGCGTGGGATGCTACGATACGTGGCAGTGTCCACCATTGTGCGCCACCCGTAGTTCAAGAGAGCTGCCGCGTGTGCAGAAAGTTCAAAATCTTTAGAGGCCCGTGATGTCTGGTGCCAAGGGAAGTCTCCGCAAACCACCTCTGCACATATGCATGAGTGTACGATGGTGCAGAGATTTGTGGCAGGTTTGTTTGTATAGCAGGATATTTGCCAAGAATCTGTCGATGGGATAGAAGTTGCAACCTATAGACAAGGAGTGAACTTAAATACAACTGTATTCAAGAATGTCGTGGATGGCTTGTACGAGCAGGACGAAATGTAAGGCTTAAGAAATACTGCATAGACAGTCAAAGTGAAATGATTTTAATTAACTATTTCCTTGAAGAGTTGTCTGCAGACGCATATAATGAGTATTCGCACGAATATTGTTGTATTATAATTAAGCCAAATATGTTTGAAAGGGAGAGGGAGAAAGAGAGTACATTAAATGACGGAAGCTGCATTCTTATCTTGATATGTGAAAATCATCGCATGGTGTGTCAGGAGTCACACGAGGGGGGATTAAAAAGTCTGGAAGAGAAGGGCGACGTCGTCAACGGGCGTGCAAGGAGTTGGGAATGTGAGGTAAGTATCATCTTGTATGAAAAACGAACACACTTGGAGCTAGCTAAAAGGAAGAGAATTGACGATAGATCCAGAGAGAGCTTGCCTTTGCAATCTTCAAGTATGAGTGATAGCTTGAGCTGTGATAAGAATTCAAATGTAGATTTTTCGTGTTCGTGGTATTTGAATGACTCCGCTGATGTTTCATGATGACTCTGAATTGCGGACATGGTTAGAGTTGCACCCATGACCAAACACGCTTCCTATGGAGGCTAATTTCCTCGACTTCTCTACCCATACAATTGACCATTTCCTTTCCATGCTACCTCATCAGTAGAGTTCAACACAACATACTTTTTAAGTAAACATTATCTTTCCAAGAAAATAGATATCATATATATTTCGTTCAACATGTTATGAATTATCTAGTTTTGAAAAATCTTGTGATTGTCTTTCATTTTTTTAAGTTTCTTGCTTTTGGTTTTCATTGTGATAATTTTACTTTGAAACAATTCAAACAACTTTCTAACATAATCAAATTTTTCTTCAACCTTTTTTTGAACTTCATTGAAGAGTTAATGATTTCCTATATCAACAACTTGTTTATAAAATGACTTGAATTCTTCTTGAAACTTAAGAAGGTCAGCATCATTATCATGGTCCAAGTACTCTTCAACAGTCTTCATCATCTCCAAAAGCTCTTCATCTTTCAAAATTGGGAATGCAAAATATTTGCATCTGCAATTTTTTTGTATTCATATGAACAATTTTTTTAAATTCTTCATGTCCAACAAAAAGATTAAAAGTTGCAATAGCTTGCACATCTTCTATCACTTAATCTCTTATCTTCTTCATTGCTTCTCTTTGGATTCAAATATCATTATTTTTGCATTCCGCATTCTTTATATAACTTGGTGACTAGATGTCAAGCTTTTTTGATATAACTTGTAGCATATAGTAGACGAATTAGATTTTTGTATGCAATTCCAATAGCATCACATCAATTTTTGCCTTTGTTTAGAATTTAGCTTAGATTTGCTTCCGTTTGTTATACATTTTTTTGATAGGTAACATCATATTTGCACGCTAGAGCTTTATTACAGGGAGCATCCCCTCCTCAACTTCTATATGATAATCGCATCGTTGGGAACTATTGAAGCGTACCCTAATTGGATTTTTGACATTGTAGCCAAATCATACGCTTAGTGATTCCGCTAAGTATGCACAATACTTCCAGGTTCAAGTTGCATAACTAGGTTAGAGACTAAATACTACACTATTACACTACTTTCTATAACTTTTCTCCACAACGTTTTTCAAATCCTCCAATTTACTCCTTTAACTTGCCATCTTTCTCTTCCAAAGTCAAAATTTCATGTCCATCATTCAAAACTTGCTCCGCTTGTTTTCTTTTTTCTTCTCAAATGGTGGCACAATCTTGATAAATTCTTTAACATTATTAACTTATTTGATCATATTGAGCATGCAACCACGATCCATCACACAAAATACCTCTGTATTGTTCCTCTTCAAATTTTCATCCTAGTATGCATCTCAAAGCCAATTCATCTAGCTCCATTTTCTCTATCTTCAAAAGTATCTACAAATTTGATGGCTATGGTTTTAGCTTCAGCTTGCGTCAGTTTCATCTTTGCTCTTGTTAACTTCAAAAGTAGATGACTCAAAGATTCTCCATCAACCAATCTATCACTTTGCTAATTTTTTATTTGCTTTGCTATGGTTTTCAGTTTAGATTATAAATTTGGGTTTGTATCATATCTAATTTGCATCAAATTCAAAAAAATAGTAGAGAAGTGTTTGGTAGAATTTTGAATCAAGTTTAGATTTGAAAAAATTAATATGGTGAGAGAATTGATATGCTTTTCAACTTGATATGCTTTCAAGCGAGCCACATTAGTTTGAGTTCAAATTTAATATCAAATTCAGAAGAAGAGTTCTGAAGCTTATGACAATAGATTTTTGATTTTTGAATTCAAATAGATTAAAAAAATAGTATATAACAAGATGACAAGCATGAAAGTGTTGCTAAATTTGTCATTGTAAAGTACAAACAAAATCTTCAATATATATTTTTCTAGTAACATAAGGTAAAATGCATATTGAAAACTAACTGGTGAATTAATATTAAAAAATCTCAGAATTGAATGTATTTGATGTCAAAAGATGAATTAAATGACTTGCACAAGATAGTTATATATTATAATTGCATAATATTATAATTTAAATTTAATGTCATGAAGCATGAAACTATGACTTTAAGCTTATGAACTTCAAGATGAAGTAAAGTGAGATTAAAATACATTGACAATTTGAATACATATGTTTTAAATTTACATAATATTGATAAAAAAATGTAATAATGTAAAGTGAATGTAAATTTTAAAGCTTATTAGTCATTATCACGATATACTTTTGAAATTAAACTTTTAAATTTTGTACGAATGTGTATTGAAAAATAACATATGTGTCAAAAAAAATTTCACCAAGAGATCACATTTAATCACAAAATTATGTTATTTTTTAAAATTTAAGGGGTACAAAACCAGGAAAGTAGAGTAAAATTTTTGAATTTACTTATTTACAATTTTAATCACGTAGAGAGCGTTTTTGGTAGAGATCTTTTGAGTAATTTTACTTTATTGAAAAATGAGTGAACAAGGGAGTTAGAAGTTTAGGTTATCCATAATAACTCAAGGCTTGGATGTTATGATCTCATTAGATTCAAACGTAAGAGAATCAAAAGTGAAGTTGTCTCAAATCTCCAAGTCAAAAGTGGATATTTTGGCACATGAGAAGCAAAGCGCCTGATTTGTGGATGGGTGGATTTTCATGAATCACATGCCAAATCATAGTACATGGTCAAGTCGAATGAGTCAACCAAGAGTACCAAAAAGAAGTTGGGCATGAATGACTTTTCATTACATCTTCTCAAGCTAAGTATGGCATGCTAGAGAATGTAGGAAGTAAAAAAAGCTAATATAACACTTGATCAACTAATTGCTTTAAATCCAACTATACGGAATGAATTGAGAGTATGCTTTAGCTCCAAAAAGACCAAGAAACGAAAATCCAAGAGAAAATTTCACATGACAAATGTGAGAGTTTGTGTGATGGATATTACTGCTTCAGAGGTATATACACATGCTTCTAAGATTGAAGAAAGAATCAATGGACATGATCTGTCGGACGTGTTGATAGATGATAGCTCTGTTGTGAATGCAATCTTTGAAAGATTGTTAATGAAATTAGGAATATGACTTTCACGATCTTCTAGTATAATTATTAATATGGTCAACAAACAAAAGGTAAGACCACTTTGTGAGATTGACAAAGTTGTGGTGAGTGTGAAGTGAGTTCAAACCTTTCTTTCTTTGCAAGTACTAAAGGAAGCTAGTTATAATTTGTTGTTGTAATGTTTTTAGTTGAGGGTGGTGAAGATACTGATTGATGGAATAAGGTCTACCTGCATATAGGTTTAGAGAACCATCAAGTTAAGGTCCCTTTGACAAGAGTATAAAGTTCCACTACCGACTCAAATAGATCGACTACAAATATTGAAAATCTGAGAGCGAGAAGAGGTAGTTTTTCAGAAATTGACATGGACATGTCAAATTCTGATCAAGAAATATTATTAGATGACTCTTCTGATGATAATTTACGAGTTCAAGTTGTTGCTGCCATGGAATTGCTTCTTAGACCGGGGTTGAAGAAATATCATGACGAAGTGTAGATGATCAAAGAGGAGGTGTGTTGAATACTTTCCATCCTCAAGTTTGATCCAAATATTACCATTGAGAAAAAGTCAAGATTGTTGGATATATTTTGCAAATATATCCATGTCTTTGACTTTAATTATAAAGATTTGAAATACGTGACATTTGAGACTCATCACATCGAGTTGGAGGAAAAAGCTCGTTCTATTTTGCAAAAGTCAAATTAACCCTTGTGATGCTTAGTTTGTTCGTTTTTACAAAATTAACAAAAAACTTAAACATATTCGTGTCAGAAGGTAAACATACAAGTCCTAAGTTGTATGAGTGATGTTCGTTTTTACAAAATTAACAAAAAACTTAAACATATTCGTGTCAGAAGGTAAACATACAAGTCCTAAGTTGTATGAGTGAGGAGAATTATGGGAAATCTAGCTAGACAAAGAAGTAAAGTAGGATTCACATTCGGCCGAAGACCTTCGGATCTTTGTACCTTCGGCGTAGTCATTTTGGAGGATGCAATAGCCGGGTCTTCGGCGAAGACCCGGCTATTGTCTTCGGCGTCAAATTGAGCTTCGTCGTCTTCGGCGAAGACGACGAAGCTCAATTTGAATTTGCAAAGGGCCGGTCAAGGTTCACACGCGCCGCGGGTACCAATTCGCGCGCGTGAGAAGGATGTTAGGGCATCGAAGGCAAGACCACAAGAGTATATTTGCGCCGACATTGCGATATCAAGAGGGAGCGAGAGAGAATAAAATCGATTGATGAAGATGACGCCACCCAAGACAACCAAGGTGCGGAAATTGGTTCCGCTGAAGGTGTCTTACGAGGAATTGCGACCTTACAGGCGGGAGCTTAGCGAATTACACATAGATTTTCTCTTGTGAAATTGGAATTGCGTGTCGGCAAGCATTTGTAAGGAGATCATGAAGAAGAACTGAAACGAAGGAGAGGATTTCCGCGGCAATCTGATGCTGTGTACAATCGAAAACCGGACGAGAGTGCTGGGGTCGTGCGCAGGAGACGACGGGGATTATATGTTCGTGAAGGATAACGTGAAGATAACCCGCGCAGAAGAATTAACTTTCGCTCCACTCTTCTGAAACGCGAGATCGGGAACGAATGGATGGAAGACCGCGGATTACAAAGATCCGAAGAGGCCTGCGATTGCATTAGGGATCATGCACATCCTACGACCGCAACGCACGACTTATGTCACTGCTTGGCAGGTTGGCTTCTTCGAGCGCGTCTTGAAGGAAAGACGAGTACATTGGGCGAGAATCTTTCATGATCTAATTTGGGTCAATGCGAGTGCCCGATGGGAGGGAGGATTGATTAATCACCTAACCCCTTGCATAGTGAATTTCTACCGAGGAATGGGGTTACTCACGAAGGAGGAAGAGAACCGATTCCCGAAGGATTGCAAAATTCTGGCAATCGAGTCCAGGAAGGAGACAGAGGAAGAAGACAATGTCCGAACTGAAATGCCACCTCAGAGTATAGCGCGCGGACTAGTGTAGGTGAATGTTCTTCCGACACGAGAGCGGCCAGAAAGGTGATTGGCGAAGAGACGGAAGATACTTGCAAATGACGAGGAAGACCCAATACTGGAGTCGTAGTTGACAAATACTGAGATAGTGGAAATCAGGTAGTCAAGGACTTGAGCTAGGTCGAAGAAGAATGCGAATCGCGGGAGGGTTGTGTCAGATTCTTCAAACAGCTGTGTGGAGAAGACGAATGCAACGGCTTTGGCGACAGACGAAGAGAATAATGACGAGCCTACTCTTCAAGTGTTGGAAGTAGGACCTTTGGCGGAACCAGCCAAAGTCCCAACGGAAGTAGCAGTGGAACCTTCGGAGGAGAGGATGGATACAGCTAGTCCAAGTTTTCTATCTTCGGAGAAAACTTGGACTAGCAAACGCGATCTGTGGAGACTAAGGACGTACTGTAAGACTGGGTGTTGCACATATGTACTAAGTGTCAGAAGTGGTCAAGTGATTAATGATGATTAGCCAAGGGATAGCTAAGTCTAGCTAGTTATGACTAAACTAGTTAGTTATAACTAAGTTTATCTAGTCATAACTAAGTTTAGCTACAATGTCTATAGTTGGCGGAATGATTAGCGGAGTTCTAGAAGAATGGAGTGAACACTTCTATTTGTCTTTTACAAAGGGTGAGCACTTCTATTTTGTCTTATACAAAAGTTCTATTTGACTAAAAGATATTTGATTAGATATTTGACTAAAAGCTTGGATTTGATTGGTTAGACTAAAATGTATGAAAGATGATTGGCTAAACTAAGTCTAGTGTTGACTTAGTGGCTAAGAAGCTTGTAGAAGTTTAAAAGTTTCCAATGGCATGTCGCCACCTCAACTTTGGATTCCGGAAACTTCTAGAAGGTTTAGCTAGGCCAATGGCATGTTGCCACATAGAGAGGGTTCATCAAAATTACCTAGGTAAAAGTAATTTAGGAGAAATTACCAAATGTTACAATGGTAACTTCTCAAGTAGTATAAATAGAGAGGTAGAGTAGCAACTCTCAAGCAAGTTTGGAGAGTCATGTGTGAAGACTTGTTTCAGGAATGAAGGAGTGAAGTTTTTGAGTATCTTGAAGTATCGACGTGTATTTGCGTTTATGTGAAGAGAGTGATGTAAGGAGAGTTTGTGTGTGGGTTGAAGTGATACATGGAGAGTTTGTGAGAGAAGGTGTTTGGGACATGAATGTGAGGATGAATACTAGTCTTCTAGAACCATGATGCGCTACCGCAAAGCCATCAGAGGTAAACCTGAGTGAGAGTCAGCCCGGAGGTTGCATTTTTGGTTCTGTTGCCGGGACCTCAATCTAGAAGGCGGAATGTTTAGGATTCGATTTCTAGCTCGAGAGAAAGTATCTATGAGGGATCACTTGATGTTAACATTGGGGAACGAAAGAGAGAGAGTGTGCTTGAGAGCGAAATTCCCTTTGTTTATCCAATAATCTCATATGATAGCCTAGAAGTGATTTTGTATGTTTTGTTCACGTAAACATCTCTTTTTGATAGAAAAATGATCTTAACACCAAGAGAAGTATTTTTGAAGGTATTTTTCAAAGTTTTTATAGATTGTAGAGTGGAAGATAGAAAACGTTTACGTTTTTGTTTCAGGTCTAGATCATGTGTTAACAGAAAGATATGAGAGTTAGAAGTTGAGGAAGTTTTCACGGGTACCGAAAATTTGCTCTCTGGAAAGTTTGTATAGAGTAAATTACTTTTTCTGTATTTCAACTTTGTACGAGTGTGTTTTGAAAGATAAGCTACATGTGAATCAAAATTTTACTGAGAGATCATGTCTAGAGACGAAGTTATGATGATTTGAAATTCAGGGGGTACAAAAGCAGAATAAAAGAGCAAAAGCTTTTGATTTCTTTATTCGGAGTTTTCGTCAAGTAGATAGCGTTTCTGGGAGAGGTCTTGTGAGTGATTTTTACCTTATGGGAAAATGAGTGAACAAGCAGGTTGGAAGGTTATGTTATTCAAAGTACCTCAAGGCTTAGATGTTATAGTGTCTTTAGACTCAAATACAAGAGAATTCAAGGTGGAGTTTGAAGAAAGAGTAGTGAGTCAATCTCCAAGAGTCAAACGTGAAACTTGTTTTTATTGTGGAGAGGAGAGCCATAAGGTTGTCAATTGTTTCCTGCGGAACAAAGATAGAAGAGTGAGGAGCAAGAGGAACTTGGGAGATTTGAAACTTCACTTGGGACCATCATCGCCACATGAATCCCAAAGCGCGACTTTCTGTGACAATTGCGGAGTGATTGGGCTACCGGCAGGACATGAATGCAGCGGAGTGAAGGCGCTTCTGGAATCACTTGTGGAAGGATTTGACGACAAGCTAAGTGCTGAAACAGAGAAAGTGACCTCAGCGGGTTCAAGCTCCAACTGAAGATGGAGATCATCATTCGAATGATGGAGAAGATGATGATGAGGGTAAGACTCATCGTATGCCTAAGAGAGGAGAGAGCTTTGGCTATCTTGGAACAACCAATTCCTTTTGTGTTTCCTTGGATGAATTACTCAAGTATAGAGTTAGTGTTGTTTATATTGTATTAGGAAACCCCATATAAATTTCCAATAAATAAATTTTAAAAATAAAAATTAGTTGGAAATGGGGAAGCTTCCGGTATTTTATGGGAGGGAGAATGAGGATGTAGAAGCTTTTGTTAGGGACTTCAAGAGGGCTTGCATAGGAAACAATGAGAGGAAGAAGGACGAGTGGGCTATGCTTCTGCCGGATTTCTTGGAGTATTTTGCTCTCAAGTGGTACAAGGAGTACAAGAGGGAGCATTCGGAGGACGACACGTGGGAGACATTAACGGAGAACCTGATCGAAAACTTTCTTCCTAGTGAAAGTTATGAAAAGTTGATGTGTGAGGTCACCTTCTTGAAACAAGGAGAGAACGAGAAGGTGAGGACCTATGTGGAGATAACTGAGAAGTTGGAATCTAGATTCCACGTGGTGTTGAGGAAGGGCGGCGACAAAGTGGACGCTACAATGATGGGGATAAGGGCGATGCTCATGAAGAACTTTGTTGGAGGTTTGAGACCTAAGATTCAAAGTAACGTGAGATACGAGAAGCCCTCTTCTAAGTCTGAAGCCATTTGAATTGCTATTAGAATGGAGGAGAGCTTAGAAGATGATGATTCTAGCTTGGTGGCTAGAGAAGTAGCTCCACCGGTTGTAGGAAAATCCATTGTTTCAAACCCTACTACTTCATCCACGATAACGAATCCTCCTGTGGATTTTCAAAATGAGTTGAAATCTATCACGGAGACTTTAGCAGGCCTCAAGATCAATGTAGTACAGTTGTGGGAGAAGATGAATCAGAATGTAGGAGGAGTCTCTAGGGGATATGGAAATAATCCTCCAAGAGGAAATCCACCTTCAGGAAACTTTGCGGTTTCTTGCTTTTCTTGTGGAGGTCCTTATTTTAAGAGGAATTGCTACCGCAAAGCCATCAGAGATAAACCTGAGTGAGAGTCAGCCCGGAGGTTGCAATACCTCAACCGAAGACAAGTGAAGAGCTAGCGAAGGAGCTCACGCTGAGTGAGGAAATACTTGAGCAGATTGTTGCGCAGGTTACATGGACGGTGGGAGATATCATTGATATTCCAGCGCCGCCACCACCTGAGCGGAAGTAAGATCTGAGGTAGCGGAAAAGACTTTGGAGGAGGAACCGAAGGAGTTAGAGTTGCCTTCCCTGATTTCTTGCATGATAGCGTAGTACCTTTATTGAAGTACTTGGACAAGAGAGAAAAGTATACTATGAGGAGGGAATCATGATCTTATGTAGAGCTGGTGAGGAATAGAACTAAGCTCAAGAGGGCAGTGGCAATGAAGAGGGAGTGGGATTCTGCAACTACGATGGCTAAGGAACGAGTTGCAAGCTTGACAGCCGAGTGTGCGACCACAAGGGCGACATTGCAAGAACAAAAACCGACTTCGGGCAAAGTAGGTGAAGTGCGAGGTCATACGACTGAATTTTGTGAAAGAGTGTGATTATCATGTGACATTGGAATAGAAGTGTAGCAGTATATCTATCGCCAAAGAGAATGTACAGAAGGTAACCGTGGAGTTGTGCGAGAGATTGGAGGCATACAAGAGAGCCTACGCCACGGAAGTGCAACGTGTGGAGAAATTGATTGTGGCTGCAGGGAGTTAGCTAAGGCGGAAGAGTTAGCTAAGGCGGAAGGGCAAAGAGTCGAAGAGGAACGGAGTGCCGAAGATATTCGGGACAGATTGCTGTGACGAAGACGGAGCAAGAAAAACTTTGGAGTAGGATCGCGGAGCTCACGGATGATCGTGACAAGGAGTTTAAACGCGCAGAGGAGCTTACAGTAAGTCTGGCGGATGTACTCCGGAAGCACGAAGGCGATTTGATGGATTGAGCCAAAAAATTGGCAGATTGTGAGGCGGCCAAATCTTTGGAGGTCGAATATAAATTGATATTCAAATCAGAATGCGGACGGTTACGGTAGCAATTGAAGAAAGTTGTTGTGTAGTTGGAGGAGTCGCAAGGGAGAGCAGAAAAGGCTGAGACGGCACATCAACAGTTGCGAGATGAGATAAACGACGAATTGCGATTGTGTGTTGAGAAGTGCCTCCGTGGATTTGCAATGTGGGTATTGCAATCGGTTAAGTGGTTGAAGTTGGATTCACTGGAGCGACGTTTGATGAGTACGAAGGCCATCGGATCCGCGGGGCACAAACAATTAGTAGAATTGGGTTAATTCTTTCTCTACGGAATTGAAAGAGACATGAGAGAACATAGAGATAGAGATTGTAAACGTTTTGCGTAGGTTAGGAGCCGACGGAAGCTCAGAGTACGTTGTAACCGCAGCGTCGATGGCATCGCACCTGAAAGTAGTTTGCCTTAGGCGGTTGAGATGACTAGGAGATAAGAATAAGTAAAGAGGCCCAAGGCTATTTCCTTGGTGGACTTTTTTTGTCAATTGGCTTGTCTTGGTTGTCAATCTGTATCTACTGTGCGTGTCTATGTGCTTATGTGTCTTGCCACTGAGCATGGTGCGCTCCGGTTTGTCAAAGATACCGCATCTGGAGCTGTGGATGTCCAGCCTAAATGTTTTGAGTAGACGGGGGCTCTTCGGGATTTAAGCAAATTCGGGTCTGGGTATTCGGCTCAGTGAGCCGGGAATATGCAATTTTAGGAAGTTTTCCCTTGAAATCATAGGGTGGGGTTCAAGGCAATTTTCACAGGTATCGATTGGAAAGGTTTTAGGTTGTGAGTGTGATTATACTCTGCTCTTTAGGCCTTCGGCCGTAATCGAGCATTGTACTCTGGGAGTGACATTGGTCTAAGAAGTAAAACTCTTCAATAGAATGTTAATTAGTAATAAATTGTGACCCTTGATGTTGCATCTGTCTCTGTGGGAACGAATCTATACCATGATGCTCCATTTTGGTATTTGTTGGTTATCACAACCCTCCTATGGCTATGATAATAAAGGAGGAGATTGACAAGCTGAGGGAAGTCGACTTCATCTATGAGTTGGAAAATTGGTATGGATGTTTTTTATTGTGATAGTTAAGAAAATCACGTATGTATGTATAAGCTACATACATACGTGATTTACAAGAAGTTAAATGCTTTCACAAAGAAGTATTATTTAACTTTGACTTTTATACATGAGATTCTAGAGTAGCTAGTAGGTCATGAGTAATATAGTTTTGGAGATGGTTATAGTGATTATCATCAAATCCAAATTGTTTTAGAATATCAATTGAAAACTACCTTTATCACATCATGAAATGCTTTTGCTTGTAGAATGTTGTCATTTGGTCTATGTAATGCTCCAGCCACTTTTCAAAGGTTTATGAATAGAGTGTTTGATACTTTGTGAAAATTTTCTTAGATGACTTTTATGTATATAAAAGTAAGGAGTATCATTTTGATCATCTGATCAAAATGATCAAACATTTGAAGGAAGCCAAAGCTTCATTCAATCCAGAAAAATGCATTTTTGAATGTGAAGAAGATTTGTTGTTGGGTCACATCATCTCCAAGGACGGTATTGTGGTGTATGTAGAGAATTTGACCAGGATAATGGAGTTATCTTTTCCGATTACTTTGACCATGTTGAGCCAATTCCTTCGTATGATGGGAAACTATCGGAGGTTCATTTTTTCATTCTTCAACAAAGCTCAGGCCTAGACGAGCTACATGAAGAAGTGGACGGAATACGAGCTCATTTTCAAGGATTAAGAAGCTATAAGACCGGATGTTGTATGTGTGAAATACAACTAGAAGTAGCCAAGGAGTTAATCATGATTAGCTTAGTTATGACTAAGTCTAGCTAGTTATAACTAAGTTTATCATGTTATAACTATGTTTAGCTATGATTTATATACTTGGTGGAATAATTAGTGAAATTCTAGAAGATTTGAGTGAGCAGTTTTATTTTGTATTGTTCAAAAGTCTAGAATCTAAGAGGAAAAACTTTTGATTTTATCTTTAGTTTTGATTGGTATTATTAAATAATCAAGATTTCATAGGTTAGACTAAGTCTAATGTTGATTTAATGGCAGTGGAGGTTCTAGAAGTTGGAAAGTCACAAATGGCATGTCGTTAACTTCAATCTAGAAATTAATATACATCTAGAAATTAAGGAGTCCAATGGCAGGTTGCCACATATTGATAATTAATCAAACTTATTATGGTTTATTTTTGTAAAACTAAATTAAATAAGAATCATCATTTGTTACTATAGTAAATTTTCAATAAGTATATATAGAAAGGTAGGGAAGAGCCGCTCAAACAAGTTTTGGACAATTTATGTATAAAGATTTGTTTCATGTATGAAAGAGTGACAATTTTTCAGCATCTTAGAGTGTCACTCAAGAAGAAAGTCACTCAAGAAGGCGTTGGTGACGGCTCCAATTTAGACAAAATCTAATTGAGTGAAACTTTGTTTTCTTCATTCGGATGCATCAATTATTGCTATAGGGTGCAACTTGAGTCAATTTGTGGTACCCCACTTTTGGCAATTTTGAGGAAATTAAAACATTTTTGGAAAACTGTACCCTGGCAGCATTGTAAATAGCCTTCGGTACATCAAAACAGAGTGAATCCGGAAGATCGCGGGGATTCTCGAGGGATCTTGTAGAATCCGGGATTTGGGGTGCCGCAGTAAGGACAGGCACCACCCTCCCTACGAGCTCTGCAGTTAGGATCTCTACGGCGCAAGGCGCAAAACCCGCCTTCGGAGGTTGCGTCCGCGGCTGTAGGGAAATCCTCCATAATTAGGTCAACCCTCGGGCGCCTTGACCAAGTTAGGATCCCGTTGGAAAGAGCTCGACGCACTGATTCCAACGAGCCCAAGAACGCTTGGAACGGATGAGGACTTAGGGAGTTATCGCTATTGGAAGAAACGGAGGCGGTCGCCTACGGCGGAAGGAATTCGCCACCGGCGCGAATTCCGCCTACGCGGAAGGGGGAATCAAGTTTTGTCCTATGCGCGGACGAAGGCGTTCGCCTGTGCACAGGCGAAGTAGGGTTAGGGGAGGCGCGAAGTCCGCCTACGCACAGGCGCTCGCCTGTGCACAGGCGCTTCGGCGTCGGCGGAAAATCCGCCTTGGGCCCTAGAAATGCGCCTTGTGAGGTAGAAAGTGTACGGCGCCTTCCGCGCCAGCGCGGCGCCGCGTACGTCGGAAGAGCCGCCAGAGTAATCAAATCGGTACGGACCATGCGGACGGGAAGGGTGGATGCGCTCTTGGACGGACGGAGTTGCGGCGGCGGAAGCGCCGACGAAGAGACAAGGAACGGACAGACTGGACGGAAACGGCTGACCACGGTCAACGCCTTCCGCGCCAGCGCGACGTAGCGCACGGAATTCGCCTGCGCACAGGCGAACGCCTGTGCACAGGAGGATGAAGTTCCGCACCGGCGGAGAATCCGCCGAGGCTCCTGCCTGCGCACAGGCAGGAGTTGAACTTTTGTCCGACATGCGGACACACGCGTCAAGGCAGAGGGGGATTGGCCGAGGGGCGGTACGAACAAGTGTACCGCGCAAGGCGGAAAACTCGCCTTCGGCGCTACGCCCCCATGTCCGCAGGGTAATACGCTCGCGGAGTTCAAATCCGCCAATTCGAGCGTGAGAGTTTAATCGACGACGGCGGAGCGTGAAGCCGCGCGTGAGAGCGAAGACCGTTTCAGCGTACAGCCGGCGCGGCCATCAAGTGAGACGTTCTTCACGAGCAAGAGCCGACCATGACCTTCGACCGGGCGGCGGAGAACGTCCCATTCTTGAATTCGCGATTCCAATCTCTTGTGCGCGCTGCGCGCATCCATCTGCTGGCTGCGGAACATTCTCGACGTCGTCGCACAGGAGATTTCTTGTTGATTGAGGGAGAAGTGAGTGCGCGTGATTTGGAATTGAGGGCGATTAGAGTTTGCCGAGAGAGAAAGAAGCGCGGGTAGTGCGGAAGTAGAATGAGCGGGCGAGCGAACCCCAGGAACGCAATGACGAGACCGAGCAGATTGCGGATGGTGCCACTTCGCCTGCCGCAGAACGGGCTGCGCGCTTTCGAGGAGCGCTTAATAGCAAGAAAGCTCGATTTCTTGCTATGGGGATGGAACTACATCTGTGGGAATATGGTGCGCGAGTGGCTAGAGCCACAGGGACCACCCTCGCGCGGATTGCGTCCGCATGTTGATCGGTGGACAGTCCAAGATTGGGCGCAGGCGTTGGGAAGATGTGCTGGCATGCCAGGGCATCTCCTTTTCGACAGTGAGAGCATCAAGGTGACCAAGCAAGAAGAGGCGCAATTTGTGGAGCTGTTCAAGACCGGGAGGTCTACCAAGAATGGGTACAGGACCCGTGATTACAAGGATCGATTTCGCCGGACTTTGTCCGCGGCGCTGATGCAATTACTGCAGCCGCACCGCGCCTGCTACATCACATTGTGGCAGGTCTCTTTTGTGGAGTGCGTCATCGAGGGAACTCCAATTCACTGGGCGAGCATCCTGCACAGGGTGATGCGACAGCACGCGTTTGAGGAGAAGGGGGGAACTCTAAACCATCTTTCTCCTTTCCTCATCAATTTTTATCGACAGCGGAATTGTTTGACAGCGGCGGAGCTTGAACATTTTCCGCCATTGTCCATCGACCATCCCGGGAAGTATGTGCGGGAGAACGAGGTCGACACTGATGCAGAGGAGTCACCGACTTCTACCCCATCAAGACGGAGGGACGAAGGGAGACACACTCCTGCAGCACGAGTGCCGCGGAAGCGGCGATGGAGGGAAGAGTCTGAAGAGGAGCAGCATCAAGAACCCTCTGCTCCCATTCGACCGCGGCCGCTGTGCGAGCCATACAGCCGGCCGAAGCAGAAGGCACGCAGACTGGTGTTACCAGCCGACAGTGCGGACACGGCGACAATTGCGACGGAGATAGGAAGTGCGTCGCCAGAGAGGCAGGAGGAAGCGCGGACGACCGCAGGAGCAACGGGCCACGCTGCAACCACGACGGGAGAAAGGCCGCCTACGGGCCAAGGGCCTCCGGAGTTACCACGTGCGATGCGGACAGATGTTCCGTTTGCGCACAGACGAGCCTCCGCGGACGGACGAGCCTCCGCGGACCGGCGAACACAAGTGGACGTGGATCTACGCTTACGCGTGGGAAGGAGCAGTCCGCCTGTGCACAGGCGCTCACCTGTGCACAGGTCGCCTGTGCACAGGACGCCTCCACACGTGCCGCCTGTGCACAGGCAAGAATCACCCCCGTTCCAACGTAGGAAGGGGAAGGAGCCGGCGGAAGAACCGCCTACGAGACACCGGCCCTCGGGGCCAGACCCTCCGGCGCACCACGCGCCGCAATTTGCGCCTTCGGCGCCAGGGCCTTCGAGCCGAGGAGATACGAGCAGAGAGCGTGCGGAGGCCGCACCATCGGCGGGAAGTCCGCCGATAGATGCGCCTTCGGCGGTAGGGCCTATAGGCCAAGGAACATCGGGCGTGCGGCCCCCGGCCATGTCGCCTTCGGCGATAGATGTCCGCGGCGCCGGCAAATGCGCCTGCGCACGGGCCGGGCACAGCCCCCACGGACCGATCAAGGGAGCAGCAGACGGAGGAGCGGAGTGACTGTCCGCGGGATGAAATTTCGATGCGCGATGCGCAATCAAACCCCGCGCAGTCACCCTCCGCTCGATCGCCTTCGGCGGCGGACGACGGCGGCAGAGAGGATGCGGTAGACAATCAACAAGCGAGAGACGGGGATGCCGCACGGGTACATTCGCCTTCCGCCTTAGACATTTTGGCGACGAGCAGCGAGGCTGCAGCCGTGCCTTCGCAGGCAGCACACGTCGATGACGTGCAGCCCCACTCGGGGCAGTCGCCGACGCAATCAATGGCGACTGAAATTCTCCACTCGGATGATGACGACGAAGGCTCCACGGAAGAAATGTTAGGAGCAGAAGACACCGAGGAGGAGGAGGAGGAAATTGTTGGAGCGCCGTCGGCGGCGCTCTCTGAGCAGGTGATTCCGTTGCTGCGGTACTTGGATCGCAAGGTCGATAAATACGCCGACCCACTCCAGCCGGGATCTTACATCGAGTTAGTGCGCAGGCGGACTCGCACTAAAGTCCACACCAGCAAGCTATTAGCTAGAGTGGACCAGGAGTTGAAGGAATTGAAGGAGAAGCATGCGTGCTTGTGGGGTCAGTACAAGCTTAATCAGAAATTCTACAAGCACTCCGAGAAGATGAAGGATGAGAAACTGGGCGAGCTCACCAAGGAGCAGGTGAAGGTCAAGGAAGCACTCAATTCTGAGCAGGCCCAGAATCGGATTTTGTCAGAGGAGCTCGTGCGACAGACGCGGTTGTTGGAACAATGTCAGCTCGCACGGCAGGCGGATGAAGAGTTAATCCGCAGGTTACAGTCAGAGTGTGGCGAATTGAGAGCGCAACGTGCTGAAGCCGAATCGCAATTAGTGATAATTGAAGAGGATCGCAGGAAGGAGGCGGATCGCACGAAGGTGGAGACGGCGAGGCGAGTCGCCCACTGTCTCAAGGGCTACGTCCACTGGGAAGTGAAGGCGCAGGAGAAACTCACACTGCGTGAGTTTGAATTGCGCGCAGCCGGGTTGTTGTCAGGCGACAGTAGGAGTCGGCGGAAGGTAGCAAAGAAGCTCGATGCCTTTCTGTCGAAGGCACAGGATACCATGTCCGCCCTCGAAGGGGAGGTGTCCGCGGCGTTGCAGAGGTTGGGACTGCGCAGTCGAGCGGAAGATTGGCAGGGTAGGGAGTTAGTGTGCGGCAGTCGGCCGCGCAGGAGACGTAGTACAGGTTCCGCGGAGTGTAGTGTAGCGTGGTTCCGTGCAGGCGTGTAGCGTAGTGCAGTGTAGTGCTAGTAGGACTTAGAAGGTATAAAATAGTTCCAGGCGTTTTGCCTGGGGTTCTTTCCCATCAGAAGTGCAGATCAGGAACCCATTTCCTTTGCGTGTTTGTGTCCTTGAGTTCTGTCACCACGCACGAGGAGTTACAACTTAGCGTTCCGCATTTTGTAGCTGAAGGCCTTCGGCCGAATGTTCAGAGCTAGTACATTGGTTAGAGACTTGAGTAGTTCGGAACTGCACCTGCGGGTGACTGCCGATGCTCAGAGCCACTGACTAGTTAGATACTTGAACAGTTTCGCCCCTACACCTTCGAGTGTTCCTTTCTGATTGTACTCCTTGGGATTTTTCCCCTGAATGCCAAAGTGAAGTTTTGCTACTTCGTGTAAGCCTTGGTTGTAAATTCAGGTTACGCTGCAGCAGGTGCCTTGAGGGTAACCCCTGTAGTATTTCTGGGAATGACAAGTGCCTGAGAATTCAAACTCTTCAATAGACTGTTGTTGTGTTACTGGAATGTTTCTCAGTGAGTCCTTCAGTGCGGACCTGTGTTCTCTGCGCGTTTTGTGAGTTGAGAGTGTTGTTCACCGCGTCTGAGTGACTTCGATCCGAAGTAGGTGGTCCAAACCGGGTTTCCTACACTAGCAGCAAGCTAGTGGAAGCGTTGTAAAAGCCGGAGTTGGAAGTCACTGCCCGCAGCTTTGCCGAGTGTGCTTGAGAGAGACTTTCCCCCTGAAATCTTGAAGTAGAGGTCCTAACGGATCTCTGGGTTGTGTTTCTGTAGTTTCAGGTGTGTGTGTGTTACGCTGCACTGTGCGACCTCCGAGTGCGCTCCGAGTGGACACTTGCAGTATTTCTGGGAGTGACAGTTGCCTGAGAATTCAAACTCCTCAATAGTCTGTTAAAACGTGACACTTTGTACCCTGTGTGTTCCTCTGTCCCTGTGGGTTCGACCTTTCTACCACTATATTGCAGTTTTAGCCTTTAGTGGGTTATTACACAATTTGACAAAGAAAAGCATGATCATCCAATCGGCTCTACTAGTATACACACACTACAAGCGGAGAGAAACTACTCAGTGATTGAAAGAAAGACTTTAGCAATAATTTTTTCACTTAAAATGTTTTGACATTATTTTTTGGATGAAATATTCACTATAGTGATAGACAATAAGCCTAATGCTGAGGGGAGTATAGCTAGATGGAAACTACTACTAGCGGAGTTTGACTACATTCTAGAAGATCTGGTAAGAAACATGCTAATGCGAATTTGATGTCAAGAGCATATGATGAGGAAGGAGATGAATCAGTGGGTAACACTTTTTTGGATGAAGACTTCTTGATCATGAACATGATGACAACGGTACCGAAAGAGTATAGGAAGATTTGAGAATTCATTTCTAGATAAGAGGTTCTTCAAGGTATGCATTCAAGAGAGAAAAATGCATTGGAAATATGATACCAACCTTACATGTTTATAGAGAAAGTATTGTTTTCTAGTGATTATCTTACCAAGTGAGTAGAAGCTAGACGACTTAAATCTACTAATGAGAAGAAAGTGAGTAAAGTTTTGTATGAGCAAATCATCACCAGATTTGGTTCTTCCTTGGAGTTCAAATCAAATACAGGATGAGAGCAAAAAATGCTATTCAATCCTTGTTAGAGTACTTTTTTATTAAGGCTCGAATTACAACTTCCTACAAATCCAATGCTAATCGATTGACAGAGAGTATCAACAACGTACTTTGTATGATGTTGACCAAGGATGCACACATGGACGGAAGCAAGCAAAACTGGGACAACAGACCTCATGTTGTGTTGTGAAATTATGGGATAACATAAAAAACATCCATTTGATAGTAATCTTGCCGGATGCTGTACAGACTGAGTCAAAACTTTCCATATAGTTTGACTTGACCATCTTCATGACGATCCATAAAGTTGAAGAAGTCAAATGGAGCGAAAGTTGTCAGGTCTCGCCAGCAACAGTTAATGGAGTTGGAGGAAGCTCAAACCATGGCCATTGTACGAGTGAAACGAGCTCAACAATTGCAAAAAAAGTATTAGAAAAAATAAATTGGAACTCACAACTTGAAGCCAGTCAAGGATGGTGATGAATGATGCTCTTTAATGCAATTAGATATAAGAAGATTAGGAAAAAGTTTCTACCTAAGTACTTTGGAACTTTTATATTTGAGAACGTGTGGAAAAACTTTACTTATGACATCAAGGAATTATGAGGACGTCACTTTGATCGAGTTAATCACGACAAGTTGAAGCTAATACAATGAAAATCAGATTCTTTCTTTCCAAAAGGCGTAGTGAAATTTTAATCCGAGGATAAATGTAACACCGATTGTTTTATATGTGAACTAGAACTAAAAGTAGCCAAGTAGTTAGTTTAACTTAACTAAGTTTAGTTACTTATGGTTAAGTCCAGCTAGTTATAACTAAGTTTATCAAGTTATGACTATGTTTAGCTATAATGTCTATACTTGGAAAAATAACTAATGAAATTCTAGAAAGTTTGAGTGAGCACACCTAATTTTTTTTCTATCAAAATTTAAATTTCAAGCATATAATTCTTTGTGTGATAACAAAAAAATACCAGAATGGAGCATAATGGTACAAATTTGTTTTCAAAGGGACATAAACAACACCAAAGAGTCAAGAACTGTCACTGATTAACATTCTATTGAAGAGTTTTACTTCTCAGGCACATGTCACTCCTAGAAGACACTACTCAATTACGGCCGAAGGTCCGAAGAGCAAAGTATAATCACACACACAACCTGAAAATTGTCCAATCAAAGCCTACAGTAATTGCATCCGACCCTACATTCAGAATTTAGGGGAAAACTTTCCAAAATTGCACATTCTTAACCTACTGCTCCAAATAGCCGAGTCGCTAAGATACTTGGAATTATAATACCCCTGTTACTGGGTGTCGCGTTCTTAGTACTAGCAGAACAAAAAGTTCAAATTTGCTTAAATTTTGAATAGCCCTATGCACACTTGGAACATCCGAATTGGAAACTCGCGACTTCAGATGCGGTAACTTCGACAAACTAAAGCGCATCATGCACGGTGACATACACACACAATTTCACGAACGTGCACAATAGACACAAGTTGATAGCCAAGACAAGTCAATTGACGGAAAAGCCCCCCAAGGAAAGAGCCTTAGGTCTCTTTATTCACTCTGAATTCCTAGACAACTCAACCGCTCGAGTCGAGCCACCATCAAGTGCAGCGGTTACTGCGTTCTCTGAAGTTATGTCCGCTCCTAACCTATGCAACACGCATAAAATCTCTATCTCTAAGTTCTCACGTGCTTCTTCTAACCCGGAAGAGAAAGAATTGACTAATCTAACTAACCGACGATGTTTGACGATACCACTGGTCTTGAGGCCCATCAATCGCCGCTCCAACGAATCCAATTTCATCCACTTCAACGTTTGAACTTCCCACTCAACAAAACCGCGCAGACAATTTTCAACCCGCAAGCGCAAACTGTCGATCGTTTGCTCCTTCAATTGTCAAAACGCCAATTCCGCCACTTCCGCTTTGATCCGCGACGTGTCTAACTGCTCCTCAACCGTCTTTAACTGATCTCGCAGCCGATCACAATCTACATCAATTTTACTCTATATTTGACCTTCAAAGACTTGGCAGCTTCGCAATCCGTCAATCTCTTCGCCCGACTAGCAAATTCAGCTTTGTGCTTCTTTGTTTGTTCCGCCATAAGCTCATTTGCTCGTTGCATCTCTTTGTTGTGACTGTCAGTGCGTGCCTCAATCTTTCCTCGAAGGTCCATGCTCTTTGTTTTCATCGTCGCAATCTTTCGCCAAAGACCTTCGGTTCTCAGTTCTTCCCTTTGCACGAAACTCCTTCTATTTGGCCAGTTCAACCGAAGGACTTCGCACCCCATGTCCTTAGTTTGAAGTTCCTCCTCACGTACCTTCAGACTTGCAGTCGCTGCTGCACACACTCTCTTCATCACTTCGGCGGTCTTCACTGAAGCTGCTTTCTTGCTATGAGTCATATTCCTCAAGTAAGTAAGTAATCCCATCCAAGTACTTCGGTAAGGGAAATACATTGTCTTGTAGGAAGTTTGGGAATGCGACTGCCAACTCCTTCAGCTCTTCCGCTAACGATATCTTCTCAACTTCGGATTTCTTCATTCCTGAAGACACATAAGGCAAAAGACACCACCGTTCCACCAATCTGCTCTGCTACCTGCTCAAGTATATCCTCACTCAAAGTAAGCTCCTTCGCATGCTCTCACTGGTCTTCGGCTATAGCACATCTGCTTTCTCCGAAGATCCTCTTCCTCCATTGCATCCCCCTCCGTTGAAGATGCGGTTCCTTTGGACATGGCTACACTACCTTCCGAACTCTCTGACACTATCACATGACGGTGTGTCTTCTTATTCGGTCTAGCGCACATCTTCGGCGTCCTTAAGTGCGTTGCTTCCGATCTCGCCATTCGTGCTTCTAGACTTTGGTCTGCTACACTTGCCTCGGCTACCTTCTGCCTCTCTGCCGGTCGTCGCTCATACTCTTCTTCCGCCGTGGCTACCTCCACTCAAATTGGTCCTCGTGCTGCTCTTCGAGTGGTCTCTTGGGCTCGAGCGTCCTCCTCTTCAGACTCTCCGTCGGACTTCAATTACAAGACCTCCCTTTCTTTTGGGAAATCTCTTCTCTTCACTCTTTGTCAACAAGCCCATGTAGCGATAGAAATTCACCAAGAAAGGCGTCATATGATTCATCGAGGTTTCACACCACCTTTTGCCAACATTGATCCAAACTAGGTTCCAGAAGATCTTCGCCCAGTGAATTGCCTCCCCTCGCACTACGCGCTCTATAAATTCTACTTTCCACGCCGTTACATATGTCGTCCACTAGGGCCGCAAGATGTGCATCATTGATGTCGCCACCGCGCGTTTCTTCAGGTCGCAATATTCAACTATTCTCCAACCATTTGTACTCGATTGGGGGTTCTTGAAGAGCTGCGCGCATGTAAATTCTTTGAGTTGCGTCACTATAACGCTCTCCTTCTCGAAGATGTAATCCCCTTCCTTGCCCGCGCATGGTCTTAAGATGTGCGTACAATGTTTGAGATTCCACAACAACGGATTGCCGCAAAGGTTATTACCCTCATTCCGGTTCCTACCATCAACTCCTAGAAAATCATTGCTGACACGCAATTTCAATCCTCGAGCAAGAAATCAAGGTGTGCCATGATCAACTCTTGACGATACTTCCGCATTTCCACATTGATCACCTTTAGCAAAATCAACTTCGGTCCCGCTCTTTTCTAGGGCGCGCCATGTCTCTTGCTGAGTAATCTTTGATGTCTCTGATTGCAATTCTCGCTCTCGCACAATGTTGGCGCGAAGTGCCCGCTTTGTGTTCTTACCCTCGACACCCTAACTGTTCTCGCACGAGCGGGAATTGACACTTGCAATGCTAGTAGTTCTTGTCTGGTACTTGGCAAATTTTAATTATAACAAGTCGTCTTTGCCGAAGATCCCTCTATTACATCTCCGAAGTTATCTACACCGAAGTCCAGAGATCTTCGGCCGAAGTACCTGAAGGCGAATTCCATCTAAGCTTACTTTTGGTTACTCAATTTCCTTTATAGCTTCTAGCTCTAATGATTATGAACCTATATGTACATACTCTATTTTCAATACACTTCAAATACATTCTTTTATCCAAAAATCAAAACAATTATTCACCACACTTTGACTACATGATTAGTTTTGATTCATTTCACTAAATATTGAAAATTTCATTAGTTAGACTTAGTCTAATGTTGACTAAGTGACAAGTGGAGTTTCTAGAAGTTTAAAAAGATCAAATGTCATGTTGCCATCTCAACCTAGAGATTAGAAATCAATCAAAATGTTTAAGAGTTCAATGACATGTTGTCACATATTGGATATTTGTCAAACTTACTATGGTTTACTTTTTTTAAAGTATGATAGATGAAAATTACCAATGGTTACTATACTAATTTCTCAAGTTGTTTATAGAGAAGTGAGAAAGAATCTTTCAAGCAAGTTTGGAGAGTTCATATGTAGAGACTTGTTTCATTAATGAAAGAGTGACGTTTTTAAATACCTTGGAGTGTCGATGTGTGTGTACTTGAATGATGAATGGAGAGAATGGGTGAGATGATGTTTGAAAATTGATCATGAGGAGTAAATCTAGTCTTCTAATAACCATGATGAACCACTGCAAAACCATATGAGATAAAACTAAGTGAGAGTCAGCACGGAGTTTGCAGTTCATCAAATTTGTTGTTTGGACAAATTTTCCTAGAGATTTTTAAATAAACCAATGGTTCATGATTAATTTACATCATTAATTCCTTATCATCCAAGTAATGCTTTGAGTGTTTTATTGTCAAAACAATAACTTATTTCTCTCATTTAGTTGTGTGGTTATATTGTTTTCTTGTCTTCAACTTGCGAGAGAAAAAAACCACTAGATGTCATCCATATTTCTATTTTTGTTGGAATATGACATCATTTGTTGTATCAAATGCATTAGTAGACAACTTGATAGATAGAGTAGGATCGTATCACTTGAGAATATATGCTTTTTATCAAGCATCTTTCAAAACATTCAAAAGCTAAATCTTAAATTGTTTCCATCTTCATTTTTGATTTTGTTCTAGCATAGATGTCAAAGCTTGAGTTAGACAAATGAAACCTTTCACAAATCTATGATAAAAACTCGTGAGCATTAAAAAGTTTTCAAACTGAGTTTGATGTTCAGATGTTGTCAATTTTTAATGAGGCTTTGTCTTCTCGCTCATCATTTGAATTCCTTTTGATGTAACTCTATGACATAAGTATTCTACTTTTGACTTGTCAAACTCACATTTTGAATCTTTGACATATGATTAACTTTTTCTCAAAACTTGAAATAAATCTTGTAAATGAGGTTATACTATATATCAAAACATTATCTAGAAAAACAAGAACATATTTGTCTAGATAAGAGCAAAAAATATCATTCATTGTGGAAAGTGTATTCCACATGAATCTAAACTTAAGCATACTTTTGGCCAGAAAATTTAAATAATTAGATGTAGTGAAAAGGTAGGATTAGGAAATAATCAAAATAAGTCATTAGACGATTAAATTAGTTAATAAGGCACTGGACGACTTTCATCCCGTCTCGCATTATATGACATTAGCTAAAGTATATTAATATTGACAGTAGACAAATCTGTCGCAATTAGAACTTATCTAGTCACGTTTGGATCTCGCCTTAGTTCCTGCAATCATTTGGCCAAAAGTAGTGAAAGTAGAAGTAAGCAGTATTTACTAGATAAATGGTAGCAATTAACGATCTCACTTGCACTATGCTATCAATCCGAAAGTTAGGTTAAGGTAGCAATAGTATTAGTAATCGAACTTACAGATCCAAATTTTTAGTGAATTGGAATCAGAATTTCTATAATCTAGTTGATTTTGGCTGTAAAAATTTGGATGAGGTTAGTTAGATCATTAGTACTGTAACAATGAAACTTTGTTGCACACGGCTGTCAATCAAGATGTTAGGTTGCTGACTTTTAGGATTCAAATTTCTAGTGATTTGAGATCTAAAATTATATAATCTAGATGATACCTTCGATGCAAAAATCTGAAATAAAGTTAGTTCGGAATTTATAATTCCGTAGCTAGTATTTAAATCAAAAGTCTTTTTAAGACAAGGGCCTTGTTTTGTATTCTGTTAGTTCTTGAACAACTGGAAGTAGCATGGAGGAGAAGAGATGTACTGCAGAAGTGTGCATGGTAGTTTCTAAAACACGGAAAATCATATGCAGCCGGAGTTTGTTTAGACCGGAATGACTTGTCAATAGGACAAAAACATGTGTAATCCAACATGAAGCCATCGGAGAAGACTTATTGTTTAGGAAAAATACTGATAGCCTTATCATAATATTGTTGTGGTCGAATCTCTTGAGTACTCTCCGTTTTTTAATTGTCCTCCGAACGGATGAAATAGGAGATTTGGACTACATATCAACCTACCGTTTGCTAGTATTGAAGTCAGTGGGTGTATAATGTACACTTTTAGACCACAAAACAATGGACAATCCTGCGACTTTAAACATCAAAGAAACAGTGGAGGCTAGTCATTTGGATAAAAAGTCTGAAATAGCCGAGAACTAACCTTTAAAAAGCTGATATTCAGATCTAGAGGATGACCATCCAGACAGTCAATACATTGGTAAGAGATTCAGAATGTTGGATATAGTATATAGCTTATTTTCAAGAATAAAGAAAACTATAATTCTTTGTGGGAACAAATCCGGACTGATATACTTTAATAGTATTTAATGACAATTTGAAAGCTTTTTGAAGAAATATCAACATCATGTCGTACTACATTCATCAATCAAATGAATGTAGTAGATGCAATAATGAGATCAAAAGACATCACTAAATATTCAAAGTGATCTTATCTAGAAAAAAAACATTTTTTTGATATTTTTATCAACAATTCAAATTTGGTTTTAGGTGCTATTTAGATCCAATATAACATAATTTTTTGCTCCTTGAAGTTGATCAAACAAATCATATATACAAGATAATGAATATTTGTTTTCAGCGGTTTTTATTCAGTCCACGCAAATCAATGCAATAACTGCATGCTCCTATTTTTTTCTCACAAATAGTCGTTGAGCTACATAGGATGAAACATTTGATCGAATGAATCTTGTGCTCAACATCTACTCCATTTGAGCTTTACATTCTTCCAATTTGTTTGGAGCTAAATAATATGGAGTAATTTCAAGGTATTACCTCAATTTTTTGATCTGCACGTCTCTTTGTTGATAATCTTGCATGTAGATGATCTAGAACAACATTTGTATACTTCATAAAAATGTTGTTCAAGGAATTTAAAAAGTGAAGTTTATTCTTGGATCTAACAATGTCTTGTAAGATCGATTGTTGTATGCATGAAGTAGTATTATAAATAATCAAAAAAATCATGATTAGCTTAGATTTGACCAAGTCTAGCTAGTTATAACTAAGTTTATCCAATTTTGACTACATTTTGTTATAGTGTTCATATTTGGCGAAATGATTAGGAAACTTTTAGAAGATTGGAGTGAAAAATACTAAATTGTTTTTACAAAAAGTCTAGATTACTAGAAAAATTACAGTTGATTACTTGATTGGTTTCACTGTGTAAAGGAAATTCTATTCGTTAGACTAAATTTAAAGGTGATTTACGGAGGGTCTAAAACTTTGAAAGTCTCAAATGACATGTCGTAACTTCAATCTAGGGATTATGAAGCTTATAGAAGTTTTAGATATGCTAATGACATGTTATCACATATTGAAACTAGTCAAACCTACAATGATTTATCCTAGTAAAAATTAGTTAGAAGGTAAAATTCATATGTTACTATGATAATTTTTTAAGTGCTATATAAAGAGGTAGAAAAGAAACTCGCAAGCAAATTTTGACAATTCATTATGTGAGGACTTGTGTCATCAATATAAGTTTGAGTTACACAATCTCTTTTGGAGTGTCGATGAGTGTTTGCAATTGAGTAATGAATAAAGAGTTTGTGTGAAAAGGTATTTGAGACACAATCACATTTAGAACTTTTCACCTTTTAGAACCATGATGAAGCTACCTACAAACCATCCGAGGTAAACCTAAGTGAAAGTCAGCCCAGAGGTCATAGTTTCTTATAAGTCCAAAGAAACAAACATCATTTATAGAAAAATATGCTTTACTACTCACAAAGAAATATAATTTATTAATCTTAGATCTATCTTCATAAATTTTCTTGCTATCACTTTTTATCATTTTTATTCTCTAATCTACCCCTAAATTAAATTACTCTATTGATGACATTCATAAGATTACATCATATCGAGTTAAAAATTACTACACATTTAATCTCCTCTTTCTTCCAATCTATAAATAATTCTACACTAAGTGATTTTGATCTATTGTTTCATTTTGCTCATTTCACAATTTCATTTCTTCACTAACATCCTTCATCAATATAGATCTTAACTTCATTGCAACATTTTGTGATAGAAAACTTTTTGTTGAGCTTGTAAATCAAAATTCTCATCTTGTATTTTTCTATCATGACTTCCATGACAATCAATTGAACTTGAATCCGGTTTCTTTCATAAGCTTTCAACCATTGTCTTCTTCCAACCTCGCCGTTTCTTTGTTTTGTAGAACCAATAAGACCACAAAGTGAGTAAATTGATGATCTTTGTATTCTAAAGATACTTTTTAAACTTTTTTGTATTTTGCATTCATCATGTTGTTGAAAGATCTTTGCTGCATTGAATGTTCTCATTGAGATACTAGTTGAGTTTGGCAAAACTTGGCAATGTGATTTGTAATTCTGCATGCATAACATTAACAAATATCACAAATTTTCACTATTGATCAAGTCATTTGATTATTTGCATATCACTCTTGCAAACTTAAAATCAAAGATTGCCAAATCTCACTTCGATATTTTGTCCTCATGGTAATGCATAATCTTCTCTATATGGAAATTTTCCAGCTCTATTGGTGTAAGTTTGGTTGGATCTTGAACATTGCTTAACATATAATTGTGTGTAATTTCATAACCATCTGAAATATGTTCAACAATGCAATTGTTTCATTCACTACGAATAGATTCTTTATCATCAACTCATTTTGTCTTCAATTTTTCAAACCTTGTTTAAACACATCTAAGTATTTTGCTCAACTCATATTTATTATGAAAACTTGAAGATCACAAAATTTCAGAATATACTCATGGATAACTCCTTAATGCTTCTAATTTCACAACTTCATTTTTGTTGTTTGAAGAAAAATAACAATTTGAAGATTTTTCACAAGTACATTCTGAATTTCACTTCACAAAATTGAAGCATTTTGTTTTGACAGTTGTTGTTTTCATGTGAATGCTTTATACATGGGATAAGATTTCATGAATATTCTTGCATTAAAATCAGAATCATCAAAATGCGACAAGTAAATATTCATCCTCATGATCCAATCCTCTAAATTTTTTATTTTTCTACTCTTATATTACAAAAAAATTTATGTTGTTTTGAAGTTCACGGTGTACAAAACTAGAAAAAGATATCAAATATTTGGATCTCTTTATTTGCAATTTTCTTCATGTGAAGAGTGTGTTTTTTGAGATATACCTCTTGAGTGTTTTCACCTTATGGAATTGGCCTATTAATGTGATGAATTTTTGTTGCTAGCATCTATTTTCCCCATGACAAAATTTTCAAACTTGACACCTTCGGTTTCACATTTCTTCAATCACTTTTTGATATCATCTTTGAGAATTTCAAATAGAATAATGAAGAAAGGAAAATTTTGAATCATTCTGATAATTTACAAAATCTTTAAAGTTAGTGAGCCTTTGATCTTGCCCAAACAAAATGGTATAATGTGGCCACAGATGGTAAAAAATTTAGCAGTACTCCGATCATTTTTTGTCTTTTTCATAAAAACTTACAATGTACATGTTAAACGCTTTGTTGAAATTAAAGAAGCCATAAAATAAAGCTTTTTCATTGTTTAAGATTTTTTTCATAAAACACGCAAGATCAAGGTAAGATCCATGATGTTGTATGTTGAACAAAATCAGCTAAGACTTGTGTTTTTTTTTGGATAGACTATGTGCATGATATCAACTTTGACTTCATCAAGTTCTCAAACAATTTGTCAAAAAAATTATCCATCATGATAGTGCAATAGTTTTTCATCTAGTTCTTATTTATTCATTTGTGAATGAAATTTTTTTTTAATAGCAATTAGGTTAAAGAAATATTATATATAGCAGCAGTGCCCAATATTTTGATGCAAATCACATATTGAAAGTTCCATACAAATTCTAACATTAGTTCAATCCAATATATTTTTTGCTTTAAGATTTAAAAAACAAAGTCATACCAACCTCACATTTATCATTCCCTAATCTTTTGAATTGAATTCTCATCTTTTTTTTTAGACAATAAGTCACTGATTACTTCACAATGTGTCATAATCTAGCATGGAAGAAGAAATAAAGCTTTGTGATAAAAGATCTTAAAAGCTTGGGATCAAAAATAAGTTTTGAAGATCTTACTACTAAACATTTCCACAATTATTTGAAATTTTCATATTGTTTGCTTGTCAAAAATTCTTACTTACATCTCAAGAAAGCTTCTTTCTTAATTTTCTTCAAATCTTTACAGGGAATTGTGATAATAAGCCAACTTTAAAATTTCAAAATTTTATTAATTGATCTTGTCCTTGCTTGCTTGGAATCAAAGTCAAATCATCCATTACAAGACAACCTCTTCATACTTTTGTTCATGTGTACCAAATAAAATTAGATGTAATGTTTTTGAGGAATTTGATAAGTTTCAAACTTGTTTTATGTGGATATGGATTTCAGACAATTACAATTACAAGTGTTGTTTTTTTTATTTGCTTATCATGTGAAGGATTCTAAACTCTGATTTCCTATACTTTGTAAAATTATTGTCAATAGAAAAGTTTTTTCAAAGAGCCAAGATCATTGAAAGAGAAAGATGTTTTTTAAGCATTTTGCACTCACAAGGATAAATTTTTACTCACAGATTTTGTTGAAAAAAATAATTATCAGATTGTAGGATGGAGTAAAATTTTAACGTGGAGTAGCAAATTATTGTTGATGAGTCTCAAGTTGCTAAAAAATAAGAATCAAATTATCGATATTATGTTAAAATATTTTAGATATGTATTTATGAAACTTTATCATAAATGATGATATGTAGGCATGGTTATTTCAGGCAAATGTATGTGGCGGCACTTAAATTAACTAGACTACGGTGTATTTTGACGCCTAAATTAATGTAGATGGTACAAACATTGGGGAGATGTCATCTAGTCATAAACGTGTCAAGATTGTTATAGATCGTCGACTCAAAAATCGCACTTCCGACTCATAATTTCACCAATTTTCACCAATCATTTTAAAAGTAGAGTAAGATCTGGATATGTGAAATTTGCATTCTCGTTGATTTAAAATTTTCACTCTCGATTCATATTTTAATCGATTATTGATTTTCACTATTGTTCATAGACTTTTGTTTTTGGAGTAGTAGTATGATTTATGAACAAGTCAACCGAGTGGAGTTGTGATGCATGTTACCTCAACGTTATGTTCTTGTTGTCGCTCTTGTGTTTCTTGGTTTTTTACATTCATGTTATTCAAAATCAGTAGAGAGATTAAAAGAAAGCTGTAGTTAACTCACAACTTGTTCTTTTAGCTGTCTATTAAAGTCATATGTTGAGGTCTGATTCCTAATCACCTTGCTTCCGCTTGTGTCTTGGATTTAATTTGATGCCTTTTGTCAAACCAACATTCAGCGTGTAGTCTCCTGATATATTTTGTGCTCACATCCGATTGGATTTTTTATAAATTAAGGAGCTGAATTGTCAACTCTTTGGATTGTACATTAGAATAGACAAAATTTTGACACCTATATGTGAGTCATTTGCAGTTTCATGTTTGAATTTTACAATTACAAATGTTTGGATTCATTGTAAGCATATTGATATTTTTCAATATGCTTGAAGAGTCTTCGACTGCATATTTTTTGTTTGATATTTCTTGGGTGTAGCGTCAGCATGAAATTTACAGGTCCTTTGTTCACCGGCAAAGCAGGTTTTTAAGATTTTGTACGACAAAAGATGTGAGCCAGTGGGACATATAGGTTGATGCAATTTACGATGATAAATGATCCTTTGGTGACGTAAAATCCAGTTGGATCACATCTTTCTGCTTGTAATATTTTCATCAAAAATCTTCAGCAAGTTTGAAACTTGTGGCCAAAGTCTATAGGTTTTTTGTTTGAATCATGCTAAATTCATTCAAAGCATGAAATTATGAACTAGATCTTAAACCCTCGTTTGAATAGCTAGAAAGGATCTCTGAGCAATCCTCGTTTTGTCAAGACTATTGACTGCAACAATTGCTTGAACAGTTGCTTTAGATATATTCAAAGTCTATCATTGATTTTGTTTGAATGTTTAACCTCCACATTAATAGCAAGAAGGTCTTATTTGGGCCAAGCTTCTCTTGATTACAATCTTCATTGACAAAACATGCATACAAAAGAAGTATGTATTACCATTTAAGCACTTACTTGTTGAATAGTGAATTTTGAATGCAAAACACAAAACATTTTGACGATTTGCACTCAAAATTTGTTGAAACCACAAAGCACACAATATTTTGATGCTTTGTGGTTTTAACTTCAATACTTAGTGTGAGAGCTAGAACCAACATAGGTTATTTATTGTCTACTTTATTTTCTTTATAAATCATGTTACTCCATCTCCATTGATCAAATTTTTTGTTTGAGTGTTGACTTTTAAATGTAGATGTTGTAAAATAAAACTGCTTTTTTCACGTGCATGCTATCTTACAATCTTGTTCATCTTGCTCCTGATTACTTGTAAAAGTGACCATTCCATAATGAACTTGTTGAGTCTAATGGAATTTTGAGTCAATTTTTGCTATCTTACAATCTTGTTCATCTTGCTCCTGATTACTTGTAAAAGTGACCATTCCATAATGAACTTGTTGAGTCTAATGGAATTTTGAGTCAATTTTTGCTATCTTACAATCTTGTTCATCTTGCTCCTGATTACTTGTAAAAGTGACCATTCTATAATGGACTTGTTGAGTCTAATGGAATTTTGAGTCAATTTTTACTGTTGAATCTCTTTGGTTCACGATTGTCATCACTTTTTGCAAGATAGTTTTGATAATGTTGTGTGATGGTATTGACAATGTGAATTTGTCATGTGAGTAGATGTTTATATCAGTTTGTTAAGTAAAGCAGCTAACATCATGTTGTGTAAATTTTTTATGTCTCTCACAAAAACTAATGTGGTCTTTATTCTCATACTTGCGAACAAATAGAATTTGAAGAGATTGTTGGCATTGACATAGGTAAGGTGATTTCAAACGTAAATACTTTTTAACATTAAGAGCTGCTGGTTACAAATTTAGAAATTCTTTCACTATTAAATGAAAATAATCACTTATGACCTATTATTAAATTGACATTTTTTGTACTCTGTTAAAAGTAAATAATCACTGAAGATTGATCTTTGTAAAAATTGTCTATTTGAAATGTTACATGTGTTATGTTATGTATATCCTTGTTGCAACATTCACTAACAACGTTGGAGTTAATGGATCGCTCAATGCAAAATCAATTGTGAATATCGATCTATCGACTCACGTCATCGTTGGTCATTATGCGGTTGCTTCATCCGATGTTGAAAAATTTATCATTGATTTGACTTTAAAGATTGAAATCTTACTTAACAAAGCCGAAAAAAGCAATCTAAACGATCTTCAACACAATATCGCCCTTGTTTACATCACCGTTAGTTGTCAAATTCATGAAATTTATGCTTATCGAGATCCAAACAATAAAGCAATAAGTGAATTGAATTCAATTTTTCCAATTTTACACTATGAGCTCGTCAATTTATCTGTAGCAAATTTTTTCCAAAAGATTTGACAACATGCTCTTTGATTGGAGCATTGTTATTTATCAGATCATATCGACCTTATAGTCGATGAACAAAAAAAGTTCATCCAATGCATGCTCATAGATGTGAGCTAGTGATTAAATGCATCTTAGATTTGCTTTCCAAGAGTTCAAGGTTCAAGTATGGCAGGTCAAATGAGGAGTGTGTTTAATTATAAGTTATTGTGTAAAGCTACACAAGCATTGATTCATCATTGCTTGTTTGAGATTCAAGTTCTACTGCCTATACTTGGATAGTTTCAATACCTGTTTTTTACATCATCTGTTTTAAATACTTCATTATCCCATCCTTTGCTCCTTATAAACCATTAACCACAATCTTTTAATGGTCAAAAATGATTTCTAATCTCACATTGATGTTTATAATTATCTTGCAAAATATCTTGTTTCACATGGTAGTTATTGCAAATTCTTCACATTATGTATTATTATACTTGAAGATTGAAAATACACACTAATATTTTGCAAAAAATACTTTGCAAAACATCTGATTCATTCTTGCGGTTTGTCATCATTCTAACTATTCTTTGTATTTAACGGATTTCATACTTGATTAATTGTTAATTGAATGAAAAATAAGCAAAACATAACTACTGAGTTTGATTTATATGTAAATATAAAATAGATAAGTATTATTCTTACATGATTCATGAGATTGTATTTTTTTTATATTTCATTAAAATTTAGATAAAAAGTAAGGATTGGATAAGGTTTAAAGAAGTCATGAATCAAATCAAACTTAAATATAAATATATATTTCAAAAAATGACTTAAAATTTTCTGACTTTTGACATCAAATTTCATTTCCATTCATTTGTATTGTAATATTTCTTATATATATATATAAAATCTATGTTAGTATAATGCTATATTTGACACATTTTCCAAAAATAATTCTAGAAAACTTATTTTTCCCATTTGAATGCAATAGAAATCTATGTTTATGTTATGATTTGTACAATTTACTAACATCATGTTAATTTGCGATCACACTTGCATTAACAATTGTTCTTCATCTAATTTCATTTACACACAATTAGTCAAAATATGAATGCAAAATTCATATCCAAGACGTGTTGATATATGTAGAATATCATACGAAATTTCAAATTGTAAGAGGAAAAGGATTTAGAATACAATGTACGTTAGTCTCTCCATACAACATCGATTAAAATTTGAACAAAACCATTAGAAGAAACAATGTACATTTCTTTTATTCAAAAAATGTCAAGATACAACGATAGCCTGTAAGTATATACACAAACCACAGAACCATCTGGGAAAATATTTCTTCTATTTTTATGACAAAAATGATCTCAATCTTGATTTCTATTTGTCCATTTGCACATTCATACATTGCAATGGTAAGGAAGTGGAAATATGTCTGAACTTTTACCAAAGCTTTTGTGTGCACGAGTTAGACCTCTTTTTTGTATTTGCCTAGTCCACACAACGAAACCTGTATAGCTTGCTTTTCCGGAAATCATCTCCCAATGTATAGTTACAATCAAAGCACAACGTGCATGCTATAGAATGCTGGAAGTACGGTAAACGAGAATGGTTGCAGAAGGTACAATGTGCCACAAAGTTTATTTAACTTTTTTACTTATAGCAAAACATAAAATCTTTCGTCCAATGACTGCAGAGTACTTGGCAGTTGATGACATAATATCTTAGATTTAATATCATTGGAATATCATCCTTCAGTGCCCTACAGAACAAGAAAAGTGTCTATGTCCACACTAATCAACACTCATGTTTTGGAAGTAGCGTCATTCTTTGACAAGATCACATATTTTCTCCAACTAGACTACCTCATTGACATGTCTGCATAAAAGGAGAAGATCAATAAGATCATGGTCAAATTGGCTTCAATCTGAATTTATATAGTCGACATAACACCACTGCCACTAGCGTTTTTGTCCGATGTCAAGTACTGTCGGTCCCGAAACTTCTTCCAACGCATGTCGAGCACTATTTGACAGTCTTGTCACTAACAGCTGGATTCTGCTCGCTGGCAGAAACATTGAATTGAGGACGAGTTGCATTGCTTACTCCGATCACAGCAGTGAATCCAAACTGAATGATGCTTGATTCCAAAAGAAGTTTCTAAAGTTCTCATGTTAGTTTTCACGGGGATCAGCTCACCAACCAACGATTCCCTTCCCGCAATCCGCTTTCAGGTGAAGTACGACAACTGCACTGTGAAATATAAAAGTTTCCACCGACATTAAGTGTCGTGCAAACGCAAGACACTAACCTGTTCGTGTTTTCACGACAAAAGTCATGTTACGTCTCATGTCAGAGCATGTTATTTGCACACACTTTTATTTAATATTTTAGAGATGAATCAAAAGGCACAAGCTGTAACTGTATATATTATATGTTGTATACAATAATAAAATATACGTCTTATTATGATACAATGGGATTTCATTCATTTTCTTTGAGTGGGTTCAGTCTCTTCTGATTTACACTTTCCGCACTTCTTTGAGCAAGGAAATAGCGGCATGCCATGAAATCATTTTGAGTACCGTAAGAATGAGTCTTCTATGGCCATAAAATTCTGTAGAATCATAATCATTGCAAGGAAGCGTGGTATACCCCAAATAAGTTTTGTACCCCATTCAACATAGAAGGAGGAAGTACATGTAAGTCAGGTTTGTGAAGACTACGCTGAAGGTTAGAAAGAGGAAAGAAGTGTGCAAGTCGATACCGACTGGTTTATGGGGAAGGCAGTTGGAGCCATGCATACCACTGAACCTGGTCCATAGATGTGACCTCAGATTACACAATCGTTCTCTTTTTATGAAGATCTTCTGTTTTCCTTCAGATCTTGGAACAGGTGCTTGTGTAAATACAGTTCACATTCATTGCCGCAGATCCCGCACTCTCCTGTGACTTAGAGGTTGCACAGTCCCATTTGCAAAGGTAGTACTCATCTTCGAGTGATGTTAGAGCCAGTAGCTGACGCATCTCTAGTCCACCTCCATGATCTCAGTCCACACTTCTCCTTACCCACGATCATACCGGTAAAAGCTCATGGAACCTCTAAAATCTTAAAAACTTCGATATCAAGATCTGCCGGTATATAAATGTGATTCCAGCGTGTGACGCTAATCAAAAAAATATGACTGCATATGTTGTCGTCTAATACAGTGAGAGGAGAAAAAGGTGGAGATAATGGCATAAGCTGAGGCAAAGCACCTGAAACCGTGCGGTCAAAACGAATTATGAGCAGGACCAAAGCTGCGAAGCTCGGTCCATGAGTCTGAAACTTCTGCCCGATCGAGAATTTGTGTTCTGCCGACAGGCTGCAGCATAACGGGTCTGATCAAATGGACGCTCACAGCTACATCCGTCTGAGGTTGAAATGACAAACGTAAAACCTTTCGTTGAGCTTCTCAAACGGGCAATAAATCTTGAATAGTTCCTCCCATGTCTCGCCGTTGGACCTTCCTGTCTTCAGGCAATCAGATCTTGAAGTCCGTAAGGCATGGGGGAAGGATAGACATCTCCGCAAGATAGGCTCTTTTTCTTTCTTTCTTTCATCTTTTTGAAAAGATATCTCCGACGGACGAAACATGGGCAAGTCAATGCGTGTATCACATTGCGAAGATTACACATCTCTGTTGGTTTTCTACGTTTGTCGGATGCCAGAAATATAGCAGCAGATGAGAGCTTACGATAATAGAATAAAGGATGGACACGTCGCCTGGGTTCTGCAGAATCGAATTCCCTCCTGCGCTAACCTTGTGCAGAGTCCAGAAAAATTATGAAATAAAAAAAAAAAATAATAATAAAAAAATACTTCAAGCGTGAATCTTTAACCTGAAAATGCACTGCTACTACTGTAGCCCCTTTCCCAAGATGAAAGCATGTACATACGACGATAGTGTTCACACACTCATTCCGATCGTAGTTTCAATCAGGCAAAAAATGCATGCTATCTCCACTTCACGAAAGTTCTGCAGTGGTTCTGTCTGACTGCAAGTTTTATAAGCGACAGGAAATGAACAGGGCTAGAGATTAACCCTGCGACTGTCCTTTCAGTTGTGAACAATTTCCATGCGAATGTTCCTAGTTGGCCCTGAATGTGATGGAGGCCTATTACCTAGAAGGCCTATTGCCTAGATGAGCTAATACATCGACGTCTGTAGGACAAGCCTTCAGTTACAAGATCACGGAGTTAAAGTCCACCGACTGTTGTGATTTATGTACAAATTCTCTATGAACTAAGTAGAGCTGCATTCTTAGTTACAGGTTCTACATAAAAGAATGCAGATGGATCTGTCACATATAGAGCATCTGCACTGTCCACTCAACCAGAACACTAACAACTGTGATATACTAATGCCTGCATGTGATTTTTTTTTTCGCTTGAATACTCTTCTATTGAAGTCATACTTGAGAAAGACAGAGCTTCTTTCACACTGGTTGCAATGAAGGCTCGTAGCAACGAAGCTCGCTCATGAGATGATCGTCCTTCAACTCTGGAAGCCATTTGTAGACACACCTAGTGGGATCAAACACCAAAGCTACAACTCCAGATCCTTTTCGCTTTTGCCCAGTGAGGTAGATCAGGTTGCCTTTGCCAACACAACGAGACAGACACTGATCAGCTTTTCCCACAAACTCCGTCCATAATGTGCTGGGCATCGACTTCATTGACTGCCAACAACCCCAGCCATTCGATTCGTCAAATCGGTAAAACTGCAGTGTTCGAGGTTCATCTCTTTGTGATATGAAGATTACATTTTTCCTGTGTTCCACCAGGAAAGGGTGGTCTTCGTTGCAGTCCTCTGGCACGGGGAAATACGTCCACTTTCGGGAACACAAGTTAAACTTGACCAGCATGCATTCGAGGTACCCTTGAGGAAAATACTTTCCTTTAGCCAAACAGTATAAACTTTCGTTGCAGACGATGCGGCTTTCACCACCATACCAGAACATTATCTCCTTAGGTACTTTGTCACATTCCGTCCAAGAATTCGTGAGAGAATCGTATACAAAGGTTGTGCGATGAGTGTCGTGGTAAGTATTTGCAAGGATGATGGTGTAACTTGCTTTCTGCTTATCACAAACCAACCCAAGTATACTTCTGTACATACCAGTCATTGCGTCATAGTGAAGAGCTATGTCGCTTAGAGAGCGAAGTCTGGGTGGCCCGAACATATAACTGGGATTTGAGCTCTGCTCGAAAGGAGCTTTGAATGCTTTCGGTGCTATCAAGTACTTGCTCTGGTTTGTGAACGGATTGTGAACGATCAGCAGGTTTTCTGAGTGCCTGGTGACTGCACAGATCAGTCCACCTGCTGACTCCAGCCCTTTCACCATATCATTGAGGTATACGTCTTTCAAAGATTTTTCTCTCCAAGCGTTTCTTTTTACATTATAAACTGTCAAAGACCAATTTCCCACCAAGATCGGCAGAGATTGGAGTTCAACATCGCTTGTTGGCAAATGAGAGAGACTACCTTCTAACCATGATCTGCAGACTTGTCGCAAGGGAACTCGTTCGCAGAACGAAAGTCGTTTGATCAAACTGTCCGTGACATATTCAGGCAGATTTCTCCACAAATTCCCGTCAAGCTCTTTCACATCTGAAGGGATAAGATCACTGGAACGACTGAAGAAAGCAGCATACAGCTCTTGCATCGAAGCCATCGGGCAATCTTATTCTTCTCGAAGGAGCTTCAATTGTAAATGAGAGGGGCACCTATAACGAGTGCTACTGGCAGATGCCACTAGCTCTAGCTGGAGAATGGTGTGTGACTTTTACCAATCCTCGGGAATTACTCGCCTCCACCTCTTCCCGTGCGTACTCTCCCCACATCATGAAAGTCCTGAAGGAAACCAAATGTGTGATCCTACTTCACTTCCTTCTCGCACGACAGTGCTCCTTGTGGTCCCAACGGCAACATGGAACGGGGCGACGTGTAATATTATGTATGGACACTTTTGGGCGTACTGTTTCCGACCAGTAAATTACGTATATGGTGACATTCTGGCCGACACAGGTTACAGAGCAAGTTTGAAGTTCGAACTTGGATTCATGGACAGATCAACTCTTCTGCATGCACGGACAGTATTTTTTTTAATTCTTTTTTTGGTTCCAAACGGTAATCATTGACTGCCATAGTTGCTTTCAGTTTTATCCGTTTGCAAAGTTTAACGCGAAGTCCATCTCAGGAGATAGACTGAAACTGGGCAAGTTTGGGTTCAAAACTCCTGTCTTTGACTGCTCTCTGACTGCAAGGAAGTTCTGATAGCGGGCTCTGTATGGCCTACCACTCTACGTTTGTATTCTGAATGATTGTACATCATGATCCTGAATCCCTGTCTGAACCTCATACACAAATGCTTGAATCTACAATCCTATCGATTTTATTAGGATTCAGGATCATGATGATGACACCTTTGGGCATGATGATCAGCTAGAACACTAAATAGTAGGGTATCATAATTGTGATTCGACTTTTCAAGTCTCACTGTCACATTCTCAAACTTGAATGTGAACTCATTTTCTTCCCTCCTTTACTCCTTTCGTTCGTGTTGGCAATGGCACTAGTAATAGCAATATACTTTCGGGGAAATAAAATTGTAACGATACAGAGAAGATTAGCATGGCCCTGCCGCAAGGATGACACGCACAAATCGAGAAGTCGAGTACAAACAGTGGATGATTCTCCACGACTCAAGCAAATCTTAGCACTTTCCACTAAAATTTCGTACAGTTAACATTTATCTTGCTCAACTACTTTGAACCGTAACCAGAGTTTTTGAAATAGCTTTTGTTGCTAATGATATCAATGAATTATCAAAGATATTAAGTCTGTTTTTCAAATTTAAAAGTCAATATTGAAACTAATTATGATATATAAATATTGTAATATTTGAAAGCAAAACTATCTAATATTTTTGTTTATATTTGTGAATTTTTGTAAAAATAAGATGAATTTTACAAAATTAAAACATCTTATATTTTGAGATGATTAAAAACTACAGTAAATTTGATATCTGATTTTTTCATTCAATATCTAGACAAAAAATAAATAAAAAAATATCAATATATAAAAATTTATTAGAAATCAAAAAAATCTTGTTAAGTTTAACTCATGTTAAGGAGTAACCTCGGGTTAGCTATTTATAGTTAGGTGTGTCGCTGGCTTTGGGTATAAATATACCCCCAAAGCTTTTACTCAAATCTGCATTCAGTATTCAATTGTTAGTAAATTTTCTTGTGAGTTTCAGCCGTGGACGTAACCCCTGAGGGTGAACCACGTTATATGATTGTCTCCTGTGTTTGTGATTGACTTGAGTGACGCTTGGTTTTACGTTTTGGAGTAGAATCCAGGTTTTTGTTTAGGTGTTTTTTCACTTACATGTACACTGAAAAGTTTATTTTACTTTCTGAAAGTTTGTAAATAGAAGAAATTTTCAATTTTTTTCAGTTTTAGAATTTTGTCTACAGTTTTTTGTAGTCTCATAGTTGTTTCAGAACTTTGCAGGCTTTTGTCTTACTTCATGAGAATTTGTTAATAGAAGAAATTTTCAGTTTTTCCGGTGTCAAAATTTTTGTCAACAGCTTTTTTGTAGTCTTAGAGTTTTTCCAGAACTGTGTAGACAGTTTTTCAGTTTTTTGTAGTCTCAGAGTTTTTTCCAAAACTCACTAGACAATTTTCATCAGGGGTAGACATTGATAAAACGTTTTAGTCATGACTATATAAGTTGTTTATTGTGATTGAAGCTTTGCTGACAGGTTGTTTAATGTTTAGTAAGGATTTTCCAAGTAAAGTGTGTACAGTGAAAATGATTTCAAATTTTACTTTTACTGAACGTTGCTAAGTTTCTATGTGAATCTCTAACAGTTTTCAGTGACAGTATCAAAAAGTCTCTGATTTTTTGAGGTGACAAATTTCAATGACAATATCAGAAAGTGTGTGATTCTTTGAGGTGACAAGAAATAGAGTGACAGTATCAGAAAGTGTGTGAGCTAGGTTGGGAGGAGAGTACAAGCGGCCGAGACTCCCAAGCAGAAGCGAAGCGGCGGATTTTTTCTGGGAGGCGAAAAGGAGGTGTTCCCCCCTTCTTCTTCTCGGACTTCGGACAGCGGCGAGCAGATTCGGGCAGTGGGCATTGGCGGCGTAAGGCAGCGGAGGCCGCGCAGAAATAGTGCAGTAGCAAAAGGCAGCAAAGGCCCGCAGAGTTTGGTCAGCGGCCCGAGTGCAAACTCCCACCCCTCGCACAGGTCGGGCATGTCAATGGGCAAGGCCCCCAAGCGGCGGAGAACCACTCCATCCCGAGGCGAGAACCCCTCCCACCCTTGCTCCAAGGCAGGCCCCCGAGCAGCGGAGAACCCCCCCTACTTCCCCCGAGGTAGGACTGAACATCGAAACAAGTTGGAGGAACAAGGTACAAAATTTTTTCCTCTTTATGGCTGAGGTGATTACTTGCTATGGAAAAAGCAAGTGGAAGTCAAGCTGAGATCTATGGGCCTCGCTAATGTGCTTAGAGACAAACCAATGCACATTACTCACATTGATCGGAGAGATTCACAAAAGCAAGCAGTCTACATTGTGATGGGTTATTTAGATCTTTTGGTTATTAACCAAGTTGAGGAGTATTTTGAGGTTACACAGCTTTTTGATGCCCTACAGAGACGGTTTCATTAGAAGGAAATATCACATGTGATGAACACCTACATGAGGCTATTGAACTTCATGATGAGACCCAGATCAAGAATTCAAGATCACATTCACTCCTACGGAGATTTGTTGATAGATCTTCAGAGTATGGGAGAGGAGCTTTCTGACATTAAGAAAGCTATGCATCTACTCCTTTCATTGTCTTCCTCCTACCAGACACTGTCAAAGATTCTTCTTCATTGTGATAACAAGGTTGTAAGTGCTCTCCTGGCGGACGAGGTAGTACAGGAGATGTTTTCATTCTATCGTCCACTCACTTCAAGTACTGCACTTACTCTGACCTGTGGTCAGACGCAACCATTGGATCTGGACAATTTGCAGCAAACTGAATTCAAGAGGCAGAGATCTAGATCCCTAGAGCGAAGGATTGTTCAATCTTGGGTTCCATCCCCTAACAAGAGAAACTTGAAGAACTTGGTGTGTTAATGATGTGGCAAGAATGACCACCTCAAGAAGTACTGTTGGATGATAGTAAGAGATGCGAATCTCCTTCAAGTGGCAAATGTTGCGGAGCATCTTCACTCAGAAGAAGAAGACATGTTTACCGACGGTCTATGATGCTAGAGGTATGACCTCTGTAGTTCACCAACGGTCGTTGGTGATGTATGGATTTTGGATAGTGTTTGTTCCAATCACATTTGTTACATTAGAGAGTTCTTCTGTACTTTCTCAAGATCAAACGATGCCGTTCTTATGGAGAATGACCAACCTTGTAAGATTGAGGGTGTGGGATCTTTGGACATGCAGAGTTTTACAGATTCCACAACATGCGAATTTTTACAAATCCCACATCCTCAATCTTATAAGGTTGGTCATTCTCCATAAATGTAAAATAAACTTGTGTAATATTAACCTAACTTGTGTTTGATGGTGTCAATCGAACACTAACACAAGTTAGGTTTATAACTAACATGAGAAAAAACTTGATCTCTCATGGATTGTTAGACTCACATGGCTTAGAGTGGAGCTTTAGGCAGGGCGTGTTAGATGTCAAATCCAGTGATAAGAAGGTTATACTTAGGGGATACAAGCACAATATAACCTGTACTTATTAGAGGGCATCACAATGTGTGGTGAAGTTAACTTTACCCGATCTTGCGTAGATATTTCTCATTTATAGCATTCTAGACTATGTCATATGAGTGATAGGTACTTGTCTCTTTTTGATGAGAAAAAAGTGTTACCGAAAGTTGACTTTGCATATTGTGAACATTGCATCATGGAAAAATAGCATATGCGAGTTTTTAGTGTTGAAACTCATAATTCCACAGAGATATTGGTGTATATACATAGTGACGTGTGGGGGCCATCTCCTAGTGCCTCACTCTCAGGAAAGCTCTACTATGTATCTTTTATAGACGATAAAGGGGGAAAATTCTAAGGCTCCTCGTACTTACAAGGGAAAATCTCCAATCACGGATGTCGTTGTGAGGGAGTTTGATTATTATATCACCAATGATCTATCACAAAAAGAAGCACCGGTGCATCAAGAATAGGAGGAACATGAGCGAGTTATGATTGATGAGCCTATCGCAATAGTTTCAGACGATTAAAATCAACCGGAAACATCTACTATGAGATCGCATCGTCCTAGTAGAGCTCTTCTAAGGTTTAGTGTATGAGCAAATTCAACTATTCTCAAAGATTGTGACTTTGATGTCAAAGATGGGGATCATATGGCTTTGATTTTGGAAGAAGGTGAACCTTCTTTATACAGGTAAGATCAAGCTTTGATCAACAAGCTTGAGTGAAATGTTGCTATGAAGCGGGAGATGGAATCCCTGATTTGACAATAAGATTTAGGAGTTGATTGAGGCTTCTACGGATCAAACGCTGATTGACTCCAAGTAGATATACAAGCTGAAGGACAATCAAGCAGGAGACAAGGCAAGAATCTTCAAAGTTAGGCTAGTGGCTAGAGATTTCACACAAGAGAAGTATGTGGACTATAAAGAAGTTTTTTCACGTGTAGCTAAGTATGCTACAATTTGTCTGATATGTGCACTTGCTGCGATATTTGATCTTGTAATGGATTAGATAGATGTAGTTACAGACGTTCTCTATGGATATTTGGAGTAGGAGATCTACACGAGACAACTTGTTGGTTTTGAGATCAAAGGCAAAGAGAGGTTGGTTTGTAGATTGTTGAAATCATTGTATGGACTAAAGCAAGCTCTTAAGAAGTGAAACACGTGATTTTATGAGTACATGAAGGCACAAGGTTTTTTATGAAGCGTGTATGATCCTTGTGTCTACATGAAGAAAGTAAATGATGAGTTGCTCAATCTCATCATTCTAGTATTCTACGTTGACGACATGCTGATCTTGGCAAAAAACCAATCCGATGTTGATGAATGCAAAAGTAAGTTGAAGTTTGCATTTAAGATGAAGGATAGGGGGAGTAGAAGAGAATACTAAGCATGGAGATTAATAGTGATCTTGAACAGAAGAGGCTATGATTGAGTCAAGGCAAGTATGTTCGTCATATACTTGACAGGTTCAACATGGTCGATTCCAAAGGAGTATGGACTCCTTTGGCAGCAAATTTAAAACTCTCCGCAGCTCAAAGTCCTACCAATGTTGTGCACAAAGCAAGAATGTGTTCCCTATGAACAAGCCGTAGACAGCCTTATGTATTTGATGGTGTGTAATAGGCCAAACATTGCTTTTGCAATGAGGATGGTAAGCAGGTACATGTCGAATCCAAGAAAATTTCACTGGGAAGCAGTGAAATGGATTATGAGATATTTGAAAAGTACTTTGGATTATGGCTTACTGTTTGATGGTCTCTTAAACAATGCTAAATACTTATTTGGGTACATTGATGCTGACTATGGATAGGATCTTGTTAAAAGGAAATCAACAATTTGGTATGTGTTTACACTTGGCGGTGGAAGCATTAGTTGGAAGTCTACCTTGCAGAGATGCGTACTTCAGTCAACAACAGAAGCTGAATATGTGGCAGCAGCAGAAGTGGCAAAGGAAGCTATTTGGTTGGATAAATTTATCATGGAAATGAAATTGAAGCAAGTCGTGGTTAATCTTTATTGTGATAGTCAGAGTGCTTTACATTTGGCTGCGAACTAGGTCATGGATAGCAGAGTGAAGCACATCGACATCAGGTACCATTTTATTAGACAAGCAGTGTCTCATAAAACGATTGAGCTAGTCAAGATCGACGGTAAACTCAATCTAGTTGATACTTTGATCAAAGTTATTACTTTAGAGAGTTTTAGGCGACATTATGCTACCAAGCAGGTTGTGCATGGAGAGCACATGTAGAATTTGTTTGCATAGTAAATTCAATTATCTCTTTATATATTTACTCTATCCTATGATGGCTACAATTTAGCTCTAGTTAACTCTTGTGTAAAGAGTTAGCTTGTATTAAGTTTCTTTCTAGAACTTCCCGCGGAGTAATTATATAGACTACGAGATCTATGATACTTCTATGCAAATAAGTTTTTCTATTTATCTCTTTATGTTATTATTCTATACTGTTATGGCTGCGATCTAGTTCTAGTTAACTTTCGTATAAAGAATAATCTTGTGTTAGATTTCTGCCTAGAACTTCCCGGTGAGTAATAATATAGATTATAGAGGTTAGTGTTTCCTTAACATGAGTTAAGAGTAAGATTGATGAGGTTAACTTCGGCTACAGAGTATTCTCAGGTCATAGTTATTTATAGTTAGATGTGTCGCTGGCTTTGGGTATAAATATACCCCCAAGGCTTTTACTTGAGTGTGCATTCAGTCTTTAGTTGTAAGTAAATTTTCTCATGTGCTTCAGCCGTGACCGTAGCTTCCTAGGATGAACCATGTTATATGATTGTCTCTTGTGTTTGGCTTGAGTGACGTTTGGTTTTACGTTTAAGAAATTTCAATTCTGTATATAATCACGCTGTTACAAAAATCTTATGTTTAATTATCTTTATTAAAAGATTTGAATTTTATATTGCACCAACATTTGAAATTATTTTTATGTTCTTATTTTTTGTGTATGTATACACAAGATTTTTCATTGTAACAAAATAGATGAAAATACTAAGAACAAAAGCTCTTGACTAAAACAATGTATTTAACTATGTTAGTTTACAATGTTTGAAAGCAATTTATTTCTGTTATAATTTAGTATGCTAAAAAATATTTTTATCATAGAAAAAATTAGTAGCGTTGAACAATTCAAACAACAAATTAAAAATCAAACAGCTTACAAATCTATCAAGAAAAATACTTCTGAAAAAATATTGTTGAAAAAATTAGTAGCAAATCTTTAATGCATAGAAAAAATAATGCTTCTAGCTTGTAATTTTTTCAAATAAACTTATCAAAACATAAAAAATAAAATAAAAAATTAGACCTTATTGATAAATAAATTACAATACTTCTTTTAAATCTTTAAGGTTTTCGATTCAAATTCTTTTTTCAAAATACAAATAAGAAAGATAAAATTTACACACAATTTATAAAGAAAAACACATTGTTAAAACATCAAAGAGTAAGGAGATAACGAATTGGATAAAAATGTTGAAAACAGTATTATTACTAGTATTATGATTTATTAAAAAATAATAAAAAGCATCTATATCTTTTAAGGACAAAATTTCATATAAATTTTTTTATAATGAAAAATTATGAAATTTAAAAATATATATATATAATTGTAAATACAAAAAATTTCACTGAATTTTTTTTTGCTTACACAATCATTTGATTACATTTGATTAAAACATATGTTAATATAGAATAAACAATCAATCAGTATTCAAACTAGCTTCGTATGCGCTTGTCAAACAGTTATATTTTACAAAAAATTTAGACAAATTTATTGAAGAATCTGTGTTTGCAACTTGAGTTTCTAAATATTGAATTATATAAATTTATCAAAATGTTCAATTCCAAGTATTATTTTAAAAGTGAATTTTTTTTACAAACTTAATATTTAAATTTATTTGTTCATAATATAAAAATAAAGATTTGTATTTAAGCATTGAAATTATTTTAAATTTTCTGTTTCTTTAATATATTTTATATAAATTGAAAATGACAATTCAAAAAAAAATTAATCTATTATATTTTTAAAATATTGAAAACATGTATGAAAATTTATCATTAGAAATATTATTATTTTTACTATCTAGTACGAAAATAATAATAAATTTCTTATTAAATAATAAATAATGAATAACTTTTTGCCAAAAATAAAATTATTCAAATAAAAGTGAAAAAATCTTTATCAATGATTGATGAGTAAGTTATTAAATTAAAAATATGGCATATAAAATCATAATATTTGAATTTTTTATATTTTATAAAGAAAAAATTTGTTACAATAGTGCAACACATGTGAAAATGATTGATAAGATGTAGGTAATGAGTTCAAGAGATGAAGTGTCTTACTCTCATCATTTAAGTGATAATTATACCTACTTTATAGTAGAAAAATCCATCAATTTACAAGCAATTGTGTTGGAACACAATTATTTTATCCAGCATGCAACTATGAAGCTCTATTTAAAAACAGATAAAAATCAACAAGCATAGAGCTCTCATTTTTTAGGTTGAAAACTTGAAAAAAATAACAAGTGATTCATTCATTGATCAAAATAGAGATCCTAAAGATCTTCTCAAAGCTAATGCTTAGAGCACTAGAACGATAAATAATGATGTCAGAATATAACAATCAAAATTATAAACCACTAGTTGTAGTAAGAGATAAAAATTCTTCACATCTAGGATTATGAGGTAATCTAATCTCTTCATACCTTGGATAGTTAACAAACACATGCTCTTTATACTCATTTTTTTTCCGGTCATAACAACTACAATTTTTTCACTTTTATCAATATTAAACCAATACTTTTTCTCAATTCCTAGCTTATGAAACCCAATTCTATGTCGTGCAAGAATAAGACGTAAGATAATGAAAATTTCCATCAATGTATACCTATGTTCACAATTAAAAAGCATAGGATTAACATGAACTTGAAAATTTTTCATGTTATATATGTCAAATATTGTTAATAAATTGCTCTTATAGATGCTTGCGAAGTGCCATTGGATGCAAATCCCAATAATATTCTACTACATTCTACTTCAAAGATCAAGTTATCATATTTGTTGACCATTCTATGGAACGTGTACGCTACAAAGTTTGAAGAGAAAGGCTAGAAGCATCAAAAAATCTCACACTTCTTATGTAAATGATGATCAAGTAAAGAGCTTCAGCTTCTAGAGTAAGACAACTTGTTTCAACATGAAGAATAGCATACGGAGTTTGGTTTCTTACACCCAATCATTCTTGTAGAAAGATCTTTTGCATCCTCTACAAGCACTTCCAACCTCTCTTCTTACAACAAGGTTTTAGATTTGGATTTCATATAAGACATAAGATCATTAAACTCTTAAATAAGAATATTTTAAGCCCAGAGACACAATATGAGCTTTTTTATATTGATATAACAATGAATATAGAGCTTTGTAACCAACTTTTATTCTCTTTTTCACACAAAGTACTCAACTATAGTCATTAGAAAAATTGATGCTTTGATATTTGTAACATTTCACTTATTTAAATTGTAGCTTTTTGTGGAACAATGAAAAATTTGATGTAGTGTTCACTATAATGACTTTGAACTTTTCCAAATTAAACTTAATCTACTTTTGGATGCAAAACCTTGCCAAAGTGTTGAAATATTTTTGCAAACTATCGTCATCACGTGCTAATAATATGATATTTCTGTATATAATAGAGCTTTGATGACAAAATCGTATTAAACATTTGGCGTGATTACGTTGTAACATTATGATTTTGGCTCAAACATAATGATACAACGGGATCACACCTAGAAGTAGATTTGATGGTACTCCAATAGCTTACAATCTTTGTCATAAGAGCTATTATGTCAAAGGTTTTCTTAAAATTGATGAAGCTGCAAAATAAAAATTTTCCTTTGTCTCCTAGATTCCTTCATAAAACACGCAAGATCAAGTTATGCTTGATGATGATTTTACTTGGGCAAAATTTAACTTGATCTAGCGCTCTTTTTAAAAGATTCTATCCATGTTCTCAACTTTGACTCCATCAATTTGCCAAAAGGAAGATTAATTTTTCACTATCTTCCCAAAAACCTATTTTTCTTCATGTACAATTATTACATGTAATACATGACCCAAATTCCAAAGATATTATTATTACAAAGAACTTAGAAAGAAAAATTGTTTAAGAAACCAGCCAAATATTTTGTGATAGTTAGTGTGACTACAAATTTTTGTATGTTGTGAATGCAGTCAGATTAATTGAGGATGATGGCATGAAAATAGATGATGATGTTGATAATTGCTGCAATCTCCCACACCTAATAATTCATAAAACGTTTGAATCTTGATTTTCTAATTTGAGAAGGAGAAGTCAAACATCCGGATTGTTTTTAGACAAATGCACAAACAAAATACAGCTTGAGATTTTAGAGACAAAACTTTTGTTTATGTATAGTTTCAAATTTTTCTTCAAACTTGCTCCTATGAGAGTTTGCAGGAATTACATAGCAAGCTTTAAATCAAAATTTTGAGATGTTTTTGGAATTTTCAAGCATGGAAAGCTCTAGAAACATGCATGTTTGCAAACAGTTTATTGCAATCCATGATCATTTAATTGTCATTGCAAACCTCCATTGAATTCTAAAATACCTATAGTAGCAATTTGAAAAAAAACACTACCATTAATGACTCCATTGATCTTGCTCTAGCTTTGTTGAAAGTTTACGCTTCTTTGGTATTCCTTGTTTCGTCTACATTTCTACCGCTCCATCTCCTCTAACTGGGATGAAAGTTTACACTTCTTTTGCCCTCTTTGCCAACAATCCAATCATATGCAATTTTAAAATCTCAGTCTCTCCTTTGATCTCTCGTCGAAGCTTGCTGGCTACGAAATCTATACAAACCCTTCTTGATCAAATCTTGATCTACTGTTGCTACTACATTTCAATTTTTTCCAATTGTTGCGGATAGGTTGGAAAAAATCATTGAAAACAAAGTTTACATTGTTTCGATGGCCATATAAAATGCTTTAATTTGCTTGCTCTAATATCAATTGTAGCGCACTTTCATGAAAAAAATAAGCACAAGCACACATAACAACATGTTACACAAGTTTATATTTTGATAGTCATTACGAACTATATCCACTGAAAACACAAAATAGCTTTATTGTTAGAAAACCTAATGTATCATAACAAAAATTTTGCTACTTATTTCTTATAATGACGATTTACTTAAATCCTTATTAAAATTTAACTAATCTAATTTAACAAAGTTTCAATTAACTTCTAACAATTTCATGTGAGATATTATACTATATAGATGTTCAGTCTCATAAATATTTACATAAAAACATTTGAATGTTTGCTTCATCTATCATAATTTTACCCTCATATATGTATGATAAAATTAAATACGGATAAATTCAATTAAAACAAGAGCAAAAATGTATAATAAAATATTACTGAGATCTTAGTATTCTAAATTTATGATAAAGTTTCAAAATCAAAACCTTGTTTTTTTGAGCAAAAACATGAATAAGCACTTATGATATTTTAAATAATGTGATATAAAAAAATGAATGTAAAGATTAAAAATAAAAATAATTTATTTTTTTATAATTTATTTTTTTTGGTAAGTAAAAAATAGATGAAAGCTCATGTTGTATATTAAGAATAAAATCTCTCATTTTAGGTAGATATTTAACGTAAATAGAAATATAATATATGCAAATATAAACATATAATATTTTTTAAAATTTTAAAAATAATTTTTTTGCATTAAATAAACACATAAAAAATATTTTAATATGTGTTATCAGTAAAAGATGGAAAATATTTTGTTTAAATTTATAAGTCTTACAAAAACTAAAAACTACATTCTTAGATGAAATTGGAACTTCTAAAAATCATAATAGTGCAACTGTTAGTTCAAAGGTAGTTCTTTTTTGATTTGTGAATATGAATAATATTCCGTAGCGACCGAGTAGAAGAAAAAGCATAAATAGCATCATCTTCCAATACTTTGATGAGTTTCTATCCAAAATAATCTCCTTCTCACTTGATAGACTTCATATATTGACCATCCAAATCCTCACATCTATCATTTGCTAATCTTTTGATTTAAGCCATCATCTCTACTTCAAAAAATAAGCTAGGCATCTTTCACAGTGTCATGGATTTATTGTCGTGGAAAAAATAGAGCTTTTTGGCAAAAAATATAAAAAATTTGGGATCAATATTAGATTTGAAGACTATATTAACAATCGTCTCTTCAAAATTTCAGATCCTCCATGTAATCATAGATAAATACCAAAATGCAGCATATTTATCATGTAATGATAAAGATCTGATCCCACGAGAACAGAAACAACACAAAGAGCAACGAGTGTCATGTATCAACAGTCTCTTGAAGAGTTTGAATTCTCAGGCGGCTGTCACTTTCAAAAATATTGTAGGTGCTAAGTTCAAAGGAGGCACATTGCAATGTAAATCACACATTAATCCTGAAACTTCTCCAATCAAGCACCACAGAAGTCAATCACGACCCTGTCTTAGTATTCAAGGGGGAAAATTTCTAAATGATACACTTAGTTAACTGCACTAAGCTTCCAATTATGAATTTGCTTAAATTCTGATCTAGCTAATTGCTACTCAAAACATATGAATTGGGCTACTACTTTGGATGCGGTATCTTCGACAAACTGAAGTTCCTCTCGCACGGTGACAAAACTCTCAATTCAGAGACGCGCGGAGAATGCACGCTCCACACTGAGATTCTAACTAACACTCCGAGATGCCACTCGCTATGCCGCAAGCTCCGAACAGGCACATCACCTGCAAAGTCGGCAATTGCCACGCTCTCCGACTTTTGATCTAATCTCAACCTACGAAAAACGACCGTTAGTTCCAATTCCAAGTTCTTCATCGCTTCGTTTGAACTGGAAAGAAACGCATCTAACTTCCTAGCTAACTGGCGCTGCTCACTCACACTACAAGCTATCATTGCGGTCACGCGACTCTTCAAATATCTCAACTACAACCACTTCTTGTCTCAATTTGCCATATCACAAATCCGCGCATGCACCGATTCATCTTTTGAGTCAACGCGTCGTTTGTTTGCTCCGCTAACTGTTGATTCTTCTGCTCCACCTTCGACAGTTTCACTTCCATTTCAGTTAACTACTCCTCGGCCAACGATCGCTAAGATCTCATCTCATTGCAATTGGCCTCCAATCTCTCCAGCAGCTCCAAGTTCAAAGTCCTAGCAGCTTCACACTCCGCCAAAGCCTTCACCTTCGCTGCCATCTCTGTTGCATGCGCCTAATCATTTTTCTCCATATCCGCATTTAGCTCGTCCATTCTGAGCGAGTCCTCGTTAAAGGCCACCCGAGACGCCTCCAATCTATTCCGAAGGTTAACTTTCACTCGTCTAGTAATCTCAATATCGGTTCGAAGACTCTCATAGGCCTTCTCCGAAGACTTCCGCAATTCTTTTTCTTCGGCCAACCTTTTCCAAAGTACCTCGTCCTTCTCCTCTGAATCCTGGAGTTGCTTATCCTTCTTCACTATTGCGCGAGCTGCTGCCACCTTCATCCGCGTCATATTACGCACTAGCTCCACGTAAGATTCAACATTGGATGGCCCACCATACTTCCCTAGTTTAATGTCGAGGTACCGGAGTAAAGGCATCACTTTTCCACACAACAAGTCCGCTGCATTGATCCCTTCCGACTGAATATCTTCTGCCAAAGGATCTTCTCCCGTCTCCAATGTAACCGTCCCGTATACGTCCGAGGTGACGCCAGCGGCTACTGCGCAGTAGACTCTCGTGCTACGCCTTCAACTATTCTTTCTCCTATCTTCTCCAGTGCAACCGGATACTTCTCCGTGTCCGATGACAGTGTCAGCACTTCTAAGGGTTTCTCCAAAGAAGCACTTACTCTAACTTACTGTCAAAGTACTTGGATTCCGCTCCTAGGTTCCTCCCTCCGTCATGATTTCCTTTCCTTTGTCTTTCCTTGATGTCCGGCTATCCATCGCTACCGAAGGTCTCTCCCCGGAAGGCCAAAGGCTCTTCTCCAAAGGCCCATCTTCCTCTCTCGCGGTGGCCTCTACTTCCAACTCCGCCCACTCTGCCGAAGTGAGACGGCCTTGCGACGCAGTAACACTGCTCTCCGTGCTGCTACCGTCCTCCAATATCAATTGTTGGGCTTTCATCTTCATTCTGGCCCGTGCATTAGGCGTTCTGAGCTTGGTGGAAACTGGTCGGCAATTCCTCATTTCGGAAACTGCGACCTTCTGAAGCTTTTCTGCGACCGTTATTTCCTTCTGTCCCTGGGTCCATTTGTTCTCCCCGAAGGCAAGGCAAGTTGCGCATCTTCCTGGTCGGTGTCAACCTCAATGGCACTCAAAGTCTCGTCTTCATCCTGCGCATGAGTCTGCAGCAGGAACTTTTGCTCTGCCTCAGTTAACCGTCCCATCCCCCGATAGAAATTAATGAAAAACGGGGACATATAATTGGCTGATCCTATCATAAGTGCACCAATGTCTTGCCTCGTGACAATCCACAATATCCGCGCCTAGTGAATTCATTCTCCTCGCAACGCTCATTCCACAAACCCAACCTGCCAAGTCGTCATGTACATCGGCCAAAAAGGTCAAAGGATCTACATCAATGCCACTGCTATATTCCTTCTGAAACGATCACGATACCTTGTGGTCCAATATCCGTTCTTGCCAGTGCGCGATTTCTTGAATAACGCCGCGTATGTTTTCTCTTCGGCTCTTGGGCTCTTGTTACCTTGACGCTCTCACTATCAAAGCTAAGGTCGCCGACCTCACCTGCGCAATATCCCAAGAGTTTTGCCCAATCCTAAATTTGCCAAGTTTCGGGGTTGTCTCCATAGCCCTTTGGTTTCGGAGTGTCATTGTCGTCCCACTCTTGTACCATCGCCGCACAGAACCAATTCCATACCCAGAGCAAGAAATTGAGATTCGCGAGGATCATATTCATTACGATAAGCTCGCAATCCTGCCTCATGAGACTTCAGTGCGATCAATCAAATTGCACCAAGTCGCCACATAGCTGCTTCTGCCAGTTCAACCTTTTGCACCTCAATCTCTTGTCAATTTGCAATAATGCAATCGTGAAATGTGGGAGCCGAACACGCACTCTTCCGGGTGTAGTCCGCCATCGCAACGGTAGAATCAACTCGTGCGAATTGAAGATGCCGCCATTCAAATTTCTTTCCCGTGCGGCTTCATCTTCTAATCCACTGGGGATCCGTCGTCAAGAGTACTTCGTAAGTAACTCTGAAGACATCAACGCCGAAGGCCAAATACCCTCTATCAAAGGCTGTATTAGGTCTTCGGAGAACCAAGATCTTCGCCCCTCCCCTTTGTAGTTCAGGCTCCATTGGTCCGTTTCTTCTATTCTGTACCTCATTGGAACCAGCCGAACAAGTTCTGTCTAGGGCGATCATTTGTATTCCCTACTCCTACTCAACATCTATATTAAAATTCCTTATTCTCTCCTCTTCTAAAAATTAATGCTCCAAAAGTTCAAACTTACGTGAATTTACCTACCTAACTACGTTATGAAAAAACTGCACTACTACACTTCAGTAGCTCTCTTATCAAGTAATCTTGCTTCTGCTACAAGAAAGTTTGTTTCTTTGACTTCATCAAATCTTTGTAAAGCCTTGTCATAATACGTTGATTTTGAAAATCCAAATATTTATCAAATGATATCACCCTTGCTCGCTTGCTTGCAATCAAAATTAAATCATCCATTACAAAATATGCTCCTAGAAATTTTGTCCCCATGCCACATAAAGAACTTAAATGCAATGATTTTGAGTAATTCGATTAGTTACAAACTTGTTATATGCTATGAATCTGGTCTCCATACAGTGCAACTCAAGAGATCTTGTAAATATAACATATAAAGATATTTTTTATCAAGATCTAAGTAAAATTTGAGAAAGGCTAGAGAGGAATTGACTTTGACAATGAGAGATTAAACAGAAAAGGTACATAAGTTGATTCAGGCTAAAAATCTAGAATATCAAAAGTAGATATAAGAGACTTATTAGCGATTGAAAGTATCAAGGACCGAAGATTATTGATAATGCTAATGCTTGTAGAGGAGAAACATGTATTGAAGTGTGTGTTGTAAAAGCAAAAGGTTCCATTGATCATTTTCAATATATGAGTAGCTCCAAATGTTAAAAGGTGTCTAGTTTAGAATTTTGTAGTAAAATTTAAAGAGTGTGCACACCACAAAATATCCTTATGTTTTTCAAAAAGAAAAGATTTTAAGTAATCATTGAATCGGATAAATTGAACACAATTTATGCAGTCATTGAAGTTTCTAACTGGTAAAAGTTTACCTTTGCTATGATATTTGAAAACATGTCAAATGAGTTGATGAAACGGTTGACTTTGATTACAAGTGATGTTGAGTAGATAAGCATAAACAACGATGCAAAATAGCAAACTAGCAAAAAAAATAAGATCTTGCAACCAAACCAAGACGTAGCCAATGTTATTGACTTCCGATATCTTGATCTTTTAAAAGTTAGAAAGGTAGAAATTGAGACTTGATGAAAATATCAATACTTTCATCAAATGAAAGATCTATTCCTGCTCGTTGACTTCTTCGTTTCCATGTCGACTCCATCAAAGTAAATCCTTGTATCTATACAATAATATTGCTTTTATGTTCTCAAGTTTCCACAATGTTGATCATGTTTGCCTATAACAATCTTAACAAGTCAAACATTGTTAATGATAAAGAAAACTATGAGTTTGTTATCAAATGCAAGTAAGATGTGTAAAAAAGTAAATAAAGAAGAGAAAAGGTGAAAATAGGTAAAAAGGCTAAAAATGGTGGAAGTATCCACAAGTAAAATAAAAAAAGTATAAAATACATATCATATATGGATGTCTTAGTACAAGATCATCACATACATTTTATGTATTTCTTCCATTGCTATATCTAGATCATGTGAGAAAAAATACTTAGATGCAGTTTTTGAAATTTTTCTAAAGTATTGTGGATATGATGTACATATTTTGAAAGTGCTAGATGCAAATGACTAAAAAAGATTTGAAGAGATCAAATCTTACTCTTTAACACTTTAACTCTTGAGTTAACCAGATAAAATTTGGTAATCAATTTGTCAAATTCATGTTTATTGCTATCAGCATGTACCAAATTGTATATATAAATTGAAATTCAAATCAAGATGGCAAAAAAACATAAAAGCTCTATAATTGATCAAGACAAAATATATATAGTTGAATATAACGTTTTTTACACAAAAATTCAAGGAATGTTTTACTTTCATTGGAAAATCTAATAATAGTCAAATTTTAGTAAAATAATTTGCTTGTAAATTTATTTCAGTTAATAAAAAAAAATACAACTATTATCTCTGAATAAAATATTATTTTTTTAGCGCATAAAGTACTAGGCAAGTTGTTAGAGAGGTAAGTGCCACATGTCAACGCATAAAAGTCAGCGTTCACATTTTTTAATGGAGTTTAGCTTGGGTCTACTGCGTTGACATGTGGCACTTGGGGGATCAAAAGAAAGCCAAACCCGGACAGTAGAATTTTCTAAAGCAAGAATTTGGATGCACAAGCAGATTCTGGCGGAAATGAAATGGACTACCGGATAAAGGGAGGCGAGCACCCACGGGGGCGATGTGTGGTGTGGCGTGAGAATTCAGGTTGACGGCGGCCGCCGGCTCACCGACCCGTGACCTGAGACTGACCAACTGGAAACACTTCTGTAAGGTCCAGTTCGATAGGGAAGGTCCTGCGGAAGATTTCTCGTCCTCGTACGTGTAAAGTACGGTACACCTACGCGTTAAATATTGAGCAGATCTCAGAATGTCGTTTGGACGGCAAGAATAACATTCCATTTTTTGCCACTAGTTCGCTAGTCTTGTTATAAGACTGCTCAATATTAAAGTGGAGGACAGCCAAGAATATGCAGACCAGTTTTCATTGTCTTTGGTCGTTGCATCTTCGATAGCAGTAGTCTATCCAAGTATTTCTGGGCATTTGGAGACGTCGATCGTACCTAGCTGGGTTAGGAGATCCCTTGACAATCTTCGGCTCGTGGAAAATCCGCATAACACATGTCTTCTACAGATACTTTGCTTCGCACATATAAACACACTGTTTCGTTTCACTTCTCTTACGATGGGGGAGGAAAATACAGAACGCACGAGGGAGATGTTGTCATCGGAAGACTGCTCTTTGGTTATAAACTTGACTTGTGCATGGCCAGAAAACTCCAGCATCCAAGTGCATACATCTCTAATGCATCACAGACGAGTGTATTTGACCTTTCCTGTACTCTCGCAACTTCGGCGCATGTATTGTACAACCTACAGCTACCTAGTTAGGAAGGCGTCCGACTTCGATTGCGAGGAACTGCTCACTCTTCAGTTCTTTTCTTCCACCTTACGGTTTTTGCGGTTCTGCTTATCTCCAGCAACTGAACTTGAACGAACGAAATGTACTGCAATTGTCTTTCCATTCCTCAAAGATATTTCATAGATATCTTTTCTGACTGCATATGGTGGTGTATGAGAAGAAAATGACCCACTGCAGTATCGTAGTCAATGCATATGACGAGGTGATAGCATAATTTCAAATCATGGCTTGAAAAAAACTGAAGCTGATCAGTTGCATGCTTGGTAGTTGGAATGTCATTGCGGGTTGAGTCAAAAGTAAGATCCTGACTCGTACATCGTGGCCGGCGACCGTCCACTTCCGAATGGAATCCAATATTCCAACTTTATCTTCGTAATGTTTCTGGGGGAGCGGAAGCAGAGCTGTGAGTCTCAAGCGTACTTAAAGTCATCGATCGGAACGTTTTCAAAAGAGGAAAGGAAAAAACAACAATTCTGTTTCCTTGCCTTTTGTGCGATTGAGTTATTGCATAATGAACAAGTAACTATGTATAGGCAAATCCCCATCATGTGAACAAGGAAGTAACGAGAGGAGTCAGCTTGGGCTAGGGTTCAATACCATGACAACAATATGCACCTAAAATTTTGGAATATCCTGGTTCAATTGCGTACATACTTCAGGAGCATCCGAACAAACCACAAACACCTATTGTTATAGGTTGACTGGAATATGTGATAGAATAAGCTAAATGAAGTGATACCTCATGTATTCTAATAATTTAGAATCTTCTGCACTTTTCTTAAAAGATTCCAAAAAGCGGGAGGAAATTCATAGAACTCAAAAGGTAGAAGAATAAGAAATTAACCCTATGTATCCCTCTATATTGCTCATTTCCTATCGAAAACCAAAGTCCCAATAGCATTACATAAAATCATAGTTTGCAACATGAGAGGTCAAATTATTATGTGGACCTCCAATGAATATAAAGTTTTGTCATATCTCCGTATGAATGAACCAAGCCAAAACCTGACATCATTGTGGAATGATTAGCTCCAATGAATCATCATAATTTCGAAGGAATATCTACCAAGAAGGCTCGTGAAGTCTTCTTATGCATGATTCTGCTTAAGGGAACAAACTATAAAACAAGATGTCTATTTGGCCTTGACTATAAGTCCTACTCTGAGTGAGTCCTTGTCTAAATCTGTGAAGGGTATTTATTAAACAAAAAGATGAAATTTATACGAGGGAGGAGGTGGTATATTATGACCTTCCGTCATTTTCCCATTCACGTTGTTCTTCGAACTAATAGCATTCTTTATGCAAGTTAAACATAGGCACAAGATACGCAACATCTGTAAATATACCATGTGTATTCGAAAAGTAATGACATACCAAGCTCTTTTACCTGCACTCACCGCAGTCTTACACTTTGTGTCGCCCCTGATGAAGCCAACTAATCAAGTCTACTTAGCATGCTTCGAGACCAAGGAAAGCCTTTTGTTCTGCAACATGAAGGCGTTTGATTTAGTAAACACGAGCGGCCATGTATAGTAAGCCTTTGTTCCACACTGCGACCTTTCGACTTTCGATTCCTTTCCATTTGGAGTTTTAGCCTCTTTTTCAATAGCACACAAATGCTCGTGTTATTTACTCCAACTGCTCTGCACAGTATGATCTACGTACACCTCACTACTGCCAAGGCTCATGTACCATGCTGTACATGTCTTTTGGAATGCCTAGGTACTGTGAAACGGAAAGATGTAGCTCTGTCATTCAGAAAATTGTCCTTGTGTAGGAGTCAACCCTCTGCTCCGATCGCTAGAATGGTCTACTTTCTTTGTCACAGACAGTAGTCGTATTGTCAAAGGGCAACCTCCACCTCATCGCAGTCAAAGACACCTCGATCGTTCAATATCGCTGCTTCATGGACCTCGAGTACGGAGAGAAATACGTCCGTCGTGGTACAGGAGCTCAGGAAGAGTCTGAGCTATACGGTTCATTGTACTGTAAGCACTGATCCGGATAACCCGCTGCGAGGGACTGTTACATTACGCGATAGGCCGAGCACCAGCAGCAGCAGAGGGAATGCCAACCTTGCAATCATTACGCCGTCAACGATCCTGACAAAACGAACTGTTTCAAACATCCCGACTTCTTCTCCGAAGCGTACAATCGTTACTTCTGGCGTTTCTGGGCAAATGTATTTTTACTGGAATGGGATTCGCCGGTCGCTGCAAGTTCCCATGGGAAGTTGTGACGTATTCTTCGGAATGGGGCAACCGAACTGTACAATTTTAGCCTCCACTCTAGAGCCAGTGTCAGGTCATTACCCAGTCAACTGATTACTATCTGAAACGGCGCCTCTCTGCACAGTAATTCTTCTCCTGTGCAGAACATGCAAAGTCAACCTAGTAAGATTTCTTCGTGGTTGAGAGTTTACCGAGTCACCAGTGCACCACGTTATCTCCGGCGGTTTGAGTTTTATTCCCCCACGGTGATACTATCGGGGCCTAGCCTAGACCTGATAGCCGTTTCTTCTTGTACGGCTTCGCGGCTTTTGTTTTGTCTGCTTGGCCCCCTTGCTTTGAGGCTTATATGCGAACAACGGAAGCCTTCAGGGACAGTGTGTTCTCATTATTAGGTAATGATACCAACAAAACTCCATGGATCTCAATTTCGGCACTTCAACCGCGCGTACGAGCACTTCACAGTAGCATCAGGGTGTATCATTCAAGATTGTATTTTACAGTGTCCGAAATTGTAGATTTGATATTATGGCTACAGGGCTGGATCTTCTACTTCAGACTACGACGTACGATTATAATCTAGCTACCGTAGGGTGATTTGGCACACACAAATAAGTGAAGGAAATTTTGGATAGGTTTTGAGTGAAATAAGAAACAAGGGTCCACACATGTAGTAAAATTGTTATTAGCTATAGTGGATAACATTTTTTTAACATAATTCACGGAATCACTTTTGCAGGGCATCCAAAACGGAAGGTCCAAATCACTTGATTGTTAGTACGAAGAGTAGCGAAATCTATAGCTAAAAGTATGAAAATGCTATGTCACGTTATACGAGAATGAATTCACCGTTCATTATCACAAACAATTTGAAATGATATCTACTGCATTCTAACCAAGCTATCTAGGTCAAAGCTAGTTACATATACAATATGTATTCTGTTCTCTTCTGGGATTTTCCATAAAGATTACTGGTTGCACCTTATGGAACAATATATACATCACACCTAATACAAGGTACCCAATATAAAAAATTATTTTTCTGCAAAATTATTTTTTTCCAAACATAAAAAGATTCATTTCCAGTTCTGTTTTTTTTTTTACTTTCACAATCTTGGGCCCTACTATGACCAAAAAAAGCTCGAAAACTATTATCTGCATGAGTAGCATGGAATCCGTGTAGAGTTTTACCATAACTGAAGTTAATTGCAAACTCATACAACCATACTTGGATGTTGGTTGTAGTTATTGATTTGTATCATTATCAGTATTATCCCTCAATACATGGGAGGGGCTAGTTATCCCCTCCTGAACATAGTTTTTTGATTGGTCAGAGCTATCCCTATGTATATTGTATTAGAACTATGTGATATAATCTTTGCAGTGAAAATAATGCACATTAGATTAGGGTGAGGGATAATTAACCCAAACCGAGGGATAAATATTTGCTTCCCAATATATATATAATAATTTATAATGTTCATAAATTCATCAAAAGTAGTATCACATTCATAGATGAATAATGAACAAGAATAGGAATGCTACAAGTAAAGAAAAAGTCTCATTGCTATGTTGAATGTGACTGATGTGGTTAGAAATCTCTCATGCATGTTCATAATAAGATCCATAAGCTTAAAAAAGTGCTAGAGCAAACGTTTAGACGAGGCATAAAAGTGTGATAATATGCCAAGTCTAAAATACTTTGGATAAGAATAATGCTATAACCAGATGTTATGGAACACACATTGAAGTTAAATTATGCTAATTACGAGCTATGTCAAAAAATATCTTTTGTTAAGAATCAATCTAATGTCTTGCATGGGTCTATCAATTGCAAAAATCCAATTAACACAAGGGTAATAATATGACTCGAAGTAATCTTTAACACGATCATAAACAATCATCGACAAGCTACGTAAGGATTCACATTGAACTGCGCATTTAGTCATAAAAAAAATATAGACATCATTGCGAGATAGTCCAAAGACTTTCATATCATTTACTTAGAGATGTGTGGATGCAAAAGGCTTAGAAGAAAAAAGCTTTTTCTCGTAAGAATAAGTAAAGACGACGTGCTATCATCGCTAATGATCAAGTCTCCCGTGACTTCCCTAGGCCACTCTACTCAAGTAGATTTAGTTAGTGGGTTCTAAAACTTGACATAACTTCTTCTGAAAAGTATGTATTCAGTCTGTGGTAAATGAGTAGAAGGAGGTTGTGACTCATTCTTTTGGCCGTCGACCCGGTATCCCCTAGGCCTCGATTAAACCTGCAGTGTGTTTCCGTCGACGAGTTCGACCTCGTTTTTATGTCACATGTCTCTCCAGTTTACCTTGTCACAATATCATCCTACAAAACTGTTCCGAAAGATCTGAAGTGATGATTACTTGATCATGTCAAATCTTACCTGATTCCACCCTAAGCTTCAAAAAGTACATGTTTCTCTCCTGACATGCTAGAATCCGGATCTAGTCGCTATGCACAGTTGAAAGCCAATCAAGTGGAGAGATCCCAGAACTTCGTCAACCCACCTCCTTCGAAGCAGAGAAGAGCATGATCGCCATGTCGTCCTTTCACCATGAATCTGCATCTACAGGGCTGAGAAAGTGAATTCATGGTGCATTTGCCTTTGGGTGCCGACATACTCGAGTTTGCCTTTCATTACCTCTTAAGACACACGAGGAGAAGCTCAGAAGGGTTCTCCTCGTGTGTCTTGAGAGAACGAACAGTGCGCCTTACGTAATCGTTATCCTGCAAGAAAGAAGACCTATGACTGCGCTTCATTCCAAGTTAGGACATCCCGGGAGCGTCGTGCTTTGACCTCAAGCGCCTTGCATAATGATTATGACTTCGTTTGACGGAAACATGACCTTCCACATCCTGTTTTCGTATGCCAAGGTTTGTTACAACTTCATTTTCTTCCCGCTGTGCTTGCGCCATCGTAGAACGTAGTTCAAGTCGCGACCTAAAGCATAAACGCATTAGTGATGAATTTGACGTTATACTGGACTCTTTTGAGCTATTAGTGGTATTGTCTTGATTGATTGTCGAGGATGTGGCACCGTGAACAATGCCATTACTACTTCATTTTGACTCAATATACTTGATAACATTACTTCTATTATTCTCGATATGGTTAAATTTCATATCACCTTACAACTTACACAGAAGAGATGTCTTCCAAAGTACTTTCCAGTCACTAGTCATAGCGTATGTGAATACTTAGAGGCAAAAATGATCTAAAATAACATGTTATGAAGTTTGCATTGCAGACTTTCCATCTGATATATGATAGTATTCATATTTTACATTTTCAAACCAACAGGAAAAAAACTTGATGATCTGAAAAAATTGAACTTGAATACCAAGTGTCAAAATTATCAAAAAAATTTCCAAATTTTTAGATTACAGTATAATTTAAAGATTATGATCAAAACATGAAATAAAATTTTATATCCTTTGTATTTTTTATAATGGAATTGTGTTTATTGAAGTTAAATCACTTATATATATAGATATAGATATATGTCTTTCATCCTTATAAGATAATAACAATTTTAAATACTATTTATTTTCATCAGTCAAAATAGAAAATTCTTTTTAAACCAAATTTTTTTCACCTCTGATTTACCTTTATAACTTTTATTCTTTACTTTTTAGGTTTATCAATTTTGACTCAAAAACTTCAACTCCCGCTAGTTATTACTTTTACTATGATATATTTCTATATTCACTCGTTACTCATACTATGCCTACAGTATTTAGGTAACATTTTTTAGTGTTAAAGTAGTAATTTGTCCTCACATGATTCATCTCCATTCATAGTACTAGCTTCAACTAGCAAAAATGATTATACGACTGCAGTCTTTGCTATGGCTTGTGAGCGTGAACGTATCCTAGTTAATACTGCATTGAGTAAAGTATAATTATGATTTATGCATATGTGACTCGAAAACATAAAGTTATTGGTAAAATTATCTCTACTTTTTCAGTCTTACATGTGATATCAACTCAATTTGTATCGTTATTTATCTTATTGTATGAGCCACAAATGGAGCAGTAGCCATAATAACACCTATGAGAATTTTATTTTATTTTGCATTTATATTCTTGAAATGATTGTCGATTTTGATATGTTTGTGAATGGATACACTAACATTATTTCATTAGGTGGCATGATCATCATTTTCTCTGAAATAAAAATATATGAACAGCATACTTATTTATTTATAAGAATGAATCATGTTAAAATGTACTAACATATTTATGGTAATTATCTAGATAAATGGACATTTACGGGAATTCAAATTTTTTTATCGCTTACATAGCATTCTCATTCAATTGATTATATTGAATCGTAGTTGCTGCAATTATAAAAGAATAAAATGGGTAGTTTATATATTACTGTATATGCATAACATTCTCAAGAGAGCAAGGTTTGATGTAGTGATTAAGAAACATTGATATAACATATGTAATAATACATCATTCTCATTGTGACGCTAGCACGTGCTAACGGTTTGATCTTCTCATTCAAGACTCATTTAAGACATGAAATTTTGCCTGTGCCTTTTGCTGTAGTGAAGGTTGCGTACGTTTGACATTCCCATAAATTGAGTATGCAGTAATCACCATGAGAATGTTACATCGGTAAAAAAAGTGAAAAGCTTGGTTTCACGGAATGCTCCTGTGGCTGTTACATACTCTGAGGACAAGACAACAGAAAGGATACGGATATCTATGATATATGCATACTGGCCAAGTTTATATATGACTCGATCCACACCGATTCACTTAGCCATATATAAACTTGTCAGGTATGTCATGTCAGGCACGTGCCTGACAGAGGAGAGCTTTTTACAAGGTTCCCCGAAAGACAAGACACTGGAGTCACTCGACTCACATGAGCAGCCAAAGTTGTCTTCAGAGGGGCAAGTAAGTAGCAAAAAGGACGGGAAGACCTATCGAGCCGGACATGGATGAAGCCAGGGCCTAGGACCTAAGATTTCTCAAATCCTTTACGATACGTCCTACAGCATCGTAAAATCGTTACGCAACTACGTACTCCAAGCCGCTCTTCGGAGTCTCCAATCCGAAGGTCGTTGAGCTAAAGTGGATATGCGGCCAGGCATCAATTCGACAGGAATCAGCCTCACCCTTTCGAGCAAATATGGAAACTATAATGGTTCCTGCATGTTCTAGACTGCTCACTTAGGATAAATCTGGTCGGTGATTGAATCGTGTATCTTAGTTACAATAATACTGGGGAAAGAGAAACTTAGACCTTGGGAAACCTGGCTTCCTTGCAATTGTCTATATAAGGATGTTCATTCTTGTGCATCCTTATGTAGATCAGAATTCGAATGACGGCTGCAACTAAGTTCTATCTTTGTTTTATACCCTGTCATTCGCACAATCATCAGACACCTCCGGTTATAGAACTTACTGGGTGATCCTGCTACAGACTTTAACTGGTCAGCTCGAATCTTGAGCTGAACACATTCGAGTGAACAAAGTCGCACGATGACTTATCGTGTCTATCTTCGAATGTCATTGTATTCAATCGTCACGTTCTCACTAATCTCAAGTGCCGTCCCGGAATCAATCGTCTCCAAAAGCACTAAGATGAGCTTCACAAATGGTTCGCGCTTTCCATAGCAAGCTCATCGGTCCAGGCAATGAGAATGAATGATTGCAGGTTCTTATTTTGAATCTCATTGTATTAAACGAGGTGTATACATTCTAAAGAGGATATAAGAACATCTGCTTGCTCTCTGTTCAACATTCTCGTGTAAATTGACTGTACTCCACATAGGTGCACGGCAACAACGATGATATCTTATTTGCTGCACACTGCTGATGACGCTGATCAACGAGAATTCAGAGAGGATGTTGATCCCCAGATTTGCTCATGTGAATATATGCATTGTAGGAGCCACACTTAATCACAGTCAGCTAATATTCCAGTTTGATTTTGCAGATGAAAGGCGAGCACGTGTGCATCGATATCAGTCTGCTGTGCAAGATGGGACGCCTTCTCCGCAACTGCATCCTTCCATGGAACAAATTGCAGCCAGAATCTGGTTTAAAGGAGCAAGACGCGGACTCCGAGACATTTCGCCGCCTGGTATGTGGCCTGTGACTGATTCACCGCCCGAGCTTGCTCGTAGACGGGCTTTGCTAACAGCGGCAGATTACATTCACCAAATGCATGCCAACGTCAGAGAATCGACTTCTACTGCAGCGCGATCTCTACTCCGTGATAATTCTCCCTCTGGAATGTGTTCCCCGACTCATTGTCCCACTGAGTTTGCACGTGAACGGGATCTGCTATTTGGAGGTAGTAACAGTGAGAGGTCCAAGCGTACGTCGAAGATTGTCAGAGAATCATATTCTTCTGGACGAAAGCTACTTCGTGATATTTCACCTCCAGGAATGTGGCCAGTTCCTGATGCTCCACCGGAGATGCAGGAGTTGAGTAGGAGAAGAGCTCTTTTAGACTTATCTGCCCCCAGTCCACGGTTTGCATGTCAATTTCTCGTTCAGAAGACAATGAAGGGTGTCGATGACGATACGATACATTGAAAAATTTCTCTTAACATTTCAGGTAAGTTGAATGCTGTGGCTCCAGTTACTTGAATCACATGCAGCGTTTAAAATTGCAGAATACATAAAAGGTAAGCATTCCTAGAGGTACTTTCCTTTCTCACTCAGGACCTATCGAACCGGGAGATGCGACCAAAGCACTAAACTTCGACTTTCAGCACTCTGTAGGAACAAACAAACATCCTCCATTGCTTATGCTATACCGCTATATCTGGGCTGATGAGGACCTGTGGCTAGATGGAGAGGAGTTACGACTGGTCGAAAATCGTCTGATATGAACGATTCTAGGAATCGGGCAACATATCACATCAGTCGGAATGGAGCTAATCGATTGATCCACTGCAGGGATAGGATCAATTCTTATCAGTCCTAGTATACACAATAGGAGTACCTGGTTGAGACTACCTCGACAAGAACACACGTTCTTCAGGAGCACATAAACCGATATCTTGTACATACAGCTCGTATCTAGAGCTTCATTATATTGAGTTTATTTTCTGGATTTGATATCTTTTCACTCCTCAATGACTGTAATACTTGTGACATGTTTAGACTACCTTTCATTTCTCATTTGAAATTGCAATTTATCGAGATTCACTTAAGCTCACAAACAGTTGTCCTTGTACTTCCATAATTATGGTCCTCATAAAAACCGCACTAAGAAACTCAGCCTTTCTAACTAAGGGTCTATTTCCACTGCCGCAATTAATGAAATTTAGTTTACCATGCATACGTAAAGCCCTCGGTGTAACGCCTGGAAGGAGCTGAAGTTGTACCCACAAGAAGAATCTATATCAGGTCCAAGAGATGATACATCAACTTGTAGTATGATATTTGTATATGAAAGAGTTTTCATTTCGTTCTGATTTTCACTACTTGAGACGTGAATGACACGTGAGGGATGATGAGACGTTTTCACGTAAATGAGACCTGAAACGAGACGTAAGAGTACCCGCTAGTGTCTTTGTTTGAGCCAGTCTACAGGAGCAAGTTTGACGGCCGGAACTGGTGAACTTTCTATTGCACATAATGCTTTGTCAAATACTTAGAGTCTCCCTAATCAGTTTTCATGAATGTTAAGGTTAATGTTAGCTGTGACGTCATTCAGCACAATGTGTGCTTAGTGAGGTTGGTCTTTATATACTAAATAGACTAGACCCAGGGACTCTAGGTGGGATGGGAGTACATTACTGCACCATTCATTTATTACTTGTGCTTTCAGCTTGACGACTGTAGGGAACGTAGGAACATATTCGAGCTGCGGTATGTTCCCTACGGAAAGAGACGGATCAAAAGTCAAAGCAAATTACCTTGAGTCACATCAACGGAGAGTTGTCTTGTTGTAGTTGATTCCAACACTCCCGCCGTCCCACAATTTCGGTAAATGGCTTTGACTGTTCATGGTGCGTGAAAGCACCCTGGTTGGGGAAGACCACATGACGTGTGACATGTCCATTTTCTTGACTGACGACTGTGCTTACATCAAATCATCTTTCCTAAGATGAATGAATTCTTTTTAAAGACAATCTTGAGTAGTGAGAATAGTGGGAGAACATCGAGCCAGGACATACCGTATTCCAAATTCAAAGCCTTATTAACCAATGAAAACGCTCATCTATATCTGTTTACCGTTCAAATTGCACGAGAGACTGGACATTTTTTTCTGATGTGCAAAAAATTCAGATGTGCTGCGTTAATTACTGTTTAGAGAACCTGTAGAATCTTACTCATTAAAACGTACAATCAAAATATAAGTCTATTTTATGTTTCAGACTCGATGTCCATTTTGCTGAATTCTGTCTTTTTGTATTTTGAAAAGTGTGCCATGTTTCCTAAAACGTGAAGTATATTTTTTGAATAATATGGTGTAGATATATATATATAGAAGAATCTTTTCTCTCACCTTATAAAAGAGATCCCGTGAATTCCTTTTCAGTTGCAGTATTGAAGATGATAACGTGTGCCTTTCTTGTAAGTAAAAGCCTATCATTACATGTTCGATTCAGTTCAACATTCTCAACTTGAGACGTTGACCGATATTGACCTTAAAACCAGTCGGAGTCCTAATGCCCGTGTCTTACGTTTGGATTTTCCTGAGAAATGGACGCGGAGTAAAACTGTTAACGTTCTCAATGTGTGGAGGGGAAACCCAAGTCTCCCAAGAAAGTCCATCTAAATTAGCAACCACTAGTTCGGTACCTCTGTGAGATTTACATCATCAAGCAGCGAATTAATGTACTGAAATAATCGAATCGTGTGACTTTCTATTTCCCGATCAGTAGGAAATCCGATTATCCTCCAAACTCGTCAAGATATAGCCGTTGTGTACGAATTGAAAACATAATTAACAAACTCATTCATGATTATAATTGCTCACAGTCAGAAAATAACGAAGACATCGTACAAGCCCTCTTATCTAGGATGCAAGAATAGATTTTTATCAAACTCAGTTCAGAAATTCAGGATGAAGAAGATAAAAATTGAGCTTGGCAAGCGGAATTATCGAAGAAAGCAGTGGCTGAATCCACAAGGATTTGGCCTGGAGGCGGCAATCCTTACCCACGCCCGTGCTTCACAATCTGTCGATGATACAAGCGTCTTTTGAGAAACGATATTCTTCACATATCATGGATATGTGAAGCATGAAATTCAGCTGTTAGAGGCTCCTTCCTTAGGAGTTTCTGGTCCAATAACTCTTTTTGGCTGCCGACACCTACTACTAGTTTGCAATGGGATACACCCATGAACAGGTTGTGAGCTTGTCAGAGTACTGATGAAAGTCTCGTCCGGGACCCTGATGCTAATATGCGCTACAAAGGTTCAATATTAGAGAAGACTTTGTCTTCAGCTGGTAGACGTGTAAAACCTTCTGCGTAGTGTGTGGGGCATTTGGAAGGCTCGAAAGATGAGGACGCCATTCGTGCCAACTGCAGGTGCGAGAGAATTGAAGAAAGATAAGGCTCACGGAGTATATGATGGAATTTGCTGACGCGTTACCAGACTGTCCGTTTAGTATAAAGCCATGGCATGCTACTCAAATCCAGTAAGCGACGTCCATATTGTTGTAAATGCTAGATCCCATGTAGGTCCACGGCAGATTCGAAATTCCATCATCATTTATTTGGTAATCTGGCACTTTATCATTGATAAGAAGACTTTACTTCTGTTGCAAATTTTTTACTGGACAAGAAATTCATGCTTGAACGACATCGTCACACGTAAGCCTCATAGCTAGTCCAGTGTCCATCTTGAGTTCGGCATCGCCTGTACGAATTTAAAACACATCTTAGAATGTCCTGTTCACACTGCGTTTGTGGAACCTCATGCGACGCCGACAAAACTTATAACTTATAGCAAGAAGTTAAAAGTGAAATCAGCTATGCCTGATGCCCACAAACTATACGACTTTGATTTAAGACGAAAAAGCTATAAGAATCTGCCGCATCTACATAGATTTTGGTGCCTGTCGGTCAATGGAGTCATGGAGACTTATCTGCAATCTGAGGAGGCAAGTGATTCAATTCCGAACTGGATTACGTACATCATAGTTCATGATTAGAGAGAGTTCGGTGAAGTCAGCCCTCAGAACCACCTGACCACGGTGGACTCGCGAGCAGGATAGCAAACATCACATTTTCTCTGACCAAAAGTGGTAGAAAATCATGGGGTCTTCGCATCCTTTTTGCTATCTACTTGGCCACCATTGTAGAAAGCACTAGACAATGATGATCATTGCATGCAAGTAGTCATCAATCTGGAAGATACACACACACGCCTCCACCTCAAAGTATCCACTCGCAATCACACCGCATTACAAACTCTTGCATATTTACTTTCACACTAGATAGATTTAATTTCACACCAGATCGGTTTCAAGCATACTAAAAGAATGGAGATATATTTTAAGCCAAAATTTCTACTTAGGGAAATCTGACCAGTAGTCCACTTCGCTCCAATAGACATTCCTCTTTACGGTGATAAATGAATGCAATGCAGACACCCCTAGAGGCGAAGTCGGAGATTGATAATCTCCAAATCTGCATGTGAAAGACATTGACAAAAGATATTCACCGAGTCGAAATGTGAGACTATCTTGTGGTTTCCATTTTTCAGAAAGAGATCCCTCGTCAAATGCTGAGCACTAGACAAAGCGAAGACAAGGATCACCTGTATAAATGTTTTGGCCCCGGGCAAAGCAGGACAACTTTAGTTGTACAGACAATTTTTTGGGAAAGCAGACCTTGCGTGGACACATGCAACTGAACGAGGATGCAAAAACCAAATCAGCGGGAAAAGCGGAACGATGATCAAATAGCAACAGCAGGACCGATCGAATTCACGTTAAGTATGATTGGCCTCAGATGCGTCTAGCCTCCCTAGTAGATAGTTCGGAGTTGACATACGATGGAAGGAGGTGAGGAAGTCCCCCTAGAGGAGGACAAGGTAAAGGTATAAAACGCTCGTGATATCCGCACGAGGGAATATAACACCTGGGAGGGACCTCGTCCAAATATTTGACTGACGGTCACCCACTACATCTTCGGCTTTTGCCAACTACGCGATGCCAAGTGTCCTCCGGGAGCCAAGCATCGTCACAATGTCACTTCCAAAATACGAAACAGTAAACCAGAGAATGATTAGCGGGGCTATTCTCGAGTTTTTCTAATCAGAATGTAAGTTAAAGTTCTTTCAGCTCCGATCTCTTCATGACTTCTTCTTACTCTTGTGTCATGGTGGGTCTCAAACTAGTTTAAGTGTGCTAGACGGAAGAGAAGTCAAACTCAAAGTGTAGCAAAGTGTGAAATGCAGGCAGGCGAGCTTTTGCCGCACATTTGAATCTTCTCAGTAAAATAAGATTGAAAATTTCGTGAATGTTGGGAAGTAAGAGAACATCTCTGCCACCCCTGCCGGTTCGTGAAGCGGGCCCAAAACTTTCTCTCTCATCTGAATGCCTCGCGGATCACCCGCTAACTTGAACATTTGGACATACCGGAGTTCGTGCTCCTCGCCGAGAGCATTTCGAGAAGAAGCTGCAGAACATAGCCGCCAAGACTAGTACCTATCCCGCCTCCTTCGCCGAACTCAAAAGGTGTTCCGGATCGTAAATTCCGAGCCGGTTTTGACTCTGCTCAATCTCCACTTCCAACCGCTCTGTTACCTGAAAGGTGGTGTGACAGAAAGCTCTGGAGACGAAGTGATATTACGAAACATACTTGGCATCTCGAGCAGAGAATATAATCAAATGTAGCCTACCAGATTGGCAACGAGAAACGTGCTCACTCTTGGGGCCGTCGGATGCAAAACATCTGTACTGGAAGGGAGATCCACGAAGTGTAGCTGGCCTTTTCAGAGTTACCTGCGACCAGCTTTTGAAAGCACGACTACAGTTTGACTACAACAGAATGGGACAGCATAGGTTCAAGACTCTGCTACGAAACACTTGGCAGCGAGCGTCATGATGTCACTCTTGCTGATTCTGCGGTCATCGAAAAGTGCAGTCAACGTCATGATTATGCGCGCGCAAAACATGCGGTCGATAGAGGGCTCATATATAGTACCGACTATGTAGTCAACCTATTCTGTGCACAATCTGGATGGAGCTTGCATTCCGTCGTCAGCTGAGGTGCTACAGTTTTATTTGACAAACTCTCGAATAGGCTTATAGTAAAGAAAATTTACGTAAGAAAAATTCCCTCTAACCCCTAGGTTTGACCATTTAGATTTGTATCCTATATATTCTTCTGATAAGTTAGGTTCCATGATGGTTCATAATGTGCTTTGCCAATGGATATGATAGGTATGGCACTTACGTGCGGGCCATGCTCCTCTGGCCTTCGCCTCTTGGCTGCGGGTTGCAAACATATGTCTGGACTCCGGGTTGGGAAGTAGAAGACGTCCTTGCACTTCATTTGCAGCTGCTGCCCGAATTTTTACACAAGATGAATTCGCCGCTACTAGGTTCTCCTCCTCTTTAATCATCGGTTAGACTACTGAGTATTACGCTGACCATTAACAAATGATCGACTAGCATTAAGAAGCACGGCACCGCCCGTCAAGAACGGACCTGGTCATGTAATGTTACATATGCCACATAGATAAAAAAAACCACACGAGGTTGAGAAGGAGCAGCCTCCATGGAGTCTACCCAAGAGCCTGATGCTCCACTAGCGTGCTTCTCCAACTGTGTTCTTTCTGGCCTCATATGTTGGTTGCTTTGGATCATTTGGGCCGGTTGTTTCCTTCTACTCACCTATCTTCCTGCAGATCCCAGTCTGCAGGCAATTTCGTTCGCTCCCTTCAGCTCTACTTATGTCAATGTGCAACTGGTGCCTTCCTACTTTTGACAGCGACAGCCTCGATTTTCCTTGTTCTCTATGAGATGAAAGGATATCATGAAGCCCGACTCGTCTGTGAATACTTGCAGGATGGAGACTTATGTGCCAGTCTTCCAACATAGGTATCACACAGCGTGAAACTGAGCAGTTCTTTGCTGCCTTTGAGTCTTGATTGTTGCCTAACACCTTCACGTATGTACAGCATGAGCACATCGATATTGGTTGTCACAAAAGGGGTATTAGTCACGCTTACGAATGCTGAGCACATTATAACGCATTGACTCTCAGCACATCTAAGAGTGTAAAGACTACACCCGACACGAAATCCTTCCTCGAGCCGATACGTTAAGTAAAAATCATCCATTTCCATGCAAAGAATGGATATGAGGAAGAGATAAACTATTTTTTCTTCTATTATGATAATTTTTTTATAATGATTGTCAAATCTGTGGATTCTAAAAAATAGCATTTTATCTTCATGTAAAGATAAACAGAGATAAGCAAGACGCATTGCACGCCAATCAAACAATCACACTCACATACACGATGAACTCGATTAAAACACACATATAAATCAAATCATAACACAAAACTATAAATATCAACATATCGTAGGGAACTATTGTCGATCTCGATAAGCTATTGGACATAACGTGCTGTAAAACTGATTTCTTGAAATAGAGAGCTGATATTTAGCATTTTGTACTAAACAAACAGCACATAATGCGATCCATATACTTGATTTTTGGGTTCATGTAAGTATTTCCAAGTATACACTTTCAAGTTAGATAGATCTGCCTGCTTTGTTGTAAAATTGCTGAGCTATTAGAATAATTTAAGATGTAATATTAAATACAATTGCAACAAAAGACAAAGGATTGTTGAAGCATTTTTCTTTCCTTAAGACTCTGATTGTCTTAAGTATAAATAATTTTGATATTATTTCATTAGGCATTTTCTATCTATAAAATTTCACAAAACTCAGAAAATAACTTTCAAAAAATGATAAATAACAGACATGAAAATAGTGAATACTTATTAAATCTGAGGTAGTTTATATGAATCACATAATTATTGAGTAATTCCTTCTTTTATGTAAGCATACTATAAAATCTATCTTCCAAGGAAAATCAATTATATGAAAAATTTTCAGTTTTGAAGACAATTAACTATAGTTTTAATATCTTACACTTGAATTTAAAGTATATTGATGTTAAAATTTAAAATTCCAATAATTCGGCATCAAATGCTATATTAAAACGTGATTTGCATATGTATATCTATATATGACATTAATGAAATTTAGATTCATGCAGAGAAATTTCTGTAAAATTGATTCATATTTTAGTTTAAGTGTAAAATATAAAATTACAATATAAACAAAAATAGAATTAATTTTTTGTTATTTTATATATTTTTTAATAATTTGAATCTCAATAAAAAATATTTTTTTATGAAATCTAACAAGAATTAATTCAAATTAGGATAAAAATAATTCTCAAGAACTCTTCAAATACTTCAGAGATAAATAACATTTTTTTTGTCAATGAAGCTGTTGATCTTATATATTCATACATATCTTTAATGAATTGGGATTATTTGTGAATGGTTTTGTGCACTTGCATTTCACATCACTTCGTATCATATTTTATATTGTTTGTCATAATAAAGATATTGTGAAGAATAAATTTTTGTAAAATATTGATACTTTTTTTTACACAAATTTAACAAAAAATATATTTATGGTAAAATTTTATCATTATCAAAGTATTGTAGATAAATTTTAACACTTTTAAGGATAAATTGTTAATGAATCATAGCCAAAGATTTTAAATCAAAATTTCGTTTTAGAAAAATATGTCGGATATCAAAGATATTCTTTACAAGATCCAACCGCATTGTCAATATCATTCTACTAGAGAACATTCACATATGACGATAGTGATTACTCTATCAATTGGTCTTGATAACATTTATTCAACATTCTCAGTTCAACTGCCAATCTTGAAATAAAAATCTGATTAAATTTATATACATTACGTAAAATAGTTCAATATTATAACATCAAACTTTCATAGCAAAACTTTTCATAAACTTGTAAAGCTATGTAGCTAATGATAATATTCGATACAATGAACAAATTATAAAATTAAATATACTGAATTATTTTATGAAATTAAAAATGAAAAATTTATAAGTCATTTTTTCATATGATGATGTAATTGATCGGCTTTAAACTTTCACTAACAGTATAATTAAAAAAATTGAGACCTTCAGATTCACAAAGAATCCACGTATGAATCTTTTTAGGTTAAAACATTGGACATAATTTTCATAAGATAATTGTAAGTATATACAGTATATAGGGCCAAACATTTAGATTTTTTGATAAATAAGTATATTTTACCTTTAATTTTTTTTAATTATGGTACCTCAATTCCTTAGTTTTCTGGAAACTTAAAAATTAACATTCAATCTCATCTCTAATTTTGAATCAAGTTTGTCACGTAATTATAATTATTTTTAAACTTATCAACCAAATGAAAATCTTTGAAGGGATACAATGGTATATCAGTGTTCAATCCTTTAAAAAATAGAGATTCTTAAAGGATTCGGCAGTATGACAATTGAAAATGTTTTCAAAGTTGAAAGATTTTCTATATGTTAAAACTGAAGATTAATGTATTTTTCAGTTTATTTTTCAAGTATCAATATATTTAACCTGATGAATCCATATCGATAACTTTTTGTTATTTTTTAGTTTAAAATCTCTTGTGAAATCTAAATTCCTCATAATATTTGACATGGATTGTAACTCTATTGTAAGACTATGAAATGATGCTCAAACCTAATACTATATTATATCTTTACACAAAAACTCGCAAATTTTATTGAAAAAATCATACTTATTTTAAGAATATTCTGGATTTGTGCTTCGTATCTCGTTCATCAGTGTTAAAACTCATTAAGTGTCATTTTTTACTATTAAACATAAGAGAATGCAAATGTATGAACATCATGTGTTTGTGTCAAGATAATATTCGTCATATGATTTGGTTGAGTTTAAACAAGTAATTTTATTCATGCTATGTGTGATGATGATGATGCATTACTCGATACTTCAAGAGATTTATAATGTCAAAGTAAACAGATGTTCACGAAGTATTACTTTTTGCTCATCTAGGTCCGATAAATTATATTTAACCAAAATGAACTATAATGAATTAAATTTAACATCATATCTAAAGATCAGGTATCTTTCATGAAGGCAGAAATAGAAAATATATCTCGTTACAAACATCAAACAA